>CM038671.1:62238602-63565194 GCA_021605145.1 Aegilops bicornis
GAGTATGCACCATTGCGACAGTTTGTTGTGCTGAGACACCACGTGATAATTGGGTGTGATAAGCTCTACGTTCACATACAATGGGTGCAAGACAGTTTTGCACATGCGGAATACTTGGGTTAAACTTGACGAGCCTAGCATGTACAAACATGTCCTCGGAACACTGGAGACAGAAAGGTCGAACGTGAATCATATAGTAGATATGATCAACATAGAGATGTTCACCATTGAAAACTACTCCATCTCACGTGATGATCGGAAATGGTTTAGTTGATATGGATCACGTGATCATTTAGATGACTTGAGGGATGTCAATCTAAGTGGGAGTTCTTAAGTAATTTGATTAATTGAAATTAATTTATCATGAATTTAGTCCTGATAGTATTTGCATATCTATGTTATAGATCAATAGCTCGCGTATAGCTCCCCTATTTTATTTTTGATATGTTCCTAGAGAAAACTAAATTGAAAGATGATAGTAGCAATGATGTGGACTAGGTCTGTGATATGAGGATTATCCTCATTGCTGCACAGAAGAATTATGTCCTTGATGCACCACTAGGTGACAGACCTATTGCAGGAGCAGATGCAGATGTTATGAATGTTTGACAAGCTCGATACGATGACTACTTGATAGTTTAGTGCACCATGCTTTACGGCTTAGAACTGGGACTTCAAAAATGTTTTGAATGCCATGGAGCATATGAGATGTTCCAAGAGCTGAAAATGATATTTCAGACTCGTGCCCGTGTTAAGAGGTATGAGACCTCTGACAAGTACTTTGCCTACAAGATGGAGGAGAATGGCTCAGCCAGTGAGCATGTACTCAGAATGTCTAGGTAGTACAATCTCTTGAATCAAGTGGGAATTAATCTTCCAGATAAAGATAGTGATAGACAAAGTTCTCTAGTCACTATCACCAAGCTACTAGAACTTCATGATGAACTATACTATGCAAGGGAAGACAAAAATGATTCCCGAGCTCTTCGCGATGCTGAAATCAGCGCAGGTGGAAATCAAGAAAGAGCATCAAGTGTTGATGGTTAAAAAGACCACTAGTTTCAAGAAAAAGGGCAAGGGAAAGAAAGGGAACTTCAAGAAGAATGGCAAGTAAGTTGCCGCTCTCATGAAGAAGCCCAAAACTAGACCTAAGCCTGAAACTGGGTGCTTCTACTTCAAAGGGAATGGTCACTAGAAGCGGAACTACCCCAAATACTTGGCGGATAAGAAGGATGGCAAAGTGAACAAAGGTATATTTCATATACATGTTATTGATGTGTACTTTACTAGCATTCATAGTAACCCTTGGGTTTTGATACCGGTTCAGTTGCTAAGATTAGTAACTCGAAACAGGAGTTGCAAAATGAACAGAGACTAGTTAAGGGCGAGGTGACGACGAGTGTTGGAATTGATTCCAAGGTTGATATGATCAACATCTCACACTCCCTCTACATTCGGGATTAGTGTTGAACCTAAATAAATGTTATTTGGTGTTTGTGTTGAGCATGAATATGATTAGCTCATGTTTATTGCAATACGTTTATTAATTTAAGTTAGAGAATAATTGTTGTTCTGTTTACATGAATAAAACCTTCTGTGGTCATACACCCAATGTGAATGGTTTATTGAATCTGGATCGTAGTGATACACATATTCGTAATATTGATGCCAAAAGATGCAAAGTTGATAATGATAGTGCAATATACTTGTGGCACTGCCGTTTAGGTCATATTGGTGTAAAGCACATGAAGAAACTCCATGCGGATGGATTTTTGGAATCACTTGATTATGAATCATTTGATACTTGTGAACCATGCCTCATGGGCAAGATGACTAAAAACTCCATTCTTCGGAACAATGGAGCGGGCTAATGACTTATTGGAAATAATACATACCAATGTATGCGGCCCGATGAGTGTTGAAGCACGCGGCGGGTATCGTTATTTTCTGACCTTCACAGATGATTTGAGCAGATATGGGTATATCTACTTAATGAAACACAAGTCTGAAACATTTTAAAAGTTCAAAGAATTTCAGAGTGAAGTGGAGAATCATCGTAACAAGAAAATAAAGTTTCTACAATCTGATCGCGGAGGCAAATATTTGAGTTACGAGTTTGGCCTTCATTTAAAACAATGTTGAATAGTTTCACAACTCGCACCACCTCGAACACCACAGTGTAACGGTGTGTCCGAACGTCGTAACCATACTTTATTAGATATGGTGCGTGATATGTCTCCAGCGTATCTATAATTTATGAAGTATTCATGTCATGTTTACAACAATTTTATATGGTTTTAGTATGATTTGCATGGAACTAACCCGGACAGACTCCGTTTTCAGCAGAACTACCGTGGTGTTGTTTTTTTTTGCAGAAATAAAAGTTCTCGGAATAGGAGGAAATTTTTTGACGATTTTTTTGGAACAAAAGAGACCCCTTCTACGTCTTGAGCTTGCGTTGGTTTTCGTCGAAGAGGAGAGGGTGATGCAGCACAGTAGCGCAAGTATTTCCCTCAGTTTTTGAGAACCAAGGTTTCAATCCAGTAGGAGGCTCCTCAACAAGTCCCACGAACCTACAAAAACAAACAAAGAACTCGCAACCAACGCGATAAAGGGGTTGTCAATCCCTTCACGGCCACTTGCGGAAGTGAGATCTGATAGAGATAATCTGATAAGATAAATAAATTTTTGGTATTTTATAATATAGATGCAGAAAATAAAGATGCAAATAAAAGTAAATTGCAAGCAAATATGATAAGAGATAGACCCGGGGGCCATAGATTTCACTAGAGGCTTCTCTCGAGAGCATAAGTATTACGGTGGGTGAACAAATTACTGTCGAGCAATTGATAGAAAAGCGAATAATTATGACGTTATCTAGGCATGATCATGTATATAGGCATCACGTCCATAACAAGTAGACCGACTCCTTCCTGCATCTACTACTATTACTCCACACATCGATCGCTATCCAGCATGCATCTAGAGTATTAAGTTCATAAGAACAGAGTAACGCATTAAGCAAGATGACATGATGTAGAGGGATAAACTCAAGCAATATGATATAAACCCCATCTTTTTATCCTCGATGGCAACAATACAATACGTGTCTTGCAACCCTTTCTGTCACTGGGTAAGAACACCGCAAGATTGAACCCAAAGCTAAGCACTTCTCACATGGCAAGAAAGATCAACCTAGTAGTCCAAACTGTCGGGGAAGCTGATCGTGGCCCACGAACACCTATGGGACTGAGTCCCTTGTGGTTCGGAGGGGGGCGGAGATTGCACAAAGAGCGGATCGAGGCGATGCACACGAGCAGATTTACCCAGCTTCGGAGCTCTCCGGAGAGATAATACTCCTACTGCTGCTTGGTTGATTGTATTGTGTTCTTGCTAGGGAGCGATGGAAGCTTCAAAACCTAGCCTGAGTGAGTGTGGCCTCGTATGAGTCGAATGAAACGAATGAGCCGAACCGAACCCACTCTACGTTGCACTTGGGCCTCCTTTTATAGGCACAAGGGGTCACCACAGTGGCAAGTAGACAAGGGTAGAATAGTAAAATAGAGGTTGGTACACCGCTTTATACAGTGTACGATGATCTATACCTAACTCTGACGGCAAGGGACAAGAGCCATAAATGTCCGTCCCTGTCGCCTGAACAGTGCAACAGGGACCGTCAAGTGTGCCTCCGTTTGCCACGATGGTAGCTTGTCAGCGCCGCTTATTGCCGCTCCCCGCTGGCTGCACAGCCCATTGACACGCGTGCCTGGGAAAGCCCCATGGCGACACGTTGGCGGATGAGCTGGAGCGGAGATGAAGAGAGGTTACCTGCCGCGGCAAGCGCCTTGCCGCGGAAAGGTCCTTGTCGTGCTCGGGAGCTTGTCGCTCACCAAGCCTTCCCGGCAAGCTCCTCTTGCCGGGGTCTTGTTTCCTTCGTGCCTTGAGTGGCCTTCCCGGCAAGCTCCTCTTGCCGGGGCCTTGATTACTTTGTTCTTAAATGGCTCCAAAGGAGCCGAGGACCTTTGGCGGTCACCAGGCCAGCCACCCTGCTGAGGTGTCTGCGATCGTCTGCAGTGCGAGTTCGGGGTACTAGGGTACCCCTACTCTAGTACACCGACACAAACCAAACCGATAATTCGAAGAGACTTGCAAAGATAACTCAATCATATAAAACAATTCAGAGGAGATTCAATTATTATCCATAGATAAATCTGATCATAAACCCACAATTCATCGGATCTCGACAAACACACCGCAAAGAGAGATTACATCGAATAGATCTACACAAGAGAGGGGGAGAACATTGTATTGAGATCCAAAAAGAGAGAAGAAGCCATCTAGCTAATAACTATGGACCCGTAGGTCTGTGGTAAACTACTCACAACTCATTGGAGGGCCAAGGATGTTGATGTAGAAGCCCTCCATGGTGGATTCCCCCTCCTGCAGAACGCCGGCGACAACTCCAAGATGGGATCTCGCGCATACAGAAGGTTACGGTGGCGGAAATATTTCTTCAGGTGGCTCCTGGATGTTTTTGGGGTACGTAGGCTTATATAGGAGGAAGAGATATGTCGGTGGACGCCCGAGGGGCCCACAAGATAGGGGGCGCGCCCTATAAGGGGGTCGCCTCCTATATCGTGGAGGCTCCGGCTGCTTCTTGACATGCACTCCAAGTCCTCTGGATCACGTTCATTCCAAAAATCATGCTCCCGAAGGTTTCATTCCGTTTGGACTCCGTTTGATATTCCTTTTCTTTGAAATACTGAAATAGGCAAAAAACAGCAATACGGGCTGGGCCTCCGGTTAGTAGGTTAGTCCCAAAAATGATATAGATATGTAAAATAAAGCCCATAAACATCCAAAACAGGTAAAATAATAGCATGGAACTATCAAACATTATAGATATGTTAGAGACGTATCAAGCATCCCCAAGCTTAATTCCTGCTCGTCCTCGAGTAGGTAAATGATAAAAAAGAAATTTTGATGTGGAATGCTACCTAGCATAATTCTCAATGTAATTTTCTTTAATGTGGCATGAATGTTCAGATCCAAATGACTCAAGATAAAAGCTTATAAAACATAAAAATAATAATGCTTCAAAGCATACTAACAAATAATCATGTCCTATCAAAATAACATAGCCAAAGAAATCTTATCCCTACAAAATCATATAGTTAGGCACAAGGGGTCACCACAGGTGGCAAGTAGACAAGGGTAGAATAGTAAAAACAGAGGTTGGTACACCGCTTTGTACAGTGTACAGTGATCTATACCTAACTCTGACGGCAAGGGACAAGAGCCATAAATGTCCATCCCTCGTCAGCGATTACAGTGAGGGACCGTCAAGTGCGCCTCCGTTTGCCACGATGGTAGCTTGTCACGCCGCTTATTGCCACTCCCTCACCGGCTGCATGACAGCCCATTGACACGCTGCGGTTCGGAAAGCCCCATGGCGACATGTTGGCGGATGAGATGGAGCGGAGATGAAGAGAGGTTACCTGCCGCGGCAAGGTCCTTGTCGCGCTCGGGAGCTTGTCGCTCACCAAGCCTTCCCGGCAAGCTCCTCTTGCCGGGGTCTTGTTTCCTTCGTGCCTTGAGTGGCCTTCCCGGAAAGCTCCTCTTGCCGGGGCCTTGATTACTTTGTTCTTGAATGGCTCCAAAGGAGCCGCTGAGGACCTTGGCGTTCACCAGGCCAGCCCTGCCGCGGGGTGCTGCGACTGTCCGTGCACAAGTTCGGGGTACTAGGGTACCCCTACTCAAGTACACCGACAGGAGCCCCCGGGCCTGGGCCTCACACGGCGCCAAGCTCTGTTGGGCCAGGCCCAAAACAAGTGCTGCAGGCACGCGGCCTGGATCGCGCAGTTATTCGCTTTGGACCCACCACGTCCCCCACGAACGGCACGTTCCGGACGTGGCGTCGTGGGAGAGATCGTGGGGGCTTTCTTTAATGGGAAAAGCGGAACGCCCACCCCCTCTCCCCCCTTATAAGAAGGGGAAACAGGGGAAGAACTGTTGGAAATATGCCCTAGAGGCAATAATAATAGCATTATTATTATATTTCCTTATTCATGATAATTGTCTTTATTCGTGCTATAATTGTGTTAACCGGAAATCGTAATACATGTGTGAATAACAGACAACAACATGTCCCTAGTGAGCCTCTAGTTGACTAGCTCGTTGATCGACGAGATAGTCATGGTTTCGACTATGGACATTGGATGTCATAGATAACGGGATCACATCATTAGGAGAATGATGTGATGGACAAGACCCAATCCTAAACATAGCATAAGATCGCATAGTTCGTTTGCTAGAGTTTTCCAATGTCAAGTATCCTTTCCTTAGACCATGAGATCGTGTAACTCCGGATACCGTAGGAGTGCTTTGGGTGTGCCAAGCGTCACAACGTAATCGGGTGACTATAAAGGTATGCTACGGGTATCTCTGAAAGTGTCATTGGGTTGACATGGATCGAGGCGGGATTTGTCACTCCGCTTGACGGAGAGGTATCACCGGGCCCTCTCGGTAATGCATCATCACAATGAGCTCAATGTGATCGAAGTGTTTGATCACGGGATCATGCATTGCGGGAACGAGAAAAGTGACTTGCCGTAGCAGAGATTGAGCGAGGTATTGGTATACCGACGATCGAATCTCGGCAAGTAAAATACCGATTGACAAAGGGAATCGTATCACGGGATTAATTGAATCCTTGACATCGTGGTTCATCCGATGAGATCATCGTGGAACATGTGGGAGCCAACATGGGTATCCAGATCCCGCTGTTGGTTATTGCCCGAGAGCCGTCTCGGTCATGTTCGCTTGTCTCCCGAACCCGTAGGGTCTACACACTTAAGGTCTTGCAACGCTAGGGTTATAGGAATATGTATGTGCAGTAACCCGAATGTTGTTCGAGTCCGGATGAGATCACGGGCGTCACGAGGAGTTCCGGAATGGTCCGGAGGTAAAGAATTATATATAGGAAGTGCTGTTTCGGCCATCGGGACAAGTTTCGGTGATATCGATATTGTACCGAGACCACCGGAGGGGTCCCGGGGGTCCACCAAGTGGGGCCACCAGCCCCAGGGGGCCACATGGGCCCTAGGTGGTGCGCCTAGGCCCACATGGGCCAAGGGGAACCAGCCCCAAGGGGCCCATGCGCCTAGGGTTTAAGGAGGGAAGAGTCCATGAGGGGAAGGCACCTCCGAGGGGCCCTGGGGCGGGGGCACACCGCCCCCCACTGGGCCGCCCCCCCCCCTTGGTGGTGGGGGCAAGGCTGCGCCCTCCCCCCCTCCTTGGCACCTATATAAAGGGGGGGGGGGAGGGGGGCAGCAGCACCTTGGCCCTGGACGCCTCCATCTCCCTCTCCAACACATCCTCCTCCTCCGTAGTGCACGGCGAAGCCCTGCCGGAGTACTGCAAGTTCCACCATCACCACGCCGTCGTGCTGCTGCTGGAGCCATCTTCCTCAACCTCTCCTTCACCTTGCTGGATCAAGAAGAAGGAGTCGGTACGCTGACCGTCGTGTGTTGAACGCGGAGGTGCCGTCCGTTCGGCACTAGATCATCGGTGAATTGGATCGCGGCAAATCGACTACCTCATCCACGTTCACTCCGACGCTTCCGTTGCGATCTACAAAGTGGTATGTAGATGCTAACCAATCTGAATACTCGTTGCTAGATGAACTCATAGATGGATCTTGGTGAAACCGTAGGAAAAATTTTAATTTTCTGCAACGTTCCCCAACAAGAACGCCCACTTGCCATTGCTGTCACATCAAAAACCATCGCCGCTCCCCCCTTCTTCTCAAGTCCAAAGAGAGCGACGCTCCGCCCCCTCCCCATTGCCACCGGCGCCACCAACGCCGTCGGATTCCTCCACCACCTCCGCCATGGCTCCGAAAGCCGACAAGGGCAAAGGGGTGAAGTCGGCCGAGGCGCAGCGGCTCGCGGCGCTGCGGAAGGAGCGGGCCCTCTTCGATCCCCTGCTCGACCGGAAGGAGATGCGAGAGCTGTACTACCTCTTCTGGTCGACGGAGACGCGGGCGCACCCGCGCACGAGGGTGATCTCCGCCGCCACATCCGAGAAGGTTTCCGTCGGGTACCCTTTGTTCGCGCTTTTCTTCCACTGCGGGCTCTGCCCGCCCTTTTCCGAATTCTTTTGCGATGTCATGAACACATATGGTCTCCGCCTACTTGATTTCACCCCCAACGCCGTCCTCACCATGGCCGTTTTCGCACACCTCTGCGAGAACTTTGTCGCGGTTCACCCAAATGTAGCACTTTTTCGCCATAACTTCATGCCCCGCGTAGAGAGAGGAGAGCCGCTTGCCGGAGGAATTGCATGGATCTCCAGGATCGGCAAGAAGGAAGCACATCTTGACGGAGAGCTGCGCAGCAAGTGGGAGGAGTGGAGAGCCGACTGGTGTTGGATTATAGAGGAGGAGCCACAGCCTTTTACTGCCCTGCGCCAAACTCCCATAGTGCGCGGCAACGATTGGAGCAACTTGGCGCTGGAGGATGCCAAGTTGAAGATTGCCGTGACTAGGATCTTGCTCCTCAGGCATGCCGGGCTTACCGTAGGAGCTGTTGGCGCGGACTTCCTTCGCTGCCGCATTGCGCCCTTGCAGGAGAGGGGGAGGCCTGCTTGGGAATTCCAAAACGCGGCGGACATCATGAGGCTGCGTCCGGGACTCAATTGGAACTTCACTGTCTTGGAGCTGGATGGCATGCTGCGGGAGCTGTTCAAGCCTGATGCAGATCACCCCGAGTGGTTCATGTTGCCGAAGGGAGTCGTGCCCTTGTGCAACAACTCGTCGCTTGACCGCATCCAGCGATGATGCCGTTGTGCGATTCCCATGGAATCGTTCCAACTTGGCAGGAGCCCGCCGACGACATAGTGCAGCAGTTCTTCGACAACTTGGAAGAAGTGCCGATCCGTGCCGACGAGCAGAAGCGGCTCACCCACGACACCACCGAGCAAGAGATGGCGCGCATCACCACAAGGTTGGAGGAGGCGGCAGAAGCTGCTGCCGCCGGCGCGTTTGGGTTCTCCGTCGAGGAGGCAGAGGCAGCCGAGGCGGCAAGCCTTGCCGATCGAGAGGAGTTCGCCGGTGAGGAGGAGCAGGCCGAGCCCGACGCTGATCCGAACGAGCCTGCCGGGGGCGCCTCCCCTCCGCGGTCAAGTAGCTTGCCGCGGGAGGAGCCCGCGGCCCCGCCAAGAAGACGTCTCCGCAAGACCGGAGAAATGGCGGGGCGGCAGACGGCCCAACAGCCGCCTCGCCGCCCGACGCGCTCCACCGCGGCAAGCACTGTTGCCGTGGGAGCGCCTCCTGCCGCCACAGCAACGGGAGCGGGGCCTTCTGGAGCCACGGCCCCCGCACCCGCCAAGCGTCCGAGGGAGCTTACTCCTCCAGCTCGTCGCACCGGAGCGGAATTTGACTTCTCCGCTCTCAGCTCCGAGGAAGAAGAGGAAGAGTAAGTTCTTGTCGCTGCTACTTGTAATTCTTCAATTTACTGCTTTTGTCTTGTATTTGACTTGCTTCATTCTGAGCTCTTTCCTTCTTCAGGACGCTGGCTCAGAGGGTGTCGAAGAGGGCCAAGACTCCGGTGGTCGTCGTCGAAGACGATTCCCCTGTGGCGACAGGAGACACGTCTGAGACTCCCTTGCTGGATCCGGCAACCCTTCAACAGAGCAGCCCCCAGCACAGCCCCCAGCGTAAGTATTTGATTTATTTCTTATGGTTAGGTGTGCTTGGGTGCTCCTTCTTTACTGATTTCTGGCTTGTTGATTTGCGTAGGAGCAGAGCAGCCTCATCAGGAGGTCCCGGAAGTCACTCGACATCCCGCTCCGCTTCAACTACGCCGCCAAGGGAGAAATCTCCGCCAAGGGAGCGCTCTCCGGCAAGGGAGGCCTCTCCGACAAGGGGAGCTTCTCCGACAAGGGGCAGCACCGACGACCCTCCGGTGGTGGAGACCGCGGCAACAGATCCCATTGCAGGTAATCTTCTTGTTTGAAAATCTCCCTTGGGTTCTCTTTCTTCTGTTCTTCTGTTCTTCTTTTCGAACATATGCTTGACTTGTTCTTCCTTTCTCTGATCATCAGATCCATCTGCCGGAGAGCCGATGGAGACTGAGGTTGCCGGCGAGGAGGACGCTCGCGGCAACAATGACGACGCCACCAACATGGAGAAGGAGGCCGGCGCCGACGTGTCCACCGGCGAGGAGGCCGCCAAGGCTGCTGGCGCAGAGGCTGGGGAGGGGTCCGGTGATCGTACTGACGGCCCCGAGGCCGCAGGAGCGCCAGGCACTGCACCGACCGCCGATCCCCCCGCCACCGATGCTGCACCAGACTCCGAAGAGCCCCAGCCCGGCGCCTATCTGAAGGCCAGCGACGGTGTCTTTATCAAGCTCTCATGGGCGTCAAGCTCCAGGGCACTGGCCGAAGGGGAGACCTTTGATGCGGAACTGCTCGCCTCCGCCGGGCTGTCGCTGGTTGACGCTCCAAGCAGCAGCAGCGGCGAGCCTGAGGAAGAACAGCTACTGAAGAGGTTGTTGTCGCTCTACCGCACCCGACAGGCTAAGCTGGAGTCGCGGGAAGCACTTGTCGCGAGGGCGGGAGCTGACATGGAGAAGCGTCTTGAAGAGCTCCGCGCGCCAACAAGGAAACTCTCCGGGACATAGCGAAGCGCTGGAGCAGCTTGTCGAGGCGCACGGCCTTCATCTTGGATAAGGCGAAGTCGAGGAGCAGCAAAGGCTTGCCGGGCGAAGCTCTCTGCAAGAAGGTGGTGGCCGCGCAGCGGAAGATCAACCTCGACAGCTATGAGGAAGATCTTGCATGCGAGCAATCAATTGGCGTGGCACTCCAGAGGCAAAGGACGCTGCTGCAGCTGCCGAGGCCGCCAAGAAGGAATTGGAGACGAGGGTGGCACAGCTGGAGGCCACTCTCCAGAATAGCGACGAGGAGGTCACCGGGCTGAAGCGCGAGCGCGAGAAGGACGCCTACACTCTCCGCGAGCTGCAGGGTCGTTTCGCTGAGAAGATCAAAGAGCTCGACGCTGCCAAGGACTCCAAGGCGGATCTGGAGCTGAAACTGACCACCCTGACGGAGACGCTGAACGGCGCCAAGGAGCGAGAAACGGGCCTGCTGGAGAAGATTAAGGCCAACGAGGAGCTGTTGGCGAATGCCATGACGCCAGGATACTCTCGTAGATAGTGTAATGCCTTTGGATGTAAGGTCTTGTGGACACCGCCGCCGCCATCCACAATGAGCTGATGGAGCTGGGGATGGTGGATCTTGGGTACTCCACCAACGAGAACCTCCAACCCAGCGCCAAGCTCAGCCTATTCTTCAAGGGTGTGTTGACGGGTCTCCAGCGGCTCCGGGAGGAGATCCCAAAGCAAGGTGGCCCGAAGTCGCGCCAAGTCTCTGCGCTGGGGCCCTCCGGAAAGGTGCTGATGAAGGTGGCCTTCCGCAATCCAGGCGTCAACTTCACCAACGTCCTCAAGTCCCTGCCTCCATCTGCCGACGTTGAAGCGCTCAAAGCCCTTGTCGCACCCATTGTGGACAGGGTGAGCGGAGTCAAGAGGCTCGATGGCGACCGCGTGGACTAGGCCGCCAAGCTATCTTTCCCTTGTCGCTGCTGATCATGTTTAGAACAATTTATTAGATCTACGACAAGTCATTTTTGTAATATACTCTATCTTAGGCATCAATTGCAATGTTATTCCCTTTACTTGATTTATTCCCTTGTATGTGTGTGCCCTACGCTTTTAGGGAACTTGTCGGTGCGAGCACCTTTGCCGCGAGCGCTGAGTGCGGAACGTCAGCAGCCTGCTGGCGATGCTGCCTCCGACAAGCAACCTTGTCGCAACTAGTTGCAGCACGCTTAAGTTGTTGAGCGGACTCGAAACAATGTAAGGGCGCAAGCTAGCTGCGAGTTGGTTCCTCCGCGCACAGGTTTTCCATACAAAGTACTATCGTTCGAGGAAGATAACTTGAAAATTTAAAAATTGATTGCTTAAACTTAGCAACTTAGCTTTTCTGTTGTTTGCTTCTCGGCAAGGTGATACTTCCTCGAGCGACACTTGGTGGCCCACACCATTATCTTCTCCTTCCCCCCCCCCCCCCCGGTTAACTTGTGGGTGGATGAACCTTGCTCTCTTTTGAGAAGAAAGAAGAGAAAATAAAGTTATGGAGCCTAGTGGCTCGTTATCGCTTACCGGGGTGTGGATGCTGCACAAAATGTCAGATAATACATGCATAATAATGACGAAAGCATGAAATTGACAAATTGTGCACAACACATGAGCTTTACTGGTGGACGGGGTCTGCGCCCGGCTTTGTACAAAGGATTACATGCAATATCGGCAAGACTTGTACAAAAGGGTGGTTGCCGGAACGGGTTCCGGCAACCGCGCCTTATGGGTAAAACTTACGAAGATGCTCTATATTCCAGGAGTTGCTCACCGGAACGCCATCTTCGGTCTCAAGGCGGACAGCGCCGGGCCTAGTGACTCGTTTCACCCGATAAGGGCCTTCCCACTTCAGCGTCAACTTGTTGGAATTCTTGGCGGATTGAACGCGCCGAAGAACAAGGTCGCCTTCCTCGAAACTTCTGGCATTAACTTTGCGGCTACGGTAGCGGCGCAAAGCTTGCTGGTAACGAGCGGCTCGTACAGCAGCCTGAAGACGATCTTCCTCGAGGAGCAGCGCGTCATCTTGTCGCAGCTGCTCTTGCTCAAGCTCATCATAAGCGAGTACTTGAGGTGACCCGTATACAAGTTCCGTGGGGAGAACTGCCTCTGCTCCATAGACTAGAGCTAAAGGTGTCTGGCCAGTGGCTCGATTTGCCGTCGTCCTGATCGACCAAAGAACCACCGACAGCTCCTCAATCCAGTTTCTTCCGCACTTGCGCAGCCTGTCGAAAGTTCTGGTCTTGAGTCCTCGCAGCACTTCAGCATTTGCCCTCTCTGCTTGACCGTTGCTTCTCGGATGGGCAATAGAAGCAAAACAGACCTTGGCGCCAAGATCTTGGACGTACTGCATGAAGGTGCGACTCGTGAATTGTGTGCCATTGTCGGTGATAATCCGGTTAGGAATCCCAAAACGGCAAACAATTGACCTGAAGAACTTGATCACGATCGTGCTGTCACCTTCCTCACTGCTTCCACTTCCGGCCACTTTGTGAACTTGTCGATGGCGACGTACAAGTACTCAAAGCCCCCGACAGCTCGGGGGAAGGGGCCGAGGATGTCGAGCCCCCATACCGAAAATGGCCAGGATAAAGGGATCGTCTGGAGAGCTTGAGCTGGCTGGTGTATCTGTTTGGAATGGAACTGGCACGCTTCACACTTGGTTACTTGTGCGATTTGCATCCGGAGGGCTTCCGCCGAAGAAACCTTGCCGGAAAGCTTTGCCGCAAGTGCTCTTGCGCCAATGTGGTGACCACATATGCCTCCGTGTATCTCTGCCAACAGCTTCTGTCCATCTTCCCGGCAAATACACTTCAATTTCACACCGTTGAGTCTTCTTCTGTACAGGATGTTGTCAACAAACTGGTACATAGCTGACTGCCGGGCTACTCTTTCCGCTTATTCTTGCTCTTCGAGAAGTTCTCCTGACTGAAGGAAATGGACGATCTGCTGTGCCCATGTTGGAGCTTGCGGCTCGACAACAAGAACTAAAGGCACATTTGCAGCTGTGGGAACATCAGCTTCTACGGCAAGAACCTGCGGTTCGGCCGGAGCTTGATGATCCCCGGCAAGCTTGCCGGAGCAAAACTTGTCTGGAGCGTCTGCTTCAACGAAACAAACCCTAGGGCTTGTCGGAGCAGACTGCTCCTCAGCGATGTCTGCGTTGATTTTGGGGACCTTCTTGGCGGCGGCTTCAGGGAGCTCTGCCGGAAAGTAATCACCAGAAACCAACTTCCTCTTCTTGCTCTGTCCGGTTGATGGTGTTACAGTTGGTTGAGTCAGCTTGAGCACAAAAATTCCTGGTTCCACAGGTAACTTGAGTGCAGCACATTTTGACAGGCCATCAGCAATATCATTTTGAGCTCTTGGAACATGTTCCATTTGCAGACCTTCAAAGTGCTCTTCTAGCTTTCTCACTTCATCAACGTAGGCTTCCATCAATGGACTCTGATAATCTTTGTTTACTGGGCGGACGACAAGCTGCGAGTCACCCCTGACGATAAGCTTCTTGATCCCAAAGTCCACCGCAATTGTAAGGCCGGCAAGCAAACCTTCATACTCTCCAGTATTATTTGTTGATTGTTCCTTGGGAAAGTGCATCTGGACTATGTACTTGAGGTGCTCTCCAGTGGGTGCGATATGCAGCACGCCGGCACCGGCGCCATGCAGCGAGAAGGCACCATCAAAGTACATCAGCCACTCTTTACTTGCTTCCTTGACGGGGATGCTCGTCTCTGGAATTTCTTCATCTTGCGTTGGCGTCCATTCTGCTATAAACTCTGCCAATGCTCTGCTTTGGATAGTTGAAGTGCTTTCAAATTTGAGGCCAAAGCTTGACAGTTCCAGTGCCCACTCAACAATCCTGCCTGTTGCTTCTGGATTTTGCAATATCCTCTTCAACGGAAAGCGAGTGACAACTGTTATCTCATGTGCTTGGAAGTAATGGCGCAGCTTTCTCGAGGCCATGAGGAGGCCGAAAAGCAACTTCTGCACACCAGAGTACCTTGACCTAGCCCCCTGCAGAAGGGAACTGACAAAGTAGACCGGGCGCTGCACCATCCTTTTCTGTATCTTGTCGCAATCCTGCGCAGATCCGTCCTTGTCGGGACCAGAGCTTGACGGCGAAGCCCCCTGCTTGTCGCTGGATGCATCTGCCTCGGTTGCCGGCTCATCATCCGCCTCCCTCTCCGCTACTAACGCAGCACTAACCACTTGATTGGTTGCCGCTATATACAGCAGCAACTTTTCTTGTGGCCTAGGTGCGACAAGTATTGGAGTGGAGGATAGGTACCTCTTTAAGTCCTGTAGCGCAGCCTCCGCTTCGGGAGTCCATTTCATTGGACCTGCCTTTTTCAAAATCTTGAAAAATGGCGGTATGCCAATGACTTAGAGATAAACCTGCTGAGAGCAGCCACGCAACCGGCAAGCCTTCTTACATCCTTGACGCGCTTTGGTGCTTCAATCTGCTCAATGGCCTTGATCTTGTCGGGTTTGGCTTCAATTCCCCTCTGGGACACGAAGAACCCGAGAAGCTTGCCGGAAGGGACTCCAAACACGCACTTCTCGGCGTTGAGCTTGAGGTTGATCTTGCGCAGATTTGCAAAGGTCTCATCTAAGTCTTGAACCAGAGTTGCTTTGTCCTTGCTCTTGACCACTATGTCATCCATGTAGGCTTCTACATTTCTGTGTATTTGTGGCTCAAAGGCATCATGGACTACTCTCATAACGTTGAACCAGCATTCTTCAAACCGAAAGGCATCCGTATGAAACAGTATGTGCCACATGGTGTAATGAATGCGGTTTTCTCTTCATCCTCCTCTGCCATGAAAATCTGATGATATCCTGAATATGCATCAAGAAATGAAAGCAAATCACATCCAGCTGTGGAGTCAACAATCTGGTCTATACGCAGCAAGGGAAATGGGTCTTTGGGACAAGCTTTATTAACGTCCATGAAGTCAATACAAAGTCTCCATTTCCCATTCGCCTTGCGTACAACTACCGGATTGGCCAACCACGTGGGATGGAGCACTCCTCTGACAAGGCCTGCTGCTTCCAACTTCTTGATCTCTTCTGCTATGAATTATTGGCGCTCTACTGCCTGCTTCCTGACTTTTTGCTTGACGGGCCGCGGATGAGGACAGACAGCTAGGTGGTGCTCAATTACTTTCCTGGGAACACCGGGGATGTCAGATGGTTGCCATGCAAACACATCGACATTCGCCCGCAGGAAAGCAACGAGCTCGCCTTCCTATTTAGGGTCAAGAGTGGCACTGATGGTGAAGGTATCACCAGTGCCGTCCTCCTTGGCGGGCGCCTTCTTGGTCTTCGGCGGAGCTGCCATCATCTTCTTGCACTTGCCGGTGGAGCTCGATGGTGCGTCCTCGATGGTAGCGCAGCACTCCGAAGAGGTGCGCTTGCCGGAGTGGGCATGAGAGCTCTTGCCGGACAAGGTGGTCTTCTTCTTCCCCCCGGGAGCTTCAGCGGCAAGTGGTTTGCTATCTGTCGCAGCTGCTGCATCCCGGTAAATTTTGTCGGCGCAGATAAGCGCATCCTTCTTGTCTCCATAAACAGAAATGACGCTTATCGGGCCGGGCATCTTGAGTAGGTTGTAGGCGTAATGAGAGGCTGCCATTAACTTGGCGAGTGCTGGACGGCCAAGTATCCCATTGTAGGGCAATGGGAAATCAGCAACATCGAATGTGACCCCCTCAGTCCTGAAATTTAACTCACTGCCAAATGTTACCGGCAATGTGATCTTCCCTTTCGGCTTGCTCCTTCCTGGGTTGATTCCTTGGAAAGTGCCAGTCTCTTCGAGCTTCATTGTCGAGGATCCGAAGCTTCGGAGCACTACAGAGGAGATCAGATTCAGGCCGCCCGCCGTCAACCAACATTTTAGTGACCTTGAGGTTGCGGATAGTCGGTGAGACCAACATCGGCAAGCACCCGACCGCAGTTATGCGATCAGGGTGGTCCTCAATATCAAAAATGATGGGCGTGCTGAACCACTTCAGAGGTCTACGTGACTCCACGGATGGTTCTGCTGCATTGACCTCCCGCATCCATTGCTTGAGTTGGCGGTGCGAGGTATGCAGAGAAGCACCACCGTCAACGCAGAGAACTTCTGTTGCCTTCTGAAACTCCTGCTCATCAGCTTCATCGTCTTCCATGTCTTCATCATCTTCTTCTTCTTCGTCCTTGTCGCGGCCGCGGGGAGGTCTGTCTCCTTGCCGCTGCTTGGCCTTGCCGCGGCGTCCTCCCCGGCCGGGTCTCTTCTTACTAGCTGCACCAGCACCTTCTTGGGCCTTCTCCTTGTCTCGCCGCTCGTATTCAGCCTTCTGTAGCTCAACAAGCTGCTCGACCTTCTTGCAGCTCTGGAGATCATGGCCCTTGGTGCGGTGAATCTTACAGTACTATTTGTTGGAGCTGTCCTGCTTGTCGGCGGCAGCCACAGCTTAGCGGTCAGTGTCAGCGGCAACCTCCTTGCCGGAGCTACCAACTAAGCCTTGTTGGCGCCGCCTCCGTTGCCGGACTGCTCGACAACTAGTACCTCCTTGTTCTTCTTCTTTCTGTTGTTCCGCAGCCGGCTCTTCCTTGCCGGGGCGGTCTCCTCACTGTCAGATTCTGCTCCCACATTCCCCTGGGAGTCTTCTTCCCTCCTCAGCACGTGCACACTTGTCGGCCAAGGCATACAGCTCACTGACGTCCTTGACTTTACACATCGCCATCTCCTCTCTCATCCTGCGGTTCCGCACGTTCTGATGAAACGCGCTGATCACCGCGGCAGGGTGGACATCTGGGATGTTGTAGTGCACACGACTGAATCTCTGGATGAACTTGCGCAGGGACTCTCCCTCCTTCTGGGCGAGCAGGTGAAGGTCACTCTCTTGGCCATGAGGCCTGTGGCCGCCTGTGAAGGCGCCGACAAACTGATGGCACGAATCTGCCCAAGAAGATATTGAACTGTCCGGCAAGTGCATGAGCCAAGATCTGACGTTTGGCTTGAGCACCAGAGGGAAGTAGTTGGCAAGGATCTTGTCGTCTCGTCCCCCCGCAGCCTGCACCGCGATGGTGTAGATGCTGAGGAACTCCGATGGGTTTGTCCTGCCATCATACTTCTCTGGCACATCTGGCTTGAAGTTTTTCTTGTCGGGCCACTGGACTTGCCACAGCTCACGGGTGAACGTAGGGCAACCTACCGCGTACGGCAAGTCACCTGTTTCCCCTGGCGCATGCATATCAACAGCAGGCCCAGCGCGCTGGTCGGATTGACGCCGCGCTTCTCTCCGGCGCTCGATGCGGGTTCGAGCGTCTTCTTGTTGCCGTTCCTTAAGAACTTGGCGCTGATCACGGCGAGCTCGTGGATCCGACGACGCGGTGGAGTCGCTGTCGAGATGAATCCGAGGAGCTGGTGATCTTGGCCTTCGGGAAGGGGAGTGCATGGTGGTGTCACCCCCGCAGGTCTCGTCGCCACCGGCTCGTGCCTTGTCGTCGCGTCGCGGCAAGGACGCAGTTGGTTGCCGCGGTACGTTGCCGTTGGCAAAGCCGATGAGACCTTGTCGGCCGTTGGAGGGTAGTCTAGAAGTAGCTGAGCCCTCGCCAAGGCTTCTGCTGGAGTGGAGGGTGGCAATGGCGTACGGAGCAAAGAACAGGATGTGCTCGGACTCCTAACCAAGTTAGGAGGAGCAGCATCCCGCCCAAGCGACCGTACTCCGCTCGTACCAGCATGCTGGCGTGCATGCGGGTCTCGAGGGCCTCGGGAGCCTCCAGCTTGGCCTTGATCCAACGAGCGTATGGTGCTGCGAGCATCATGACGCTGTCGGTCCCGCGCCTCCTGAGAAGGACGCGGTGCGGATTCGGACGCCGAAGCTTGCGCCGCCTTGTCCTTGGACCTGACGGCGTCGTGGGCTCTCTCAACGACGCCCGTTCCTCCGCCAGCGTCTTCCCCACCACCCGTCAGCTCCGGTGGTGGTGGGTTCGACGCGGACGGCTCTGCTGCCGCCGAAGCCTTCTTCTTCGGTGGCATGTTGACGAAGATGATGAAGAAGCTGCTCGTGTGAACGCTGGATCGGGTTCACACAGCCTCGACGCCCCCTACCTGGCGCGCCAAAGATATCGGGGAAGCTGATCGTGGCCCACGAACACCTATGGGACTGAGTCCCTTGTGGTTCGGAGGGGGGCGGAGATTGCACAAAGAGCGGATCGAGGCGATGCACACGAGCAGATTTACCCAGCTTCGGAGCTCTCCGGAGAGATAATACTCCTACTGCTGCTTGGTTGATTGTATTGTGTTCTTGCTAGGGAGCGATGGAAGCTTCAAAACCTAGCCTGAGTGAGTGTGGCCTCGTATGAGTCGAATGAATCGAATGAGCCGAACCGAACCCCCTCTACGTTGCACTTGGGCCTCCTTTTATAGGCACAAGGGGTCACCACAGGTGGCAAGTAGACAAGGGTAGAATAGTAAAAACAGAGGTTGGTACACCGCTTTGTACAGTGTACAGTGATCTATACCTAACTCTGACGGCAAGGGACAAGAGCCATAAATGTCCGTCCACCGCTGAAACGGCAACAGGGACCGTCAAGTGTGCCTCCGTTTGCCACGATGGTAGCTTGTCAGCGCCGCTTATTGCCGCTCCCCGCTGGCTGCACAGCCCATTGACACGCGTGCCCGGGAAAGCCCCATGGCGACACGTTGGCGGATGAGCTGGAGCGGAGATGAAGACAGGTTACCTGCCGCTCCAAGCGCCTTGCCGCGAAAAGGCTCTAGTCGCGCTCGGGAGCATGTCGCTTACCAAGCCTTCCGGCAAGCTCCTCTTGCCGGGTCTTGTTTCCTTCGTGCCTTGAGTGGCCTTCCCGGCAAGCTCCTCTTGCCGGGCCTTGATTACTTTGTTCTTAAATGGCTCCAAAGGAGCCAGCCGAGGACCTTTTGGCGGTCACCAGCCAGCCCCGCCATGCTGGTGTTGTCCGTCTGCAGACGAAGTTCGGGGTACTAGGGTACCCCTACTCTAGTACACCGACACAAACCAAACCGATAATTCGAAGAGACTTGCAAAGATAACTCAATCATATAAAACAATTCAGAGGAGATTCAATTATTATCCATAGATAAATCTGATCATAAACCCACAATTCATCGGATCTCGACAAACACACATAAAGAGAGATTACATCGAATAGATCTACACAAGAGGGGGAGAACATTGTATTGAGATCCAAAAAGAGAGAAGAAGCCATCTAGCTAATAACTATGGACCCGTAGGTCTGTGGTAAACTACTCACAACTCATTGGAGGGGCAAGGATGTTGATGTAGAAGCCCTCCATGGTGGATTCCCCCTCCGGCAGAACGCCGGCGATGGCTCCAAGATGGGATCTCGCGCATACAGAAGGTTACGGTGGCGGAAATATTTCTTCAGGTGGCTCCTGGATGTTTTCGGGGTACGTAGGCTTATATAGGAGGAAGAGATATGTCGGTGGACGCCCGAGGGGCCCACAAGATAGGGGGCGCGCCCTATAAGGGGGTCGCCTCCTATATCGTGGAGGCTCCGGCTGCTTCTTGACTTGCACTCCAAGTCCTCTGGATCACGTTCATTCCAAAAATCATGCTCCCGAAGGTTTCATTCCGTTTGGACTCCGTTTGATATTCCTTTTCTTCGAAATACTGAAATAGGCAAAAAAACAGCAATACGGGCTGGGCCTCCGGTTAGTAGGTTAGTCCCAAAAATGATATAGATATGTAAAATAAAGCCCATAAACATCCAAAACAGGTAAAATAATAGCATGGAACTATCAAACATTATAGATATGTTAGAGACGTATCAAGCATCCCCAAGCTTAATTCCTGCTCGTCCTCGAGTAGGTAAATGATAAAAAAGAAATTTTTGATGTGGAATGCTACCTAGCATAATTCTCAATGTAATTTTCTTTAATGTGGCATGAATGTTCAGATCCAAATGACTCAAGATAAAAGCTTATAAAACATAAAAATAATAATGCTTCAAAGCATACTAACAAATAATCATGTCCTATCAAAATAACATAGCCAAAGAAATCTTATCCCTACAAAATCATATAGTTAGGCCATGCTTCATTTCCATTACACAAAATACTCCCATCATGCACAACCCCGATGACGAGCCGAGCAATTGGTTCATACTTTTTAACGCGCTTCAACTTTTCAATTCTTATGCAATACATGAGCGCAAGCCATGGACATAGCACTATGGTGGCCTATTATGGTGGTTGTGAGGACAAAAAGTGAGAGAAGAAAGTCTCACATCTACTAGGCGTATCAACGGGCTATGGAGATACCCATCAATAGATATCAATGTGAGTGAGTAGGGATTGCCATGCAATGGATGCACTAGAGCTATAAATGTATGAAAGCTCAACAAAAGAAACTAAGTGGGTGTGCATCCAACTTGCTTGCTCACAAAGACCTAGGGCATTTTGAGGAAGCCCGTCATTGGAATATGCAAGCCAAGTTCTATAATGAAAAATTCCCACTAGTATATGAAAGTGACAACATATGAGACTCTCTATCATGAAGATCATGGTGCTCTTTTTTGAAGCAGAAGTGTGGAAAAAGAGATAGTAGCAATTGTCCCTTCTCTCTTTTTCTCTCTCTTTTTTTCTTTTTCCTTTTTTTCTTTCTTTTTTCTTTTTCTTTTTTTTCTCTTTTTTTTCTTTTCATTTTTTCTTTTTTTTTTCTTTTGTGGGCTTCTTTGGCCTATTTTATTTTTATAAAGTCTGACGTCCCATCCCGACTTGTGGGGGATAGTCTTCATCATCCTTTACTCACTAGGACAATGCTCTAATAATGAAGATCATCACAATTTTATGGATTTACAACTCAAGAATTACAACTCAAAGCTAGAACAAAATATGACTCTATATGAATGCCTCTGAAGGTGTACCGGGATACGCAATGAATCAAGAGTGACATGTATGAAAATTATGAAGGTGGCCTTGCCACAAATACGATGTCAACTACATGATCATGCAAAGAGCAATATGATAATGATGAAACGTGTCATAATAAACGGAACGGTGGAAAGTTGCATGGCAATATATCTCGGAATGGCTATGGAAATGCCATAATAGGTAGGTATGGTGGCTGTTTTGAAGAAGGTAAATAATGGGTTTATGCTACCGGCGAAAATTGTGCGGTAAAATAGAAGCTAGCTAAGTGGAAGGATGAGTGTGCGTATATCCATGGACTCACATTAGTCATAAAGAACTCATATACTTATTGCAAAAAATCTACTTCGCCCTCGAAGCAAAGTACTACTACGCATTCCCCAAGAGGGATAGATTGGTAGGAAAAAATTCCATCGCTCATCCCCAACTGCCACTCATAAGGAAGACACTCAAAAGAGCACCTCATGCAACAAATTTGTCACGCAACTTTTACCATACGTGCATGCTACGGGACATGCCAACTTCAACAACATTATTTCTTAATTTCATAATTATCCACTAGCATGATCCTAACATTACTACCTTTATATCTCAAAACAATTATCAAGCATAAAATTGATCCTAGCATCCAATTCATTTTCTATGATAGTTTTTATTATACCCAACTTGGATGCTCATCATTCTAGGACCAAATTATAACCAAAGCAAATACCATGCTGTTCTAAGAGACTCTCAAAATAATATAAGTGAAGCATGAGAGACTAGCAATTTCTCAAAAATTAAGACACCACCGTGCTCTAAAAGATATAAGTGAAGCACTAGAGCAAAAACTATCAAGCTCAAAAGATATAAGTGAAGCACATAGAGTATCCTAGCAAATTCTAATCAAAAAGGCTTCTCCCAAAAGGTGTGTACAACAAGGATGATTGTGGTAAACTAACAAGCAAAGACTAATATAATACACGACGCTCCAAGCAAAACACATATCATGTGGTGAATAAAAATATAGCTCCAAATAAAGTTACCAATGAACGAAGACGGAAGAGGGGATGCCTTCCTAGGGCATCCTCAAGCTTATGCTTTTGGCTATCCTTGAATATCTTGGGGTGACTTGGGCATCCCCAAGCTTAGGCTCTTGCCACCCTTTATTGCATAGTCCATAAAAGCTTTACCCAAAACTTGAAAACTTCACAACACAAACTCAACAGGAAATCTTGTAAGCTCTGTTAGTGAAAGAAAACAAAACCACCACATAAGGTACTGTAATGAACACATTATTTATTTATTTTGGTGTTAAACCTACTGTATTCCAAGTTCTCTATGGTTTATAAACTATTTTACTAGCCATAGATGCATCAAAATAAGCAAACAACACACGAAAAACAGAATCTGTCAAAAACAGAACAAACTGTAGCAATCTGTAACTAACGCAAACTTCTGGAACCTTAAAAATCCTACCAAAATAGGAGGTCCTAAACAATTTGTGTATTGATCAGAAGAAAAAAATAATCAATGCAAAATCTCGTTCCTGTGATTTATTGAATTTGTTCTCGTGAGCGCAAAGTTTCTGTTTTTCAGCAGAATCAAATCAACTATCATCATAGTTTATCCTATAGGTTCTACTTGGCACAAACACTAATTAAAAGATAAAAACACATCTAAAAAGAAAGTAGAAACAAAATTTAACACTAAACAGGAAAAAAACAAATAACATAAATAAAATTGGGTTGCCTCCCAACTAGCGCTATCGTTTTACGCCCCTAGCTAGGCATAAAAGTGAAGATAGATCTAAGTAGTGCCATCTTTGGCACTTGATTCATAAATAGCACGCATGATAGATTCATAAGGTAATTTGAATTTCTTTCTTGGAAAGTGCTCCATGCATTTCTTTAATGGAAATTGGAATCTAATATTCCCTTCCGTCATATCAATAATCGCGCCAATCGTTCTAAGGAAAGGTCTACCAAGAATAATAGGGCAAGAAAGATTGCAATCTATATCAAGAACGATAAAATCAACGGGCAACAAATTTCTATTTGCAACAATTAGAACATCATTGATCCTACCTATTGGTTTTTAAATGGTGGAATCCACAAGGTGCAAATTTAAAGAGCAATCATCAAGATCATGGAAACCTAGAATATCACATAAAGTTTTCAGAATCGTGGAAACACTAGCACCCAAATCACACAAAGCAAAACACTCATAATCTTTAATTCTAATCTTTATAGTAGGTTCCCACTCATCATTAAGTTTTCTAGGTATAGAAACTTCCAAATTAAGTTTTTCATCAAAAGATTGCATCAAGCCATCAACGATATGTTTAGTAAAAGCTTTATTTTGACTATAAGCATGTGGAGAATTAACAACGGATTGCAACAAGGAAATACAACCTTCTAAAGAACAATTATCCTAATCAAATCCCTTGAAATCCGAGATAGTGGGTTCAATGCTATTTAAAGTCATGACCTCTCCAATCCCAGTTTTACCAAATTTAGCATCAAGATCTAAAAACTCCGAATTTTTGGGACGCCTTCCAGGTAAAGTTGACTCATCATCAGTCCCATAATTATCAAGATTCATATTGCAAAACATAGATCTAATAGGGGACACATAAATAACTTTAAGATCTTCATTATTATTTTCATCTAACTTTTCTGGTTTGGCAGCCATCTTATTGACTAAGGTGGCTTGCTTATCAGAAATTTGAGCTATAGCCTTCTCAAGCCGGATTATTTGAGAGTTCACGCCATAAAATTCTTTATTCCTATCATCAAGCTCCTTATTTATAAGACCCAAAATATCTCTTTGTTCTTTAAACTATTTTCTGAAAAAATTATTATGCTCAAATTGCATATTCATAAAGTTTCTAATATTTGACTCTATCTCTTCGAACCTCCTAAGAAGGAGGTCGGTGCTCTTAGGCAAAGACATGAGGACAAGCAAGCACACACGCAAACAGAAAACGGCGAACGGAAAAAAGAGGAGAAGATTGGGATAGAGAGGGCGAATAAAACGGCAAGGGTGAAGTGGGGGAGAGGAAAAAGAGAGGCAAATGGCAAATAATGTAAATACGAGGGAGATGAGTTTGTGATGGGTACTTGGTATGTCTTGACTTGAGCGAAGACCTTCCGGGCAACGGCGCCAGAAATCCTTCTTGCTACGTCTTGAGCTTGCGTTGGTTTTCGTCGAAGAGGGGAGGGTGATGCAGCACAGTAGAGTAAGTATTTCCCTCAGTTTTTGAGAACCAAGGTATCAATCCAGTAGGAGGCTCCTCAACAAGTCCCACGAACCTACACAAACAAACAAAGAACTCGTAACCAACGCGATAAAGGGGTTGTCAATCCCTTCATGGCCACTGGCAAAAGTGAGATCTGATAGAGATAATATGATAAGATAAATATATTTTTGGTATTTTATAATATAGATGCAGAAGATAAAGATGCAAATAAAAGTAAATTGGAAGAAAATATGATAAGAGATAGACCCGGGGGCCATAGGTTTCACTAGAGGCTTCTCTCGAGAGCGTAATGTTGGAAATATGACCTAGAGGCAATAATAAATTAGTTATTATTATATTTCCTTGTTCATGATAATCGTTTATTATCCATGCTATAATTGTATTGATAGGAAACTCAGATACATGTGTGGGTACATAGACAACACCATGTCCCTAGTAAGCCTCTAGTTGACTAGCTCGTTGATCAATGGATGGTTACAGTTTCCTGACCATGAACATTGGATGTCGTTGATAACGGGATCACATCATTAGCAGAATGATGTGATGGACAAGACCCAATCCTAAGCCTAGCACAAAGATCGTAGTTCGTATGCTAAAAGCTTTTCTAATGCCAAGTATCATTTCCTTAGACCATGAGATTGTGCAACTCCCGGATACCGTAGGAATGCTTCGGGTGTATCAAATGTCACAACGTAACTGGGTGGCTATAAAGGTGCACTACAGGTATCTCCGAAAGTGTCTGTTGGGTTGGCACGAATCAAGACTGGGATTTGTCACACCGTGTAAACGGAGAGGTATCTCTGGGCCCACTCGGTAGGACATCATCATAATGTGCACAATGTGACCAAGGGGTTGATCACGGGATGATGTGTCACGGAACGAGTAAAGAGACTTGTCGTTAACAAGATTGAACAAGGTATCGGGATACCGACGATCGAATCTCGGGCAAGTACAATGCCGCTAGACAAAGGGAATTGTATACGGGATTGATTTAGTCCTTGACATCATGGTTCATCCAATGAGATCATCATGGAACATGTGGGAGCCAACATGGGTATCCAGATCCCTCTGTTGGTTATTGACCGGAGAACGCTTTCGGCCATGTCTCAAGATGATTCCCGAACCCGTAGGGTCTACACATAAGGTTCGATGGCGCTAGGGTTATAAAGGAAGTTTGTATGTGGTTACCGAATGTTGTTTGGAGTCCCGGATGAGATCCCGGACGTCACGAGGAGTTCCGGAATGGTCTGGAGGTAAAGATTAATATATGGGAAGTCCTGTTTTGGTCACCGGAAAAGTTTCGGGTTTTATCGGTAACGTACGGGGACCACCGGGAGGGTCCCGGGGGTCCACCAAGTGGGGCCACCATCCCTAGAGGGCTGCATGGGCCAAGTGTGGGAGGGGACCAGCCCCGGGTGGGCTGGTGCGCCCCCCCCCCCCCCCACAAGGGCCCAAGGCTCCTAGGGTTTGGGCAGGGGGCGCACCCACCTGACTTGGGGGGCAAGTTTCCCCTCTCCCCCCCCCCCTTGGCCGCACCCTAGATGGGATTGGGGCTGCCGCCGCCCCTAGGGAGGGAACCCTAGGTGGGGGTGCAACCCCCCTCTCCCCCTATATATACTTGAGGGGTTTTGGGGCTGCCGATAGATGAGTTCGACCTCTCCCTGGCGCAGCCCTACCTCTCTCCCTCCTCCTCTCCCGCGGTGCTTGGCGAAGCCCTGCAGGATTGCCACGCTCCTCCATCACCACCACGCCGTTGTGCTACTGCTGGACGGAGTCTTCCTCAACCTCTCCCTCTCTCCTTGCTGGATCAAGGCGTGGGAGACGTCACCGGGCTGTACGTGTGTTGAACGCGGAGGTGCCGTCCGTTCGGCACTAGGATCTCCGGTGATATGGATCACGACGAGTACGACTCCTTCAACCCCGTTCTCTTGAACGCTTCCACTTAGCGATCTACAAGGGTATGTAGATACACTCTCCTTCCCTTCGTTGTTGGTTTCACCATAGATAGGTCTTGGTGACACGTAGGAAAATTTTGAATTTCTGCTACGTTACCCAACAGTGGCATCATGAGCTAGGTCTATTGCGTAGATTCTTTGCACGAGTAGAACACAAAGTAGTTGTGGGCGTTGATGATGTTCAATATGCTTACCGTTACTAGTCCAATCTTGTTTCGACGGTATTGTGGGATGAAGCGGCCCGGACCGCCCTTACACGTACACTTACGTGAGACAGGTTCCACCGACTGACATGCACTTGGTGCATAAAGGTGGCTAGTGGGTGCCAGTCTCTCCCACTTTAGTCGGAACGGATTCTATGAAAAGGGTCCTTATGAAGGGTAAATAGCAATTGGCATATCACGTTGTGGTTTTGCGTAGGTAAGAAACGTTCTTGCTAGAAACCCATAGCAGCCACGTAAAACATGCAAACAACAATTAGAGGACGTCTAACTTGTTTTTGCAGGTATGCTATGTGATGTGATATGGCCAAGAAGAATGTGATGAATGATATGTGATGTATGAGATTGATCATGTTCTTGTAAGAGGAATGACGACTTGCATGTCGATGAGTATGACAACCGGCAGGAGCCATAGGAGTTGTCTTAATTTATTGTATGACCTGCGTGTCATTGAACAAATGCCATGTAATTACTTTACTTTATTGCTAACCGGTAGCCATAGTAGTAGAAGTAATAAGTTGGCAAGACAACTTCATGGAGACACGATGATGGAGATCATGATGATGGAGATCATGGTGTCATGCCGGTGACGATGATGATCATGGAGCCCGAAGATGGAGATCAAAGGAGCAAAATGATATTGGCCATATCATGTCACTATTTGATTGCATGTGATGTTTATCATGTTTATGCATCTTATTTGCTTAGAACGACGGTCGTAAATAAGATGATCCCTCATTAAAATTTCAAGAAAGTGTTCCCCCTAACTGTGCACCATTGCGAAAGTTCGTCGTTTCGAAGCACCACGTTCACATACAACGGGTGTAAGCCAGATTTACACACGCAATACACTTAGGTTAACTTGACGAGCCTAGCATGTATAGACATGGCCTCGGAACACAAGAGACCGAAAGGTCGAGCATGAGTCATATGGAGGATACGATCAACATGAAGATGTTCACCGATGATGACTAGTCCGTCTCACGTGATGATCGGACACGGCCTAGTTGACTCGGATCATGTAATCACTTAGAAGACTAGAGGGATGTCTATCTGAGTGGGAGTTCACGAGATGAACTTAATTATCCTGAACATAGTCAAAATATCTTTGCAAATTGTGTCGTAAGCTCGCGCTTTAGTTCCACTGTTTAGATATGTTCCTAGAGAAAATATAGTTGAAAGTTGACAGTAGCGATTATGCGGACAGACTAAAGCTTATGTCCTTAATGCACCGCTCGGTGTCTTTGAACCCCAAAGCGTCGTGCATGGATGTTGCGAACATCTGACATACACGTTTTGATAACTACGTGATAGTTCAGTAATGTTAAACGGTTTAGATTTGAGGCACCGAAGACGGTTTCGAAACGTCACGGAACATATGAGATGTTTTGAGGGCTGAAATTGGGATTTCAGGCTCGTGCCCACGTCAAGAGGTATAAGACCACCGACGATTTTCTTAGCCTGCAAACTAAGGGAGAAAAGCTCAATCTTTGAGCTTGTGCTCAGATTGTCTGAGTGCAACAATCACTTGAATCAAGTGGGAGTTGATCTTCCTGATGAGATAGTGATGTTTCTCCAAAGTCATTGCCACCAAGCTGCTAGAGCTTCGTGATGAACTATAAAATATCAGGGATAGATGATCTTTGAAATATTCACGATGTTTGACACCGCGAAAGTAGAAGTGAAGAAGGAGCATCAATTGTTGATGGTTAATGAAACCACTTGTTTCAAGAAGGGCAAGGGCAAGAAGGGATACTTCATGAAACGGCAAATCAGTTGCTGCTCTAGTGAAGAAACCCAAGGTTAAACCCAAACCCGAGACTAAGTGCTTCTGCAATGAGGGAACGGACACTGAAGGAGAACTACCCTAGATACTTGGTAGATAAGAAGGCTGTCAAATTCGACAAAAGTATATTGGATATACATTATGGTAATGTGTACTTTACTAGTACTCCTAGTAGCACTAGGGTATTAGATACCGGTTCGGTTGCTAAGTGTTAGTAACTCGAAATAGAAAGCTACGGAATAAACGGAGACTAGCTAAAGGTGAGCTGACGATATGTGTTGGAAGGTTTTCCAAGGTTGATGTGATCAAGCATTGCACGCTCCATCTACCATCGAGATTGGTGTTAAAACCTGAATATTGTTATTTGGGGTTTTACGTTGAGCATAGACGTGATTGGATTATGTCTATTGCAATACGATTATTCATTTAAGGAGAATAATTGTTAATCTATTTATTTGAATAATACCTTCAATGGTCTTACACCTAAAAGAATGGTTTATTGAATCTCGATTGTAGTGATACACATTTTCATGTCAAAAGATATAAGATAGTAATGATAGTACCACTTACTTGTGGCACTGCCATGTAAGTCATATTGGTATAAAACGCATGAAGAAACTCCATGGTGATGGATCTTTGGACTCACTCGTTTTGAAAAGTTTGAGACATGCGAACCATGTCTATTGGTGTATACGCATGAAGAAACTCCATGCAGATGGACCATTTGGACTCACTTGATTTTGAATCACTTGAGACATGCAAATCATACCACATGGGCAAGATGACCAAAAGCCTCGGTTTCAAAGAAGATGGTACAAGATAGCAACTTGTTGGAAGTAACACATTTCGATGTGTGCAGTCCAATGAGTGCCGAGGCATCTGATGAATATCGTTATGTTCTTACTTCACGGATGATTTAAGTAGATACTGAGTGTATTTACTTGATGAAACACAAGTCTGAATTATTGAATGGTTCAAGTAATTTCAGAGTGAAGTTAAAGATCATCGTGACAAGAGGATAAAATGTCTATGATCATAGAGATGAGTATCTGAGTTACGAGCTTTGGCACGCTATTAAGACATTGTGGAAATTGTTTCACAATTAATACCGCCTGGAACACCATAGTGTGATGGTGTGTCCGAACATCATAGTTGCACCCTATTAGATATGGTGCGTACCATGATGTCTCTTATCGAATTACCACTATCGTTCATGGGTTAGGCATTAGAGACAACCGCACTCACTTTAATAGGGCACCACGTAATTCCGTTGAGACGACACCGTTTGAACAATGGTTCGGAGAAAACTAAATTTTTGTTTCTTAAAAGTTTGGGGCTGCGACGCTTATGTGAAAAAGTTTCAGGTTGATAAGCTCGAACCCAAAGCGGATAAAATGCTTCTTCATAGGACACCCAAAACAGTTGGGTATACCTCCAGTCTCAGTTCCGGAAGCAAAAAGGATTGTTTCTAGAATTAGGTCCTTTCCCGACAAAAGTTCCTCTCGAAGGAATTGAGTGGGAGGATGGTGGAGACTTGATGAGGTTATTGAACCGTCACTTCAACAAGTGTGTAGCAGGGCACAGGAAGTTGTTCTTGTGGCGCCTACACCAATTGAAGTAGAAGCTTATGATAGTGATCATGAAGTTTTGGATCAAGTCACTACCGTACCTCGTAGGGTGACAAGGATCCGTACTACTTCACAGTGATACAGTAATCCTGTCTTGAAGGTCATGTTGCTAGACAACAATGAACCTACGAGCTATGAAGAAGCGATGGTGGGCCCGGATTCCGACGAATGGCTCAAGGCCATAACATCCGAGAGAGGATCCATGACTTTGGAAGTAATACTTGATGGTCGTAAGGATGTGAGTTAAAGATGGATTTTAAAAGGAAGACAGAGAATGATGGTAAATATCACCATTAAGAAAGCTCGACTTGTTGTTAAAGATGTTTTCTGACAAGTTCAAGGAGTTGACTACGGTGAGGCTTTCTCACTCGTAGCGATGCTAAGAGAGTGTTGGAATTGGATTAGCAATTACTGCATGATTGATGAAATCTTGCAGATAGGATGTCAAAACATTGTTTCCTCGATGTTATACTTGAGGAAATGTTATATGTGATACAACCAGAAGGTTTTGTCAATCCTGAAAGATGCTAACAAGTATGCAAAGCTCCAGCAATCCTTCTAAGGACTAGAGTAAGCATCTCGGAGTTGGAATGTACGCTTTGATGAGATGATCAAAGATTTTGGGTTTATACTAAGTTTGTGAGAAACTTGTATTTCCAAAGAAGTATATGTGAATGACATATTGTTGATCAGAAATGATGTAGAATTTCTGGAAAGCATATAGGGTTGTTTGAAAAGTGTTTTTCAATGGAAAACCTGGATTAGGCTACTTGAACAATAAGCATCAAGATCTATAAGATAGATCAAAATGTTTAATAATACTTTCAAATGAGCACATACCTTGACATAATCTTGAAGGTGTTCAAGATGGATTAGTCAAAGAAGGAGTTCTTGCCTGAGTTGTAAGGTATGCAGTTAAGAGTTAAAGCTCGACCACGGCAGAAAAGAGAGACAGGACGAAGGTCGTCCCCTATGCCTTAGAGGTAGGCTCTACAGTATGCTATGCTATGTATCGCACCTGATGTGTGCCTTGCTACATATCTGGCAAAGAGGGTACAAAGGTGATCAAGGCTTGGATCACCATATAGCGGTCAAAATTATCCTTAGAGGAATAAGGATAGGTTTCTCGGTTATGGAGGTGATAAAGTGTTCGACGTAAAGAGTTGCGGTGATACAAGCTTAACACCTATCCGGATAGCTCTGAGTAGAGATACCGGATACGTATTATGGAGCAACAATTTGGAATAGCTCCAAGTGGAATGTGGTAGCAGCATCTACGATATGACATAAAGTTTTGCGAAATATATAGGGATCTGAATATTGCAGACCCGTTGACTACAACCTCTCTCACAAGCATAAACATGATCAAACCCAGCACTCATTGAGTGTTAATCACATAGTGATGTGAACTAGATTATTGATTCTAGTAAACTCTTTGGATGTTGGTCACATGGCGATGTGACCTGTGAGTGTTAATCACATGGCGATGTGAACTAGGTTATTGACTCTAGTGCAAGTGGGAGACTGTTGGAAATATGCCCTAGAGGCAATAATAAATTAGTTATTATTATATTTCCTTGTTCATGATAATTGTTTATTATCCATGCTATAATTTTATTGATAGGAAACTCAGATACATGTGTGGGTACATAGACAACACCATGTCCCTAGTAAGCCTCTAGTTGACTAGCTCGTTGATCAATGGATGGTTACAGTTTCCTGACCATGGACATTGGATGTCGTTGATAACGGGATCACATCATTAGCAGAATGATGTGATGGACAAGACCCAATCCTAAGCCTAGCACAAAGATCGTAGTTCGTATGCTAAAAGCTTTTCTAATGTCAAGTATCATTTCCTTAGACCATGAGATTGTGGAACTCTCGGATACCGTAGGAATGCTTTGGGTGTACCAAACGTCACAACGTAACTGGGTGGCTATAAAGGTGCACTATGTATCTCCGAAAGTGTCTGCTTGGTTGGCACGAATCGAGACTGGATTTGTCACTCCGTAAACGGAGAGGTATCTCTGGGCCCACTCGGTAGGACATCATCATAATGTGCACAATGTGACCAAGGGGTTGATCACGGGATGATGTGTTACGGAACGAGTAAAGAGACTTGCCGGTAACGAGATTGAACAAGGTACCGGATACCGACGATCGAATCTCGGGCAAGTACAATGCCGCTAGACAAAGGGAATTGTATACGGGGTCGATTGAGTCCTTGACATCGTGGTTCATCCGATGAGATCATCGTGGAACATGTGGGAGCCAACATGGGTATCCAGATCCCGCTGTTGGTTATTGACCAGAGAACTTCTCGGTCATGTCTGCATGATTCCCGAACCCGTAGGGTCTACACACTTAAGGTTCGATGACGCTAGGGTTATAAAGGAAGTTTGTATGTGGTTAGCGAATGTTGCTCGGAGTCCAGGATGAGATCCCGGACGTCACGAGGAGTTTCGGAATGGTCCGGAGGTAAAGATTTATATATGGGAAGTCCTGTTTTGGTCACCGAAAAAGTTTCGGGTTTTATCAGTAACGTATCGGGACCACCGGGAGGGTCCCGGGGGTCCACCAAGTGGGGCCACCATCTCCGGAGGGCTGCATGGGCCAAGTGTGGGAGGGGACCAGCCCCAGGTGGGCTGGTGCCCCCCCCCATCCCCCCACCCACAAGGGCCCAAGGCTCCTAGGGTTTGGGGAGGGGGCGCACCCACCTGACTTGGGGGTCAAGTTTCCCCTCTTCCCCCCCCCCCCTTGGCCGCACCCTAGATGGGATTGGGGCTGCCGCCGCCCCTAGGGAGGGAACCCTAGGTGGGGGCGCAGCCCCCCCCTCTCCCCCTATATATACTTGAGGGGTTTTGGGGCTGCCGATAGATGAGTTCGACCTCTCCCTGGCGTAGCCCTACCTCTCTCCCTCCTCCTCTCCCGCGGTGCTTGGCGAAGCCTGCTGGGATGCCACGCTTCGTCCATCACCACCACGCCCGTTGTCTTGCTGCTGGACGGAGTCTTCCTCAATCTCTCCCTCTCTCCTTGCTGGATCAAGGCGTGGGAGATGTCACCGGGCTGTACGTGTGTTGAACGCGGAGGTGCCGTCCGTTCGGCACTAGGATCTCCGGTGATATGGATCACGACGAGTACGACCCCTTCAACCCCGTTCTCTTGAACGCTTCCGCTTAGCGATCTACAATGGTATGTAGATGCACTCTCCTTCCCTTCGTTGCTGGTTTCTCCATAGATAGATCTTGGTGACACGTAGGAAAATTTTGAATTTCTGCTACGTTACCCAACACGTAAGTATTATGGTGGGTGAAAAAATTACTGTCGAGCAATTGATAGAAAAGTGAATAATTATGACGTTATCTAGGCATGATCATGTATATAGGCATCACGTCCATAACAAGTAGACCGACTCCTGCCTGCATCTACTACTATTACTCCACACATCGACCGCTATCCAGCATGTATCTAGAATATTAAGTTCATAAGAACAGAGTAACACATTAAGCAAGATGACATGATGTAGAGGGATAAACTAAAGCAATATGATATAAACCCCATCTTTTTATCCTCGATGGCAGCAATACAATACGTGTCTTGCAACCCTTTTTGTCACTGGGTAAGAACACTGCAAGATTGAACCCAAAGCTAAGAACTTCTCCCATGGCAAGAAAGTTCAATCTAGTAGGCCAAAACAAACCGATAATTCAAAGAGACTTGCAAAGATAACTCAATCATATAAAAGAATTTAGAGAAGATTCAATTATTACCCATAGATAAATCTGATCATAAACCCACAATTCATCGGATCTCGACAAACACACCGCAAAAAGAGATTACATTGAATAGATCTCCACAAGAGAGGGGGAGAACATTGTATTGAGATCCAAAAAGAGAGAAGAAGCCATCTAGCTAATAACTATGGACCTGTAGGTTTGTGGTAAACTACTCACAACTCATTGGAGGGGCAAGGATGTTGATGTAGAAGCCCTCCAGGGTGGATTCCCCCTTCGGCAGAACGCCGACGACGGCTCCAAGATGGGATCTCGCGGATACAGAAGGTTACGGTGGCGGAAATATTTCTTCAGGTGGCTCCTGGATGTTTTCGGGGTACGTAGGCTTATATAGGAGGAAGAGATACGTCAGTGGACGCCCGAGGGGCCCACAAGACAGGGGGCGCACCCTATAGGTGGGGGAGGGTGCGCCTTCCTATCTCGTGGAGGCTCCTGCTGCTTCTTGACTTGCACTCCAAGTCCTCTGGATCATGTTCGTTCCAAAACTCACGCTCCCGAAGGTTTCATTCCGTTTGGACTCCGTTTGATATTCCTTTTCTTCGAAATACTGAAATAGGCAAAAAAAACAACAATACAGGCTGGGCCTCCTGTTAGTAGGTTAGTCCCAAAAATGATATAGATATGTAAAATAAAGCCCATAAACATCCAAAACAGGTAATATAATAGCATGGAACAATAAAAAATTATAGATACGTTGGAGACGTATCAACCCCCGAAGCTTTGTGGGAGGGCCAGAAGATCCATGAGGAGGGCACAACCCACCAGGGCATGCCTGGTGGGCCGTCCGTGTCCCGGTGGGTTGTGCTCACCTCCAGGCCCATCTTATCGTGAAACCGGTGCCCAAAAATCCTATAAATAGGGAAACCATCAGAAATAAACCTAGATCAGAAGTTCCACCGCCGTAGGCCTCTATAGCCACCGAAAACCAATCTAGACCCTTTCCGGCACCCTGCCGGAGTGGGGAATCATCACCGGTGGCCATCTTCATCATCCCGGCGGCTACCACGATGAGGAGGGAGTAGTCCACCCTCGGGGTTGAGAGTTTGTACCAGTAGCTATGTGTTTAGTCTCTCTCTCTCTCTCTCTCTCTCTCTCTCTCTCTCTCTCTCTCTCTCTCTCTCGTGTTCTTGAGATGTCACGATCTTGATGTATCACGGGCTTTGTTAATATAGTCGGATCATATGGTGTTTTCTCCTCTCTATCTTGTTGTGATGAATTGAGTTTTTCCCTTTGAGATTTCGTTGTTATCTGATTGAATACTTTTATGGATTTGAGAACACTTGATATATGTCTTGCAATTGAATACTCGTGGTGACAATGGGGTATTGTATTGATTCACCCCATATATGTTTTGGCACTCAACTCACGGATTCCCGAGGTGACATTGGGGTAATCTATGCATAGGTTGATGCACGTTCTTGTCTTTGTTTCTCCGATAGAAATCTTGGTGCACTCTTTGAAGTTCTTTGTGTTGGATTGAGTATTATGAATATGAATTTGCTTTGGTGTTATTTTAGTACGAACTCTAGGATAGATCGAAGGGAAAGAATAGCTTTGTGTTATTTTAGTACGGACTCTTGAATAGATCAGACAGAAAAAATAGCTTTGAGGTGGTTTCGTACCCTACAAACAATTTATTCTTATGTCTCCGCTAGATAGGAACTTTGGAGTGATTCTTCGTTGCACGTTGAGGGATGGTTATATGATCCGATTATATTAGCATTGTTGAGAGGTTGCACTAGTGAAAGTACGGACTCTAGGCCTCATTTTCAAGCATTGCAATACAGTTTTTGTGCCCATATACTATTTGATGCCTTGCTATTTTTATTTATTCAGATTATAAAAAAATATGTCTACCATCCATATTACACTTTTATCAACATCTCTTCGCCGAACTAGTGCACCTATTGCGCTTGGAGGCCCAACACGAGTCTATAAGAATAAAGTTGCATAGTAGACATCAAGCTCTTCTCTGGCGCCATTGTCGGGGAGGTGAGTGCATGAAGGTATATCTTTAGATCTTGCAATTGAATCTTTTAGTTTCTTGTTTATCACTAGTTTGGTCTATAAAAGAAAACTACATGAAAAATGGAATTTAGGTTGGATCATATTATTGATCATCTTTATAATATCTTTCTTGAAAATGATGGTTCGAAAAATTGTGCTCAATTGTTAGAAGAAGAAGTCAATAAAATGTTTGGCACAAAATATCTGAATGATGGGCATGATTGCAATGTGTAACATCCCAAAATTCTAAATTTTGGAATGTTATAATAAATAGATAGATTTGATTGATTGGTTGCTTGATTGTGTGAAATTGAGTGAAATTCGAAACTTTTTGAAAGTTAAATGAGAGGGAATAAAAGAACTTTCCCAAACTTTCATTTTGCATTCGTCATCTCCGTGAATTCAAATTATTTTCACAACAAAACCCTGGAGAGAAGATGACATGACTTCTTCCATTTAGTTAAATGACAAGGGGTGTTGAAAATATTTGAAGTTCATTTGAAATTATTTTCCAATTCATAAAATTCAAGCAACTCAATGATTTTCATGAGAGAAGATAAAATGACTTCTTCAAAACATATGAAATATGAGTTGGGAGTTTAAAAGAATTACATTCAAAGCTCTTTTGTATTTATTTTCAATTTGGAGTTATTTGAGTTTTATTCAAATTATTTTTCTCCAAAAATAAACTATATGGAAAATAGGGTAACATGATTCCCTACATCAGAAAATTGGAGAGAAATCAATTTGAATTAATTTTGGTATTTTTAAAATGATTTTTATTGGATTTTATTAGACCAGAAGAACTCTTTGTTTTATTTGAATATGTGTGTATTTTATTTTACTCTAAAAAATGTTCAGCTTGTAGGAAATCTTTTTCTGAAAATTTTGATATATAATATGCCTATAAAAATTTCAGTTTTATTTTCGTTTTTCAGTTTATCGCTTTTTGTTTAAAAAAACAAATAACAAAAACTGCACGCGCGCCTGAAACTAACTGTCGCCCACATGCGTAGCATAGCAGCAGGCCGGCCCGTTTTTCTTTTGTCTTTTATTTTATTTTATTTTCGTTAATGTTTAGTATTTTTTTGAAACAAATTTCTGAAAAAAATAGACTTCAGAAAAAAAATGCAGCCAGTGTACGCGCGCGGCCGGGCCGAACTTTTAGCCCATAATCCTTTTCAAATTTCATCTGTGTACGTATATGTTTAGTCCCACATTGCCTAGCCTTTGACCTTTAAGCCTCTTTTCCACCAATAAATATAGACCCATAGAGCCTCTAAAAATCAGACGATTCGGGTTAAATCAATATTTTGATTTGACTAGATTCATTTAAGAAAAATATTTTTTTCTCCTCTCCGGCGCGACTTCTGGAAATTGTCTTCTCTCTCCAAAGTCGTCTTTTCTCTGCCTTATAAAGGTATCTTTCGTTATTTTATTTTTCTTCTTATACTTCCATAGTTTATTATTTTTAGACTAATACGATAGATTAGATTATCAATTAGTCTACGTATTATACATTAGACCTTCGCCGTAGCTATTTTTCTTTCGTAAAACAGATTGGCCCTGATTTTTCAAATAGCCATAACTTTTTACTCGTTCATCTAAATTAGATGAAACCAACGCCCACTTCTTCGTTACGATCTCCTCTATCTAGTAATCCAACTCAAACATGTTTTTGAAAGTTTAAAATTTGAATTAGATCAGAATTGAATTTGAACTTTGTTTTGATCCTAACTTGAGTTTCGTAACTCCGATTTAGTTGATTCTTTTTGCAAATCGAAGCTATTGACCTAAACATTCTGATAAGGCCAAATTCACATAATTTTGGTACTGTTAGAAATTGTTTTATGTTGAAAGAGTTATTTGCTTGGTTTTGATGTTTTCCGAATTTGTTTTCTTCGTTCTTTCCGATCTTTTGAGTGATTGCTTATGTGTGGTTACTATTGCTTGCTTACGATAGATTCACCAGAGTATGACGAGTAGAACTATCAAGATATTTGAGTGCGAATCATCTTCATCAACATTGCAGGCAAGTTCACACTTTGATCATATCCTTTTTATACCCATTTTTTATGCATTAGTTTTCACCCTCAAACATTGCATGAGTAGGATTGATAACATGTGGGTATTGGGAAGTAGTTGTTGAGGTAGAACCTATTGCCCTGTTACTATCAAACCCTTGGGAGTTACTTCTACGCGTTGCTTATATTGCCATGCTATGCTCGTAGACGTGGTTTGGTTTGAGAGAATTCATGAAAGATGTGAGAGATTATTGTTAACTAAGGTTTAACTTAAGGTGGCTACTTTAATACATATCTGGGTGGATTGGTTGGGGCACCACAGGGATATACCAAAGGACTTGCCGTACACACAGGGTTATACCAGTGTTGTCCTAGGAGATCCCGGGGTATACCGTGTGATCATCCTATGGTTCGCCACCCAGGCTCAAAGGGATCTGAGATATTTTCATGCTAGAAACTTCCGTGTGCAGCCACAAGCTATTATGGGCTCTAGCATAGTTGAGTAAGTTACGTGAAGCTCTTGAAGAGGTAGATCAGCAGGTAGTGGGTTTGTAGGTTTGGTATGGTCTGCCCGGAGTAAAGAGTTAATGTTTCTGAAAGACTATGTCTCGGTCATCCGTTTCTCAAACATCATGTAGTGCGAGAAATCCAACGGAGGCGATCGAGTCTTGTGGGGAAAAGTGCGCAAACCTCTGCAGAGTGTACAATCTAATCATGGTTAGCCGTGTCCTGGTTATGGACAATCTTGAGTATCTAGTACTTGGAGTATCTTAAGTATCTCATCATGTTACTTAAATTAATTTGTCGGGTTAATGATTACTTTTAATTGGGATCATTGAGTTGGGGGTACCTTCTCAATGATGTTTCAACCACCATGATAGTTAAATTAAAATATATTCCTTTGATATAGGGAAAAATTGGCTTTTCACAAAACCTTTTAACCGTAGAGCTTTTCCACCAGCCAAATATGCATGTAGAGATAGCCATTATTCATCATTGCTCTATGGTGTGAATTTGCCAGTACATTCAATGTACTGACCCTTTGTGGCTGCAACGTCTCATGTTGCAGGATATCTTACGACGAGTAAGTGATACGTTAGGGTTACGATTTCTACACTCAACTTTGCCGTTGGTGTTGATGGGAATCCACAACCTTGTTACTTCCGCTATTTGGATTGAGGTAATGGTATTTACGTTATTTATACATGTGATTTACCTCTGTTATAAATCCTCGAGTACTGTGTGTGTCAGCATACCGATCCAGGGATGACACTTAAGCACAGAGACTTGACCGTCTGAGGTCGGGTCGCTACACAATGTTGTTAGTATGAATTCTTTGAATATCCATGATGCTAATGATATGCAAAGCCATAAGCTTGGGGATGCTATATTTGATGAAGATGATATTTTTTAGTCCCCCAAGTTTTGATGAGAAAATTTATTATGATGATTGCACACCTCCTATTTATGATGATTATGGTGATGACATGTACGCTTTATTGAATAATGAAAACCATGAAACTTTTCATCATGATTTTAATTTTCAATCCCATGATAGTTATTTTATTGAGTTTGCTCCCACTACTATTCATGAGAATAAATTTGCTTATGTGGAGAGTGAGAAAATTTCTATGCTTATGTGTCATGAAAAGAATGTTTTATGTGATAGTTATATAGTTGAATTCATTCATGATGCTACCGAAAATTATTATGAGGGAGGAACATATGCTTGTAGGAATTTCAATAATATCAAGTTTCCTCTCTATGTGTTGAAATTTTTGAAGTTATACTTGTTTTGCCTTTCTATGCTAGTTGATTCTTGCTCCCATAAATTATTTGCTCACAAAATCCCTATGCATAGGAAGTGGGTTAGACTTAAGTGTGCTAGTCATGTGCTTCATGATGCTCTTGTTATGTTTCAATTCTTATCTTTTATGTGAGCATCATTTAAATCATCATGCCTAGCTAAAAGGCATTAAAGAAAAGCGCTTGTTGGGAGACAACCCAACACTTTTACCTACTGTTTTTCTGTGTTCACATGACTAAGCTACTGTAGTAATCATGTTTTCTTGCTTTTGTTTCAATAAATGCCAAGTAAAGCCTTTGGGATCATGTTGGGTGATAGTTGATTTGATCTTGCTAAAAAACAAAAATTTTGCACTCACGAAAATAATTCTAATTTTTTTACAGAAGAGTGATTTTGAGTTGATTCTTTTTGTAGAAGATTAATATAAAAATTGCCCAGGTTTTCCTAATTTTTCAGAATTTTTGGAATAGCAGAAGTATGATTGGAGTACAGATTACTACAGACTGTTTTGTTCTTGACAGATTCTGTTTTCAATGCATAGTTTGCTTGTTTTCTAGTTTCCATGACTTATATAGCTCAATATAAATTGTGGAAATGATATGCTACAGTAGGAATTGTGTGTAAACAATTATGAATCTTGTCTTTGACAGTACCAAAGTGAAATGGTTTGCTCTTTATCATACTAACCTATCTCACGAAGTTCCGTTAAGTTTAGTGTGATTGAAGTTTTCAAGTTTTGGGTGAGATGTCGATATGAGGAGAATAAGGATTGATAAGACCCTAATCTTGGGGATTCCCAAGGCATTCCAAGTTAATATCCAAGGAATATCCAAGCAACTAAGCTTGGGGATGCCCCGGAAGGCATCCCCTCTTTCGTCACCAACATTATCGGTAACCTCACTTGGAGCTATGTTTTCATTCGTCACATGATATGTGTTTTGCTTGGAGCATCATTTTATTTTGTTAGAATTTTCTTGCTGTTATTTAGAATAATTGTTTGCATCTTTTATTTCAATATAAAAATATCAAATATAGCCTTTGCCATGCTTATTTTACAAGTCTACATGTTGCTGTTTGAAAACATAAAGTTTATCGATGTTGCAAAAATTCCCTAGAAAAGTCAGAATGTGATAAAATGCTGAATTTTTTTGCATAATAAGCTCTGATTAATATTATACAGTGTGGTAGAATTTCATAATTTTTGGAGTTGAATAAGTATTGATACTCTTGCATTCTTTACAGACTGTACTGTTTTGGCAGATTGTTGTTATGTTTGCGTTGCTTGCATATGTTTTCTTGTTTAATGATTCTATTTGAGTATAGGAGTATTAAATATGTAGAGGGATTTAGTAAGCAATGTTGAATAATAATTTTAGTGATTTGCTACAGTAGAGAATGATAAAGTTTTTGCATTGGTTTATACTAACTTATCTCAAGAGTTCTTGTTGAGTTTTGTGTGGATGAAGTTTTTAAGATTTAGGGAAACCATGATATAAAAGGAATTAAGGAGACACAAAAGCTCAAGACTGGGGATGCCCAAGGCATCCCAAGATAATATTCAAGAAGTCTCAAGCATCTAAGCTTGGGGATGCCCCGGTAGGCATCCCACCTTTCTTCTTCAACAATTATCGGTTAGTATCGGTTGAGCCTAAGTTTTTGCTTCTCCACATGAGTTGTCTATTCTTAGAATGTCATTTTATTTTTGTTTTACTTGTTGTTTTAATTGAGTACTTATATTTGAAAGTTTTTAAATAAAATAGAGTCCTCAAATAGTTGCAAGGGAGGCTAAGTAAGCGGCATTCACATCCAGTCAACGAAGCTCTTTTCTTTGGAATTGCTCTTGTGCTGCAGTTATATCCTATGAGTAAATTGTTAAATAAATTAAATATCATGAAGTTGAAATCATATCATGCCTAGTGGTACCTTCACATTGGGTTTAGAAAGTGAAATCTTTTGAGGCTTGACAATCACAATTTTGGTCATACAAGCGATTCATGAATAATTAGTATAAGGAAGAGAATTTTCACATGGAAATACACAATCTTGGAAATCTTTTGTGATTGTGAGACCCCATCAAAATATTATATGCCAAAAATTTGGACGTTGGACAAGGAAGACAACGTAATGATTTATGTTTGTTCATATTCACATGTGGTGCTTGCCCCCCATCTTGGCTAGTCAAAAATTCCCGACCAAGTAGAGATACTACTTGTGCATCCAAAAACCCTTAAACCCAAATCTTGTCTTCAAGAGTCCACCATACCTACCTAAGGATTGAGTAAGATCATTCAAGTAAGTTGTCATCGATGCAAAAAGGCAATAAAAATTGCTTCTAAAAGTATTAGATCATTTAGTGTAAGAGAAAATTGAGCGTTGTACGAACTTGTGATGGCAAAGTAATAAAAGCGACAGACTGCATAATTAAGGTTGCTATCATAAGGGGCAATATAACATGACGTTATTTTGCACTAAGGGATTGAGCATACAAACAAATAAGTGCATGGCAACATCTGCTTCCCTCTGCGAAGGGCCAATCTTTTACTTTCCAGTATTTACTTTAATGCAAAGAGTCAAAGTTTTTCTCTCTATTCCTTTTTATTTTCCTCTTTTGGCAAGCATCATATGGTGAGGAAAGATCTAGGCACATATGTCCAGTTGAATATTGGTAGCATGAGTTATTATTGTTGACATCACCCTTGAGGTGAATACATTGGGAGGCAAAACAATAAGCCCCTATCTTTCTATGTGTTCGGTTGAAGCGTTTTGCTCATATGTATGCGGTGAGAGTTAGAAATCATAGAAGACTATATGATGGTTGAGTATGTGGAGCTCTTACTTAAACTCTGTTGAATAAGTTGAATTACAATTGCTTGGTGACTGAGAACATAGGTTGTTGAGTTTCAAGAGAATTCATTGTTTGAACCTTAACATGTGAATTGGTTGCTACTTTAACACGAGAAGTTTTATAAGAAAGAATTGCTGTTATGATGCTAGGAAAAGTGATTGAAATTATCATTGATCAAACTTATGCACTTTGCTAGCATTCACACTTCATAAATTACTTCTTTTATCATTTACCTACTCGAGGACGAGTAGGAATTAAGCTTGGGGACGCTGATACGTCTCCAGCGTATATATAATTTATGAAGTATTGAGGCCATTTTTACAACAATTTTATATGTTTTTAGTATGATTTGCATGGAACTAACCCGGACTGACGTTGTTTTCAGAAGAACTACCGTGGTGTTGTTTTTTTGCAGAAATAAAAGTTCTCGGAATTGGACGAAACTTTTTGATGATTTTTTTTGGAACAAAAGAGACCCCCGAAGATTTGTGGGAGGGCCAGAAGAGCCACGAGGGGGGCACAACCCACCAGGGCGCGCCTGGTGGGCCTCCCGTGCCCCGGTGGGTTGTGCTCACCACGAGGCCCATCTTACCGTGAAACCGACGCCCAAAAATCCTATAAATAGAGAAACCATCAGAAGTTCCGCCGCCGCAGGCCTCTGTAGCCTCCGAAAACCAATCTAGACCCTTTCCGGCACCCTGTCGGAGGGGGGAATCATCACCGGTGGCCATCTTCATCATCCCGGCGGCCACCACGATGAGGAGGGAGTAGTCTGCCCTCGGGGCTGAGGGTTTGTACCAGTAGCTATGTGCTTAGTCTCTCTCCCTCTCTCTCTCTCTCTCTCTCTCTCTCTCTCTCGTGTTTTTGAGATGTCACGATCTTGATGTATGACGGGCTTTGTTAATATAGTCGGATCATATGGTGTTTTCCCCTCTCTATCTTGTTGTGATGAATTGAGTTTTTCCCTTTGAGATTTCGTTGTTATCGTATTGAATACTTTTATGGATTTGAGAACACTTGATATATGTCTTGCAATTGAATACTCGTGGTGACAATGGGGTATTGTATTGATTCACTTGATATATGTTTTGGCACTCAACTCGCGAATTCCCGAGGTGATATTGGGGTAATCTATGCATAGGGGTTGATGCACGTTCTTGTCTTTGTTTCTCCGATAGAAATCTTGGTGCACTCTTTGAAGTTCTTTGTGTTGGATTGAGTATTATGAATATGAATTTGCTTTGGTGTTATTTTAGTACAAACTCTAGGATAGATCTAAGGGAAAGAATAGCTTTGTGTTATTTTAGTACGGACTCTTGAATAGATCGGACGGAAAGAATAGCTTTGAGGTGGTTTCGTACCCTACAAACAATTTATTCTTATGTTCTCCGCTAGATAGGAACTTTGGAGTGATTCTTCGTTCCACGTTGAGGGATGGTTATATGATCCGATTATATTAGCATTGTTGAGAGGTTGCACTAGTGAAAGTACGGACCCTAGGCCTCATTTTCAAGCATTGCAATACCGTTTTTGTGGCAGTTTACTATTTGCTCCCTTGCTGTTTTTATTTATTCAGATTATAAAAATATATTTCTACCATCCATATTACACTTTTATCACCATCTCCTCGCTGAACTAGTGCACCTATACAATTTGCCATTGTATTGGGTGTGTGGGGTCACAAGAGATTTATTGTATTTGGTTGCAGGGTTGTTTGAGAGAGACCATCTTCATCCTACACCTCCCACAGATTGATAAACCTTAGGTCATTCACTTGAGGGGAAATTGCTACTGTCCTACAAAACTCTGTGCTTGGAGGCCCAACACGAGTCTACAAGAATAAAGTTCCATAGTAGACATAAGTGTGATCTATGATGTCCCTTACCAATTTACCACTATCATTTTGGGGTTATGCATTCGAGACAGTTGCATTCACATTAAATATGGCACCATCTAAATCCCTTGAGACGACACCGTATGAACTGTGGCTTGGCAAGAAACCTAGGCTGTCGTTTCTTAAAGTTTAGGATTACGATGCTTATGTGAAAAAGCTTCAGCCTAATAAGCTCAAAGCCAAACCGGAGAAGTGCGTCTTCATAGGATACCCAAAAGAAAATGTTGGGTACACCTTCTATCACAGATCCGAAGGCAAGATTTTTGTTGCTAAGAATGGATCCTTTCTAGAGAAGGAGTTTCTCTCAAAAGAAGTGAGTGGGAGGAAAGTAGAACTTGATGAGGTAATTGTACCTTCTCTCGAATTCGAAAGTAGCTCAGCACATAAATCAGTTCCAGTGATGCCTACACCAACTAGAGAGGAAGCTAATGATAATGATCATGAAACTTCAGATCAAGTTACTACTGAACCTCGTAGGTCAACTAGAGCACGTTCTGCACCAGAGTGGTGCGTTAATCCTATTCTGGAAGTCATGTTACTAGACCATAACGAACCTACAAACTAGGAGGAAGCGATGATGAGCCCAGATTCCGGTAAATGGCTTGAGGCCATGAAATCCGAGATAGGATCCATGTATGAGAACAATGTGTGGACTTTGGTTGACTTGCCCGATGATCGGCGAGCCATAGAGAAAAAATGGATCTTCAAGAAGAAGACTGATGCTGATGTAATGTTACTGTCTAAAAAGCTCGACTTGTTGCAAAAGGTTTTCGACAAGTTCAAGGAGTTAACTACGATGAGACCTTCTCACTCGTAGCGATGCTTAACTCTGTCGGAATCATGTTAGCAATTGCCGCATTTTATAATTATGAAATCTGGCAAATGGACATCAAAATTGCATTCCTTAATGGACTTTGCAAAGAAGAGTTGTATATGATGCAACCAAAAGGTTTTGTCGATCCTAAAGGTGCTAACAAAGTGTGCAAGCTCTAGCGATGTATTTATGAACTGGTGCAATCATCTCAGAGTTGGAATATACCAGTGTTGAGGATATCGCTTATCGTTAGCGTCCTGGTTAGCTGAGGATTAGAGATTAATCGGAAATCAGCCGATTAATCGATTTTATCGGTCGACTATTAATCGAACTTTTTTTCCAAATCCCAAGTCCCCAACACTAAAATGCGCTATATTCAACACCAAAACAATGTTTTAACAGAAGTGTTACCTTGATTCCTAGCCTTTGGATCCTCGTATAATGACAAACGAAATAGGACAATGGTACATATTGCGTAACAAGGTCCACAAAACACAAATAAACATAGTTTTTGCAAACATAGTGTTATGAATAGGTCTGATTTATTGGTAGATTCCCGATAAATCTCTTGTTAGAGCGATAAATTGCACCAAAAAATAAACAGTGAAGATAAGGCATAATCTTATCAGTCACCCCACGAGTAGCGATAAATCGGAAGATTAATCGCTGAATCGAAAGATTTTTTGAACAGTGGGATATACGCTTTGATAATGTGATCAAAGCATATGGTTTTATACAGACTTTCGGAGAAGCCTGTATTTACAAGAAAGTGAGTGGGAGCTCTGTAGCATTTCTAATATTATATGTGAATGACATATTGTTGATTGGAAATGATGTAGAATTTCTGGAAAGCATAAAAGGATACTTGAACAAAAGTTTTTCAATGAAAGACCTCGGTGAAGCTGCTTATATATTAGGCATCAAGATCTATAGAGATAGATCAAGATGCTTAATTGGACTTTCACAAAGCACATACCTTGATAAAGTTTTCAAGAAGTTCAAAATGGATCAGTCAATGAAAGGGTTCTTGCCTGTATTACAAGGTGTGAAGTTGAGTAAGATTCAAAGCCCGACCACGGCAGAAGATAGAGAGAGAATGAAAGTCATTCCCTATGCCTTAGCCATAGGTTCTATACGATATGCCATGCTCTGTACCAGACCTATTGTGTACTTTGCCATGAGTTTGGCAAGGGGGTACAACAGTGATCCAGGAGTAGATCACTAGACAGTGGTCAAAATTATCCTTAGAGGACTAAGGAAATATTTCTCAGTTATGGAGATGATAAATAGTTTGTCGTAAAGAGTTACGTCGATGCAAGCTTTTACACCAATCCAGATGACTCTGAATCTCAATCTAGATACATATTGAAAGTGGGAGCGATTAGCTAGAGTAGCTCCATGGAGAGCATTGTAGACATAGAAATTTGCAAAATACATACAGATCTGAATGTGGCAGACCCATTGACTAAACTTCTTTCACAAGCAAAACATAATCACACCTTAGTATTCTTTGGGTGTTAATCACATAGTGATGTGAACTAGATTATTGACTCTAGTAAACCCTTTGGGTGTTGGTCACATGGTGATGTGAACTATGGGTGTTAATCACATAAAGATGTGAACTACTGGTGTTAATCACATGGCGATGTGAACTAGATTATTGACTCTAGTGCAAGTGGGAGACTGAAGGAAATATGCCCTAAAGGCAATAATAAAGTTGTTACTGATATTTACTTATATCATGATAAATGTTTATTATTCATGCTATAATTGTATTAACCGGAAACTTGGTACATGTGTGGATACATAGACAAAACATAGTGTCCCTAGTAAGCCTCTAATAAACTAGCTCGTTAATCAGAGATGGTTAAGTTTCCTAACCATAGACATGTGTTGTTATTTGATGAACGGGATCACATCATTAGGAGAATGATCTGATGGACAAGACCCATCCGTTAGCTTAGCATAATGATTGTTAAATGTTATTGTTATTGCTTTCTTCATGACTTATACATATTCCTTTGACTATGACATTATGCAACTCCTGAATACCGGAGGAATACCTTGTGTGCTATCAAACGTCGCACCATAACTAGGTGATTATAAAGATGCTCTACAGGTATCTCCAAAGGTGTTTGTTGGGTGGGCATAGATCGAGATTTGGATTTGTCAGTCCGAGTATCGGAGAGGTATCTCTGGGCCCTCTCGGTGCACATCATAATAAGCCTTGCAAGCAGTGTGAATAATGAGTTAGTTATGGGATGATGCATTATGGAACGAGTAAAGAGACTTGCGGTAACAAGATTGAACTATGTAAGAAGATACCGACGATCGAATCTCGGGCAAGTAACATACCGATGACAAAGGGAATAACGTATGTTGTCATTACGGTACGACCGATAAATATCTTCGTACAATATGTGGGAATCAATATGAGCATCCAGGTTACGTTGTTGGTTATTGACCAGAGAGGTGTCTCGGTCATTGATACGTCTAAAACGTATCTACTTTCCCAAACACTTTTGCCCTTGTTTTGGACTCTAACTTGCATGATTTGAATGAAACTAACCCGGACTGACGCTGTTTTCAGCAGAACTGCCATGATGTTGTTTTATGTGTAGAAAAGAAAAGTTCTCGGAATGTCCTGAAAATCCACGGAGGCACTTTTTGGAATTAATAAGAATTTCTGGGTGAAAGAAATACACCAGGGGGCCCACGACCTGTCCAAGAGACAGGGGGCGCCCCCCTGTAGGGCGCGCCCCCCTATCTCGTGGGCCCCCTGGACCTCCACCGACCTCAACTCCAACTCCAAATCTTCTGTCTCGAGGAGAAAAAAATCAGAGAGAAAGTTTCATCGTGTTTTACGACACGGAGCCGCTGCCAAGCCCTAATCTCTCTCGGGAGGGCTGATCTGGAGTCTGTTCGGGGCTCCGGAGAGGGGGATTCGTCGCCATCGTCATCATCAACCATCCTCCATCACCAATTTCATGATGCTCACCACCGTGCGTGAGTAATTCCATCATAGGCTTGCTGGACGGTGATGGGTTGGATGAGATTTACCATGTAATCAAGTTAGTTTTGTTAGGGTTTGATCCCTAGTATCCACTATGTTCTGAGATCGATGTTGCTATGACTTTGCTATGCTTAATGCTTGTCACTAGGGCCCGAGTGCCATGATTTCAGATCTGAACCTATTATGTTTTCATGAATATATGTGTGGTCTTGATCCTATTTTGCAAGTCTATAGTCACCTATTATGTGTTATGATCCGACAACCCCGAAGTGACAATAATCGGGATACTTCTCGGTGATGACCGTAGTTTGAGGAGTTCATGTATTCACTATGTGTTAATGCTTTGGTCCGGTTCTCTATTAAAAGGAGGCCTTAATATCACTTAGTTTCCACTAGGACCCCGCTGCCACGGGAGGGTAGGACAAAATATGCCATGCAAGTTCTTTTCCATAAGCACGTATGACTATTTACGGAATACATGCCTACATTACATTGATGAATTGGAGCTAGTTCTGAATCACCCTATGTTATAGCTATTACATGAGGAATCACATCCGGCATAATTATCCATCACTGATCCATTGCCTACGAGCTTTGCATATATTGTTCTTCGCTTATTTACTTTTCCGTTGCTGTTGTTACAACTACTAAAAAACCCAAAAACATTTATCTTTACTGTTGCTATTGTTACCATTATTATCATACTACTTTGCTACTAAACACTTTGCTGCAGATACTAAGTTATCCAGGTGTAGTTGAATTGACAACTCATCTGCTAATACTCAAGAATATTCTTTGGCTCCCCTTGAATCGAATCAATAAATTTGGGTTGTACTTCACCCTCGAAAGCTGTTGCGATCCCCTACACTTGTGGATCATCAAGACTAATTTCTGGCGCCATTGCTGGTGAGCATAGCTCTATTCTCTGAGTCACTTGGGATTTATATCTGTTGATCACTATGAAGAACTTGAAAGACGCTAAACCAAGATTTTGCCCTCAACTACGAGGGGAGGTAAGGAACTGCCATCTAGCTCTGCACTAGATTCTCCTTCCTTTATTAGTAAGCTTGCGACACCTAAACCTGCTACTGCTATGAATTCTGATATGTCGATGTTATTGATGATGCCACTTACGCTATGCATGATGAAACTACTTACATGTGTGATACTACTTTGCCATTAGGTGAATTTCTTGATGAACAACTTGCTAGAGTTAGGGGGAATGAAAATATTGAAGATGCTATTATTGATGATAGTGATGATGAAGGTTCTCCCAATGATTATGTATTGCCTATTGTTCCTAAGGGTTATGTTATGAATGAAGAAGCTGCTAGGGAAATCTTTGCTTGCAATGATAGATATGATCTTAAGAAATTATTAGCTAAATGGAAAGAGCAGTCTCTTAATGCTAGAATGAAACCTAACCCTGCTTTTGCTACTTCACCTATCTGTGTTACTAATAAGGATTATGAATTCTCTGTTGATCCTGAGATTAGTACTTTAGTTGAATCTGATCCTTTTTATGGCCTTGAATCTGAAACTGTTGTGGCACATCTTACCAAGTTGAATGATATAGCTACCCTGTTTACTAATGATGAGAAGTCTCGCTATTTTTATATCCTTAAGATATTTCCGTTCTCATTAAAGGGTGATGCTAAGACTTGGTATAATTCTCTTGCTCCTGGTTGTGTGCGTAGTCCCCAGGATATGATTTATTACTTCTCTGCTAAATATTTCCCTGCTCATAAGAAACAAGCTGCCTTGCAGGAAATATATAATTTTGTGCAAATCAAAGAAGAGAGTCTCCCACAAGTTTGGGGAAGGCTTCTTCGATTACTTAATGCTTTGCGTGATCATCCTCTCAAGAAAAATGAAATACTTGATATCCTTTATAATGGACTAACCGATGCTTCCAAGGACTACTTGGATAGTTGTGCTGGTTGTGTTTTAAGGGAAAGAACAGTCGACCAAGCTGAATTATTATTGAATAATATGTTGACTAATGAAAATAATTGGACTCTTCCTGAGCCGATTCCTGAGGCAATTCCTGAAGCAATTGAGCCAACTCCTGAGCCTATTCCTAAACCCACTCCGAAGAAGAGAGGTGTTTTATTTCTCTGTCCTGAAGATATGCAAGAGGCAAAGAAATCAATGAAAGAAAAAGGTATTAAAGCTGAAGAAGTTAAGAATTTACCACCTATTGAAGAAATACATGGTCTTAATATATCGCCTATTGAAGAACCACATTGTCTTGATAACCCGACACAGGTAGTAAAGGTAAATTCTCTCTATAGATATGATAAAGTTGAAATTCCTCTACTAAATTTCATAGCCCATGCTTAGATGAATTTGATGACTTTATGGCTAGACAAGAAAGTTTTATTGCTTATGTTGGTAAAGAGTTAAAGAATAATGCTTTCGAGATAGGACGTGTAAGTGATAATCTTGCTAGAGTTAAAGATGAACTTCACCTCGTTGGCGAATATGCTTCTATGGTTGCTACTCAAGCTGAGCAAGTTCTTAAAGCTCAAAATGATTTGCTTGAGGAATTAAATAATAAAAATGACTTTGCTGTTAGAGTGGCTACTAGAACTGGTAGAATGACTCAGGAACCTTTGTATCCTGAAGGCCACCCTAAGAGAATCGAGCAAGATTCTCAGAGAAATAATTTAGAGGCACCTAGTTCTTCCAAAAAGAAGAAAAAGAAAAATGATAGGACTTTGCATGCTTCTAGTGAACCTACTGTAGACACACCTGAGAATCCCAATGATATTTCTATCTCTGATGCTGAAACACAATCAGGTGACAAACATGAACCTAGTGATAATGTTAATGATAATGTTCATGTTGATGCTCAACCTAGCAAAAACAATGATGTAGAGATTGAACCTGTTGTTGATCTTGATAACACACAATCAAAGAATTAACGTTATGATAAGAGAGATTTTGTTGCTAGGAAGCACGGTAAAGAAAGAGAACCATGGGTTCCGAAACCCATGCCCTTTCCTCCTAAACCATCCAAGTCAAAGGATGATGAGGATTTTGAGCGCTTTGCTGAAATGATTAGACCTATTTTCTTACGTATGCGTTTAAGCGATATGTGAAAGTAAATCCTTATGCTAAGTATATGAAGGATATCATTACAAACAAAAGAAAGATACCGAAGCTGAAATTTCCACCATGCTTGCTAATTACACTTTTAAGGGTGGAATACCAAAGAAACTTGGAGATCCAGGGGTACCGACTATACCATGCTCCATTAAAAGAAATTACGTTAGAACTGCTTTATGTGATCTTGGAGCCGGTGTTAGTGTTATGCCTCTTTCTTTATATCGTAGACTTGAATTGAATAAGTTGACACCTTCTGAAATATCTTTGCAAACGGGTGATAAATCAACTACTATACCTGTCGGTATTTGTGAGGGTGTGCCTGTTGTAGTTGCAGATGTCACTATCTTAACGGACTTTGTTATTCTTGATATTCCCGAGGACGATAGTATGTCTATCATTCTTGGTAGACCCTTTTTGAACACTGCAGGGACTGTTATTGATTGCAACAAAGGCAATGTCACTTTTCATGTTTATGGTAATGAGCATAAGGTACACATTCCGAGGAAACAATCTCAAGTTCATAGCATCAATTCTATTGAAAAAGTTCCAACTATTATTTTTGGAGGTTTTGAATTTCCTCTCCCTGCTATCAAGAAAAAGTATGATATTCTTATTGTTGGGGATTTTCATATCCCCGTTGAGGTAACTTAGTGTTATTCGAAATTTCTCCGGTTCCGTGCTATTCGGAATGAGTTTGTTAACAAGACTTGATCAACCTTGTTAGTGGATTCATTTTGATGATCATGAGATGGATGAAACTAGAAGGCACAACCTTCTGTACTTTCTTTTTACTTTCTGTTATTTGATTAAATAAAGCAAAAATAGTATTATCCGTCTGTTTTCTGATTTATCCGTGCATTAAAAAATAGTCCGAAAATAAAAGTGCTCCAAATGCCCTGCAAATTTAGTATGATTTTTTCTGGAATATTTGAGGATTTTAGGCACTGAAAACACTGCAGGAGGGGCAAGCACCAGGCCACGAGAGTGGAGGGCGCCCCCCCTATAGGGCGCGCCCCCTGTCTCGTGGGCCCCTGGTGGCCCCCTCCACTTATGCCAGCACCCACACACTTCATCTTCTACCCAAAAAAATCCCCATCCAGCTCAAGCCCGAGTTCGAGCTCATTTTGCTGCGATTTTCGATCTCCTTGCTCAAAGCTCCATTCACAAAACTGCTTTGGGAGATTGTTGCTTGGTATGTGACTCCTCCATTGGTCCAATTAGTTTTTGTTCTAGTGCTTTATTCATTGCAAATCCTTGCTGCCTTGGTGACCCTGTTCTTGAGCTTGCATGTTAAATATATGAGGTTCCAAGTAATTCTATTGCATGATGTAGGTTCTAGGCACTTGTAGGAGTTGTTGCTACCATTCTTATTTAGTTTCATGCACTTTTATTTTGAAGTTACTAAAAATTTCCGAAATTTTCAGAAAAAGAAATATGCTTAGGAGAATGTACCAAGGTAGTTCCTCGGTGAAGAAAGGGCCCAGGATTGCTATACGTGAGCAAGATGTGGAATTACCGAGGAACGCGGATGTACGAGCTTGTGAGTGGCCATCCGATGATTTTATGGTCAAAGCGGGCTTTAAGGAAGAATTTGACGCGTATGTGCATAATGCTGAGCTGGAGGACTTCTTACAGGATAAGTGCCCTCAGTACTATCAATTGACTGATTCCTTTGTGCGGAGGTTTAAATATAATTGTACGCGTAATTCTCCTACTGTCCTATTTGATATTTATGATACATTTTACACCATGGACTTAGAGGATTTTACAAATGCTTGCAAACTCTCCAGTGGGGTAATATTAATGATCCTCACAAATATGAATTTAGAGATTTTCTTGCTAGTATTACTGTGGGAGAATCTAGGGACATAGCACAAGCTAACATAGGGAGCATCCATTTTCCTGCTATACATTATTTTGCTCTCTTCATTGGTAGATGTATTAATGGTAAGGATGAAGCATGTCACATGTGTGTCCCTGATCTGTGTGTCCTCAAGAGTGATGTGTTAGGTTATAAAGGTTTTAACTTGGGGGCAATAGTTGCACGAAGGTTGCAGAATAATAGTAGAAAGGGAGATTTCTTTGGAGGAATTTATGCAACCCGTGTGGCTAATTATCTTAATATAGCCCCACGAGAGGGGGATATGATTTTACCCCCTGTTTATTTGGATGAAGAAGCTATGTTTAATCATCATTTTCTTGAGAGGAATGAACAATTCCTCCATTATCGACTAATCTATGACAGACGCAATGTCGTCCCTGTTACTCTTCCTGCTCCCTACCTTTTTGATTATCAGGCAAAAGGAAGATATGTTCTCACCAGGGAGGAAGCAGCTGAATACGAGAGGGGAGTGGAGGCAGCTCGCCAACACACTGCAGCTCAGGAGGCGGTTGCCGTTGCATCTCAGTACAACCCTGGTTTCACTTATGGATATCAGCCAGGCGATCCTTGGTATTAGACCAACTTAGGCCAAAAGCCTAAGCTTGGGGGAGTACGTATTTCTCACCGACTTTACATTCATGTTCACACACTAGTCATCGGTGCTCATACTCTTTCATTGTATTATCCATGCTAGTTTAAATTCCTTTTTCTAGTTTTCTTCTTGTGTGCTTGATAAACCTTGAGAAAAACCAAAAAAATTAGTTAGTTACTTTTCATGCTTGTAGTAGAAATTAAAATGAAAACCCAAAAAGATTTTTAGTTCTTCATCTTACTTGTTGGGAGCTTTCCCGTGTAAATAGTTTTATTTTCCTTTCTTTCCTTTGGGGGTCGAGAAGACCATATTGAAAATGCTTAGCGGCTCTCATATGCATTATTGTTTATTTAATTTAGAGCCCATATTACTTGTCTTCTCTTTTGAGTTGAATGCTTGCAGATTTTAGATTAGTCCAATGCACATGCACTCTTATTATTATACACATCGTTCGGTCATGCAAGTGAAAGGCAATAATGACGATATATGATAGACTTATTGGGATGAGAAAAGCTGGTATGAACTCGACCTCTCTTGTTTTTGTAAATATGATGAGTTCATCGTTTCTGAGTCAGCTTATTATGAAGTAAACATATTTGCAATGACATTTAGAGATTATAGTTGCTTGTGCCATGCTTGATTATCTTTGAGTTATAATGGTTTACCTTGCGTGCCAACATGCTATTAGAATGATTATGATGTGGTATGATGGGATGGTATCCTCCTTTGAATGAATTGAGTGACTCGGCTTGGCACATGTTCACGCATGTAGTTGAATCAAATCAACATAGCCTTCATGATATTTATGTTCATGGTGGATTATATCCTACTCATGCTTGTATTCGATGTGAATTAATTTTAATGCATGTTCATGACTGTTGTCGCTCTCTCAGTTGGTCGCTTCCCAGTCTTTTGCCAGCCTTCACTGTACTAAGCGGGAATACTGCTTGTGCATCCAAACTCCTTAAACCCCAAAGTTGTTCCATATGAGTCCACTATACCTTCCTATATGCGGTATTTACCTGCCGTTCCAAGTAAATTTGTATGTGCCAAACTCCAAACCTTCAAATGAAATTCTGTTTTGTATGCTTGAGTAGCTCATGTTACAACTAGGGCTGCCTATATCTTCCATGCTAGGTGGGTTATTCTCACGAGGAGTGGACTCCGCTCCTCATGCACGAGAAAGGGCCGGTAACCGGGATGCCCAGTCCCATGATCCAAAAATATCAAAGCAAATCAAAATAATTAAACAAAACTCCCCAAGAGGCTGTTGTTTGTTGGAGGCACTCGTCGTTTCGAGCAAGCCATGGATTGATGCTTGTTGGCGGTTGGGGGAGTATAAACCTTTACCATTCTGTTTGGGAACTGCCTATAATGCATTTAGTATGGAAGATACAACCATCTCATGGTTGTTGCGTTGACAGTGAAAGTATGCCACTCAAAATGTTATTCAGTCTCTATTTTAAAATCGAGTTCTGGCACCTCTGCAAATCCATGCTTCCCTCTGCGAAGGGCCTATCTATTTACTTTTATGTTGAGTCATCACCCTTCTTATTAAAAGCACCCGCTGGAGAGCACACTATCATTTGCATTCATTTCTATTGGTTTATATTGGGTATGACTTGAGTGGATCTCTTTTACCATGAATTACAATGTTTAGTCAGTCCTTGATCTTTAAAGGTGCTCTGCATTTATGTTTTGCGGTCTCATAACGGGCTAGCGAGATACCATTTTGTTTTATCATCTTATGATTGTTTTGAGAAAGTGTTGTCATCCGAGTTTTATTATTATGGCTCGCTAGCTGATTATGTTATTGATATGAGTAATTGTGAGACCGAAGTGTTATTATGAGTATGGTTAGTTCATAATATTTGCTGAAACTTGAATACTGGCTTTTCATGTTTACAACAACAAGAGCAAACAGAGTTTGTAAAAGTTTTTCTTTATCACTTTCAGTTTATCAACTGAATTGCTTGAGGACAAGCAAAGGTTTAAGCTTGGGGGAGTTGATACGTCTACAACGTATCTACTTTTCCAAACACTTTTTCCCTTGTTTTGGACTCTAACTTGCATGATTTGAATGAAACTAACCCGGACTGACGCTATTTTCAGCAGAACTGCCATGATGTTGTTTTATGTGTAGAAAAGAAAAGTTCTCGGAATGTCCTGAAAATCCACGGAGAAATTTTTGGGAATTAATAAGAATTTCTGGGTGAAAGAAATACACCAGGGGGCCCACGGTCTGTCCATGAGACAGGCGAGCGCCCCCCCCCTGTAGGGCGTGCCCCCTATCTCGTGGGCCCCCTGGACCTCCACCGACCTCAACTCCAACTCCATATCTTCCATCTCGGGGAGAAAAAAATCAGAGAGAAAGTTTCATCGTGTTTTAGACACGGAGCCGCCGCCAAGCCCTAATCTCTCTCGGGAGGGCTGATCTGGAGTCCGTTCGGGGCTCCGGATAGGGGGATTCATCGTTGTTGTCATCATCAACCATCCTCCATCACCAATTTCATGATGATCACCGCCGTGCGTGAGTAATTCCATCGTAGGCTTTCTGGACGGTGATGGGTTGGATGAGATTTACCATGTAATCAAGTTAGTTTTGTTAGGGTTTGGTCCCTAGTATCCACTATGTTCTGAGATTGATGTTGCTATGACTTTGCTATGCTTAATGCTTGTCACTAGGGCCCGAGTGCCATGATTTCAGATCTGAACCTATTATGTTTTCATGAATATATGTGTGTTCTTGATCCTATCTTGCAAGTCTATAGTCACCTATTATGTGTTATGATCCAACAACCCCAAAGTGACAATAATCGGGATACTTCTCGGTGATGACCGTAGTTTGAGGAGTTCATGTATTCATTATGTGTTAATGCTTTGGTCCGGTTCTCTATTAAAAGGAGGCCTTAATATCACTTAGTTCCCACTAGGACCCCGCTGCCACGGGAGGGTAGGACAAAAGATGTCATGCAAGTTCTTTTCCATAAGCACGTATGACTATTTACGGAATACATGCCTACATTACATTGATGAATTGGAGCTAGTTCTTGTATCACCCTATGTTATAGCTATTACATGAGGAATCGCATCCGGCATAATTATCCATCACTGATCCATTGCCTACGAGCTTTTCATATATTGTTCTTCGCTTATTTACTTTTCCATTGCTGCTGTTACAACTACTACAAAAACCCAAAAATATTTATCTTTACTGTTGCTACTGTTACCATTATTATCATACTACTTTGCTATTAAACACTTTGCTGCAGATACTAAGTTATCCAGGTGTGGTTGAGTTGACAACTCAACTGCTAATACTCAAGAATATTCTTTGGCTCCCCTTGTGTCGAATCAATAAATTTGGGTTGTACTTCACCCTCGAAAGCTGTTGCAATCCCCTACACATGTGGGTCATCAATCATGTCTACATAGTTCTCGAACCCGCAGGGTCCGCACGTTTAACGTTCGATGACGATTTTGTATTATATGAGTTATGTGATTTGGCGACCGAATGTTGTTAGGTGTCCCGGATGAGATCACGGACATGACGAGGAGTCTCGAAATGGTCGAGAGGTAAAGATTCACATATTGGACGATGATATTCGAACACCGGAAGTGTTCCGGGGGTACCAGGAGATATCAGGTCACCAGAAGGGCTTCCGGGCATCCCCCGGCAACTACATGGGCCTTAATGGGCCAAGAGGGGGACAGACCAGCCCCTAAGGGACTGGTGCGCCCCTCCCATATGGGCTAGCCAAATTGGAGTAGAAAAGGGGAAGGAGGAAAGGAAAAAAGGGAATAGGATTCCCCCTTCCCCCTCTCCCTTCCTACTCCGAATAGGAATACGAAAGGGGGAGTGTCGGTGTCAAAACCGGTGGATCTCGGGTAGGGGGTCCCGAACTGTGCGTCTAGGCGGATGGTAACAGGAGACAAGGGACACGATGTTTTTACCCAGGTTCGGGCCCTCTCGATGGAGGTAAAACCCTACTCCTGCTTGATTAATATTGATGATATGGATAATACAAGAGTAGATCTACCACGAGATCAGAGAGGCTAAACCCTAGAAGCTAGCCTATGGTATGATTGTTGTTCGTCCTACGGACTAAAACCCTCTGGTTTATATAGACACCGGAGAGGGTTAGGGTTACACAGAGTCGGTTACAACAGAAGGGGATCTATGCATCCATATCGCCAAGCTTGCCTTCCACGCCAAGAAAAGTCCCATCCGGACACGGGACGAACTCTTCAATCTTGTGTCTTCATAGTCCAGGAGTCCGGCCAAAGGTCATAGTCCGGCCATCCGGACACCCCCTAATCCAGGACTCCTCAAGAGCCCCTGAACCAGGCTTCAATGACGACGAGTCCGGCACGCAGTTTGACTTCGGCATTGCAAGGCGGGTTCCTCCTCCGAATACTTCATAGAAGATTTTGAACACAAGGATAGTGTCCGGCTCTGCAAAATAATCTCCACATAACACCATAGAGAGAATAATATTTACACAAATCCAATCTGCTGACGTATTCCGCAGCGTGTCATCACGCCACGGCCAAGTCTTTATTCGAATCGTTTTTACTATCCCACCTCAGCGCGTTTAGCGAGGCGGTTGCCTTGGCACGTCTTGTCAAAGCAGAGATCGTGTCCCCTTATTCCAGGATTCTCATCAATACGGACGTGGGTAACCCAATCGCGCCCGTTGGCACGTCTCCTCTATCGAAGGCAAGTCCCAAACGTTCATGGGGGAGGGCTCTTGGCATTCAACCTCTTTATAAAGAGACCAAGGCTCTACTCCTTTTTTTCAATCTCAATCGAGTCCGCCCCTCGCCTCGAGTTCCAACACCCAAAGCTCCAAATTTAGGCGCTTCGGACCTTCGATGATGTCCGGATCCGACCTTCAAGGCCGGTGGATGCCTTCCTCCATGACGGAACAAGACGTGCTAAAGCTGAGAGATGCCAGGTATTTAACCGGCGAAATCTCGCATAGGCTGCCTGCTTAAGGGCAAGTTATTCCCACCCCTAATCCTGGTGAGAGCGTGGTGTTCGCGTCTCATTTCCTTCGGGGTTTAGGCTCCCCGACGGACCCCTTCGTGAGGGAGCTCATGTTTTATTATGGGTTAGAATTTCACGATTTGGATCCGGAGTCCATCCTCCACCTCTCATCGCTCATCGTCAGGCGAAGCCTTCCTCCGCATTACCCCTCACTTCGGATTGTGGCTCAAGACCTTCAAAGTAGAGCCAAAGATGATCAAGGGGCGGCAAGCGGAGTGCGGAGGGGCTGTTATAAGCAAGAATGCTGACGCTCCATGGCCCGAGGGCTCCTTTCAAGAGGAGTTCAGCTTATGGCAACGAGAGTGGTTTTATATCACAGCGCCCAGGGGCACCAAGTGGGTGGCGCCTCCTGTCTTTCGCTCGGGTCCTCCCCCACGGCTGGCGTCATGGGTCAATAAAGGGCTCGACTGGGGGCCGTCCAAGGACGTGCCCTTGTTGCAGGGCCGCAATCAAGATCTCCTGGAAAGAGACATCAACCTGGCCGTAGTGGCGCAGGTCATGTTGATTCACCGCACTTTGCCTTGCAAACGCCGCCCCCTCCGCCTGTGGGAGTTTAATCTGGAGGGACCACGAGCTCTCCAACACTTTACGGGCAGGACGCCCATGGAGATGCATGAATTGTTCTTCGGATTACGAGAAATGTGTCCGGACTTGACCGAGGACGCAGGCCTAAGCTGCAATCGCCCGGATACTCAAGTAAGTAGCCCTGTACCCGGACACGCCATCCGTATATTCATAAAATTGCCCTTAAAAGAGTTGTCCCTTTAAGCAGGAATGGATAGCGAAAGCGAAGCTGATCAGGTGTCTGGCCCCCCTCCCCGAGACCACGCCGGATCCCATGTTAACCAGGATGCTGGAGGTTGCGCCCTTGGATGAAGGCGAAGGGGGGAACAAGGAACCTACCGCCTCCTCGAAGGAGGCTATCCGGAAAGGAGAGATCGAGAATCCCTCCATCCAGGGAAAGAAGAGGACTACCTCTGAAGACCCGGAGACCATGGTCTCAAAGCGGGGGAAGAGATCTTCGTCAGAGGGTCCTGCGTGGGAAGTGCCTCGGCCGCACTGTGCCCTCAAGGGGATCAGCCCTCCAGCGAGCCGTAAGTAAAGAGGGGAGTTTCCCAATATGCTTGATGTAGATGGTGCCATTTGGTAATTTCTCCGCGGCCATTTGGTAAGGGGACTTAATGTCCATGCCTTACAACATGTATGCTTGATGCAGATGGTGCCGCTGCTATGGAGAACCTACGGGCGGAACTCGCCCGAGCCAAAGAGCAGGCCAGAAAAAGTGATGCGGCTGCCTTGAAGGCGGCCGAAGAGCTGAAAGCCGAACATGCTGCTCACTGCCGAAGCATGAAGGAAATGGCCAAGATGGCGGTGAAGTTGAAGGATACTGCCGACTGCTGCAAGCTTCTTGAAAAAGAAGATCGGGCGGGACAAAAGGACTTAGAGAAAGCCACTACCGAGGCCAAGGATGCTCGCTCTGCAATGAGAGCCATGAAGCAGGAGCCATGTCAGGCCGGAGATATCACGGCTGGAAAGCCCTTTATGCTGCGGATGAAGTTCGGGGATCCTAAGTATGCTTAGCTGGACCAGCTATGGAGTAAGGCGGATACTTATCTGGATTTGGCGGCAAGTGCCGCGGACGCGGCCGAACACTTCCAGGATCAAAAGGATCACGAAGTGGAAAAGCTTTTCTGGTCGCAGTTCCACAATCCAGAGCGCCCACTTCCATTATCCGAGCGGTTGGCCGAATGGGCGGAGCTGAATAGATTATCCGGACTCGCCATGAAGGGAGTCATGAGTCATCTATGGCCGGAGGGGCCTGAGCCGAAGAGTTATTTTGGTTTGGTGCAGCGGTTCCTTGGTGCGGTGCCCCATATCAATGCAATGAAGAGGTCAGCAATGCATATAGGGTGCGCGGATGGCTCTAGCCCGTGTCAAGACATACTGGGCGGAGATGAAGACCACCGACGTTGCATCCCAAGATTCGGACGGGAGCCGAATACCTGCCGAGCACTATTTTCAGGAAGTTCTGAAGGGCGCTCGTTTAATAGAGACGCGGTCCTCGAAGGACATCATGTTCGAATAACATGTATAATTGTAAGACAATGTTTCGATGGAATATAAAAGCTTTTTATACTTGTGCCTGCAAGAATTAAAATACCTCATGTGTGGCCGTTAACGTATATGTGTATATAACCTGAAAGATGGCAGTCTTTGGCTTCATTTACGCATATAATGCGGGGTGTTATAAAAGGCGCATTTTCACACTTGATCCAACGTCTTGGTCCTATAAAAGAGGTGATAGCGTAGCGAACTAGGCAACCGGACTATAATGCTTTATCATTTCACTTAGCCATAGGAGTTTGACAGTGGGGCTACTATATAGCCCCTAGGGGCACCGCGCTTGCCCGAATTCGGGGCGCGTGTGTGCCTGACCAGGAAACGGCCCTTCGTTAATGCAGAGGAATTCTAAAGATTCCGATGGGTCATCGAGTGGTTGACCAGTCTCACGCTACATCATGACAGTCAGTTTTCGGCTTTCTCTAGTGAGGTGCTCGCCAGGCCGAACCGGGGCACAATCGCAGTAGTTCTCCTAGTGCCGCCTTAGCCGATAGAGCGGAATGTAAGGCAGCAAAGAACAGGAGCCGAGCAAACCCAACATTTGACCAAAGACATGATTCAGAGCTGATGCATATAAGGCCTAAACTCGCGACGCCGAACACTCCCTAAGGTATTCGGTCTTCATGAAAACGGGCTGAACAATGCCCTTGGTAATAAGCCCCTGGTGTCCAGGTACGTGCAAAATCCTGACGTGGCCAATGCCAAGACGCCAGCCTCCACCTTGGTTATAGCAAGAAACCGGGGGATGTGTATCAACAAGAGACAGTAAAAAAGGTTTACGCAGGGTCTTAATTTGAAAAGAATCCTTGGAGCGGGTCCCTACTGCACGTCTGCGCCCGTGTCTCCGTTGTGCCGTATCCTGGACGGGTGTAGCACGTTGTTCATCTGTAAAAGAGAGGAACTTAGTTGAAAAAGATCGTGCGAGAATGTACGTTCTATTAAGTAAACAAAGTATAATTCAAAAAGTGAATAAAAATGAGCTCTATTGTCTCTTGTTGTATATAAGCGGAGCCCCTTGTATGGGGGTATGCGGCTAATAGGCCCTTGTATGTTTATGCTGGACTCGTCCAGCCATGTCCGGGGTCTTAACGACCTGGTTAGGCGCTTTGATTAGTGAAGCCGGTTTTAGTGTGTGGCTGTCAAGGCAGCCGCACAATCTTCTTCGCTCGAGGAACACTCGATATTTCCCTTTAATGAGATGATGTCTCGCGGATCGGGCATTTTAAGTATAAGAGATGCATAATGCGGTACTGCGTTAAAGCGGGCAAAGGCTTCGCGCCCCAGTAGTGCTTGATAGCTACTTGTAAATGGGGCGATGTGGAAGGTTAGCTTTTCGCGGCGGAAGTTGTCAGGTGAGCCGAACATAACTTATAGCCGGAGAGAGCCCGTACAATGGGCATCTGGGCCTGGCGTTACCCCTTGAAAGGAGCTGTTGCTATGGCGGATTGCTGTTCGGTCTATCCCCATTTTGCGGATTGTGTCCTGATATAGCAGGTTTAGATCACTGCCGCCGTCCATTAGGACGTGTTGGATGTGGAGTCTGTCAATTATCGGATCTAATATTAAGGCAGTCCAGCCTGCATTCCGGATACTTCTAGAGTAATCCAGATAGTCAAAGGTGATTGGTTTGAACAACCAGTGGCGGGACTCCTCTGGGATAGGCCGTATGGCGCATATCTCTGTCGGTGCCACTCCTTTTGTCACGTGAAGTGAGTTTACTGTTTTTACTTCCTGTGGGAAATTCTTTTGTTTTCCGGTGCTCTGCTTGTAAGGTTCGTCGTCGTCCTCGCTTGGTGTGTCGAGCCCCTTGTGATCGGCGTTGAGCTATTTGGATTGCTTGAAGACACAACAACCTCTGTGGGTATGGTTTGCAGGCATTCCGGGAGTAATGTGGATTTTGGCATATCTTGTCCAAGATTTTGTTTAAGTTAGATAGCTCGTCCCTGTTATCCTTTAGGGGCAGCTTTTTATGATTCTGCCGAGAGCTTTTGAATCTGGCGTTGACTGGCGTGCTCTTCGGACTGTTTCCCTTTGTCCGGCGCTGGTCCTTGCTGCATCGCGGTTTCCCGTTTCCATCCCTAACTTCGGACGTACTTGAGTCGCTGGTACTGCATCTTGCCAACCAGCTATCCTCTCCTGCGCAAAAGCGGGTCATGAGGCATGTTAATGCGGCCATTGTTCTTGGCTTTTCTTGGCCGAGGTGTCTGGCGAGCCATTCGTCTCAGATGTTGTGTTTGAAAGCTGCTAAGGCTTCGACGTCCGGACAGTCGACTATTTGATTCTTTTTAGTAAGGAATCTGTTCCAGAATTTCCGGGCTGACTCTCCGGGTTGTTGAGTTATGTGACTTAAATCGTCTGCATCCGGAGGTCGGACATATGTCCCTTGAAAATATGCCCTAAAAGCATCCTCGAGCTCTTCCCAACTGCCAATGGTGTTTTCGGGAAGGCTTCTAAGCCAATGCCAGGCTGGCTCTTTGAGCTTGAGGGGTAGGTATTTTATGGCGTGGAGATCATCTCCTCTAGGCATGTGTATGTGGAGGATGTAATCCTCAATCCAGACTCCAGGGTCTGTTGTTCCATCGTATGCCTCTATGTTTACGGGCTTGAATCCAGCTGGAAATTTATGATCCAGCACCTCATCGGTGAAACATAGGGAGTGAGCGGCACCCCTATATCTGGGTGTGCCTTGATGTTCGGATATTTGATTTGTTGCATTGCTTACTAGAGCTTGCTTTTTGGGCCCATAGATAGATCTGGCTGGGCCAACTTTTTGAGGTGAATCCTTATGCGGATTGCGTGCCGGCTTGTGTGCGGCGTCCTTTGCCGCACTGTGTTGGCCATGGGGTCGTTTGTCCGACCGGGTGGCTTCCTTATTTTTTGATTGCGGGGGCTCTAAGGCCTCGTCATCAAATTCCGGCAATAATTTTCGCTTCGGATAGCTCTTTGTGCGACGACTGTCGCCGTATTTGTCTACGGTGTTGAGTACGTTGCTCCATCTAGTTCTGAGTGCATCTTCCGCTGTTTTGAGCTTCCGCTTCTGTTTTTTCAAGCTACGCGCAGTGGCGACGAGCCTTTTTTGAAGGTTCTTCTGCTCCAGCAACTTGCCCGGCGTGACGTCGTCCAGACTGTTGTCTTCGCCGGGGACGGGTTGTTTATCCAAGTTGCCCTGTTCGGGCGGTTGCTCGACGACATGTTCTTCGTCCACCGGTTCGCCATGCTCTATGGCTGGGTCTGTGTCGAGGTGGGGTTTGGAGCGGCGCTTACGCCGCCGCTTTGATTGCTTTTCGAGGGAACGTTATCTCGTTGCGTCCCTTTGTTCCTCGTCGTCATTTCTTTTAGGTGTATCAACCATGTATACATCGTGAGATGGGGTGGTTGTCCAGTGGCCTATAGGCGCTAATTCCTGTTCGTCTCCTACATCGTCGTCCATACGGTCGATGTCTTCAGAGTCGAAGTTGAGCATGTCGGTTAAATCATCAGCAGTGGCTACAAAGTGGGTGGTGGGTGGGCATCGAATTTCTTCGTCGTCCGCATCCCAACCTTCCTGACCGTAGTCCGGCCGGGGCTCTCCTGATAAAGAGAGAGATTTTAGTGAATTCAGAATGTCGCCGAAGGGCGAGTGTTGAAAAATGTCCGCGGCGGTGAACTCCATTATCGGCGCCCAATCAAATTCGATTAACCGGGGCGCGGAAGGTTCGGAGTACGAAAAGGAGTCCGGCACCTCGGAGTCACGAGCTTCGCAAAGGACAGGTATGGTGTTCGGCTCGATCGCCGTAGAGATTGCAGCCCCCGAGGCGGTGTCCAGCCACCCGTCCTCGATAGGCGCAATCGGCTCCGAGCTAAGGGTCGGAGCGGACACTGGTGCGGCCTCCAGGACAACCTCAGCGCGAGCTAGATCATGCCCATCGTAATAACGGGCGCGCTTGGCTGTGGCTCGAACCCGTCGAAGATCAAGTCTCCGCGAACGTCGGCCGTGTAGTTCAAACTTCCAAATCTGACCTGATGGCAGGGGCGTAGCTTTCAATCTGCTCCAGATGGCTGCTTAATTGGCCCGCAGCAAAGCCGCCGAACACGAAGATCTGTCCGGGAGAAAGGTCTCACCCTAGACCGCGTCGTTGTTGATGATCGAAGGAGCCATCGGGCCTAAAGGTGACGACACGTAGGAACTCTCAATGAAATCACCAATGTCGGTGTCAAAACCGCGGATCTCGGGTAGGGGCCCCGAATCAGGCGTATAGGCAGATGGTAACAGGAGACAAGGAACACGATGTTTTTACCTAGGTTCAGGCCCTCTCGATGGGGGTAAAACCCTACTCCTGCTTGATTAATATTGATGATATGGGTAGTAGAAGAGTAGATCTACCACGAGATCAGAGAGGCTAAACCCTAGAAGCTAGCCTATGGTATGATTGTTGTTCGTCCTACAAACTAAAACCCTCCAGTTTATATAGACACCGGAGAGGGTTAGGGTTACACAGAGTCGGTTACAACGGAAGGAGATCTATGCATCCGTATCGCCAAGCTTGCCTTACACGCCAAGAAAATTCCCATCCGGACACGGGACGAAGTCTTCAATCTTGTGTCTTCATAGTCTAGGAGTCCGGCCAAAGGTCATAGTCCGACCATCCGGACACCCCCTAATCCAGGACTCCCTCAGGGAGGCCGAATTGGGAGGACCCCAAGTAGGATTCCTAGGCGCCCCCTTGGCTGCCTCTCCTCCCCTCCAACCTATATATATGAAGGGGGCACCGCTAGAACACACAAAAAACATTGTTAGTCGTGTGCGGCGCCCCCCCCCCTCCACAGTTTCCGCCTCCGGTCATATTCACGTAGTGCTTAGGCGAAGCCCTGCGGGGATCACTTCACCATCTCTGTCACCACACCGTCGTGCTGACGGAACTCTCCCTCGACACTTTGCTGGATCAAGAGTTCAAGGGTAGTCATCGAGCTGAACGTGTGCAGAACTCAGAGGTGTCGTACGTTTGGTGCTTGATCGGTACGAAGGAGAAGAAGTTCAACTACATCAACCACGTTGTTAAACGCTTCTGCTTTCGGTCTACGAGGGTATGTGGACACACTTTTCCGCTCTTGCTATGCATCTCCTAGATAGATCTTCCGTGTGCGTAAGATTTTTTTTTAAATTGCCTGCAATGTTCCCCAACAATTTGTATAAAACAACTTTTAGAATCATCAAATGATCATGACTGAAAGAAGCCGTGATGAAAACAAAATTTTCACAAACTTAGTGAACCGGACATGCCCTATGAAATATAATGTTTATTTAGAAGATAATACAATATATTTTTGTTTGGACAATGCCGCACTCACTCCACGGCCCCCTCATTTCTCCTTCCCTCCCCATTCTTCCCTCATTCCTGGCCACGAAATCCCCATCCACAGTCGACGGCCCGCCGATCTGCTATGCGCCCCCCTCACTCCTCCTGGCGACGTCGGGGCCATCCAAAGCGGGCGCTCTCTGGTGGCCGCCCCCCTCGTCACCAGCGTCGGTGGACGGGTAGGCCCTGCTCTGCCCCGCCCCGCCCCTCCCCCCTCCTAGCGACGCCGGGGCGCTCGAGGTCGGCATGGTCGCTGGCGACGCCTTGGCCCTCCTTCGTCCTGATGCACTCGATGTAGCCGCCCGGAGCCTATCCAACCTCTCCCGCGCGGCACGAATTTCCCTCCCCCCTGCCCGGGACGCTATCAAGATCCGGTTCCAAGTCTTCTTCTCGCCTCGATCCGAATGCTCTACTCACCGATCCCATCTAAATTTCCCTGTTTGATTTGGTCAGGAGCAGGAGCAGTTACTGCTCGTGACCTCCATCTTGATTAAGATGACCATGAAGACCTCGGCGTGTTGTGCTGTTGCTCGAGACCCTACCTACGCTTCTCCTCGCTTATCCGGGTCCAGGTTAGTCTCTCTGACCCCACCGCCTGCTCCTCCCCGTCAAATCGGTGCATAGCCTCACTGTATGCAATGTTCGTCCCCTAGAGTTAGCTGCTCGGGGCCATGGCGTGTTCCGCGCAGGCGCTGCCTTCGCCTCCGTTGTTGATGATATGGCCCTTCATAGTTCAGATATCCTGAAGGAGAACAAGGAGGTGCCTAAAGGGGATGAGAGCAACAAGTTTCAATCAAAAGAGGTATACCCATATGTCTGCAGTTTGCTCTTAAGACACTCCTCCATTGGCCATGCTATGATGTTTACGTCTTTCCACTTATCCAATTTTAGTTCCATTTGAAGCGATGCTTATTGGAACATATTTTTCAGTCCTTCCAACTATTACATGAATAAATGACCAAGTATTAGCATCAGAAGCAAAGAATGACAGAAATTATCTTATCAAAAGATGGTGCAGTGGGACTAATAACTAACCATAGCGGTAAGGTCTTCGCGGGGCATTCCTAGGCCTAGCGAGTCGAGCACCTAGATATGTTTCATGTGGTATTTCTAACTGCTAGGTACCAATGAAAGTGTTCAATGTTTACTGGAATGAATATCTGGAAAAAAGGGATTTGTTAGTTTAGGTCCCATCTATACAAACATATGTCCTCGATTGAATTGATCATAGTAATATGTACGGAACTGAGACTCACCATATCATGTTCCAAATACGTTGTAGCTCTCTTTAATACCCATCTTGGTGCGTCATCTCGTATAGAGCTAAATTCCTTTATCATCTTAGAGATGCATGCATTCTCTAAGAAAACACTTCCACCTGACCTCATCTGTAGATGCTCTTTAGCACTTATGCAATGTATGTATGCGTCTATGATCTACAATATCAAGTGCACACCTTGGTTATAAGAGATATAGGAACTTATGTTAAAATAACATCGTCCTGTCATAAAGCTACATATACTTACTTCATCGCCAACAAATTCTCTGGCGGTTAAAAGACGTAGTAACTATTTTTGTTTAGATATGAGTCACTGATGCTCACTAAATTTTTTTATCGCTTGGTTCAGACATGATATTTTCAATCACGGACCAATCGTCGCCGGTGCAGGTGTAATCTATCATGATGTAAGGAAGAAGAATTATTAATAATGAAGAAAATTAGTGTAGCAAAAGCAGGGCATAGAAGGATTTGTTCATGCCTTTTGGAGCCACCATGTAGTCTTGTGCCTTCTTAGGTTTGTTATGCATTCGGATAGGGATAGGCTTCCCTGTTTGTGCCCCTTTTGTGCTGCCTGTGTGTGCTAATTCTTTGTCCTCTGATGCCTTAGTCACTTCAGAGACTTCGGAATCAGTGGACTACATGCTATGCTTTTCTCCACTTCTTCTTTGTCAGCTATTCCATTTGATTCTAGCATCGTGTCCCCTATAGTTTCTGCCCCTTCGGTGACGAATGTTTGTGCTAATTCCTCATCCTGAGCTGGCTGTATTTGTTCACTTGTTTTGTTGAAGGTTAATTCCTGAGAGCAACATTACAAGATATAATATAGTTAGAATTAGAACTATTTGGGACATAATTGAAATAATATATATGCCTGTGTCACCTCGGATTCAGTGAACCGCGAGCTCTTCTTTTTCTGCACTTCATCTTTTTCGACTATTCCATTTGATTCAGCCAGCTTGTCCCCTATAGTTTCTCCCCCTTCGGTGTCGAATCTTTGTCCTAATTCATTGTCTTGAGTTGGCTGCATTTGTTCACATGTTTCCTTGAAGGTTAATTCCTGAGAGGAACATTACAAAGAATAATTTGTATGGAGGATATAAAATAATTATAATTAGAACTATTTGGGATAGTCGAAAAGAAAGCATGCCTTTGTCACTTCGCAATCAGTAGCATGGGTGCTATTTTTTCTCTACTCCATCTTTGTCGTCTATTTCATTTGACTCTTCCTCGCTTACTAACTGAAACACACAATAATACAATATTATACAGTACTTATAAAACAGAAAATATTATTAAGGTGAGTAAAGACATATTATTATACTACAAATTACATATTGTTTTGTCCCACCAGAATAAAAATAATAATGACATGTGAAGATAAAAGCCGCCTTTGTCGACTTAGAGTATCACCTCATCAATCTCCATATATTCTGTATCATCCTTGATGGGTTGTTCTTGTATTGCCTTTGTTGACTCGGTGTTCATATCCTCGTCTTTGATTATGATGCCTTCGATCTGAATATTTTGTGTATGCTCGTCCTTGGCTCCCTTGTCGATGAGTTCCTGAAAACCCAAGCATATATAAATCGTATGCTGCTGTTGATATGATATTCTGTTATATATATATATATATATATATATATATATATATATATATATATATATATATATATATATATATCACGCACCTACAAATTCTATGGATTTGTGGATGTTTTGATTACACAATGGAGTTGTTTACCGAACTGAAGTTGTGTCATATTCAAAGGGTTAGTTGAGTCCCGATATGAGTGGCACCTCACGGCCAGGCAAGTTAAATTCTGTTCTGGAATATATATCCATTAGACCCTATGTTTTGTACATCACAACTGGATGCAGATATATGTACACGTTTACTTAACATAGTGCTACCAGAATATTGTTTCCACCTAAATTATAATGATCTATTTCTTTGTTCATATATCCAGTCAACATTTTGAGATTCACTTGCGTGACTAATCATTTGGATGTTGTAATAATAAGAATTTCCTAAGTCACACAGAGCATGTTGGTAATTTTGTAGGGTCACACAGATCATGTTGTTTTACTTAGTTGAATCCACTCTGGTGACTATGTTGTTTTGCAGATGCGAAATCATGAATAGGATGAAATTGCAGAGAGATACCATTACCATGATTATTGTAGATTGATCCGTACAGGACACCGGGGATTGTGGCGCAGACATGGAGGACGATGGTAGGTCACCACCGACAGATGTGTGCGGCAAGGTGGAGGTCTTCACGGTGGAGGAGTGTGAGGATGCGGCAGCGAGCCCGCAAAGCAGGATTCAGGGGAGGTTGAAGGGAAACCCTACGGTACAAAACCCTTTGCTTCTTTGGGCTCCTGATTGAGAGGTCGTTAGGTCTAGGCAATATACAAGGCGGAAGTCACAGGAAGAACTTCCATAGCGTGAGGAGGAAAGGGAATCGTGATCGCTATGTCAGGCCCCAAATTGACTTATCTCTGGCCCCATGCTTTCCTTTGATTTATCTTAGGTCCCACATTATTTTTGGTTTTATTTATACCCAAGCACGTTAAATTAATTGAGTTGTTTTCGTAATACATTTTATATAGAAATATCGAGTTAAGTTCATTGGAACGTTTCTTCGATTTTGTGTCTTCTTTCCTTTACCATTTGTACAAAGAAAGCTTAAACATTTCTGTAAAGAAATATAATTCTTGTGTCCTTTCTCTTGCCAGTTTATTGTACCATCAGTGGCTGTGATAGATAGGAGGGGAGCAAAGTTCTTTTAGTTATGAGTTTGCTAACCCGGCGGAATCTAATATTCCTGAGATTGAAGGATGTAACATCGCAAATGTTGTACTACAGCTGAAAACTCTTGGCATTGGTGTGTAACCATCAAGGTGAGTTTCATAATTTTGTTTTCTCATTATTCCTGGTCATGAGTAAAAGGAAAATTTGCATTGAGAAGATAGACGCTAGTAAATCCAGCCATCATAAAGTTACAATATTTCAGGTCTGCTGTTGTGCTTTTTATTTACAAATAAATAAATCACACAAATAAACGATACAAATATGCAGAGTCGAAGGTCACATTGACATCCTTCTTCTTTCATGATTATTATATAGTGTGATCCGATAAAAACCTGGAAGTAAAAAAAAGATAAGTGCTAGTAAATCCAGCCATCATAAAGTTACAATATTTCAGGTGTGCTGCTGTGCTTTTTATTTACAAATAAATAAATCACACAAATAAACGACACAGATATGCAAAGTCGAAGGTCACATCGACATCCTTCTTATTTCATGATTATTATATAGTGCGATCTGATAAAAACCTGGAAGTAAAAAAAGATAAGTGCTAGGTCCAGAAGTTATAGAAAAGCAAAAGGTGCAAAGAAAACACGAATGATCGCACGAACCTCACCCCTCTAAAACATTTGTGTACAACGTTTTTGGTGCTTCTCCCAGATTTATCAACCTCCCTGTTAGGCTTGGATAAAATCCGCATTGTCTCTCTTGCCACACCTCTTGACAATGCAACATATAGCTGGTCATGTGAGAATACAGGCTCTAGAAGGTAAATACCAACGTTTGGGATGGTTTGACTATGTGCCTTGTTAATGGTCATCACAAAGCTCAGACGGATGGGGAACTGTTTTCTCTTAAGCTTGAAGGGAAGTGAGGTGTCCTCCGAGGGTGACATAGGGATCCTAGGTATGAACACCCTCTTTCTAGCATGCTGACCACCAACAATCTCCGCATCGATTGCATTATCCTGGAAAGCTCAGATCATAAGTTGTGTTCCATTACATAGCCCATTATGAGGGTCGAGGTTCCGTAGCAAAATAACCGAGCAGTTAATTTTTACTCTCGACACATGCGGGGGCAACCCATTTGGTGTGAGTGAGTTCAGCAAATCAATCGTGTAATTATTCTAGAAGTCATCCTCGATATAGTCAAAGCCGTGGTACACCTTTTCTTCGCCTGGAAACCTGGAGATCATCTTGTCATTCAGGTCATCCACATGCCCGTTTTTGGTCGAGAGAATTGCACGTGTGCTCATATACTCTCTTGACATAGCATTGGTGTGCAGGGATGGGAACACATCTTCGATGAGCTTGTTAACAGGTTCTTCGTCCTCAGTATAAGCAATCACAATGTCTTCAGGGAGACGCACATAGTCATCGCCAATTGTTTCTTCCATTCCATTGTCTATTCTAAGCAGGGTGTGCATACACCAGTCTTCCAATATGTGGTCTATTATTTTTTCTCGATTGCCACTTCTTATTACCGGTAATCCACCTATAATGTTCTGGGATCTCTCTGTACAGCCATTTCCGTGCCTCTGGATACTTCTAGTTCATCTCAAAGTACTCAGTAAGCATGGATTTGGAAGAAGATGGCCGAGCGACAACATCTTCCAGATTTTCATAAGCCCTAAATTTAACTGTATGCATGTTTGGCAGATGAAGTTGGAGCTCTGATGACCCACAAGTATAGGGGATCTATCATAGTCCTTTCAATAAGTAAGAGTGTCGAACCCAATGAGGAGCAGAAGGAAATGACAAGTGGTTTTCAGTAAGGTATTCTCTGCAAGTACTGAAATTATCGGTAACAGATAGTTTTGTGATAAGGTAATTTGTAATGGGTAACCAGTAATGAAAGTAAACAATGTGCAGCAAGATGGCCCAATCCTTTTTGTAGCAAAGGACAAGCCTGGACAAACTCTTATATAGAGAAAAGCGCTCCCCGGGACACATGGGAATTATCGTCAAGCTAGTTTTCATCACACTCATATCCTTCGCCTTTGTTACTTTGATAATTTGGTATGTGGGTGGACCGGTGCTTGGGTACTGCCCTTTCTTGGACAAGCATCCCACTTATGATTAACCCCTATTGCAAGCATCTGCAACTACAAAAGAAGTATTAAGGTAAACCTACCCATAGCATGAAACATATGGATCCAAATCAGCCCCTTACGAAGCAACTCATAAACTAGGGCTTAAGCTTCTGTCACTCTAGCAACCCATCATCTACTTATTACTTCCCAATGCCTTCCTCTAGGCCCAAACAATGGTGAAGTGTCATGTAGTCTACGTTCACATAACACCACTAGAGGAAAGACAACATACATCTCATCAAAATATCGAACGAATACCAAATTCACATGACTACTTATAGCAAGACTTCTCCCGTGTCCTCGGGAACAAACGTAACTACTCACAAATAATATTCATGTTAATAATATGAGGGGTATTAATATGCATTAAGGATCTGAACATATGATCTTCCAGCAAATAAACCAACTAGCATCAACTACAATGAGTAATCAACACTACTAGCAACTCACAGGTACCAATCTGAGGTTTTGACACAAAAATTGGATACAAGAGATGAACTAGGGTTTTAGAGGAGATGGTGCTGGTGAAGATGTTGATGGAGATTGACCCCCTCCCGATGAGAGGATCGTTGGTTATGACGATGGCGATGATTTCCCCCTCCCGGAGGGAAGTTTCCCCGGCAGAAAAGCTCCGCCGGAGCCCTAGATTGGTTCCGCCAAGGTTCCGCCTCATGGCGGTGGTGTTTCTTCCCGAAAGCTTGGTTATGATTTTTTCCAGGGTAAAAGACTTCATATAGCAGAATATGGGTATCGGAGGCCTGCCAGGGGGCCCACGAGGCAGGGGGCGCGCCCCCCACCCTCGTGGCCAGGGTGTGGGCCCCCTCTGGTGGATTCTTTCGCCAGTATTTTTATTAATTCCAAAACATGCCTCCGTGAAGTTTCAAGACTTCTGGAGTTGTGCAGAATAGGTCTCTAATATTTGTTCCTTTTCCACCCAGAATTCCAGCTGCTGGCATTCCCCCTCTTCATGTAAACCTTGTAAAATAAGAGAGAATAGGCATAAGTATTGTGACATAACATGTAATAACAGCCATAATGTAATAAATATCGATATAAAAGCATGATGCAAAATGGGCGTATCAACTCCCCCAAGCTTAGACCTCGCTTGTCCTCAAGCGGAAGCCGATAACGAAAAATATGTCCACATATTTAGAGATAGAGGTGTCGAGAAAATAAAATACGGACATGAGGGCATCATGATCATTCTTATAAACGCAACATATATATAAATTGTCATATGATTTCTTATGCTCAAGTAACAATCTATTCACAATGTAAAGTATGAATCAGAAACTTCATTGAGAACCAACAAACTATAACCTCAGTCATTGAAGCAATTGTAATTTATCATAACATCGGAAAGAATCAATATAAGAGCTTTTCAGCAAGTCCACATACTCAACTATCATTTAGTCTTTCATAATTGCTAACACTCACGCAATACTTATGGGTATGGAGTTTTAATCGGACACAGAGAAAGATAGGGGCTTATAGTGTTGCATCCCAACCTTTTACCTCAAGGGTAATGTCAACAATAATAATTCATGCTAACTTACATCCAATTGGATATATATATCAGGATCTTTCCAACACAATGTGCTTGCCAAAGGATAAAATGTAAAAAGGAAAGGTGAAGATCACCATGACTCTTGTATAAGGTATAAGACAAAAGTAATAGATATGCCCTTCGCAGAGGGAAGCAGAGGTTGTCATGTGCTTTTATGGTTGGATGCACGAAATCTTAATGCAAAAGAACGTCACTTTGTATTGCCACTTGTGATATGGACCTTTATTATGCAGTCCGTCACTTTTATTGCTTCCATATCACAAGATCATGTAAAGCTTATTTTCCCCACACTAATAAATCATACATATTTGGAGAGCAATTTTTATTGCATACAACAATGACAACTTGCTTGAAGGATCTTACTCAATCCATAGGTAGGTATGGTGGACGCTCATGGCAAAACCGTGTTTAAGGATATTCGGAAGCACAAGTAGTATCTCTACTTGGTGCAAAGAATTTGGCTAGCATGAGGGGGAAAGACAAGCTCAACATGTTGGATGATCCATGACAATATACTTTATTTCAGATATAAGAAAACATAACCCATTACGTTGTCTTCCTTGTCCAACATCAACTCTTTAGCATGTCATATTTTAATGAGTTCTCACAATGATAAACGATGTCCAAGATAGTATATTTATATGTGAAAACATCTATTTCTTTATTACTTCCTATTAATTGCAACGATGACCAAAACTATGTTTGTCAACTCTCAACAACTTTTATTCATCATACTCTTTATATGCGAAGTCATTACTCTCCATAAGTTCAATATAATCTATTTTATTTCTCTTTATTCTTTCTTTTTCTTTAATTCCCTCAAGATCATAGCAAGAAAATCAAGCCCTTGACTCCACACTAATCTCTATTATATATAGATCACGGACTCGATTACAGAGAAGGATCATAAAGAAAAACACAAAACTAGATCATACTAAAACTTTATTCTACTAGATCAAGATATTACCAAAAGGATCGGACTAAGAAAAACGGTAAACATAGGAGTGTGATGGTGATACGATAACGGGGCACCTCCCCCAAGCTTGGCAGTTGCCAAGGGGAGTGCCCATACCAGATACTCAGTTCTCCCTTGTTGATGAAGAAGATGGTGGTGATGATGGATAGTCGCACATCGAGCGTAGGAGATCCTCCAATTTGTGGATAATGCCCTTGAGTGCGGTGATATGCTCCTTCAACAAAATATTTTCACATGTGAGATACTTATTTTGTATGCGAGCTAACTCAATCATCTTGAAAGCTTCAATCTCTGTTGGGGTAAGAAGGTTGTGATGAGGTGGGAGGATGTCTTCGTCTTCTGCTGTCGGAGCTTGGTCCACCATAACCTTCTTGATCCCATCATCCTTGGTGATCTCCCCGGGTTCTTCTCTCTTCAGCTCTATCTTCATTAGCCAAGCATCTTTGCCCTCGCTGTTGGAGGAGGGGGACGACATGATGCCTGGCCTTGACAACTCTGGCACAGAACAGTTTGAAACAAGAACAGAGGATATTTGCGTGGTACAGTGGTCAAAACCTTCAGGAGATTATATAATGAATTTTTACCGACCAAAAGAAGTATCGTGCAAGAAAACGGAGTTCGGAGAGCACACAAGGTGCCCACGAGGAAAGGGGGCGTGCCCAGGGGGGTAGGGCGCGCCCTCCACCCTCGTGGACGCCTCATGTCCTTCCCGGTGTACTTCTTATTTTCCTATTTTCTTAAATATTCCAAAACGGAGAAAAATTGCCATTACAACTGTTTTGGAGTCGGTTTACTTACCGTACCACATACCTATTCCTTTTCGGAGTCTGAAACGTTCTGGAAAGTGTCCCTTATGTATTCCTCCGGGGTCATGGTTTCAATAACATTAGTTTCAACATTTATAGGATTACTGAGATATAATGTTTGATTTTTATGGCACCGGAGCGGTAAACCTCCTCGATAACGGAAGGCCCTTCCCATTTAGAGAGAATTTTTCCTGCAAAAAATCTTAAACGAGAGTTGAATAGCAACACATAATCACCTACATTAAACTCACGCTTTTGTATCCTTTTGTCATGCCATCTTTTAACTTTTTCTTTAAATAGTTTGGCATTCTTATAGGCTTGGGTTCTCCATTCATCAAGTGAGCTAATGTCAAATAACCTCTTCTCACCGGCAAGTTTGAAATCATAATTGAGCTCTTCAATGGCCTAATATGCCTTATGTTCTAGTTCAAGAGGTAAGTGACATGCTTTTCCATAAACCATTTTATACGGAGACATACCCACAGGATTTTTATATGCAGTTCTATAGGCCCACAATGCATCATCAAGTTTCTTGGACCAATTCTTTCTAGATCTATTAACAGTCTTTTGCAAAATTAATTTCAGCTCTCTATTACTTAGTTCTACTTGACCACTAGACTGCGGGTGATATGGGGATGCAATTCTATGATTAACATCATACTTAGCAAGCGTTTTACGAAGGGCACCATGAATAAAATGTGAACACCATCAGTCATTAAATATCTAGGGACTACAAACCTCGGAAAAATAACTTCCTTAAGCATCTTAATAGAGGTGTTATGATCAGCACTACTAGTTGGAATAGCTTCTACCCACTTAGTAACGTAATCAACAACAACTAAAATATGTGTATACCCACTAGAGGAAGGAAACAGTCCCATATAATCAAAGCCCCAAACATCAAATTGTTCAATAACAAGTGAATAGTTCATAGGCATTTCTTGACGTCTACTAATATTACCAATTCTTTGACATTCATCACAAGACAAGACAAACTGCCGGGCATCTTTGAAGAGTGTAGGCCAATAAAAACCGGATTGCAATACCTTATGCGCAGTTCTATCTCCAGCGTGGTGTCCTCCATAAGCCTCAGAGTGACACTTATGTAGGATGTGTTCCTGTTCATGCTCAGGTACACAACGTCTAATGACACCATCTATTCCTTCTTTATAAAGGTGTGGGTCATCCCAGAAGTAATGTCTTAAATCATAGAAAAACTTTTTCTTTTGCTGGTATGTGAAACTAGGTGGTATAAATTTGGCAACAATGTAATTAGCATAATCAACATACCATGGAGCAGTACGAGAAGCATTTATGACAGCTAATTGTTCATCAGGGAAGCTATCCTCAATAGGTAGTGGGTCATCAAGAACATTCTCTAACCTAGACAAGTTATCTGCAACAGGGTTCTCAGCTCCGTTTCTATTAATAATATGCAAATCAAATTCTTGTAGCAAGAGAACCCATCTAATAAGTCTAGGTTTAGCATATTTCTTTTCCATAAGATATTTAATAGCAGCATGATCAGTGTGAACAGTTACTTTGGAATCAACAATATAAGGTATGAACTTATCACAAGCAAATACAACTGCTAAAAATTCTTTTTTAGTAGTAGCATAATTTCTCTGGGCACTGTCTAGAGTTTTACTAGCATATTGGATAACATTTAATTTCTTATCAACCCTTTGTCCTAGAACAGCACCTACAGCATAATCACTAGCATCACACATAATTTCAAAGGGTAAATTCCAATCAAGTGGTTGAACAATGGGTGCAGAAATCAAGGCTTTCTTAAGTATTTCAAATGCTTCTACACAATCATCATCAAAGACAAAAGGAATATCTTTTTTAAGAGATTAGTCAGAGGCCTAGAAATTTTAGAGAAGTCTTTAATGAACCTCCTATAAAAACAGGCATGACCAAGGAAACTTCTTATACCTTTACTGTCCTTGGGACACGTCACCTTTTCAATAGCATCAACCTTAGCTTTATCGACTTCAATACCTCTTTTAGAAATTTTATGCCCCAAGACAATACCTTCATTAACCATAAAGTGGCACTTTTCCCAATTCAAGACAAGATTAGTTTCTTCACATCTCTGCAAAACTCGATCAAGGTTGCTCAAGCAATCATCAAAAGAAGTTCCATAAACGGAGAAATTATCCATGAAAACCTCAACAATCTTTTCACAAAAATAAGAGAATATAGCAGTCATACATCTTTGAAAGGTAGCAGGTGCATTACATAAACCAAAAGGCATACGTCTATAAGCAAAGGTACCAAAAGGGCAAGTAAAAGTGGTATTTTCTTCATCCTCTTTTGACACAGGTATTTGAGAGAAACCAGAATAACCATCTAGAAAGCAAAAATGTGTATGTTTGGATAATCTTTCCAGCATTTGATCAATAAAAGGTAAAGGGTAATGGTCCTTTTTAGTATCTTTATTTACTTTGCGGAAATCAATTACCATTCTATAACATGTAACAATTCTTTGTGGGATCAATTCATCTTTATCATTAGGAACAACAGTAATACCTCCCTTCTTAGGGACACAATGGACAGGGCTTACCCACTGACTATCAAAGAATCTAGATAAATTATACCTGCCTCCGTAAGCTTTAGTATTTCTTTTCTTACCACTTCATTCATCTTAGGATTTAACCGTCGTTGGTGATCAACAACCAGTTTAGCGTCTTTCTCCAATTTTATTTTGTGTTGGCATAGAGTGGGACTAATGCCCTTAAGATCATCAGGAGTATATCCAATAGCAGCACGGTGCTTCTTCAGAGTTTTCAATAATTTCATTTCTTCATGCTCTGAAAGGTTAGCATTAATAATAACAGGATATATCTTTTTCTCATCAAGATAAGCATATTTAAGAGTATCAGGTACATGTTTCAGCTCAAACACGGGATCACCCTTGGGTGGAGGAGGATCCCCTAGGATTTCAACAGGCAAGTTGTGTTTCAAAATAGGTCCCTATTTAAAGAATACTTCATCTATTTCCCTTCTTCTATTCATAAACATATCATTTTCAAGGTCGAGCAAATATTGTATTAAAAGAACAATGGGAGGCGCGGCAATAGAAGCAAGACCAATAATTTCATATTTACTAGGTAATTCTTTATCATGGGGTTGTCTACGAAATTTAGCAAAATTAAACTCATGAGACATATCCCACAAACCAATGGTAACAACATCCTTTTTGCAGTCTATCCTAGCATTAACAGTATTCAAGAAAGGTCTACCAAATATAATGGGACAAAAGTTATCTTGTGGGGAACCAAGAACAAGAAAATCAGCAGGATATTTAACTTTCCCACACAAGACTTCAACATGTCTAACAATCCCAACTGGTGAAATAGTGTCTCTATTGGCAAGCTTAATTGTAACATCAATTTTCTCTAACTCAGCAGGTGCAATATCATGCATAATTTCTTTGTATAAGGAATGAGGTATTGCACTTGCACTAGCACCCATATCACACAAGCCATGATAGCAATGATCTCCTATTTTAACAGAAATAACAAGCATGCCTACTATAGGTCTATGTTTATTTTTAGTATCAGGTCTAGCAATTCTAGCAGCTTCATCACAGAAGTAAATAACATGCCCATCAATATTATTAGCCAAGAGATCTTTAACCATAGCAATACTAGGTTCAACTTGCATTTTCTCAGGGGGTGTAGGTGTTCTAGTATTACTCTTACGAACCAAAGTTGAAGCCTTAACATGATCATTTATTCTAACAGGGAAAGGTGGTTTCTCAATATAAGCCGTAGGAACAATAGGATCAACATTATAAGTGATAGTCTTTTCTTCAACTTTAATAGGTGAAACTACTTTTACTTCAATGGGAGGATTGCATTTAAACCACATCTCCTTAGGGAGATCAACATGAGTAGCAAAGGATTCACAGAAAGAAGCTACTATCTCAGAGTCAAGTCCATATTTAGTGCTAAATTCATGGAAAACATCAGTATCCATAAAATATTTAACACAATCAAACTTAGGTGTTATACCTGACTCCTTACCTTGGTCGAGGTCCCAATCTTCAGAGTTACATTTAATTCTTTCCAATAAATCCCATTTGAATTCAATAGTCTTCATCATAAAAGAACTAGTACAAGAAGTATCGAGCATGGAGCGATTGCTGAGAGAAAGCCGAGCATAAATTTTTTGAATAATAATTTCTCTTGAGAGCTCATGATTGGGGCATGAATATAACATTGAGTTAAGCCTCCCCCAAGCTTGAGCGATGCTTTCTCCTTCGTGAGGCCAAAAATTATATGTATAATTGCGATCATGATGAACAAGATGCATAGGATAAAACTTCTAATGAAATTCCAATTTCACTCGGTTGTAGTTCCATGATCCCATATCATCACATAGCCTAAACCATGTCAATGCCTTTCCCTTCAAAGATAAAGGGAATACCTTCTTCTTGATAACATCCTCGGGCATACCTACAAGCTTAAATAATCCACAAACTTCATCCACATAGATTAGGTGTAAATCGGGATGCAATGTTCCATCTCCTGTAAAAGGATTAGCTAGCAGTTTCTCTATCATACCCGAAGGAATTTCAAAGTAAACACTTTCAGTAGGTTTAGTAGGTTGAGGAGAAACTCTTTGCTCTAATGGTCGGGGTGAAGATACCCCGAACAAGCCCCTCAAAGGATTATGTTCCGTAGTAACAAGTGACAGTAAATTTCAGCACACTATATAAATTTTTCCTTACCAAATTCCACCTACCAAAGGCGCTTCGCTCCTCGGAAATGGCGCCAGAAAAGAGTCTTGATGACCCACAAGTATAGGGGATCTATCGTAGTCCTTTCGATAAGTAAGAGTGTCGAACCCAACGAGGAGTAGAAGGAAATGACAAGCGGTCTTCAGTAAGGCATTCTCTGCAAGCACTGAAATTATCGGTAAAAGATAGTTTTGTGATAAGGTAATTTGTAACGGGTAACAAGTAATGAAAGTAAACAATATGGAGCAAGATGGCCCAATCCTTTTTGTATCAAAGGACAAGACTGGACAAACTCTTACGTAGAGAAAAGCGCTCCCGAGGACACATGGGAATTATCGTCAAGCTAGTTTTCATCATGCTCATATGATTCGCGTTCGTTACTTAGGGATCCTAGGTATGAACACCCTCTTTCCAGCATGCTGACCACCAACAATCTCCACATCGATTGCACTATCCTGGAAAGCTCTGATCATAAGTCATGTTCCAATGCATAGCCCATTATGAGGGTCGAGGTTCCGTAGCAAAATGATCGGGCAGTTAAGTTTTACTCTCAACACATGCGGGGGCAACCCATTTGGTGTGAGCGAGTTCAGCAAATCAATCGTGTAATTATTCTGGAAGTCATCCTCGATAGAGTCAAAGCTGTGGTACACCTTTCCTTCACCCGGAACCCCTGGAGATCATCTTGTCATTCAGGTCATCCACATGCTTGTTTTTGGTCGAGAGGATTGCACGTGTGCTCATATACTCTCTCGACATAGCATTGGTGTGCAGGGATGGGAAGACATCTTCGATGAGCTTGTTAACAAGTTCTTCGTCCTCGGTATAAGAAATCACAATGTCTTCAGGGAGACGCACATAGTGGTCGACAATTGTTTCTTCCATTCCATTGACTATTCTAAGTAGGGTGTGCATACACCAGTCTCCCAATCTGTGGTCTATTATTTTTTCTCGGTTGCCACTTCATATTACCGGTAATCCACCTATAATCTTCTGGGATCTCTCTGTATAGCCATTTCCGTGCCTCTGGATACTTCTAGTTCATCTCAAAGTACTCGGTAAGAATGGATTTGGAAGAAGATGGCCGAGCGACAACATCTTCCAGATTTTCATAAGCCCTAAATGCAACTGTATGCATGTTTGGCAGATGAAGTTGGAGCTGTGATGACCCACAAGTATAGGGGATCTATCGTAGTCCTTTCGATAAGTAAGAGTGTCGAACCCAACGAGGAGCAGAAGGAGATGACAAACGGTTTTCAGTAAGGTATTCTTTGCAAGCACTTAAATTATCGGTAACAGATAGTTTTGTGATAAGGTAATTTGTAACGGGTAACAAGTAATGAAAGTAAACAATGTGCAGCAAGATGGCCGAATCCTTTTTGTAGCAAAGGTCAAGCCTGGACAAACTCTTATATAGAGAAAAGCGCTCCCGATGACACATGGGAATTATCGTCAAGCTAGTTTTCATCACGCTCATATGCTTCGCGTTCGTTACTTTGATAATTTGGTATGTGCGTGGACCGGTGCTTGAGTACTGCCCTTTCTTGGACAAGCATCCCACTTATGATTAACCCCTATTGCAAGCATCCGCAACTACAAAAGAAGTATTAAGGTAAACCTAACCATAGCATGAAACATATGGATCCAAATCAGCCCCTTATGATGCAACTCATAAACTAGGGCTTAAGCTTCATCACTCTAGCAACCCATCATCTACTTATTACTTCCCAATGCCTTCCTCTAGGCCCAAACAATGGTGAAGTGTCATGTAGTCGACGTTCACATAACACCACTAGAGGAAAGACAACATACATCTCATCAAAATATCGAACGAATACCAAATTCACATGACAACTTATAGCAAGACTTATCCCATGTCCTCAGGCACAAACGTAACTACTCACAAATAATATTCATGTTCATAATCTGAGTGTATTAATATGCATTAAGGATCTGAACATATGATCATCCACGAAACAAACCAACTAGCATCAACTACAAGAAGTAATCAATACTACTAGCAACCCACAGGTACCAATCTGAGGTTTTGAGACAAAGATTGGATACAAGAGATGAACTAGGGTTTTAGAGGAGATGGTGCTGGTGAAGATGTTGATGGAGATGGACCCCCTCCCAGTGAGAGGATCGTTGGTGATGAGGATGGCAATGATTTTCCCCTCCCAAAGGGAAGTTTCCCCAGCAGAAAAGCTCCGCCCTAGCCCTAGATTGGTTCCGCCAAGGTTCCGCCTCGTGGCGGCGGTGTTTCTTCCCGAAAGGTTGCTTATGATTTTTTCCAGGGTAAAAGACTTCATATAGCAGAAGATGGGCACTGGAGGCCTGCCAAGGGTCCCACGAGGCAGGGGGCACGCCCCCACCCTCATGGCCAAGGTGTGGGCCCCCTCTGGTGGATTCTTCCTCCAGTATTTTTTATTAATTCCAAAACGTGCCTCCGTGAAGTTTCAGGACTTTTGGAGTTGTGCGAAATAGGTCTCTAAGATTTGCTCCTTTTCCAGCCCAGAATTCCAACTGTCGGCATTCCCCCTCTTCATGTAAACCTTGTAAAATAAGAGAGAATAGGCATAAGTATTGTGACATAACGTGTAATAGCAGCCCATAATGCAACACGTATCGATATAAAAGCATGATGCAAAATGGACGTATCAAGCTGCAACATAGATGGACTGGCACCAAACATTTTAAAGCCAAATATCTTGTAAATAGCTTCTGGAGCAGATATATAGCGTGCATCCTATACTGTCGGATTTCGTTGATGATTCCCCCATCATTGATAATATCTTGCTCGAATGCAAATGATGCCTTATCATGCCCTTTGTAGATGTACTTGAATATGTACTTGACTTCCTTGATGCTCGAGCATGCTTCAACATTAATGTGACAGTTGTATGTCATTAGCAGAAAGGGGTTTTAAGGGACCACCCATCTGTTGTCCAAATCTGCTCCTCTGATCCTAACTCGAACCCCATGTCCCTCCTTCTGTAGATCGGATATGAATCTTTCCCTTGTAATGTGGCATCACAGAAATCTCGTGGACAATGAAACCGACATTGTCCATCTATCATGCAAGGGCAACTCTTCTTCAATGCACCACATGGTCCGTGCAACATGTGTTTGACTACCAGATCATGGAGAATAGGATATTTCTTCTTGTCGGGTATCTCTGCAGATATCACCCATCATAGTCATCTGGGGTCCTTAACTTGCTTTTGGCTTTCATGATTAAAAATATATGCTCATGAGGGAGACCTCGTTTTTGAAACTCGATGACATGTACATAAGCCGCAACTTCTCCAAAATTCTTACCCTTTATTAGTAGGTCCATCATACTTCGTTGTTTAGTTTTGTATACTCTTGCCACAAGGTCTGAATGGTCTTGCGGCAGTTGTCCAGGCAATAATTCATTAGTTATCTCCTCCCAGTAGGGATTGCATGTAATGGTGAAAAAATAATCCGGTTTACCCCATCGTGGTACTATTGCCATCACATCCGACAACCTGCGCTGCATGTCATGGTCACCACCAGGAAATGTACGTGGAAGCACTATTCTCTTGCCAATCCGATCACCACATGACTCGCCAGCATAGACGGTGTCAACAAGACCCTATAATGAATCAATATTTGACGCTAAGTAGTGTACAAGGTTGAAGCAAAGAGTGCAGCATTTATAATGTGATTTATTGGTATTAACAGAAGCATGTTACCTGGTATAGGTCAGCTGCCAGATAACCTTTTGATTATCTGGCCATGAGTACCAGTCAAGCCTCATTGTCTCAATCTTGATGTACATGTCAACAGCCCACTATTGGAAAAGGCACCCCCCAAATAAGATGATGTTAAAAATCTTTTTTCGGGCCTGTAGCTTGAAGCAATGGTACTCCCTCGCGCTAACAAATTTCCTAGATTTGTTGGCATTAATCTCATTGTCTCCAAACTCCTCCAGGTTATCATCGTTGTCATCTAAAAATTGATTAACAAAAAAAGTTGGTATGATAGATAGAATTAAGAATATAAAAAACAGCAACGACGTGCAATACCTGTAGGTAAATCAGTGGCCTGGTCTTCAAGTTATGTGGTATGACCAACTTGTTCTCCCATCATGTTGTTGTCTGAAAGATGCACCACTGTCTAAGTTTTAATTTGACCAATATGTATATAAATCTGCTATCACTACAAAAAAATTACACTTCCGTGATGATACGTGTTTGTCACAGTAGGTCGCGTTTTTTGTCATGCATGTACATCCATGACGATTTTATGACAGAATCAAGATAGTCATACATGTGCTGTCGTAGAAGTGTTCCATGACATTACCAAAATTATCATCACGGAAGGTACCAATTCCGTGACGATAAATCGCGCGTCACAGAAGTGCTTTCGTCAAGGGTGACCGACACGTGGCATCCACCGTAACGGAACGCCGTTAAGCTATCGGGTCGGGTTTTGGATCCGATAACCCGTTAACAACCCCGACCAATGGGGATTTTCTATGTGTAAAATCATCATTGGCTGGAGGAAACACATGTCGGCTCATCGTTGGGACAGATGTCATCCACTCATTGGACAGAAGGCGCCTATGATACGTCGACACGTGGCACAGCCCATCAAGTTTAAATGGGCCGGCCCAACTAAAGTCCCACAAGATTTTGCGGACCATAATGGGTCGGCCCAGCTAAAGGCAAACGAGATTTTGCAGACCATAATGGGCTGGCCCAGCCAAAGGCCCACAAGATTTCGCGGGCCATAATGGGCCGGCCCAGGTAAAGGCCCACAAGATTTTTGTGTGCCATAATGGGCCGGCCCAGGTAAAGGCCCACAAAATTCTTGTGGATCATAATGGGTCGGCCCAGCTAAAGGCCCACGAGATTTCGCTGACACTAATGGGCCGGCCCAGCTGTAGGCCCACAAGATTTTGAGGACCCTAGTAGGCCGGCCCATTAACTGGCTGCCATGTTTTGCGCCAAATGTCGGCCCACATTTTATCCGGTCCATTAATGGCCTGCCACGTTCCGGGCCTAATAATGGCCCATATGAGATCCGGGTCGTTAAAAGCCTCCCACGTTCTGGGCCAAATCACGGCCCAGATCAGGTCCGGCCCTTTAAGAGGCTTCGGCCTCAATTATGGCCCATATCAGATTCGGCCCGTTAACTGGACGCTATGCTTTTGGGCCCACTTGCAAAAGGCCCATTTAGTAAATCGGCCTGATATTAGTTCCGGCATGTTAAAGGCCCGTTTAACATTTCGGCCCTATATTAATTTCGGCCTGTTAAAAGCCCATCATATAGTTGGGCCTAACTACGGCCCGGTTTGCATCCGGCCTGCTCGCAGCCGATATCTGATTGGGCCAAACAAGGACCGAGACAATTTTGGCCTGTTAAAAGCCCGTGATTTGATTCGCACAATCATGGGCCGGGGTCCATTTTGGGCTTCTGCTGGCCCGTGAGCTGTTCGGCATGTTTCAGGCCCAACCTACTTCTCAGCCTCCTAAAAGCCCATTGAGTTTTCTTGCGAAAAGAGGGCCGGGGTTACTAGCCCTATTAAAGGCCCGAATCTACTAGTGGGCCAGTTTGACGGGGTCCATGATGCGGATCATACATCGTGATTGCATGACGGCCCGATTATGTACCGTAATTTTACAGTTTGTCTGCTTTACTGCGAAGACATGATATATATACAGTAAAATAACTGCAACATCGTGAATAAGAAAAAACCTAGACTATACAATAAAGAAATTATGGCATATTACATCCACTTGGCATCAAAGTTCGCCACTCTGATAATAAAGCACAAGCAGACAGCAGATTACATACACTGGGCATCAAAGATCGCCAACAGTGCAAATAAACACGCCGACAAAATAATATACAAAACCGACAGCACTTCAATAGAGTTCGAGAAAGGTTAGCCCTGCTGGCGACCTGCAGCGCAAGCACCTGAGCAAGATGATGAGACTGCCCTTGTTCAAGACTTATATCTTCCTCACTCTAAAAGATAAACAAGCAGACAGATGACAGGTTTTGCACATAAAAGTATCAGTGCTGACAATTCATCACATTTCTTACTGACGAATAAAGTGACACAGTTTAAAAATGCATTAACACAATATGGTATTGTTCAGGTCAAGACATGGCAGGAAATGACATTGCGAAGGAGTTGGCAGCTTCACGACACCAGTGGATTACAGATCAAGAACTCATAAGTATCAATGGTTAGTGTGCTGTCCCATTTCAGATTGGCAAATAAAGAGACGGTTTAAATAATAGTAGAATGATATGACATTGTTCATAGTTAAGACATTGCAGAATATGACATTCTGCTTTAGTGGGTAGGTTCACCACACCACTGGATTACGGATGAAGAACAGAAGCATACGTGCAGTGCAAAAGAAGATCACTTGCTCTATATAGTTTAATTTACATGGTATGAAGAAGGAACTTGGTTGTACAACTGAAAACTTAGATTGAGAAGGAAAAACTTTTGTATATGAACTACATAATAAACTTTAAACATGCAATTTGATGCAAACACCAAAAATAAATAGTTGTTGCATTCATGCCTAACCAAATATACACAACAAAGTTTGAAGGCTTGAGAAGGACAAATTTACATTACTGGTGAAGACAGGCTCTATAAAGCCGTGGTCCATGCTAATGGGGGGGGGGGCAATTCAAGAAGTTTACCACAGAATCTTCTTCATAAGCATTGCCTTTATTCTACATTTGTTAAGAGTATATATAGATGTGATAATATACGAAAAAATGGAGAATATTTAAGATAAGATGAAGAGTGATGCTACATAACCAAGTAGCTATAAATGTATGTGCAGTGATACAGGCAAAAGGCACAGCCAAGAGCACTGCACGGCTAAACTTCTTCAGTACCAACCTTATGGTAAGAGTAAATATAGATCAGATGTGTAGAAAATGGAGGGCAAAGGAAAATAAGCTGCAGAGTGATGGTACATGAACAACTACCTGTCAATATAAGTACACTGATAAATGACAGCATGTACTTACAGGAACAATGCAGAGCTAAAAAAATTCATTGGCATTGGATATATTCTACACTAATGTAACCATTCTTACAGATTAGATAATTTGGAGCGAACAATTGATAAGCAAGCTATCATGCATACTGCTGTCACATAATGAACCAGGTATGTATGCAAGTATAGTGATATAGGACAACGGGTACTAACAATAGCAAAGCAGCGGGCAGCATATTTGCGATATCCTGTCGTTCTTTTCAAACTGGAATTCTTCTTCGAGCAGATTTCCTGCAAAAAAGATCCGTAAAGCACATGCGGAAAAGTAGAAGTTCAAATTGTCATGTGATTTCATAGACAGTACCTCATCCTGGGAACAAGACCAGTGCATAACAAGGTTTTTCCATTCAATGTCTTCTAAATTTAGCATGGAGACTTCACCGAAATTCGCTTATAGACTTGCCATCAAAGTGTGATTTCCTCAGTAACATCGACATCGCTGCAATGCTTCCTTGAAAAGCACAAGCAAGCTTTGCTCGTCATGACTATCTAGATTGACCCTCGCCTAGTTACAACAATCTAATGTAAATCATTCATGTGTTCGATCAGCAAAAAACAGGAAAATAATAACCATGAATAATAGCACTTACATGTAAGTTGGACAGGAAGATGTGAAAATGGTGTTTGTCTTCACTATAATCTTCCCACGATGGAAATATATGCACATAGTCCCTAACAACATTGAAAGCATTGTCTTTTAAACTGGGAATAAATGGAAAGGGGTTCCAATCTGCAGGAATTGGTCGTCTCTGCAGTTGGGATAGGTCTTCGGCCGGTGGACTTGCTGTACTTTTTCTTTGGAGTGGGATTTTTACGTAATGGTACTGCTGGTGCTATGGCAAATGAAATTGGTATACCTTTTGCTGGAGTGCAGGTCCTGTGTGGTGGGGCTAGTGGTGTGCCCAGTGAAGTGTGGGTACAGTCTGCTGGAGCCGGTCCTACGTTTTGTGTCACTGGTTGTACAGCCAATATAAGTTGGGCGCTATCTGATTTCTCCGGCACCACCACGTTTTCCAAGGACTTTGCTGGTGCTCCTTCGGGTTCGGCAATCACCCTCTTCCTTTTTGATGTCTGATGCACAAGAACATCATTTGAGTGGAAAAACATGGTATGATGATAGATGGAATATGTATTGATAATGGATGGGCATGGCATCTCGAGTAATATGATGAGTAAACTAAGCATATGGTGGTGCAACAAAGTAGAAGAAATGCAAGACAACATATGCAAGATACGCGCAATCAATAAAACCTTGCCAAATTAGAACAGGCACCTTGACGGGTGAACAAGACAAGCCATCTTCCTTTGACTCCTCGAGGTTAGAATAGTCATTACGATGATATTCTGAACAAGAATCAACAGGTGGGGAGCGTATGAGTTTCATTGCTTCCAGAATGGCACTCAATGCCTTGGTGCCAATTTTGTAAGTCATTGCAGTGTTCCAGAATATTCTTCTGATGCACGGATTACGATATTCACGTAATTGTGTATAATATCCGAGAACCATGAAAACATAAATAGTTGTGAGATTATCTTTGTAATGCAGATGATATTCTAATATAGGGGCGCTCAGTAAACACTTGTGTGCTATCACCGGATTACGATGAGAGAGCTCATGTGTGTTGTAATATGGTGCGTGCATTTATATAATCTGGCACAAGTACACAAAAAATAGGCTCCGGAAGTAAGGATAGCTGGCAGATGACAGGTTCATAATATACTGTATAGAGAGTTTATTGCCAAACCATGATAACAAGAGCACACATAAACTAGGCAGATCATAGTGTACATAATAGGGGTACACCATAACCACGATATATAAATCGGGAAAGTGGAACTGGCATGAAAATACGATGTTGTATTGCCGCTAGTAATTGAAAGCCTATCGATCACTTACAGGCCAGCTCTATCAGCTGTTGACTGCAGATGTCCCTGCACCCCTTCCTAACAAGGAACATACGGTATGTACTAAATACAGAATAAACAAAGAGGAGCATGTTAAAACACAGAAGAGGAAGCATATTCTTGAGGTTCCGCTTCATTGCATACAATGTTGGTTGCCCACTCATGATGAATCACAGCGCCCAAAGAAATGCAATTCCATGTTGTCTCTCTATATGTGGCAATTTTGAACAAGAGTCATTAGGATCATATTCTAAACAAGAGTCAACATGTGGGGAGCGTATGAGTTTCATTGCATCCAGAATGGCACTCAATGCCTTGGTGCCAATTTTGTAATTCACTGCAGTGGTTAGCTTCAAGAGTGGACTGCTGCTAGTGCGATACAAAGCAGCTACACAGATCATAGTGTAGATATAACGGGAAAACCTTAAGCATCAGAGTAAAATCAGCAAAGTGGAACTTGCTAGAATATATGTGCTAGTTTTCCGGTACAGCTAGAAAGGCTTCGGATACCATCTCTCTTCAAGTGAAGGTGCGGTACTGTTAATATCAGTGTAACTCTCAAAGGCAACACAACTCCCCTCATTTCCTTACTGTTCTTATAGGATTCAAGTGGGCAGGCCACTACAAATCCTATTCCTATGTTTACAAGATCCTACGAATCAAAGAGGCTCAAAGTGTCCATCACAACCGACCGTATAGACCTCTACACTTCAAATGTCCCTGCTCATCTTCAGTACAAGGAACATATTGTACTACTATCAAACTCCCTCCGTTCCAAAATATAAGTCTTGGTAGAGATTTCCACTATGGATCACATACAGATGAATCCAGATACATATTATAGTGTAGATTCACTCATTTTGCTCCATATGTAGTCCATGGTGGAATCTATACAAAGACTTGTATTTAGGAACGGAGAGAGTACATATTAAAGAAGAACGGAAGAGGAACATGGTAAAGAAGAGCAAGCAGATTTTGGATAATAAAATGTTGGTTGCGCAGTGCCCACACATGATGAACCAGAGCGCATTAAGAATGCAACTCCCAGCTGTCTCTCGACCATTTCAGGCGGTTGGATGAAGATCCTATGTCTCCTAACCCATCTTCTTCCTCGTCTCTGATTCTTCCCATACAGAACACCGCACGGGCCGCCGGCCGGACCACCGGCCCGCACCGCCTATGTTCCTCCTCCACCCCCACCCCCGCCCCAACCCCCACCCGCGTCGAGTTTTCTTCGTTCGGCAAGGCCTCACAACCACCCGAGCCCCTTCGTTCGCACCGGCGAACTCCGGCGAGCTCTAAAAAATTTAGTCTACTGTGATTTAACTAGTGTGGAATATAAAAGGGAAAAACCATAAGCATTGGGAGTATAGTGTTGAGCGTGCCATGGCAGATCTGAAGGTGCAAACCAGACAAAGGCAACTTCGCAACCAAGACAAGAAATCAGAGTAAAGTAGTGGCGATCTATTTTCTTTCGGTGATAAATAAGTTGAGCAGATATGAAAGAGTACCGCCTCTGGTGCGGTGCCGTGTACGCATCTGCTGAGAATTTGACGGTGCTACGGTAGGGATGGCTGTCGGTGGCGTGGAACCAGATCTAGGATGGTAGATGGTGGCGGCGGGGCACGGTGGATGAGACGGTCGTAGGAGCGGCGCCGGCAAGGTGGACGACAGCGGGGATGAAGCGAGAGGACGGGATGCAAGGATCCCGGTCCGAAGCCGTGGATGATAGAGGTCGATCTCTTGTAATGGACGGCGGCAGCGGCATATCAGCTCCGGCATGGTGGAGGAGGACGGCGGTGGATGGGGTGGCGGACGGAGGAGGGTGGGGTGGAGAGGGTGTTTTGGCGCCCACGGAGTACAAATGGGGAAAAGGGAGGTAGAGAGGAAGGGGGGAACCATGTATTCAGGGCGTGCTTGTCTCAAATGCGAGGAAATTTACAAACTTAGCCCCCGTTTTAAATTTCTACTACATCACAGAAACATTAGTCGGTTGGGGATAGGACGGCAATCTCGCATACACCGAATATTTGGCGACGAGAGTTTGTTTTTGGCGCCCACCGTGTATATGAATATGAATCGGGGAGGGAGTTGATTTCGGCCGAGGACACACTATGTTTTGGCGCCCACCATGTATGAATCCAGGTGAGAGGCGGTTACGTCACATTTGGTTGAAAATACAAACCTATCCCTATCGAAACCTATAGAAATCCAGCAGATAGGCTTTGCGTGGCAGGGATAGGCAGTAGTAATTTCCATCTCTCAGATTTTGGTTTCGGGCGGTTACTACGACTTTCCCCGCTTCGTTCAAATTTTGCACAATGCACGTTTACGCTCGTGCCAACTCAATTCGAATCCCGTTTGTATTCTATTTTTTTGGGCGGGATCCATATTCAATTGGAATTACATTATATATACATCATTTTTTATATATACTTTCAAAAGCACAACACCATTTATACATAAATATGGTTTACAAATGGCATGATCTCAGATTCATAAGGTTGTATCCATCAATTTGGATTTTCAAATATTTGAAACCAGTTTATGTTGAAATCCAATGTATGCATTCCTCGCTAACTGTCTCCAATTAATGTGTGTTTCATGCGGGTTTTTTTACTTCTCAACCATGTATAATGTGTTTCACACACGCAACATATAGTGTAATCCCGTTTAGATATTAATTGCATATAAACCATGCATTGTTTGTAATTAAAGAATATATGAATCACCAATATTGATAAACTATATAACATTACACATGTACCCAAATTCAAATGAATATGCATGTTTGATACACCAATTTGCGTTATGATATTATCGATGTTGTGATCTCCATTTTAAATATTTGAATCCCCTTTAATCCAGATATTCGTCTCATATAGCTATCACTCATGCTTATATAGGACTATCTCTCTGGACCTATATATGCTCATCGCCTCTCGTGTATCTCTCGTACTACCAGTATGTCGACAATGATCTTTTATCTTCATAACACTTGACGGTACTCTCTCCCTCGACCTTCATCACTCTATCTCTCTCTAAGTATATCTCGCTCCTGCTATTTGTCTCTAACTATGATTCTCCATGTGGAATCTCTTTCTCTCACACAAACACAAAACTTTGTCTCCCGGGGTCTCATTTCTCTCTACTATTCCCATGTGTGCCACTCGCAAACCCCTCATACAGAGATGTCTTTCGCTCCTTAGATATGAGAACCTACAACTCTTCCTCTTAAATATCTCTTTCTCACACACAAACAGAAACTCTATCTCTCAGGGTCTCATATTTCTCCATTGTTCTCTTGTATGCCGCTCACACACACACTCTCTCTCTCCCTAGATATATCTTGCATTCCCTCATATGTCTCTCTAGCTATCACTCTCCTTGTGAAATATCTTTCTCTCTCGCAGACACAAAACTCCGTATCTCGGGATCTCATTTCTCTCTGATATTTGTTTGTATGTGACTCACATGCACGCTCTCTCTATCTCTCTCACACCCACACACATAACGCAGCCTTCTGATCCACTCGACTCCTATCTCTAACGCACACTAGCTAGCATCTTTATCCTTCTATTTATCTGTTTCTCCATCAACCTTCTTTCTCGCCCTCACTCTTGATTCCTATCACGCACACTACATTTGTTTCTCTCTACAGGCAGTCAAGTGCCCTCTCACACACATATATAACTTCACCCTCTGAACCACCCGGCGGTCATCTCCAACACCCAAACTAGCGGATGTCCCTCTAGCTAGCATCTCCATCTCTGTATCTATCTGTAGTTTCTTCACAACATTTCTTTCTCGCACGGAGTCTTGCTTCCTATCACCCACACTATATATGCCTCTCCATACATATGCATTTATAGGTTGATCTCTTTGCACAATCGTTGTGCCTCACTCCTCTCGCCGCCATAGATGCATGCTCCAGCCCACGCCACTATCTCTTAAAGACAAAAACACATGCCCAATTGTCGGGCCTTCTTCCCTGCATTCTCACATGCATGCATATTGTCATACCGATCCGTCTCTCCCATGTCGTTGATCTTATGACTTATGCCTTCTTTCTTTTATCTCGATCATGCGCGCGCACACACACACACATCCCACGTATACATGTATACCTCTCACACATGCACGTTCAAGGTCTTTATGTCTCCATACGTAGTTAATTACCCTCAATCCTAACGCCACATCAAATCGTTCTCCTCTTTTTGCACATAACTTCCGCTTTGGATGGGTAAAACACACACTCACACTTAACAATCTCCTTCTAGCTACCCCCCGCCTCTCACTCTTCCCCTATATCCCCGAAACCAATAAGACCATCCCTTTGTTTAATTCCCGCCTACATGCACCATCGATATATAGTAGTCTTCCTCGGTGTCTCTCGAACAAACACGTTCTCTTGATATCGACTCCTCTCACGCGCACACACCTTCTCTTCCCTCTCTACGGGCATTTTCTCTCGCACCCCATCGTTGGTGGCCTCTCGCCATACACATCACCTCTCTATGATGAAGCCATGCACACTTAAATTACATCCGCCACAGAGGACCCCACGACACACACACACACACACACACACGCACGCACCCCCCCCCCACACACACACTAAGACTCCATCTCTCTCTCTCTCTCTCTCACACACACACACACACACAAACACACACCCACCAACAAGCACGCACGCACCCCCCCCACACACACACACTAAGACTCAATCTATCTCTCACACACACACACACACACACACACACACGCTCTCTCTCTCACTCTCCCTCACACCCACACACACCACACACACACACTAAGACTCCATCTCACACACACATGCTCTAGGCGGAGCATTTGTTCCTACCACCATTCATCCAACCTTACGAGTATGATAAACAATCACCTTTATTTACTTGCATAACATGGACAAATTCCACTTTACTTTAGTAGTCAGCAAACTTATCATCTGTACCCTTATAAAAAACGAGTTGGCGATGATGGTGTGCCTGCCATCTTGTAATACACACCGTATGATCTATATCTGACGGATAGAAAGCAAACTATGATAATTTTACCAAACATACCCGCACCTCTCTCCACATCATTATCTCCCACAACCTCATTGCTCAATAATTAAAAAAGGAATAAGTCTCTGGAACAATCTAGCATGCATGGTGGCCGCTGCCGCCTGCCGGCGCCGTCCGTCCCCATGCCTCCGCCCATTCCGACCACCAGTCACCACCACCCTCCACTCCTCCTTGCCTTATCTCTCATCTTTCATTTTTGACATTCTCGAGATACCAGTTTTCCGATAAAATTCTCGAGATATCATTAGTTTTTACACATGGGATTACTCCTGCATGGGTCAATCACAACAGGTATTTTGTAAAAAATATGCATATTGATGTTCCGTGCAATGCACGAGAATCTTGCTTGTAATTATATAACGCAAATCACGAGCAGGAAGTGACATTTATTGACACAACCACGTTAACATGGCCACGTAAATCACTAGCTAAAGTAAATACCGTTATACTTATATCCCGATGCAAAAGGTTGAGTACATGTCCGAAGAGTAGAGTCGCACACACGCACTCTGTCTCTCAGAATCTCTCTCACACACACACCAGTTACATGACGCCCACTTAAGCAGACACGTATGTTACAATTTGTGCACCCGCGGGTACACGTGATGCTGTGCATTTATTTAAGCCGGAAGGCGAACCCAAACAGTAGCTGCATTCATTCCCCTCCCGCCGCCTCTTCTCTGGTCGCCGTCGCCCGGTAGCCATGGCCCGGCCGAAGGTAACAACATACGCCATACTCCCACCGAAGCGGCGCTTTAATATGGAAATTTTAGTGGTCATGCATGTATCTTTTTGTGCTAGCACTCCTATATAAGGGTTGACCGGTCGCTTCCATGGACGTCGCGAAGCGGTGGAAGAGGAAGGAGAAGGGAAGCGGGCTGTGGAGTAACGCTTTTACCACAATTTCTTAGGAAACTGAGTGCAATAATTGAGTAGTTTTGCAAACTACCAAGATTACACCTGAAACGGTTCAAAACCTATACTCCCTTGCCAGCGCGCGCTTCCCGCGTGAAACGGTCAGCGTCGCCCTGGAGCGTCAGTGCCGCATTAATGCCCGGCCAGAGCGGAGGTGACCTCTCACTGGCGCCGGCTTTGAAGTGGCGCGACGGCCGAGAGAGCGCCGCTTCCCGGTGCACGCGACTGCTCCGCGTCGAGACTGGCCATGGGCCTTCTTTGGATCCATGGGTTAGAGTTAGTTTGAGCTATTTGGGGCTCAAATAGCCCTAAAGTATCCAAGCATGAGGGTTTAAATTGGAGCAAGTTGCACCGAACCCACCAAAAAAAACTATCCCACCCAAGAGGTGCTAACTGGAGATAGTTCTCACTGGGACTGTCAGTGTCAAAACCGACGGATCTCGGGTAGGGGGTCCCGATCTGTGCATCTTAGGCTGATGGTAACAGGAAGCAAGGGACACAATGTTTACCCAGGTTCGGGCCCTCTCGATGGAGGTAAAATCCTACTTCCTACTTGAGGAATATTCAAGATATGTGGAATACAAGAGTAGATCTACCACGAGATCGTAGAGGCTAAACCCTAAGAGCTAGCCTATGATGGTATGATTGTAATTGTGATCGGCCTTCTAAGGATCATGCTCTCTGGTTTATATAGACACCGGAGAGCTAGGGTTTACATGGAGTCGGTTTACAAGGAAGGAAACATAATATCCGGATCGCCAAGCTTGTCTTCCACGCAAAGGAGAGTCCCATCCGGACACGAGCCGAAGTCTTGAGTCTTGTATCTTGACGCTTCTATAGTCTGGACAATGTACATAGTCCGGCTGTCCGGATACCCCCTTATCCAGGACTCCCTCAGTAGCCCCTGAACCAGGCTTCAATGACGATGAGTCCAACGCGCAGTCTTGTCTTCGGCATTGCAAGGCGGGCTCCTCCTCCAAATACTCCAAGGTGATTATCGAACACGTAGGTGATGTCCGGATCTGCAAGATGATCTTTCACACACCCTTAACATAAATCCATTATGCTGGTAATCTTCGTACGTCGTGCCCTTGCATCGTGACCTGGTCCAACACGAACCAGAGTTTACTGCTCCAACTCGACTCGCGTTACGAGGCGGTTTCATCGGCACGTCCTGCCAAAGCAGAGATCGTGTCCCTCTTAATACGGGACCTTTTATCAATATGGGCATATGTGACCCCACGACGACTGTTGGTATAATTCCGTGTTCTTTAGATAAGTCTCAAACGGTCACGCTGAGGACTCTTGGTATTCATCCCTTTTTATAAAGGGGTCGAGGCCTATGCCTCGTCTCCACCTCTCCTGCTCCTTCTCACACCTCGAGCTCCATCGTCCAAAACCTAAGCTCCAACACCCCAAGTCCTCCAGTATGTTCAGATCCGACGCAGCAGGCCGGTGGGTGGCCTCCTCGATTCAGGAGGAGGATATTGCGAAGCTTAGGGAGGTCGGATACCTGACTGCTGACATCCAGCACAGGCTTCCCGCTCCGGGACAAGTCATCCCCACACCGGAGCCCAATGAGAGTGTCGTGTTTAGTCCTCACTTCCTCCGAGGCCCAGGCCTCACCCTCGACCCCTTTGTGAGGGGGCTTATGTTCTACTATGGCTTGGATTTCCATGATCTGGCTCTAGACGCCATCCTCCATATCTCGTCTTTCATTATCGTGTGCGAGGCTTTTCTCCACGTCAACCCACACTTCGGCTTATGGCTAAAGACCTTCAATGTGAAGCCGAAGATGATCCAGGGGCGACATGCGGAGTGCGGAGGCGCCATAATAAGCAGGAACGCCGATGCCCCATGGCCAGAGGGTTCTTTTCCGGAAATGTCCGACGTATGGCAACGGAGATGGTTTTATGTCACTGCTCCCAGAGGCACAAAGTGGGTAGCTGCCCCTGAGTTCCGCTCGGGCCCTCCGTCACAGTTAGCGTCTTGGACTGATGAAGGACGGAATTATGGGCCTACTGGCGATGTGCCAGAACTGCAGAATCGTATCCGGGAGCTTACTGAGAGGGACATAAATCTTGTCAGCATAATGCAGGTGATGATAGTCCGGCGGATGTTGTCGTGCAAACGTCGACCTCTCCGGATGTGGGAGTTTAATCCGGAGGGTCCGCGGACTATTAAACACTTCTTCGGCATGAAGCTCGAAGGAATGTGTAAATTATTCTTCGGACCACAAGTAAAGTGTCCGAACACCACCGAGGATGCGGGCCTAAGCTGCAATCGCCTAGATGCCCAAGTAAGTAACCTTAAAGCCGGACACTTCTTTTACATTTATCATAACTATTATTCTAACAATCCATCCGCGGCTAGGAATGGCTCGACAAGGCGAAGAGAATCAGGTGTCCGGCGCAACTTCCTGAAGGCCCGCCTGGTCCAACCATTGCAAAGATGTTGGACCGGGCGCTCAGCAAAATCCCTTCAGGGAAAGGTGAAGGAAAGGGCAGTGAAGTTGAACTTCACGCGATGTGCATCCAGACCGGGGAAGTCTCTACCCCTCCTATGGAGGATAGCCGGGAAGGGGAGGTCAAAGCCTCCTCCCCACGCCGGAAGAAAAGGGCCGCCTCCGAAGATTTGGAGGCGGAGACGCCCAAGCAAGGGAAGAAAACATCACCAAGGGGCTCTGCCGCGACGGGCGCCCTCACCACGTCATGCCCACCAACGGGCCAGCCCTCCACCGAGCCGTAAGTTATTCATCAATTCGAAGGTGTAGTGTTACTCCTAGATCCATAACCAGGACTTCGTCTTTTGTAGTCTGGCGAGCAGCTCTTCTCAACAGAGTTTGTCTTCAGGGGACCTTCGTCTGAAGATGATGGAGAGCGCGACTCCACCCAGCTCTCCGCCTCATGAAGCGGGCGACACGGAGGTGTCATCACGGAGGAGTCCGGATCTGCCGAAGCCGGAGGCGAACACGTCAGCTGCCCTAAGCCCGGAGCGTTTAGCTCCTACGGGGGGCGATGAGAAGGGTCCAGCACAGTTCAATGTCCGGCCAAACGTACTGCCGGGCCGTCTGGAGCAAGCCGCACTCTCGGAGGAGCACCGCTCTTTAATGAGCATGGTGCTCACGAGGATTTCATCCGCTACCAGCGGTTTGAGTGAGGCATTTACAAGCCTGCTCAAAGGCTTTGAGGTATGTAAAAAATGCACAATTTTTTGGTTATGAGGCACGCGCTAGGTGTGCTCCCTATAGATAGTAGACCCTGAGACTCTGGTTGCTCACCATAGGCGGCAAACGGGGGATCGTATACTGATGGCTGCGCCGTATATGTGCGCAGGTATGCAAGGATCCGGCAGCCGACCAGTCTGTTGAAGTTGCCGAACTGAAGAGGCAAATCGGATCCATCGATGCCGATATCACGCTGGTGAATAAACGGCTTGAGGAGTCCCAGGGTATGTGCTTGGTTTTTTATTATAATGTGTAGGAAAATGCCAAAGCGGCATAATATTAATGCAATATGTGTGCACTACAGATGGTGCTGCTGCCGTGGAGGCCCTGAGGGCGGAACTTGCTCAATCCAAGGAACAAGCTCGGGCTAGCAATGCGGCTGCCCTAAAGGCGGCCGAAGAGTTGAGAGCCGAACAGGCTGCTCATCGCCGAAGCGAGGAAAAGATAGCCGAAATGGCTGAAGAGTTAAAAAATGCCGCCGACCGATACGTACTCCTTGAAAAGGAGAATAAGGCTAGCTCGGCCGAGCTGGACAAGGCACTTAATGCCGCCAAGGAGATGCGGACCGAGATCCGGAGTATGCGGGAGGAGCTCCAACAAGCTGACAAAATCATGGCTGGGGGCTCGTATTTACTACGGACGAAGTTCTTGGATCTGAAGTATGCTCCCCTAGCGGGTCGCATGAGTCCTGCAGACGCATATGTGGACTTGGCGAATAGTACAGCTGAAGTTGTCAAGTTCTTCGAGCGTAAAGGCGATGAAGAAGTGGAGAAGCTTTTCTGGTCGCAGTTCAATGCTCCCACTCGCCCGCTGCCACTAAATGAGAAGGTAGCTGCTATGGCGGAGCTCCACAGGCTGTCTGGACTTGCAATGCGGTCTGTAATAGACCATCTTTGGCCGAAGGGGCCTAAGTCGGACAGCTACTTTGGTTTGGTGCAACAGTTCCTTGGAGTCGTGTCCCGGATTGACGCCCTGAGAAGGTCGGCGTGCATAGAGGGTGCCCGGATGGCTCTAGCCCGCGTTAAAGCCTACTGGATGGATATGGAGGCCACTGTAATAGCGAGCCAGGATCCGGCGGGAGGCCAACATCCGGCCGAGCACTACTTGGCGCAAGTCACAGAAGGTGCCCACCTGATAGAAGCGCAGTGCCCGAAGAGTGTTTTATTCGAGTGATAAGTCGAAGCATTGTAGAAAACAATGTTTAGTTTAATTATGAGGCTATGTTTATACTTTTTCCCGAAAGTATGATTGTCTTCCCTTTGCGGCTATTCTTATATGTATAAGTAGTCTGAAAGATAGCAGTCGTTGGCTTCAGCCCCCTCGCAGACAATGCGGGGGTGTTGGCGAAAAAATATGCATAATCACACTTGATCCAACGTCTTGGTCTGTAAAGGAGGTGATCGCACGCCGAACTAGGCAACCGGACTATATAGCTGTAACACTTTCGCTTAGCCATGGGAGTCTAATGGTGGGGCTACTATGTAGCCCCTGGTACCTCCACGTGCATCCGAATACGGGCGCGTGTGTACATGGCCGAGAAACGGCCCTTCGTTAAGGCGGAGGAATCTTTAGGGATTCCGGTGAGTCTTCGAGTGGTTGAACAGTCTCTCGCTGTATCATGACGGTCAGTTTTCGGCTTTCTCTACTGAGGCGCTCATAACCAGGGCACAATCGCAGTAGTTCTCCTTTGGCCTGCCTTAGCCGGATGATAGCGGAACGTAAGGCGGCAAACCCAGAAGCCAGCTAACCCAACATTTGACCAAAAATATGATTCGGAGCTGATGCATATACGGCCAAACTCGTGACGCCGAACACTCCCGAGGGTATTCGGTCTTTTGTAAAATAAGATAGGCTGACAAGAGCCTATTTTAAGCCCTTTATTTCTAGGTACGTGCAATTTAGTCTGCCGCGGCCAAATGCCAAAAACGGCAGTATCCTCTGTGGGTATAGAACCCATGGGATGGTTAAACAACAAGAGGCAGTAGAAAAGGTTTACACAGGGGCTTAATCTAAAAAGAAACCTATTGCACGGGGCCCTGCTGCATGTCTGCGCCTTTGTCTCCGTTGTGCTGTATCCTGGAAGGGTATCACGCGATGTTGTCTATAAAAAAGAAAAACTCGTAGGAGGGTGCAACGTAAGTATGCAATTAATAATAAGAGTGTAAGCTGTTGGCCTGCCAATAAGGTCGAGCCAAGCGTGGGGCTGTATTAAATATAGATAGCCCTGGTTTCCCTTATGGTATTACATAAACAGTGCAATGTTTGAATTTATCCGGGCTACCAGACTCGTCTAACCGTGTCTGTGGTCGTAATGACCAATCATGTTTTCTAAAACTGGAGGCCGCTTATAGTCCGGCCGCCAGGGCCGTCGCGTATTCCTCTGCACGTGAAGGGCGCTTTATGATTCCGCTAACGGTGATGACTCCACGGGGACCAGGCATCTTGAGTGTAAGGTGGCCATAGTGCGGCAATGCGTTGAAGCGGGCGAAGGCCGTTCTTCCTACCAATGTGTGATAGCTGCTTCGGAAGGGTGCGACAGTGAAGAGCAGCTCTTCGCTTCTGGAGTTGCCTGGGGAGCCGAATGTTACTTCCAGCACGACGGAGCCCCTGGCGCAGGCTGCAACGCCTGGTATCACCCCTTCAAAGGTGGTGTTGCTTTGTTTAATTCTCGGTGGGTCTATCCCCATTCTGCGGACAGTGTCCTCGTATATTAAATTGAGACCACTGCCGCCGTCCATGAGGACACGGGTGAGACGGTATCCGTCGATTATTGGGTCAAGCACCAAGGCCTGTGATCCTCCTCGCCGAATTGTAGTTCGGCCGTCCATGTGAACGAAAGAGATCGGACGAGACTTCCAGTAGTGGGACGTGGGTACGACGGGCTCTACATCGTGCACTTCTACGGGCGCGCGTTCATGCCCTCTCGTGGATGTGTGAGTTGTGTGGATCATGTTTACTGTTTTAACCTCTGGCGGGAATTTTTTCTGTACCCCAGTGTTCGGCTGGTGGGGTTCATCCTCGTCTTCGCTTGGTGTGCCCCTCCCCTTGTGTTCGGCATTTAATTTGCCGGCCTGCTTGAAGACCCAGCACTCTCTATGGGTGTGGTTCGCAGGTTTCTCCGGGGTGCCATGAATTTGGCATAGTCTGTCCAGGACTCTGTTCAGACCGGCCGGTCCATCTTTACTGCCTTTGAATGGCTTCTTTTGCTGATCAGGTCTAGAGCCCCTGAACCCGGCATTGATCGTCATGTTGTCCGGGCTCTCTTCCTTGTTTTGGCGTTTGTTTTTATTACACTGTGGCTTCCCGTTGCCATCCCTTAGTTCGGATGTGTTGGGATCGCTGGTGCCTTTATGGGCCAACCAGCTATCCTCACCCTCGCAAAAGCGGGTCATAAGGCTTGTTAAGGCTGCCATTGTCCTTGGCTTTTCTTGGCCGAGGTGTCGGGCGAGCCATTCGTCACGGATGCTATGTTTGAAAGCCGCTAAGGCTTCAGCGTCCGGACAGTCGACAATTTGATTCTTCTTAGTGAGGAATCTGTTCCAAAGCTTGCGGGCGGACTCTCCGGGCTGTTGGATTATGTGACTTAGATCGCATCAGATCCGGAGGCCGGACATAAGTCCCTTGAAAATTGGCCCTGAAAGCGTCCTTGAGTTCCTCCCAACTCCCAATTGAGTTTTCGGGGAGGCTTTTCAACCAGTGTCGAGCTGGTCCCTTCAACTTGAGGGGAAGGTATTTGATGGCGTGGAGGTCATCCCCACGAGCCATATGAATATGCAGGATAAAATCCTCGATCCATACCCCTGGGTCTGTCATGCCATCGTATGCTTCTATGTTCATAGGTTTAAAGCATTGTGGGAATTCATGGTCTAGTACTTCTTCAAAGAAGCATGTGGGTGAGCAGCCCTCATATCTGGACGCATTATGGCATGTAGTCGGCTGTTGTTGTGTCCGGGGTTGATTCCGAACTAGTATCTGGCTTTTATGAGCGTTTGGGTGACCATAGTCCTGCGCTGGGGTGTGTCTTCTAGATCCATATATGGACCTGGCTGCACCGGTCTTTTTGTCCGGATGCTCACGTGGATCGTGCGCGGTGTCCGCAGCCGCTCTGTTATGGTTGTGAGGCGGTACGTCTGGTTTCTTGGTCGAATTTTCTTTTGGTGGAACGGCCGCGTCGTCGAATTCTGGCAATAGCTTGCGCTTCGGATAGCTTTTCGTATGGCAGTCATAGCCATATCTTTCTTCAGTGTCTAGCACCTTATTCCATCTGCGACTTAGCTTTTCCTGTGCGGCCTTGAGCCGTTGCTTCTGCTTTTCTAGACTTCTTGCGGTGGCCATAAGCTTTCTGTGGAGGTTGTCTCGTTCCACTTGTTCGTCCGGTATGATGAATGCATCGGCGTCCGGACTGTCTTCCTGTTCTGGGGCGGCATCATGAGCTCGTCCCTCCGGATCATTGTGATCGTTTATTTGTTCCGAACTTGATTTGGCGTGACCTGGCTCGTCCTGCTCCATCGCTGGGTCCATGTGGTCATTATTTCTTTCGGAGTTTGCGGGTATATCAACCCTTCGCGCGCTCTTGTCGCTATTTTTGCCATTGCTGGACTTTGAGCGGCGTCTGCGCCGCCTCTTTGGCTTTTGCCCGGGTGTTTTATCGTCCGGACTGCCATCCTTATTGGGCGTATCTACCATGTATATATCGTATGACAAGGTACTAGTCCCGCGCTCCAGGGATCCTGGAGCCTCTGCTGCATCGTCGTCCATACCGTCGATGTCTTCGGAGTCACGCACGTCGGTTATTTCTTCGATCGTGGCAATGAAGTGGGTGGTGGGTGGGCGCAGAATTTCTTCGTCGCCTGCTTCCCACTTGGGCCGGACATAGTTCGGCCCAGAGCCTCCTGACAAAGAGAGAGACTTCAATGAGTTTAGCATGTCGCCAAAGGGCGGGTGCTGAAAGATGTCCGCAACGGTAAACTCCATTACTGGAGCCCAGCCTGGCTCGGCTGGCTCAAGAGTGAGTAGACCAGGACCAACAGTCGGATATGAGTCCGGGGGCCCAAGGTTACAGGCCTCCACAGAGGTGAGACCCGTGTTTGGCTCCACCGCCGATAAGTGTGCGGCCAGCGGGGTGGGGTCCAGCCCTCCGTCCGTAGGCAACGCAACCTGCCCTGGATTTAAATCCAGGGTTGCCTCGGGGAGAATGTCTCGGGCACCATCTGACAGCAGGTCTAGGCCGTGCTCATCGTGGCTGTCCGGCGCTCCTGGCGCAGGCTCGAATCCGTCGAAGATCAAATCTCCGCGGACATCTGCCTTGTAGTTCAAGTTTCCGAACTGGATCTGGCGGCCAGGGCGAAGCTATCGATCTGCTCCAACTGGCCAAGCGAATTGGCCCGCATTGCGAAGCCGCCGAACACAAAGATCTGTCCGGGGAGAAAAGTCTCACCCCGGACCGTGTTGTTGACGATTGAAGACGCCATCAAGCCTCGAAGCGACGGCACAGAGGAACTCTCAATGAAAGCACCAATGTTGGTGTCAAAACCGGCGGATCTCGGGTAGGGGGTCCCGATCTGTTCGTCTTAGGCTGATGGTAACAGGAAGCAAGGGACACAAAGTTTACCCAGGTTCGGGCCCTCTCGATGGAGGTAAAACCCTACTTCCTGCTTGATGAATATTGAAGATATGTGGAATACAAGAGTAGATCTACAACGAGATCATAGAGGCTAGACCCTAAGAGCTAGCCTATGATGGTATGATTGTAATTGTAATCGGCCTTCTATGGACCTTGCTCTCTAGTTTATATAGACACCGGAGAGCTAGGGTTTACATGGATTAGGTTTACAAGGAAGGAAACATAATATCTGGATCGCCAAGCTTGTCTTCCACGCAAAGGAGAGTCCCATCCGGACACGAGCCGAAGTCTTGAGTCTTGATCTTGACGCTTCTATAGTCCGGACGATGTACATAGTCCGGCTGTCCGGATACCCCCTTATCCAGGACTCCCTCAGGGACCACTGAAAAATCACTTTTCTCTCTCCATCAAGTGCATTTATTGTCAATCTAACCATGTCACCCAAACACCTCTTTGGCTATAGTTAGTTCAGGGTTAGTCATGAGTTAGTCTAACCTCTAGCTAAGTTAGAGTATCAAACAGGAGCAGTATAGGACATGCAAGTTGCTCAAAGCATACAGGCAAATTCGTATGTGAAAGGATTTTTTTTCTTTTTGAAAATGGAACGTGAAAGGAATTTTTTTTAGAATGCTCTTGGCTTGTCGCTAACATGTGATGAGTTAACTGACCTCAATAGACGGCGAAAATGCCAGCCCGCTGCACTTTGATTGAGACGAGGAGGGAGAAGCGATACAGGCTGCTGGATAACTAGAGATAGGTGTCGCACGGAAGCCAAGAAATATGGTGATGACGTGGGTTAGCCATGTACTAGTATGATGTAACTACACTGGGCTGCCGTGTTTTGTACTCTTCCAGTCCACTGTGGAGATGATTGGTTAATTTTATATCGCTGAATAATATTAAATATTATGAGTGCAGACGCTCCACCACGAGGTTCCTTGCTCCTTCTCGGTCGTCCGGAATCTATGTTCTTCCACTCTATTTTTTTACGTGAGCTTTTTTCATCCTTTTCCCAACACGCGAGACATCTAGCATCAAGGTGCACGTGTTATGCAAGGATCGTTCCATCTATATGAAGAACACATGGGACTGGAACTACAAGACGGACATGTACCCAGGAGTGGACGTACGAACCTGAGTAATGTAGCGCAGTAAGTGAAGTAGAAAGGCACAAATGGTATGAACATGTGTGGCATATAGGGTGTGTTTGGTTGCGTTCTCGTCTCAGCATAGTTGTTCCCTCTTCATGCATGCTCAACTCAACACCCCTCTTCATGCATGCTCAACTCAACACCCCTCTTCATGCATGCTTCTAGTATATTTGTGCTAAACTAGTGTGGACTCATGCACCCTCCATACACTCTACCAAACACCCAAAAGTGGGTCGAGAAGGGAACTCTTGGGCGGCATTTGTCTCTTATACGTACTACCACTAAATGTTGTACGTGCAATGCACGGTGATGTTATGGAGTACGTGCCTAAGTACTCTACTACTACTATATTAGTTGGAGGCACATATTAACTTTTATATTTGTTTACGTGTATGCCCCGAGACCTTCCAACTAGACATGTCTTTCTCTCCAGGTCGCACTTTGTATCGTTCATACAACTAAGTACTACTACGTGTGGTCTCCGACCCAGAAGTGGAAGAAGTGGAGACGCTCTACCACGCTGTTTTTTTTACCGGGCTGTACCACGCTGTTCATGTCCCACTCCTTTCGCTGACGTGTGGGACATCCAGAACGTGCCGTGTTTGGCACCCTTCATCGTAAGAGTTGAAACGCTAGCATTCATCAGAAATAAAAAAAATTATAAATCAGCAGTGATACTATTTTTTTACGAACCAATCAGCAGTGATACTATACCACGCGGTTTCCTTTCTCCTCGATATCGGAAAGAATACTTCCGTTCGCCAACATGTGGGACGTCGACCATCCTGGTCCACTTGCCATGCACGCAGAACTCCAAGGGAGAGTCACCCAGGTCGTCGCGCTGCAGTAACAATGACTAATGAGCCGTCAAATCACAGGCCCACTTCCCACTTTGAAGTTGCTCGGACGAAGGAACCATCATGACTTCGTTGAATTCCGCTTCTTGAAGAAAACTACTGTACCAGCAGTACTGCTAGCTACAGTAGTTACTCCAACATAGGCCTCCTTTCATTCATAGGATAGGAATTTTATAGGAATATGAAAATCATAGGAAGTGAGATGACATGCATCTCAATTCCTATAGAGAAAGAGATGCCATTTGATGCATAGGATAGGAATTTTTCCATTTAGTCTAGGCTAATGTACTGGTAATTTGCTCTAAAAACTACAGTAGTAACTAGTAGTACTGGTACATGCTCGTGCTCAGACACAGACACACACACTAACTACTAGTACTAATGCTTCTCACATGCTGGCCAGACGCTGTCGTTCTCCTTCCCGGCTTTGTCGGCGACACCCCACCGTGCTTGAATCTCCACCAACCTCTCCGCAGCAGCGCGTGCGTCCTTTTCTTTCTTGCGGTGGCGGGCCTCTCTTTTTTTGAGTGCTTTCTGACTTTTCCGCTCCCTCTGTGCGGCTTTGGCTGCCTCTTGCTCTACCGCCCATTCGGCCTTGGCATCTTCAAATTCCTCCCACATAGTTGTGAGGTCGCGAGCGGCGATGAACTCGGCACGGCGGGATGCCATTGCTTCCCTACCATTTTGTGTGCGGTCGTGGGCGGCGAGGAACTCGGCGCGGCGGGATGCCATCGCTGCCTTACCGGTTAGTGTGCGGCGTGGTGGCATGAACGACGCTTGGTGAGAGCTCTGGGTGGAGTGGCCGGACAACCGTATAGTGCACTGGTTTGTCAAGACCTCAAGGACAGAAGACAAAGCAAATTTGGATTCCCCTTCAATCCTGGTCATTTATTATAGAGTAAAATGCATTGGCGGTCATCGAACTTGTGTTGATAGCTCACTTTGATCATTGTATACGAGATATGGTGATTATACGGCAACTGGCTCAGCGTATAGCTCCGTATTTGTCTGGTTGACCAGTCAAACAGTCCGCATGCGCCTCATCAGCTCGTGTTCTTTATCTATCTACGCGGGCCTACCTGTCAATGGAGAAAGAAATACTGTAAAAACCAAAATTATGTGTATGTGGGGAATCAAACCACGGACTCGTCGCTGCAACGCACCCTCGACAGTCAAATGAAAATGAAATACTTCGCGTCAGACACTCACGCTCACGCTGTCAAAGCATGCTAATGCATGCATGTCGCCCTCTAAAGCAAAGTCCTTCTCATGGCGCAACGCAAACAACGAGCCCATCACCTGCGCGACCCGGCGGTGCCTGACATTACTGTTTAGATGTTCGATGGAGGCCTACGCGAACGCCGAGCATGTATTCACCTGGCTCAACACCAACGTCATACTCGGACTGCCTTGCTCATGTATATCGTCCATCACAACAACAATCTATAAAAAAGCCTAGCTAGAGAGGGTACTATGGTAGTATGGTACGGAGTATGCACTATCGTGAGCGGCCGATCTTAGTGCCATCGCACAATCAAACCCCTTCCATCGCTAGCGTCGCTTCCTGCCTGAAACGGTCACCATCTCTCCAGAATGTCAATGCCGCATTCACCGGACTTAACTGCAGGTGCAATTGGCGTGTCAGTGATATGTGGGCCAGATGCCTGTTGGGCCCACATGTCAGTAACCCAACGCATCTGCAGTTAAGTCACTGAAGCAACGTCTGCATTCACGCCCGACGAACCTACTCCGGCGCCAGTTATCCATCCGTCTGCCGCGGCTCATTGCCATTCTCCCGCTATATTAACTTGAGCCCCAGCTCCCAGCCATAGCCAAAGACCCACACTTATTCTCCTCCGGTCCCTTCCTTCTGTCGGCACCACTCCAACCATGGCCTCCTGGCGCTCCAAAGCTCTCTTGGACGTACTATCGCAGGAGCAGACAAGGGACATCGGCGGCTCCGCTTCGAGCGCGCTCCAAAGCTCTCTTCGACGTACTGTCGCATGAGCAAACGAAGGAGATCACCGGCACCCCCCCCCCCCCCGGCCGCCCTCTGCCGCCACGACCACGAAGCTGGCGCGCATGCGCGGGTGCAGCCGGCAGCAAGGAAGAGTAGTACATGGTAGGTCGCCGCCGGTCTGGTCCCGGGAAGGCCACCGCTACTCCACTCAGTCGATGCCAAGCTTGGCGGGGTAAACATCAGCGGCCGATTAGCCGCTTGACGGCGACGTGGATGCAGAAATCTTCAGAAACTTGTGCTCCGGAGGAGGAGGTTATCGAGGCGGATGAGGACGAGGCAAAGGCAATGGCCGGCTTTCTCGGGTTCATGCCCGGACATGGTGGTCGGGCGCCGGCAATCGTTTAGATTAGGTTTACAGTAGGTTTTAGTACGGTTTGTATGAAATATGTAAAGAATTTCGTCCAGTTTATAGGAAAAGTTTTCGAAATGTAATGAATTTCATCCGGTTAATTTGAAATTTGCTTTGTTTGCACGAATTTCGTCCGGTTAGTTCATATAGTTGTCGAAAGGTATGCGGGCAGCATCGGATGGCATCCATCAGTGTCCTCAGACAGATGCGGGTGTAAATTTGTGGGCCAGCGCTAGAGATGCCCTAACTATCATGCTCTAATCGCTAACAGTCCTCCATTTTTATCTTGCTTACATAATAATGGAGCAAGTGGACGGCACTATAGCACGTCATATCACTCAAACCTAACGAGCGGGAAAGCACCGCCCTTGTCATTTTATAGATCGATTGCGCGAAAATGTTACGCTTCGCAAGTTCTAAAGGAAAAGGCGGCACACTCAAGACTCGTACGCGTCGCACCCCCGACAGTCCGGCTCGCACGCCGCTCACCAGAGGGGACACGCGTTGTCTTGCAATTTCACTGACATGTGGGACTGTAATTGAATAAGCTGTCGATAGCCGAAATCTAATCGCCCGGCGGGTGTCGGCTGAGAAGATAGAAACGGGGGAGGGAGAAGAGATCGCCCGCCCACCGCGCACGGACTCCAAGAAATATATGGTGATAATGTGAGGTGGGCCATGCTGGAGTCCGGACCGTTTTCGGAGCCCGCTCTGACTGCCCTAGCACCTCAAGACGCCAGCTGCCCGTCGCATGCATAGCAAGTAGTCCCCGCTTATGTGGAGGAGAGAGAGGCATTGACAAAGTCAAGGAGTAACACTGGAGACAATGGCTTTCATAAAAAATAAACAATGAATACTCATTGCTCGTCCTCTATAAAGGAAAGAATACTTTCATTTGCCGACATGTGGGACGTCGACCATCCTGGTCCACCTGCCGTGCACAAAATTATCCTGGTCTACCCCGATCGTGTCGCAAGCCCAACCTTTCCCACTGTAAGTTGTTCGGACGAAGGAACCATCATGACTTCGTTGAATTCCGCTTCTTCAAGAAAACTTACTGTACCCGCAATACTGCTACCACACGCGAAGACTGGACGGCACTGTACTACGTCATATCACTGAAACCCACAACTAGCCTGCCTAGGTCATCTATTTTGGAACGGAGGGAGTACGTCTTTGCACTGCTATGATTTTGTGTTGCACGTTCTCTGTACTTTTGCTACGATTTTCCTACCCTATGAACCAAATGAGGCCTGAATGTACCCGTGTTGACTATTGTCTGATTGATCGCTAAGCCTACAATTTTAGGAGCTGGGGCTATTGGCCGATCGACGAGGGATAAGTATAAGCGTACCACGAGCTCATCAGCCCCAACGTTTCTCTTCGGTGAGTGTTTTGCAAGTACTATAGCTCGCACAGTAGCTAGCCTACTAACACCAAGAATCATCAAACAAGCCCTGCTGATATGATAAACAGTTCAAACTTACATCTAAGCATGCCATATATTACATCAAAAGTTGGTGAGGATACATATGTTTCCATAGCTCGGAGAGGGTTCGCATGATTCACTATCAAACAAAAGTAGCAAGATCCGCCCACACAAGACAGTGCACTAGCCCTAAGATGGTTTGGTAACATGCATCGTTCTGGTAATTAAACACAGGGCAATGCAAACTACCCTGAAGGATTAGCGCGACCAACTATTTCTTGTCATCGATCTCTCGGGCAATGACCACAGCACGGACAGCGGCATGGGAATCAATTTACGGCGATGTCCACAGATCGACCGCGACATCGAATCGATCTTCGGGCGATGTCCACAGGATGGACAGCGGCATCGAATCGATATCCGGGCGATGCCAACAGACGGGCCACGACATCGAATCATCAAGGACGTCCACCGCAATCGCACAACCCTAACATATTAGCAAGCACATTGCAAATAATCAAAACCACAACTATGGTAATAAGCCATTATTTTTTACCTTGTGTAGCTCACCGGGATCTCATCCTCCGGGGCCATCTCCTCGTCCTCGATGGGGCCATCACCTTGCCAGGGGAATACTGCTTCTCAACGGCAACTATCTCCTCAAACTCGGTCTTGAGCCTCACATAGGTGGCAATCAGAGTTCCTGGGTAGGCACGGTGGGGCCCTTGCTGTTCTTCCAACTTTCTTTGAGGAGTTCGTCCGCCAACGTCCTCAACTCTTTGGCCAGTGCTCGTTTCTTGGAGTTCTTCGTCTCCATGGGTTGGCCCGCCAACATGGTCAACTCGTTGGTCGGTGCTCGCTTCCTGGAGATCGCTGTCTCCAGTGGGTTGTCCGCCGCAACTCTTTGCCTAGTGCTCCAGGATCCATCAATGAACTGACAAACAAAAAGCAATCGAAAGGAAACCACAATCGCAATGAAAACGGGAAAAGAATAGGATGTGAGAATTGGTCGGTGCTTCGCAAAAAGAAGATTCTTGGAATGAAAATATAGCAGCATAACTGATTCGCCCACCTTTCCTTTGTCGGTACAAAAGAAAAATGGCAGAAGTGAGTAGCCTGGAGTGAGGTTTTCTTCAAGAAAGGGATGAAAGGGCTTGAACGTGCGTTCTAGTGAAATGATGGTTGCTTCGTCCAGTCCAACTTGGAGGCCATCTTACCACTTCTGGTAAAGGTGTGGGTTTTGTGATATGACGGGTCATGACGGCCACACCGGGGTGACAGGTGGGTCTCGATTGTAGCACCTCGGTGTGATTTGGTGGATGGCACGCGGGCACGGATGCTTTGAAATGTCCCGCATGTAGATAGAGCGGCTAGTCATATAGGAGTGCTCAATATTGTGCACCGCGACCAAGGCGGAGAGGAAAACGAGAGAACTATGTAATTAATGCATGAGTTTAATTAGGGTAGTTTTGTAAAGTAGTACGAGATACATTCCTCCAATCGCAAAATGCCTTGGTTCATGAGATTTGAGATTTGAGCCCTATAAACCGGAAGGGAGGGAGTACTGCACGGCTGCACGCGGTGTAGTCTAGTCACTTGTTGAAATATCTAGAAAGGCAAATACTCCTTTCCGGTTTACAGGGCTATATTACTCCCTCCGTCTAGGTGTGTAAGTCATCTTACGAAAACCAAATAGTCCCAAAACACTTAGGTGCGGTGCATTAACTTCTACCTTTTTTCTTGTCTCTTGACATATCAACCAATAAGAGATGAGAGGTGTGCATGCTTTTAATGACTTGCAATGGCTAGTTCATTGCAATCAATGCTATTAATTAGCAAATAAACATTGGTGACCCCAGGAGGAAATGGTGCTAAGCACGTGGACCTATGCAGAATGAGTATCAACCAATGGATGATGGAGTTTAATTGTTAAACAATAGCAATTTTGTCTCATGCAAGAGCCTGGCTACTATATGCATGCTCCAAGGCACCGCACCACGCGAGCGTCGAATCGCCACGCTCACGCTGCGCTTGGCTCTTCAAGGCCTTCGAGAAGACGAACAATGATGTTACTCCTACTTCTACAGTATCGAATCCACCGATGCATGTCCGCCCACCTCGTGCGAGAGGGATAGCGTGTTATGAAGCTTTACTTTACTGCTCCTGCCTTTGCGTCTATGACAGGTGGGCCCAACAGGTGGTTGGCCCTCCTGTCATGCAGCCAAAGGCAGGTGCAGTTAAGGCACCGGAGCTCAGTCCGCGAGGGAGAGGGCGTTGTAGTAATCAAATTTCTCGGTCTTGTATGAGTTGACGCGACACATCAAAGCACTGCACTCGATATAAGTCTTTTTACACATTTCAAATGGACTACTTCGTATGTAGACATATTCTGCTTCGTATGTAGTCACTTGTTGCAATCTCAAAAAAGACTTATATTTGGAAACGGAGGGAGTACAACGCATGCATGCATGCCGTGACTTTCGTTTTGATACTTGCATGTGTTGATTTGATGTACCTTGCCAAATTTTGACTATAAATTTAACTAACTAAATTTTCATGCGTGTCACAAAAAATTACGGGGCTGTTTGGATTGTGACTATGTTTGTCTTATGTTGCCACATTATTTTTCCCACACTTGCCACACTTGCCTAACCTGAGTTGCTCAAATTGTTAGACACACCTTGGCTTGCCTAAGGGAATCTTGACACAATTTTTGTGTCTATGACACATTATTTTTGTGTCTATGACATGTGGAGTAAAAAATATAAATAATAATGCATGTTGGGGCAACCCACGTTTCCGCTAATTTTAGCCGTGGGCTTGTTCACAATTTTTACAAGGGGGTGGTTGTTCATTTAATGGAGGGACTTGTAGTACCAGACTTGAACGATACAAAGTGCGACCTGGCACACCGTAACACCACTTGGAACAAGCGGGTAGCTATCTCAAAAAACAATCAACAACTAAAAAACCGCGACCTGGCATGTAGTAATACACAATTTTAAATGATTGTTTTGATGGAGTGAAAAAGGAAAACTACCCCACTACGTATATATAGGCCGGAGCCTCCGCGCTTTCTTGCTAGGGTTGCTCTATTCACACACTCTCATCCTCTCTAGATCTAAACAAGATAGGGGTAGTAACACTGTCTTTCTCCCTTCAAAAAACACTGGCTTTCTATCCTCACCGCTGGTTACAGATCCGGACGTATCCGCCTCCGCCGGTGAAGGGGAGTGTCGGTGTCAAAACCGGCGGATCTCGGGTAGGGGGTCCCGAACTGTGCGTCTAGGCGGATGGTAACAGGAGACAAGGGACACGATGTTTTACCCAGGTTCGGGCCCTCTTGATGGAGGTAAAACCCTACGTCCTGCTTGATTAATATTGATGATGTGTGTAACAAGAGTGGATCTACCACGAGATCAAAGAGGCTAAACCCTAGAAGCTAGCCTATGGTATGATTGTTGTTCGTCCTATGGACTAAAGCCATCCATTTTATATAGACACCGGAGAGGGCTAGGGTTACACAGAGTCGGTTACAATGGTAGGAGATCTACATATTCGTATCGCCAAGCTTACCTTCCACGCCAAGGAAAGTCCCATCCGGACAAGGGACGAAGTCTTCAATCTTGTATCTTCATAGTCTTGGAGTCCGCCGATGATGATAGTTCGCTATCCGGACACCCCTAGTCCGAACTCCTCAAGAGCCTCTGAACCAGGCTTCAATGACGACGAGTCCGGCGCGCATGTTGTCTTCGGCATTGCAAGGCGGGTTCCTCCTCCGAATACTTCATAGAAGGTTTTGAACACAAGGATAGTGTCCGGCTCTGCAAAACAAGTTCCACATAACACCGTAGAGAGAATAACTTTTGCACAGATCTGCTGACGTATTCCGCAGCGTGACATCACACCACGGCCAGGCCTTTATATGAATCATTTTTTATTGCTCCACCTCAGTGTGTTTTAGCGAGGCGGTTTCCTTGGCACGTCTTATCAAAGCGTAGATCGTGCCCCCTTATTCCGGGATTCTCATCAATACGGACGTGGGTAACCCATCCGTGCCATTGATTACGGCGCTTGGGAGATAAGCGAGTTTTACCAGGCTGGTGGGGGATGCATAGCTTCGTCCGTCCATATAAGGGGATAAGGATCCACCCTTTCACCTATGCCTTCTTCCTCCTTTGCTCATCCATTTCACAAGACTCCAGGCTCTAGCGCCCAAGTCCGCACTTTCCTCCTCAACCTTCTCCAACCATGTCAGGAGCGGGAGGCAGATGGATGGCCTCCTCCGTCATGGACGGGCACATCACAAGACTGCGGGAGGCCGGATACTTGTCCGGCGATATCACGCACAGGTTGCCCGACGCGGGGCAGCTCATTCCAACCCCCAGGCCCCATGAGAGGGTGGTATTTCTCCCCACTTCCTCCATGGACTAGGTTTTCCACTTCACCCATTTGTCCGGGGCTCATGTTCTACTACGGCCTGGACTTCCACGACCTAGCCCCAATTTCGTCCTCAACATCTCGGCGTTTATCGTCAGTGCGAGGCCTTCCTCTACATCCAGCCCCACTTCGCCTATGGCTGAAGACCTTTAATGTCAGGCCAAGGTTGTGGGCGGCCGTCAAGCCGGAGTGCGGAGGCGCCATGGTCGGCAAGATGGCTAAAGTCCTATGGCTCGAGGGCTCCTTTGTGGAGACAATAAAGGGGTGGCAATCGGGTGGTTCTACATCACCGAGCCACGCGACCTGAATGGGTGGCGGCCCCAATTTAGATCTGGATTCCCCACACGGCTCTCGCCATGGAAAGAGACGGGCCTAAAGTGGGGGATTCGGACGAGCTATACGGACTCCAAACATGCGTCCAAACCTGGTGGACAAGAATCTCGTGCTTGTCGACGTAATCCAGTGATGCTCATCCGCCGGATTTTCCCATGCCAACAACGGGCCTTCAATTTGTGGGAGTTCGATCCGCACAGCACCGAATTTGAGCCGGCTCTTCGATACTACGCACGAAGATGCCTCGAAGGTGCTGTTCAAGGGCGCTGAAGCCCCGCATCCGCTAACAAAGATCGCGGATACAGCTTCGCGGCGTCAAGCCGGCGAGGTAAGTTATTTTACCCTTTACGGGACTCTTTTTTCATAGATTGACTCTATGTGGGATCTAAAAACTCCCTATTCTTTGACAAGACTGGCTGAAGACATCCGGACAGATTAACTGTCCAGCTCCTTTGCCAGAAGACCCAGCGGACGCCCGATTGATGGGGCTGCTGGCTCCGGCACCCCATGTGGTGCCGGAGAAGAAGGCCAAGAAGGAGGCCATGTGAACTCGAAGGAGCTCCCGACGCCAGTGCCGCCGGATTCAAGCGTAATCTTCTCCCAAGACGAAGAGGAGGAAGAAGAAGCTTCTCCCCCAGCGGGGGAGGAGAGGAAAAGGAAGGCCGCCCCAACTGGGGAGGCCGGAGGGTCCAAGAAGGGAAGAACCCTTCCTCCGGACTTCTCCACCAACATCGACGACGACAAGGAGGATTGGCCTACAAGGGCCAAGCCCCTGGCGAGATCGTAAGTGTCCGGATACCCATGGCTTTTTATTATTGCAGAGTGTTCTCTAATGTCGAACAATCGTGCAGCCCGCCCAAAGGCGAGTTCGCCGGTTCATCGAGCGGGTCCTTGGGCTCGTCGGAAATGGAGAGTACTTCGCTTCCGACCGCCTCCTCGCCTCACGCCATGACAACGCCATGGTGGGGCCCCAAGGGGGGCTTGGTCACGAGTAGGTGGCGCAGGAGGTGCCACAAGGCAACCTCCCGGACTCCAGGCCCGTGGGGGGCAAGACCCCCAGGGGCTCTAAGCCCGACCCTTGTCCGGACTCCATGCCGGAACCTTCAGCGGTTCCGGAGTCCGGCAAGCGACTCCTTCGCAAGAAGGGTAAGATGCCGGTGTCCTCCGTCCAACCGGAGGCACCGGATAGCTTACTGGAGGCACTCAACGGCGCCTCCATTGAGGAGGAGCACCGCACTGTTATGAGTGCGGTGATCCGGACAGTTGAGTCCGCCAAGAGCGGGCTGACCAAAGCCTGTACCAGCCTTCTAACAGGCTTTGAGGTGAGAATTTCAATATATGTAAAATGGTACCGCATAGACAGTAGCCCCTGATGCTCGGTTCGGTGTTCGGAAAGAAAAGCCGGACTGAGGATCTCTAGAAAGATAAACGCAGGAGTCATAAAAAATATGTCAATATGGGATGGCAGGTTGTCTTGTTGACCTCCGACCGATCATGAGGTTAATACTTTGAAGGAAAACTTCGAGCGGTCCGAGAACGAGCTCGGCCATGCCAAGAAGCGGCTCAAGGAAAAAGAAGGTGAGTAATACCTTATGAAAATTGTACCTTACAGAAAAGGATTTGGTTGCAAGAAAAATGACAAGGATAACGTGGGTATTGCAGGGGCCACTAACGAGGTGGCGACCCTGAAGGAGGCGGTGGCCGCGGCCGAACGTAATGCGGCCACGGAGCGCACCGAGCGAGAGAAGCAAGAGGTGCGGGTGGCGGAGGTACAGCAAGAGCTCCAGGATCTCGTGAAAAAACATGAGAGCTTGGAGTGTGACTCAAGACTCGAGAGTCCGAGCTTGCAACGGCTCTTGAGAGTGCCAAAGCCGCTAAGGCCGAAGCCTACAAGGCCCTCCAGGAGATTGAGGCGGTGAAGAAAATAGCAGCGGGTAAGGCATTTTTCTTGCAAAGTAAGCATGTGAGTGTTAATTACCTGTTGCTTACCCGGATTCGGAGCTCTCCAGGGGCGTTCGCAGATCTTCCTCGCAGCGTGTCCGATGCTGCCGCTTTCTACCGGGCAGAGGAGGGGAGCTCGACGGAGAGGGTCTTCTGGTCTCGATGTCTTTGAGGCCGGACATCCGTGCCCTTAGCGACCAGCTGAAGCAGCTGGTCGAGCTCCACAAGGCGGCCGAACAGGCCATGAAGGGCCTCATAGTTCGGCTGTGGCCTAAGGAGGCCATGCGTGGGAGCTACTTCGGCCTGGTGCAGCGGCTGATGGATGCGTGCCCGTGGGTTGAAGTTATCAAGCATTCCGCTTGTATTGAGGGTGCCCTGTCGGGCCCTTGCCCGCCGCAAAGGTGCACTGGGCAAGATGGATGCCCAAGCTCGTGACGGACTCGCCACCAGAGGGCAAGGAGCATCACACGCCCGAGATGTATTATAAGAGTGTGCTGAAGGGCGCCCGCACTATTGCGGGTGAGTGCTCCAAAGATGTAATATTTGAGTAGACTCGCATTTTGTTATCCTATGCGCTGAAAACTTAGTTCATATGCGTTAAGCAACGCTTGTTAATTTCAAATATTACCTTCTGTGCGGCTTCAGCCCCCATGCCACGAGTGCTGGGGTATTCGGGATAAACTTGAGCGCTCTTGTTCCCATATTTGGGTCCATCTAGGGAGGCGCTCAACACAGCGAACAAGGCAACCGGACTTATAATGCTTGAGCACTCTCACTTAGCCATAGAATTCTATAATTTTAAATTTCGGCGAAGCCCCTAGTCTTCGGAAGGCCGAATTTGGGGCGCTATCCACGCCTTGGCCGGACAGTATCCGGCTCCTCACTCTAAGCGGCATAAGTCTTTAAGGACTCGCAAAAAACCTCTTGAACAGCGACCGGCTCTCGCCTCATCATGACGGTCAGTTTTAGCTTTCTCCACTGAGGCGTTAACCCAGCTCAACTGGGGCAGAATCGCAGTGGTTCTCTCGGTGCTACCTTAGCCGATATGACGGAACGTAAGGTACCAAAACATGGGAGCCGGGCAAACCCAACTATTGACCCAAGACATGATTCGGAGCCGATGCATATAGTGCTATAAGTTCGGGGTGCCGCACTTGTGAAAGTGTTCGGACTTATCATACCATAATGCGGGAAACATAAGCCCCTGGTGTATATTAGCCGTACCAAAGTGTACGGATGCAACATGTCGTGAACGAACATATGTATGAAAAAGAAATGCAATTATAAGCAAAAAGGTGCTGCATTGTTTTATTCAATAAGTGCTGCTACGAATGCAGGACGATACAAATAGTGCGATAAGCAAGGTATGGGACTGTTAAACATGTCCCCCTCCAGGGGTAGGCTGCAGATTGGTGTATAAAAAATGCTCGTAATGGAGACCACCTGTATATTCGTTGTAGCCTTTATCCTTCCCTGGCTGTTGCATCGTGAGTTCGGCAGGTCTGTTGATGGACAGGGCCTCTGACAAACGGAGTCTTGTGGGTAAAAAGTAAAAGGTAAAAAGAAAAGAAAAAGGAATGACACACTTGAGAGCCCCTGGTGTGGTTGAGCCGCAGTCTGGGTTTATCGTGGTCGTGCCCCTCTCCTCATGCCCATGGTATCTTCAGAGCGTAATGGTGTACGCGAAGGACCTGCTTTGACGTTTCGCAGGGGCTGGGGTTGGGGCCGCACTGCTACGCATGCTCGGAACGTGCCAGGTGGTCTTATTGTAAGTTACTCCGGGCGCGCTTAGCTGTGTCCGGCCACTTAACGGCCGGACTCAAGAATTGCCTTAAGAGGCTGCATTGCACTTCTGCAGCGAGAGCCGCTGTATGTTCCTCCGTGCGGAGAGAACGTTCAGTGTTTCCGTTGACCGTGATGACTCCTCGAGGGCCTGGCATCTTGAGCTTGAGGTATGCGTAGTGCAGCACCGCGTTGAACTTCAAGAACGCTGCACGTCCGAGCAAGGCATGATAGCCGCCATGAACGGGCTATGTCAAAGATTAACTCCTTGCTTCGGAAGTTATCCGGGGATCCGAAGACCACTTCCAGTGTAATTGAGCCTGTACAATTGGCTTCTACACCTGGTATGACGCCTTAAGGTCATTTTGGTAGGTTTAATCCTTGAGGGGTCTATGCCCATTTTGCGCACTGTATCCTAGTACAGCAGGTTCAGGCTGCTACCGCCGTCCATCAGGACTCTGGTTAGGTGAAATCCATCGAAGATTGGGTCTAAGACCGGTCGCGGCGAATCCGCCGTGGCGGATCTTGGTGGGGTGGTCCTTCGGTCAAAAGTGATCGGGCAGGAGGACCATGGATTGAACTTCGGGCAACTGGCTCCATCGTGAGACATCCACGAGTGCACGCTTCCGCTCCCTTTTGGGTATGTGCTATGCGTATATCATGTTCACCATCCGCACTTTGGGGGAAACCTTCATCCTTTATTGTTCGGCGGTTGGGTCTCGTCGTCGTCACCGCTATGCAGCCCCTTGTCATTGTTTTCGGCAATTAACTTGCCTGCCTGCTTAATACCCAGCAGTCCCTGTTGGCGTAGTTAGCTGGCTTTTCGGGGGTGCCGTGTATCTGGCACAAGCGGTCGAGTATTCGGTCCAAATTGGACGGACCCGGAGTAGTTCTTAATGGCTTTTTCCGCTGACCGGGTTTAGAGCCTCTGAATCCGGAATTGATTGTCAGATCCTCAATATTGTCGCCGTTAATGCGGCGCTTTGTTTTATTACGACGCTGCCTGCCATTTCGGTCCTTGAAGTCCGGACTGCCTGAATTTTTGCCGAGGTTGTTGCTGCGTGCTAGCTGTGTGTCCTCACCCGCAGAAGCGGGTCATGAGTGATGTGAGGGCTGCCATGGATTTCGCTTTTCCTGTCCTATATGCGGGCAAGCCACTGCGTGGCGGATGTTATGCTTGAAGGCCGCGAGGGCCTCCGCATCCCGGACAATCGACGATTTGGTTTTTCTTGGTTAAGAACGGTGTCCGGAATTGTTCCGGCCGATTCGTCTGCTGCTGAATTATGTGGCTTAGGTCATCAGCGTCTAGTGGTCGCACATAAGTGCCCCGGAAGTTATCGAGGAATGCGGCTTCCGTGTCCTCCCAGCTTCAATTGACTCTCGGCAAGCTGTTGAGCCAATGCCGGGCTGGTCCTTTAAGCTTGAGGGGGAGGTATTTGATGGCGTGAAGATCGTCATCGCGGGCCATGTGGATGTGAAGGAGATAGTCTTCGATCCAAACCGCAGGGTCTGCTGTGCCATCATAGGATTCGATATTGACGGGTTTAAACCCTTCGGGGATTTGATGATGCATTACTTCGTCTGTGAAGCATAGTGAGTGTGCGGCGCCTCTGTACTGGGCGATATCACGACGGAGCTCAAAAGAGTTTTGTCTGTTTTGTTCGGCCCGGCCGGACTTATCAGGTCCGCGCGACGGTTGTCGCCACGCATCGCGGCGCCCACGCCGATCCATAGATCGATCTTGATTGTCTTGCCTTGTCCTCCAAGATATCTCGCAGGTCCGGAGCGTTCCTCGCGGGCCGTGTGCTTTTTGAGCGATGCCGGGGTACGGTTCTAGTGAAGGGCCTAGAGGCCTCTGTGTCGCGACCACCGGGTGGTCGGTCAGCCGTATTGTCTCCTGGTGATGCGGGTTCGTAAGCCTCCTCCTCTAATCGAGGGAGCAGCTTGCGTTTAGGGTAGCTTTTGGAGGGGCGTTCGAGCTCATGCTCTTCGGCCGCGAGGACTTCAGTCCATCTGTCGGCTAGCAGATCCTGATCAGCTCTAAGTTGTTGCTGCTTTTTCTTGAGGCTGTTCGCCGTGGCCATAAGCCCGCGTCTAAAACGCTCTTGTTCGACAGATCCTCGTGCACGATTTAATTCATTGTCGTCGAGGCTTGCTTCGTCTTCGGAGGGAGGCATATAATCCTCTACCTCTTCTTCTCGCCGCTCTCGTGAGGGCTGGCGTCTCCATCCTCCCCGCTGGATCTTGCTAGAGTGGATTATCTTCGGCACTGTCCGATGTATTGTTATCTCCGGTGCCGGAATCTTCATTCTTGCTGTGGCGGGATTTAGAGCGGCGCCGCTGACGCCGGCGCTTGGGCTGTTTCTTAGAGGGGTCATCCTCCTCTGTTCCTTCGCCATTCCCATCCTTTGGGATATCCACCATGTATATGTCATATGATGAGGTGGCTTTGAGTGCCCGTAGGCGCCGTTCTTGTTCGTCTCGGCATCGTCGTCCATACCGTCGATGTCTTCGGAGTCGTAGTCTAACATGTCGGTTAGATCGCCGACAAGGCTACAAAGTGGGCGGTGGGTGGGCTTTGAATTTCTTCGTCGTCCGCATCCCAACCGTCCTGACCGCAGTCCGGCCAGGGCTCTCCGGATAAAGAGAGAGACTTTTGTGAATTCAGGACGTCGCCAAAGGGCGAGTGCTGAAAGATGTCCGCGGCCGTGAACTCCATAACGGGCGCCCAATCGGGTTCGATTGGCAAGGGCGCGGAGGGTTCGGAGTCCGGAGAGGAGTCCGACACCCTGGAGTCGATGTCTTCGCAAAGGACAGGGATGGAGTTCGGCTCGATCGCCGTAGAGATTAGAGCCCCCGAGGCGGTGTCCAACCACTCGTCCTCGATCGGGGAATCCGGCTCCGGATTAAGGGTCGGAGCGGATTCTGGTGCGGCCTCCAGGGCACTGTTCGGCTGCAGAGCTAGATCATGCCCATCGAGACAAGGCGGGCGCTGCTATTGCGGCTCGAATCCGTCGAAGATCAAGTCTCCGCAGATATCGGCCGTATAGTTTAAACTTCCAAATCTGACCTGACGGCCAGGGGCGTAGCTTTCGATCTGCTCCAGATGGCCAAGCGAATTGGCCCGCAGTGCAAAGCCGCCAAACACGAAGATCTGTCCGGGGAGAAAAGTCTCACCCTGGACCGCGTCGTTGTTGATGATCAAAGGAGTCATCGAGCCTATTGGTGACGACACAGAGGAACTCTCAATGAAAGCACCAATGTCAGTGTCAAAACCGGCGGATCTCGGGTAGGGGGTCCCGAATCGCGTCTAGGCGGATGGTAATAGGAGACAAGGGACACGATGTTTTACCCAGGTTCGGGCCCTCTTGATGGAGGTAAAACCCTCGTCCTGCTTGATTAATATAGATGATGTGTGTTACAAGAGTGGATCTACCACGAGATCAAAGAGGCTAAACCCTAGAAGCTAGCCTATGGTATGATTGTTGTTCATCCTATGGACTAAAGCCATCCGGTTTATATAGACACCGGAGAGGGCTAGGGTTACACAGAGTCGGTTACAATGGTAGGAGATATACATATCTGTATTGCCAAGCTTGCCTTCCACGCCAAGGAAAGTCCCATCCGGACACGGGACGAAGTCTTCAATCTTGTATCTTCATAGTCTTGGAGTCCGGCCGATGATGATAGTTCGGCTATCCGGACAACCCCTAGTCCGGAACTCCCTCAGGGAGGAGGAGTAACGTTTAGGCCGTCATCGACAGCGAGGGAGGAGACCCACTGCCGGCCGCGTCGTTATCTCTGGCCAAGTGCCGGTGCGGGAGGTCCTCCGATCCCTTCGTCGTTGCCTGTGGGCGGATCCGGCCTCCCGCCGCCCACCTATCCACATCCCGACGACCTTCAGGTATATCTTTGTTCGAAACCGCCTTAGCTCTACTTCCCCAGCTTGCTACGTCGCTGCATGTGCATCATTTTCTACCTCTCAGCGCCTCTCGATCGGATGGTCCAACGTCACCTAGTATTTTTTTTTCTTCTATTGTTAGAGGTAAAGCTACTTCATGGAGTCGAATCTTGTACTCCCTCCGTCCGAAAATACTTGTCATTGAAATGGATGTATCTAGATGTATTTTAGTTCTAGACACATCCATTTTGATGACAAGTAATTCGACGGAGGGAGTACTTGGTTCAAACAAGAAATAAAGTGGGGGTGGGGGAATTTAGTATGTACATCGGACTTGGTACAAACAGGAAGGAAAGGGGGTGAAAGTAGTACAGACTGGTCATCCAACCGGTATGTTGGTCGAGAAGGGAAATATAGGGGTAACGTTGTACACAGTGGTATGACCAGGACTAGATTTGCTATCCACACATAGGAGTAGGTGGCTAGAGTGAACAAAAATGGGACCAACCCAGATATGTTTCTTGGATGTTTGTTTCTCGGGGGAACAAACTATGAATCACCACTTTATGCCCCTGTTTACGTACATGGTGCTGGACTGCTGGTGCACCCATTGTCCCATGCCCTTATACCAAATATTTAGCTATTCTTAATCTAATGTCCCTGGTAAAAATGAAGCCATGCCACTGTTATAAGCCACGACAAGTTTAGCCAAATGTTTTTGCATGTAATTGTTTGAGACTATGACTATTTCCTCTGTACCTTTTTGTGCAAACAGGGATATCCAATTCACCTGGTTGCTGTTGTGACCTTTTGGTGCACTGCACAAAACTCTTTTTAAAAGAAGTGACTTTTGTGATGTTTAACTGGAATGTCAGAATGGAACAGTTGGTTCATTTTCGTGGAACTGCACAAAGGGAGATCTGTGTTCCAATCCTCATCATCCATATTGGCGCCATAACCTTCCTTTAGGTAAGAATGATATTTAATGCATGTGTTCATCTCTATTTTCCGACTGCCATGAGAAAAAATGCTATTTGTTTACTAGTACACTTGTACTCCCTCACTGACAAAACCAATTCTGAACTAGAAGGCCAATCATGTACTTGGTTTCACCAACTGGTGAGGAGAAAGAGAAACAGAGCATGAAAAGGAAGAAGAAGAAGAAGGAGGAGGAGGAAATGAAGAAGATCACACGATGGTACCGTCCTATGTTATCCTGACATCTTGCTAGTGGTGTTGTATTGCTGTGTTGCTACTAGTCTTAATTTACTTGGAAGACTAGCAAGATGCTCGTTCGTTCCACGTAACATCGAGATGCACTTAACACCAAGATCACCAAATCTTTTTTTGTAAGAGTATAAGAGTAATAGATAATAGAGTAGAGATAGATAGAGAAATTCAGCAAGTAGTACTTGGCTTAACGACACATCATACAAATTAACCGGATTCTGGATGCATGTGTGACCCAGCTCTACACGATCAACAGTGCCAAGTTGATCTTGCTGAAGCCGAGGCCTCAGTCGAGGCCATTCAAGGGCTCCGATAATGTCTCCCTTACATGTGAGACGATCCTCCAGGGAGCCCTTCCACTTCTGTCGTCTCTCCTGCAAGGTCACTTAATTAATCAGGAGTACTTAAGTAGCACTAATTTATTGCTGCCTAATTTTCCCGTCAGAGTTAAACAAATCTTTAGTAGCACCCTATGCTGAATCATGTATGTGTATATATGTATCTGGAAGTGAATCATGTGGTGGAGCAGGGAGGGAATCTTGGTAGTGTCATGACATAATAATGATATTGTCTTTCTATCCTTTCTCACTAAGCTAATGAAGGTTTCACCTTTTTCCTACTTGTGCAAACAGGGATCATGTTGTGCCAATCGTACATTTTAGTGGAACTGTCCTAGAGAATACAATGAACTGTATCCCAGCCAGTGCTTTAACTCTGCTAGAAGTTCTTGATAATCTTTCAATATAATCTCACCACTGGTAAACAAGAGTTATTTCAACCATACATTTGAAGTGCACAGAAATATATACTATTGAGTGATTCCAGTGAGTGCTTTATCATCTCTTCTGGAATTACTTGAATAAGCATATTTTGCTCAGGTTGGTACCAGCCTAAGGCCTTCAGCCATATTAGTTTGTTGTACCTATATATATATTGTGCTACTGTGCTACTGTCATGAGAAACTCCTTTATCTTTGCACGTTAAAGTTTTGCAACCTATGATACATGGCAATGTTTTGAGTGTTGAGCTAATTGGCACTGATTAGATAAACTACTACCTCTCTTTAAGCAAGACTACTATGTTGCTAACTTTACCCATTAAGATAATGAGGGTGCTTTTGTTTGTTAGTGTATGTTTCATCAGCTAGTCCCACTATTACAGTAATCTCACTCTCTCAATATATGTGCCAACAGGGATGCTCGATTTTGGTGGAATTGCACAAAAACTTTGGGTGCTTCATTGCCTCGACCGCTTCCTTCCCTTCATGTCAGTCACTTTGTCTCGGCTTGCTTGCTTCCTTCATTTCCTGTCAGTCGCTTATCTCGACTTCCAGTGAAAGGAAGTAGTAATTGATATGCTACCTCACACAGGTTGGTACTGGTATTTATCCTGAGTATTGTGCTTGTCATGTATCGGTAATTTGGTATTGTGCTACTGTTTGCTTATTTTATAAAGGAGTAACTTGGAGCCTGAACTCACAGGCAAATCATTGCATTGGGTGATTTCAGTAGAATTGCACAAAATGATCAGATGGACAGATACTTATGCTGTTGCCATGTACTCCAAAGTTCACTCAAACAAGCATCGATGTTGACAAGAAGTGCCTATATTCATTCGAGTATCAACCGGCATCAACCAGTTGTCAAACTCCCAAGTATTAGGAGAGTGAACGCCAAAAATATTGCTTGGCGCATAGCCCAGAAGAACACAGTCCAGTCTTTGGTCCCAACTTGTGCCTTTTGGTTATCGGCAGATATGGTAGCGAACTGTATGGCATGGAGTCTAAAGATTCCAGACAAGTTGGTTGACGCGTATATTCATCTGGCACTTAATCAGTCTGCACGCCAGGGATGCTCCATTTCAGTTGAACTGCACAAAAAATTTGGGTGGTTCATTTTCTCAACTGCCTCCTTTCTCGTCTGCAATGTAGAATTTTGGCGAGCTACAGGACCAAGATGAGCCAAGAACTAGTTGGATGAAAGTAGTGGCCAAGTTGCTCAAACCTCGGCACGAGGCCACTATTTGAGGATAAACCTACAAGCAAAGTTCAGATTGTCTGTGCTGCCTCTTATGTACTCGAAAGTTTACTCGTACAAGAACTAATTTTAGCAAGAAGTACCTCCGACTGAACACCATTTACCAGTCTGTACCCTAGGTAATTAAAGTTCGTCCATGGATCATATTGGCTGTGATCTCAATCATTTGGATGCATAAACATACTGAACATGTGTATATCTGAATTTTTTTGTGAATTATGCATGAATATTGTCGTGTGATCTATCAATAATTTGGATGCATAGATATGCTGAGCTTGTGTATATATGAATCTTTTGAGTTGTTGATAGTGTATGTTGGCTACGAATATGAACGTGTCCTGTGAACCTGAGTTTGATACGAATGTTTACCTTTTCTGTTGTATTTGTGTGTGAACTTGTTAGTATGCCTACTATGGGGTATGTGACGTGTAGGTGTCAACATCACACCTTCTTCCTGAGAAGAATTGCACCTGCTTTGTTAGGGTAGCAACGGCGCATCAGCTCTTTTTAATCTTTTTATTACTCTGTCTTCCCCTCTCCCATGCTCAACCGCTGCCGTAATGTTTTCGGCCTCAAAACGAACATAGTATTGCGTTGTTTTTGGGGCTTGATGAAAAATCGAGTGCTGGTTTCTATAGGTTGGCCCGCCAGCAAATGGGCTGCTGGTCCACCACGACAGACTGGGAGGCTAAAAATACAAGTTGTATGGTGCAGAGGCAAGTAAAAAAACGCCATCGAGAGCCATCCACTGAAGAAAAAAATCGCTCCTGATGTGCTTCTTCAGTCGTGCCGCCGGCCCCCTCTTTAATCCAGTTCGCTCGGGGATCTGGTATCATTTTTTTCCAGAGGGCGAACAAGTATCAGCTAGGCCTAGGTTTTGTATTTTAACATGCATAGCCCACGACATACGGAGACAGTGGTTTCAACTTATTTTTTGAGGTCCATACCGGCCTATGGGCTTTTTCTTAAAGATCAGCAGCCCAATGTATTTTTTAATAAAACGCAGGTCTCTGTTCTAGTCGGGGTTATCTCGCGGGCGGGTTCGCGAGATGACAGATGCCACGACGTGGCTTGTGGTGAGGGCAGGACTGCTTTGGAGATTTGGGGACGGGATTGGGCAAACAGCATGCGGTGGTTTACCCAGCTTCGGAGCTCTCCGAAGAGATAATACTCCTACTGCTGCATGCATGTCTGAATATATATGAAGTGTATATGTCTGGCAGTACAAAGTTGGTCCTGAAGTTGCATCTGAGATCAGTAGAAGAGAGCTATGTGCTCATCTGCTAGTACATGTGTGGCGCGAGTGGCCTTGTGGCCGTATGAGTGTGTGCCCATCGAGCCATTGTGGCCGTGGGAATGGATGGATGGGTGGCTAGCTAGCTTGCTAGCTAGCTAGCTTGTGTGCGTGAGTGTATCTGTTCCGGATGGATGGGTGTGAGCTAGCTTATATAGTGTGGCTAGCTTGTGGTGTAAGCCATGTAGGCATGGGTGTGTGCTTGGGATGTAAGCTACAGTGTGTAGCTTACATTCCAAGCCATGCTTGCTTGCATGCTAGGCTAAGTTTTGTCCCTGGGGCATTTTATAAATCAATGCCCGGGGGTCAAAGTACACTGTAGATGATGCTGCGTGTGACGAGCGAATAGTGTATGCTTTATTAGCAACAATGGTTGCAGTATGGCCGTCTTGTCGTTGTCACGTCGGATGGGGCGCCGTGGTAGACTTCACGTAGCAGGCCGGCTGAAGCAGCAGGACAGGAACCCGGCCGGGCGGCCGGGTTGAGGAGTCTGGCTGGGTTGACGGACTTGGCCGAGTTGAGCGACCCGGCCAAGTGCGACCCCGATTGAGGGGCGTTGCTGGCCCCGATGTTTTTGAAGCGTCCTTCGCCGTCTTGGGCCTACCCGGGGGTCATCCCCCGACAGTAGCCTCCGAGCCTCCGGGCAACTTGGAAAAGTTGCGCGGAGGGTTTTAGCGGGCATTGATGTAGTAGATGGCGTCGAAGATGCCGGTTGCAGCCGGCGGCGGGCGTGCAACAGGCACGGTGTGTTCCGGGTGGGGGCGCGCGAGCGCACCCACTGGGTGTAGCCTCCGAGCCTCCAGGCAACTTGGAAAAGTTGTGCGGAGGGTCTTGTTGTTGATGCTGAAGCCGACGGTGACGTCGAAGGTGTCGGGTGCGGACACGGAGTCCGCCGGCTGATGGGCGCGGACGCCTGCCGGACGCGGACGCGGAGTCCGCCTGCTGAGTCGGGGCGCGAGGCCCTGCCGGACACGGACGCGAAATCCGCCGGCTGAGTGGGGGCGCGCGAGCGCACCCACTGGGTGTAGCCTCCGAGCCTCCGGGTAACTTGGAAAAGTTGTGCGGAGGGTCTTGTTGTTGATGCTGAAGCTGACGGTGACGTCGAGGTTGCCGGTCACGGACACGGAGTCTGCCGGCTGGAGGGCGCAGGGCCCTGCCGGACGCGGACGCGGAGTCCGCCGACTGAGTGGGGGCGCGCGAGCGCACCCACTGGGTGCAGCCTCCGAGCCTCCAGGCGACTCGAAGAGTCAGCCAGAGGGTCTTGCTGTTGATGATGTGGACAGCGGCGATGGAAACGCCGGTGTCGGGCCCGCAACCCGTGTGTAGCCTCCGAGCCTCCGGGCAAGGAGGTGGTTCCCCACGGCGATGATCGTGCAAAATACAAGGTTAGTCCATGCAGATATATCAAATATTTTCTTTTTAGCATTGCAAGTTTTATGCGGAGGGTGCCGACAAAGTTTCGTCCGAACCCCCTTCAGTCTTCTTCATGTCCCCTCCGCTCTTTGGCTTTGCCTCTTGTTAGCTGGACAGCTCGGAGCCAGCCTCTAGCGGTTACGAAGAGTGGCCTCGGAGTGGAGCATACAGTACTCGGACTACAGGAGCAGATTCGACCGAGTAGATACTCATAAAGGAAATGGTCGGGTTGGCCAAGCCGTCTTCTCCCGGACACTTTTCGCCTGGGGTGACCTCCAGCTTTTGCTCTCGCTTGCCGAACAGCAGCGCTGCGGTCTGTGGCTGAGAGTGGGCCTTCGGTACCGTATGCGCTACTAAGCCGTCTGCGGGAACGAACGTATCGGGCCGAGCGGCCAGCCTCCGGGCCGAGACTAGCCGGTGCCGGGGCGAACAGTGATGCAACTGTAATAAATGTGGAGGTGGTCCCTAGTTTTGCTCACGGTTATCCGTCTTTGCACGTGGTGCGAAAGTATGCAGTTGAGAAGCTCACATTGATTTTCATGTAGACAAGGTGAAGGTTGTCGATGACGGCCGACGTGACTTGGCACTCGCGAAGTGGGCCGGCACACCCACTAGGGGTAGCCTTCGAGCCTCCGGGTGTCGAAGGGGGTCCCGGTCGGTCGGGCCCGACCGGCCAGGCGACGGGGCGGGACGCGGCCGAGCTGGCCTCTCACACCGAGCCAGTCGTCGAGGCGAGCAGGACAGTCGGAGGAGCGGGGTCGCGGACGGACGGAGGCCTCTGAGCCATCTTTTTTTTAGCCGGCTTTAGCAACTTTTCTTTCTTTTCTCTCTGTTTCTTTCTTTTTTTTCCAGTAGCCGGGTAGCGGGTGCGAGCTGGGAAGCGGACGCAACCCGGCCGTCCGAGTGGCGGGCGAGCCGGCAGGCGCCGAGTCGCGAGGCGAGCCGGCCGGCGGCCAGGTGCTGGGACCCGGCGCGGTGCGAGGCGCAAGGCGGCGAGCCGGCTGTCCGGGTTGCTGGCTGAGCCGGTCGTCTGGGTTGCGCGGAGCCGGCCGTCCGGGTCGAGGGACTCCAGCGGACGGGGCCGAACCCGGGCGCTCCGGGTGGAGGTGGCGGCAGGCGAGCCGGCGAGGCTAGGTCGCGTGGAGCCGGCCAGAGCGGGCGTGCTCGGACGGAGCCACGCCGGTGTGCAGGACGCGCGGCCACGAGGGCGCGCGGTTGGAGAAGACGGCGCAAAACTGGTGAGCCGGCCAGTGGGACGCGGCCGGGTTGGAGAGGATGAGCGGAGTAGATGCGAGCTGAGACGGCTGCGCCCACGCATGGGCGGAGCAGAGTGGAAGCAAGCGGGGCGGCAGCACGACCGCGCCGGCGGAGAAGAGCACAGGCGCGCTACTAGTCTGGCCATAGTCTGGAACGAGTATCTGAGACATCTACGACTTGTGTCTGAGGCATATATGATGATTATCTGGCCATTGTCTGACTAGTATCCGGCCATTGCACGGGAAGTGTCTGACTGGGATGTGCAAGTGTATTGTACGGGCTAGTGCATGGCTATGGTATGAGATTATCTGGGAGCAGCGCGTGGTGGCGAGCCCGAGGAGAAAAAAGCGAAGCTGGTGACGAGACCAACGGCGTGCCCGTGGAAAGCAGAGGCGGACGGCGCCGAGGCCGACGGTGAGGACGCGGCGTACCACACGGTCGCCTCGGGGGCGTGTTGACGTCGAGCCGTCGAGCGCGATCGGAGCGGCGGCGGCGCCACGGCGGTGAAGAAGAAGAGGGCGAGGCCGGCGGTGAGGACGTGCCGCCCCTCGCGGCCGCTTAAGGGGCGTGTCAACGTCGGGCCCCCGAGCGCTACCGGAGAGACGACGGCGACGCCGCGGTGATGACGATAATGGCGAGGCCGACGACGGGGACGCGTCGTCCCGTGCGGTCGCCTCGGAGGCGTGTTGATGTCGAGCCCCCGAGCGCGACCGGAGTGACGGTGCGACGCCGCGGATGATGAAGAAAATGGTCCCGCCCGGACCGCGGTTCCGCGGCAGCTGGTAGCATAGTACCCCCACGGTGGGAGCCAACTGTCGGGGTTATCTCGCGGGCGGGTTCGCGAGACGAGAGATGCCACGAGGTGGCTTGTGGTGAGGGCAAGACTGCTTTGGAGATCCGGGGACGGGATTAGGCAAACAGCACGCGGTGGTTTACCCAGCTTCGGAGCTCTCCGGAGAGATAATACTCCTACTGCTGGATGTCTGAATATATATGCAGTGTATATGTCTGGCAGTATAAAGTTGCTCCTGAAGCTGCATCTGAGATCAGTAGAAGAGAGCTATGCGCTCATCTGCTAGTACATGTGTGGCGCGAGTGGTCTTGTGGCCGTATGAGTGTGTGCCCATCGTGCCATTGTGGCCGTCGGAATGGATGGATGGGTGGCTAGCTAGCTTGCTTGCTAGCTAGCTTGTGTGCGTGAGTGTATCTGTTCCGGATGGATGGGTGTGAGCTAGCTTATATAGTGTGGCTAGCTTGTGGTGTAAGCCATGTAGGCATGGGTGTGTGCTTGGGATGTAAGCTACAGTGTGTAGCTTACATTCCAAGCCATGCTTGCTTGCATGCTAGGCTAAGTTTTGTCCCTGGGGCATTTTATAAATCAATGCCCGGGGGTCAAAGTACACTGTAGATGATGCTGCGTGTGACGAGCAAACAATGTATGCTTTATTAGTAACAATGGTCGCAGTATGGCCGTCTTGTCGTTGTCGCGTCGGATGGGGCGCCGTGGTTGACTTCGCGTAGCAGGCCGGCTGGAGCAGCCAGATACGGACCCGGCCGGGCGGCCGGGTTGAGGAGTCTGGCCGGGTTGAGGGACTTGGCCGGGTCGAGCGACCTGGCCAAGTGCGACCCTCATTGAGGGGCGTTGCTGGCCCCGATGTTTTTGAAGCGTCGTTCGCCGTCTTGGGCCTACCCGAGGGTCATCCCCCCGACAGTTCTATTTATCTATATATAAGAATAATAATGTTGTGTCCAATTTATGATTTCCCTCCTAACTACATTATATATATTTATATTATTATTATTATTATCGTATATTTTATAGAGACTTATATATATATTATAAAAACATCCCACGTGTTATTAACTTATAAAAGTAAATGTTTAACGGAAGTTGGCAAGGAATATCCTGGTTGTTTTTGACTCACAAGCAAGGAAAATCCTGGTGATTGCGTACAAAAGATTGCGAAGATTTTAAGGACCAATTTAATAATAACGCGCTCATTTTTATTTTGAGCAATAACTCGTTAATTTGTTAATTATATATATAAAATATGCCTCTCCGGTTTATTCTTTGATATTAATTGCTCCTTCTAACATAACATTATATATAACGAGACCAGCATTTTTTTTAGAATCACAGCGCACTTTATTGCCTTAGTTCAATGCTTATAGGGATACATAAATGAGCAGGTGGTGCATCAAGCCACATGCCTACCTATATGAAGAGACAGAGACATACGTGCTAGTCTATGAGGCTCCTCATTACATTCGCGCTGTTCATGACTAAAAAGACAAGCCCTATATATATGCTTCGTTCTTTGATCTCATGAAACACCATACAATGTTTTGGGGATATTACCACTAGGGGTAAACCGGCCAGAGCAGGTTGGGTTAACTTCACCAATAGTTGAACATGTTAAAGCCCAAGTAAATAGCCTAGGGCTTATGGCCCATAGCCGGTTCACGCCAGTAGCTATAAACCGGCGTCAACATGTATCTTGTGTTGTAAGTTAGGAATAGTAGAGAGCGAGCCGGATACGTCTATGAAGCGGCGTCGGGACTCTGTAAACCGACGGGCGTCACCTGTGTATATAAGGGGACGGCCCGGCGGTAGTTTGGGACAGACAACAACAACTCGAGGCCTAGGCGAAGCTTGTTTGCTCCCTAGTCATCGAAACACCATTAGTTCCATCACAACTAGACGTGGGCTTTTACCTTCATTGAAGGGGCCGAACTAGTATAACTCTCGTGTCCTTGTGTCCGCTTTAACCCCTTCAAGTTAACCCGTAGCGATGGCTCCACGACTAAGTCGTTTCACGAGGACATCTGCCGTGACAAACCCATGACAGTTGGCGCCCACCGTGGGGCTATCGCACGATAGTTTGACGTTCTTGGAGGGCAAGTTCGAAGGACTCAAGGGCTATGCTGTGGGCCGGATGACCAAGAGTCGTTGCCGCAAGCTCTACATTGACGACGCAGGATGGGGCCCCGAGGCTGGCTCAATTGAGTACGGGTACCGGGTCCCCTTTGGGGGCATACACGTCTTCATCGGCAAGATCGGTGAACCGGGTCCTGAGCCGGACATCTGCACCGACCTCGTCGAGACGGCTCAGCATGCGAGATCTGCCCAGGTTAAACCTGCCGTGAAGCGTGCCTTCGTGGGGGTTATCCACGGAGGAGAATATGAGGACCGATCGGGATATGGTAGCGAGACCATCGTCTATTCTGGCGACGAGTCCTCAACCAGAGAAACCGAATCGCTGTATCAGTTGCAAGATGACCGGATTGGGGGCAGTTCCGATGGTGAAAGTATTCCGGACCCCTCCGATCTGCCCAACCGGGTTGGAATATTCATGGCCGGTACACAAGCGGCGATCCACTCTTCGACCGCAGCAGCAATGTTCTCCGGATCATCAGCGGCAGCGGCAGCCGGGGCAGGAGGTCCCGCGTCGCCCACCGCTCAAGTCTTATCTCGATCTGTTTGATGCGCTTAGCTGTGCTCATGGCAGAGGCCAACCCGGCGGATCAGGATGCCCACAATGCAGAAATTGCAAAGGTGAGGGAGCAGATCGCTCAGGCCAAGGCCGACCTGGCAGCTGAGAACAACAGGATGGCCGCAAAGTGGGCCGCTTTAGATGCCCAGGCCTATAAGCTTATGCTGGATCAGAACGCGTCACATGAGGTCTTGAAGCGGAAGCACAGGTCCCGTCTGCCTTCGGTTTTCGACGCCAGAAACCTCTTTCACACCCCAGGAGCAGGAACCAGAAATCCGCCAGAGGTAAACCGGGCGGAGGCGCCGGGGCCAGGCGCGCCGGTCCAACCTCGCCTAATGGAACCTCCTCGGCAGAGCAATATCGCATCAGCCGGTCCAGACACCTCCGGGTCATTATTCCAATCCTATGGACAATCTTGTCGCAGCCGCTTCACGATTGGAGGCCATCCCGATCGAAGGTGATTCCCCGTAGGCGGTGGAGACACGCCGGGTCAAGGAACTCCTTCGGACCGCTTTGATTCAACAGGAGGCATACTCATACAGCCGGGACCGGATTCATTCCACTCCTTGTCCGAGCCGGAGCTACAGCAGGCGTGTGGAGGAGCCGGCCATATCAAGCAACGCATGGAACCGTGAAGCGGCCCATGGCAATAACCCGGCAGGCGGTCTTCGTGATGCTCAGGAAGTGGTAGACCGGGCCCGGGCACGCAGGGAGGCCGAGTTTGCAGCACAAGACGAGGCACGTCAACTTACGCCGGTTCGTCCCACTATTTCAGTCGAGCCAGGGGTTACTTCTAGCTCCTTGGGGGTGCCCTGTCTCGTCCCCGCTCTACGCAATGTGCGCTTACCTAAAGACTTCAAGGGTCCGCGCAAGGTACCAAATTACACTGCCGATTTGTCTCCAGAAGCATGGGTAGAGAGTTACGAGATGGCCATGGAGATGCTAGATGTGGATGAGGCCGCGTGGGCAAAGTACTTTACCATGATGCTTGAAGGGACGGCTCGTACCTGGTTAAAGAGCTTGCCGCCCAATTCTATCAGCTCATGGGCCCAGTTGCGAACCCGGTTTATACAGCATTTTAAGGATACCTGTAAACAACCCATGTCAATAGTGGACTTAGCGGCCTGTGTCCAGGAGGAAGGAGAGTCAACAACCCATTGGGTACGCCGTGTCTCGGAAATTTTGCACTCGTCAGACCGTATCAACGCTAATTCTGCGATTATAACCCTGAAAGGCAACTGCCGGTTTACGCCTCTGAAGTTAAAATTGGGATGAATGAAGCGTTTTTGTAATGACATGGGCACCCTCATGGGTGCTTTAGTGAAGTATGCTGATTCTGATAGTACCAATGATCCCGAGTCTGAGGATGACAAGGCAGGGAAGGGAAAAAAGAACAGCACCTCCAAGGGTTAGCAACACAACGCAGCAGGTCATGGGAACGGAGGCAAACGTAAAGCGGATGATTTTGTGGCAAATACTAACGCGCAGGACAAGGGTCAGCGACGTAAGGGTGAAGCGGCGAATCGCGAAGGAGCTCCGAATCCTAACCCGGATCGCCTAAACTATTTGTTGAACCAGCCCTGTCCGAAGCACTGGACGAAGGAGGTGCTGGCCAACCACCTTCGGAAGGACTGTTACATTATGCAGGAGTTCAATAATTCTAATGCTTTCCGTTATGATCATGGATCAGGCGGCGGTTCAGGATCCGGTTTCCATGGGCCGGGTCACGATGGAGGAGCTTCGGTTCAGGCTTCAATGGCAATCGTGGTGGACATAACAATCGAATAATCGTAATAACCAAGGTGGTTACAGCCAGCAGCAGCAGTCGGGTTATCAGAGCCATCCAAAGCAGTTGAATAGTGGGCAATATCATGTTTTCACGACTAGCTTGGATAAGCGAGACCGGAAACTCCATAAGAGAGCGGTGAATTCTGTTGAACCGGTCGTACCACGTTATTTACGCTGGTCGGAACAACCAATCGTATGGAGCAGAGAGGATTACCCTCTCCGGGTTGACAATCCGGGTCAGCTAGCATTGGTGGTAGCCCCTCAGGTGGGAGGTTATAAATTCACCAAAGTGCTCATGGATGGGGGCAGCAGCATTAACATCTTATATTATGAGACCTTCCGCCGTATGGGGCTGACAGATAAAAATCTTAAACCATCCAATACAATATTCCATGGTGTGGTACCTGGCAAGTCAGCATATCCTGTTGGCAAGATAGCTCTGGAGGTGGCCTTTGGGGACGATCATGATTCTCGGTCCGAGACGCTGACTTTTGAAGTGGTGAAGATCCGGAGCCCATATCATGCTCTATTTGGGCGGCCGGCTTATGCCAAATTCATGGCACGTCCTTGTTATATCTATTTACAGCTCAAGATGCCGGGTCACAAGGGAATGATAACGGTTCATGGAAGCCGCAAGATTGCTTTGGAATGCGAGGAAGGTGATGCGGCCTATGCAGAGTCGGTTTGAGCTACGGAAGAGTTAAAATATTACAAGGACAATGTTGATCCGGCGGACATGACCCCGTTGAAGAAGCCAACTACAGAGCATGATCCGGATTTAAAGTTCAAATCGGCGGCTGAGACTAAGCTTGTTGACTTCGTGCCTGGCGATTCGTCCAAGCAGTTCACTATCAGTGCCAACTTGGACCCAAAATAGGAAAGCGCTCATCGAGTTCATCCGTGAGAATCGGGACATTTTTGCATGGAAGCCTTCTGACATGCCAGGTGTACCGAGGGAACTTGCTGAGCACACTCTTAATGTTGATCCTAAGTACAAACTGGTGAAGCAGTTTCTCCGCCGGTTTAACGAGGAACGGCGCAAAGCTATTGGAGAGGAGGTGGCCAGGCTCTTAGCGGCCGGTTTTATTGTTGAAGTCTTCCATCCAGAATGGCTTGCTAATCCGGTGTTGGTTCTTAAGAAAAACGGCACTTGGCGCATGTGTGTGGATTACACAGACCTTAACAAAGCCTGTCTAGCAGACCCCTTTGCCCTCCCCCGCATTGACCAGATTATCGATGTCATCGCGGGATGTGAGCGTTTGAGTTTTCTGGATGCATATTCCGGTTATCATCAGATCAAGATGGCAGTTAAGGACCAAGAGAAGACATCATTCATAACTCCCTTTGGAGCCTTCTGCTATGTATCTATGCCTTTTGGGCTCAAGAGCGCCCAGGCAACTTATCAACGGTGTGTACAGAATTGCCTTCATAAACAGATCGGCCGTAATGTGCATGCCTATGTGGATGATATTGTGGTCAAGTCAAGGGAGAAGGAGACGCTGATTGACGATTTGAAAGAAACCTTTGATAACCTACGGACTTACAAGATGATGCTCAACCCGCCAAATGCTTTTTGGTGTACCGAGCAAGTTATTGGGTTTTCTTGTGTACAACAGGGGAATTGAAGCTAATCCGGAGAAGATTACAGCTATCACCTCCCTGGCTAAACCGAAGTGTATCAATGACTTTCAGGGCTTGGCAGGACGGATTGCCGTGCTAAGACGGTTTATCAGCCGCCTCGGTGAGAAGGCGATCCCCTTGTACCAGATGCTGAAGAAGACGGATCAATTCGTCTGGAGTTTGGCTGCTGATGAAGCGTTTGAGGACTTAAAGCGGTAATTAGCCAATCCACCCGTTCTTGCAGCTCCGATTGACAAATAACCATTGCTACTATATGTAGCGGCTAATGCTCGTGCAGTCAGCATGGCTATTGTGGTGGAGCGCAAAGAGGCGGGCAAAGAGTATCCGGTTCAGCGTCCGGTTTACTATATCAGCGAGGTACTTATTGAGTCCAAGCAAAGGTACCCGCATTGGCAGAAACTGGTGTATGGGGTTTTCATGGCGAGCCGGAAGCTTAAACAATACTTCCAGGGACATCCTATCACAGTGGTCAGCTCTGCTCCTTTGGGAGATATAATTCAGAACAGGGAGGCGACTGGCCGGATTGCCAAGTGGGCTATAGAGCTTGGACCGCACGGTTTGCAATATGTACCTCGGACGGCGGTCAAATCTCAAGCACTTGTTGATTTCATCATTGATTGGACGGAGCTACAAGCACCTGAAGAGAAGCCGGATCACACTTATTGGACTATCCATTTTGATGGGTCCAGGCAATTGGAGGGCTCGGGGGCTGGAGTCGTATTAACTTCCCCACGAGGTCATAAGTTCTGTTACGTTCTCCGCTTAATGTTCCCTTGTACTGACAATGCAGCTGAGTATGAAGCTTTGCTTCATGGTCTTCGGATGGCAAAGGAGATGAATCTCAGCCGGGTTAAATGCTTCGGTGACTCGGACCTGGTGGCTCAACAAGTTTCTGGCACTTGGGATTCCAAGGATCAGCTCATGGCAGCTTATCGTCGTGAGGTGGATATTGTTGCAGGCCACTTTAAGGGTTACCAGGTGGATCATGTGGACAGACGGAAGAACGAAGCGGCGGATGCTTTAAGCCGGCTGGGCTCTCAGCGTAAACCAGTCCCGCCTAACGTCTTTTTAGATGTTCTGCATAACCCGTCTGTCAAGCTCCCTGGTGAAGAGGATTTGGCTATTCCTGATCCGGAGGCTCAGTTGGTGGCAGCCTTACATGTCATACCGGATTGGACAGTTCCTTATCTTGCGTACATGAACCGGGGCGAGTTACCAGAGGACGAGACTCTGGCCAGGCAGATAGTCCGGCGATCCAAGTCCATGACTATTATCAATGGCGAGTTGCATCATTGCACCGTATCAGGAGCGTTTCAGCGTTGTGTCCCCTGAGGAAGGCTGTGAAATTTTGCGTGAAATACATGAAGGGGATTGTGATCACCATGCCGGTTCAAAATCGCTGGTAGCTAAGGCGTTTCGTCACGGTTTCTACTGGTTGACTGCCCATGCTGATGCGGAGGACCTAGTGAGACGATGCGATGGCTGTCAGAAATTCTCAAGGCGCGCTCATGTGCCGGCTCAAGAATTGAGAATGATTCCAATTACTTGGCCGTTTGCGACTTGGGGGCTGGATATGGTTGGACCCTTCAAAAGGTCCAAGGTCAAGAAGACCCACCTTTTGGTGGCAGTGGACAAGTTTACAAAGTGGGTTGAAGCGGAGCCCGTGAGCAAGTGTGATGCAGCCACGGCGGTTCAATTCATTAAAAAGGTGATTTTCCGGTTTGGCTTTCCGCACAGTATCATTACTGATAATGGTACCAACTTGTCCAAGGGCGCTATGAAGGAGTTTTGTGAGCGTGAGCACATCCGGCTTGACGTGTCATCAGTAGCTCACCCATTGTCCAATGGCCAAGCAGAGAGCGCTAACCAAGAGATCTTACGAGGCATCAAGCCCCGCTTATGGTTCCTTTACAACGAACGCCGGATGTTGGGTTGAGGAGTTACCATCTGTGTTATGGAGCATCAACACCACGCCCAATGCATCGGCAGGATACACACCGTTCTTCATGGTCTACGGAGCGGAGGCGGTCCTCCCCAGTGATATCCTTCACGATTCACCTCGTGTAGCGGCGTATGTTGAAGCGGACAACGAGGAAGCACGGCAAGACGCTTTGGACCTGTTGGACAAGGAGCGTGACACCGCTGCCGCTCGTTCGGCGATTTACCAGCAGGATCTTCGTTGATATCACAGTCGCCGAGTTAAAACCAGAACCTTTCAAGAAGGAGATCTAGTGCTTCAACTCATCCAAGACCAGACTGATATGCACAAGTTATCCCCACCTTGGGAGGGACCTTTCGTGGTCATCAAGAATCTGCACAACGGGTGGTACTATCTGATCGATGTTCGAGAGCATAAAGACTCATGCACGTCAGAGGAGGAGACCAACAGGCCCTGGAACATAGCTCATCTTCGGCCTTACTATACATGAGCCATAGGCTCTGCTTATGTACATATTAAGACGATGTATATATTATGATCAATATAATAAATCGAAGCCTTAGCTAAAGCGGGGTCTCTGTTATTTTTATATCATGTGTGGTTACACGGAGTTTTTTTATCTTAAAGCGACCTCCGGTTTACCCCTTGAGTTAGCTTTTTCAAACAAGCTTTGTATCATGTCTCTAGGGGGCTTGGTCGTATCCGAACCAATGCAACACCTTTAGACCGGCAAAAGCCACAAGATCACTTGGGGACTTGTTCATGTCTGAACCAGTCACGCCTCTTGATCGGCCTAAGGCCACAGAATCACTTGGGGGCTTTGGTCGAACCCGAACCATCGCTACACCTCTTGATCGGCGTCATGCCACTGCATCATTTGGAGACCTTGGCTGACTTGAACCATAGCTACGCCTGTCGGGGGCTTGGTCGTGTCCAACCACGGTAATGCCACTTGATCGGCTCATATAGCCTCTTTTTTGCAAATGATTATGTTTGTCTTTGCTTGAGATATATTTCTCTTATTTGCATATGTTTTGTTGTGTTCTTATACCAATGATTGTTAAACAGGTTCGACTGTCAATTGACGGAACACGGACTATTCTTGATCCGGAGACATCTTGCCCGGTTTGATTTTCTGCTAACCTCCTATTTTGGGGTAATGCTAGTCTTTTCTATAAACCGGAACGGTTACTTGGTAACCCGACCTTATATTCACAGGAGTTGTTCTCCCGCGACAGTGGTTTTCTTAAAATGCTCCAGTTTACGATTGGCACAACCAACTTCATGGCCTATTGTGGCAGGTATCATATATTGTTATATTTGATCATATGTTTAAATCTAAGAAGTTATCTTTGATTTCATATACAATCGGTATTATGACCCGCCTGGTGGTACAACCACAGCGGCGTTTTAAGACCTTTTTTGCAGATACCGGTTTAACATTGATGATTCAAAGGAAGCATAAGTTGCAATACGTATGCACGAAGGCATATCAACACCAAGTGTGGCAGCTAGTCTATTACACGGCAACATGGTGCCCAGATGAGATAATTGTTTTCCATCATATCATAATGAAACAGCAAATATAAACCGGTTTCCGGTTTACGCTTGGTCGCCAGCTTGCTCTGATGGTTGCGGATCATTCTGCGTCGCTTCGCTCCTCTACCAGCAGCTGGAAATCAACAGCTTGTCCAACGATTCCCATTAATGCTTGAAATACAGCTTCATCGTCGATCAGCAATGACGGTTCAATGTCAGGAGCGTAAGTATGCTTACGGATTGGAGGGATAAGATTCTCCGCTTCAGGAACTGGTGCAGCCACTCGTTTATTTTGACCATCATATTGAGCTTGATAGTGGGACAAATTTGCCTCTTCAGCCAATGTACAAGCCAGAGGGCGCACTTCCCGATTTATAGCTCGGAGATCCTCTTCACTGAATTATTGGGCCGCTTCAACAGGATCAAAATCTGGAACCCATGCTTTTGCCCGGATTAAGGCGTTTATAGCGCCGGTTCTGGCAGCAGATTTCTTCAATTCTTCAATCCGAGCAGGAAGCATTGACAACCTCTTGATGGTGTCCTGAATCAAGGTCGGGGCCGGGTTGTTGTGAGAAGCAGTGCTGATGATCCGTTGCGCGCCTGTATACAGTTGTTCTATCAATGTATAGGCGGCTTTCAATTTCTTCCGCACGTCTGATCCCAAGTGGCCAATACGTGTCCCTAAATCATTCAAAGGGTTGGTAAACCGGCTTCAATATGAGGAGACATCATTACTGCAGAACATAAAAATGCTTACCAAAGACGGCAGCGGTCATAGCATGCACTTGATGCTTTACGCTGGCCAGCTCATCTACCACCGGTTTGAGTGCAGCTTCAGCCTTTTCTGCCCTTTGAAGTAAAGCGGCCTTTTCATTGGCCCAATCTGCCCGTTCCTTGTTGAAGTCCTCTTTAAGCTTTTCCATGACGCTTAAAGCGCTGGTTAATTCGTCTTTGGCTTTTGAGGTTTCAGTCTGTTGAGATTTCAGGTTTTCTTGAAGATCAGCAACTTGGCTTTCTTTCTTGCTCAGGTCACCACGCACACAGGTCATTGATTAAAGATTATGATGCAGAATTGAAGTACCAACCACATAACAGGTTAGGCCCTTGGTACTTGGGGGCTAATGCATATTTGCTTTTTATCCTACAAATTTCATATAAGTCCCAAGATCAAGACAAGTATTCAACTTGGCACTTGGGGGCTAATGTGTATTTGCTCTACCTTCTGGTGGCACTGGAATTCTTACTGTACAAAGTCCCGGTTTAGCTTACTTAAGTTAAACCGGCCCTTGGGGGCTACAGCTTCAATGTAAAGCTTCATTCAAAAAAGGTTCAAGTCGGAAAGTCCCGATTTAAGTTACTATCTTCAAACCGTCACTTGGGGGCTACTGGAGTTGACAGATTGAAATACGCAAGAAGAGTCGTATGAAATTTACCTCATATTTATCCTTCATCATTTTTACCAAACCAGCTTCACAATCACGGCTGGTATATAGCCGATTCAGATAACCGGAATAAAGTTCCTGAGGGTCCAGAGTAGCAAAAGTGGCTAAATCAGTGTTCCATTTGCCTTTACCAAAGGCTGCAAACTCGTCTTTTTCGGTGTTCTTGGACAAAACGGCAGGATTGCCCGGATCAGAATGACCGACAGTAATAATGACATCATCATCCTTGGCTTCGCCGGTTCGCATTGGGGTCGCCGGATTGTCGGTGTGCTTGGAAGGGCTCGCTGTTTTGTCGGTTTGGACAAGGCTCGTGGGTTGATTAATTGGGCCTGAGGCATCAACATGCACATCTTCAGCAGCAAAATCATGGTCTTGCGGTGGTGGGTCATCCATCACGTCATCATGGATAGGTTCTTCCGGATCTATCGTTCTGGCCGGTTCAGGAATGTCATCTTCTTCCGCCGCTTTGTCCAGACGAGCTTTTTTGCTGGGCCTAGGCTTGGTCCTGAAAGAGAAAAGATAAGATGAATCCAGTAAATATGGAAAGTACTATATCAAGCAGAATTATTAGTAAAATGGCTCACCCAAGCACAATCTTGAGCGGTGGGAGCTGGGTGGCCGAAGACTCGCCGGAAGAAGAATGAGAAGTGCCCTAATAATCGGAGTCAGAGGGATTAAGAGGTTGCCGAATACAACCCGCTTTAGGATAAGCATTGATGAAACAGTTAGAGACCTCAGAACGGCGTTTCCAAACCGGACTGTTCGGTAAACCGGCGGAGCTAACTACCTGACCGCTATGCCGGGTTGTGCAGCGAGCTTCGTGCTGTTGTGTCTTCATAAGAAAGTTTCGGTCCAAGTAAGCAAGGGGATGAGAGAATTTAACTTTCCGGTTCGCCCGACGGATTTTTAGTGAAGGTAAAGGATTTGAATCAGAAGAAAGAGTGGTTACCTCTCTGACGTCGGCATGATCGACCTCAACTTCATCCGACAATAATTACTATCAATAAGGCGTGTGAAAAGTAAACCAAGTGAGTCAAGTTCTACCTCAAGGTCCGGATTACCCACATCATCATCAGCTGGAGGATCGGAGGAGGCAGTGGTTCTCTTTCGGTGGGCCGGTTTCTTCACAACTCAGGTTTTGGGCCGGATTGCCTTCTCCGGTTTCTCCTGAGGAGTCTTTTTGCTCCAAAATGGATCATCACCCTGTTTGAAAGACATTAAAGTTGATAGAGGGTATTTAAAGTATGCCTAGATTTCATAAAGGTATGTGATATGAGGCTTACAGCTGGCGGTTTGTTCTTGGCAGAAAAAGGAAGCAGGCCGGTTTGAGCGCAGGCAGTCTCAGGTTCATTCAACATCTTCTTAACAGCCTCAGTGACTTCATCGTCGGCGGATGGACTTCAATGTGCCGTAGAGGATCTTTTAAGTCTTCTGTGTATTCGCACATCAAACCGGAGCGCCGGCTTAAGGGTAGTACGCTCCAAGATATCCAGCAGCGGGCAAGGTCAACTCCGGTCAGCCCATTAGCCATGAAGGCCCGGAGCTTGGATAATTGAGGAACATATTTGTTTCTCTACCTCGCAGTCAATCTTTGACGGAAGGGATGTGTATTGCGTAACCGTTCCGAACGGTGACCCGGCAAGGGATTTTCTCCATCAGGCGAAGTATCTTTGCAGTAGAACCATGTCGCATTCCATTCTTTGGGATGGCTGTGCAGTTTGGCGTGAGGATAAGTAACTTCTTTTCTCTTTTGAATCGCCATGCCGCCTAGTTACGTGTTGGGGCCGTCGAGAATTGATGCGGCGGTTTAGATGGAAACAATCTCTGAACAGTTCAACCGAGGGCTCCTCTTGAAAGAACACCTCACAAAGCACTTGGAAGTAGCAGATATTGGTTACGGAGTTAGGGCCAATATCTTGTGGATGCAATTGGAAGTTGGCCAAGACATCCCGATAAAACTTTGAACCGGGTGGATGAAACCACGGGCGGATGGTCAAGAAAACAACAACTTCTCCATCCTTGGGTTCCGGAACACTTTCCGGGCCAGGGACCCTCCAGTGAATGACATCTTTTTTGCCCACAGTGCCAATTTTGACTAAGTTCTCCAGCTGCGTCTCGGTCACTCGAGAAGCGACCCAATTGCACTCATATACTTGCTTGGCCATGGTACAGTCTGCAGAATATTTACACCGGTTCAAAGATATGTTGGAAAGATATACACCAATGCATTCAGTATAAAACCGGAAGAAGTTATTTATAAACCGGAGTTCTGCAAAGCGGCACTATTTAGCTAATCACTGGCGGTTCAGTACGGGGGCTAATGGTATATGCTGAGTTATCAGATTTTTCTACAGAGCTAAACCACCCGATTTAGCAATGATGCAGAGTCAGAACTGTGGTGAAAACAGGTTTCACAGTATTGCTTAACAGTTATCGGATCTGGAGCATGTTCAGAAAAGAAGTGAATATTCAAGATTTCAAAAGGAGCAGATGCTGAATCCATGAGCAAAGATACAGATCGATCTATGGCCCTGAGAGGTGTAAGGACAAAAGGATGGTACAAGTTGTCGATTCATGAGACCAAGATTTACAGGCTTATCTCAAGACTGCTATATGAACGAGAAGCATCTGACGAACGCTGAAGAACACAAGAACCCTAGAACAGATCTACGGGGGGAAGGAAAGAAGGCTTACCGGAGCTGAGGAAGAAAAGGAAGGTCGCCGCAGTATTCTGGTACGCTCAGGTTGATGTAGCGGCCAAGGACGGAGCTGAGGTCGACGGCGGCGGCGGAGCTTTGATGCAAGGCGGCGCAAGGAAGACGAAGAAGAAGGGAACGAAGGGGAAAAATAAATGACACCTCGGGCCTATTTATAAGGCAAGGAACATGTGTCAGGCGCAAAAACCGAGGAGCAGTCGGGCTTGGAAGTGGAGCTGCCGCCTCGATTCTCGCAGATCTATTAACAAAAGATATTGTGGATAACTTTATGACAGGTGACGTCATGCTGGTTCACGACGGTCAGAGAAGATGACATCATGGCGGTTTACCAGACAATACAAAGATGCAGAAGACGAAGTTTTTTACTAAGGATTGACATGAACCTGTTCAAATCAATCTGGGGCCTAATGTTGGGGATATTACCACTAGGGGTAAACCGGCCAGAGCAGGCCGGGTTAACTTCACCAGTAGTTGAACATGTCAAAGCCCAAGTAGATAGCAGAGGGCTTATGGCCCATAGCCGGTCCACGCCAGTAGCTGTAAACCGGCGTCAATATGTATCTTGTGTTGTAAGTTAGGACTAGTAGAGACCGAGCCGGATACGTCTATGAACCGGCGTCGGGACTCTGTAAACTGACGGGCGTCACCCGTATATATAAGGGGACGGCCCGGTAGCGGTTTGGGACAGACAACAACAACTCGAGGCCTAGGCGAAGCTTGTTTGCTCCCTAGTCATCGAAACACCATCAATTCCATCACAACTAGATGTAGGATTTTACCTTCATTGAAGGGGCCAAACTAGTATAACTCTCGTGTCCTTGTGTCCGTTTTAACCCCTTCAAGTTAACCCGTAGCGATGGCTCCACGACTAAGTCCTTTCACGAGGACATCTGCCGTGACAAACCCACGACACAATGTCCACCAAGGTTCTTTGGTGCTTCAATTTCCCGGACGACTCTCAGACAGTCAGTAGCAATATGTACTCTTTCCAAGTCCAGGTCCTCACTCAACGCTAGTGCTTCTGGACATGGGCTGAGATTCGTGTATAAATGGGCTGGGATTTCTTAGAAAATATAACGAGCCCAGTTAATTCATGCATTTCAAGGAAGTGCAAATGGGCTGGGATTTCTTAGAAAATATAAATGGGCCTGATTGACGTGAAATTATTTGTTCACCCAGCCCAGCAAATGGACTGTGCATTCTAGAAAACATGGGTTAAATATATGCCACATTTTTGCATGCTAACATGTGGACCAATAGGTCGAAGCCTACGCAGGGCGTTGTCAACTTGGTCAACACATGATTGTGACATCTACAGTCATTGGATTTATATCCAACAGCCGGCATGCACCTTCAATCTCTCGTCTTCTTCCTCCAGCGTTGCTGGGACCGCCTGGTCCGGCCTCCGGCGGCTAGCGGCTCTGCTTAGCACGCATCGCTGCGAAGCACTACCCCACTGCCGACCAGGCTATCGCTGCAAAGATAACTGTACGTGAGAGGCTGACAGTGGGGACGCACCACGCCCATGGACGCATGCATGCAACGGAACTCGGCGTGGTCAACATCGTCAAGGAACGACTTCCATCGGAAGTATACTGTACGTGGAGAGGCTGACAGCTGGGCCCACTAAGTTGACGGGGATGGAGGGCTTTGTCAACTTCATCAATATGAACGATTCTAGCTGCAGTGACCGTACGATGTCCATCCAACGGCCATCGTGCTTCTTCAACCTCTGGTCTTCTTGCTCCAGCCGCCCAAAGCAGCGCCGGTCGTGCCGCCTGCTCCTGCCTCCCGTGGTCGGCTGTGATGCCGCCTGAGCCTCACCGCCCCTACTACTCCCTCCGCTGGCCAGGCCATTCCTCCACTCACCCACACCCCTGTTATTCTGCGGCGACGGCAGCCTCACACCTCAGTCGAACAAGTGAACCCTCGTACTCCTCTCCGCGTGGGCATCCACTGCCGCGTCTTCCCCGTCTCCGCGTTGTTCCCTTCCTACGCCTCGCCGTCATCCACCGCCGTGGTGCTCTCGGCGCGGCGTGGTCAATGTGGTCAACGACCGACTTCCATTGGAAGAGTACTGTACGTGGAGAGGCTGACTGCTGGGTCCACGGCCACAGCCCAGTTTTTTTGTGATTTGCCAAGTAAGTCGTTTTGTCAGGCTTGTTGGGCTGCAAATCTTTCAAGACGAGGAGAGCTTCATTCGGCTGGCCGAGAAAATGGCCTATAAGTAATGAGAAATGGGTTGTACATTTTTAAAACACATCAAACCGGCAATTAGTTTCAAATTTATTTTTTTCATTTCGAGGTTTTAAATTGCATTGATTTTTATGCGTGGACAATTTGTTGGACTTTATATTGATATACATTTATTTTTAAAATCGGTTTGAATGTGACTCAAAATTTCGGGATTAAAAACAGTTCGGACCACACCGAAATATGCAAAAAAAAATTATAATTTTTAACCGTGGCCACAATATGGGCTGTAATGCTAACAAAAAGAATATGGGCTCCAAAAAAACCTTAAGAATTAGCAAATGGGCTGTAAATTATTAGAAATGATGGCAGATGGGTTGTATGTTGTTTTCCACAGATTTGAGGCTTTCCTAAAAAGGTTGGCCTTTAAGCAATTGTTGTATTTCCATCCAACGGCCGTCATGCTTCTTCAATCTCTGCTCTTCCTGCTCCAGCCACTCAAACAAGCGCCGGCGGGACTGCCTGCTCTCTCCTCCCATGACGGCTGTCTTTGCCGCTTGAGCCTCACCATGCCGTACTCCCATCGCTGTGAAGGAAATATGCCCTAGAGGCAATAATAAAGTTATTATTTATTTCCTTACATCATGATAAATGTTTATTATTCATGCTAGAATTGTATTAACCGGAAACATAATACATGTGTGAATACATACACAAACAGAGTGTCACTAGTATGCCTCTACTTGACTAGCTCATTAATCACAGATGGTTATGTTTCCTAGCCATGGATAAAGAGTTGTCATTTGATTAACGGGATCACATCATTAGGAGAATGATGTGATTGACTTGACCTATTCCGTTAGCTTAGCACTTGATCGTTTAGTATGTTATTGTTGCTTTCTTCATGACTTATACATGTTCCTATGACTATGAGATTATGCAACTCCCGTTTACCGGAGGAACACTTTGTGTGCTACCAAACGTCATAACGTAACTGGGTGATTATAAAGGTGCTCTACAGGTGTCTCCAAAGGTACTTGTTGGGTTGGCGTATTTCGAGATTAGGATTTGTCACTCCGATTGTCGGAGAGGTATCTCTGGGCCCTCTCGATAATACACATCACTTAAGCCTTGCAAGCATTGCAACTAATGAGTTAGTTGCGGGATGATGTATTACAGAACGAGTAAAGAGACTTGCCGGTAACGAGATTGAACTAGGTATTGAGATACCGACGATCGAATCACGGGCAAGTAACATACCAATGATAAAGGGAACAACGTATGTTGTTATGCGGTCTGACCGATAAAGATCTTCGTAGAATATGTGGGAGCCAATATGAGCATCCAGGTTCCGCTATTGGTTTTTGACCGGAGATGTGTCTCGGTCATGTCTACATAGTTCTCGAACCCGTAGGTTCCGCACGCTTAAAGTTTCGATGACAGTTATATTATGAGTTTATGTGTTTTGATGTACCGAAGGAGTTCGGAGTCCCGGATGAGATCGGGGACATGACGAGGAGTCTCGAAATGGTCGAGACGTAAAGATCGATATATTGGACGACTATATTCGGACTTCAGAAAGGTTCCGAGTGATTCAGGTATTTTTCGAAGTACCGGAGAGTTACGGGAATTCGCCGGGGAGTATATGGGCCTTATTGGGCCATTCGGGAATAGAGGAGAAAGGCCGAAAGGAAGGAGGCGCACAGCCCCCCTCTGGTCCGAATTGGACAAGGGGTGCAGCCCCCTTTTCCTTCCTCCTCTCCCCCTCTTTCCCCTCTTCTCCTACTCCAACAAGGAAGGAGGGAGCTGTTGGGGAACGCAGTAATTTCAAAAAATTTCCTACGCACACGCAAGATCATGGTGATGGCATAGCAACGAGAGGGGAGAGTGTATGTCCACGTACCCTCGTGAACCCGTGGCGGAAGCGTTATAACAACGCGGTTGATGTAGTCGTGCGTCTTCACGATCCGACCGATCCAAGCACCGAGCGTCACGGCACCTCCGAGTTACGCACACGTTCAGCTCGATGGCGATCCCGGACTCCGATCCAGCAAAGTGTCGGGATGAGTTCCGTTAACACGACGGCGTGGTGGCGATGATGATGCTCCACCGACGCGGGGCTTCGCCTAAGCTCGCGACGATATGACTTCTCCGCGCAGGCTTCGCTAAGCTCATGACGATATGACCGAAGTGGAATATGGTGGAGGGGGCACCGCACACGGCTAAGGAACGATCCGTAGATCAACTTGTGTGTTACAGGGTGCCCCTGCCCCCGTATATAAAGGAGCAAGAAGTGCGGCCAGCCAAGAAGGCGCTGGAGAGTCCTACTCCCACCGAGTAGGACTCCCCCTTTCCTAGTTGGATTAGGATTGGAGGAGGGGAAGAGGGAAGGCGCCGCCCCCTCTCCTGTCCTATTCGGACTAGAGGGGAGGGGGCGCGGCCTGCCTGGCCGGCCCTTCCTCTTCTCCCTATGGCCCATCAAGGGCCATAGACCCCCGGGGTTCCGGTAACCCGGTGTTCCGATAACTTCCTGTTTTCATCCGGAACCTTTCCAAGTCCAAACATAGGCTTCCAATATATCAATCTTTATGTCTCGACCATTTCGAGACTCCTCGTCATGTCCGTGATCACATCCGGGACTCAACAACCTTGGTACATCAAAACGTATAAACTCATAATGAAGCATCATCGAAGCGTTAAGCGTGCGGACCCTACGGGTTCGAGAACTATGTAGACATGACCTAGAACCATTCTCGGTCAATAACCAATAGCGGAACCTGGATGCCCATATTGGTTCCTACATATTCTACAAAGATCTTTATCGGTCAAACCGCATAACGATATACGTTGTTCCTTTTGTCATCGGTATGTTACTTACCCGAGATTCGATCGTCGGTATCCAATACCTAGTTCAATCTCGTTACCGGTAAGTATCTTTACTCGTTCCGTAATACATCATCTCACAACTAACTCATTAGTTGTAATGCATGCAAGGCTTATGTGATGTGTATTACCGTGAAGGCCCAGAGATACCTCTCCGACAATCGGAGTGACAAAAACCTAATCTCGAAATACGCCAACCCAACAAGTACCTTTGGAGACACATGTAGTACTCCTTTATAATCACCCAGTTACGTTGTGACGTTTGGTAGTACCCAAAGTGTTCCTTCGGTAAACGGGAGTTGCATAATCTCGTAGTTGCAGGAACATGTATAGGTCATGAAGAAAGCATTAGCAATAAACTTAACGATCAAAGTGCTAAGCTAACGGAATGGGTCATGTCAATCACATCATTCTCCTAATGAGGTGATCCCATTAATCAAATGACAACACATGTCTATGGTTAGGAAACACAACCATCTTTGATTAATGAGCTAGTCTAGTAGAGGCATACTAGTGACTATCTGTTTGTCTATGTATTCACACATGTATTATATTTCCGGTTAATTCAATTCTAGCATGAATAATAAACATTTATCATGGTATAAGGAAATAAATAATAACTTTATTATTGCCTCTAGGGCATATTTCCTTCAGTCTCCCACTTGCACTAGAGTCAATAATCTAGATTACACGATAATGATTCTAACACCCATGGAGTCTTGGTGCTGATCATGTTTTGCTCGTGAGAGGGGCTTAGTCAGCGGGTCTGCAACATTTAGATCCGTATGTATTTTGAAAATCTCTATGTCTCCCACTTGGACTTGGTCCCGAATGGAATTGAAGCGTCTCTTGATATGCTTGGTCCTCTTGTGAAATATGGATTCCTTTGCCAAGGCAATTGCACCAGTTTTGTCACAGAAGATCTTCATCAGTCCCGATGCACTAGGTATGACACCTAGATCGGAAATGAACTCTTTCATCCAGACTCCTTCAGTTGCTGCTTCCGAAGCAGCTATGTACTCCGCTTCACATGTAGATCCCGCCACGACGCTTTTTTTAGAACTACACCAACCCAGCGGCTCCACCGTTTAATAAAAACACGTATCCGGTTTGCGATTTAGAATCGTCCGGATCAGTGTCAAAACTTACATCGACGTAACCATTTACGACTAGCTCTTTGTCACCTCCATATACGAGAAACATATCCTTAGTCCTTTTCGTATTTCAGGATGTTCTTGACCGCTGTCTAGTGATCCACTCTGGATTACTTTGGTACCTTCCTGCCAAGCTTACAGCTAAGCATACGTCAGTGCAGTACACAACATTGCATACATGATAGAGCCTATGGCTGAAGCATAGGGAACATCTTTCATTTTCTCTCTATCTTCTGCGGTGGTCGGGCATTGAGCGACTCAATCTTACACCTTATGTCTGAGGTAAAAACCATTCTTTGCACGATCCATTTTGAACTTCTTCAAAACTTTATCAAGGTATGTGCTTTGTGAAAGTCCAATTAAGCGTCTTGATCTATCTCTATAGATCTTGATGCCCAATATGTAAGCAGCTTCACCGAGGTCTTTCATTGAAAAACTTTTATTCAAGTATCCTTTTATGCTATCCAGAAATTCTATATCATTTCCAATCAATAATATGTCGTCCACATATAATATCGTAAATGCTACTGAGCTCCCACTCACTTTCTTGTAAATACAGGCTTCTCCAAAAGTGCAGATAAAACCATATGCTTTGATCACACTATCAAAGCGTTTATTCCAACTCCGAGAGGCTTGCACCAGACCATAAATTGATCGATGGAGCTTGCACACTTTGTTAGCAACCTTTGGATCAACAAAACCTTCTGGTTGCATCATATACAACTCTTCTTCTAGAAATCCATTCAAGAATGCAGTTTTTACATCCATTTGCCAAATTTCATAATCATAAAATGCGGCAATTGCTAACATGATTCGGACATATTAAGCATCGCTACGGGTGAGAAAGTCTCATCGTAGTCAACCCCTTGAACTTGTCGAAAACCTTTCGCAACAAGTCGGGCTTTGTAGACAGTTACATTACCATCGGCATCAGTCTTCTTCTTAAAGATCCATTTATTCTCAATGGCTTGCCGATCATCGGGCAAGTCAACCAAAGTCCATACTTTGTTCTCATACATGGATCCCATCTCAGATTTCATGACTTCCAGCCATTTCGCGGAAGCTGGGCTCACCATCGCTTCTTCATAGTTTGTAGGTTCGCCATGGTCAAGTAACATGACTTCCAGAATAGGATTACCGTACCACTCTGGTGCGTATTTTACTCTGGTTGACCTACGAAGTTCAGTAGTAACTTGATCTGAAGCTTCATGATCATCGTCATTAGTTTCCTCACTAATTGGTGTAGTTGTCGCAGGAACCGTTTCTTGTGATGAACTACTTTCCAATAAGGGAGCAGAATCTGATTATCTCATCAAGTTCTACTTTCCTCCCACTCACTTCTTTTCGAGAGAAACTCCTTCTCTAGAAAGGATCCGAATTAGCAACGAAAACCTTGCCTTCAGATCTGTGATAGAAAGTGTACCCAACAGTCTCCTTTGGGTATCCTATGAAGACACATTTCTCTGATTTGGGTTCGAGCTTATCTGGTTGAAGTTTCTTCACATAAGCATCATGGCGCCAAACTTTAAGAAAGCGACAACTTTGGTTTCTTGCCAAACCACAGTTCATACGGTGTCGTCTCAGCAGATTTAGATGGTGCCCTATTTAACGTGAATGCGGCCGTCTCTAAAGCATATCCCCAAAACGATAGCGGTAAATCGGTAAGAGACATCATAGATCGCACTATATCAAGTAAAGTACGATTACGACGTTCGGACACACCATTTCTCTGTGGTGTTCCGGGTGGCGTGAGTTGCGAAACTAGTCCACATTGTTTTAAATGTAAACCAAACTCGTAACTCAAATATTCTCCTCCACGATCAGACCGTAGAAACTTTATTTTCTTGTTACGATGATTTTCCACTTCACTCTGAAATTCTTTGAACTTTTCAAATGTTTCAGATTTGTGTTTCATTAAGTAGATATACCCATATCTGCTCAAATCATCTGTGAAGGTGAGAAAATAACGATACCCGCCGCTTGCCTCAACATTCATTGGACCACAAACATCAGTATGTATGATTTCCAACAAATCAGTTGCTTTCTCCATAGTTCCGGAGAACGGCGTTTTGGTCATCTTGCCCATGAGGCACGGTACGCAAGTACCAAGTGATTCATAATCAAGTGATTCCAGAAGCCCATCAGTATGGAGTTTCTTCATGCGTTTTACACCGATATGACCTAAACGGCAGTGCCACAAATAAGTTGCTTTATCATTATCAACTCTGCATCTTTTGGTTTCAACAGTATGAATATGTGTATTACTACTATCGAGATTCAATAAAAATAGACCATTCTTTAAGGGTGCGTGACCATAAAAGATATTACTCATATAAATAGAACAACCATTATTCTCTGATTTAAATGAATAACCTTCTCGCATCAAACAAGATCCAGATATAATGTTCATGCTCAACGCTGGCACCAAATAACAATTATTTAGGTCTAAAACTAATCCCGAAGGTAGATGTAGAGGTAGCGTGCCGACCGCGATCACATTGACTTTGGAACCGTTTCCCACGCGCATCGTCACCTCGTCCTTTGCGGTGCTCGTCTATTCCGTAGTCCCTGTTTGAGTTGCAAATATTAGCAACAGAACCGATTATCAAATACCAGTGCTACTACGAGCTCTAGTAAGGTACACATCAATAACATGTATATCACATATACCTTTGTTCACCTTGCCATCCTTCTTATCCGCCAAATACTTGGGGCAGTTCCGCTTCCGGTGTCGGTCGCTTGCGGTAAAACACTCGATTTCAGGCTTCGGTCCAGACTTGGGTTTCTTCTCTTGAGCAGCAACTTTCTTGCTGTTCTTTTGAAGTTTCCTTCTTCTTTCCTTTGCCCTTTTTCTTGAAACTAGTGGTCTTGTTGACCATCAACACTTGATGCTCTTTCTTGATTTCTACCTCCAGCGACTTTTAGCATTGCGAAGAGCTCGGAATTGTTTTGGTCATCCTTGCATATTATAGTTCATCATGAAGCTCTTGTAGCTTGGTGGCGGTGATTGGAGAATTACATCAATGACACTATCATCCGGAAGAGTAACTCCCAGTTGAATCAAGTGATTATTATACCCAGACATTTTGAGTATATGTTCACTGACATAACTATTCTCCTCCATCTTGCAGCTATAGAACTTATTGGAGACTTCATATCTCTCAATCCGGGCATTTGCTTGAAATATTAACTTCAACTCCTGGAACATCTCATATGCTCCATGACGTTCAAAACTTCGTTGAAGACCCGGTTCTAAGCCGTAAAGGATGGCACACTGAACTATCGAGTAGTCATCAGCTTTGCTCTGCCATACGTTCACAACTTCTAGCGTAGCTCCTGCAGCAGGCCTGGCACCCAGCGGTGCTTCCAGGACGTAATTCTTCTGTGCAGCAATGAGGATAATCCTCAAGTTATGGACCCAGTCCGTGTAATTGCTACCATCATCTTTCAACTTTGCTTTCTCAAGGAACGCATTAAAATTCAACGGAACAACAGCACGAGCCATTTATCTACAGTAAACATAGACAAGCAAAAAATACTATCAGGTACTAAGTTCATGATAAATTTAAGTTTAATTAATCATATTAAAACCTCCCACTTAGACAAACATCTCTCTAGTCATCTAAGTTATTACGTGATCCAAATCAACTAAACCATGTCCGATCATCACGTGAGATGGAGTAGTTTCAATAGTGAACATCACTATGTTGATCATATCTACTATATGATTCACGCTCGACCTTTCGGTCTCCGTGTTCGAGGCCATATCATTATATGCTAGGCTCGTCAAGTTTAACTTTGAGTATTCCGCGTGTGCAACTGTTTTGCACCCGTTGTAGATGGACGTGGAACTTATCACCCGATCATCACGTGGTGTGCAGGTACTACGAACTTTTAGCAACGTTGCATACTCGAGAGAACACCTCTTGATTATTTTTAGTGAGAGATCATCTTATAATGCTACCGTCGATCAAAGCAGGATAAGATGCATAAAGGATAAACATCACATGCAATCAATATAAGTGATATGATATGGTCATCATCATCTTGTGCTTGTGATCTCCATCGCTTACCGTCATGATCACCATCGTCACCGGTAGCGACACCTTGATCTCCATCGTAGCATCGTTGTCGTCTCGCCAACTATTGCTTCTCGACTATCGCTCTGCTTAGTGATAAAGTAAAGCAATTACATAAGCGTTGCATTTCATACAATAAGCGACAACCATATGGCTCCTGCCGATTGCCGATAACTCGGTTACAAAACATGATCATCTCATACAATCAAATATAGCATCACGTCTTGACCACATCACATCACAACATGCCCTGCAAAAACAAGTTAGACGTCCTCTACTTTGTTGTTGCAAGTTTTACGTGGCTGCTACGGGCTGAACAAGAACCGTTCTTACCTCGCATCAAAACCACAGCGATAGTTTGTCAAGTTGGTGCTGTTTTAACCTTCGCAAGGACCGGGCGTAGCACTCAGTTCAACTAAAGTGAGAGAAAGCGGCACCCGCGGTCACCTTTAAGCAACTAGTGCTCGGCGGTGAAACCAGTCTCGCGTAAGCGTCTGGCGTAATGTCGGTCCGGGCGCTTCATCTCACAATACCGCCGAACCAAAGTATGACATGCTGGTAAGCAGTATGACTTATCGCCCACAACTCACTTGTGTTCTACTCGTGCACATGACATCAGCGCATAAAACCGGGCTCGGATGCCACTGTTGGGGAGCGCGGTAATTTCAAAAATTCCCTGCACACGCAAGATCATGGTGATGGCATAGCAGCGAGAGGAGAGTGTATGTCCACGTACCCTCGTGAACCGTGGCGAAGCGTTATAACAACGCGGTTGATGTAGTCGTACGTCTTCATGATCCGACCGATCTAAGCACCGAACGTACGGCACCTCCGAGTTCTGCACACGTTCAGCTCGATGACGATCCCCGGACTCCTAGTAGGACTCCACGCTTGGCGCGCCCCTCCTAGGGCCGGCCTCCTCCCCCCTTGCTCCTTTATATACGGGGGCAGGGGGCACCCCATGACACACAAGTTGATCTACGGATCGTTCCTTAGCCGTGTGCGGTGCCCCCTCCACCATATTCCACCTCGGTCATATCGTCGCGGAGTTTAGGCGAAGCCCTGCGCGATAGAGCATCATCATCGTCACCACGCCCGTCGTCTTGTGGAACTCATCCCGACGCTTTGCCGGATCGGAGCAGGGGATCGTCATCGAGCTGAGCGTGTCTGAACTTCCGGAGGTGCCGTGCGTTTGGTACTTGGATCGGTCGGATCGTGAAGACGTGCGACTACATCAACCGCGTTGTTATAACGCTTCCGCTTACGGTCTATGAGGGTACGTGGACATACACTCTCCCCTCTCGTTGCTATGCCATCACCATGATCTTGCGTGTGCGTAGGGAATTTTTTGAAATTACTGCGTTCTCCAACAGTGGCATCCGAGCCTGGTTTTATGCGTTGATGTCATATGCACGAGTAGAACACAAGTGAGTTGTGGGCGATATAAGTCATACTGCTTACCAGCATGTCATACTTTGGTTCGGCGGTATTGTGAGATGAAGCGGCCCGGACCGACATTACTCGTACGCTTACGCGAGACTGGTTTCACCGCCACGAGCACTAGTTGCTTAAAGGTGACTGGCGGGTGTTTGTCTCTCTCACTTTAGTTCAACCGAGTATGGCTACGCCCGGTCCTTGCGAAGGTTAAAACAGCACCAACTTGACAAGCTATCGTTGTGGTTTTGATGCGTAGGCAAGAACAGTTCTTGCTCAGCCCGTAGCAGCCACGTAAAATTTGCAACAACAAAGTAGAGGACGTCTAACTTATTTTTGCAGGGCTTGTTGTGATGTGATATGGTCAAGACATGATGCTAAATTTTATTGTATGAGATGATCATATTTTGTAACCGAGTTATCGGCAACTAGCAGGAGCCATATGGTTGTCGCTTTATTGTATGCAATGCAATCGCCCTGTAATGCTTTACTTTATCACTAAGCGGTAGCGATAGTCGTAGAAGCATAAGATTGGCGAGACGACAACGATGCTACGATGGAGATCAAGGTGTCACGCCGGTGACGATGGTGATCATGACGGTGCTTCGGACATGGAGATCACAAGCACAAGATGATGATGGCCATATCATATCACTTATATTGATTGCATGTGATGTTTATCTTTTATGCATCTTATCTTGCTTTGATTGACGGTAGCATTATAAGATGATCTCTCACTAAATTTCAAGATAAAAGTGTTCTCCTTGAGTATGCACCGTTGCCAAACTTCGTCGTGCCTGCATACACCACGTGATGATCGGGTGTGATAAGCTCTACGTCCATCTACAACGGGTGCAAGCCAGTTTTGCACACGCAGAATACTCGAGTTAAACTTGATGAGCCTAGCATATGCAGATATGGCCTCGTAACAGTGAGACCGAAGGTCGAGCGTGAATCATATAGTAGATATGATCAACATAGTGATGTTCACTATTGAAAACTACTCCATTTCACGTGATGATCGGTTGTGGTTTAGTTGATTTGGATCACGTGATCACTTAGATGATTAGAGGGATGTCTATCTAAGTGGGAGTTCTTAAGTAATATGATTAATTGAACTTTAATTTATCATGAACTTAGTCCTGATAGTATTTTGCAAATTATGGTGTAGATCAATAGCTCGTGTTGTTGCTTCCCTATGTTTTTATATGTGTTCCTAGAGAAAACTATAGCAATGATACGGACTAGGTCCATGATCTGAGGTGTATCCTCATTGCTGCACAGAAGAATTATGTCCTTGATGCACCGCTAGGTGACAGACCTATTGCAGGAGCAGATGCAAACGTTATGAACGTTTGGCTAGCTCAATATGATGACTACTTGATAGTTTAGTGCACCATGCTTAACGGCTTAGAATCGGGACTTCAAAGACGTTTTGAGCGTCATGGACCATATGAGATGTTCCAGGAGTTGAAGTTAATATTTCAAGCAAATACCCGAGTTGAGAGATATGAAGTATCCAACAAGTTCTATAGCTAAAAGATGGAGGAGAATTGCTCAACTAGTGAGTAGGTACTTAGATTGTCTGAGTACTACAATCGCTTGAATCAAGTGGGAGTTAATCTTCCAGATAAGATAGTGATTGGCAGAGTTCTCTAGTCACCATCACCAAGTTAGTGGAACTTTGTGATGAACTATAATGCAAGGGATAACGAAAACGATTCCCAAGCTCTTCGTGATGCTGAAATCGACGAAGGTAGAAATCAAGAAAGAGCATCAAGTGTTGATGATTGATAAGACCACTAGTTTCAAGAAAAGGGGAAAGAAAAAAGGGAACTTCAAGTAGAATGGCAAGCAAGTTGTCACTCCCGTGAAGAAACCCAAAGCTGGACCAAAGCCTGAAACTAAGTGCTTCTATTGCAAAGGAAATGGTAACTGGAAGCGGAAATGCTCTGAATATTTGGTGGATAAGAAGGATGGCAAAGTGAACAAGGGTATATTTGATATACTGGTTATTGATGTGTACCTTACTAGTGTTTATAGTAGCCCCTGAGTATTTGATACTTGTTCAGTTGCTAAGATTAGTAACTCAAAACAGGAGTTACAGAATAAACAGAAACTAGTTGAGGGTGAAGTAACGATGTGTGTTGGAAGTGGTTCCAAGATTGATATGATCATCATCGCACACTCCCTATACTTTCGGGATTAGTATTGAACCTAAATAAATGTTATTTGGCATTTGCGTTGAGCATGAATATGATTTGATCATGTTTATTGCAATACGATTATTCATTTAAAGTCCGAGAATAATTGTTATTCTCTTTACATCAATAAAGCCTTCGATGGTCATACACCCAATTAAAATATTTTATTGGATCTCGATCGTAGTGATACACATAATCATAATATTGATGCCAAAAGATGCAAAGTTGATAATGATAGTGCAACTTATTTGTGGCACTGCCGTTTGGGTCATATCAGTGTAAAGCGCATGAAGAAACTCCATGCTGATGGTTTTTTGGAATCACTTGATTATGAATCATTTGATGCTTGCGAACCGTGCCTTTTGGGCAAGATGACTAAAACTCCGTTCTTCGGAACAATGGAACGAGATACTGACTTGTTAGAAATAATATATACTGATGTATGCAGACCAGTGAGTATTAAGGCTCGTGGCAAGTATCGTTATTTTCTGACCTTCACAGATGATTTGAGCATATATGTGTATATCTACTTGATGAAACATAAGTCTGAAATAGTTGAAAGGTTCAAAGGATTTCAGAGTGAAGTGGAAAATCATCGTCACAAGAAAATAAGTTTCTGTGATCTAATCATGGAGATGAATATTTGAGTTCTGAGTTTGGCCTTGATTAAAATAATGTTGAATAGTTTCACAAACTCATGCCACCTGGAACACCACAGCGTAACGGTGTGTCCGAATGTCGTAACCGCACTTTATTGGATATTGTGGGACCTATGATGTCTCTTATCGGTTTACCACTATCGTTTTGGGGTTATGCATTAGAGACAGTTGCATTCACTTTAAATAGGGCACCATCGAAATCCGTTGAGACGACGGCTTATGAACTGTGGTTTGGCAAGAAACCAAAGTTGTCGATTGTTAAAGTTTGGGGCTGTGATGCTTATGTGAAAAAGTTTCAACCTGTTAAGCTTGAACCTAAATCGGAGAAGTGCGTCTTCATAGAATACCCAAAGGAAACTGTTGGGTACACCTTCTATCACAGATCCAAAGGCAAGATATTCGTTGATAAAATGGATCCTTTCTAGAGAAGGAGTTTCTCTCGAAAGAAGTGAGTGGGAGGAAAGTAGAGCTTGATAAGGTAATTGTATCTTCTCCTGAATTGGAAAGTAGTTAATCACATAAATCGGTTCCAGTGATTCCTACACTAATTAGTGAGGAAGCTAATGATGATGATCATCAAACTTCAGATCAACTTACTATCGAACCTCGTAGGTCTTCCAGAGTAAGATCCGCACCAGAGTGGTATGGTAATCCTGTTCTGGAAGTCATGTTACTAGACCATGATGAACCTACGAACTATGAGGAAGCGATGATGAGCCCAGATTCCGCAAAATGGCTTGAGGCCATAAAATCTGAGATAGGATCCATGTATGAGAACAAAGTATGGACTTTGGTTGACTTGCTCGATGATCAGCAAGCCATGTTAAATAAATGGATCTTCAAGAGGAAGACGGACACTGATAGTAGTGTTACTATCTACAAAGCTCGACTTGTTGCGAAAGGTTTTCGGCAAGTTCAAGGTGTTGGATATGACGAGATTTTCTCACTCATAACGATGCTTAAGTCTGTCCGAATCATGTTAGCAATTGCCACATTTTATGAAATCCGGCAAATGGATATCAAAACTGTGTTCCTGAATGGATTTCTGGAAGAAGAGTTGTATATGATGCAACCAGAAGGTTTTGTCGATCCAAAAGGTGCTAACAAAATGTGCAAGCTCCAGCAATCCATCGAAGGACTGGTGCAAGCATCTCGGAGTTGGAATATACGCTTTGATGAGCTGATCAAAGCATATGGTTTTATATAGACTTTTGGAAAGGCCTGTATTTACAAGAAAGTGAGTGGGAGCACTACTGACCTTTACGATAAGTATATGTGAATGACATATTGTTGATCGAAATGATGTAGAATTTTACGGAAAGCATAAAGAAGTGTTTGAAAGGAGTTTTTCAAAGAAAGACCTCGGTGAAGCTGCTTACACATTGAGCATCAAGATCTATAGAGATAGATCAAGGCGCTTGATAAGATTTTTCAATGAGGTACATACACGGACAAGATTTTGAAGTAGTTCAAAATGAAACAGTCAAAGAAAGAGTTCTTGCACGTGATGCAAAGGTGTGAAGTTGATTAAGACTCAAAACCCGACCATGGAAGAAAATAGAAAGAGGATGAAAAGTCATTCCCTATGCCTCACCATAGGTTCTATAAAGTATGTTATCTTTGTGAACTGCACCTATTGTATACCCTGCTCTGAGTTTGGCAAAGGAATACAATTTTGATCTAAGAGTAGATCACTGGACAGCGGTCAAGAATATCCTTAGTGAGGACTAAGGAGATGTTTCTCGATTATGGAGGTGATAAAAAGAGCCCGTCGTAAAGAGTTACATCGGTGCAAGCTTTTACACCTATCCAGATGACTCTAAGTCTCAATCTGGATACATATTGAAAGTGGGAGCAATTAGCTAGAGTAGCTCCGTGCAAAGCATTGTAGACATAGAATATTTGCAAAACACATACGGCTCTGAATGTGACAGGCCCATTGACTAAACTTCTCTCATGAGCAAAACATGATCATACCTTGGTACTCTTTGGGTGTTAATCACATAGCGATGTGAACTAGATTATTGACTCTAGTAAACCCTTTGGATGTTGGTCACATGACGATGTGAACTATGGGTGTTAATCACATACAGATGTGAATATTGGTGTTGAATCACATGGTGATGTGAACTAGATTATTGACTCTAGTGCAAGTGGGAGACTGAAGGAAATATGCCCTAGAGGCAATAATAAAGTTATTATTTATTTCCTTATATCATGATAAATGTTTATTCTTCATGCTAGAATTGTATTAACCGGAAACATAATACATGTGTGAATACATAGACAAGCGGTGTCACTAGTATGCCTCTACTTGACTAGCTCATTAATGAAAGATGGTTATGTTTCCTAGCCATAGACAAAGAGTTGTCATTTGATTAACGGGATCACATCATTAGGAGAATGATGTGATTGACTTGACCCATTCCGTTAGCTTAGCACTTGATTGTTTAGTATGTTGTTGTTGCTTTCTTCATGACTTATACATGTTCCTATGACTATGAGATTATGCAACTCCCGTTTACCGGAGGAACACTTTATGTGCTACCAAACGTCACAACGTAACTGGGTGATTATAAAGGTGCTCTACAGGTGTATCCGAAGGTACATGTTAGGTTGGCGTATTAAGACATTAGGATTTGTCACTCCGATTGTCGGAGAGGTATCTCTGGGCCCTCTCGGTAATACACATCACTTAAGCCTTGCAAGCATTGCAACTAATGAGTTAGCTGCGGGATGATGTATTCGGAGCGAGTAAAGAGACTTGCGATAACGAGATTGAACTAGGTATTTAGATCTTGACGATCGAATCTCGGGCAAGTAACATACCGATGACAAAGGGAACAACGTATGTTGTTATGTGGTCTCGACCGATAAAGATCTTCGTAGAATATGTAGGAGCCAATATGAGCATCCAGGTTCCGCTATTGGTTATTGACGGAGGCGATGTCTCGGTCATGTCTACATAGTTCTCAAACCCGTAGGGTCCGCACGCTTAAACTTTCGATGACAGTTATATTATGAGTTTATGTGTTTTGATGTACCGAAGGAGTTCGGAGTCCCGGATGAGATCGGGGACATGACGAGGAGTCTCGAAATGGTCGAGAAGTAAAGATCGATATATTGGACAACTATATTCGGACTTGAGAAGGTTCCGAGTGATTCGGTATTTTTGATCTTAGGAGAGTTACGGGAATTCGGCCGGGAGTATATGGGCCTTATTGGGCCATACGGGAATAGAGGAGAGAGGCGAGAAAGGAAGGGAGGCGCAGCCCCCTCTTGTCCGAATTGGACAAGGGGTGCAGCCCCCTTTTCCTTCCTCCTCTCCCCCTCTTTCCCCCCTTCTCCTACTCCAACAAGGAGGGAGTCCTACTCCCGGTGGGAGTAGGACTCCCCTTGTCGCGCCCCCTCCTAGGCCGGCCGCCCCTCCCCCCTTGCTCCTTTATATACGGGGGCAGGGGCACCTCTAGGCACAACAACAATTGATCGTTTGATCTTTTAGCCGTGTGTGGTGCCCCCTTCCTCCATAGTCCACCTCGATAATACTGTAGCGGTGCTTAGGCGAAGCCCTGCGTCGGTAGAACATCATCATCGTCACCACGCCGTCGTGCTGCCGAAACTCTCCCTCGACACTCGACTGGATCGGAGTTCGAGGGATGTCATCGGGCAGAATGTGTGCTGAACTCGGAGGTGTCGTACGTTCGGTACTTGATCGGTCGGATCATGAAGACGTACGACTACATCAACCGCCTTGTGCTAACGCTTCCGCTTACGGTCTACAAGGGTATGTAGACAACACTCTCCCCTCTCGTTGCTATGCATCACCATGATCTTGCATGTGCGTAGGAAATTTTTTGAAATTACTACGTTCACGTACGTTCGGTACTTGATCGGTCGGATCGTGAAGACGTACGACTACATCAACCGCGTTGTGCTAACGCTTCCGCTTACGGTCTACAAGGGTATGTGGACAACACTCTCCCCACGCGTTGCTATGCATCACCATGATCTTGCATGTGCATAGGAAATTTTTTGAAATTACTACGTTTCCCAACACGCTGGCCTAGCCATCCCTCTACTCACTCACACCTGCTGTTATTCTCCGGCGACGGCAGACGAACCAGTAAACCCTCGTACAGTCGTACTCCCTTCCGCGTGGGAAACAACTGCCGCGTCTTCCCTGCCTCCGTCTCGTTCCCTTCCTAGGCCTCGCCGTTGTCCACCGCCCTGGTGCTCTCGGCGCGGCCTGGTCAACGTGGTCAATGACAGACATGCATCTGAAGTGGACTCTACGTGGAGAGGCTGACAGCTGGGTCCACGGCCGTAGCAAGGAAGTGCCTCCTTATTACGCGCAAAATCATTATTCCTCCACCTGACAGCAGGGACCCACCGGACGGGCCATCTTATTTCGCGAAAAAAATGTTTCCCCCCTAACTGCTGGGACCCACCAGCTACATCTTCGCACGCAAGGAAGTGCGTCCGGGCAAAAAAAATGATTCGCCCCCCTGACTGCTGGGACCCACCAGCTACATCTTCGCACGCAAGGAAGTGCCTGACAGTCGGGACCCACCTGGTCGAAGCGTACGTAGCGTTGTCATTCTGGTCGCGAACATGTACGTACATATATACTGGTCGATGTAGAGGCGCGCACGTGTCGTAGTAGAGGCGCGCACGTAGCATGTACGTGCGTGCGTCTGACGATCAAGAAAGAAAATGCGCCACATATGTGTACATATGGGCGTGGTCTCGGCACGCCTACTCGCGCATATATACGTACGTCCTGGGCTCGTGTACATGGCTGGGTCGAAACAGAGAAACACCGTTGTCGTCGTGTTCATGGGGAGCCAACCGGCTGGGTCGGAATGGAATGCGTGGTCGTGTTCATCGGGAGGGCTTGGGCCGGAACAGGCGATGGAAGCGAGGCCTAAGCGTACGCAGAATGGAGGAAGCGGCCTTGTGTTTGACCGCCACGTTAAAGCAGGATCCTGTTCATTAGGCGGGTGTGGTGTACCGCAAAAGCGGAGGAAGCGGACCTCCCTACGGTCGAAGCAGGGGTCCTGTTGATTGGGAGGGTGTGGCGTACCGCAAAGCGGATGAAAGCGGACTTGTGTTGGGCGCTTCGGTCAAACAGGGTCCTGTTCATCGGGAGGGTGTGGCGTGCGGAAGCGGGACTCCACGGGATACTGTTCATCTCCACCGTCGACCTGCTCCAGCCTCCACGGGCTACTGTTCATCCACCGTCGACCTCCTCCAGCCTCCACCTGCGAATGTTCATCCACGGGCTCCTGTTCATCTAGCCTCCACTGCGCGCTACTCCACCTGCTACGGTTCAACCACCCCTCTCCACGGGCTCCTATTCAACCATCCCTCCACGGGCTACTGTTCATCCACCCCTCCACCGTCTACTTTTCATCCGGCCCTCCACGGCGCCGTCCTGTTCATCCAGCCCTCCACGGGGTCATGTTCATCCAGCCCCAACCGGCTCGATCGATCGGGGTCCTGTTCATCCAGAGGCAACGCCACGGGTCTGTTGGGGAACGTTGCAGAAAATAAAAAATTTCTACGCTTCACCAAGATCAATCTATGGAGTCATCTAGCAATGAGAGATAGGAGTGCATCTACATACCCTTGTAGATCGCGAGCGGAAGCGTTCAAGAGAACGGGGTTGATGGAGTCGTACTCGTCGTGATCCAAATCACCGATGATCCTAGCGCCGAACGGACGGCACCTCCGCGTTCAACACACGTACGGTTGGGAGAGACGTCTCCTCCTTCTTGATCCAGCAAGGGTAAGGAGAGGTTGATGAAGATCCAGCAGCACGACGGCGTGGTGGTGGAAGTAACGGGGATCTCGGCAGGGCTTCGCCAAGCTCAGCGAGAGGGAGAGGTGTTACAGGGAAGAGGGAGGCGCCAGGGGCTTGGGTGCGCAGCCCTCCCTCCCCCCTCTTTATATAGGGGCCTTGGGGGGGGCGCCGGCCCCCTACAGATCCAATCTCAAGGGGGGCGGCGGCCAAAGGGGGGAACTTGTCCCCAATGTCCGGTGGGGCGCCCCCCACCCCTAGGGTTTCCAACCCTAGGCGCAGGGGGAGCCCCAAGGGGGGCGCACCAGCCCACCAGGGGGTGGTTGCCTTCCCACTTCAGCCCATGGGGCCCTCCGGGATAGGTGGCCCCACCCGGTGGACCCCCGGGACCCTTCCGGTGGTCCCGGTACAATACGGTGACCCCCGAAACTTTCCCGGTGGCCGAAACTGGACTTCCTATATACAAATATTTACCTCTGGACCATTCCGGAACACCTCTTGACGTCCGGGATCTCATCCGGGACTCCGAACAACTTTTGGGTTACCGCATACTAATATCTCTACAACCCTAGCGTCGCTGAACCTTAAGTGTGTAGACCCTACGGGTTCGGGAATCACGCAGACATGACCGAGACAGCTCTCCGGCCAATAACCAACAGCGGGATCTGGATACCCATGTTGGCTCCCACATGTTCCACGATGATCTCATCGTATGAACCACGATGTCGAGGATTCAAGTAATCCCGTATACAATTCCCTTTGTCAATCGGTACGTTACTTGCGCGAGATTCGATCGTGGTATCCCAATACCTCGTTCAATCTCGTTACCGGCAAGTCACTTTACTCGTACTGTAATGCATGATCCCGTGACCAACCACTTGGTCACATTGAGCTCATTATGATGATGCATTACCGAGTGGGCCCAGAGATACCTCTCCGTCATACGGAGTGACAAATCCCAGTCTCGATCTGTGCCAACCCAACAGACACTTTCGGAGAAACCTGTAGTGTACCTTTATGGCCACCCAGTTATGTTGTGACGTTTGGTACACCCAAAGAACTCCTACGGTATCCGGGAGTTACACGATCTCATGGTCTAAGGAAACGATACTTGACATTAGAAAATCTCTAGCAAACGAACTACACGATCTTGTGCTATGCTTAGGATTGGGTCTTGTCCATCACATCATTCTCCTAATGATGTGATCCCGTTATCAATGACATCCAATGTCCGTAGTCAGGAAACCATGAATATCAGTTGATCAACGAGCTAGTCAACTAGAGGCTCACTAGGGACATGTTGTGGTCTATGTATTCACACATGTATTACGATTTCCGGATAACATAATTATAGCATGAATAATCGACAATTATCATGAACAAGGAAATATAATAATAATCATTTTATTATTGCCTCTAGGCATATTTCCAACAGTCTCCCACTTGCACTAGAGTCAATAATCTAGTTACATTGTGATGAATCGAACACCCATAGAGTTTTGGTGTTGATCATGTTTTGCTCGCGGAAGAGGTTTAGTCAATGGATCTGCGACATTCAGATCCGTATGCACTTTGCAAATATTTATGTCTCCATCTTGAACATTTTCACGAATGGAGTTGAAGCGGCAACTTGATGTGCCTGGTCTTCTTGTGAAACCTGGGCTCCTTGGCAAGGGCAATAGCTCCAGTGTTGTCACAGAAGAGAGTGATCGGCCCCGACGCATTGGGCATGACTCCTAGGTCGGTGATGAAATCCTTCATCCATGTTGCTTCATGCGCTGCCTCCGAGGCTGCCATGTACTCCGCTTCACATGTAGATCCCGCCACGACGCCTTGCTTGCAACTGCACCAGCTTACTGCCCCACCATTCAAAATATACACGTATCCGGTTTGTGACTTAGAGTCATCCAGATCTGTGTCGAAGCTAGCGTCGACATAACCCTTTACAACGAGCTCTTCGTCACCTCCATAAGCGAAACATATCCTTAGTCCTGTTCAGTACTTCAGGATATTCTTGACTGATGTCCAGTGTTCCATGCCGGGATTACTTGGGTACCTTCCTACCAAACTTACGACAAGGTTTACATCAGGTCTGGTACACAGCATGGCATACATAATAGACCCTATAGCCGAGGCATAGGGGATGACACTCATCTTTTCTCTATCTTCTGCCGTGGTCGGGCTTTGAGCCGACCTCAATTTCACACCTTGCAACACAGGCAAGAACCCCTTCTTGGACTGATCCATATTGAACTTCTTCAATATCTTATCAAGGTATGTGCTTTGTGAAAGACCTATGAGGTGTCTCGATCTATCTCTATTGATCTTGATGCCTAATATGTAAGCAGCTTCTCCAAGGTCCTTCATTGAAAAACACTTATTCAAGTAGGCCTTAATGCTGTCCAAAAGTTCTATATAATTTCCCATCAAAAGTATGTCATCTACATATAATATGAGAAATGCTACAGAGCTCCCACTCACTTTCTTGTAAACGCAGGCTTCTCCATAAGTCTGCATAAACCCAAACGCTTTGATCATTTCATCAAAGTGATTGTTCCAACTCCGAGATGCTTGCACCAGCCCATAGATGGAGCGTTGGAGCTTGCATACCTTGTTAGCATTCTTAGGATCGACAAAACCTTCCGGCTGCATCATATACAATTCTTCCTTAAGATAGCCGTTAAGGAATGCCGTTTTGACGTCCATTTGCCATATCTCATAATCATAGTATGCGACAATTGCTAACATGATTCAGACAGACTTCATCTTCGCTACGGGAGAGAAAGTCTCATCATAGTCAACTCCTTGAACTTGCCGATAACCCTTAGTGACAAGTCGAGCTTTATAGATGGTAACATTGCCATCCGCGTCCGTCTTCTTCTTAAATATCCATTTATTTTCTATCGCTCGCCGATCATCGGGCAAGTCTGTCAAAGTCCATACTTTGTTTGCATACATGGATCCTATCTCGGATTGCATGGCTTCAAGCCATTTGTTGGAATCTGGGCCCGCCATCGCTTCTTCATAGTTCGAAGGTTCACCGTTGTCTAACAACATGATTTCCAAGACAGGGTTGCCATACCATTACGGCGTGGAACGTGTCCTTGTGGACCTTCGAAGTTCAGTAGCAACTTGATCCGAAGTACCTTGATCATCATCACTAACTTCCTCTCTAGTCGGTGCAGGCACCACAGGAACATCTTCTTGAGCTGCGCTACTTTCCGGTTCAAGAGGCAGTACTTCATCGAGTTCTACTTTCCTCCCACTTATTTCTTTCGAGAGAAACTCTTTCTCCAGAAAGGGCCCATTCTTGGCCAGAAAGGGCCCCGCTGGTCAATGGTTTATTCTTAATGAATCTCGAACGTGATGTTACACACATTCATAGTGTGAATACCAAAAGATGTAAGGTTGATAACAATAGTCCCACATAAAACATATTTCTCATATAAATAGAACAACCATTATTCTCGGATTTAAATGAGTAGCCATCTCGCATTAAACGAGATCCAGATACAATGTTCATGCTCAAAGCTGGCACTAAATAACAATTATTGAGGTTCAAAACTAATCATGTAGGTAAATGTAGAGGTAGCGTGCCGACGGTGATCACATCGATCTTGAAACCATTCCCAACGCGGATCGTCACCTCGTCCTTCGCCAGTCTCCGCTTATTCCGCAGCTCCTGTTTTGAGTTACAAATATGAGCAACCGCACCGGTATGAAATACCCAGGAGCTACTACGAGTACTGGTAAGGTACACATCAATTACATGTATATCACATATACCTTAGGTGTTGCCGGCCTTCTTGTCCGCTAAGTACTTGGGGCAGTTCTGCTTCCAGTGTCCGCTTCCCTTGCAATAAAAGCACTCAGTCTCAGGTTCGGGTCCATGATTTGGCTTCTTCCCGGCAACTGGCTTACCAGGCGCGGCAACTCCCTTGCCGTCCTTCTTGAAGTTCTTCTTACCCTTGCCTTTCTTGAAACTAGTGGTTTTATTGACCATCAACACTTGATGTTCCTTTTTGATTTCTACCTCCGCTGATTTCAGCATTGAAAATACCTCAGGAATAGTTTTCACCATCCCCTTCATATTGTAGTTCATCACAAAGCTCATGTAGCTAGGTGGTAGCGACTGAAGGCTTCTGTCAATGACCGCCTCATCTGGGAGGTTAATGTCCAGCTGGGACAAGCGGTTGTGCAACCCAGACATTTTGAGTATGTGCTCACTGACAGAACTATTTTCCTCCATCTTACAACTGTAGAACTTGTCGGAGACTTCATATCTCTCGACCCGGGCATGAGCCTGGAAATCCATATTTAGCTCTTTGAACATCTCATATGCTCCGTGTTGCTCAAAACGCTTTTGGAGCCCCGGTTCCAAGCTGTAAAGCATGCCGCACTGAACAAGGGAGTAGTCATCAACACGCGACTGCCAGGCGTTCATAACATCTTGAGTTGCTGGGAAAACGGGTGCTTCACCTAGCGGTGCATCTAGGACATATGCTCTTTTGGCAGCTATGAGGATGATCCTCAAGTTCCGGACCCAGTCCGTGTAGTTGCTGCCATCGTCTTTCAGCTTGGTTTTCTCTAGGAACGCGTTGAAGTTGAGGGCAACATTAGTGTGGGCCATTTGATCTACAAGACATATTGCAAAAGTTTTTAGACTAAGTTTATGATAATTAAGTTCATCTAATGAAATTATTTAATGAACTCCCACTCAGATAGACATCCCTCTAGTCATCTAAGTGATCCATGATCCGAGTCAACTAGGCCGTGTCCGATCATCACGTGAGACGGGCTAGTCATCATCGGTGAACATCTCCATGTTGATCATATCTTCTATACGACTCATGTTCGACCTTTCGGTCTCTTGTGTTCCGAGGCCATGTCTGTACATGCTAGGCTCGTCAAGTCAACCTAAGTGTTTTGCATGTGTAAATCTGGCTTACACCGTTGTATGTGAGCGTTAGGATCTATCACACCCGATCATCACGTGGTGCTTGAAACAACGAACTTTCGCAACGGCGCACAGTTAGTGGGAACACTTTCTTGAAATTGTTATGAGGGATCATCTTATTTACTACCGTCGTTCTAAGCAAATAAGATGCAAAAACATGATAAACATCACATGCAATCAAATAGTGACATGATATGGCCAATATCATTTTGCTCCTTTTGATCTCCATCTTGAGCGCCATGATCATCATCGTCACCGGCATGACACCATGATCTCCATCATCATGATCTCCATCATCGTGTCTCCATGAAGTTGTTCGCCAACTATTACTTCTACTACTATAGCTAACGGTTTAGCAAAGAAGTAAAGTAATTACATGGCGTTATTCAATGACACGCAGGTCATACAATAAATAAAGACAACTCCTATGGCTCCTGCGGTTGTCATACTCATCGACATGCAAGTCGTGATTCCTATTACAAGAACATGATCAATCTCATACATCACATATAATTCATTCATCACATCCTTTTGGCCATATCACATCACAAGGCATATGCTGCAAAAACAAGTTAGACGTCCTCTAATTGTTGTTGCAAGTTTTTACGTGGCTGCTATAGGGTTCTAGCAAGAACGATTCTTACCTACGCCAAAACCACAACGTGATATGCCAATTTATATTTACCCTTCATAAGTACCCTTTTCATCGAATCCGATCTGACTAAAGTGGGAGAGACAGACACCCGCTAGCCACCTTATGCAACTAGTGCATGTCAGTCGGTGGAACACATCTCACGTAAGCGTACATGTAAGGTCGGTGCAGGCGCTTCATCCCACGATGCCGCTGAAACAAGATAAGACTAGTAGTGGCAAGTAAATTGACAAAATCTCGCCCACAACAAAATTGTGTTCTACTCGTGCATAGAAACTACGCATAGACCTAGCTCATGATGCCACTTTGTTGGGAACGTTGCAGAAAATAAAAAAATTCTACGCTTCACCAAGATCAATCTATGGAGTCATCTAGCAACGAGAGATAGGAGTGCATCTACATACCCTTGTAGATAGCGAGTGGAAGCGTTCAAGAGAACGGGGTTGATGGAGTCGTGATCCAAATCACCGATGATCCTAGCGCCGAACGGACGGCACCTCCACGTTCAACACATATGCGGTTGGGAGACGTCTCCTCCTTCTTGATCCAGCAAGGGAAGGAGAGGTTGATGAAGATCCAGCAGCACGACGGCGTGGTGGTGGAAGTAGCGGGGATCACGGCAGGGCTTCGCCAAGCTCAACGAGAGGGAGAGGTGTTACGGGGAAGAGGGAGGCGCCAGGGGCTTGGGTGCGCAGCCCTCCCTCCCCCCTCTTTATATAGGGGCCCTGGGGGGCTCCGGCCCCCGAGAGATCCAATCTCAAAGGGGGCGGTCAAAGGGGGGAACTTGCCCCCCAAGTCAGGTGGGGCGCCCCCCACCCCTAGGGTTTCCAACCCTAAGCGCAGGGGGAGGCCCAAGGGGGGCGCACCAGCCCACTAGGGTGTGGTTCCCTTCCCACTTCAGCCCATGGGGCCCTCCGGGATAGGTGGCCCCACCCGGTGGACCCCCGGGACCCTTCCGGTGGTCCCGGTATACCGGTGACCCCCGAAACTTTCCCGGTGGCCGAAACTGGACTTCCTGTATACAAATCTTTACCTCCGGACCATTCCGGAACTCCGCGTGACGTCCGGGACTCCGAAAAACTTTCGGGTTACCGCATACTAATATATCTACAACCCTAGCGTCACCGAACCTTAAGTGTGTAGACCCTACGGGTTCGAGAATCACGCAGACATGACCGAGACAGCTCTCCGACCAATAACCAACAGCGGGATCTGGATACCCATGTTGTCTCCCACATGTTCCACGATGATCTCATCGAATGAACCACGATGTCGAGGATTCAAGTAATCCCGTATACAATTCCCTTTGTCAATCGGTACGTTACTTGCCCGAGATTCGATCATCGGTATCCCAATACCTCGTTCCATCTCGTTACCGGCAAGTCACTTTACTCATACTATAATGCATGATCCCGTGACCAACCACTTGGTCACATAGAGCTCATTATGATGATGCATTACCGAGTGGGCCCAGAGATACCTCTCCGTCATACGGAGTGACAAATCCCAGTCTCGATCTGTGCCAACCCAACAGACACTTTCGGAGATACCTGTAGTCTACCCTTATGGCCACCCAGTTTCGTTGTGACGTTTGGTACACCCAAAGCACTCCTACGGCTCGTACCTAGTTAAAGAGCTTGCCGCCCAATTCTATCAGCTCATGGGCCAGTTGCGAACCCGGTTTATACAGCTTTTTAAGGATACCTGTAAACAACCCATGTCAATAGTGGACTTAGCGGCCTGTGTCCAGGAGGAAGGAGAGTCAACAACCCATTGGGTACGCCGTGTCTCGGAAATTTTGCACTCGTCAGACCGTATCAACGCTGATTCTGCGATTATAACCCTGGAAGGCAACTGCCGGTTTACGCCTCTGAAGTTAAAATTGGGACGAATGAAGCATTTTTGTAACGACATGGGCACCCTCATGGGTGTTTTAGTGAAGTATTGTGATTCTGATAGTACCAATGATCCCGCGTCTGAGGATGACAATGCAGGGAAGGGAAAAAAGAACAGCAACTCCAAGGGTCAGCAACACAACGCGGCAGGTCATGGGAATGGAGGCAAACGTAAAGCGGATGATTTTGTGGCTAATACTAACGCGCAGGACAAGGGTCAGCGACGTAAGGGTAAAGCGGCGAATCGCGGTGGAGCTCCGAATCCTAACCCGGATCGCCTAAACTATTTGTTGAACCAGCCCTGTCCGAAGCACGGGACGAAGGAGGTGTCGGCCAACCACCTTTGGAAGGACTGTTACATTATACAGGAGTTCAAGAATTCTAATGCTTTCCGTTATGATCATGGATCAGGCGGCGGTTCAGGATCCGGTTTCCATGGGCCGGGTCACGATGGAGGAGCTTTCGGTTCGAGGCTTCAATGGCAATCGGGGTGGACATAACAATCAGAATAATCGAATAACCAAGATGGTTACAGCCCGGCAGCAATCGGGTTATCGAGCCATCCGAGCGGTTGAATAGTGGGCAATATCATGTTTTCGCGACTAGCTTGGATAAGCGAGACCAGAAACTCCATAAGCGGCGGTGAATTACATTGAACCGGTCGTACCACGTTATTTACGCTGGTCGGAACAACCAATCGTATGGAGCAGAGAGGATCACCCTCTCCGGGTTGACAATCCGGGTCAGCTAGCATTAGTGGTAGCCCCTCAGGTGGGAGGTTATAAATTCACCAAAGTGCTCATGGATGGGGGGAGCAGCATTAACATCTTATATTATGAGACCTTCCGCCGTATGGGGCTGACAGATAAAAATCTTAAACCGTCCAATACAGTATTCCATGGTGTGGTACCTGGCAAGTCAGCATATCCTGTTGGCAAGATAGCTCTGGAGGTGGCCTTTGGGGACGATCATGATTCTCGGTCCGAGACGCTGACTTTTGAAGTGGTGAAGATCCGGAGCCCATATCATGCTCTATTTGGGCGGCCGGCTTATGCCAAATTCATGGCACGTCCTTGTTATATCTATTTACAGCTCAAGATGCCGAGTCACAAGGGAACGATAACGGTTCATGGAAGCCGCGAGATTGCTTTGGAATGCGAGGAAGGTGATGCGGCCTATGCAGAGTCGGTTTGTGCTACGGAAGAGTTAAAATATTACAAGGACAATGATGATCCGGCGGACATGACCCTGTTGAAGAAGCCAACTATAGAGCATGATCCGGATTTAAAGTTCAAATCGGCGGCTGAGACTAAGCTTGTTGACTTCGTGCCTGGCGATTCGTCCAAGCAGTTCACTATCAGTGCCAACTTGGACCCAAAATAGGAAAGCGCGCTCATCGAGTTCATCCGTGAGAATCGGGACATTTTTGCATGGAAGCCTTCTGACATGCCAGGTGTACCGAGGGAACTCGCTGAGCACACTCTTAATGTTGATCCTAAGTACAAACTGGTGAAGCAGTTTCTCCGCCGGTTTAACGAGGAACAGCGCAAAGCTATTGGAGAGGAGGTAGCCAGGCTCTTAGCAGCCGGTTTTATTGTTGAAGTCTTCCATCCAGAATGGCTTGCTAATCCGGTGCTGGTTCTTAAGAAAAACGGCACTTGGCGCATGTGTGTGGATTACACAGACCTTAACAAAGCCTGTCCAGCAGACCCCTTTGCCCTCCCCCGCATTGACTAGATTATCGATGCCACCGCGGGATGTGAGCTTTGAGTTTTCTGGATGCATATTCTGGTTATCATCAGATCAAGATGGCAGTTAAGGACCAAGAGAAGACAGCATTCATAACTCCCTTTGGAGCCTTCTGCTATGTATCTATGCCTTTTGGGCTCAAGAGCGCCCGAGCAACTTATCAGCGGTGTGTACAATTGCCTTCATAAACAGATCGGCCGTAATGTGCATGCCTATGTGGATGATATTGTGGTCAAGTCAAGGGAGAAGGAGACGCTGATTGACGATTTGAAAGAAACCTTTGATAACCTACGGACTTACAAGATGATGCTCAACCCGGCCAAATGCGTTTTTGGTGTACCGGCAGGCAAGTTATTGGGTTTTCTTGTGTCCAACAGGGGAATTGAAGCTAATCCGGAGAAGATTACAGCTATCACCTCCCTGGCTAAACCGAAGTGTATCAATGACGTTCAGCGCTTGGCAGGACGGATTGCCGCGCTAAGCCGGTTTATCAGCCGCCTCGGTGAGAAGGCGATCCCACATACCGAATCTTTGAAGAAGATGGATCAATTAAATGCAGGTTAATTTCTTGATGAAGCGTTTGAGGACTTAAAGCGGCAATTAGCCAATCCACCCATTCTTGCAGCTCCGATTGACAAATAACCATTGCTACTATATGTAGCGGCTAATGCTCGTGCAGTCAGCATGGCTATTGTGGTGGAGCGCAAAAGGCGGGCAAAGAGTATCCGGTTCAGCGTCCGGTTTACTATATCAGCGAGGTACTTATTGAGTCCAAGCAAAGGTACCCGCATTGGCGTAAACTGGTGTATGGGGTTTTCATGGCGAGCCGGAAGCTTAAACAATACTTCGAGGACATCCTATCACGATGGTCAGCTCTGCTCCTTTGGGAGATATAATTCAGAATAGGGAGGCGACTGGCCGGATTGCCAAGTGGGCTATAGAGCTTGGACCGCACGGTTTGCAATATGTACCTCGGACGGCGGTCAAATCTCAAGCACTTGTTGATTTCATCATTGATTGGACGGAGCTACAAGCACCTGAAGAGAAGCGGATCACACTTATTGGACTATCCATTTTGATGGGTCCGAGCAATTGGAGGGCTCGGGCTGGAGTCGTATTAACTTCCCACGAGGTGATAAGTTACATTACGTTCTCCGCTCAATGTTCCCTTATCTTGACAATGCAGCTGAGTATGAAGCTTTGCTTCATGGTCTTCGGATGGCAAAGGAGATGAATCTCAGCCGGGTTAAATGCTTGATGACTCGGACCTGGTGGCTCAACAAGTTTACGGCACTTGGGATTCCAAGGATCAGCTCATGGCAGCTTATCGTCGTGAGGTGGATATTGTTGCGGCCACTTTAAGGGTTACCAGTGGATCATGTGGATGACGGAAGAACGAAGCGGCGGATGCTTTAAGCCAGCTGGGCTCTCAGTAAACCGGTCCCGCCTAACGTCTTTTAGATGTTACGCATAACCCGTCTGTCAAGCTCCTGGTGAAGAGGATTTGGCTATTCACGATCCGGAGGCTCGATTGGTGGCAACCTTACATGTCATACGGATTGGACAGTTCCTTATCTTGCGTACATGAACCGGGGCGAGTTACCAGAGGTCGTGACTCGGGCCAGGCAGATAGTCAGTCGATCCAAGTCCATGACTATTATCAATGGCGAAGTTGCATCATTGCACGTGTCGAGGCGTTTCAGCGTTGTGTGTCCCCTGAGGAAGGCTGTGAAATTTTGCGTGAAATACATGAAGGGGATTGTGGTCACCATGCCGGTTCAAAATCGCTGGTAGCTAAGGCGTTTCGTCACGGTTTCTACTGGTTGACTGCCCATGCTGATGCGGAGGACCTAGTGAGACGATGCGATGGCTGTCAGAAATTCTCAAGGCGCGCTCATGTGCCGGCTCAAGAATTGAGAATGATTCCAATTACTTGGCCGTTTGCGACTTGCGGGCTGGATATGGTTGGACCCTTCAAAAGGTCCAAGGACAAGAAGACCCACCTTTTGGTGGCAGTGGACAAGTTTACAAAGTGGGTTGAAGCGGAGCCCGTGAGCAAGTGTGATGCAGCCACGGCGGTTCAATTCATTAAAAAGGTGATTTTCCGGTTTGGCTTTCCGCACAGTATCATTACTGATAATGGTACCAACTTGTCCAAGGGCGCTATGAAGGAGTTTTGTGAGCGTGAGCACATCCGGCTTGACGTGTCATTAGTAGCTCACCCACAGTCCAATGGCCAAGCAGAGAGGGCTAACCAAGAGATCTTACGAGGCATCAAGCCCCGGCTTATGGTTCATTTACAACGAAGGCCAGGATGTTGGGTTGAGGAGTTACCATCTGTGTTATGGAGCATCAACACCACGCCCAACAGATCGACAGGATACACACCGTTCTTCATGGTCTACGGAGCGGAGGCGGTCCTCCCCAGTGATATCCTTCACGATTCACCTCGTGTAGCGGCGTATGTTGAAGCGGACAACGAGGAAGCACGGCAAGACGCTTTGGACCTGTTGGACGAGGAGCGTGACACCGCTGCCGCTCGTTCGGCGATTTACCAGCAGGATCTTTGTCGATATGACAGTCGCCGAGTTAAAACCAGAACCTTTCAAGAAGGAGATCTGGTGCTTCGACTCATCCAAGACCAGACTGATATGCACAAGTTATCCCCACCTTGGGAGGGACCTTTCATGGTCAGCAAGAATCTGCACAACGGGTGGTACTATCTGATCGATGTTCGAGAGCATAAAGACTCACGCCGCGTGAGAGGAGGAGACCAACAGGCCCTGGAACATAGCTCATCTTCGGCCTTAGTATACATGAGCCATAGGCTCTGCTTATGTACATATTAAGACGATGTATATATTATGATCAATATAATAAATCGGAGCCTTAGCTAAAGCGGGGTCTCTGTTATTTTTATATCATGTGTGGTTACACGGAGTTTTTTTATCTTAAAGCGACCTCCGGTTTACCCCTTGAGTTAGCTTTTTCAAACAAGCTTTGTATCATGTCTCTAGGGGGCTTGGTCGTATCCGAACCAATGCAACACCTTTAGACCGGCAAAAGCCACAAGATCACTTGGGGACTTGGTCATGTCTGAACCAGTCACGCCTCTTGATCGGCCTAAGGCCACAGAATCACTTGGGGGCTTTGATCGAACCCGAACCATCGCTACACCTCTTGATCGGCGTCATGCCACTGCATCATTTGGAGACCTTGGCTGACTTGAACCATAGCTACGCCTGTCGGGGGCTTGGTCTTGTCCGACCACGGTAATGCCACTTGATCGGCTCATATAGCCTCTTTTTTGCAAATGATTATGTTTGTCTTTGCTTGAGATATATTTCTCTTATTTGCATATGTTTTGTTGTGTTCTTATACCAACGATTGTTAAACAGGTTCGACTGTCAATTGACGGAACACGGACTATTCTTGATCCGGAGACATCTTGCCCGGTTTGATTTTCTACTAACCTCCTATTTTGGGGTAATGCTAGTCTTTTCTGTAAACCGGAATGGTTACTTGGTAACCCGACCTTATATTCACAGGAGCTGTTCTCCTGCGAAAGTGGTTTTCTTAAAATGCTCCGGTTTACGATTGGCATAGCCAACTTCATGGCCTATGGTGGCAGGTATCATATATTGTTATATTTGATCATATGTTTAAATCTAAGAAGTTATCTTTGATTTCATATACAACCGATATTATGACCCGCCTGGTGGTACAACCACAGCGGCGTTTTAAGACCTTTTTTGTAGATAGCGGTTTAACATTAATGATTCAAAGGAAGCATAAGTTGCAATACGTATGCACGAAGGCATATCAGCACCAAGTGTGGCAGCTAGTCTATTACACGGCAACATGGTGCCCAGATGAGATAATTGTTTTCCATCATATCATAATGAAACAGCAAATATAAACCGGTTTCCGGTTTACGCTTGGTCGCCAGCTTGCTCTGATGGTTGCGGATCATTCTGCGCCGCTTCAGCTTCTGCTCCTCTACCCAGCGGCTGGAAATCAACAGTTGTCCAGTCGATTCCCATTAATGCTTGAAATACAACTTCATCGTCGATCAGCAAGGACGGTTCAATGTCAGGAGCGTAAGTATGCTTACGGATTGGAGGGATAAGATTCTCCGCTTCAGGAACTGGTGCAACCACTCGTTTATTTTGACCATCATATTGAGCTTGATAGTGGGACAAATTTGCCTCTTCAGCCAATTGACAAGCCAGAGGGCGCACTTCCCAGTTTATAGCTCGGAGATCCTCTTCACAGAATTCTGTCCCGTCCTCCTTCACGCTTGGGAAGCCTTGGGCGCTTCAACAGGATCAAAATCTGGAACCCATGCTTTTGCCGGATTAAAGGCGTTTATAGCGCCCGGTTACGGCAGCAGATTTCTTCAATTCTTCAATCCGGGCAGGAAGCATTGACAACATCTTGATGGTGTCCTGAATCAAGGTCGGGGCCGGGTTCTTTGTGAGAAGCGATCTTGATGATCCGTTCTTGGCGCTGTATCTGATTGTTCTATCAATGTATAGGCGGCTTTCAGTTTCTTCCGCGCCGATCCCAAGTGGCCAATACGTGTCCCTAAATCATTCAAAGGGTTGGTAAACCGGCTACAATATGAGGAGACATCGTTACTGCAGAACATAAAAATGCTTACCAAAGACGGCAGCGGTCATAGCATGCACTTGACGCTTTACGCTGGCCAGCTCATCTACCATCGGTTTGAGTGCAGCTTCATCCTTTTCTGCCCTTTGAAGTAAAGCGGCCTTTTCATTGGCCCAATTTGCCTGTTCCTTGTTGAAGTCCTCTTTAAGCTGTTCCATGACGCTTAAAGCGCTGGTTAATTCGTCTTTGGCTTTTGAGGTTTCAGTCTGTTGAGATTTCAGGTTTTCTTGAAGATCAGCAACTTGGCTTTCTTTCTTGTTTCAGTCACCTCGCACACAGGTCATTGATTAAAAGATTATGATGCAGAATTGAAGTACCAACCACATAACAGGTTAGGCCCTTGGTACTTGGGGGCTAATGCATATTTGCTTTTTATCCTACAAATTTCATATAAGTCCCAAGATCAATACAAGTATTCAACTTGGCACTTGGGGGCTAATGTGTATTTGCTCTACCCTCTGGTAGCCTTTGGAATTCTTCTTGTACAAAGTCCGGTTTAGCTTACTTAAGTTAAACTGCCCTTGAAACTACAGCTTCAATGTAAAGCTTCATTCAAAAAAGGTTCAAGTCGGAAAGTCCGGTTTAAGTTACTATCTTCAAACCGTCACTTGGGGGCTACCGGAGTTGATGATTGAAATACGCAAGAAGAGTCGTATGAAATTTACCTCATATTTATCCTTCATCATTTTTACCAAACCAGCTTCACAATCACGGCTGGTATATAGCGATTCAGATAACCGGAATAAAGTTCACGAGGGTCGAGTAGCAAACTGGCTAAATCGATGTTCCATTTGCCTTTACCAAAGGCTGCAAACTCGTCTTTTTGCGGTGTGCTTGGACAAAAGCAGCAGGATTGCCGGATCGAGAATGACCGGCGATAATAATGACATCATCATCCTTGGCTTCGCCGGTTCGCATTGGGGTCGCCGGATTGTCGGTGTGCTTGGAAGGGCTCGCTGTCTTGTCGGTTTGGACAAGGCTCGTGGGTTGATTAATTCGGCCTGAGGCATCAACATGCACATCTTCAGCAGCAACATCATGGTCTTGCGGTGGTGGGTCATCCATCACGTCATCATGGATAGGTTCTTCCGGATCTATCATTCTGGCCGGTTCAAGAATGTCATCTTCTTTCGCCGCTTTGTCCAGACGAGCTTTTTTGTTGGGCCTAGGCTTGGTCCTGAAAGAGAAAAGATAAGATGAATCCAGTAAATATGGAAAGTACTATATCAAGCAGAATTATTAGTAAAATGGCTCACCCAAGCACAATCTTGAGTGGTGGGAGCTGGGTGGCGAAGACTTGCGGAAGAAGAATGAGAAGTGCCACGATAATCGGAGTCGAGGGATTAAGAGGTTGCGAATACAACCCGCTTTAGGATAAGCATTGATGAAACAGTTAGAGACCTCGAGCGGCGTTCCGAACCGGACTATTCAAGAACCGGCGGAGGTAACTACTTGACCGCTATGCCGGGTTGTGCGGCGAGCTTCATGCTGTTGTGTCTTCATAAGAAAGTTTCGGTCCAAGTAAGCAAGGGGATGAGAGAATTTAACTTTCCGGTTCGCCCGACGGATTTTTAGTGAAGGTAAAGGATTTGAATCAAAAGAAAGAGTGGTTACCTCTACAGCGTCAGCATGACTGACCTCAGCTTCATCCTGACAATAATTATTATCAATAAGGCGTGTGAAAAGTAAACCAAGTGAGTCAAGTTCTACCTCAACGTCCGGATTACCCACATTGTCATCAGCTGGAGGATCGGAGGAGCAGTGGTTCTCTTTCGGTGGGCCAGTTTCTTCACAACTCGCGTCTTGGGCCGGATTGCCTTCTCCGGTTTCTCCTGAGGAGTCTTTTTGCTCCAAAATGGATCATCACCTTGTTTGAAAGACATTAAAGTTAATAGAGGGTATTTAAAGTATGCCTAGATTTCATAAAGGTATGTGATATGAGGCTTACAGCTGGCGGTTTTTTCTTGGTAGAAAAAGGAAGCAGGCCGGTTTGAGCGCAGGCAGTCTCAGGTTCATTCAACATCTTCTTAACAGCCTCAGTGACTTCATCGTCTGACAGATGGACTTCAATGTGCCGTAGAGGATCTTTTAAGTCTTCTGTGTATTCGCACATCAAACCGGAGCGCCGGCTTAAGGGTAGTACGCTCCAAGATATCCAGCAGCGGGCAAGGTCAACTCCGGTCAGCCCATTAGCCATGAAGGCCCGGAGCTTGGATAATTGAGGAACATATTTGTTTCTCTCCCTCGCAGTCAATCTTTGACGGAAGGGATGTGTATTGCTTAACCTTCCGGACGGTAACCCGGCAAGGGATTTTCTCCATCAGGCGAAGTATCTTTGCAGTAGAACCATGTCGCATTCCATTCTTTGGGATGGCTGTGCAGTTTGGCGTGAGGATAAGTAACTTCTTTTCTCTTTTGAATCGCCATGCCGCCTAGTTACGTGTTGGGGCCGTCGAGAATTCGATGCGGCGGTTTAGATGGAAACAATCTCTGAACAGTTCAACTGAGGGCTCCTCTTGAAAGAACACCTCACAAAGCACTTGGAAGTGACAGATATTGGTTACGGAGTTAGGGCCAATATCTTGTGGATGCAATTGGAAGTTGGCCAAGACATCCCGATAAAACTTTGAACCGGGTGGACTGAAACCCTGGGCCAGATGGTCAGCAAAAACAACAACTTCTCCATCCTTGGGTTCCGGAACACTTTCCGGGCCAGGGACCCTCCAGTGAATGACATCTTTTTTGCCCACAGTGCCAATTTTGACTAAGTTCTCCAGCTGCGTCTCGGTCACTCGAGAAGCGACCCAATTGCACTCATATACTTGCTTGGCCATGGTACAGTCTGCAGAATATTTACACCGGTTCAAAGATATGTTGGAAAGATATACACCAATGCATTCAGTATTAAACCGGAAGAAGTTATTTATAAACCGGAGTTCTGCAAAGCGGCACTGTTTAGCTAATCACTGGCGGTTCAGTACGGGGGCTAATGTTATATGCCGAGTTATCAGATTTTTCTACAGAGCTAAACCGCCCGATTTAGCAATGATGCAGAGTCAGAACTGTGGTGAAAATAGGTTTCACAGTATTGCTTAACAGTTATCGGATCTGGAGCATGTTCAGGAAAGAAGTGAATATTCAAGATTTGAAAAGGAGCAGATGCTGAATCCATGAGCAAAGATACAGATCGATCTATGGCCCTGAGAGGTGTAAGGACAAAAGGATGGTACAAGTTGTCGATTCATGAGACCAAGATTTACAGGCTTATCTCAAGACTGCTATATGAACGAGAAGCATCTGACGAACGCTGAAGAACACAAGAACCCTAGAACAGATCTACGGGGGGAAGGAAAGAAGGCTTACCGGAGCTGAGGAAGAAAAGGAAGGTCGCCGCAGTATTCCGATGCCTTCGAGGTTGATGCAGCGGCCAAGGACGGAGCTGAGGTCGACGGCGGCGGCGGAGCTCTGAAGCAGGGCGGCGCAAGGAAGACGAAGAAGATGGGAATGAAGGGGAAAAATAAATGACACTTCGGGCCTATTTATAAGGCAACGTACATGTGTCAGGCGCGAAAATCAAGGAGCAGTGGGGCTTGGAAGCGGAGCTGCCGCCTCGATTCTCGCAGATCTATTAACAAAAGATATTGTGGATAACTTTATGACAGGTGACGTCATGCCGGTTCACGACGGTCAGAGAAGATGACATCACGGTGGTTTACCAGACAATACAAAGATGCAGAAGACGAAGTTTTTTACTAAGGATTGACATGAACCTGTTCAAATCAATCTGGGGCCTAATGTTGGGGATATTACCACTAGGGGTAAACCGGCCAGAGCAGGCCGGGTTAACTTCACCAGTAGTTGAACATGTCAAAGCCCAAGTAGATAGCAGAGGGCTTATGGCCCATAGCAGTTCACGCCGATGGCTGTAAACCGGCGTCAATATGTATCTTGTGTTGTAAGTTAGGAATAGTAGAGACCGAGCCGGATACGTCTATGAACCAGCGTTGGGACTCTGTAAACCGACGGGCGTCACCCGTGTATATAAGGGGACGGCCCGGCGGCGGTTTGGGACAGACAACAACAACTCGAGGCCTAGGCGAAGCTTGTTTGCTCCCTAGTCATCGAAACACCATCAATTCCATCACAACTAGACGTAGGCTTTTACCTTCATTGAAGGGGCCGAACTAGTATAACTCTCGTGTCCTTGTGTCCACTTTAACCCCTTCAAGTTAACCCGTAGCTATGGCTCCACGACTAAGTCCTTTCACGAGGACATCCGCCGTGACAAACCCACGACACAATGTCCACCAAGGTTCTTTGGTGCTTCAATTTCCCGGACGACCCTCAGACAGTCAATAGCAATATGTACTCTTTCCAAGTCCAGGTCCTCACTCAACGCTAGTGCTTCTCGACATGGGCTGAGATAAGTGTATAAATGGGTTGGGATTTCTTGGAAAATATAACGAGCCCAGTTAATTCATGCATTTCAAGGAAGTGCAAATGGGCTGGGATTTCTTAGAAAATATAAATGGGCCTGATTGACGTGAAATTATTTGTTCACCCAGCCCAGCAAATGGACTGTGCATTCTAGAAAACATGGGTTAAATATATGACACATTTTTGCATGCTGACCTGTGGACCAATAGGTCGAAGCCTACGCAGGGCATTGTCAACTTGGTCAACACATGATTGTGACATCTACAGTCATTGGATTTATATCCAACAGCCGGCATGCACCTTCAATCTCTCGTCTTCTTCCTCCAGCGTTGCTGGGACCGCTGGTCCGCCTCCGTGACTAAGCGGCTCTGCTTAGCACGCATCGCTGCGAAGCACTACCCCACTGCCGACCAGGCTATCTCTGCGAAGATAACTGTACGTGTGATGCTTACAGTGGGGACGAACCACGCCCATGGACGCATGCATGCAATGTAACTTCGGCGTGGTCAACATCGTCAAGGAACGACTTCCATCGGAAGTATACTGTACGTGGAGAGCCTGACAGCTGGGCCCACTAAGTTGACGGGGACGGAGGGCTTTGTCAACTTCATCAATATGAACGATTCTAGCTGCAGTGACCGTACGATGTCCATCCAACGGCCATCGTGCTTCTTCAACCTCTGGTCTTCTTGCTCCAGCCGCCCAAAGCAGCGCCGGTCGTGCCGCCTGCTCCTGCCTCCCGTGGTCGGCTGTGATGCCGCACAGGCCTCACCGCCCCCTACTACTCCCTCCGCTGGCCAGGCCATTCCTCCACTCACCCACACCCCCTGTTATTCTGCGGCGACGGTAGCCTCACACCGCAACCGAACGAGTGAACCCTCATACTCCTCTACGCGTGGGCATCCACTGCCGCGTCTTCCCCGACTCGCGTCGTCCCTTCCTAGGCCTCATTGCCGTCCACCGCCCGTGGTGCTCTCGGCGTGGCGTGGTCAATGTGGTCAACGACCGACTTCCATCGGAAGAGTAATCAGACGTGGAGAGGCCGATACCGGGTCCACGGCCACAGCCCAGTTTTTTTGTGATTTGCCAAGTAAGTCGCTTTGTCAGGCTTGTTGGGCTGCAAATCTTTCAAGACGAGGAGAGCTTCATTCGGCTGGCCGAGAAAATGGCCTATCAGTAATGAGAAATGGGTTGTACATTTTTAAAATACATCAAACCGGCAATTAGTTTCAAATTTCTTTTTTTCATTTCGAGGTTTTAAATTGCATTGATTTTTATGCGTGGACAATTTGTTGGACTTTAAATTGATATACATTTATTTTTAAAATCGGTTTGAATGTGACTCAAAATTTCGGGATTAAAAACAGTTCGGACCACACCGAAATATGCAAAAAAATTATAATTTTTTAACCGTGGCCACAATATGGGTTGTAATGCTAACAAAAAGAATATGGGCTCCAAAAAAACCTTAAGAATTAGCAAATGGGCTGTAAATTATTAGAAATGATGGCAGATGGGTTGTATGTTGTTTTCCACAGATTTGAGGCTTTCCTAAAAAAAGGTTGACGCACAAGCAGTGATTGTTGTATTTCCATCCAACGGCCGTCGTGCTTCTTCAATGTCTGCTCTTCCTGCTCCAGCCGCTCAAACAATCGTCGGCAGGACTGCCTGCTCCCTCCTCCCCGCGGCCGGCTGTGCTGCCGCGCAGGCCTCACCGCCCCACCGTACTCCCATCGCTGTGAAGGAAATATGCCCTAGAGGCAATAATAAAGTTATTATTTATTTCCTTATATCATGATAAATGTTTATTATTCATGCTAGAATTGTATTAACCGGAAACATAATACATGTGTGAATACATACACAAACAGAGTGTCACTAGTATGCCTCTATTTGACTAGCTCATTAATCAAAGATGGTTATGTTTCCTAGCCATGGACAAAGAGTTGTCATTTGATTAACGGGATCACATCATTAGGAGAATGATGTGATTGACTTGACCCATTCCGTTAGCCTAGCACTTGATCGTTTAGTATGTTGTTGTTGCTTTCTTCATGACTTATACATGTTCCTATGACTATGAGATTATGCAACTCCCGTTTACCGGAGGAACACTTTGTGTGCTACCAAACGTCACAACGTAATCGGGTGATTAAAAGGTGCTCTCAGGTGTCTCCAAAGGTACATGTTGGGTTGGCGTATTTCGAGATTAGGATTTGTCACTCCGATTGTCGGAGAGGTATCTCTGGGCCCTCTCGGTAATACACATCACTTAAGCCTTGCAAGCATTGCAACTAATGAGTTAGCTGCGGGATGATGTATTACGGAACGAGTAAAGAGACTTGCCGGTAACGAGATTGAACTAGGTATTGAGATCTTGACGATCGAATCTCGGGCAAGTAACATACCGATGACAAAGGGAACAACGTATATTGTTATGCGGTCTGACCGATAAAGATCTTCATAGAATATGTGGGAGCCAATATGAGCATCCAGGTTCCGCTATTGGTTATTGACCGGAGGCGTGTCTCGGTCATGTCTACATAGTTCTCGAACCCGTAGGGTCTGCACGCTTAAACTTTCGATCCACAGTTATATTATGAGTTTATGTGTTTTGATGTACCGAAGGAGTTCGGAGTCCCGGATGAGATCGGGGACATGACGAGGAGTCTCGAAATGGTCGAGAAGTAAAGATCGATATATTGGACAACTATATTCGGACTTCGGAAAGGTTCCGAGTGATTCGGGTATTTTTCGGAGTACCGGAGAGTTACGGGAATTCGCCGGGGAGTATATGGGCCTTATTGGGCCATACGGGAATAGAGGAGAGAGGCCGAAAGGAAGGAGGTGCGCAGCCCCCTTTTCCTTCCTCCTCTCCCCCTCTTTCTCCCCTTCTCCTACTCCAACAAGGAAGGAGGGAGGCCTACTCCCGGTGGGAGTAGGACTCCCCTTGGCGCGCCCCCTCCTAGGCCGGCCGCCCCCTCCTCGGTAACGCCCGGATAATCATGCTACAGTAATCTCACGTTGATGGTGCCACGTCACCTTTGTCACTGTAGTTAACCACGGGTTAATTCCAAACTGTTTCGAAATTCCGATTTAAATTTATGATAGCAATAAAAGTTTGCAAAAATTAAAAACTAAAATGTTCGGGGGTTGCCAAATATTGCATCGGTAATTATGGTGGAGTACACACATTTTTATAAAGTGTCTGAATATTTTAAAATGAATTAAAACATAAAAGGAAAAATAAGAAAAGAAAAACAAACCAAATAAATAAAGGGGGGGGGAAACCCCCTGGCCAACTGGGCCAAACGGCCCAGCCGGCCGGCCCATTGGCCCATCCGGCCCCCCCTCACTCCCTTAACCCTCCACCCCAACTCCCCACCGAACCCTAGCCCCACCCGCAACACCTCCCACTTCCCCCCCCCCTCGCCCCGACGAGCTGGATCGGGCTCGCCCCCCGATCCCGTCGCCCCCCCCCCCGATCCCCCCTCGCCCCCCCCCCCCCCCCTCGTCTCTCCCGATCTGGATCGGGATCCAGAGGAGGCCACCGCCCCGACCACCTCGCCTCGCCCGCCAGAATCGTCTCCTTGAGCGCCTCCTCGCCCTCCTCCTCACGGTCCTCCTCGACCTCCCCAGCCCTTGCCCGAACCCTGCAGAAACCCGTGAGCTTCCCCCCTCGCCCCCCTCTCCCCCTAGGGCGCCTCGGTGTCGCCCTCCCCCAGCCGTGATCGGCCTCCGGCGCCACCGTCGCCAGCGCCTGCCGGGCCGTTCCGCCCGGCCCCTCCCGTTCCCCGTCGGCTCCCCTGCCCGTGGCCGCCCGCGCCTTCCCCTTTGGTGCGCCTCGGCCACGAGCTCCGGCACCACCGACCGTGCCACAGCCTCGCCTTCCCCCTACATTGCGCTATCTGTGCGGCCCTCTCGGCGACACCGCTCGATCGCCCGAGGCCGCGCCCTGCTCCCCTGCGCCCCCTTGACCCTGAACCCCATCCCCTCGCCTCCGTCCCCCTCGGCGCACGGCCGATGGCGCCGGCCCCCAGCGCTCCTCCGTGCGGCCGCCCGTTGCATTGGCCGGCGACGCCTCGCCGTTTCCCCAGTTGGCTGGCGGGCGCCCATTTGAAATTTGGCGCCGTCGCTGCACACCCGAACCCGATAGGCCCCTAGGGGCCTATGACAAACGGGGCCCGTGCCCCATAACGTTTTTGGAAAAAAAGAATTAAAAAAATTAATAATAATAATAATAAATAAAATTAAAAATGATTTAATAAAATTAATTATTCATTAATTAATTAATTAAGTTAATTAATCATGATTAGATTAACATAATCACTAACTAAATTAACTAATATGTGATTAACCTAACCAGAGAATGACATGTGGGTCCCACTGGACCCACACGTCAGGTTGACCAGGTCAATGGTCAACGTTGACTGCTGACATCACCGTGATGTCATCTTGGCGTCGACTTTTACTTATTACGGATAATGTTGGATTAAATAATTAATTAAATTCCAAAAATTAATAAAATCTTTAGAAAATCATATCTTTTAATCCGTAACTTCGGATTAAAATATTTTCAACATGAAAGTTGCTCGAGCGGCGAGGACGAATCCGGATACGCAGTCCGTTCGTCCGCCACACACCCCTAACCTATCAGACCGCAACTTTCCCCCTCGGCTCCTTTGCTAGAAAACCACGAAACAGGGGATATTTTCCGGATGTTTCCCCTTAACAGTACCACCTCATACCATGTTAGGGCACGCCTAGCACCGTTACTTGTCATGTCATGCATCGATATGCATCTGTTTACATGGTATTCATTGTTTCTTCCCCTCTTCTCTCCGGTGAACTACGAGACCGGCCAGCTGCTGCTTGCCAGTTCGACTACGGTGTTGTGACCCTCTCTCTTGCCGAGCAACCAGGAATGCCCCCCCCCCCATGATCACCAGATATCGCCTATTCTACTCTATACTGCTTGCATTAGAGTAGTGTAGCATGTTACTGATTTCCGTTATACCTATCCTGATGCATAGCCTGTCCTTGTTATTACTGTTGTTACCATTACCTCCAATCCTATATGCTTAGTATAGGATGCTAGTATTTTCATCTGTGGCCCTACATTCTTGTCCGTCTACCGTGCTATACTATCGGGCCGTGATCACTCGGGAGGTGATCACGGGTATATACTATATACTTATACATGATACATGTGGTGACTAAAGTCGAATTGGTGGTGGAGCACCCATGAGTGGATCTTTGAGGCGGAGGCAGGCAGGCGAGTTGAGACCGCCTAGGAGAGAGGTGGGCTGGCCTGTCGGCGTTAGCGGATACTTAACACGCTTAACGAGATCTTGGTATTTGATCTGAGTTGGCTCTGAGCCTATACGCACTAACCATCTCTGTGGGAGTAGTTATAGGTATCCGGCGTCGTGGTATCGGCCAAGCACTTAGTGACGCCTTGGCCGGCGGCGGCGCGCGGATTGGACTGGGCGCCACTAGGCTAGAGTCTGCTTCCGGCAGACGCGTCATAACATGCAGGTGTGCTCGAGGCGATGGGCCCCGACCCTGGCGCTTAGGTTTAGAACCGGCGTCTGGCCTCTCTGTTGAGCCTAGGTGGGGCTGCGACATGTTGATCTTCAGCGGCCGGGCATGACCCGGAAAGTGTGTCGGCCAAATGGGATCAAGCGTCTTTGGGTAAGTTGGTGCACCCACAGAGGGAAGTTAATCTATTGAATAGCCGTGATCTTGATGTGACGACTTGGAGTTGTACCTTGACATTATGACAACTAGAACCGGATACTTAATAAAACACACCCTTCCAAGTGCCAGATACAACCGGTGGTCGCTCTCTCTCGGGGATATGAGGAGAGGATCGCCGGGTAGGATTATTGCTATGTGATATTACTTGGAGGACTTCAGTCTGCCCTCCTCTACCCGTTGCAAGACAGGTGACCAGAAGCGTAGTCTTCGATAAGACTAGCTATCCCCCTCTTATTCTGGCATTTTGCAATTCAGTCCACTGATATGGCCCTTTACACATATATCCATGCATATGTAGTGTAGCTCCTTGCTTGCGAGTACTTTGGATGAGTACTCACGGTTGCCTTGTTTCCCCTTTTCCCCCTACCTCTACTCGATTTACGCAGCAGACGATGGGGCCGGGGCGAGGCGCCACCGTCGATGGCGACTACTACACTAGAGGTGCCTACTACTACGTGCAGCCTGCGGCGGCGACCGAGAGTAGTTAGGAGGATCCCGAGCGGGAGGCCTGCGCCTCTTTCGATCTGTATCCCAGTTTGTGCTAGCCTTCTTAAGGCAAACTTGTTTAACTTATGTCTATACTCAGATATTGTTGCTTCCGCTGACTCGTCTATGATCAAGCACTTGTATTCGAGCCCTCGAGGCCCCTGGCTTGTATTATGATGCTTGTAAGACTTATTTTATTTGTAGAGTTGTGTTGTGATATCTTCCCATGAGTCCCTGATCTTGATCATACACATTTGCGTGCATGATTAGTGTACGATTGAATCGGGGGCGTTACAAGTTGGTATCGAGCCCATTTGCTGTAGGAATCCCCCTTCCACACTCCTTGGCCGAAGTCGAGTCTAGACATTGCAAAAACTTTTACTAACTTGGCTGTGTGCCTTACGGGCCCACGTCGCCATTGGGTGGTACTAGGATCTTTTACTCCTCGACCCTTACTCTGGGACTCTGAACTCTCTTCTACTCGGGTTAGACGAATTTACTAACTAACACTAGGATCCCGTGACCACATTCACCCCAAAGTTGGATAAAGCCATAGTTATTCCTTGGAATTGTATTTTGATCAATTTCCACACTGTCATTTGAATCCTTTGAAACATCTTTGTTTTCAGATGGAACCCACGAGGCAGGTCGTGCGCCACACGACTGCCATTGGTGCTCTCGGGATCACTGCGGTGCTAGCAGAGATGATGACCTATCTGGGTTATCGGCGGCACCCCGAGTACACCGTCTTTGAGGAGTACCGGGACTTTAACCAGAGGCGATGCCGAGCCATCGTCCACCTCTACTCTCGGAGTATGACTCCACTCATGCTTCACACCGCACATGGTGTTGGGGTGACTATCGATATGGCGATCCACGATGTTGCTTATGCCGCTCGACACGTCTTCGTGGAGAGTATCGGAGTTGGACACCTCCCCTTCGGGCACATTGCTATCGCGTCGATGTTGGTGAGGAGGGTTACTACACCGCTGCCTACTCCACTTTGTCACCAGAGAGCCCTTCTACCATCGTAACTTTGTTACGCATGTCGATGGGCTGGATCGAGCTAACCGAGCTCTTCGCCACGAGTTGTACACCACCCGTCGGCACCTTTACCGTGCTTTCGACGCTGCTGCACCCTTTGTCCGGTCCAGAGCTGCGGCGTTCTGCGATCTACCCAGCCAGGACCGTGATGCCCCGAGGTGTCGGTTGGCCGGTGGGAGGCTACTCTCCCGCACTTGGTCCTCTTACGCCACTTAGGCGTCGGGTTCTGCACTGTAGTATCCATGGCCCCAGTGTCACCGACGTGGAGGACTATCCGCTGCCACACTACCAGCTTTCAGCTACTGACTACCTCCACGATGCGCGTGGGACTGATGTAGGCTTGCTTGTTAATGTTAGATGCATTCGCCATGAGCACCTTGCGCCTCCTATGATGTCTTAGTCTATGTCTTGAACTCTTTGTACCGAACTCTATGCATGATCCCTTTTGTAAGATATGCCGACTACTATGTAGTTTCTATCGTCTTTGCTTTCATTATGCATGTTTCATCATGAATGATTCTTGTCCTTTGCATAATTTCTCAAATGCTGAACTACCTGTTATATATTAGCGGGATGGTTAGACCAGCTGGTCGTGGTCGTGGTGGCAACTTCCCACTACCGCTTTGAGTACATGGCTGGTATGATCCAACAGCTTGAGATGAATCGCCAGTTCATGGAGAACATGATGGCTCGGTTTCCTCGCCCCAATATGAACCAGCAGCCAAACACAACAACTCTGCGAGATTTCATACGCCTCAACCCAAGTGTGTACTGCAGCTCAACCCAGCCGATGGATCTTGATGGTAGCTCCGTGACATCACCTATGAGATGGAGTCTCGATGTAGCCCCGCCAGCTATGTCACTTTTGCTTCCTTCTTCCTGAAGGGACCCATGACTCAATGGTGGGACAGCCACAGGCGTACTCTGCCAGCTTGGAACAATCATCACCGGCGGACTTCCAAGCTGCTTTCCGTGCCGCTTCATCCCTCAAGGGGTCATGGACCGGAAGAAGCGTGAGTTCATAACCACACCCAAGGCAACAAGACTGTTGAAGCTTATCGTGAGAGTTGACTTGTCTCGCTATCTTTGAAGAGGATATTGCAACCGATGCCTTGCAGACAAGAGAAGTTCCGTGACGGTCTTCTAGCTGACATCAAGCTCGCACTTCTAGTGCACGACTTTGCTGATTTCACCACCTTGGTGAACAAGGCTATCAATGTCGAAACTGGTCTGCAGGAATACCAGAGCTCTAACAGCGTATAACCGTGACACGGGCTCATCTTGGGCCCGTCCTCGCAGGTTGAAGATATGGATTCCCAACATCATGTACCAGCCGAATGCACCTGCTCCAAGGCAGAGCTATGCTGCACCTCGTCTGCCTACTCCAGCTAGGCAGCCAAAGCTTCCAGCTCCACCACCCCAAGCTCCTGTTCCCACTCCCAATAATGGCTTGTGCTTCAGGTGTGGTCAACCAGGGCACCATGCTAGAGAATGCAACCGTAACTGAATCAGCTGGCCCTTCCAGCGACTGGTCGTGGAAGCAACCAACCCCGCAACAACAATGCCAAGCCTTATGGTCGAGTTCATGCCAACCACGTTGATCTGAACGAAGCTCAAGACCAGCCTGCTACTGTGATGGGTACACTCCTCGTAAATTCAGTACCTGCATCTGTTTTATTCGATTCAGGAGCATCGCATTCATTCATGTCAGAAGATTTTGCATACAAGCACGACGTTAAGGGTGAGGAGATGAACTCTTCGGTAGTGGTAAAACCCCTTGGGACAATGTCAAACCTCCATGGTTGGCGTCGGCGTCCCGTGGAAATCGAAGGGCTGGAATTCTATGCCTCACCCATTATCCTGAAGACGTCTAACATCGACCTCATTTTGGGGATGGATTGGTTGAAAGCGCATACTGCTTCAATCGTTTGCGCCACTAAGACCGTCCATCTGCTACACCCTTCTGATGAAATAATAAGCTACAATGCTCGTCTGATTCAGGATGCCGAGGCAAGGCTCTATGCATTGAATGCATTGAACGCCGCACCCCTCGAGGGCATTGAAAACATTCCTGTCATTCGCGACTTCCAGGACGTCTTTCCTGAAGAACTTCCAGGGATTCCCCCTGCTAGAGCTGTCAAATTCGTCATCGACTTGAAACTAGGCACCACTCCTATAGCCAAGCGACCCTACAAGATGCCGCCGCATGAACTCCTTGAGCTCAAGGAGGAAATCGACAAATCTCTTCAAAGTGGTTTCATTCGCCCAAGTTGCTCTCCTTGGGGAGCACCTTCTCTCTTTGTCAAGAAGAAGGATGGGACTAACCGATTGGTCCAAGACTACCGTCCTATAAACCAAGCTACAATTCAGAATAAGTATCCTCTTCCTCGGATCAATGATCTGTATGATCAACTGGCTGGTTCATAAGTGTTCTCTAAACTCGACTTGAGGTTGGGTTACCACTAGATCCGTGTTCGTGAGGAGGATATCCCCAAGACCGCCTTTGTGACTCGTTATGGTTCATACGAGTACACCGTCATGTCCTACGGCTTCACCAATGCTCCAGCCACCTTCTCTCTTTGATGAACTATATATTCATGGATTACCTCGACAAGTTAAATGCGTGGTTTATCTGGATGATATCCTGGTATTTTCTAAGAACGAAGAAGAGCATGTTGAACATCTTCGTCTTGTCTTTGGAAAAAGCTACGAGAGCATCAACTCTATGCCAAGTTCTCCAAATGTGAATTACGGCTTCCCGAAGTAACCTATCTTGGGCATGTCATCTCTAAGGATGGTATTGCCGTCAACCCTGAAAGAGTTTAGGCTATTCTCGATTGGACTCCTCCGAAGAACGTTAAGCAAGTCAGAAGTTTTGTCGGTCTCGCCAGCTATTGCCGTCAATTCGTCGAGAACTTCTCCAAGATTGCCAGGCCTCTGACTAACCTGTTGCATAAGGGCGTCAAGTTCCAATGGATAGATAAATGTCGGGAAAGTTTCCGAGCACTCAAAGACAAGTTGACTTCTGCCCCAAAGGCTAGCTCCTCCGATACTAAGAAGGACTTCGTCATTTCTTGCGGCGCTTCCGTCAAGGATTAGGCTGTGTCCTAATGCAAGAGCGCAAAGTGGTTGCTTATGCCTCTCGGCAATTGCGCCCTCACGAAGAGAACTACCCAGTTCACGACCTCGAACTTGCTGTTGTCATTCATGCACTGAAGCAGTGGCGACATTACCTACTCGGTAATCGTTGCGAGATCTTCACTGACCACCAAAGTCTGAAGTATCTGTTTACTCAGCCAGACCTGAACCTCCGTCAGCAGAGATGGATGGAGACTGTTGCGGACTTTGATTTGGGTATTTCCTATACCCCAGGCAAGGGTAATGTAATGGTCGATGCCTTGAGCCGCAAGTCTTACTGCAACCACCTTCAGGTTCACAAAGTTCAGCCCTCACTTGTTGAAGAATTCAGAAAGCTGAACCTCCATATTGTTCCTCCGGGTGCACTCGCTCCCCCTCCTCCGGAGTTCCGCAAGATGAATCTCCGTGTTGTTTCCCGAGTTCCCTCTATACCTGGCTGTCGAACCCGATCTCGTGAGCTCCATCAAGACAATGCAGGGATATGACTGAAGTCTACAAGATTAAGCGAGACCTCAAAGAAGGAAAGCCCTCATTCTTCACTATTATTGATGATGGCGCCTTGTACTTCAAAGGCCGCCTAGTGGTGACGTGTAAGAAGGAAAACCTGAATATGACTCAGGAGGTTATGAAAGAAGCTCATGATACGCCTCTATGTATCCATCTTGGTAGTACGAAGATGTACCAAGACATTCGTCAGAGATTCTGGTGGTCTAATATGAAGCAAGACATTGCTCGCTATGTTTCTGAGTGTGACGTTTGCTGTCATATCAAAGCAGAACATCAAAGGCCTGCTGGAACTCTGCAACCTATCTCTATTCCTGAATGGAAATGGGACCATGTTGAAATGGACTACGTAACTTTAATTCCCAAGACGCAGAAATGTAATGATTCTATTCTTGTCGTCAATGACCGACTTTCTAAAGTTGCACATTTTCCGGCGGTCAAAGAAACGATCACGCTAGCCAGCTTGCAACTCTCTATATGTCCGAATTGTTTCACTTCACGGTATTCCATTGGTTATCGATTCGGACCGTGGCAGCTTATTCACTTCAAGATTACGGGCAAGTTTTCAAGAAGCTATGGGTAATCACTTATCTTTCGATCATGTTTCATCCATGATCACAAGGGCAAGTTGAACGTGTCAACCAAGTTCTCGAAGACATGCTTCGAGCTTGTGTTATTTCCTTCGGCAAGAAATGGGAGGAATCTCTCCCGTATGCTGAGTTCTCTTATAATAATAGCTATCAAGCTAGTCTGAAGATGGCCCCCTTCGAAGTGTTATATGGACGAAAGTGCTGAACCCCTCTGAACTGGTCAGAAACTGGGGAACGTCCACTCTTTGGTCCGGATATTATCCAACATGCCGAAGAACAAGTCCGCATTATTCGCGAGAATCTCAAGACTGCTCAGTCACGTCAAAAGAGTAATTATGACCGTCATCATAAAGACATGGTCTATCAACTTTGGCGAAAAGGCCTATCTTCGCGTTACACCAATGAAGGGTGCTCACCGCTTCGGGATCAAGGGCAAGCTAGCTCCTCGCTATATTGGCCCATTCAGTATTCTGGAAAGGCGTGGAAAAGTGGCATATCAACTGGAGCTTCCGTCGAACCTTTCTCAGGTTCACGATGTGTTCCACGTGTCACAACTCCGACGATGCTTCAAGGACCCAATCCGAGCAGTGGACCATGAAGTGCTCGAATTGCAACAGGACCTCTCCTATAAAGAGCATCCGGTCCGCATTCTCGACCAAGCTGAACGCCGCACACGTCAGAAGGCGATCAAGTTCCTCAAAGTCCAGTGGTCGAATCACTCTGAAGACGAAACCACCTGGGAACGCGAGGATCGTCTTTGTGATGAATACCCCGCACTCTTTCCTTCTACCTCCTAAATCTCGGGACGAGATTCTTGTAGTGGAGGAGATTTGTAACGCCCGGATAATCATGCTACAGTAATCTCACATTGATGGTGCCACGTCACCTTTGTCACTGTAGTTAACCACGGGTTAATTCAAAACTGTTTCGAAATTCAGATTTAAATTTATGATAGCAATAACAGTTTTCAAAAATTTAAAACTAAAATGTTCAGGGGTTGCCAAATATTGCATCGGTAATTATGGTGGAGTACACACATTTTTATAAAGTGTCTGAATATTTTAAAATGAATTAAAACAGAAAAGGAAAAATAAGAAAAGAAAAACAAACCTAATAAATAAAGGGGGGGAAAACCCCCTGGCCAACTGGGCCAAACGGCCCAGCCGGCCGGCCCATTGGCCCATCCCCCCCCCCCACTCCCTTAACCCCCCCCCCCAACTCCCCACCGAACCCTAGCCCCACCCGCAGCACCTCCCACTCCCCCCCCCCCCGTCGCCCCCACGAGCTGGATCGGGCTCGCCCCCGATCCCGTCGCCCCTCCCATGATCCCCACTCGCCCCCCCCCCCCCTCCTCTCTCCCGATCTGGATCGGGATCCAGAGGAGGCCACCGCCCCGACCACCTCGCCTCGCCGCCGAATGCCTCATCGCCCTCCTCCTCGCCGGTCCTCCTCGACCTCCCCCGAGCCCACTGCCCCGAACCCCTGCGAACCCCCCGTGAGCTCCCCCCCCCTTTTTTAATCAGAACTCGGATTAAAATATTTTCAACATGAAAGTTGCTCAGAACGACGAGACGAATCCGGATACGTAGTCCGTTCGTCCGCCACACACCCCTAACCTATCGAACCCGCAACTTTCCCCTCCGGCTCCTCTGCCCGAAAACACGAAACACCGGGGATATTTTCCCGGATGTTTCCCCCTTCACCGGTACCACCTCATACCACGTTAGGGCACGCCTATCATCGTTACTTGTCATGTCATGCATCGATATGCATCTGTTTACATGGTATTCATTGTTTCTTCCCCTCTTCTCTCCGGTAGACTACGAGACCCGGCCGCTGCTGCCCGGTTCGACTACGGTGTTGTGACCCCTCTCTCTTGCCAGAGCAACCAGGCAAGCCCCCTTTGATCACCTGATATCGCCTATTCTACTCTATACTGCTTGCATTAGAGTAGTGTAGCATGTTACTGCTTTCCGTTATACCTATCCTGATGCATAGCCTGTCCTTGTTATTACTGTTGTTACCATTACCTGCAATCCTATATGCTTAGTATAGGATGCTAGTATTTTCATCTGTGGCCCTACATTCTTGTCCGTCTGCCGTGCTATACTATTGGGCCGTGATCACTCGGGAGGTGATCACGGGTATATACTATATACTTATACATGATACATGTGGAGACTAAAGTCGGGTCGGCTGGTGGAGCACCCGCGAGTGGATCTTTGAGGCGGAGCGACAGGGCAGGTTGAGACCGCCTAGGAGAGAGGTGGGCCTGGCCCTGTTCGGCGTTCATGATACTTAACACGCTTAACGAGATCTTGGTATTTGATCTGAGTTGGCTCACGAGCCTATACGCACTAACCATCTACGCGGGAGTAGTTATGGGTATCCGGCGTCGTGGTATCAGCCGGCACTTCGTGACGCCTTGACAAGCGGCGCGCGCCGGATTGGACCGAACGCCACTAGTCTAGGTCTGCTTCCGTCACATACGCAACGTCTTGGTGTGCTTAGGCGATGGGCCCGCACCCTCTGGCGCTTAGGTTTAGACCGGCGTCTGGCCTCTCTATTGAGCCTAGGTGGGGCTACGACGTGTTGATCTTCCGCGGCCGGGCATGACCCAGAAAGTGTGTCCGCCAAATGGGATCAAGCGTCTTTGGGTAAGTTGGTGCACCCTGCAGGGAAGTTAATCTATTCAATAGCCGTGATCTTGATAACAGGGCGACTTGGAGTTGTACCTTGACCTTATGACAACTAGAACCGGATACTTAATAGAACACACCCTTCCAAGTGCCATATACAACCGGTGGTCGCTCTCTCTCGTGGATACGAGGAGGGATCGCGGGTAGGATTATTGCTATGTGATGTTACTTGGAGGACTTGATCTGCCCTCCTCTACTGTTGCAAGACAGTGACCGTAAGCGTAGTCTTCGATAAGACTAGCTATCCCCTCTTATTACGGCATTCTGCAGTTCATTCCACCGATATGGCCCTTTACACATATATCCATGCATATGTAGTGTAGCTCCTTGCTTGCAGTACTTTGGATGAGTACTCACGGTTGCCTTGTTCCCCTTTTCCCTACCTCTACTCAATTGCTGCAACTGCACGATGGGGCCCGGAGCGACGCCACCGTCGATGGCGACTACTACACCGGAGGTGCCTACTACTACGTGCAGCCCGGCAGCGACGACCAGGAGTAGTTAGGAGGATCCCAGGCAGGAGGCATGCGCCTCCTTCGATCTGTATCCCAGTTTGTGCTAGCCTTCTTAAGGCAAACTTGTTTAACTTATGTCTGTACTCAGATATTGTTGCTTCCGCTGACTCGTCTATGATCGAGCACTTGTATTCGAGCCCTCGAGGCCCCTGGCTTGTATTCTGATGCTTGTAAGACTTATTTTATTTGTAGAGTTGTGTTGTGATATCTTCCCGTGAGTCCCTGATCTTGATCATACACATTTGCGTGCATGATTAGTGTATGATTGAATCGGGGGCGTTACATCCCCCCTTGCTCCTTTATATACGGGGGCAGGGGGCACCTCTAGGCACAACAACAATTGATCGTTTGATCTTTTAGCCGTGTGTGGTGCCCCCTTCCACCATAGTCCACCTCGATAATACTGTAGCGGTGCTTAGGCGAAGCCCTGCGTCGGTAGAACATCATCATCGTCACCACGCCGTCGTGCTGACAAAACTCTCCCTCAACACTCGGCTGGATCGGAGTTCGAGGGATGTCATCGGGCTGAATGTGTGCTGAACTCGTAGGTGTCGTACGTTCGGTAATTGATCGGTCGGATCGTGAAGACCTACGACTACATCAACCGCGCTGTGCTAACGCTTCCGCTTACGGTCTACAAGGGTATGTAGACAACACTCTCCCCTCTCGTTGCTATGCATCACCATGATCGTGCGTATGCGTAGGTTTTTTTTTTTTGAAATTACTACATTCCCCAACAGTGGCATCCGAGCCAGGTTTTATGCGTAGATGTCATATGCATGAGTAGAACACAAGTGAGTTGTGGGCGATATAAGTCATACTGCTTACCAGCATGTCATACTTTGGTTCAGCGGTATTGTGAGATGAAGCGGCCCGGACCGACATTACGCGTTCGCTTACGCGAGACTGGTTTCACCGCCACGAGCACTAGTTGCTTAAAGGTGGCCGGCGGGTGTTTGTCTCTCTCACTTTAGTTCAACCGAGTATGGCTACGCCCGGTCCTTGTGAAGGTTAAAACAGCACCAACTTGACAAACTATCGTTGTGGTTTTGATACGTAGGCAAGAACGGTTCTTGCTCAGCCCGTAGCAGCCACGTAAAATTTGCAACAACAAAGTAGAGGACGTCTAACTTATTTTTGCAGGGCTTGTTGTGATGTGATATGGTCAAGACATGATGCTAAATTTTATTGTATGAGATGATCATGTTTTGTAACCGAGTTATCGGCAACTAGCAGGAGCCATATGGTTGTCGCTTTATTGTATGCAATGCAATGCATCTGTAATGCTTTACTTTATCACTAAGCGGTAGCGATAGTCGTAGAAGCATAAGATTGGCGAGACGACAACGATGCTATGATGGAGATCAAGGTGTCACGCCGGTGACGATGGTGATCATGACGGTGCTTCGGAGATGGAGATCACAAGCACAAGATGATGATGGCCATATCATATCACTTATATTGATTGCATGTGATGTTTATCTTTTATGCATCTTATCTTGCTTTGATTGACGGTAGCATTATAAGATGATCTCTCACTAAATTTCAAGATAAAAGTGTTCTCCCTGAGTATGCACCGTTGCCAAAGTTCGTCGTGCCCGGACACCACGTGATGATTGGGTGTGATAAGTCAGACGTCCATCTACAACGGGTGCAAGCCAGTTTTGCACACGCAGAATACTCGAGTTAAACTTGATGAGCCTAGCATATGCAGATATGGCCTCGGAACACTGAGACCGAAAGGTCGAGCGTAAATCATATAGTAGATATGATCAACATAGTGATGTTCACCATTGAAAACTACTCCATTTCACGTGATGATCGGTTGTGTTTTAGTTGATTTGGATCACGTGATCACTTAGATGATTAGAGGGATGTCTATCTAAGTGGGAGTTCTTAAGTAATATGATTAATTGAACTTTAATTTATCATGAACTTAGTCCTGATAGTATTTTGCAAATTATGGTGTAGATCAATAGCTCGTGTTGTTGCTTCCCTATGTTTTTATATGTGTTCCTAGAGAAAACTATAGCAATGATACGGACTAGGTCCGTGATCTGAGGTGTATCCTCATTGTTGCACAGAAGAATTATGTCCTTGATGCACCGCTAGGTGACAGACCTATTGCAGGAGCAGATGCGCGTTATGAACGTTTGGCTAGCTCAATATGATGACTACTTGATAGTTTAGTGCACCATGCTTAACGGCTTAGAATCAGGACTTCAAAGACGTTTTGAGCGTCATGGACCATATGAGATGTTCCAGGAGTTGAAGTTAATATTTCAAGCAAATACCCGAGTTGAGAGATATGAAGTATCCAACAAGTTCTATAGCTAAAAGATGGAGGAGAATTGCTCAACTAGTGAGCAGGTACTTAGATTGTCTGAGTACTACAATCGCTTGAATCAAGTGGGAGTTAATCTTCCAGATAAGATAGTGATTGGCAGAGTTCTCTAGTCACCATCACCAAGTTAGTGGAACTTCGTGACGAACTATAATGCAAGGGATAACGAAAACGATTCACAAGCTCTTCGTGATGCTGAAATCGACGAAGGTAGAAATCAAGAAAGAGCATCAAGTGTTGATGATTGATAAGACCACTAGTTTCAAGAAAAGGGGAAAGAAAAAAGGGAACTTCAAGTAGAATGGCAAGCAAGTTGTCACTCCCGTGAAGAAACCCAAAGCTGGACCAAAGCCTGAAACTAAGTGCTTCTATTGCAAAGGAAATGGTAAATCGAAGCGGAAATGCTCAATATTTGGTGGATAAGAAGGATGGCAAAGTGAACAAGGGTATATTTGATATCTTTGGTTATTGATGTGTACCTTACTAGTGTTTATAGTAGCCCTGAGTATTTGATACTTGTTCAGTTGCTAAGATTAGTAACTCAAAAACAGAGTTACTGAGAATAAATGTAAACTAGTTGAGGGTGAAGTAACGATGTGTGTTGGAAGTGGTTCCAAGATTGATATGATCATCATCGCACACTCCCTATACTTTGGGATTAGTATTGAACCTAAATAAATGTTATTTGGCATTTGCGTTGAGCATGAATATGATTTGATCATGTTTATTGCAATACGATTATTCATTTAAAGTCCGAGAATAATTGTTATTCTCTTTACATCAATAAAGCCTTCGATGGTCATACACCCAATGAAAATATTTTATTGGATCTCGATCGTAGTGATACACATAATCATAATATTGATGCCAAAAGATGCAAAGTTGATAATGATAGTGCAACTTATTTGTGGCACTGCCGTTTGGGTCATATCGGTGTAAAGCGCATGAAGAAACTCCATGCTGATGGGTTTTTGGAATCACTTGATTATGAATCATTTGATGCTTGCGAACCGTGCCTTTTGGGCAAGATGACTAAAACTACGTTCTTCGGAACAATGGAACGAGATACTGACTTGTTGGAAATAATATATACTGATATATGCAGACCAGTGAGTATTAAGGCTCGTGGCGAGTATCGTTATTTTCTGACCTTCACAGATGATTTGAGCATATATGTGTATATCTACTTCATGAAACATAAGTCTGAAATAGTTGAAAGGTTCAAAGGATTTCAGAGTGAAGTGGAAAATCATCGTCACAAGAAAATAAGTTTCTGCGATCTAATCATGGAGATGAATATTTGAGTTACGAGTTTGGCCTTCAGTTAAAATAATGTGGAATAGTTTCACAAACTCATGCCACCTGGAACACCACAGCGTAACGGTGTGTCCGAACGTCGTAACCGCACTTTATTGGATATTGTGGGACCTATGATGTCTCTTATCGGTTTACCACTATCGTTTTGGGGTTATGCATTAGAGACAGTTGCATTCACTTTAAATAGGGCACCATCGAAATCCGTTGAGACGACGGCTTATGAACTGTGGTTTGGCAAGAAACCAAAGTTGTCGTTTGTTAAAGTTTGGGGCTGTGATGCTTATGTGAAAAAGTTTCAACCTGTTAAGCTTGAACCTAAATCGGAGAAGTGCGTCTTCATAGAATACCCAAAGGAAACTGTTGGGTACACCTTCTATCACAGATCCAAAGGCAAGATATTCGTTGCTAAAATGGATCCTTTCTAGAGAAGGAGTTTCTCTCGAAAGAAGTGAGTGGGAGGAAAGTAGAGCTTGATAAGGTAATTGTATCTTCTCCCGAATTGGAAAGTAGTTAATCACAGAAATCGGTTCCAGTGATTCCTACACTAATTAGTGAGGAAGCTAATGATGATGATCATCAAACTTCAGATCAAGTTACTATCGAACCTCGTAGGTCTTCCAGAGTAAGATCCGCACCAGAGTGGTATGGTAATCCTGTTCTGGAAGTCATGTTACTAGACCATGATGAACCTACGAACTATGAGGAAGCGATGATGAGCCCAGATTCCGCAAAATGGCTTGAGGCCATAAAATCTGAGATAGGATCCATGTATGAGAACAAAGTATGGACTTTGGTTGACTTGCTCGATGATCAGCAAGCCATGTTAAATAAATGGATCTTCAAGAGGAAGACGGACACTGATAGTAGTGTTACTATCTACAAAGCTCGACTTGTTGCGAAAGGTTTTCGGCAAGTTCAAGGTGTTGAATATGACGAGATTTTCTCACTCGTAACGATGCTTAAGCCTGTCCGAATCATGTTAGCAATTGCCACATTTTATGAAATCCGGCAAATGGATATCAAAACTGTGTTCCTGAATGGATTTCTGGAAGAAGAGTTGTATATGATGCAACCAGAAGGTTTTGTCGATCCAAAAGGTGCTAACAAAATGTGCAAGCTCCAGCAATCCATCAAAGGACTGGTGCAAGCATCTCGGAGTTGGAATATACGCTTTGATGAGCTGATCAAAGCATATGGTTTTATACAGACTTTTGGAAAGGCTTGTATTTACAAGAAAGTGAGTGGGAGCACTACAGCCTTTCTGATAAGTATATGTGAATGACATATTGTTGATCAGAAATGATGTAGAATTTTCTGGAAAGCATAAAGAAGTGTTTGAAAGGAGTTTTTCAAAGAAAGACCTCGGTGAAGCTGCTTACACATTGAGCATCAAGATCTATAGAGATAGATCAAGACGCTTGATAAGATTTTTCAATGAGGTACATACCTGGACAAGATTTTGAAGTAGTTCAAAATGAAACAGTCAAAGAAAGAGTTCTTGCCTGTGATGCAAAGGTGTGAAGTTGATTAAGACTCAAAACCCGACCATGGAAGAAAATAGAAAGAGAATGAAAAGTCATTCCCTATGCCTCAGTCATAGGTTCTATAAAGTATGCTATGTTGTGAACCAGACCTATTGTATACCTTGCTCTGAGATTGGCAAAGGAATACAATTTTGATCTAAGAGTAGATCACTGGACAGCGGTCAAGAATATCCTTAGTGAGGACTAAGGAGATGTTTCTCGATTATGGAGGTGATAAAAAGAGCCCGTTGTAAAGAGTTACATCGGTGCAAGCTTTTACACCTATCCAGATGACTCTAAGTCTCAATCTGGATACATATTGAAAGTGGGAGCAATTAGCTAGAGTAGCTCCGTGCAAAGCATTGTAAACATAGAATATTTGCAAAACACATACGGCTCTGAATGTGACAGGCCCATTGACTAAACTTCTCTCATGAGCGAAACATGATCATACCTTGGTACTCTTTGGGTGTTAATCACATAGCGATGTGAACTAGATTATTGACTCTAGTAAACCCTTTGGATGTTGGTCACATGACGATGTGAACTATGGGTGTTAATCACATACAGATGTGAATATTGGTGTTGAATCACATGGTGATGTGAACTAGATTATTGACTCTAGTGCAAGTGGGAGACTGAAGGAAATATGCCCTAGAGGCAATAATAAAGTTATTATTTATTTCCTTATATCATGATAAATGTTTATTATTCATGCTATAATTGTATTAACCGGAAACATAATACATGTGTGAATACATAGACAAACAGAGTGTCACTAGTATGCCTCTACTTGACTAGCTCATTAATCAAAGATGGTTATGTTTCCTAGCCATAGACAAAGAGTTGTCATTTGATTAACGGGATCACATCATTAGGAGAATGATGTGATTGACTTGACCCATTCCGTTAGCTTAGCACTTGATTGTTTAGTATGTTGTTGTTGCTTTCTTCATGACTTATACATGTTCCTATGACTATGAGATTATGCAACTCCCGTCTACCGGAGGAACACTTTATGTGCTACCAAACGTCACAACGTAACTGGGTGATTATAAAGGTGCTCTACAGGTGTCTCCAAAGGTACATGTTAGGTTGGCGTATTTCGACATTAGGATTTGTCACTCCGATTGTCGGAGAGGTATCTCTGGGCCCTCTCGGTAATACACATCACTTAAGCCTTGCAAGCATTGCAACTAATGAGTTAGCTGCGGGATGATGTATTACGGAACGAGTAAAGAGACTTGCCGGTAACGAGATTGAACTAGGTATTGAGATACTGACGATCGAATCTCGGGCAAGTAACATACCGATGACAAAGGGAACAACGTATGTTGTTATGCGGTCCGGACCGATAAAGATCTTCGTAGAATATGTGGGAGCCAATATGAGCATCCAGGTTCCGCTATTGGTTATTGACCGGAGACGTGTCTCGGTCATGTCTACATAGTTCTCAAACCCGTAGGGTCCGCACGCTTAAACTTTCGATGACAGTTATATTATGAGTTTATGTGTTTTGATGTACCGAAGGAGTTCGGAGTCCCGGATGAGGTCGGGGACATGACGAGGAGTCTCGAAATGGTCGAGAAGTAAAGATCGATATATTGGACAACTATATTCGGACTTCAGAAAGGTTCCGAGTGATTTGGGTATTTTTCGGAGTACCGGAGAGTTACGGGAATTCGTCGGGGAGTATATGGGCCTTATTGGGCCATACAGGAATAGAGGAGAGAGGCCGAAAGGAAGGAGGCGCGCAGCCCCCCTCTTGTCCGAATTGGACAAGGGGTGCAGCCCCCTTTTCCTTCCTCCTCTCCCCCTCTTTCCCCCCTTCTCCTACTCCAACAAGGAAGGAGGGAGTCCTACTCCCGGTGGGAGTAGGACTCCCCTTGGCGCGCCCCTCCTAGGCCGGCCGCCCCCTCCCCCCTTGCTCCTTTATATACGGGGGCAGGGGGGCACCTCTAGGCACAACAACAATTGATCGTTTGATCTTTTAGCCGTGTGTGGTGCCCCCTTCCACCATAGTCCACCTCGATAATACTGTAGTGGGGCTTAGGCAAAGCCCTGCGTCGGTAGAACATCATCATCGTCACCACGCCGTCATGCTGACGAAACTCTCCCTCAACACTCGGCTGGATCGGAGTTCGAGGGATGTCATCGGGTTGAATGTGTGCTGAACTCGGAGGTGTCGTATGTTCGGTACTTGATCGGTCGGATCGTGAAGACGTACGACTACATCAACCGCGGTGTGCTAACGCTTCCGCTTACGGTCTACAAGGGTATGTAGACAACACTCTCCCCTCTCGTTGCTATGCATCACCATGATCTTGCATGTGCGTAGGAAATTTTTTGAAATTACTACGTTCACGTACGTTCGGTACTTGATCGTTCGGATCGTGAAGACGTACGACTACATCAACCGCGTTGTGCTAACGCTTCCGCTTACGGTCTACAAGGGTATGTAGACAACACTCTCCCCTCTCGTTGGTATGCATCACCATGATCTTGCATGTGCATAGGAAATTTTTTGAAATTACTACGTTCCCCAACACGCTGGCCTAGCCATCCCTCTACTCACTCACACCTGCTGTTATTCTCCGGCGACGGCAGATTTAACCAAGAAACCCTCGTGCAGTCATACTCCCTTCCGCGTGGAAACAATCGCCGTCTCCCCGCCTCCGTCTCGTTCCCTTCCTAGGCCTCGCCGTTGTCCACCGCCCTGGTGCTCTCGGCGCGGCCTGGTCAACGTGGTCAACGACAGACATGCATATGAAGTGGACTCTACGTGGAGAGGCTGACAGCTGGGTCCACGGCCGCAGCAAGGAAGTGCCTCCTTATTACGCGCAAAATCATTATTCCTCCACCTGACAACAGGGACCCACCGGACGGGCCATCTTATTTCGCGAAAAAAATGTTTCCCCCCTGACTGCTGGGACCCACCAGCTACATCTTCGCACGCAAGGAAGTGCGTCCGGGCAAAAAAACGATTCGCCCCGTGACTGCTGGGACCCACCAGCTACATCTTCGCACGCAAGGAAGTGCCTGACAGTCGGGACCCACCTGGTCGAAGCGTACGTAGCGTTGTCATTCTGGTCGCGAACATGTACGTACATATATACTGGTCGATGTAGAGGCGCACACGTGTCGTAGTAGAGGCGCGCACGTAGCATGTACACGTACGTACAGCGGCCAGTGCGCAAGAAAGAAAATGCGGCCACATATGTGTACATATGGGCGTGGTCTCGAACGCCTACTCGCGCATATATACGTACGTCCTGGGCTCGTGTACATGGCTGGGTCGGAACGGAGAAACACCGTTGTCGTCGTGTTCATGGGGAGCCAACCGGCTGGGTCGGAATGGAATGCGTGGTCGTGTTCATCGGGAGGGCTTGGACGGAACAGGCGATGGAAACGAGGCCTAGCGTACCGCAGAATGGAGGAAACGGCCTTGTGTTTGACCGGCCACGTTCGAAACGGGATCCTGTTCATCGGGAGGGGTGTGGTGTACCGCAAAACGGAGGAAATGGACCTCCTACGGTCGAAACGGGGGTCTTGTTGATTGGGAGGGGTGTGGCGTACCGCAAAACGGACGAAACGGACTTGTGTTGGAGCGCTACGGTCGAAACAGGGGTCCTATTCATCGGGAGGGGTGTGGCGTACCGCAAAACGGGACTCCACGGGATACTGTTCATCTCCACCGTCGACCTCCTCCAGCCTCCACGGGCTACTGTTCATCCACCGTCGACCTCCTCCAGCCTCCACCTGCGACTGTTCATCCACGGGCTCCTGTTCATCCAGCCTCCACTGCGCGCTACTCCACCTGCTACGGTTCAACCACCCCTCTCCACGGGCTCCTATTCAACCATCCCTCCACGGGCTACTGTTCATCCACCCCTCCACCGTCTACTTTTCATCCAGCCCTCCACGGGGTCGTCCTGTTCATCCAGCCCTCCACGGGGTCCTGTTCATCCAGCCCCAACCTGCTCGATCGATCGGGGTCCTGTTCATCCAGAGGCAACGCCACGGGTCTTTTGGGGAACGTTGCAGAAAATAAAAAAATTCTACGCTTCACCAAGATCAATCTATGGAGTCATCTAGCAATGAGAGATAGGAGTGCATCAACATACCCTTGTAGATCGCGAGCGGAAGCGTTCAAGAGAACGGGGTTGATGGAGTCGTACTCGTCGTGATCCAAATCACCGATGATCCTAGCGCCGAACGGACGGCACCTCCGCGTTCAACACATGTACGGTTGGGAGAGACGTCTCCTCCTTCTTGATCCAGCAAGCGTAAGGAGAGGTTGATGAAGATCCAGCAGCACGACGGCGTGGTGGTGGAAGTAACGGGGATCTCGGCAAGGCTTCGCCAAGCTCAGCGAGAGGGAGAGGTGTTACAGGGAAGAGGGAGGCGCCAGGGGCTTGGGTGCGCAGCCCTACCTCCCCCCTCTTTATATAGGGGCCCTGGGGGGCGCCGGCCCCCTACAGATCCAATCTCAAGGGGGGCGGCGGCCAGAGGGGGGAACTTGTCCCCCAAGTCCGGTGGGGCGCCCCCCACCCCTAGGGTTTCCAACCCTAGGCGCAGGGGGAGGCCCAAGGGGGGCGCACCAGCCCACCAGGGGGTGGTTCCCTTCCCACTTCAGCCCATGGGGCCCTCCGGGATAGGTGGCCCCACCCGATGGACTCCCGGGACCCTTCCGGTGGTCCCGGTACAATACTGTGACCCCCGAAACTTTCCCGGTGGCCGAAACAGGACTTCCTATATACAAATCTTTACCTTTGGACCATTCCGGAACACCTCGTGACATCCGGGATCTCATCCGGGACTCCAAACAACTTTTGGGTTACCGCATACCAATATCTCTACAACCCTAGCGTCGTCGAACCTTAAGTGTGTAGACCCTACGGGTTCGGGAATCACGCAGACATGACCGAGACAGCTCTCCGGCCAATAATCAACAGCGGGATCTGGATACCCATGTTGGCTCCCACATGTTCCACGATGATCTCATCGAATGAACCACGATGTCGAGGATTCAAGTAATCCCGTATACAATTCCCTATGTCAATCGGTACGTTACTTGCGCGAGATTCGGTCGTGGTATCCCAATACCTCGTTCAATCTCGTTGCCGGAAGTCACTTTACTCGTACTGTAATGCATGATCCCGTGACCAACCACTTGGTCACATTGAGCTCATTATGATGATGCATTACCGAGTGGGCCCAGAGATACCTCTCCGTCATACGGAGTGACAAATCCCAGTCTCGATCTGTGCCAACCCAACTGACACTTTCGGAGAAACCTGTAGTGTACCTTTATGGCCACCCAGTTACGTTGTGACGTTTGGTACACCCAAATCACTCCTACGATATCCGGGAGTTACACGATCTCATGGTCTAAGGAAACGATACTTGACATTAGAAAAGCTCTAGCAAACAAACTACACGATCTTGTGCTATGCTTAGGATTGGGTCTTGTCCATCACATCATTCTCCTAATGATGTGATCCCGTTATCAATGACATCCAATGTCCATAGTCAGGAAACCATGAATATCAGTTGATCAACGAGCTAGTCAACTAGAGGCTCACTAGGGACATGTTGTGGTCTATGTATTCACACATGTATTACGATTTCCGGATAACTCAATTATAGCATGAATAATAGACAATTATCATGAACAAGGAAATATAATAATAATCATTTTATTATTGCCTCTAGGGCATATTTCCAACAGTCTCCCACTTGCACTAGAGTCAATAATCTAGTTACATTGTGATGAATCGAACACCCATAGAGTTCTCGTGTTGATCATGTTTTGCTCATGAAGAGAAGAGGTTTAGTCAACGGATCTGCGACATTCAGATCCGTATGCACTTTGCAAATATTTATGTCTCCATCTTGAACATTTTCACGAATGGAGTTGAAGCGACGCTTGATGTGCCTGGTCTTCTTGTGAAACCTGGGCTCCTTGGCAAGGGCAATAGCTCCAGTGTTGTCACCGAAGAGAGTGATCGGCCCCGACGCATTGGGCATGACTCCTAGGTCGGTGATGAACTCCTTCATCCATATTGCTTCATGCGCTACCTCCGAGGCTGCCACGTACTCCGCTTCACATGTAGATCCCGTCACGACGTCTTGCTTGCAACTGCACCAGCTTACTGCCCCACCATTCAAAATATACACGTATCCGGTTTGTGACTTAGAGTCATCCAGATCTGTGTCGAAGCTAGCGTCGACGTAACCCTTTACGATGAGCTCTGCGTCACCTCCATAAACGAGAAACATATCCTTAGTCCTTTTCAGGTACTTCAGGATATTCTTGACTGATGTCCAGTGTTCCATGCCGGGATTACTTGGGTACCTTCCTACCAAACTTACGACAAGGTTTACATCAGGTCTGGTACACAGCATGGCATACATAATAGACCCTATAGCCGAGGCATAGGGGATGGCACTCATCTTTTCTCTATCTTCTGCAGGTCGGGCATTGAGCCGAGCTCAATTTCACACCTTGCAACACAGGCAAGAACCCCTTCTTGGACTGATCCATATTGAACTTCTTCAATATCTTATCAAGGTATGTGCTTTGTGAAAGACCTATGAGGTGTCTCGATCTATCTCTATTGATCTTGATGCCTAATATGTAAGCAGCTTCTCCAAGGTCCTTCATTGAAAAACACTTATTCAAGTAGGCCTTAATGCTGTCCAAAAGTTCTATATAATTTCCCATCAAAAGTATGTCATCTACATATAATATGAGAAATGCTACAGAGCTCCCACTCACTTTCTTGTAAACGCAGGCTTCTCCCTAAGTCTGCATAAACCCAAACGCTTTGATCATTTCATCAAAGTGAATGTTCCAACTCCGAGATGCTTGCACCAGCCCATAGATGGAGCGTTGGAGCTTGCATACCTTGTTAGCATTCTTAGGATCGACAAAACCTTCCGGCTGCATCATATACAATTCTTCCTTAAGATAGCCGTTAAGGAATGCCGTTTCGACGTCCATTTGCCATATCTCATAATCATAGTATGCGACAATTGCTAACATAATTCGGACGGACTTCAGCTTCGCTACGGGAGAGAAAGTCTCATCATAGTCAACTCCTTGAACTTGCCGATAACCCTTAGCGACAAGTCGAGCTTTATAGATGGTAACATTGCCATCCGCGTCCGTCTTCTTCTTAAATATCCATTTATTTTCTATCGCTCGCCGATCATCGGGCAAGTCTGTCAAAGTCCATACTTTGTTTGCATACATGGATCCTATCTCGGATTGCATGGCTTCAAGACATTTGTTGGAATCTGGGCCCGCCATCGCTTCTTCATAGTTCGAAGGTTCACCGTTGTCTAACAACATGATTTCCAAGACAGGGTTGCCATACCATTCTGGCGTGGAACGTGTCCTTGTGGACCTTCGAAGTTCAGTAGCAACTTGATCCGAAGTACCTTGATCATCATCACTAACTTCCTCTCTAGTCGGTGCAGGCACCACAGGAACATCTTCTTGAGTTGCGCTACTTTCCGGTTCAAGAGGCAGTGTTCATCGAGTTCTACTTTCCTCCCACTTATTTCTTTCGAGAGAAACTCTTTCTCCAGAAAGGGCCCATTCTTGGCCAGAAAGGGCCCCGCTGGTCAATGGTTTATTCTTAATGAATCTCAAACGTGATGTTACACACATTCATAGTGTGAATACCAAAATATGTAAGGTTGATAACGATAGTCCCACATAAAACATATCTCTCATATAAATAGAACAACCATTATTCTCGGATTTAAATGAGTAGCCATCTCGCATTAAACGAGATCCAGATACAATGTTCATGCTCAAAGCTGGCACTAAATAACAATTATTGAGGTTCAAAACTAATCATGTAGGTAAATTTAGAGGTAGCGTGCCGACGGCGATCACATCGACCTTGAAACCATTCCCAACGCGGATCGTCACCTCGTCCTTCGCCAGTCTCCGTTTATTCCGCAGCTCCTGTTTTGAGTTACAAATATGAGCAACCGCACCGGTATGAAATACCCAGGAGCTACTACGAGTACTGGTAAGGTACACATCAATTACATGTATATCACATATACCTTAGGTGTTGCGGCCTTCTTGTCCGCTAAGTACTTGGGGCGATTACGCTTCCGGATGTCCGCTTCCCTTGCAATAAAAGCACTCGGCCTCGTGTTCGGGTCCGTGCTTTGGCTTCTTCCCAAGAATCGGCTTACAGCGCCGCAACTCCCTTGCCGTCCTTCTTGAAGTTCTTCTTACCCTTGCCTTTCTTGAAACTAGTGGTTTTATTGACCATCAACACTTGATGTTCCTTTTTGATTTCTACCTCCGCTGATTTCAACATTGAAAATACCTCAGGAATAGTTTTCACCATCCCCTGCATATTGTAGTTCATCACAAAGCTCATGTAGCTAGGTGGGAGCGATCAAGGCTTCATCAATGACCGCCTCATCCGGGAGGTTAATGTCCACCGGGACAAGCGGTTGTGCAACCCGGACATTTTGAGTATGTGCTCACCGATGTAACTATTTTCCTCCATCTTACAATCAGAACTTGTCGGAGACTTCATATCTCTCGACCGGGCATGAGCACAGAAAACCATTTTCAGCTCTTTGAACATCTCATATGCTCCGTATTGCTCAAAACGCTTTTGGAGCCCCGGTTCTAAGTCAGTAAAGCATGCCGCATCGAACAAGGGAGTAGTCATCAACACGCCGATCGCCAAAGGCTCATAACATCTTGAGTTGCTGGGAAAACGGGTGCTTCACCTAGCGGTGCATCTAGGACATATGCTCTTTTGGCAGCTATGAGGATGATCCTCAAGTTCCGGACCCAGTCCGCGTAGTTGCTGCCATCGTCTTTCAGCTTGGTTTTCTCTAGGAACGCGTTGAAGTTGAGGGCAACATTAGCGTGGGCCATTTGATCTACAAGACATATTGCAAAAGTTTTTAGACTAAGTTTATGATAATTAAGTTCATCTAATCAAACTATTTAATGAACTCCCACTCAGATAGACATCCCTCTAGTCATCTAAGTGATCCATGATCCGAGTCAACTAGGCCGTGTCCGATCATCACGTGAGACGGGCTAGTCATCATCGGTGAACATCTCCATGTTGATCATATCTTCTATACGGCTCATGTTTGACCTTTCGGTCTCTTGTGTTCCGAGGCCATGTCTGTACATGCTAGGCTCGTCAAGTCAACCTAAGTGTTTTGCATGTGTAAATCTGGCTTACACCCGTTGTATGTGAACGTTAGGATCTATCACACCCGATCATCACGTGGTGCTTCGAAACAACGAACTTTTGCAACGGCGCACAATTAGTGGGAACACTTTCTTGAAATTGTTATGAGGGATCATCTTATTTACTACCGTCGTTCTAAGCAAATAAGATGCAAAAACATGATAAACATCACATGCAATCAAATCGTGACATGATATGGCCAATATCATTTTGCTCCTTTGATCTCCATCTTCGGGGCGCCATGATCATCATCGTCACCGGCATGACACCATGATCTCCATCATCATGATCTCCATCATCGTGTCTCCATGAAGTTGTTCGCCAACTATTACTTCTACTACTATAGCTAACGGTTTAGAAAAGAAGTAAAGTAATTACATGGCGTTATTCAATGACACGCAGGTCATACAATAAATAAAGACAACTCCTATATTCTCGCCGGTTGTCATACTCATCGACATGCAAGTCGTGATTCCTATTACAAGAACATGATCAATCTCATACATCACATATAATTCATTCATCACATCCTTTTGGCCATATCACATCACAAGGCATATGCTGCAAAAACAAGTTAGACGTCCTCTAATTGTTGTTGCAAGTTTTTACGTGGCTGCTATAGGGTTCTAGCAAGAACGATTCTTACCTACACCAAAACCACAACGTGATATGCCAATTTATATTTACCCTTCATAAGTACCCTTTTCATCGAATCCGATCTGACTAAAGTGGGAGAGACAGACACCCGCTAGCCACCTTATGCAACTAGTGCATGTCAGTCGGTGGAACCTGTCTCACGTAAGCGTACATGTAAGGTCGGTCTGGGCCGCTTCATCCCACGATGCCGCCGAAACAAGATAAGACTAGTAGTTGCAAGTAAATTGACAAAATCTACGCCCACAACAAAATTGTGTTCTACTCGTGCATAGAAACTACGCATAGACCTAGCTCATGATGCCACTGTTGGGGAACGTTGCAGAAAATAAAAAATTCTACGCTTCACCAAGATCAATCTATGGAGTCATCTAGCAACGAGAGATAGGAGTGCATCTACATACCCTTGTAGATAGCGAGTGGAAGCGTTCAAGAGAACGGGGTTGATGGAGTCGTGATCCAAATCACCGATGATCCTAGCGCCGAACGGACGGCACCTCCACGTTCAACACATGTACGGTTGGGAGAGACGTCTCCTCCTTCTTGATCCAGCAAGGGGAAGGAGAGGTTGACGAAGATCCAGCAGCACGACGGCGTGGTGGTGGAAGTAGCAGGGATCTCGGCAGGGCTTCGCCAAGCTCAACGAGAGGGAGAGGTGTTACGGGGAAGAGGGAGGCGCCAGGGGCTTGGATGCGCAGCCCTCCCTCCCCCCTCTTTATATAGGGGCCCTGGGGGGGCTCCGGCCCCCTAGAGATCCAATCTCAAGGGGGGGCGGTCAAAGGGGGGAACTTGCCCCCCAAGTCAGGTGGGGCGCCCCCCACCCCTAGGGTTTCCAACCCTAGGCGCAGGGGGAGGCCCAAGGGGGGCGCACCAGCCCACCAGGGTCTGGTTCCCTTCCCACTTCAGCCCATGGGGCCCTCCGGGATAGGTGGCCCCACCCGGTGGACCCCCGGGACCCTTCCGGTGGTCCCTGTACAATACCGGTGACCCCCGAAACTTTCCCGGTGGCCGAAACTAGACTTCCTATATACAAATCTTTACCTCCGGACCATTCCGGAACTCCTCGTGACGTCCGGGATCTCCTATGGGACTCCGAAAAACTTTCGGGTTACCGCATACTAATATCTCTACAACCCTAGCGTCACCGAACCTTAAGTGTGTAGACCCTACGGGTTCGAGAATCACGCAGACATGACCGAGACAGCTCTCCGGCCAATAACCAACAGCGGGATCTGGATACCCATGTTGGCTCCCACATGTTCCACGATGATCTCATCGAATGAACCACGATGTCGAGGATTCAAGTAATCCCATATACAATTCCCTTTGTCAATCGGTACGTTACTTGCCCGAGATTCGATCGTCGGTATCCCAATACCTCGTTCAATCTCGTTACCGGCAAGTCACTTTACTCATACTATAATGCATGATCCCGTGACCAACCACTTGGTCACATTGAGCTCATTATGATGATCATTACCGAGTGGGCCCAGAGATACCTCTCCGTCATACGGAGTGACAAATCCCAGTCTCGATCTGTGCCAACCCAACAGACACTTTTGGAGATACCTGTAGTGTACCCTTATGGCCACCCAGTTTCGTTGTGACGTTTGGTACACCCAAAGCACTCCTACGGTATCCGGGAGTTACACGATCTCATGGTCTAAGGAAACGATACTTGACATTAGAAAAGCTCTAGCAAACGAACTACACGATCTTGTGCTATGCTTAGGATTGGGTCTTGTCCATCACATCATTCTCCTAATGATGTGATCCCGTTATCAATGACATACAATGTCCATAGTCAAGAAACCATGACTATCTGTTGATCAACGAGCTAGTCAACTAGAGGCTCACTAGGGACATGTTGTGGTCTATGTATTCACACGTGTATTACGATTTCTGGATAACACAATTATAGCATGAATAATAGACAATTATCATGAACAAGGAAATATAATAATAATCATTTTATTATTGCCTCTAGGGCATATTTCCAACAGGGTCCTATTCATCCACTCCCACCGCTCACTGTTCATCCAAACCCCCCCCCCCCTCCCCCCCCCCCCCGCAACGCTCACTGTTCATCCTGAGAGGCAACATCGATCGGCTTCAGTTAGCAGCAGTAGCGAAGGAATCGATCGCTCGGGTTTAGTAACACATAGCCTGTAGTGCAATCGCTCGGGTTCAGTTAGAGCCCAATGCCTCGCTCGGGTTCAGTTAGAGCCAACGCCTCGCACACACGCGTCGTGTCTGAGAAAGCAGCGCGCATCGCCGGCCCCGACCACCCACGTAACCGGAACTCCCGAAATTTTCCTCGCCTCGCTTCTACCACGGTTATTTCCGTCATGGACGGCCCAAAGAATGTCATGCAGCTGCGTCTCCGCCCGCCAGACGAAAAGCCCATTTTCATCATGATTTTTTGTCATAGAAGTAGGAGCCCACCACATCTATGATGATACCGGGTTTTGTCACAATTATCGTCATAGAAGTGTCATATGTATGACAGGAAAAAAATTCGTTCGGCCCAAAATGTCACGGATATGTCTTTTTTTTGTTGTGTATGAACATCATACCTAAATGAAAATCAGTGGCTTGGTTCCTTTGTGGTGCAGAATCATGCACTGAACCTTGGGTTGTGGCATCGGGGAGCCCAATATATGGCATCCAATGATTTCAACCGATCTCCCCACGTGGGAAGAATAGTGGATATGACAAAGGGACGTAGCAGCCATAGTATGCTCTAATATACATGGGACGATCTCCTTTGCCGTACACGACAACACTCCTATCAAAGCTTTTTCGAGGGTCACTTCCTTCAACCCATATTGCTGCTACTTGCGAAGTAGTTGGCGCATTGTACCTTCGCTGATCAAGGTTGATATATGTGTTCAGTGGGATCCTATATTCATCCAGATTCGGAACAACACCAATGCTTCTCAAAGCTTGAGCATAAGGGTTATGTTGTAGTTTTGTCAAAATCTTATGTATGAGATCTAGCCTAAGATCTGGAGACCTCTTAACCCTGTGAAACAAGTTTTCATCCGTATGTAAATATATAGCTGCAGAAGTCGAGGGCAATATTCACCGGACATCAAATCATTAAGAGTGTGGTACAACTGGCCACACGCACGAAATGTATAGACGCCGGTTCCTGTGGCAGTGCTGACTTGATGATCAGGAGTGACACCAAGAGTTGTGAATGAGAAGTGAGAGTTGAAATGACGTATATTCTCTCTGAAATATTTAGCATCCTCATCCGATTGACTTGTAAACAACCGTTTCAACTCATCAGAAACTTCTGGAGTAAACACACCCACTTTACCCTTTCTGCAACAAAATGCAGGCCCCTCGTATTGAAACCGCAATGCTCCACAAAGGGCAGCAGCCGCTAACTTTTCTAAGGACATGGTGCTTTTTGGGCAGGTTCATGTATACTCTGTCATGAGTGTCATTAGTGCGAGTTCCATCACCATGATTCTGATCCACTCGGTAGGATTGAAAATCAACATCTGGAAAAGTGTAGGCATTTGCATTAACTAAATTTATTGCACACACCATTTTGTTGTACTATATATTGTATTGGTACATCATGATAGCAACAATAGACCTGGTTGGGTGAACATCCTAGCTTCCTCGTCAGGGTCATCATCTCCAAGGTTGTCGCCTGCCAAGCAGTCTAGCCGCCAACACATTCGATAATGCAAAAGGTGTTTCAAATAACGCTGAGGACACGAAACAAAGGTAACTGGGGAGAGGAGACTTAAAATGATATTATGCGTACCATCAATATTAATCGTGTGGGCATCAGGCTCCAGTATTCCATATGGATCTTCGCCGTGGTTGTTGCCTGATAACATTTTATATGAGAAAAATGAGTAAGAACCAGAGATGAATTGAAGTTATGAACCAGGTGTTAGTAAAAAAATACCAATTAGATTCTGAGTGGCACGACCCGCATCAGGGATCGTTTTCATTCCTGGACTATTGTAAGTTGGCTGGGTCGGTATAGGTTGTTTGCTTCCATAAATAGACTCTGTATCTGAATGAACAAAAGAGGGGCCAAATACAGAAGAAATAAACACTCTTGACATTATTGTAGCATAAATATTTCAATGAACTAACCATTGTTTTGTAAAGACTCCTCCGGGTTACGTAGGTTCACGATTGTACTGAGTTGGGGATTCTCCTTCCATGACATTTGGGTGAATGTCAATCGTCGTGAATGTCGCTGAATCTGGTACACATCATTTCTGTGCAACCAATCGGTCTCATTGTCGTCATAAATATTCTCGTTGAGCTGCATTGAATTTGATCTAGGCCCTTCTGCATATGTTATGATATGCAGTTGTGTGACTGTCGTTTGTCCGGTAGCTCGCACCTGTGAGACAATGTTGCTGCCATCGGCGACGGCAGCAATATGCTTATTATGCTCGCTGGATTTGGGTTGTCCCTTTAATAGTTCCTCTGTATTGTGTGCATACTGCTCCCTTTCCCCCGTATCTCCAGCCCATTATGGTCTGAATAGACAAAGAGTAGATCATTATATGTCAATACCATTGGGCTATACATCACCAAAGTCGACAATCATTACCTTGTGATACAACCGACTGTGTGTGTTTCGTTTTCCAGGCCATTGACGTCTGCTGTGCCATTTTTTTGTTTGTAGGCTTCACGCCTTCTCTTATTTATCTCATCCCTATTTTGTGCATACCGCTCTCTTTCCCTCTGCCTTTTTATCTCTTTACACTCTGCAAGTCATGACACAGTTCAGCAGCTAAGCAAAATAAATAAGAAATCGAGTGATTGGGTTAAGTACCCAAGGAGTGGGTGTTGCTTATATCCTGGAACGGTGTGCGCGCCCCGTTGGGAGTGGTAGTGGCCATACGAAGTTCTTCAACCCTATGAATGGCAAATTGTTATAATACAATTATATTTGAAGTGGCATCTGACTGAGGATTTTCAGATCTCAAAGTACTGACTATTTCTGGAAGTTCTGACTAATTTTCTTATGAAATTCATCTTCAACGGTTACAGGGATGAGTTACTTTTCATAGGTGCATCATTATTCGTGTGCCATTTACAGAGAGTCAAACAAATCTGGGATGTAACAATGATTCTTCATTGCTTTCATGTGTTGGTTAAATTACAGACTGGCAGCACTGATGTGTTTTAGTATATATCGAAGGATGGAAACAAGAGGAAATGAGGGCGCACCTACGTTGCAGAGGAGTTCGTGGACGGTGACGCCGTCGTATGAGCTCAACGGCAATAAGGCAGGACAGCCTGGGTGGCGGCGTCTTAAAGCGTCACCAAGCCTGGACGGAGGCGACATATAAAAGCCTCACAAAGTCCAGAAGAGCATAGACCTGTGACGGCGAAGTACTCGTCGTCGCGTCCGTCGTCAGGTGCCTCTTTTGTTTCTGTGCATTTGAACAACCCATCCGGAAATTACGTGATGTTTCCTTTGTAAGCTTTGATTTTTCCTAGGTGAATTAAATTTTTTTCGCGGAACGTGGGAGAGCAGTTTTCGTCTGCCCTTGTTGGCTCTTTTTCTTTTTTGAGCATCTTGTTGGCTCTTTTGTAGACACGCGCAAAGGAAAAGTGAGAAGTCTCGTCTGGTGAATATGAAAGGAAATGGACCGTGGCAAATCATGCTTTACTAGCCAAAATACCCCCATAAAAAGTAGAGTATGGAATAAGATTTTGAGTAAACGATTCCATATGTGAAGGATTATCCTAAAAATGGTAATTCATGATGGAAAGAGTAAATAAAAATGCATGACATTTTTATTTAATTTTCAGGGGAAAATATTAATTTGATGAAAAATTGTACTCCCTCTAATCTATACCTATTATTAAAGGAAGTATTAAAGGGAGGTGATATTCTTAGTTTCGTCCCACTTTGTTTGGTCCCGCTTCAATTAATTTCACGTACGCTATTTGGTTTCGTTACTTGCCACCCGTTTTGGCCCAACGGAGGAAGCCATCTGACGACGCACGATGGCTCACGTCCGGAGAACTGGCAAAAAATAAATTAGCCGATGGCAGGGTTCGACCTCATAACCCGCCAACCAGCCACACACAGTTTGTTCAACTGACTCATCTAAAGATATGGGAGGATGTTTTTTCTCCCGTTGCAACGCACGAGCCTTTTTGCTAGTCTAATAAAAAAAATGTGTCAGTGCTTTTTTTGGATCGGATGGACTATCTTCTTTTGAGACAAAGCATAAGCTTTTTTAGGAGAGAGAAAATCCATATAACATTTTAAATTTTTCTAGGGGTTATATAACCTTTTTTTAATTTTTCTAGGGGTTATATAACCTTTTAAAAAAATTAAGGGGTATATAACCTTTTCAATTAAGGGAGAGAAAATGGATGGCCAAGAAAATAAAGAAGTCCCAGTGCGGCGTTCCCATAGCCCAGCCCAGCTCGCTTAGCTGAGCTTTCAGTTTCAGCGTAGGCCTCTCCTATCCTCTCCTTCTTGACCGCCGTAAAAATTTCGCTAGCCCTCCTCCGCCTCCCCCTCACCCCCTGCCCCCGACCGCGCCGCCTCCGCCTCTGCCGCCGCGGCATATCCAGCCTTCTGCGGCGACCTCCGAGTGTCTCATACGCTCTAGATCCGTCGACCTGAACCAATTGTAAGCAGTTTAAGACTCGAGTCCTCCAGTATTTTGTCAACGTGTTGCTAAGTCGACTGGGCTTTTAGTCGTGCCTGCTTGCATTGATTTCCTTGCCTCGATGTAGCTGTCCTATTGTTTGCCGTCCCTACTGGCATCTTGCTTTCACCTGATTTTGCTTTTTCTAAATCTTCTTGTACTTGTATATCACGATGTTTGCCATGTTTTCATGCTGATGGAATGGGGGGATTAAATCTTTACAAAGTTCTGTAGAAAACAACGCAGAGCGAAATCTGCTGCATCCGTAGCCTGGGGGTTGCTAATCTTGTAGTGTTACCAGATTCTGTAGTTCAAGTCGAAATATATAACCCTTATTAATAGAATTAAGTTGTTTCTGAAAAAAAAGTCAGAATTCCATGGGTAGACAGCAAAACTGATAACTGGTTTTATGGCTGGGGCTCTTGATGAATTAAATCTCATATGCCTGTCTTCTTTTCTTTTTTTTGTTAATTACAGATTCATGTGAGGCACTGCAGAATATAAACTAAAAAGTGGTTACCATGGCTGAGGTGAATATATTGTCATTTTCTCTCTCATTTTTCTTTGTATGTTTTGGTTTCTGTCAATTCTCTTACCGTGAAAGCTAATGTCTAGCAACCCTTTTTATGTAATAGGATGCTATTGCGCTGAATGGACTAAATGGTGACCATCATAGGCAGTTTCATAGGTCCGTGATACCGATTCTTATGTATGAAAGGGAAGGTAAAAATCCAAATAAACCAATTGCTGTTATTTCGGGCGTAGTCACGGTCTCTGGTGGAGGGTTTTGCCACATAATAGCATACAAGGGGTTACTTTTCCCCAAAGAGGCACACAAGTACAGATATGAAATTGTTTTTCCCAATGATATGTGGGTAGACCTTGAACACCTCGGCATGGAAAGACATGGCTTTTTGGCTGGTTTCTACTGTCGTGTTCCTGCTGGAACTGTAGATGCTGTCCACTTTGGTATTCAAACTACAAGGAACCAAAAACTTAAGATGTATGGATATCAGGTCGATAATGTATCAGGGCGATTACAAAATGATCTAACTGACGGCCGTGTGACGTAAGTTTTTTGCACAATGTAATTGAATTGTCAATGTTTTGTTTTTGTTTCTATTCTAATATGTCTGTAAACAGTCATGTAGAGAAACAAGACCAAAAATTCGGACATGATTGTACACCTTCCATTTTTTCTCGAAGTGGATCACCTGTTTTCAATCAGCAAAGGCAACTTGTTGGTATATCTTTTAAGGATATTGGTGTAACTAAGGCATTGGATGTTGGGTATATAACTGCTACCCTTCCAAAATTTTGTGGAGGAGGGGATAACATGGTAATGTGTTTTCTGGTATCAGTATAATGTAATCTTATGATGTTTGCAATGCTTATTCTTTTTTGTTTATGTTTTGTTTAGCCTATGTCAGATGTCTTACAACATATTAGACTTCTTGGTGAACAAAAATTTGCTCCACCTGAGGATATGGAGCCTTCTCTTTCACCCTGAGAATCGTATGACTTGATGGTAGGCATACCACTCTCATTCCAGCATGCATAATCTCTGCCGATTGCCTAATTTTGACATTGCGATGCATAATCATCATCTTGTAGGGCCGTTGTGTGAACATGAAGGAAGGCAGCCAGAGCATTGTTGTTGGTTTCTTGTGTAGCTTTAGCTTCTCCTTGACTGTTTCTAGTAGTCTACCCGTTTAAACATTGTATGTAGCATTTGGTTGGTGTTGTTTCGCTGCAAGCTCCTTCACTATGTAACTATGCGTGCTGCTGTGGTCCAATCTTTGTAGTAGCAGGGCATTTGCGATACAATCTGATATAACAGCGTCACATTTTGTTACTTGGTTGATTGTGAAGTGAGATTATCCAGTCAAGTTGAGCTGTGATCCAGCTTCTCCCTCTCCTGGTTAATTTATACTTCTGTTGTTGTTTCCTTTCCCACTTATGTGGATGTCTGAATTCTCTGTCATTCTACATACCTGGTTAGCTATAGGCTTTCCATTCTACATACCCCAGTGTAAGATAGATTGTGCTGGTGGTGCTTAGGTTTTATTGTCTTAAAGAAAGAAAAAGACTGAAAATAGACTGAGAAATGAGACACACATGTAACACTGCTCATATGTCCATCATATAATTTAGCTAGGCATGTTGAGCTGACTTGGGCAACCAGTGGTATGGCTGTGCCGGTGTGACTGAATGCATAGTTCTGCCCGAGTAAGTGCAGAACCAGTGCTCCAGATCGTCACATCTAATATCATTTTCAGAGATGCTGAAGAAGTGCCGAGAATTCTTTGAGCTTCTCCAAGTGGCATCAAACCTCGCGCAGAGAAACAGAGCCCACGCTAATCGACTGGGTGTTGCGTGAAGTTAGAAAGGTGCTGATTGTCCAATGTGCAAGAAAATTTTCAGGCTTGCAGTATTCCCCCAAAGGTAAATAGTTTGTACGAACAAGTGCTGAAAATCCATTGAGCGCAGTTCAAATGCTTTTATTGCTGAAATGGATGCTACTCAAAAATGTTATCGAGTGGAAGCTGAAACAAGTTGAGGAGGCGTTGATCACCGGATCCATAACGAAAATTCCAAAAGTAAAATATTTCTGGTTCCATTCATGTGATAAGAAACACAGCGGTCACACATATAAAAGCAGCAAGCAAATAGAGTAGGTTGGCGTGTGGGGCCATCCACTAACTTGCGCGTGTTCTCAACACGAGCAAGGCAGACAGACGGCCATCATGCAGCTGACAAAGCACCCAACCAAATGAACAAGAGTTGCACCAATGTTTCTTAAGACAACTGCTGACCGCTGTACCTTAAAATCACAACCACAACTGCAAGCAAACTTAGTAGCAAAAAATACGACGGTCTCCCACAAACCATCTCTTAACGGCTCCAGTTCAGCCTTAGTACAGGTCCATCACATCAAGAGGCGTACGTTCGTAAGCTAGTATTTCAGGCTTCAGATTAGGGAAGTTACAAACACTTCATACTTGCTAGACAGGATCAGCTTATGCTTCAACTGGATCAGCAGCTTGAGGACAAGATAGGCGCATGCATTGAGATACACTTCATCAGGTTAGAATTGTTGCCGCTGCCGCAGATATTTAAGTTCTTCTTCCACATCTATTCCTTCCTCAAGCTCGTGCCACTCCGGATAGCACCAAAATGGCTTAGGCACGGGCCATCTGTCCAGAGTAAAACATAAATAAGCTATAATATATATAGCAGTGTTATTGAATGTGTAGTAAATAAACAATACCTGTTTGGGCTATCATCATCGTCTCTAGCAACAGTCCTACAAACAGGCCGAAAATAGTTTTACATACATACAAGAAACACACGCGTGTGAGGACAAGATCAAAACCACACAACATCAGTTCACCACTTCATATATCTGAACAATAATAGTCGGAATGGTTCAACCGCAAAAGCAAGTTGGGATTTAAGAACTAGCATGAGTTCCAAATTAAAACTAACCTGCAAATAACAACCAAAACCAACACATATTTACCATTATAATTCCAGGTCAGAGTGATGCTGTGAGACATACGATACGATACTTCCATAATCACAAATGTACGCACAATCAGACATGCTCAACTGTCGGCCACAACCACAGGATGGTCTTTATTGTACCAGTGTCGTATGTTATTTATCATATGCACAGCAGTTCTATTCAAGCTTCTAATTAATGTGCTCAGTATAAGAAGATCAAAATGGTAACAAATGTCCTTTCGAGGCTACTAAACTTCCTCAAGGTTGAATATTATGCACACGCAAGACACCTGCATACTGTACAAAAAATTACATAAAGATAGAAAGCATACCCTTGTGCATCAAAATTCTTCAAGACTTTTATAATTATATTCACTGGTATGTATGGAGCCTCTTCCAAACCATAGAAGTTCATGCCAATAAAATTTCCATCAAAATCAATAAGAGGCCCTCCAATCCCAGCCTAGCACACACAAAAGTAACGAATAGGAAAAGACAGTATTTGTAAGCTATACAGATGTGGTGATGGATTTAATTACTCATTCTGATGCAACTATTTATTTCCACCACACGAAAAGACACAGCGTACCTTGGTGATTTTACAAGTGGAAATCTTAAGCTCTTTGCAACCAAGCTTACTTGGTTTGTCAATCACGATCCCACTTGTGGCCATTAAATTGCCTGATTGGTAGACGCGCCCTATAGCTACTACCTCCTTCCGAGGTTTAATTAGCATCTGGTTATCGATTTGTGCTGTCTGAGTACAGCAGAAATTCTTGATGTGGACTACGGCAATGTTATAATGTAGACTGTAATGCTGCAGTGTTCCTCTGGTATGACGATTATCTGGAAGGCACACTACAATCTGCAATGACATGGTAAGACTAAACCAGTGATATCATGAATAAGTAGAAGGGGCAATTAAACAATTATTAGCAGAGTAACAACCTTAAGGTTATCAGCAACCTTGTTTTCATTGTCAGAAGTTCTAACCAAACTTGCCGAGGTCAGAACTCTTGTAGTGGACCCATTGCAGTCTATGAATATGCCTGTGCAAGCAAAACACCTTGTTTTTCCTACAAGAGTAATGATTCTGATAATTTAGTGAAGAAATTGCAAAAAGAATATTGAAAGTAAACAAGCTTATAATGAATATAATTACCACTGAATGAAGCCAATGCAACAACACTTTCAGACATATTTGAAGCAACGGTTCCTTCGAGTTTACTCCAGATATCTTCACTAAATTTCTCTTCAAAATTGTTAAGCAAACGCATGCCCGCTGGTAAAAGCAATGAAGATTCAGTAGTGGAGGGGAGCTGGAGAGACCAGTCAGATGACAGATGTTCCAACAGAAAAGAGTAAATATCAAAAGGACACGAATGAACTCACCATTCTGCCAAACTGGGAGGGGATAACCATTGGACCTCAGCTCCTTTTTTGTAGGAATGCCTAAATTTTGCAACATAGTTAAGTGATTGATGACCCCATGTATAATGATGGTCAGGAAAACTGCAAGCAATGACTCACCAAAATAAGGATAACTTGGCCGCCCAGAACATAAAGACTTCCGCTCTAATAATAATCTATCCATGAGTCCTGGTGCCACAGGGGTGAAACAATTAATGACTGTGAACAATGATCAGTAATTATTATAACATTAGAAGTGACCCAACCTGGTTGACATTCTGGATCACAGAGAGTACATATGGAAGGTTTCTTATCCTTAAGTTTCTCTCCCTTCCTTGAGCTGTCTAAAATGGAGAAGATTGAAGAAGGGAAATAAGCAGAATTTAGAACACTGAAAAGCAGTATGAAGGAAAGGAGTATATTCTAATATTCATATACTAGACTGGAGTACTTAGAATGAACTAATTAATTAGCATATCATATGCTGTATGTTATTAGCATGATAATAGGTGCAACCATAAAACTAAGTATGTACCCAGATTCTACAAATGATTGTTGAAAATTAACATTGGTGGTGACTCTGGCGAGGAATTGCCTGGTGATGTGATGATTGCGCACAATTTAGCAATCTTAAGGTGTTTTTCTCACCTTCTGAATCAGGCTTATAAGGTCTGGGAAATCTTTCAATTTTACCACCAGGTCCTTTCTTATTTGTAGCCCTGCAGCAGAATGCAATAAACTCATCGGAATAATAGAGAAATCCACAAAAAATAAAACATGGATGATATCTATGCATGGATACCAAACAACAATACAAATTTCAATGTTTATAAGGGACAAATCAGGAAAATTGTTGATTGGTGTCAGATTGCGCTAAACAATACAATGGGGAAATCCTAAAACCTAAATATTTATTGTGTTTGATTATTGTATAGACGAAAATATTTATTAAATATGAGTAGCCTAATATAGTGGAAAACTTTTCCCATGCATGTTGTGGTGAGCGACAACAAAAAACAATAAAATGGAGATAATATTATACCAAACCTACCAGGGAACCGTCACTACCTTATCATTTAAACAAGTATTAATAGCTTAAACATGGACACCAGAGTCCCAATTGGGTACAGGGCAACTGCGAGACATCATGACAAGACAGGTAGTATGGACTGTCAAGGTCACACTGCAGCTTATCCAGCCCCAGATGTCACAAACAACTAATTTGTTATCAAGGGAGATGTTGTCAAATGTAGATCACCTACCAGATGCAAGAATTACAAAAACATCAAAACAACGCATTTCAGAAACTGTTTGACATTCAGCATGAATGGTAGTACCACCAAACCTCGGCTATTGATGAGCGGAATTATTTTTATGTACTTAGTTTATTCATTTTGTATGTCTACTGATGTGTGGTCAGCTTCCTGGAAATTCCAGGTTGAATAATAAACTTGCAAGAAGCGGAACAGATGGCCTGTGGTCATCCAGGAAATGTTTCAGTTAGACTAGTTGTTTGCCATTATCCAGAATAGAATGTACTCAGTCAAGTTTATTTGCAAATCAGGCCATGTGTTAAGTGCATGGCACTAATTTCTCTGCTAAATAGTTCTCATTCGCTCGGTATTACAGTAATTGAGCATGTTAGACTCCTGACTACATACCAAGCTGTGATCATCCTTTAACTCTTCTTAGCCTTGTACAACGTATGCAGTAATTTAAACAATGTGATTTCATATTCTATGTAAAATGCCTGCGCATTCTTTTAGAATGCATGAATTGTTAACACAATGTTTTGTCAACAAATTTTCCAACAACACGAGAGATTTATATAATGTGTGTTCCGTGTTGTTAGCTGCAGTATGATGTCATAAGAAGCCACTATTGTATTAAGTGCACTCTTGATTAAGCTTTCCACCATTATTTATTTTCCTAAGCACGTGTGGCCCATGTGCACAAAAACTAATAAGAGAGTATGGAGGACAAGAGTAGAAAAGCAATCAGAGTGAGTATGGAGGACATACCACCACTGAATTGTTTTCCTGAACTGCGACAGGAGTTCAAGAATTTTAAACCTTGGTAGGAATGGAGTCTCTTTCTCAGCATAAAAGTTCATCCCGATGAAATCCCCATTAAAATCAACAAGGGGCCCTCCAACTCCAGTCTAGGAAAAGAATAAAGTGACAGTGAGCCAAGCACAAAGACGTAGAGATGCTCAACAAAGTTTGTAACTTTGTATAATTGAAAAAAGGAGTATTTTGCCCCCTCCCCCCCCCCCACCCAAAAAAAGTCCAATGCATATCATGACACAGTTATTTATTTATTTTCACTATGTATAGAAAGTGAGAAATTAACACCGCACCATAGTAATTTTACATGTGGAGATGGCAAGCTCCTCCCGGTAAGTTCCTTTTGGATTTTCAGTCAACTTCCCAGCTGTGGCCATTAATTTTCCTGAGTTGAAGCAACGCCCTACGGCAACTACTTTACTTTGAGACTCAAATTGCCGCTGATGATCTACACATGTTACTTTTAGAGAATGGTAGCGAGCGATATTGATAACCGCGACATTGTATTTCAAATCGTAGAATTCCAACCATCCCAGTTCAAGTGTGTTATCCGGAAGGCGCACTTCAATCTGCATCAATAAAGCAAGGCAACAAGTATATAGGCTGGTTAGCAGAATGATTAACATGATATTAAATAACCAAGCAATAGTGTACAAAAAAAAGTTGGCAGTACCAACCGTCATATCATGAAGGATCTTGGTGTCATCATCAATAGATCTAACCAAACTTAATGAAGTCAGAAAGCTTGTAATGGTTGGCACAGTTGGCTTGTTTGCGATAACTATGCCGGTGCATGCAAAAAACACGGTGTTTTCTGCACAAGATGGCATTTCCAAATTCTCAATCATGAAGTACTAACAAATAGACATAGATAAAATTTTGCAAAGCTAGTGTTTATAATCACCATCAGCAAATGAAGCAAGCGATACAACAGTGCCCGCTAAATTTGAGGTGACTTCTTTACTGAGTTTCGTCCAGACACCTTGACCAGAATTACTTAAACTGCCAAATTCCTCTTCAAAAGGATTGTCGGGATGCAAATTTCCTAGTTAGGGAAGCATCATCATATTCATATATCATACAACATAATTCTGATCGTAAGTTGCAGAAGAAGGGAAAAGCAGCGAGACTGAAACCAGACAACCAGTGGCTCACCTCGCCAACCTGTCCAAAGTTTTTGTTTTTTGGTCTGGCTTCTCGTATGAACACCTGCTCGCTTCATATGTCCAGCCTGGAGTGGAAATAACACATAAAGAATATGAATCACCTTTTTTAGGATGAAAAAGCCGAGCTGTATGTAACAAAAGCAGAGTTTTCGTTACAATCATCCAACAAAATATTAATAATAAAATGAAATAAATGGTGGAGCGTGGCCGAGCCAAAGTTAAGAAATGCTGTTCGCTCTAGCAAACGCGGATCTAGAACGTGAGAAATTGTGAGCGTCATCGTGGTTCGATAAACCGCCTCATCGCCAAAAAGAGGGTGTGTGTGTGTGTGTGTGTGTGTGTGTGTGTGTGTGTGTGTGCGCGCGCGCGCGTGTGTCAGCTAATCACTGGATGGAAATAAGCTCATGCCGCAAAATCAACTAATCAAATTCCCAGAATGAAATGACCTCATCGAATTGGGGTCATTGGGTTCCACAAATCACTTCGCCGCAACGAAATCACTTGATCCCAAAAGAAAAGGAGGGGACGGAGGTTCAGCTAATCATCACTGGATGAAAAGAAGCTCATACCGCAAGATCAGATGCCCGGAAATCGCGGCCGGGAGAGACGGCGGTGAGGAACGGCGATGGCGGCGGCGGCGATGCGCTTGGGGGTGGGGAGTGGAGGCGGCAGCCCTAGGGCACGCGGCGGTGGGTCGGGTCGGTAATGGTATGTCAGGGAGGGAGGGCTGGGGAAAGTAAGAGCAGGAGGAAAAGACGGGACGGGACGGGACGGGACGGTTTGAGACGACGATGAATTTCCACCGTGGAGGAGAGCGGATTACCTTTTTTCCACGGACTTTTATTTTCTATCTGTTTTTTTCAGGAAATCTATCTATATCCCACCTATCCAAATCAATCCACGCAACTACTCCGAGGAGGACAAATAGAGTACTACTAATTTGGATCCGAGGAGTAGTTTTTTCCTGTTTCACCTTGTCCGGTGCGTTGCGATGGGAAGAAGCCTAAAAGAAAAAAAGTTTGCCGGTTTAAGTTGATTCGTTAAGACGGAGGTGAACGCTGCAGTATATATTCACATTGGTGGCTTAATGGGGCCTAATGACGTATGACTAGTTATATGTGGTGATGTAAGCCGCCATGACAATACTGATATTTAAGATCTATCAAGAGCAAATTCTGCTAAGTGTTGGATAAACATGTTTTATACATTGGGGCAGTCGATTTTGGATCTGACGCTGTTCGGAAAAGGAAAAGGTAAAATCAAAGTCTAATATCACAACAACTAAGGAACTAATACATTGGTGAGATTTTCGCATCTAGGAGGCATGTTCAGTGATTAAGAGAAAGGATATAAACAGATTCTGCATGTTTTACCGGCCATTTTTGGATCACAGTGAGGATTGAACAAAGGTACGATGAAGAACGATGATGAACTCATAAAGAACTTCAGAAACCCTAATGGAGATCTATGGTGGGGAACATAAGGTGCTTACTAGATCCGCTAAGCAACGGAGAGGCACCGCAGTTCTCTGGTCCCGTTCAGGTTGATGCAGCGGCCGGGGTCGAGGAAGTCGATGAGGTCGGCGGCGGCAGTGTGCTGAAACGTCCATTTTGCATCATGCTTTTATATCGATATTTATTGCATTATGGGCTGTTATTACACGTTATGTCACAATATTTTTATTTTCTATCTGGTTCTTTCAGGAAATCCAGAAATAAGAGAAGGATTGATGCCGGAGGCTCCTCAGCGATTAGAGCTTCTCGGTCGTCCGATCGTTTTCTTGATTGCGTTCTGGCCGTTGGATCTCGGGCTCGGTCGTCGTGGGCCGTCGGATATTTACCCGGTCGTCTCCAACCGTCCGATATTTTCCCTATGAGCCGTGTCCCGCCTACCGCCACCGCGTAATTCCCTGCGTTCTCGCCGAGGGCATTTTAGACATTTCGCATACCACTTTAAAAACAAAGTAGCAGCCACTGGAAACCTAGCCGCTTCTCGCCGCACTTCATGGTCGCGCTTCTTCCCCTTCCCCCGCCCTCCCGCATTCCAGCCTCCACCTCGCCGCCGCCACCAACACCAGGCGATTCCGGCGAGTTCCGGCGGCCCTCGCCGGAGCGCAGCACACCCACGAGCTCCCCTCGTGACGGTGCTTCCTTTCCTCCGGCTAGATCTGCTCCTCACGGCCGCAAGCGCTCGCGCGTGACCCATTCCCGCTGCTAGGGCTTCGGCTGCCCCCAACTCTGGTGTGGTGAGCTCTCCTCTTCCCTCTCCTCTTCCCTTCTTTCTTATCTTCCCGCCCCACTCAATTTCTTCGATTCGGTGCAGCAGCCACCCTCCTCCATGGACGAGGACGACCACCACGGCCCGCACATGGTCGAGCTCACCGTCGTTTCCTCCGGTCGGTGATGGGCCAACGAGCTCCGCCTCCACGGCTCCTAGCTCGGGTAAGCATCCCCATCCCCATGACAGTTTCACTTTCCAATGCCTCCTCCTCTTATCTTTTGTGTGTGTGTGTGCTCATGAAGCTTCTGTTCTCCATGGACGAATCTCAACCGAAACAAAGAAGCCATCTCAAGGGAGGGATTGTCAAGTCACCCCACTTCCAATCCATGGATGCTATCCACAAGGACCAAGATGATGACGACTGTGATGGAAGGAGCCCACGCCCGACCCCGATGACGGCGGTTTCATTTGTGTGTCAAGGCCGACCACAACCTCCCTCTCTGTAATATGGTTGTGCTTTATTTTAATCAAAACAAGTTCATTCTCAATTCACTCTGCTTATATCATAATTCAGCACCGACTCTTTCAGTCTTTCCTGCCTCCTAGCATGCTTTTACTCTGCATCTGCTACGTGATAGTTATTGTTAGTAACTGATTACACTTTTAGTCACATATTCTCAAGGACCTCCAAGAAGTTAAGGTTCTGAATAGGTTATTAGTATCTAACCCTGTTGATAGCAATTAGCTTTGTCCACTTACTGGGCTGTCTTTCTAGTGTTCTGAAGATATACTCGAGTTTTCTTTGTTATAGAATGCCCCCCCAAAAATCTAATTTTCCTTGACATTGTTTTGTGTGCTTTTTGTTGAACCCCTTGTTTTACCCCTAATTCTTTTTATCTCTGCAGTACATCACTAACCCAGTCAGTGGTTATGAATTTCGCTCTCTGAAGGACGTGCAACGTTATATTGAATCAGGAGACACAAGTAAATGCAATGTTAGGCCAAAGAAGAGAACTGCCAAGGTTGCTTGTATTACACAGAATCAAGATTATGTGAGTTCCTCCTATTGTTTTCACTTTCTGTAGCTTGCATGTCTGGAAATGTGTGAGAACAATGCAATCTACAGAAACAATTAGCTTCATCAATTGGAAGTTCTCATCGATTGGAAGTTGCAGGGGATTCAGTCTCTGACTAAACTGATTAACTAACTGGTGTATCTCCTTGGCATGATGTGCATTAGCTTCATCAATTACAATGCCTTGCTAGAGCTTCTGCCCGTGTGTTTATTTCATACCACATTCAAAGTTAAATGTACCTGCGACGCCTCTTTTGGGACTGCTCGTGACGACCATTCTGTGTTATCCTGACATGGCTTGCTATGCTGTTGCGTCCGTGCAACTCTCTGTAGAAAAGACAGTAAAGTTGTCCACGCGTTGGACCCGATGGGAGCCCCGGCCAAACCACTCCAACGTAAGATTTATACCTTGCCGATTTTTGACACTAGATTTTGCTCTCTCATGAACTAAACACCGGTTCTTCGTTCTACAGGCAGTTCAATACCTGTCGCAGATGATCCAGACGCTGTCGCTTCCAAAGAGAACTCCCAATGCGGTCGTGAAGAAGCTGTCGTATATAACAGTTGATAAACATGAAAAAAAATTCTCCGCCGCTGTTTGGAGGACATTAAACCTGGGAGCAGAGGAAGGAAAGCTTTAAGTTGAATGCTACCATGAAGGTAATTGCTTCGTTTTGGTTAATTACCAGAGAGTGATAAATGTTGGAAAACCAATTATGTTTCCGTTTATGATAGGTGTTGGCCGACGAACTCACGGCCAAAGCGCGATGAACCACATACATTTTATACCCCTGTTTTCTTGGCAAAAATACATTTTACTTCCTCTAATTTTAAATAGGATATTCTTGGGAATGAGATGTAATTTTAGGAGAATTACATTTCAGCATTTTATTTTATCCTGAAACTATTGATCTCTCTCTCCCTCTCTCTCTCTCTCTCCATCTACATATATCACACCAGCTGTTCCAGTTAGAGTAGTAGTGGCCACAAAATTTTACTGAAATAATCATGCTATTGATTCTGGAAGAAGCGTCTGCGATTCTAGGAGAAGTTTTAATTTCTCCCCAGAGATGAGCTTGATTATCCAAGAAGCTTTTCCTTTTGTAGAGATGATCGTACTTATGGAAACTCAGATGCCCTGCACCGCTGTCGGATCAAGGATGGAGCGAACTAAAACACTTCGCTGTTACAACTAGCCCTCCCTGTTCCATGAATCAACAGGTAAGTTCTATCATATGTTTCTTATCTTTGTATTGCACACATACATATAGAGAGGAGTGTGCAGTGTTGTTGGTCAAGCTATGTATATGTACGTGCATCTTATATAGATATAGGCTTGTATGCTCGTTTCAGGGTCCCATTTCTGATATATGTGTAATAATTTATGCTTGATGATCTGCTCAAATTGTTTGATAAAAATCCAAACAACAAGTTGTTTGATAAAAATCCAAACTACATGATTCTGATATACGTCCACCTACCTACAAGTTGTTCGATAAAAATCCAAACTACTGCAGGGGTAGATTAATATACGTGTAATAATTTATGCTTGATGATCTGCTCAAATTTCTACTGACATTTACCTTCAGTCCTTGATTAGTTCTTTTGCAAAGCAGGTTCAACTGTTGAAAGCTATTGATTTACTGCTTGGCCTCATGTTTGAGCTGATATTCTGCTTTTTTTCTTTCTAGAGATATTCAAGAAAGAAGACAGTGCGACAAGGCTAAAGGGCTACTATGGTAAAAATCTTTCTTTCTTTGTTGTGACCTGTCTTATTTGGTTCTATTGTGCATAAAGAACACTTTGTTTTATCAACTCCCAGCTTGATAGTTAACTCCTTCCATCTATCAACTCCCAGCTTGACAGTTAGATGTTTCCATCTTTATATTCTAATTTGATGTTTTTTGATTCACGGTATATGGAGGAAGCAGAAAATGATGGAGTGCATGATGCTTCAGCAGATTCTGCATTATTGTCAAACGCCTTTCCTGAGGTGTTATTTGTTTACACCTAAGGATGAAAATAAAGTTTTATGTCCCACTAATTAGATCAACTGCTTAGGGAAAAAAGAGACGTGCCTTCTTTGCACCAGAAGTATCAAATCAGTGCTCCATATTAGTAGTTATTTGAAAAGTATTCCATTGGCTTCTTTGTCAGGTCTATTTATGTGCACATGAAAGAGGGTGGTGGCAAGGAAGACGAGCATGTGGGAAAGCAGCGTCATCGGTGTCCATATGTTGCCATCGGCCTCGACATCATGAAGGCGTCACACTAAGCTGCCTATACATCACCCCACCACACCAGGTATACGTGATGCTCTTTTATCCCTGCTGATGGTCGATGGTTCATTAGGCTGGTCCACACCAGAGCACCAATTTAGCCGAGCTGATGGTTATTGGTTAGAAAATGACGATTTGCTTATGATGTGGTTATGCTATGTTTAGATGAAATATTTAGTGAGATGTTTGTTCACCGGATCGGTATTTGCTTCAGCATGTGTTCAGGCTATGCTCTTAGGAGTTGTTCTTTCGTATGGGAGTTTAGTTTATTCGTCCCTCCATTCCTAACATGAATACTAATCTGAGTCATTAAAAATAATTGCACAGGCAGAATAAATTGTTTGGAAAACATGGAGTTATGACGTGTCTACCTTCTATTAGTGTTGTGCTGCCTAAATATAATTTACCTGCATCTACAATGTTTTGCTTATGCAATGCCACCTTCCTTCTTATTTGGGAGGATTACATTACATAAAGTGAAAGGCCGCCGACTCTGCCTCTACTGGATCCTTCGCCTAGGTGGCCGTCCTCCTTCACCGACCCCCCTGGTTCCATAGTGCTCAGTGGCGTGTGTCGTGCTATGGTTTCTAACCCCAGCGCTTGGTACCACCAGAAGGGGTGGCCAATGCTTTGAGTTTCCCCATCATTAGAGCTTTTGGCGCTTGATTTCATTTGTGATTGGGAAATTTACATGCTTTTTGTGCTGAGATTTGGATTTTGACAACATCAATCTAATAGTCAACTATATAGTGGATGAGAATATGTGGCTCTAATAGTCAACTATATAGTATTGGAAAAATACCAGGAAATTTAAAAAAATCATGGAAGTTTGGGATATCAAACCTGGGTGGCAATTGTTCACCGGTGTTCAGTTCCGTGGGGAATGGGTACCCGTGGTATTCTCGGTAAAAAAATCAAAAAGTTCCTATGAATAGCAAAAGCTGTTTGGATGGATAGTATGGCGGATCATTTTTTACCACGGATACCATGGGTACCCATTCCCCATGAAACTGAACACAGGTGTACAATGGGCACCCAGGTTTGATATCCTAAAGTTCCAGTTTTTTTTACATTTCCTTGTATATTTTTATTAGTATATTCATATAGAGGTGTGTGGCATCCGAGAGATCCCATGCATTTTCCACTATATAGTTTACTACTATGCAATATAAAAGCATTGTAAATAACTCTCTGAGACTACCACTATGGCCTGCTCATGGTATATCGTACTGCACCGCGATGCTTTATGTATTTAATGCTACATTTTCTAACAAACACACCAACGACAAGTAATGAAACTCATGATCTGTCTTTGGACTATTACTGCTACATGCATCTACTATCTCCTATTCTTTGAGTAGATGTTGGATTGTTAGACTTCTTTTATGGATCATTAAACTTCTTTTATCGGTCTGCCCCCTTGACCGCGACAAAGGAAGGGCCTCATTCAGAGAGCAACGACGATAGCACTCCAGCAGCTAAAAGTGTCAATGAATTAGAGGTAACCACAATATTTGTCGACTTTTCACTTGCATTACTATAATACCACATATCATCTTACATACAAATGGACATTGATCTCTAGGATAGCCTCAACAAAACTGTTGGCTCGCTGCCACCATATGAAGAAACATCAAACGAGTAACCCTCCCTCCTGCTCTTCAGACTTGTACAACTATATGCATTACTCATGTTTGTTGCTTTCCCTGTGAAACAGACCACAGGCCCAACAAAAAAAACAAAGTCTAAGCCTACTGCCCGGAGGACTTTAGTCTTTAAAGACTAAAATGCACGGATTGCATGTAAGCTAGTATCTAAAATCGTTTCGTATGTAGCATCCTTTCTACTTTGTAAATGTTAGTCAGCAGATGTACTGCTCAAGCCTTGCTTGCCTTGCATAAAGATGTCATCCTTTGATTATTTTGTGTTTGTCCTTATGGCTTGCTGAATGTAAATCTCAATGTTGCGTTATTGCTATATATATTCTTCTTTAAAATTTAAAGAATAGATATGTCACATGTAGATATGCCTTTGAATGTCCACATCTAATTGCTTTCTCATCCCCACATCCAGGATACATTGATGGGGATGACATTCTCAAAGGCGGGCGTATGTGACCGTGTGAAGGAGTTGTGGCCTCTGTCTCTTCCTCAAATGTCTCTGCCTCAAATGTCGATGATGCCTCTCTGTGCTGTCACTCCCATGTCCTTTTTATTTTGTTTGTTCGGTGAATGCTGGATTAGACAAGAAGGATTTACTCATGCTCGATCCGCATAACTATGAACTATTTGTGCAATCTTTTATTTAAGCTTTGAAACAAGAGAATTAAATGTTGGGTTTGAGCAATGGAGTTTCAAGTTTTTCCTTGGTGTTGGATTATTGATATGAATCACGACAAGTAGAATTGTTGCACTACAAGTTATCATGACATGAAGCCTTAATCTACTATTATTTTTATGTGTTGTGAACTGCTGCATAGGCTCTTGCTCCTGACTGATTGGTTTTTATAAGGCTTTTATAATGCCTATTGCTTCCATATCTTACAGCTCTTCCATGAAGGAATACCATCTATATATGAACTTTTCTATATTTGCAGTTTTCTATACTTGAAATGATTCAATGGTTGTATAAATAGAATCGATATGACTATACCTGGCAGCACCTCTATCGGGTGCGGCAAGCCGCACTACTTATCTAGTCTATCTATATCCCACCTATCCAAATCAATCCACGCAACTACTCCGAGGAGGACAAGTAGAGTACTACTAATTTGGATCCGAGGAGTAGTTTTTTCCTGTTTCACCTTGTCCGGTGCGTTGTGATGGGAAGAAGCCTAAAAGAAAGAAAGTTTGCCGGTTTAAGTTGATTCATTAAGCCGGAGGTGAACACTGCAGTATATATTCACATTGGTGGCTTAATGGGGCCTAATGACATATGACTAGTTATATGTGGTGATGTAAGCCGCCATGACAATACTGATATTTAAGATCTATCAAGAGCAAATTCTGCTAAGTGTTGGATAAACATGTTTTATACATTGGGGCAGTCGATTTTGGATCTGACGCTGTTCGGAAAAGAAAAAGGTAAAATCAAAGTCTAATATCACAACAACTAAGGAACTAATACATTGGTGAGATTTCCGCATCTAGGAGGCATGTTCAGTTATTAAGAGAAAGGATATAAACAGATTCTGCATGTTTTACCGACCATTTTTGGATCACAATGAGGATTGAACAAAGGTACGATGAAGAATGATGATGAACTCATAAAGAACTTCAGAAACCCTAATGGAGATCTATGGTGGGGAACATAAGGTGCTTACTAGATCCGCTAAGCAACGGAGAGGCGCCGCTGTTCTCTGGTCCCGTTCAGGTTGATGCAGCGGCCGGGGTCGAGAAAGTCGATGAGGTCGGCGGCGGCAGTGTGCTGATACGTCCATTTTGCATCATGCTTTTATATCGATATTTATTGCATTATGGGCTGTTATTACACGTTATGTCACAGTACTTATGTCTATTCTCTCTTATTTTGCAAGGTTTAACATGAAGAGGGAGAATGCCATTTGGGATTACAATTTGGAAAAGGAGCAAATATTGGAAACCTATTCTGCACAGCTCCAAAAGTCCTGAAACTCCACGAAAGTCATTTTTGGAAATAATAAGAATTATTGAGCGAAAGAAGTACCAGAGGGGGCCCACACCCTGGCCACGAGGGTGGGGGGCGCTCCCACCCCTACTGGGCGCGCCCCCTACCTCGTGGGCCCCCTGGTGGCCCTCCGTTGCCCATCTTCTGCTATATGAAGTCTTTTACCCTAGAAAAAATCATAAGCAAGCTTACGGGACGAGACTCCGCCACCATGAGGCAGAACCTTGGCGGAACCAATCTAGGGCTCCGACGGAGCTGTTCTGCCGGGGAAACTTCCCTCCGGGAGGGGAAAATCATCACCATCGTCATCACCAACGATCCTCTCATCGAGAGGGGGTCAATCTCCATCAACATCTTCACCAGCACCATCTCCTCTCAAACCCTAGTTCATCTCTTGTATCCAATCTTTGTACCAAAACCTCAGATTGGTACCTGTGGGTTGCTAGTAGTGTTGATTACTCCTTGTAGTTGATGCTAGTTGGTTTAATTGGTGAAAGATCATATGTTCAGATCCTTAATGCATATTAATACCCCTCTGATTATGAACATGAATATGCTTTGTGATTATTTACGTTTGTTCAGGACATGGGTGAAGTCTTGCTATTAGTAGTCATGTGAATTTGGTATTCGTTCGATATTTTGATGAGATGTATGTTGTCTCTCCTCTAGTGGTGTTATGTGAACGTCGACTACATGACACTTTGCCACTATTTGGGCCTAGAGGAAGGCATTGTGAAGTAATAAGTAGATGATGGGTTGCTAGAGTGACAGAAGCTTAAACCCTAGTTTATGCGTTGCTTCGTAAGGGGCTGATTTGCATCCACTTGTTTCATGCTATGGTTATGTTTACCTTAATACTTCTTTTGTAGTTGCGGATGCTTGCAATAGGGGTTAATCATAAGTGGGATGCTTGTCCAAGAAAGGGCAGTACCCAAGCACCGGTCCACCCACATATCAAATTATCAAAGTAACGAACGCGAATCATATGAGCGTGATGAAACTAGCTTGACGATAATTCCCTTGTGTCCTCGGGAGCGCTTTCCTCATTATAAGAAATTGTCCAGGCTTGTCCTTTGCTACAAAAAGGATTGGGCCACCTTGCTGCAACTTATTTACTTTTATTGCTTGTTACCCATTACAAATTACCTTATCACAAAACTATTTGTTACCTACAATTTCAGTGCTTGCAGAGAGTACCTTACTGAAAACCGCTTGTCATTTCCTTCTGCTCCTCGTTGGGTTCGACACTCTTACTTACCAAAAGGACTATGATAGATCCCCTATACTTGTGGGTCATCAAGACTCTTTTCTGGCGCCGTTGCCGGGGAGTGAAGCGCCTTTGGTGAGTGGAACTTGGTAAGGAAACATTTATATAGTGTGCTGAAATTTTCTGTCACTTGTTACTATGGAAACTAATCCTTTGAGGGGCTTGTTCGGGGCATCTTCGCCCCGACCAGTAGAGCAAAGAGTTGCTCCTCAACCTACTAAACCTACTGAAAATGTTTACTTTGAATTTCCTTCGGGTATGATAGAGAAACTGCTAGCTAATCCCTTTGCAGGAGATGGAACATTGCATCCCGATTTACACCTTATCTATGTGGATGAAGTTTGTGGATTATTTAAGCTTGCAGGTATAACCGATGATGTTGTCAAGAGGAAGGTATTCCCTTTATCTTTGAAGGGAGATGCATTGACATGGTATAGGCTATGTGATGATACGGGATCTTGGAACTATAAATGATTGAAATTGGAATTTCACCAGAAGTTCTATCGTATGCATCTTGTTCATCGTGATCGTAATTATATATATAATTTATGTCCTTGCGAAGGAGAAAGCATCGCTCAAGCTTGGGGGAGGCTTAAGTCAATGTTATATTCATGCCCCAATCATGAGCTCTCAAGAGAAATGATTATTCAAAATTTTTATGCTCGACTTTCTCTCAATGATCGCACCATACTCGATACTTCCTGTGCTGGTTCTCATATGTTGAAGACTATTGAATTCAAGTGGGACTTATTGGAAAGAATTAAATGCAACTCTGAAGATTGGGGTTCCGACGATGGTAAGGAGTCAGGTATGACACCTAAGTTTGATTATGTTAAGTCTTTTATGGATACCGATGCTTTTCGTGGATTTAGCACTAAATATGGACTTGACTCTGTGATAGTAGCTTCTTTCTGTGAATCTTTTGCTACTCACGTTGATCTCCCTAAGGAGAAGTGGTTTAAATATAACCCTCCCACTGAAGTAAAAGTAGTTGCACCTGTTACAGTTGAAGAAAAGACTATCACTTATAATGATCCTATTGTTCCTACTACTTATGTTGAGAAACCACCTTTCCCTGTTAGGATAATGGATCATGCTAAAGCTTCACTGTGGTTCGTAAAAGTAATACTAGAACTTATACACCTCCTGAGCAAATTAAAGTTGAACCTAGTATTGCTATGGTTGAAGATCTCTTGGCTGATAATATTGATGGGCATGTTATTATTTCCGTGATGAAGCTGCTAATATTGCTAAACCCGATGCTAAGATACATAGACCTGTTGTAGGCATGCCTGTTATTTCTGTTAAAATAGGAGATCATTGTTATCATGGCTTGTGTGATATGGGTGCTAGTGCTAGTGCAATACCTTTTTCTTTATATAACGAAATTATGCATGATATTGCACCCGCTGAGATAGAATATATTGATGTTACAATTAATCTTGCCAATAGAGATATTATTTCACCAATTGGGATTGTTAGAGATGCCGAAGTCTTGTGTGGGAAAGTTAAATACCCTGCTGATTTTCTTGTTCTTGGTTCCCCACAAGATAGCTTTTGTCCCATTATAGTTGGTAGACCCTTCTTGAATACTGTTAATGATAGGATAGATTGCAAAAAGGATGTTGTTACGATTGGCTTGGGGGATACTGCAGATGAATTTAATTTTGCTAAATTTCATAGACAACCCCATGATAAAGAATTGCCTATTAAGGATGAAATTATTGGTCTTGCTTCTATTGCCGTACCTCCTACTGATCCGTTAGAACAATATTTGCTAGACCATGAAAATGATATGTTTATGAATGAAAGAAGGGAAATAGATGAGTATTCCTTAAACAGGGTCCTATTCTGAAACACAACTTGCCTGTTGAAATCCTAGGGGATCCTCCTCCACCCAAGGGTGATCCCGTGTTTGAGCTTAAACCATTACCTGATAATCTCAAATATACTTATCTTGATGAAAAGAAGATATATCCTGTTATTATTAGTGCTAACCTTTCAGAAAGGTGAAGAGGAAAGATTATTGAAAACTCAAGAAGCACCGCTCGCTATTGGGTATACTCTGGATGATCTTAAGGGCATTAGTCCCACTCTATGCCAACACAAAATTAAATTGGACGAATGTGCCAAACCAGTTAGAGATCATCAACGACGGTTAAATCCTAAAATGAAAGAAGTGGTAAGAAAGGAGATACTAAAACTCCTTGAGGCAGTTATAATTTATCAGGTTGCCGATAGTGATTGGGTAAGTCCTTTCCATTGCATCCCTAAGAAGGGAGGTATCACTGTAGTTCCTAATAATAAAGATGAATTGATCCCGCGAAGAATTATTATAGGTTATAGGATGGTAATTGATTTCCGTAAATTAAATAAAGCTACTAAGAAAGATCATTACCCTTTACCTTTTATTGATCAAATGCTAGAAAGACTATCCAAACATACACATTTCTGCTTTCTAGATGGTTATTCTGGTTTCTCTCAAATACCTGTGTCAGCAGACAATCAATCAAAAACTACTTTTACTTGCCCTTTCGGTACTTTTGCTTATAGACGGATGCCTTTTGGTTTATGTAATGCACCTTCTACCTTTCAAAGATGCATGATGGCTATATTCTCTGACTTTTGTGAAAAGCTTTGTGAGGTATTCATGGATGATTTCTCCGTTTATGGATCCTCTTTTGATGATTGCTTGAGCAACCTTGATCGAGTTTTGCAGAGATGCGAAGACACTAGTCTTGTTTTGAATTGGGAAAAGTGCCACTTTATGGTTAATGAAGGCATTCTCTTGGGGCATAAAATTTCTGAAAGAGGTATTGAAGTTGATAAAGCTAAAGTTGATGCTATTGAAAAGATGCCATGTCCCAATGACATTAAAGGTATAAGAAGTTTCCTTGGTCATGCTGGTTTTTATAGGAGGGCCATTAAGGACTTTTCTAAAATCTCTAGGCCTCTGACTAATTTATTACAAAAAGATATTCCTTTTGTCTTCGATGATGATTGTGTAGAAGCATTTGAGATACTTAAGAAAGCCTTGATCACTGCACCTATTGTTCAGCCACCTGATTGGAATTTACCCTTTGAAATTATGTGTGATGCTACCGATTATGCTGTAGGTGCTGTTGTAGGACAAAGAGTTGATAAGAAACTAAATGTTATTCAATATGTTAGTAAAACTCTAGACACTGCTCAGACAAATTATTCTACTACTGAAAAAGAATTCTTAGCAGTTGTATTTGCTTGTGACAAGTTTAGACCTTATATTGTTGATTCTAAAGTAACTATTCGCACTGATCATGCTGCTATTAAATATCTTATGGAAAAGAAAGATGCTAAAACTAGACTTATTAGATGGGTTCTACTGCTCCAAGAATTTGATTTGCATATTACTGATAGAAAGGGAGCTGAGAACCCGTTCTGCATAACTTGTCTAGGTTAGAGAATGTTCTTGATGACCCACCACCTATAGATTATAGCTTTCCTGATGAACAATTAGCGGTCATAAATGCTTCTCGTACTACTCCATGGTGTGCTGATTATGCTAATTGCATTGTTGCTAAATTTATACCACCTAGTTTCACATACCAGCAAAAGAAAAAAGTTCTTTTATGATTTAAGGCATTACTTCTGGGATGAACCACACCTTTATAAAGAAGGAGTAGATGGTGTTATTAGACGTCGTGTACCTGAGCATGAATAGGAACATATCCTACGCAAGTGTCACTCTGAACCGTATGGAGGACACCACGCTGGAGATAGAACTGTACATAAGGTATTGCAATCCGGTTTTTATTGGCCTACTCTCTTCAAAGATGCTCGTAAGTTTGTCTTGTCTTGTGATGAATGTCAAAGAATTGGTAATATTAGTAGATGTCAAGAAATGCCTATGAATTATTCTCTTGTTATTGAACCGTTTGATGTTTGGGGCTTTGATTATATGGGACCTTTTCCTGCCTCTAATGGATATACACATATTTTAGTTGCTGTTGATTATGTTACTAAGTGGGTAGAAGCTATTCCAACTAGTAGTGCTGAACATAACACCTCTATTAAGATGCTTAAAGAAGTTATTTTTCCGAGGTTTGGAGTCCTCAGATATCTCATGACTGATGGTGGTTCACATTTTATTCATGGTGCCTTTCGTAAAATGCTTGCTAAGTATGATGTTAATCATAGAATTGCATCTCCCTATCACCCACAGTCTAGTGGTCAAGTAGAATTGAGCAATAGAGATCTCAAATTAATTTTTGCAAAAGACTGTTAATAGATCTAGAAAGAATTGGTCCAAAAAACTTGATGATGCATTATAGGCCTATAGAACTGCATATAAAAATCCTATGGGCATGTCTCCATATAAAATGGTTTATGGAAAATCATGTCACTTACCTCTCGAACTTGAACATAAGGCATATTGGGCTATTAAAGAGCTCAATTATGATTTCGAACTTGTCGGTGAGAAGAGGTTATTTGACATTAGCTCACTTGATGAATGGAGAACCCAAGCATATGAGAATGCCAAACTGTTTAAAGAAAAACTTAAAAGATGGCATGACAAAAGTATACAAAAGCGTGAGTTTAACGTAGGTGATTATGTTTTGCTTTTCAACTCTCGTTTAAGATTTTTTGCAGGAAAACTTCTCTCTAAATGGGAAGGCCCTTACGTTATCGAGGAGGTCTATCGTTCTGGTGCCATAAAAATCAACAACTTCGAAGGCACAAATCCGAAGGTGGTGAACGGTCAAAGAATCAAACATTATATCTCAGGTATTCCTATAAAATGTTGAAACTAATATGGTTGAAACCGTAACCCCGGAGGAATACATAAGAGACACTTTCTAGAATGTTCCAGAATCCGAAAAGGAATACGTATGTGGTATGGTAAGTAAACCGACTCCAAAACAGTTCTAATAGCAATTTTTCTCCGTTTTGGAATATTTAAGAATTTAGGAAAAATAAGAAGTAATCCGAGAAGTACACAAGGCCTCCACTAGGGTGGAGGGCACGCCCACCCCTACTGGGCGCGCCCCTGCCTCGTGGGCACCTCGTGTGCTCTCCGGACTCCGTTTTCTTGCACGATGCTTCTCTTGGTCGGTAAAAATTCATTATATAATGTCCCAAAGGTTTTGACCTCCGTATCATGCAAAAGTATTCTGTTTTTGTTTCGAGCTGTTTTTCTAACAGATCTAGAGCACCATGACATCTCCAAGTGCTCCCAAGGACAAGTTTTTCGAGAGGGTTATCAACCCCTATCTCGCGGAGGTGATGCATCACCCTCAAACCATTGAGATGCGTGAGGGGGTGCTGCACATCCGCGATGTGGAGGGACCAAGGAGTACCGGAAGCACGGAGACAAAGCTCGAAGTGATGGAACAACAAGTTTTCAAGTGCCAAGGGATGGTGGAGCACGGACTTAACGCCAACCAGATGATGATCGCAGAGTTCACCAACAACCACAAGCTGGACGCCAAGAACATTGGAGAGACCATCTTCAAGCTTCATGAGAAAATCGAGCACCTCCAAGCCCAAATCTATGACCTGCAAAACCAAAACTGTGAGTATGAATATAGATTCAAGAGGATGAGTTTGGCTACAAATTCGAAGATCCCGGAGACTCGATCATCCTTCTATGATGGTGAGCCTATGCCTTGGTAGACGGACGACAAGCCTACATCATCGACAACCCCTTCTTCACCACCTCCGAGGACATAATCACATGGGTATGGGCACTCCCCTTGGCAACTGCTAAGCTTGGGGGAGTTGCCCTGGTATCGTATCACCATCACACTCCTATCTTTACCATTTTTCTTAGTTTGATCCCTTTAGTAATATTTTGATCTAGTAGAATATAGTTTTGGTATGATTTAGTTTTGAGTTTTGCTTTGTGATCCCTCTATGTAATCGCGTCAGTGAGCTCTATATAATAAAGATTAGTGTTGAGTCAAGGGCTTTGCTATCTTGCTATGATCTTGAGTGCATAAAAGAACAAAAAAAAATAAAAGAGTTCATATTGATCTTATGGATAGTAATGACCTCACACATAGAGAGTATGAGGCATAAAAGTTGTTGAGAGTTGACAAACATAGTTTTGGTCATCGTTGCAATTAATAGGAAGTAATAAATAAAGATAGGTTTTCTCATATAAATATACTATCTTGGACATCTTTTATGATTGTGAGCACTCATTAAAGTATGACATGCTAAAGAGTTGATGTTGGACAAGGAAGACAACGTAATGGGTTATGTTTTCTCACATCTCAGTTAAAGTATATTGTCATGGATCATCCAAACATGTTGAGCTTGCCTTTCCCCCTCATGCTAGCCAAATTCTTTGCACCAAGTAGAGATACTACTTGTGCTTCCGAATATCCTTAAACCCGGTTTTGCCATGAGAGTCCACCATACCTACCTATGGATTGAGTAGGATCATTCAAGCAAGTAGTCATTGTTGTATGCAATAAAAATTGCTCTCTAAATATGTATGATTATTAGTGTGGGGAAAATAAGCTTTATACGATCTTGTGATATGGAAGTAATAAAAGCGACGGACTGCATAATAAAGGTTCATATCACAAGTGGCAATATAAAGTGACGTTCTTTTGCATTAAGATTTTGTGCATCCTACCCTAAAAGCACATGACAACCTCTGCTTCCCTCTGTGAAGGGCCTATATTTTACTTTATGTCTTTTACTTTATGCAACAGTCAAGGTGATCTTCACCTTTCCCTTTTTATTTTATCCTTTGGCAAGCACCTCGTGTTGGAAAGATCCTGATATATATATATATATATATATATATATATATATATATATATATATATATATATATATATCCAATTGGATGTAAGTTAGCGTGAACTATTATTGTTGACATAACCCTTGAGGTAAAACGTTGGGAGGCAACACTATAAGCCCCTATCTTTCTCTATGTCCGATTAAAACTCCATAACCATAAGTATTGCGTGAGTGTTAGCAATTGTAGAATACTATATGATAGTTGAGTATGTGGACTTGCTGAAAAGCTCTTATATTGACTCTTTCCCATGTTATGATAAATTACAATTGCTTCAGTGACTGAGATTATAGTTTGTTAGTTCCCAATGAAGTTTCTGATTCATACTTGACATTGTGAATAGATTGTTACTTGAGCATAAGAAATCATATGACAATATATATATATGTTGCTGTTACAAGAATGATCATGATGCCCTCATGTCCGTATTTTATTTTTATCGACACCTCTATCTCTAAACATGTGGACATATTTTTTGATATCGGCTTCCGCTTGAGGACAAGCGAGGTCTAAGCTTGGGGGAGTTAATACGTCCATTTTTGCATCATGCTTTTATATCGATATTTGTTGCATTATGGACTGTTATTACACGTTATGTCACAATACCTATGGCTATTCTCTCTTATTTTGCAAGGTTTAACATGAAGAGGGAGAATGCCGGCAGTTGGGATTCTGGGCTGGAAAAGGAGCAAACATTGGAAACATATTCTGCACAGCTCCAAAAGTCCTGAAACTCCACGAAAGTCATTTTTGGAAATAATAAGAATTGTTGAGCGAAAGAAGTACCAGAGGGGGCCCACACCCTGGCCACGAGGGTGGGGGGGTGCGCCCACCCCTACTGGGCGCGCCCCTTGCCTCATGGGCCCCTTGGTGGCCCTCCGGTGCCCATCTTCTACTATATGAAGTCTTTTACCCTGGAAAAAAAACCATAAGCAAGCTTACGGGACGAGACTCCGCCGCCAGGAGGCGGAACCAATCTAGGGCTCCATGAGCTGTTCTCATTGGGAAACTTCCCTCCGGGAGGGGGAAATCATCACCATAGTCATCACCAACGATCCTCTCATCGGGAGGGGGTCAATCTCCATCAACATCTTCACCAGCACCATCTCCTCTCAAACCCTTGTTCATCTCTTGTATCCAATCTTTGTACCAAAACCTGAGATTGGTACCTGTGGGTTGCTAATAGTGTTGATTACTCCTTGTAGTTGATGCTAGTTGGTTTAATTGGTGAAAGATCATATGTTCAGATCCTTAATGTATATTAATACCCCTCTGATTATGAACATGAATATGCTTTGTGAGTAGTTACGTTTGTTCCTGAGGACATGGGTGAAGTCTTGCTATTAGTAGTCATGTGATTTTGGTATTCGTTTGATATTTTGATGAGATGTATGTTGTCTCTCCTCTGGTGGTGTTATGTGAACGTCGACTACTAACACTTTACCATTATTTGGGCCTAGAGGAAGGCATTGGGAAGTAATAAGTAGATGATGGGTTGCTAGAGTGACAGAAGCTTAAACCCTAGTTTATGCGTTGCTTCGTAAGGGGCTGATTTGCATCCACTTGTTTCATGCTATGGTTAGGTTTACCTTAATACTTCTTTTGTAGTTGCGGATGCTTGCAATAGGGGTTAATCATAAGTGGGATGCTTGTGCAAGAAAGGGCAGTACCCAAGTACCGGTCCACCCACATATCAAATTATCAAAGTAACGAAAGCGAATCATATGAGCGTGATGAAACTAGCTTGATGATAATTCCCATGTGTCCTCGGGAGCGCTTTTCTCATTATAAGAAATTGTCCAGGCTTGTCCTTTGCTACAAAAAGGATTGGGCCACCTTGCTGCACCTTATTTAATTTTATTGCTTGTTACCCGTTACAAATTACCTTATCACAAAACTATTTGTTACCTACAATTTCAGTGCTTGCAGAGAATACCTTACTGAAAACCGCTTGTCATCTCCTTCCGCTCCTTGTTGGGTTCGACACTCTTATTTATCGAAAGGACTACGATAGATCCCCTATACTTGTGGGTCATCATGTGCAAAGGTGCAGATGCGTCGCGCGAGAGAGAGGTTGAAGACAGACGAGGATGCAAGGGGATAAAATGAAAAGGCTACATGACCCTATTTATAAGGAAAGGGGTAACAGGCGGACGCGAAAATCGAGGAGGCCAAAGAATTATTATCCAACTGCTCGGGCGCCTTGATCTTCGGGATGGTTATTAAAGATAAGGATCCATTAAGATATGCTGGATATTGTACAAAATTAATGACAGATGACGTCATGGCGGGTTTCCGTAATTCCAGAAGATGACGTCATGGCGGGTTACAATATTTTGCAAGAACAAATGAAGAAGGATTTTTTCTAAGTGTTGAAGATTGACATTAACAAGTTCAAATCAATCTGGGGCCTAATGTTGGGGACATAACTATTGGGTATGACCCGCCCAGGAGGGGCCGGGTTATACCTATGGCGATTCATCAAGACAAAGCCCGTGAAGATATTGAAGATGGCGGTTCATGAAGCAGACTTGTTAAGGGCCTAAGCCCAAAGGCGACTTAAGGCCCATAGGTATAAACCGCCATATGTGTATGACTTGTATTGTAAGGCAAGTATATTTAGTCACCGAGCCGGACACGTTGTTTATGAGCCGGCCGGGACTCCATGAGTCATTGGGCATCAACCTGTATATAAAGGGACGACCCAACAAGCGGTTTAGGGCAAGAAACAACAGATCAAAAGCTAGGTCAAGCGTATTCGCTCGCTGGTGATCGAAACATAAGCAATACCACCTGAAACTGGATTATGCCTTTACCTTCACCGCAAAGGGGCCGAACCAGTATAAACTCCTTGTGTCCTTTGTCCCGTTTAACCCCTTTAAGCTAACCTAGTTGCGATGGCTCCACGACTAAGTCCTTCCACTAGGACATCTGCCGTGACAATTCCACGACAATTCAAATCTGAGTTCATGGCACCCGGGCCCAAAGTGACAAGCATTAAGCATAGCAAAGTCATAGCAACATCAATCTAAGAACAAAGTGGATACTAAGGATCGGGCCCTAACAAAACTAACTCGATTACATGATGAATCTCATCCAACTCCTCGCCGACAAGTAAGCCTACAAAGGAATTACTCACTCCCGGTGGGGAGCATCAGGGAATTGACGATGGAGATGGGCTGGTGATGACGAAGAACGAAGATCCCCATCTCCGGAGCCCCAAACGAACTCCAGATCTGCCCTCCCGAGGAAGAACAGGGCTTGGCGGCGGCTCCGTATCATGGAACGCGATAATTCTTTCTCCCTATTTTTTTCTGGAATAATGTGAATTTATAGTATTAAGGGGGTCGTCAGCGGGACCCCCAGGTGGGTACAACCCAACTGGGCGCGCCAGGAAAGGGGGGCGCGCCCTGGTGGGTTGTGCCCACCCAGGTGCCCCTCTCCGGCAGGTCTTGGCTCCAGAAATTCTTATTATTGATATAAAAAATCCTCGCAAAGTTTCGTTCCATTCCGAGAACTTTTATTTCTGCACAGAAATAACACCATGGTAGTTCTGCTGAAAACAACGTCGATCCGAGGTTAGTTTCACTCAAATCATGCAAATTAGAGTCCAAAACAAGGGGAAAAGCATGAGAAAAAGTAGATACATCGGAGACATATCAACTCCCCCAAGCTTAAACCTTTGCTTGTCCTCAAGCAATTCAGTTGATAAACTGAAAGTGAGAAAGAAAAACTTTTACGAACTCTTTTGCTCTTGTTTGCATAAATAAGCTTAAACAGCCCCAGGTTTTTAGCCAACATTATAACTAACCATGTCAAGAATAACATTTAAATATTATAATGATTCATATCAATGACATAATCAGCTAGCGAGCAATAATAAGATATCTCAAACAGCAACATGTTGTCAAAACAACCATGATATAATATGACAATAATGGTATCTTGCTAGCCCTTTCTGAGACCGCAAAACATAAATGCAGAGCACCTCCAAAGTTCAAGCAGCGACTAAACATTGTAATTCATGGTAGAAAAGATCCAGTCATGATGCACCCAACATTAGCTATACACAATGCATAAATCATGACAGATGTGCTCTACTCAGTTTCTGGCGCTTGTTTTTAGAAGGTGGTGACACAACATAAAAGTAAATAGAAAGTCTCTTCGCAGAGGGAAGCAGTGATTTGCAGAGGTGCCAGAGCTCAATTTTTAAAACATAGATAAATGATATTTTGAGACATGCACCCTTCTCATTCACTTCATGACCATCAGTTATCAACATCTTCCATGCTAAGCACGCTAGTGGCGGTTCCCAAGCGATAAAAGTAAAGGTTTTGACTCCATTGGGAGTTTTTGTTTGATTATTCAAGAGAGGAACTCTTTTTCAGGTTTCTAGTTTGGGGTTGGGCATCCCTATTACCGCCCATTTTCCCGTGCGATGGCGAGTGAATAAACACTCTACCTGAGAATAACCCGCTTAGCACGGAAGATATCGACCACCTCTTGTCGTTCCATGAATGATCCAGGCACACAAAAGGATAATTTTTTAGAGGTGGCACATGCAAATTTACTTAGGACAGTAGGGTAATACCCTATATAGGTAGGTATGGTGGACTCATCTGGAATAACCTTGGGTTCAAAGTTTTTTTGATGTACAAGCAGAATTCCCTCTTAGTACAGACAAAGGCTAGCAATTTTATATTGAGAAGCGGCCAGCTAGAGAGCAACAACGATCATAACCAGGAATTATGCATAAGTAACATTGGACACTAGCATGAGTAGGATATGAACACCATGAACATAAACATTATAGAGGCTATGTTGGTTTTGATTCAACTACATGCATGAACATGTACCCAGTCAAGCCACTCGAACATTCAGAGGAGGATACCATATCATCATACTACATCACAATCATTTTAACGCTATGTTGATATCCAAGATAAATCATTATCAACTCCTAGCTACTTATGCATGGCATGAGAAAGTATAATCTCTAATTGTCATTGCAAACATGTTTAATCATAACGGGCTGAAGCCTGGGCATTAGGTTAAACATATTTACACAACAAGAACAAGTCGAGTTCATACCAGTTTCTCTTTGCCACGACCAGTGATACGTCCATTTTGCATCATGCTTTTATATCGATATTTATCGCATTATGGGCTGTTATTTCACGTTATGTCACAATACTTACGGCTATTCTCTCTTATTTTGCAAGGTTTACATGAAGAGGGAGAATGCCAGCAGCTGGAATTCTGGGCTGGAAAAGGAGCAAATATTGAAGGCCTATTCTGCGCAACTCCAAAAGTCCTGAAACTCCACCGAATACCTTAAACTAAAAAAAGAAAAACCGTCGCCAAAGATGAAGACCAGGGGGCCCATACCCTGCTCACGAGGGTGGGGGGCGCGCCCTCCCCCCTGGGCGCGCCCCCTACCTTGTGGGCCCCCTGGTGTCTCTCCGACGCCCATCTTCTCCTATATGAAGTCTTTCGATGATAAAAAACCCGGAAGCAACCTTTCGGGACGAGATTACGCCGCCACGAGGCGGAACCTTGGCGGAACCAATCTAGGTCTCCGGCAGAGCTGTGCTGCCGGGGACACTTCCCTCCGGGAGGGGCAAATCATCGCCATCATCATTACCAACGCTCCTCTCATCGGGAGAGGGCAATCTCCATCAACATCTTCACCAGAACCATCTAATCTCCAAACCCTAGTTCATCTCTTGTATCCAATTCTTCTCTCCAAGTCCAGGATTGGTGCTAGTAGGTTGCTAGTAGTGTTGATTACTCCTTGTAGTTGATGCTAGTTGGTTTACTTGGTGGAAGATCATATGTTCAGATCCTTTATGCATATTATTACCCTCTGATTATGAACATGAATATGCTTTATGAGTAGTTACGTTTGTTCCTGAGGACACGGGAGAAGTCTTGCTATTAGTAGTCATGTGAATTTGGTATTCGTTCGATATTTTGATGAGATGTATTTGTCTAGCCTCTAGTGGTGTTATGTGAACATCGACTACATAACACCTCACCATTATTTGGGCCTATAGGAAGGCATTGGGAAGTAATAAGTAGATTATGGGTTGCTAGAGTGACAGAAGCTTGAACCCTAGTTTATGCGTTGCTTCGTAAGGGGCTGATTTGGATCCATATGTTTCATGCTATGGTTAGGTTTACCTTAATACTTTTGTTGTAGTTGCGGATGCTTGCAATAGAGGTTAATCATAAGTGGGATGCTTGTTCAAGTAAGAACAGCACCCAAGCACCGGTCCACCCACATATCAAATTATCAAAGTACCGAACATGAATCATATGAGCGTGATGAAAACTAGCTCGACGATATTCCCATGTGTCCTCGGGAGCGCTGTTCCTATTATAAGAGTTTGTTCCGGCATTTCCTTTGCTACAAAAAGGATTGGGCCACCTTGCTGCACCTTATTTACTTTTGTTACTTGTTGCTCGTTACAATTTATCTTATCACAAAACTATCTGTTACCACTTATTTCAAGATTTGCAGAGAATACCTTGCTGAAAACCGCTTATCATTTCATACGCTGCTCGTTGGGTTCGACACTCTTACTTATCAAAAGGACTACGATAGATCCCCTATACTTGTGGGTCATCAAGACTCTTTTCTGGCGCCGTTGCCGGGGAGTGTAGCGCCTTTGGTAGGTGGAATTTGGTAAGGAAAAATTTATATAGTGTGCTGAAATTTTCTGTCACTTGTTACGATGGAAAGTAATTCTATGAGGGGCTTGTTCGGGGTATCTTCACCCCTTCCAGTAGAGCAAAGAGTTGCCCCTCAACCTACTGAACCTATTGAAAATGAAACTCCTTTTGAATTTCCTTCGGGTATCATGGAAAAACTGCTGGCTAATACTTTTACAGGAGATGGAACAAAGCATCCTGACGAGCATCTTTGCTATGTGGATGATATTTGTGGAATATTTAAGCTTGCAGGTATACCCGATGATGTTGTTAAGAAGAAGGCTTTTCCTTTATCTTTGAAGGAAGACGCATTGACATGGTATAGGCTATGTGATACGAGATCATGGAACTATAGAAGAGTGAAATTGGAATTTCATCAAAAGTATTACCCTATGCATCTTGTTCATCGTGATCGCAATTATATATATATTTTTGGCCTCATGAAGGAGAAAGCATCGCTCAAGCTTGGGGGAGGCTTAAATCAATGTTATATTCATGCCCCAATCATGACCTCTCAAGAGAAACAATTCTTCAGAATTTTTATGCTCGGCTTTCTGATAACAATCGCATCATGCTCATACTTCTTGTCTTTGGCTCTTTTATGATGAAGACTATTGAATTCAGATGGAATTTATTGGATAGAATTAAACGCAACTCTGAAGATTGGGACCTCGACGAAGGTAAGGAGTCGTATGACACCTAAGTTTGATTGTGTTAAATCTTTTATGGATACCGCTATTTTCCGTAAGTTTAGCACTAAATATGGACTTGACTCTGAGATAGTAGCTTCTTTCTGTGAATCTTTTGCTACTTATGTTGATCTCCCTAAGGAGAAGTGGTTTAAATATCGTCCTCCCATAGAAGTAAAAGTAGCTGCACCTATTAAAGTTGAAGAAAAGACTATCACTTATAATGATCCTATTGTTCCCACCTCTTATGTTGAGAAACCACCTTTCCCTCGTTAGAGTAAAGGATCATGCTAAAGCTTCAATTGTTGTTCATAAAAGCAATATCAGAACTTATGTACCTCCTGAGCAAGTTAAAGTAGAACCCAATATTGCAATTGTTAAAGATCTCTTGTCCGATAATATTGATGGGCATGTTATTCAGTTCGAAGGTGAAACTGCTAGAATTGCTAAACCCTGTGCTAAAGATAAACATAGACTTGTGGTAGGCGTGCCTGTTATTTCTGTTAAAATAGGAGATCATTGTTACCATGGCTTATGTGATATGGGTGCGAGTGCTAGTGTTATACCACATACTTTATACGAAGAAATTAAGAATGAAATTGCACCTGCTGAATTAGAAGGTATTGATGTCACAACTAAACTTGCCAATAGTGATACTATTTCACCAATTGGGATTGTTAGAGATGTTGAAGTCTTGTGTGGGAAAACTAAATATCCTGCTGATTTTCTTGTTCTTACTTCTCCACAAGATAGCTTTTGTCCCATTATATTTGGTAGACCCTTCTTGAATACTGTTAATGCTACGATAGACTGCAAAAAGAATGTTGTTACTGTTGGCTTGGATGATATGGTTCATGAGTTTAATTTCTCTAAATTTAGTAAACAACATCGTGAGGAAGAATTGCCTAGTAAGGATGAAATTATTGGTCTTGCTTCGCTGTACATTCTCCCAAAGGATCCTTTGGAACATTATTTGCTAGACCATGAAAATGATATGTTTATGAATGAAAGAAGGGAAATAGATGAAGTATTCTTTAAACAGGAACCTATTCTGAAACACAATTTACCTGTGGAAATCCTAGGGGATCCTCCTCCACCCAAGGGTGATCCCGTATTTGAGCTTAAACTGTTGCCTGATAATCTTAAGTATGCTTATCTTGATGAAAAGAAAATATATCCTGTCATTATTAGTGCTAACCTTTCAGAGCATGAAGAAGAAAGATTATTGAAAACTCTGAAGAAGCACCGTGCCGCTATTGGATATACTCTTGATGATCTTAAGAGCATTAGTCCCACTCTATGTCAGCATAAAATAAATTTGGAAGCGGATGCCAAACCAGTTTGTGATCCTCAATGACGTTTGAATCCTAAAATGAAAGAAGTGGTAAGAAAAGAAATACTAAAGCTCCTGGAGGCATGTATAATTTATCCCGTTCTTTGATAGTCGATTGGGTAAGTCCTGTCCATTGTGTCCCTAAGAAGGGAGGTATTATCGTTGTCCCTAATGATAAAGATGAATTAATTCCGCAAAGAATTATCACAGGTTATAGGATGGTAATTGATTTCCGCAAATTAAATAAAGCTACTAAGAAAGATCATTACCCCTTACCTTTTATTGACCAAATTCTAGAAAGATAATGCAAACATACAAATTATTGCTTTCCAGATGGTTATTCTGGTTTCTCTCAAATACCTGTGTCGGCTAAAGATCAATCAAAGACTACTTTTACATGCCCTTTTGGTTTATGTAATGCACCTGCTACCTTTCAAATATGCATGATGGCTATATTCTCTGACTTTTGTGAAAAGATTTGTGAGGTTTTCATGGACGACTTTTCCGTCTATGGTTCCTCTTTTGATGATTGTTTAAGCAATCTTGATCGAGTTCTGCAGAGATGTGAAGAAACTAATCTTGTCTTGAATTGGGAAAAGTGCCACTTTATGGTTAATGAAGGTATTGTCTTGGGGCACAAAGTTTCTGAAAGAGGTATTGAAGTTGATAAAGCCAAGGTTGATGCTATTGAAAAGATGCCATGTCCCAAGGACATCAAAGGTATAAGAAGTTTACTTGGTCATGCCAGATTTTATAGGAGGTTCATTAAGGACTTCTCAAAAATCTCTCGGCCTCTGACTAATTTATTACAAAAAGATGTACCATTTGTCTTTGATGATGATTGTGTAGAAGCATTTGAAATACTTAAGAAAGCATTAGTCTCTGCACCTGTTGTTCAGCCACCTAATTGGAATTTACCCTTTGAAATTATGTGTGATGCTAGTGATTATGCCGTAGGTGCTGTTCTAGGGCAAAGAGTTGATAAGAAATTAAATGTTATCCATTATGCTAGTAAGACTCTAGACAATGCTCAAAGAAATTATTCTACTACAGAAAAGGAACTTTTATCGCTTGTATTTGCTTGTGATAAATTCATACCCTATATTGTTGAGTCTAAAGTAACTATTCACACCGATCATGCTGCTATTAAATATCTTATGGAAAAGAAAGATGCTAAACCTAGACTTATTAGATGGGTTCTCTTGCTGCAAGAATTTGATTTGCATATTGTTGATAGAAAAGGAGCTGAGAACCCGTTGCGGACAACTTATCTAGGTTAGAGAATGTTCTTGATGACCCACTACCTATTGATGATAGCTTTCACGATGAACAATTAAATGTCGTAAGCACTTCTCGTAGCACTCCATGGTATGCTGATTATGCTAATTATATTGTTCCTAAATTTATACCACCTAGCTTCACATACCAACAAAAGAAAAAGTTCTTTTATGATTTGAGACATTACTTTCGGGATGATCCACATCTTTTTAAAGAAGGAGTAGATGGTGTTATTACACGTTGTGTACCTGAGCATGAACAGGAACAGATCCTACGCAAGTGTCACTCCGAAGCTTATGGAGGACACCACGCTGGAGATAGAACTGCACATAAGGTATTGCAATCTGGTTTTTATTGGCCTACTCTCTTCAAGGATGCCCGTAAGTTTGTTTTATCTTGTGATGAATGTCAAAGAATTGGTAATATTAGTAGACGCCAAGAAATGCCTATGAATTATTCACTTGTTATTGAACCATTTGATGTTTGGGGCTTTGATTATATGGGACCTTTTCCTGCCTCTAATGGATACACTCATATTTTAGTTGCTGTTGATTACGTTACTAAGTGGGTAGAAGCCATTCCAACTAGTAGTGCTGATCATAACACTTCTATCAAAATGCTTAAGGAAGTTATTTTTCCGAGGTTTGGAGTCCCTAGATATTTAATGACTGATGGTGGTTCACATTTTATTCATGGTGCTTTCCGTAAAATGCTTGCTAAATATGACGTTAATCATAGAATTGCGTCTCCATATCACCCGCAGTCTAGTGGTCAATTAGAATTGAGTAATAGAGAGCTCAAATTAATTTTGCAAAAGAATGTTAATAGGTCTAGAAAGAATTGGTCCAAGAAACTTGATGATGCATTATGGGCCTATAGAACTGCATAGAAGAATCCTATGGGTATGTCTCTGTATAAAATGGTTTATGGAAAAACATGTCACTTAACTCTCGAACTAGAACATAAGGCATATTGGGCTATTAAAGAGCTCAACTATGATTTCAAACTTGCCGGTGAGAAGAGGTTATTTGATATTAGCTCACTTGATGAATGGAGAACCCAAGCTTGTGAAAATGCCAAGTTGTTTAAAGAAAAGTTAAAAGATGGCATGATAAAAGGATACAAAAGCGTGAGTTTAATGTAGGTGATTATGTATTGCTATACAACTCTTGTTTAAGATTTTTGCAGGAAAACTTCTCTCTAAATGGGAAGGTTCCTACGTTATCGAAGAGGTCTATCGTTAGGTGCCATAAAATCAACAACTTCGCAGGCACAAATCCAAGGTGGTAAACGGTCAAAGGATCAAACACTATATCTCAGGTAATCCTATAAATGTTGAAACTAATATTACTGAAACTGTAACCCGGAGGAATACATAAGGGACACTTTCCGAACGCCTGCATCTCGAAAAGGAATAGGTATGTGTTACGGTAAGTAAACCGACTCCAAAACAAATTCTAAGGCATTATTTCTCTGTTTTGGAATATTTAGAAAAATAGAAAAATAAGTAGCAGTCTGGGGAGGACACGAGGCCTCCACGAGGGTGGAGGGCGCGCCCTATCCCCCTGGGCGCGCCCCCTACCTCGTGAGCACCACATGTGTCCTCCGGACTCCGTTTTCTTGCACGATACATATTTCGGTCGGTAAAAATTTATTATATATTCTCCCGAAGGTTTTGACGACCGTATCACGCAAATATCCTCTGTTTTCGTTTCGAGCTGTTTCCGTTGCAGATTTGAGGATTCCGAAGACTCGATCATCCTTCTATGAGGGTGAGCCTATGCCATGGAAGGTGGACGACAAGCTTGCATCATCAACAACACCTCCACCACCAGCAACAAAGAAGGAGACATAATCACATGGGTATGGGCACTCCCTTGGCAATCGCCAAGCTTGGGGAGGTGCCCTGCATCGTATTACCATCACAACTCCTACCTTTACCGTTTTTCGTAGTTTGATCCTATTAGTAGTATCTTGATATAGTAGAATAAAGTCATGGCATGATCTAGTTTTGAAGTTTTGCTTTATGATCCCTCTATGCAATCGAGTCCGTGATCTATATATAATAAAGATTAGTGTTGAGTCAAAGGCTTGATTATTTTGCCATGATCTTGAGTGAATAAAAGAAAAGAATAAAACGAATCAAAGAGTTCATATTGATCTTATTGAAAGTAATGGCTTCACATAGAAAGAGTATGATGATTAAAAGTTGTTGGGAGTTGGCAAATATAGCTTTGGTCATTGTTGCAATTAATAGGAAGTAATAAAGAGAGAGGTTTCACATATAGATATATTATCATTGACATCTTTTATGATTGGGAGCACTCATTAAAATATGACATGCTAAAGAGTTGATGTTGGACAAGGAAGACAACATAATGAGTTATGTTTTCTTATATATGAGATAAAGTATGTTGTCATGGTTCCTCTAACATGTTGAGCTTGCCTTTTCCCCCTCATGCTAGCCAAATTCTCAGCACCAAGTAGAGATACTACTTGTGCTTCCAAATACCCTTAAACCAGTTAGCCATGAGAATCCACCATATCTACCTATGGATTGAGTAAGATACTTCAAGTAAGTTGTCATCGGTGCAAGCAATAAAATTGCTCTCTAAATATGCATGACTTATTAGTGCAGAGAAATAAGCTTTGTAATGCGGACTTGTTGTGGACGCAATAAAAGCGACGGACTGCATAATAAAGGTTCACATACAAGGGCAATATAAAGTGACGTTCTTTTGCATTAAGATTTTGTGCATCCAACCACAAAAGCGCATGGCAACCTCTGCTTCCCTCTGCGAAGGGCCTATCTTTTATTATTATCCTCTACCTTATGCAAGAGTCACGATGATCTTCACCTTTCCTTTTATTTTTATCCTTTGGCAAGCTCAAAGATGCTGGAAAGGACATGATATATATATCTAATTGGATGTAGGGGAGCATGAATTATTATTGTTGACATTACCCTTGAGGTAAAAGGTTGTGGGGCAAAACTATAAGCCCCTATCTTTCTCTGTGTCCGATTAAAACTCCGTAACCACAAGTATTGCGTGAGTGTTAGCAATTATGAAGGACTAAGTGATAGTTGAGTATGTGGACTTGCTTTTAAGCTCTGACATAGACTCTTTCATATGTTATGATAAATTGCAATTGCTTCAGTTGGATCGAGGGTATAATTTGTTGGTGCTCAATAAGGTTTCGATTCATACTTTGGCTTTGTGAAAAGATCATCACTTGAACATAAGTAATCATATGACAAATCAATATATGTTGCTGTTATGAGAATAATCATGATGCCTTCATGTCCGTATTTTATTTTTATCGACGCCTCTACCTCTAAACATGAGGACATATTTATTGTTATCGGCTTTTCGCTTGAGGACAAGCGAGGTCTAAGCTTGGGGAGTTGATACGTCCATTTTGCATCATGCTTTTATATCGATATTTACCGCATTATGGGCTGTTATTTCACGTTATGTCACAATACTTATGGCTATTCTCTCTTATTTTACAAGGTTTACATGAAGAGGGAGAATGCCGGCAGCTGGAATTCTGGCCGAAAAGGAGCAAATATTGAAGGCCTATTCTCGCAACTCCAAAAGTCCTGAAACTCCACGGAATACCTTAAAATAAATAAAGAAAAATCGTCTCCAAAGATAAAGACCAGGGGCCCACACCGCTCACGAGGGTGGGGCGCGCCCCCCGGGCGCGCCCCTACCTCGTGGGCCCCCGGTGGCTCTCGACGCCCATCTTCTCCTATATGAAGTCTTTCGATGAGAAAAACCGGAAGCAACCTTTCGACGAGACTCCCCGCCACGAGGCGGAACCTTGGCGGAACCAATCTAGGGCTCCGGCAGAGCTGTGCTGCCGGGGACACTTCCCTCCGGGAGGGGGAAATCATCGCCATCATCATCACCAACGCTCCTCTCATCGGGAGAGGGAAATCTCCATCAACATCTTCACCAGCACCATCTCATCTCCAAACCCTAGTTCATCTCTTGTATCCAATTCTTGTCTCCAAGTCCGGGATTGGTGCTAGTAGGTTGCTAGTAGTGTTGATTACTCCTTGTAGTTGATGCTAGTTGGTTTACTTGGTGGAAGATCATATGTTCAGATCCTTTATGCATATTATTACCCCTGCGATTATGAACATGTATATGCTTTGTGAGTAGTTACGTTTGTTCCCGAGGACACGGGAGAAGTCTTGCTATTAGTAGTCATGTGAATTTGGTATTCGTTCGATATTTTGATGAGATGTATGTTGTCTAGCCTCTAGTGGTGTTATGTGAATGTCGACTACATAACACTTCACCATTATCTGGGCCTAGAGGAAGGCATTGGGAAGTAATAAGTAGATGATGGGTTGCTAGAGTGATGTAAGCTTGAACCCTAGTTTATGCGTTGCTTCGTAAGGGGCTGATTTGGATCCATATGTTTCATGCTATGGTTAGGTTTACCTTAATACTTTTGTTGTAGTTGCGGATGCTTGCAATAGAGGTTAATCATAAGTGGGATGCTTGTTCAAGTAAGAACAACACCCAAGCACTAGTCCACCGACATATCAAATTATCAAAGTACTGAACGCGAATCATATGAGCGTGATGAAAACTAGCTTGACGATATTCCCATGTGTCCTCGGGAGCGCTTTTCCTATTATAAGAGTTTGTTCCTACTTGTCCTTTGCTACAAAAAGGATTGGGCCACCTTGCTGCACCTTATTTACTTTTGTTACTTGTTGCTCGTTACAATTTATCTTATCACAAAACTATCTGTTACCACTTATTTCAAGATTTGCAGAGAATACCTTGCTGAAAACCGCTTATCATTTCCTTCTGCTCCTCGTTGGGTTCGACACTCTTACTTATCGAAAGGACTACGGTAGATCCCCTATACTTGTGGGTCATCAACCAGCTCATCAAATATTGTCATTATTGCCTTTCACTTGCACGACCGAATGATATGAAAATAATAATAGTGCAAGAGTGCCATGGACTAAGCTGGAATCTGCAAAACATTTTATTCAATAGGAGAAGACAAGGTAAAATGGGCTCTTATTAGTTCAACAGTTATTCATATGAGAGCCAGTCAACATTTTCATCGTGGTCTTCTCCTCGGTAAGACTCGAATAAAAAGAAAAGAAATTGAGAGAAACACACTGAAATATTTTTGGAGCTTTTGGTTTTCTTCAACAAGCAAATAAAAAGCAAAAACGAGAAAAACTATCACGGGAAAGCTCCCAACAAATAAAAGAAGAACACGGAAATCTTGTTGAGTTTTCTCTTTTTATTTCTACTACTAAGCATGCAAGAAAGTAAATTACTACAACTAATTTTTTTTGATTTTTCTAAAGTTTTTCAAACACACAAGAAGAAAGCAGGAAAAAAAATCTAAGCGTGGATGGTACAATGAAAAAGTGAGAGCACCGACAGATAGAATGATATGTAGGCATGAGTGTAATGTCGGTGCAAAACACGTACTACCCCAAGCTTAGGCTTTTGGCCTAGCTTGGTAGTCAATCAGTAGCCTGGATGGTAGTAGGGATCCTGAGGAGCGGGCATCCACTTACCCCACTGCTGAGGCTCCGCCTGTGCTGCTGCTGCAGCCTGAGCGTTCCGGTAAGCGATGATGTCCTCTGGCATAATCCTATATCCGCCCCTGGCAACAGGATCAAACAAAGCAGGAGCAGGCAATGGAATAACATCACGAGTCCTCACACTAAAAACCAGGTTATATGGAATAGGGATGTTAGGAGATTCGATATCAAGAAAGTGATGGTGTTCCATGGCTGCACGGTCTAGGTAAACCTTGGTCAGGGGGTAATCATGAGGGCGTACCTCAACCTCGAAGTGAGCCGCCAAACGAGTAGCAAAAATCCCACCATGTATTTTGCCCTGAGATTTATTAAGATGCAGGCGGCGAGCCATAATAGCTCCCAAGCTATAAGTGTTGTCGCCCGCTAGTGCACGACGTAAAACAGCAAGGTCTTGTGAACTGAGTGCACCCACCTTCTCTCTAGCAAGCAAGCATTTGGTAATGAAGAGTGCAAAGTAACGAACAACAGGAAAATGTAAGCCACCGGCAATGATGGCTGACACCCCTCTCTCATCACCCACTGTCAAAGTGCGACAGAAGGTCTAAAACTCAACCGGCCTAGGCTCAGCCAAACTCCCATCAGACAGGATCATGCATATGTTACAAAACTCAATAAGTGGTATCTGATGGTTTTCAGCATATAAGTCAAAGCTCACTTCAGGAGGGTTATTTCTAGGCAGGAAAGTAAAATTTTGAACAAAGATGTTTGTGAGGATTTGGTGTTGGTCCCACTCATCTGCGATGAAGTCCATGAGGCCGACATTAGCAATAAATTGTATGAACTCCTCATGAATTCCAGCCTCTTGAAGGAACGGGGTGTGCAGCCATTCGCATAGCCGTACCTCCGCCAACCTCCGAGGGTGGAGATCACTATCAGAAGACTCCCCAATAACACCCTTGGAGTTCTTCTTAGAGCCAATTTCCTAAAGATATTCATGTCCGTGTACAATTTTTCCTATGAACAAAAATATGAATTTTAGTCCACAAAATTTTCTCAACAAAATTGATAGCAACTACTCATAAGGATACATAGAGGCCATAGCAAGCATTCAAACTACTTAGAACACTAAGAATTGAACACGCAAGCACATCTACAACAGCACCAAGAGTAGCTATTTATTCAAAGTATAAACCACAAAAACAAAAACTAATTGGACAAGTGGTGGAGTCACATACCAAGCAACAAATCCCTGAAACAGTTTCGGAAACGGAGCTTCGAGCAAAGAGATCGAAATCCGCGGGTTTGAGCTCAAGAACACGGGAGAGAGAGCAATGGGGATTTTTTTTCTGGAGGTGAGTGATGATGTGGGCTAAAGAGATAAGTGCGGGGCACCACGTGGGGACCATAACCCCTGTATGCGCCGAGGTGTCAAGGCGCCAGGTGGGTTGTGCCCACTGGTGCACCCCTCCGTATTATTTGCATAAACAATTCTTAAATATTCAGAAAAAATCATATAAAATTTTCAGGGCATTCTGAGAACTTTTATTTTTGGGTCATTTTTTATTGCACGGGGAATTTAGAAAATAGATAAAGCATGGAATTTTATTTTATTTAACTAATAAAACAGAGAATAAAAAGTAGGGACATAAAGCAGTGCTTACTAAATTCATCAACTTCATACCACTCAAAAAAGATTCATTAATAAGGTTGATCAGGTCTTATTAACAACCAGTTCCGATTAGCATGAAACTGAAGAACTTTCGTAAATCACTAGGTTACCTCAATGGGGATATGCATCTCCCCAACAATAAGCATTTCATATTTGTTTTTGACCATAGGTAGAGGTATTTGAAAACTTTCAATAGTGATTGTCGGAGATTTTTCAATAACATTAATACCATTCACTTGGAATTGTTTCTTCGAAAAGTGCACCGTATGCTCATTACCATTGATATGAAAAGTGACCTTGCTTTTATTGCAATCAATAACAGCCCCTGCAGTATTCAAGAAGGGTCTACCAAGGATAATCGACATGTTGTCGTCCTCGGGCATCTCAAGTATAACAAAGTCAGTCAAAATAGTAACATTAGCAACAACAACAGGCACATCCTCTCCGATACCGATAGGTATGGCAGTTGACTTATCAGCCATTTGCAAAGATATTTCAGTAGGTGTGAGTTTATTCAAGTCAAGTCTTTTATATAAAGAGAAAGGCATAACACTAACACCAGCTCCTAGATCACACAAAGCAGTTTTCACATAATTATTTTTGATGGAGCAAGGTATAGTTGGTATTCCTGGATCTCCAAGTTTTTTAGGTACTCCATCTTTAAAAGATTATTAACAAGCATAGTGGAGATTTCAGCTTCCGATATTTTTCTCTTATTAGTGATGATGTCTTTCATATACTTTGCATAAGGAGGCATTTTCAAGATGTCAGTCAAGCGAGTACGCAAAAAGACTGGCCTCAGCATTTCAGCAAAGCGTTCAAGTTCTTCATCATCATTCCTTTTAGTTGACTTGGGTGGAAAAGACATAGGTTTTTGAACCCACGGCTCTCTTTCTTTACCGTGTTTTCTAGCAATGAAGTCTCTTTTATCATATCTTTTATTTTGGGGTTGTTTGTTATCAAGATCAATAGGTGGTTCTATCTCAACATCATTATCTGGTTCTTTTTCATTATTTGGTTGAGAATCTTCATGAACATCAGCATTATCTTTTTCATTATCACTAGGTGGATGTTCATTACCAGATTGAGTTTTAGCATCTGAGATAGAAGTTTCATTTTCATTATCAGGTGGTTTCTCTATTTCAGGTTCACCAGAAGTGTGCAAAGTCCTATCATTTTTCTTCTTCTTTTTCTTTTTAGAAGGACTAGGTGCACTAGTGTTGTTTCTTTGTGAATCTTGTTCAATTCTTTTTGGGTGTCCCTCAGGATAAAGTGGTTCCTGAGTCATTTTACCTCCTCTAGTTGCAACTCTAACAGCAAAGTCATGCATATTATGATTCATTTCATCAAGTAATTCTCTTTGTGATTTAGCAAATTGTTCTAACTGGGTTTGTACCATAGAAGCATGTTTTCCAACACCTCTAACATCATTTGAGATTCTAAATAACAAGTCACTCAAGCGAGCAATCATATCAGAGTTGTATTTCAATTGTTTCGTAACATTAGCATTGAAGTGATCTTGTTTTCTAATGTAGTTTTCAAACTCATAAAGGCATTGACTAGGATGCATATTGTGAGGATTGTCATTTTCATTGAATTTCATTAGAGAATTTACCTCTACCACCTTAGGCAGTGGTGGTGTATTAAGCCCATGTGTTTCTTCAATAAGAGGTAAATTTTTAACATCCTCAGCTTTAATACCTTTTCCTTCATAGATTTCTTTGCCTCTTGCATATCCTCAGGACTGAGATATAATGTACCCCTCTTCTTCGGAGTGGGTTTAGCCGGTGGTTCAGGAAGAGTCCAACCATCATAATTCTTCAATATGTTATTCAATAATTCTTCAGCTTGAGCAATAGTTCGTTCCCTGAAAACACAACCAGCACAACTATCTAGGAAGTCCCTAGAAAATAGAACCATTATCAAGTATTTCAGGGCAATGATAGCCGCGACGACACCTTCAAGAAGGGAGCGATCTTCGCTATCGCTAGTCCGTCCGAAGATAGAATAGGTTTTCACCCCGGCCAACACTCACCGCCACCGAACGCCACACCCCGGCTACCACGCCGTCCACATGGTCGTGGCAGCCGGGCAGCACTGAGGCACGAGCTCTGCCCGTGAGTACCGTGCCACCACCATCAGGGCCGCCCCCCCCCCCCCCCGGGATCCAAGACCTTGATACCAAGTCCCCGAGCCCTACCGCTATCCCAACCGCAGAGAAGGGCAGAAAGGATCCACCTTTCGCACCCCTGGCCAGTCCCAGCACCGAGACCAAATAGGCCGGCCACAACAAGCCTCCATCGAGCCGTCCTGCTACACCGGGTGCGAGACGAGCGCAGTCCTGCCGTCGGGCGTGAGACGAGCGGGGTCCTGCTGCCGGTCGTGAGACGGGCCCGTCCTACTGCCAGGCGCGAGACCGCTTTCTTTACCAAATAAATTATATTGAATGTTCCTAGAAAAAATGGAAGTTTTTTTTTCAAATTTATCAGTTACTCATGTTTGCATGCCTTGTCCTCTTTACCGCGAGACAACTCCACCAAACACCGAGCTTCACAATAACCCCACTCATTAAGTTTACCATCTTCCCCGACAACAATTGTGTAGAGCTCCAAGTGTTGGACTTTAAAAATGACAATGAACCTAAGCATTGATGAAAAGGTAACAAATGTATACTTTCACGCTCTAACCTTGGGGCACAACTTCGCTTTCTTTCCATGCCACCTTCCTTGATGTCTCTCTCCTTTCTCTCAGCTTTGTCACCTCCCTCCATCCTTCCAGATCCTCCCTTCTTTCACCTTCCCGTGTCGCATGTCCACCACCGCATCTCTGCTGGCGCAATCAGCAAAAGACATGTCTGGCAATTGATTCCAAAAAAATCTGGTGGGTTGAATAGAAAAATAAACATTATGTTTACCCTATATTTGAAAAGGAAGAAGATTCAACTCACACATATGACTGGAGGTTGCAACTGCAAACAGTACCTACGCAAGTCCAGAGTGCGCGGCTGTCGACCTTGTCCTATGGCACATGTTCTCCTCGCCCACTAACGTTTCGGCAATCATTAGCGTGTGCATGTCCTGCAGAGCACAGTCACCGCCCAACTTGACAAATGCTTCGTCGCCTATGTCACGAGAGCATGGTGGCCATTGTCCATGTTGGCGAGCTGGTCGACCATGCCGCTGAGAGCCTACTTGTAGTCTCTAACCTTCACCTAGTCATCCTCGCCCACGGGCATTTTCAAATTAATTTGACACCATTAACTATGACTAGTTAATTAACTATAGACCTAATTAATAGCTTGATTAATTATTTGCGGTGTACATAAAAACAAAGGAACTACATAATAGTATAGATTTACATTACTATGGAAGGAATGATTTGTCATGTACGTTGAATGTATAGGAAATATTAGATCTCACTCAGTTCTTCCCATACGATGAGAAAAATTGACAGCAAAATATTCACCAACATGTAATGCCCATATTATAACTGCCAGCAACATCTATCTTTAAGCAAAAAGAAACAAATGAAGCTCTGAAACATAACTGAAGTTGTTTAGCCAGACACCATTAGCCTGTATTGCTCACTGGCAAACATAAGTGTAGTCATCTTCTTTATCTTTCTATTAAAACGTAGATGAACACAAGGGCATAAATTGTGGTCAACTTTTCTACATGCATTAATGGACCCCTCATCTTCTATCTTCTCCCCATACATAGCTAATGTACTTTTAGAGGTACATACCAAAATTGTGGGAAGACATGAGACTATTTTTCATTTCTCTTTATTCATTTGCATTTACTCCTCAGTCACCACAGCAACAAGACATGCCATTATCTTCATTCTCCCTGCTTGCCTCATATTTTCTAGCAACCCTTCGACCTCATCTTAGACCTTGTTGTCAAACAATCATCGCTCTTATTTGCCATGGTTCATATAATTTCTACCCATGGATGATGGTGCACTAAATACCTCACATTAATATTGAGGTAAAAAACATGAAGAACATGAGACTTGGGAGTTGATGGAATTCATTGTCTCACTCTACAAACTTTAATTTTTCACCTTGTTTTCTTCTACATGTGCTCTTTCAAGAAGGCACATGGAAATAAGAGCTCCAACGGATGATGTAATGCCAGCTCTCGAAATAGTTTAGCAACATAAGAGCTACAATGGATGGTGTAATGCCAGCTCACGAATTTTTTTACCACAATAATTCAAGTTCACTATCATCAATAAACACATTGGATTTCTTCTCATTTTGAATCATCTACTTCACTTCATCAGCAACTTGCTTTCCAGCACAATCTAAAGAAGAAAAAGAACCGATTTCTCCAGCACATGTGCAATCTCTGGGACCTAAAAGTTACAAATAATAGATAATAAGAAACCCAAAGAAAAGGCACAAAAAATCATAACAAATGGATTATTAGCTCAAGGCCTCATCGTCGAAAATTCATCATCCAATATATGTACATAAAATTCTACAATACTGGATGGTTATCAATGGGAAAAACAGTTCATCATTTTTGGATAAGTACCGTGTCATTTTCTTTGTACCTATTTCATAGGAGTTGATCATAAATGCCAAACTACCGTATGTTGTCGTTTGTTGTTTACTATTTCAGAGTTGATCATATAAACAGTTGTTGGAAGCCTATTTTTTTAAAGGATCCGTTGTAGGCACACGGCAGATTATTGTTAGTTTGTGAATTCATAAGATCAAAACCACAAGGTCAAGCTAAGACAGGTCCTTGAAGACTCAACAGGGGGTTCAGGATTGTGGCACCTATTTTTTCCCTATATAAGAAGCGAACCTTTAAAATAGGGTTCACGAATTAACCTATGAAGATGAACAATCCTGGAATTTGATTACATGAATAATTATTTCTGAAACTTGACTGATGTGCTTTGTGTTGCCTCCCTCTCTTCATATTTGACGTATGCCGATCAACTTCCAATCGGCACACATTACTTGCATACATAAACCAAAAGAGCAACACGCTAATGCATATTCAATCGACAAACAACATGATGTACCAGGATTTTGTAAAACAACATACATTAATGTGTAGCAATAATAGATAGATGGATGATTCAGATTACCCACAATAATAGCAAGGTGGTTCCTGACTGAGAACATGAATGTTTCTTAAGATAGAAAATTTAAGGTGTTGCTATATTAGGCATAAACTTGATAAATATAGAGGAAAAGAGAAAACACCTTGCATGCTAATTTTTGGGCAAACATAAGATTACTATGGCTCTGTTAGTACGACATAATTAGATCTACCTGAAAAGCAATGTAAAAAATGATATCCCTAGGACTACCCAAACATGCAAGATGTTTATCTGTAAGCGCCTAGCTGAAATATAAATCAATGGCTCTATCATTACGACAAAATTAGATCTCCGTGAACAGCAATGTAAAAAAGAAAGATCTCCCTAGAACTACCCTAACCTTGCGAACGCATGCGTGTGATCTGTAAGCACCAAGCTAAAATAAAAATCAGATCATTAGGGTCCAATCCAAAACCCAACAAGGAACATAGCAATTGCAAACAGAAGTCATTAGGACTTTAGGATTCCATAGCTATGAAATACAGGTTAGTGCCACTATGTAGAGGAGTCGGGGGCCTCTGCGCCGGCTCCCAGCTCCAGCAGTATATGCGATTTACCTTGCCTGGCTATTTGTGTTTGTACTTTCAGTTGCACGTGACGAAGATCCTCGTGCCAAGTGCATGTCCATTTCTTCTTATGACTTGACCTCAGCCTCCATCATCGCCAACAAGCAACAAGTGTAATGCTTCCATTTGCAATTTTGTTGAATCTGAACAGGCACTCTAGCAGGCGCTGCTGCTTTTGCAACAGACCCATGATCATCAAGTAAATCGATTACTTCCTCCTTGAATATCTGGTGTGAATAGCAACACACACCAAAAGGTAATAAGCAAAATATATATTCTAATTATTCAAGTAAAGATAACTGCTACGCGCTAGTGTACCTTGATGAAGGATACCCTAATTAAGAACTCTGTATGACGCTTCATCTCATCAGCTTTCTCGAGTATGTCTTCATGACATGTGGAATTATTGCTCCACGGTGAGCTTCATCAGTATAATTGGTACCCGTCGTATATGTCTTTACAGGTCCAGTTCAAATATTTTACGAGAAAAAGCCAAGCTAGAAGATAAACATCCAAGAATCAAAATAATACTCTTAACACTATAACTATTCATTGTTACCATGCATTAGGGATCCCTTAACTAAACGAGGCATAAATGTTGTTTGAATTATTGGAACCAAAGTAGTAAAATAAATGATGTGAAAAAGTTAAGGGTGCAAACTCACATGATTAAGCCATTCCTAAAAACAAAGTTGAGAGATGTCATGATTATTTTCTCGAGGATGCATAGACCTTGGGTTTCCTTTCTATGAAATGGAGTCGGGGAGCTCCCCTTTGATCAAAAAAGAACACAGAGACCTGATTTCATGGACCACCCCCAGATGGAAACAAACCAGATAAATAGCCGAATGAATGAATCAACTTCCTGAACATATCGTGTCGACCCAAATCTATCATGTTCCTACCCATCCGGCAGTTGAATTTGTAATCCTAGGGCGTGGTTGGAGTAAATTGCATAAAACCACCATTTTGAAGGCTAGGTTTGCGAAAATCACTAGGATACAGTTTCTCTGCAGAAAGCACCATGTCTTGCGTAATTCTTTTGCAAAAATCACAGATCGGCGGATCTGGGCCGTTTAAGAGCATTTATGATAGATGGGGCCCGTTTTCTGCCTACGTGGCGTAACTTTTTGTGCCGGATCAAACCAATCTAAAATTACAAACTAGACCCTATAATTTTACATAGACACCCCTAAGTCAAAATTGAAAAATGCAATTAGACCCAGCGCTACTCCTCTACGGTGGACCACTACTCCCCGGCGAGGATCTGGATCGGGGCCACCGTCCTCCTCGCGCGCCTGGCCAGCCTTCTCGCGCGTCTGGCCGGCCTCCTCGCGACCACCCTTGCGGATGCCGTGCCCGCGCTCGCCGGGCCCGGGGACGGGAAGGACACTGTCGCCGTTGCCGCGCACCTCGACGCCGGCGTCGCACTCCTGGATGCCTGCAACGCCGTCGCTGCCCGCGTCGACCTCCTCCACCGGCGCCGCCTCCTCTCCCGCCTCGCGGTCCACCACGTCTCGTCGTCGCCCCAGTCACCGTCGTCCCTCAGCCGCTCGCGCGCCGCGCTTGACGACCGAGACGGCCGCGGCGTGGCAGACACTTCCTCCCCTTGCCTTGCCAGGGCTCCTTCCATCCCGTTCGTCGACCCGCCCCACGTCGGTCGTGGCCATCAGCTCACCGCCGTCATGCGCGTCGTCCTCGCCTTCAATGTCGTCTCCTCCCTCGCCGCGACAGCCGCGACCACCATCCTCACAGGCGGGGTCGCGCTCAATGCCACCTTGCCCCTGGTCTCCGGCCTGCTCAAAATCGGGAACGAGCTCGTCTCTCGTGGGTGTTGGGGGAGGGGCACGACGGCGGCGGCCCGTGGAGGGAGGGGCGGCACCGAGCTCGTCTCCCAGCTACGGATGGAGCAGGGGCGTGGTTGGAGGGCCTGAGATGTAGTGGGAGAATGTAGGAGGGCTTTTTTGCATTAAACCTAAACAATTATGCTACGTAAGCAGAAAACAGGCCCCATCTGTCATAAACGCTCTTAAACGGCCCAGATCCGCCGATCAATGGTTTTTGCACAAGAATTACATAAGACGGGGTGCTTTCTGTAGAGAAACTGTATCCTAGTGATTTTCGCAAACCTAGCCGTCAAAGTTGTGGTTTTATGCAATTTACTCGCGTGGTTGTGGGATGACTCCCAGGATTACAAATTCAACTTCATGACAGTGACGCAGGATTACAAACCACCATAGGCAACCAATTCAACCGCATATCATGTTCGAGACCACCAGAGGCAACCAAGAAAACCATACCTGCGCCTCGCCCGGTGTGATAGTGACATAGTCTGTGCAGCCGAGGAGGAGCTTCGGCGTGACAGTGTCGCTATGCTGCTGCGACGCCATATCCGAGCTCCCCATCGGATCCCTAAACAAGAATTCCCAGAACCGATCAAAAAAAAATCCAAGACCCAAAGTATACCCCAAGAAAAAAAGATATCTGGACATTCCAAGCCGGAAATCTGAGAATTCCGGACATCCATCGGGGGCTAAGTTTTGAATTCGTCTCACCATAACTCCAACAGTGTCCTTCCCGCCGGCGGCCTCGGCACCGGTGCCCAAATCGAGCAGCGCGCACGGTCGCGACACGGCTGCAACAATCTGCAATAGCGTCAGCCCTCAGCGAGACCACGCCCTAACCTGGGGTTCCGCGATGGCGGTGGCGGCGGCCTACAACCACTCCCTCGAGTCCAGCCCTCGCCTGGGGTTTCACGGTGGCAGCGGCGGCGGTCTCGGTGGTCAGCCAAGGAGCACAATGTTGGGCGGCGAAGACCGGGAACCCTGGTTCGGGGATGGCGGCTGTGGCGGAGTCATCCCACAACCATGCCCTAGATTCCCTAGATCGAGGGAGCAGTTGGATCGAGAGGGGACCAGTGGCATACGTTTTTTCTCCTTGTGAATGAAAAATAAACCAGTGAAAGGTGGGACGATAAGGCTAATTAATTTATAGAGTGTGTCGGCCCTACCAAGATTAATCATAGGAAGGGCCTCTAGAACCAGAATGAGAACTCACATTCACTATGTTGAGTAGGTGCATGAGCTGCTCATTCTGGTTCTGGAGGCGCTTCCTATGGTTTTAGTTGTAGTCTCTCATCTCTGTGTTAACTGTCCAAGCACCTTTGGCTTCAATAGCTACAATGTGCTCTTCTGCATCATCATATGAAGAGGACTCCAGATATGGATGCACGGGTAGATTCACTATCATGAAGTAGCATAGGAGTGCTAAAAAGACAGTGATGCAGACCTTGCTACCGCCATATATTTTCCAGCGATATTCAACCTTCAGTAATCATAGTTATGTTAGCATGGTATCAAGTATCATACTGCAAGGCATCCTCACTACTGCTGGAGCAGCCTACAGTTTTCAACAGCGTGTACAGTTACATTAGGTGTATACCTTAGATTCAAAACTGATCAAAGGAATAAACAATCTATCAATAAAATAAAAGTCACATGATGTAGCGAATGATCGAACCAAAAAGTACTGGTTTTAGAAAGATAGCTGACCTAGGCAGGTGTTTGTGGCTGGTTATTAGTCGATGATGTAGGTCCTGGGGACTCTTGGTCATATGTTTCGCCAGCGATCAGTGTCTCTTTCTTTGAGAACAAACTCCAATCTGCAGAAGAAGCATCAAGCAAATGATCAACAAAAGGAAAATGTATCAACTATGGACGCTTACATATTTTCACATGATCAATCTGCTTTTTATGTTATTCATGATATAAGAAATGATCAAATGTCCTTATTCACCCTTAAATATATTTCTGCCAAATCATGAAGTCTAGTAGCTTCCCTCAAACTCTGTAAGGATCAGTCACATGCTAAGGCATGCAGCCCACATTAGGCTGTGGCGGGAAGGATTACGGGGACATTTTTCCCAACAAGAAAATGAAAAGATTTATTTATTCACAGAAATACAAGTGAGCATCTGATTAAAGGAAAAATACTCGTAAGGCAAGTATAATAGTTCATGATGCTCACCAAGCATGCACAAAACAGAGACTCGCCATGCAATCTTCACTGCCTGATGAGGTTATCAATTTTATTTTTCCTTGTTCGGAGAAGATAATAAAGATTAAAATGATGGGTCTGGTATGTCAGTTCATCAAAGTAACCTGTAAAAATACAGTACAACACTCATTTCAGCTTTCCACAATATTGGCAAATATCACTTTTAGCTATAGGGTGTAGTCACCATATTTTTGTTAGATGAGCACAGATTAATGCCAAACGTTTTCATTAGTAGAATATAATGGAACAATTGCATTCTCAAAACGTTAGAACATAATGCATCAAGTCCAATGAGATACACTACCAGAAACAAATGATTATAGGGTATGTTTGGAATGCAGCCCGCCGCTGCCCTACCAAATTTTTGGCATTGACCGCTAGTGTTGGCGGCCGTTTGGATCATAGCCAGGTTTTGCTGTCCACGCCAATTATTTGGTCGTTCGTTCAGATTCAGCACCTGCGCATTGGCGAGACGGCAGCGGCGGAAACCTTCGCCAATAATTTGGCGAGCCCGATATTGGCAGGGCTGGGGTGGGCGTGAACCAAACAGCCCCATAATTCCCTAAAGAAGTGTGTACATAGAAATTATAGCCAGACAACTTACTGTAAGCATGGGCTCCCACATGGAAAAATCATTATTCCCTTCTGATAAGACCAGCAAAATATCATAGACAGATACCAAGAAAACGCCAAAGCAGCAGAAAATATTGATCAATTACTGGTTACTGGCAAGACAAAAGGTAGAAGGAACTATAGTATAAGTAAAAAGGGAACCGTAATTTAAGCACAATGGAACCATATGAGTATATGAATGCAGTTAAGGGGGAGCTTCTATCATATCCATAATCCTCGTTCGCGGTGGTTGACTTGCCAGACCAGGTGGACCGATTATCCCAATCACCATGAAATCATTGTTCTCCATCAAATACTTAAAAAAGGAAGAAGTAAAAAACATGAATCAACTTTTCATGCATGCCATTCAGCAACCAGTAATTCTAAGTTTCAGTTGTAACGTAAACGCATAGGACGCAAGTATCAATTGCCGGATTGTATATAGGTCAAGAACAACTGTGTGCAATACAAGGTATAGCTACACAAATAATTGTAGTGTACACTATACATACACCCATCTGAAATCCCTGGTCCTATATGACAACATACACCAAAAATATTGCAAACCTGGAAGGTTGTGATCACCGCTGAACCAAATCTTGAATTGAGAGAGGAGAAGGAAGCAACAAACGACTACATTCAATATATCCAGGGAGAATACTTTAGAAAATTAATGAATCCATATGCTTAATGCCGAAAGAGTCATCAATGTGTGCACTACCTCAGATCAATCGTAATCACAACATCCCTCCAGTAGTATGTACATTTGCTAAGTTTTTGTAGTGACAAAGAATAATAGCATGACATACGTACATTCAAAATTCAACCAGTTTCCATTGCTATCATGCCCAAGGGAATTGTCACATATCTACTGATCCTAGGTTACTTTGATCCCAGCATTATCAACGTAGCAGACACAAGCAAAATGGTAGATTCTGATTTTCCCACCTGGGTGCATCCATCTTGCCCGTCGAAAGCTCAGATAACTGAGCAGAGCTCTCCCGTCTTCCATGCACACCTGCCGGTTTCTGACAGATCGGCACGTCTGCCCTCAAAGATGCCGGCGGCGCCTCTTCCGCTGCCTTGAAAGACGTCGAACCATGGAGGGAGTACTTCCATCCACGTCCTCACCAAAGGGACCTATAAAAGCACAAAAACACACGCGGGAAACAACTCAAGACCAAAGGAAACATCAATTTCCACCGCTCAAGATTCATCAACTTTTCTTAGCATCTCATCGGTCGCAGAAGGAATTCCTTGCGGCCTGTGCCACGACCGCAGACACGCCCTGCCCCGGTGGCGGCGGCGGCGGCCCACGAATCGGGGGCCTCGATCAGGCAGGCGCGCTAGATGAGCACGATGCCGGCAGGTCGGGCGGAGGGGCGGCAATGGAGGAGGAAGAGGTGGATCCGCGATGCCAGCAATGGATCCACGAAGGCGGAGGCGTCCGAGGGGTTCCACGGTGACGGCGGCGGCGGATCCAAGAAGACCGAGGCGTCCGAGTGGTTGCGGCGGCGGATCCGCGAAGGCGACGGTGCCAGGAAGATCGCACCAGGGGATTGAGAGGAGCGGTGTTTTGTGCGTGGTGGTTTCTTTGGGTGCGTGCGTGGGGTGGGGTGCGAGAAGGGGACGAAAAAACCAACGAAAAAAAACCAGACAAAAGTGACGAAAAAAACCCTAGAATGAAGACTACCAACTACTCCATTAGGAGTAGAGATGATCCGGCAACTCCGGAGTGACAACAACCGGGCCCACTCCCCGTGATGACTGTAGTTTGAGGAGTTCATGTATTCATTATGTGTTAATGCTTTGTTCCGGTTCTGTATTAAAAGGAGGTCTTATTATCACTTAATTTTCAATATGAACCCCGTTGCCAAGGGAAGGTAGGACAAAAAATGTCATGCGAGTTCTTTACATAAGCACGTATGACTATTTACAAAATACATACCTACATTATATCGATGAACTGGAGCTAGTGCCGTATCGCCCTAGGTTATAATTGTCACATGATGAATATCATCCAACAAGTCACCGATCCAATGCCTACGAATTTATCTTATATTGTTTCTGCTAAGTTACTACTGCTATCATCACTGTTACACTTGCTACAAAATTACTGCTATCACTGTTACTGTTACCGTTGCTGCTGTCACTACTATCAAAACTATCATATTACTTTGCTACTGATTACTTGCTGCAGATAATTAATCTCCAGGTGTGGTTGAATTGACAACTCAGCTGCTAATACCTTCAAATATTCTTTGGCTCCCCTTGTGTCAAATCTATAAATTTGGGTTGAACACTCTACCCTCAAAAACTATTGCGATCCCCTATACTTGTGGGTTATCATGGCCCACTTGATTGCAGTAGTTTAAGTCTTATACCTCCAATATGCGGACGGCACCATCCTTATTGTGGAGGGAACTCCAATGGATATAATAAATTTGAAGTTCAGCCAAAATGACGTGATGGTCCAGGTTATTCGGAGCAGGAGCGTTCCTCCATTGCCAATATCCTAAATTGCTGCCCGGAGTCATACCTCGGTCTATCGATTTGTGACTCGATGGTTCGCGTGAGAGATCTGCGACCGGTGATGGAGAGGGTGAGACACTGGGTAGATTGGTGGCAAGGAAGATTGGTTTCTAAAATTGGAAAGTCGGATCTCATTGTATCATCCTTGGCTAGCCTTCCTATATTTGTGATGGCGCTATACCTTTTTCCTGAAGGAGCCCATAGGGACATGGAAAAATATCAATCAAATTTCTTATAAATAGGTGAGGCGGATAAGCAGAAATATTATATGGTCAAATGGCAGGACATTTGCATGCCAAAGGACCAGGGGTCTGGTCATCACTTCTACTCGTCGTATGAACATGAGCCTGATGAGCAAATGGATCTAGCTAAGGACAAATATCTTCAGGGGCCGTTCTTCGCTCTTTTCTCCACGAATAAAGACTCATAATAGGCAAGCCATTCAATGTCACAAACTGTTTTCCGTCTGGGGGTTGGCGATGGTCGAGAGCGGAATGGACACACATTTTGGCTGAATAGTTAGCTTGATGACCGATCACTACTTGTTCAGTTTCCGGTGCTCTTCACCATTTCGGAGCAACCTTCTATCTCGATGGCCTTGGCAGCTGCGGACGCGGGGAGGAACCTCTTATTTCGCCGCTCTATCGGTCCCCTAGAATCCACCGAGTGGTTAGCGCTCTCCCCCCATTGTGACAAGTGTTACCATGTCTACGGCTCCAGAAATTGTCGATGAAATTGGGGCCCTCGGGCAAATTCTCAACAAAGTCATTATACAATCGCCTTGCCGCGGGATTCGGGTCCTTTGGAAGGTGGGTGTGCCTCCCTGGACCAAAATATTTTTGTGGTAGGTTATTAGGGGTAGATTTCCCTTGGGTGACCAAGTGCTCAGGCAGAACGACCCTAGGAATGGCAGTGCCCGCTATGCGGGGTAAACGAGGACCTGAACCATATTTCCTTCTACTGTATGTCAGCCTAGTTCTTGTTGAGTTGCTTTAGGGAGGTTTGGCGCAATAGTAAGCACCCAACCAACTTTCCTGATTGGCATCAACTCATGGAAAATCGCTAGGGGCGAGTACGCTGAATGTTGCGGGTGAATTTGGAACATTGGCTTGGACCATGTGGTGTGATAGAAATAAACTTGTCAACAACAAGAACAACAAATCCATAAGATCTTGCGACCAACTCATGGCTCTAGCACATGGATAGCAAGCTTCCACGCACCCCTATTCATAGCTAGTTCTTTGGTGATACTCCAATCCTTCTGTCTCTCTTAACGGACTCCTCCCATGTCAAATTCAGTCTACCCCCACCTCTCTTGGCATTCTTTGCATGCTTTAGCCATCAGTTATGCACTCGAGTTTCTGGAGGCATGCGTTAAATATGTCCAAACCATCTTAGACGATGTTGAACAAGCTTCTCTTCAATAGGTGCTACCCCAACTCTATCTCGTATATCATCATTCTGGACTCGGTCCTTCCTCGTGTGACCATACGTCCATCTCAACATATGTATCTCTGCCACACCTAACTGTTGAACATATCGCTTTTTAGCTGGCCAACATTCGGCGCCGTACAACATTGCGGGTTGAACCGCCGTCCTGTAGAACTTGCCTTTTAGCTTTTGTGGCACTCTTTGTCACCAGAAGCTTGGCGCCACTTCATCCATCCAGCTTTGATTCGATGGTTCACATCTTCATCAATACCCCCATCCTCCTTCAACATTGACCTCAAATATCGAAAGGTGTCCTTCTGAGGCACCACCTGCCCATCAAGGCTAACCTCCTCCTCACACCTAGTAGTACTGAAACAGCACATCATGTATAGTAGTACTGAAACCGCACATCATTTACTCGGTTTTAGTTCTATTAATCGTAAATCCTTTTGATTCGAAGGTTTGTCTCCATAACTCTAACTTCCTATTTACCCCCGTACGACTATCATCAACTAGCACTCCATCATCCGCAAAGTGTATACACCATGGGATATCTCCTTGTATATCTCTTGTGACCTCATCCATCACCAAGGCAAAAAGATAAGGGCTCGAATCTGACCCCTCATGTAGCTCTATCATGATCGGGAAGTCATCAATGTCGACATCACATTTTTGAACACTTGTCACAACATTATCGTACATGTCCTTGATGAGGGTAGTGTACTTTGCTGGGACTTTGTGTTTCTCCAAGGCCCACCACATGAAATTCCGCGGTATCTTATCATAGGCCTTCTCCGAGTCAATCAACATCATATGCAAGCCTCTCTCTAAGCGGAGGGATAAGACGACCATCGACGAGCTGACATGGAAACAGAAGGAGGTTGCGTCCAGATTAGGTATGATCATCTATTCGGCTTGAGACCCTGTTATGTTCTTTTGCGGGCTTGTTTTGTTGTTGCCCTCGACGAGTAAATTTTTCCTTTCTTGTTGTTGAACTTATTTCCTTTGTGTGGACCTCTATTTCGTTGTGTTTGTATCCTGTCATGACTTTATTTATAAAGCCGGGTGATAAGCCTTTTTTGTAATTACATGTCAGTACAATTGTGATTAAATAAGGATGGCATGTAAACTTTAATAATGAATATTCATATGTATTGGTAAAGAATGTTCATATATGTGGCTTTCCTTAAACATTAAGGTATTTTTTTACCAAAAATAATTGAAATTGAACTTTGTTTTGGTACACCGCAGGAAATTTTACAGATTTTGATGCACATTAAAGATGGAGATTAGAAGTTACCCTTTTTCGATCAAAAAGGGTAATATAGCCTTTTGTATTCAAATCAATCTATTCAATATAATGATCTACGTGCTAATATGGTGACAACCTTTTTAAGTAACTTTAAGATTCATGTAAACTTTTAGAGGGGTGTGCCAAAGAAAAACTCATTGTGATTACCCAACAAGTTTAAACATATGTGAGTACCAAATTCCTTTCGGCTTTGGGGGCTACATGTTTGTTCCAGTCATTGAACTTGCACTCATATGCATGTTGTATTGTCAAAAAGATCACAAATTTGAAATTTATATGGAATTGAAAAATGGTATTGTGTGAAAGAACAATCACAGATGGATTATCGAGTCCATACTGTGTTTATTTTGTATTAATATGGCGGTGTGTTACAATCTCCGGGGGATGCTTGATCCCTATCGTATTTATTTTGCATTAATATGGTAGTGTGCAAAAATCTCGGATGGATGCTCAAATCCTTTAGTATTTACTTTGCATTAAATATTCTCCTTTTATTCCACGGGCTACATTTTATAACTTGCTTACATCATCTCCAATTGCTGCCCTATTGTAGAGCATCAAAAGGAGGTTGGTGTAAAATTTAAGACACCAAAAAGTGGATTTGTTGGGCATGACAAAGTGACATCTCCAATAGCTGCCCTAAAATAGGGCATCACTGTTCCATACTTGAACTGAACTGCACTACTATTGTTTTCGATTTAATAGCAACATGCGAGTGCATTTGGACCGTGTCTGTGCGGATGAACAATGGCATGACCTATTTCCGGCATCGAGAGTAGTTCACCTAGCATTTTCTTTGTCAGACCACTGCCCGATCGTCCTCGAGATGCTACCAGTCGATGCAAAGCTGAGGCGACGATGGGCGCCTAGATATGAGAGTTTGTAGGAAAGGGGTCCCAACCTGCCGGATGTTATTTCACGTGCGTGGGTGCGGAGTTGACCAGATGGAAACTTGGAGTCGGTGTGAAACTTGCTGAAGGAACTCATGTAGAATCTTTGGGAATGGAGCAGTAAAACCTTTGGGCATGTCCTACGGGATATTGAGAGGCTCCGGTCTGAACTTGCATCCTTGCAAGAGAACAATGTCGATCATCGTTTGATCCGGCAGAAGATGCATGAGCTTGATGAGCTTCTGTACAGAGAAGAGATGCTATGGTTGCAGCGCTCGAGGATTACGTGTTTAAGAGAAGGAGAAAGAAACACAGCATACCTGCATCGCAGGGCTGTTTGGTGAGCTAGACGTAATCATATTCAACGGTTATGTAAGCTTGATGGCACATGGTGCTATACACCTGCGGAGATGAAGCTTGCAGATTCCACATTGTATGCCTCAGAATTCCTAAGTAGTTTCTTCCATGCATCTATCGACAAGTTTGAATGTATATATGTACTTCTACATCACATGAAACATCTAGCAATCTGTGAGATGTGCACAATACTCTAAACATTCCTGTGGTCGTCCACCCATAGCATCCCACTGCACATGTTTCACGCCGCCACCGCCTTCGCCTGAGGCAACCTGGGCACATTGACCGTTTGGCACAAGCTACCCTGGCGCGTTGTACGGCGGCGAGGGGCTTAGGATTTTCGTTGTGTCATGGGGGAGAGGGCCTTTTCCCCAGGTAGATGAGTTGAACATTAGTAATATATAAACTTACAAAAGATTAGGAGATAATAGTTGTAGAAGAGAAAAGCAAATGCTACTTGTCCGTGTAAATGACATCTCCATATATACTACTTAGCAGTTTTACCGCCATTAAGCCCCTGTTTAGCATCAACTTAGCTGATTTAGAGGCTGAAGCTATTTGCCACAACACCGTATTTGCACTTTTGGTTGGCCACAACACCGTTGGTGTGTGTGTGTTTTGTGAGGCCATCATGAATTGTTAAACAGATATCGTTAAACTTTTATATCTTTTACGTATATTGGAAGAAACTAGGACCCCTGCCAAAGGAAGAGGGCACTGTCTAATTTTTTATTTGATGAAGTTATCCTAAATATTGGGGAAAATGCAGTTGCACTTTAACCAAAGTACAGACAACAAACAAGAATAAAACTCTGACCGAAAATATCATTAAGCAACATCAAACCAGGAATCTTCTTAAACATTATCCAACCATCTAAATTTCAGGTCGACAGAGATATTAGGAACCAGCATTCAAGAACTCGAGGATGATGGTGAGGGAGCAAGGTTAGCACCGTCAGCGGAAGCACTCGAGGACGAAGCTGTGGAAGCGGGGTCAATAGCATCTCTGCTAACACTCAAGGTCGATGATGATGGTACGGATGCGAGGTCAACAGTATCTCTGGCCTCTTCCACTTTCCTTCCTTGCAGAGCTTCCATTGTTTCACACAGCATCCCTGTCACCTTCCCTCCTAATTCTGGCTCAAGCTGTTCAGCCAGTGGGTACAATTTCTCGTCTTGAATCTGCAAGGTAAACAAAATATACGACCAAACTCAAAATTCACCCTTCACTGACATAAATGGCTAATATATAAACATGCATGCCAAGTAAAATTTGTAACTGTGAAATTAGCACGTCCTAATATAATTACATTGTCCTTACGGGATGTTGTTTCTCTGGGTCAGAAGAATCTACAGCAGTGGTGGTGGTGTTCTTGCTTTGAACAGATGGAGTAGAGACAGTACTATCAGTTTGTGCGAAGCCCGGGGGAACCATCACAGAGTTGGCATTCGCATTCATAGAATTTGGCATGTATATGAAGGCTTGGTTGGCATTTGGGTCCACCATCTGCATAGTAAAAGCACGAAATTCAGGTGAATTGACTACTTGTGACATAATCTGAGCATGGGCACGGCTGGATGCACTTTGCAAGATTAGCTGATGCATTAAGGATTAAAAAATTAAGTCAAAAAATGGTCATCTCTCATGCCATAATACCTGTCGGTGTAGATTGATTTCTTGATGCACACCACGCCAAGCATGGTGCAGTGTCCTCGGCATGTTATACGTATATGGCGTCATGCCGCTAGGAACCCAAGGAGTGAAATGCTGTTGTGGGAATTGCTGATACCCGAAGCCTGCTGCAGGAACCTGTGGAGGGAACATGCCAGGCACTCCTGGACCAACGTAGAACTGACTGGGAGCAAAATTTTGTGGTACTGCGGGTGCTAGAACTCCTGCGTTCTGAATACGAGAAAAGTGTGCCTAGAAACAATGTCAGTAGCATTAAGCTTGTGCTATGTCCCATGTATATATTCTTGAAACAGTTGCAGATCTAATGTTCAAATATTCAGTGACACACAGGTGACAAGAGAGAACTTGTTTTACTTAACATTATTTGGACAGTAAAAAATAACCATTTTGTTAACACTCATCCACATTGATTCTCAGTCTATGTTATTCTTAGGATGGGACAATATACAACTTATTTATAACTGAACATATTTTCTTTTAGTTCATCAGCTGTGTGTAAAAATGAAACAAATAATACGTAAATAATTGGACATGTAGTAGACATGGACACATAGCCATATTAGAACTCAAACAGCACTTATCAGTATATAAGATTAATTAAAAGAAGTCACTACTTATCACTTATCAGCAGAAGGCACCTAATGTACAAAACGATCACTTGGGAAAGACTTACCACTAGCTTCGCTCGTCTTTCCTCTTTGCGTTGAGCTACACCAACATACAATGGCTTTTTGCCGACTATCTTCCTGTTCATCCCGTCAATCTACCACATTGATTAAAGATGATTTAATAATCTAAACTAGTCAACTGGATGCATTGGGCACGTTTGCATACAACTAAACCATGTTACTTACAGCCTTGTGGACAGCTTCAATAGTTGTAAATGACACAAAGCCATAACCCTTGCTCCTTCCTTGTGAATCAACCATAACCTAAAAAAATGTTAAGAAGGTGAGCCATGATACTAAGAAACAAAATTAGCTAGCAAATAAAGAGAGAAGTACCTTGCATGATCCTATATCACCAAAAAATTGAAATAACCCTCTAAGATTTAGATCATTAATACTATCATCCAGATTCTTCACGAATAGATTGAGCCCTTCAAACTTTTTGAATTTCTCATTTCTCGCACGCTCAAAGTTTTCTTTCAGTTCTGCTTCTCTTTCTGACTTTTTCTGGGCTCTTCCAACATACAAAATTGTATCCTTAATCATCTTACCATTAAGACTTTTCACAGCTTCTGCAGCACATTCTGATTCCCCATAGTTAACGAATCCGAAGCATTTGGATATTCCATCATTATCTCTCATGATTACAGCGCTAGTAATTGTACCGAAAGGACCAAACTCTTGCAGAAGGTCATTGTCAGTGAATTCCTTTGGCAAGTTCTTCACATATACATTTGTATAATTAATCACGCTGATATTTGGCTGCCTCTCCTGACGACGAATGAAGAGACCTACAAAAATTTCTTTGCCATTCACCAACTTGCCATTCAAGCTGTCGATGGCATCATTGGCAGATGTCTCCTCTGCAAACTGAACAAATCCATACCCTTTTGATTGACCGTTAAAGTGAGTGGCCACTTTGCATGATAGTATAGTGCCATAGCGACCAAACATATCACTCAAGCTCTTGCCATCAATATTTGGCACAAGATTTTTTATGAATATGTTGGCCTTTCCACTCAATCGCAGCGTTGGGTCCCTATTCGAGAACATAACTCGGATATGCTTCCCGTTCACAGGGGTAAAATTTAAAGAGTCTAATGCACGTTTGGCTGCAAAACAATCACATACAAAATTATTAGAGGTAATCGTAGTATTAAACTCAAATCCTCTAGTAGGGCAAGCAAACATACAAATACAAAGAAAAATAAATCAGGTTAAGGTGAAAACAATAGTGTAGGTATGGTATGTATATGTATAATTGACCACGATACAACATGGTGTATTATATATGACAGGATGTTCATCGAACAGATAATTATCGGATGTCCGATATGCAAAGCTAATATCCAATTGAACTATGTACAATTTCGCTCTTAACTAATTTGGCAGCGTGCAGCATGAATAAACTAATGAAAATTTGACTAGGTTAACTATAAATTGGTTAAATCCATGGTGCATAAACTAATGAAAATCCATGGGGCCATCGTGATCATACAATCTACCTAGTGTAATGTAGCACATTTCAACACCATGGTGCACAAACTAGAAAAATTCTTAACGAACTTTTAACCCACATTCAGTTCCCTCATGTTTATATTTTCCAAATTGCCACACCAACTTATGGAGGCATCAATGGAAACAACAATGAATATTGGTTAAACTAGAAAACAAACTGCATGGACTAAACTTTAAAAAAATCGCTCACTAACCAAGTTAACTCCCAAATGTTACACCATAAAAAAGATAGACAACACCAATAACAAAAACATGTCCTTTTGTTTAGATAGAAAGAAATAAGAACATAGACACACATTAATTGTAACCAAATTCTAGCTATTTGTTTTTTCCTAATCATATGCACATCCGAGTCCGAGTCGGATTGTGGCAATGTTAACTTCCACGATGACGTTCTACACCATGCATGATGCACAATCTACAATGAAATCGTAAGGAAATTTAAGCTCTATTTCCATTCTCTTATGTTCTTAATTCCGTGTGCAATCTACAAATCTTGGCTATCTTATAAGTAAACCGTGTGGCCCAATTTGACAAAGAGCTAAATTTTCGCTCGCTAACCAATTCAACTCCCAAAAGTTAGACCGTAAGTAAGATAGACGACGCCGATAATATGAACATAACATTTTGTTTATGACAGAATCCTGCAAGTAGAAAAAATGCATTAATTAAAATAATAATTGTGTGTGCCTACTTGCTTTTTCAAAATAATATATCCGATTTTGAGTCGGATTCCGACATATTCGGCAACATTATTTTCCGCGTCAAATTTTACAGCATGGAGCACAATCTAGGCAGAAATCTTAATAGGATCTTAACCAAAACTCTATTCTTTTCTACTCGTAATGACCAGAAGAAATCTATGAAGCCATAAACTCAGATGGAATCAACAACTAATGTTAGCTAATTTGAAACAAACCAACCCAAAGTTCACAAAAAACTACAATTCCTCTCGCTGACGATTCAATCCAAGTATTACGGCGTAAGTAAGATAGACGTCAACAATAATGGGAATATTTAGTTTGTGACAAAAATATATAGGTAGATAAAAACACATTAATTACAACCGGTGTGTGTGCCTACTTGACTTTTCCGAATCATACATCCGACTCTGAGTCGTATTCCGACAGCATTTGTTTCCACAAAGATTTTTTGCCATATCGGAAACCCGAATCGGTTACGGATTCTAACACTGATGTCAGTGCTCGGCAACATGTTCTACAAACTGCTGATTCCATTCTCTTCCCAATCTACAAACTGCTGATTCCATTTTCTTCCTAATCTACAGTGCCTTGAAGTTATATTTCTTGTTGTGATCTATCGAAGCGAGGGTCTTGTTTTTTTTATGGAATGTGCATAAACCCAATCTATAAAGAAGTCTTACCGAGATTTAGTCAAAATTCCATTCTCTTCCTAATCGCCAAATGCTATCTATGAAGTCATTCCCTCATTGGTAACAATGATCAATCTTGGCTGACTTGAAAACAAATCATGTGACCTAATTTAATAAAAACTACAATTCCTCTCGCTAACGATTCAACTCCCAAATGTTACACCATAAACAAGATAGACAACCACCAGTAATATGAACATGTCATTTCGTTTACGGCATAACTCAGCGAACAGATAAACACATATTAATTGGAACAATTGTGTGTGTCTACTTATTTTTCCCAAATCGTACACCCGGTTCTGAGTCGTATTCCCACAACACTATTACCTACGGCGATTTTCTACCCCATGGTGCACAATCTATGGAGAACTCTTAACAGGATTTTAGCCCAAAATCCTATTATCTTCTGTTCATAATAAACACAAGCAGTCTATGAAGCCTTTCACTCAGACACAAACACCAATTAATGTTGGCTAATTTGAAAACAACCAACCCAACTTAACAACAAACTACAATTCAACTTGTGATTCAATTCTCAAGTGTTACGACCTGAATAAGAAAGACATCACCAATAATAGGAACATGTCAGTTTCTTTTACGACAGAAATATATGGTATGTAGGTAAACACACGTTTAATTGCAACCACTGTGTGTATCCATTTGCTTTTGCCAATCATTTATCCTACTCCGAGTCCGATTCCGATAGCATCAGATTCCGCAAACCCGAAACGGCTACGGATTCCAACACTACTTATGTTAGTGACACGTTGTTCTACAAACTGCAGGTCAACACACTATCTACGCACATTCCATCAAAAGACCCTCGCCTCGGTTAACCAGAGCAAGAAAATGCCAAAATAGAACTTCAACCATGTTGTGCCACATCTTGTATGGGAAATCTAGTAAATCACAGACTTCATAACCAAACAGATCTATAACCACGCAACCTCGTAGATTCTTTGTATCCCTGATCCAAGCCTGATTAGATGAACATGTAAAGAGACGAAGACAACCCCGCAAAAAAAAGAGATGAAGACACACTCACCGTCCTCCCGACTGTGGAAATTCACATAGGCGTACCCAAGTGACCTGCCAGTGACATCCCGGCATATGCGGAGGGACGCCACGGGCGCCACCTTGCAGAACAGGGCATAGAGGTGCCCCTCCGCCACGCCATCATCGAGGTCGTCGACGTATAGCGAGGCCCTCGAGCCCAACGCTGGTCCAGGAGGACGCAGCGTGACGGCCGGGGCCAGCAACGGGCGACCTGCCATTGCCTAAGATGGTTGCCAACCAGTGCCCGGGCACAGGATCGATCGATTGATCGAGCAAGAGTGCTGGCTCACAAGGCAACGGAATACAGTCTCAGAAGGCACAGGATGGATTCGTCGAGCAGGGGTGCTTTTATAGGTGAACGCTCTTGGATGGATATGCTCTCGACTCGCTTCTCACTAATTGATGCATTAATTACTTCCTTTCTTTGTATAATGATAAGTACTGGGCATTAATTTTGTGCTCGAGAAGACGAGTGTATTTTTGATGGAGATATCTGCACACTAGGGATTGATTGGGTCCACATATACTACTATAGGAATTAGCTCGTTCGATCAGTTTCCAGGGCCATATATCACTACCATTTAATGTTTGAGATACTAAACTGGATTCCCAGCAAAAGAGAGAGAGAGAGAGAGAGAGAGAGAGAGAGAGAGAGAGACTAACCTGGATCGAGCGTCAAGTTGTCAGCTCAGCATTTTGAAGATGGCGTTCAAAAAATTTCAAAGAGCAAAATAGACAAAGATCAGAGTTTAGCACTACGATACTACTCCCTCCGTTCCAAATTACTCGTCGTGGTTTTAGTTCAAATTTGGAACGGAGAGAGTATGAGTGTTGCATTTGAAGGGAACATAAAGTTTCCCCTAGCAGCTCTTCGAGCAGTGACTACTGACTAAGGTTGGGTCCCCCATAATTTTTTTTGATTGCAAACTTAATTTTGTTCATATTTATACAAGAAAATATGACATTTCAAAAAGATTAGTGCATTTGAACACACAGCCTCCTGGTGTTGGCACCGCCACTGGTCGGATCATGTCCCCTTGTCATCCAGGGAAACTAGTCCTCGGCCGCCGCCACAGTTCCATTTCGAGTTGTTCTAGCTATGCCAGCCGGGTTTTGCCAAGGCGGTCAAGTCCAAGTGGTTGGAGGCGCTGGACTCCCCAACCGATCAATGTCGGTGTTATACACTTGGCATCACTGTACCAAGTTATCGAGGTAATTCATGCGGGGTTGGGGGTCCAACCTGGGTGAGACTTGAGGATCCGCATGGCGGAGCTCCTTGTGGCCATCCAGTCCTTTGATGATTGGCCAACCACGGCGGGTCTGGATCCGGAGGAATGGATGGAGAGATATGCTCTCGAGGATAGCTCGTGACGTTGTTCCGCAAACGAGGAGATTTACTGTCATCTTTGAAGTCGTTTAAATTTGACATTTAGGGGTGAACTTCTAGGCTATTGCCAGCAGCCGTCATTGGCGATCCTCAAATGTGGTCCTTTGGGATGGTCCCACGATGCTTCAGGACAAGGTAGAGATCCACTCTCACGTTGATGGTTTATATGAAAACCTTTTCAACGGTCAACAATGGGCTGGGGTGAGTCTCCGGGAGGATGTATGGCCCTTCGAGATGAGGGTCTCTAGGGGGGGGTGTCTGAGGCTCACGGAGCCCTTTTCAGTGGCAGAACTTGAAGCGCCAATGAACTCGATGAAACCGACTCTACCCTGGGCCCGGCTGCGCTTCCTTTCCAATTTTTTTATGAAATTCTGGAAGGTCGTTAATGGGCTGGCGATGGTTATATTCCAGGATTTCTATAAAGGGGTGCTCGACACATCCTTCCTTAACTATGGGGTGGTTATGTTGATCTCCAAAGTAGTTGGGGCGACAGACATTCGCTAGTTCCGACCGATCACGATTATTAACGTGATCTTCCGCGTCCTAGCCAAGGTGCACGCCATTGGGGCGACACCTATAGTAGGTCGAATTACCAATCCAAACCAGTCGGCCTTCATTAAGAGTGATCTAATTCATGATGGGCTACTGGCACTACATGAAATCATTCACGAGGTTAAGACTAAACGTCAAAAGGGGTCTTTTTCAAGATTGTTTCAATAAGGGTTATAATACGCTTAGTTGGGTTTTCTACAAAGATTCCCTTGAGTGCAAAGGGTTCAACCATAGATGGGTTACGCGCATTATGCAGCTTGTCGGTAGTGGGCACACTGCCATCAACATTAATATGGAGACATACCCATTTTTTAAGCACTCGAGAAGGGGTGAGGCAAGATCACCCACTCTCTCCGTTCTTGTTTAATATTGTTGTCGATGGCTTAGCAGCCATTACGTATAAAGTGAGATGTGTTGGCCATCTATGTGGGGTGGTGGTCCACTTGATTGCAGTAGGTAGAGTCTTGCACCTCCAATATACGGATGACATCATCCTTATGTGGAGCGAACTCCAATGGATATAATAAATTTGAAGTTCCTCCTTATTTGCTTCCAAGAGATGTTGGGTTTGATGATTTATTTCGCCAAAAGTGACATGATGGTACTGCGTTATTCGAAGCAGGAGCGATCCTCCATGCCAACCTCCTAAATTGCTTCCCGGGGTCATTCCCTGGTTGGTACCTCGGTCTATCGGTCAGTGACTCAATGGTCTGTATGAGAGATCTGCGACTAGTGATGGAGAAGGTGAGACACTGGGTAGATATGTGGAAAGGAAGATTGGCTTCTAAAGCCGAGAAATCGGCTCTCATTATATCTTCCTTGGCTAGCCTTCCTATGTTTGCGATGAGGCTCTAACTTTTTCCTGAAGGAGCCCATGCGGACATGGACATATATCAATCCAAATTCTTCTGGCAAGGTGAGGCAGATAAGCAGAAATGCCATATGATCAAATGGCAGGACATTTGCATGACAAAGTACCAGAGCATCTGGTCATCACTTCTACTCGTCACATGAACATGTGCCAGATGAGAAAATGGATCTAATAAGGGACAAATATCTTAAGGTATGGTCTTTCGCTCTTTGCTCCACGACCAGAGGCTCATAATTTTGGTAAGTCATTCAGTCTATCAAACCGGTTTTCCGTCTGGGGATTTGGTGATGGTCGAGAGAGGAATGGACACCCATTTTTGGTTGACTAGTTTAGCTTGATGATCGACCACTCCTTGTTCAGTTCCCGGTGCTCTTCGCCATTCCGGATCAACCTTCTATCTCGGTGACCTTGGCGGTTGCAGATGCGGGGAGGTACCTCTCATTTTGTCGCTCTTTTAGTCCCCTTGAATCCACCGAGTGGTTAGCGCTCTCCTCCAATGTGACAAGTGTTACCTTGTCTGCGGCTCCGAATATCACATCATGGAAATTGGGGCCCTCGGACAACTTCTCAACTAAGTCATTATACAATCGCCTTATGGCGGGATTTGGGCCTGACAGGTTGACTGAACTTTGGAAGGTGCGTCTGCTGCCTTGGATCAAAATATTCTTGTGGTAGCTTACTACGGGTAGATTTCCCTTGAGTGACCAAGTGCTCAGGCAGAACGGCCCTGGGAATGGCAGTGCCCGCTGTGTGTGGTAGAGGAGGACCTGAACCATATTTTCTTCTACTGTGTGTCGGCCCAGTTCATGTGGAGTTTCTTTAGGGATGTTTGGGGCAATAGTTAGCACCCTACCAACTTCCCTGATTGGCATCAACTCATGGCAAATTGCTAGAGGCAGGTCCACAGAAGGTTGTGGGTGAATTTTGGAACCTTGGCTTGGACCATGCGGTGTGATAGAAATAAACTTGTCATTGAACATATATACCCATCTGGGGCCACCGATGCAATTCACAAATTGTGTGAATTTTTTCAGCTATGGAAACCTCTCTCTAAGGGGCGGGACAAGACGACCCTCGATGATCTGACAAGGAAACATAAGGAGGTTGCGTCCGAATTACTTATGATCATCTACCTGCCTTGGGACCCTGCTATGTTCTTTTGCGGGCTTGTTTTGTTGTTGCCCCCAACGGGTATATTTTCCCTTTCTTGTTGTTGAACTTGTTTCCTTTGTGTGGACCTCCATTTTGGTGTGTTTGTATCCTGTCATGGCTTTATTTATAAAGCGTGCCAGAAGCTTCCGGATGGAAGGCGATAGGGGGGCAACTTTGCCGCCCCCTCCGGAGCCGACGCCCGTTCTACAGCCCGCCTCGGTGGGGTGTGAGTCAGCAACGCCGGCAGCCTATGCGGCGGCGCTGGAGTCGGGGTCATCGCTGGATCCTCGACGAAATCCTTCGTCGGCGGATCGGGATGGGAGCTTTTTTAATCCGACGAAATGGTGGATTCGGTTCGAAGATGTTCGGGCTGCCGGACTATGGAAGGATGGATATCTCTACTCGCACTCTCCCTCTCGATGGATGACGCTACAAGATCGTGAAGGGGAGATCTTGGGCGGGTGGCATTTGGAGGTCGACGAGAAGATTACCGGAGGTACGCGTTTCTTGATTGACATTTACCAGGTCACCATGGTTGAATGTGTGCAGGTTGCGGCAAACAAGGAGGATGAGATCGAGGTTGTTGATCTTACGAAGACGACGAACGCATCCAAACCTATGACACGGTTTGGGGGGCGGTTCTGGATTCTTCCTGAAAAGGATGAAGAAGGAGCAGATCAAGAGCTTGATGTCTCATCGTCGCCACCTATTCGGCCGGTGATGGAGTCATCGGTTTCTTGGCCGTCGTCGCATGGCGAGGGCCGCAAGAGATATGTTCAGTTCGGCCCTAGGGTACTTTCGCAGACACCGAAGGTCAAACCCTGGATCGGCCCTTTGCCCAAGGTTAGTCCGCCCGCTGTCACTTTGTCCGATTTTTTCTTGCCGGAAGACCTGGACGACAGTCACCCGGAGGAAGAAGAAGGGGGGGTCAAACGATGCTCCAGCAACAGGCGGCGGCTGGTGGTGTGATCCTGATTTACGACTGGAAAGGATCGATCGTTTAAACTCGTTGTTGGGCCAGGGTGGGCCGGAAACTACAACGGCCGAGGTGGCTATGGTTAGTACTGGGCCTGTGGCCCAGCGAGCTGACCTGACCACCGTCCGCTCGGGGCTCGACGTGCATGCTAATGCTTCGGATTGGGGGTCGAATGCACGTTCGATCGCCTCGCTTTCTCCCTGATGTTTCACCTCTGCAACTAGGGTTCGTCATCGGGGTTCTCTAGGTTTCCCTGATGCTTCCCTTCGGCGAGTGAAGAAGATTGCAGGCGGCCTGCGTGCTATCGACCACGGGCAGATGCCGCCCAAGGTCCCGCCGCCCGCGAAGGCTGTGCGGCGGGGTCTGCTCTGCCGCCCGCTGTGGCCTCGGCTGCACCGGCGTTCGCTCGGACTGCGAAGCCAGTTGTCACGCCACCTACCAGGGCCGCGGCGCCGCCAAGAGCAGCACCCCCTCCGCCGCAATGGCCAAGACAGATGGCCGGTGGCCGGGGCGGCGCGGGATTTGGCGCCGATGGCCATAGTTCGGGTGTTTTCGCGGGGGATAGCCGCAACCCTCCGCGCGGTCAGTGGGGTGATGACGGCTATAATGCATATGGAGAAGGTCAACACCGTGGATCGTCGTCTACCGGGGGTGGGCGCGGCTACGCTTGGACGGGTAATGGTACTCCCGGTAGGGGTTTTCAAGGACCGCTAGGCAACTTCGTGGAAGGTGCGGTTGGTCCCAACAACCATTCGTTCAGGGGCGGTTACCGCGGAGGTCGAGGTGGGAACTGGCGCCCTCCTCCTCCGCGCCTCTTTCCCTCTGCTACTGGCTCTGAGGTGTGAGCCCTGTGGAGGTGCATGCCGCTAGCCCAGCCTTGCCATCTGTTGCGGTGGAGACGGTTTGGGCGTTGGCAGCTGTGACGATTCCAGTGCAGAGTCAGCCTAGTGATGTTGGATCTGAAAAAGGTACAGAAAAGTCCGAGGGTGACAAACCGTCTAAGTGGGCTATTAAGAAGAAAAAGTTGACATGTTTTCAGTGCGGTGAACCGGGATACTTTGTGGCAGAGTGCACCGCTGAGTTATGTGATTTATGTCGGAAACCGAAGCATGTCGCGGCAGAGTGTCCTCTTCTTTTGGGGCCCAAGCCCACGGTTAACATATATGGAGTCTGTTGTTCGGAGCTGATGTTCTCTGAGACACCAGATTTGGCACCTGTGTCGCATATGGTGGAAACCTCCTTCCCAGGTGTGGTGAAGGTGGTCAACGGTCCCTTGACTGAAGCTCGAATTATTCAGCAGTTACGGGAGCTGGCGCCGGGTAATTTTCAGTGGTATTTGGTCAAGTTAAAATATCAGACCTACAAGGTGGAGTTCCCTTCTAAAGAGGATCAGTTGAGAATTCTCAAATTTGGCATGAGCAGAGTTACTGGAACAAGTTTTGTGCTGCAATTTGCTGAATGGAAAAAGCAGGAACCACAGGGCACACCTTTGACTCAGATTTGGGTTCGCTTCTCGGGTGCGCCACCTAAACCACTTGATAATTTCTTGGTAACTTGGAGCTTGGGATCTCTGATCGGTAAAACTGAACAGGTGGATATGCCTTTTACTCGGGCTCATGGGGTAGCGCGGTTGCTTGTCAGTGTTGCTAACATTGAGTTCTTGCCAGATGTGGTAAGATGGACCCAAGATGGCATTATATATGATCTTGAGATCGAGTATGAGGATCCTAATTTTTTTGAGGAGTTTGAGGGGGTGCAGCATATGGACACTTCTAAGGGGGTGGTGCTTCCGGTAACCAGAATGATGATGCTCACAATGCTGGTGACAAGGCCAGCGGGCCTTCTCCTTCTTCTAAAGCATGAGAGACTGCTAAGGAGACTATACAGGTTACCGCCCCGACGAACATGCTTAAGTTGGGAGCCCTAGGGCCTTCTCCGCACCCTCTCGCTTATGGAGTGATAGAGTGGACCTGGATGATCCTTCTGAGCATCTTCCGCCAGCAGCTGCGGGGAGTGGTTCTTTGATTCTGCCTCGGTACAATTGTGATTAAATAAGGATGGCATGCAAACACTAGTAGAAAAACCCCCTATCGTCCCGGTTGGTAAGGGCCTTTTGTCCTGGTTCTTGAACCGGGACTAAAGGGTCGTTACTAATGCAATAGACCTTTAGTCCCGGTTCAAACACGAACCGGGACAGATGGACCTCCACATGGCCGGTGCGCCGAGCCCAGGTAGGAGGGCCTTTGGTCCCGGTTGGTGGCACCAACCGGGACCAAAAAGGCATCCACGCCAACATTTCAGGGGCTGGGGTTTTGTATTTTTTTTTTGAAAGGGGGTGGGGTTTTGGGGGTTAATTTAGGTGTTTCAGATAGTGTGTTAGCTAGCTAATTAATAGAGAAAAGTGTCCTCTCTTATGTCCGTGCTTGGTCGACGCTACGTACTATACATAGAGAGGCCCTCGACACGCTAGCTAGTAAGAAAATGAAGGAAACCATTAAGTACAGAAGTTTGTCATGCATACCGAGAGAAGTGATCGATCGACCTCTCCTTCTCCGAGAGATTGGTCGAACAACAAGTTTTAATATTATTTATCCGACGCTGCTGGCTACATACATATACAATATGTAAGATCTCTTACAATCCCCTAGCATTTGAAATCAACTTCCACATGGTATTCTCCGGCTTTATTGATGACGTGGTCAAGAAAGAATCCCGCCAATTCCTCTTAAATTGCTTTAATGCGATCTTGTGGTAGGAGTTCATTCCGCATCTGCCACGTCTAATTTGAAGAAGGGGGTTAATACATATATATGAATGAAACTCAACAGAAATGATGGTTTAATAAAATGAAATTGTGAATATTATTGCTTACGCACTTCATATTGTCTTTTAGAGTAGCCCCGCTTATTTTTCAAAGTCGTGTTGTAGATGAACTCGCAAACGTAGTATCCACAGTAATTATTCCCTTGTTCCTGCCACAAGCACTTTACGAGAAATAGAGGTTAATCAAACTGATAATGAAGCATTATAAATGGCATTGATGAAAGTATAGCTATAGAAAACTGATAATGAAGCATTATAAATGGCATTGATGAAAGTATAGCTATAGAATCAATGGGAGATGCGCGCAACTAGCTAGCTAGTAGTACTTACTTTCGGGTATGTATATCGCAGATCCTTCGGCAGTCCCGGAGCTTCTGCGGTGAACTATTTCCAAACCCTGCAAGACAAAGAAAATAATTCTATTACTTGAGATATCAGGAAATGAACAAAAAGTTGTCGATATGGTGCGATAATGATCGATTGAACTTACTTGTTGATAATTTTAGTCATGTCCGCATACGTTTCGGGATCTTTTCGTCTCGAGTCTAAGACGGTTACTAGTCCCCGCTCAAGCTTAATCTCCAGAAGAACATAGTGGAAGCTGCGCACGCATGCATAACTCATCAATTACATTACTATAACCTCGCCGAGTAATAAGGGAAACCGTATATGCAATAATGCACAGTAACACTCACTTGAAGTTGTAAGGAAAGCGTATGGTATATTTGTTTTGATTTTTGATCAACGATTGTAGCAAGTTGGCCTCGGCCTCTTCGGCGTGCTTTTTAACCTGAATTTCATCTATGATATTTGTGTTAATGAACCCAATATCATACATTTCTTGTTTTCTGCACTCGACGATCTTCAATCTGCATAATATAGTGAGGATAATTAATTATAAATGCATGCAATGAAAGAGCTGAGCTATATATACAGACTTAATGACAGAAATAGTACTTACAGACAGTAGCAAAAGACCCTTAATTTATCGAGGGCCTTTTGATTGAAGAACTCGAAGAACTCCTCAAATGGAACAGTCAACAGATCAGTTCCAACGAGGTCGTGCTCCTCTTTAATTCTCAGATACAAAGTATTCGTCCCCCCAGACTCTCTGCAGGTTTTCATATACCAATTATGGAATCTTCGCATCATCGTTGTTGGAGATTTTCATCTTTGACGAGAGGCTTCCCATACTCGTATCTATGTTCGACCACCTCCATGAAATCAAAATTTACATCGTCAGGCAGGTAATCTTCAAGATTGCTATAACCGGGCACCGTCCCCGGAGCATTAGCGACGATGTCGCTAGACACATTGAGCGGGGAGCACGATTGCTTTGCTTGTTCGCCGAGCTGGGCAATTTTTTCCCAGCTGTTCGTTCTTTTAACCTTTGATCACATATAGTACTTCCCGGCCGCTCCGCTTAGAGATATGCCTTTTCAGTAATGCGCTCATAGTTGGTTTTCGGCGGAGACTTTGGTGGTTTCCTCAGGGCACCGATAGTGCGCTTTGCTTTCACCGGATCTACCTTCTCCTCCGGAGGTGGATGTCTCGCGCTTTCAACCCTTCAAAGAAGTCCTTCACTTGATCCGCATGATCTTCTTGTTTTCCTCCACGGTCATCTTGTACGGTAACTTCTCTAGAGGCTTGAGAGGTGGACCGTATCTGTATTGCCTACCGCCTCTGGCTGTACTGCTAGACGCCGGAGCAGACGGAGCGGCTGCGGCTGTCTTCTTTCGTGCTTGCTTATGAGGCGGAGGAGAAGGACTACAACGCGCCGGAGCAGCCAAGGCAGCGGCGGGTCTCTTCCGCCCTTGCTGGCGAGGCGGAGAAGGAGGAGGCTGCTGGCTGCTCGGGCGCGCCGGCTCAGGCGGAGAAGGAGGCGGAGTGCCGCCACGCGCCGGAGAAGGAGGCTGAGTGCCCTGATCACACTCACGGAGGAGGAGGCGGTGGAGGAGGCGGAGTGCCTGACTTGCCTGGAAGAGGAGGAGGAGGCGTCCAGTTCGGAAGGTTGATGAACTGCTTACGCCATAGGCATGGAGTCTTGAGCGTAACCCAACCAAGTCTCCCTTCACCGTAGGGTGGTCAAGCTGGAGTTCCTCAAATCCTCCGTTATTTCATCCACCGTCACCCTAGCATATCCTTCCGAATCGGACGACAAATGAAAAGTTGCGCCGGGTTCAGAAGGTCGAACTTGGCCGACAGCCGCCTTGACTTTTAAGTTCTGCCATTGCGTCATAAGGTGGCAATTTTGAGACTCCATGATAAAATCCACGGGGTAGCTAGCTGGAGCCGTCACGACATGCTCCAGCTGAAGCAGCTCGGTGGAAGCCACGCTGCTTCTCCGCTGAGATGGCGGGGTAGCTTCGGGGGAAGCTTCGGCAGGTCGTTTGCTGCGATTTACTTCTCGTTCCTCTATCGCTTGTACCCTTGCGTGCAGCGCCTGTAGTTCGGTCTGCTGCACTTTCTTCCTCCTCTCCTGGCATTTGTAACCGCCTGCGTCCGAAAAACCAACCTTCCACGGAACGGAGCCTGGCGTGCCTCGTGTCCGTCCAGGGTGCTCAGGATTCCCGAGGGCCATTGTGAGCTCGTCGTTCTCCCTGTCTGGAACGAACGTCCCTTGCTGCGCTGCATCTATATAGTGCTGAAGCCTCTTGATTGGTATTTTCAGTTGCTCGTCCGTCCAATGGCACTTCCCTGATACAGGGTCCAAGGTTCCGCCAGCCCCGAAGAACCAAGTCCGGCAACGGTCTGGCCAGTTCATTGTCTCTGGTTCGATCCCTTTATCAAGCAGATCATTCTCAGCCTTGGCCCACTTAGGCCGGGCTTTGAGGTAGCCCCCTAACCACGTGCGATGGTGAAACTTCTTCTTCGCAGCATTTTGCTTGTTTGTCGCCGACATCTTCTTACTCTTTTCCGATGTCTTGTGGGCCACAAATGTGGGCCAGTGATCTCTGATCTTCTCATATTTGCTGATGAATTCTGGTGTCTCTTCTTTGTCGACAAACTTTTTCAGCTCTTTCCTTCACCTCCTGAATAGGCCTGCCATCTTCTTAAGAGCAAAAGACTTGATTAATTGCTCTATAATTGGCTTCTCCGGATCCTCCTCTGGCGGTAGGGTGAAATTTGCCTTCAGCTCAGTCCAAAGATCATCTTTCCGCATATCATTGACATAAGACACCTCAGGGTTTTTGTTCTTAGGCTTATACCATTGGTGGATGCTGATCGGGATCCTGTCCCTAACAAGAACCCCGCACTGAGCAGCAAATGCGTTCTTTGTCCGGATGGGTTCAATCGGTTCACCGTCACAAGCACAATTGCTGTGGATCTCAAACCTTTCATCCGAGCTCAACTTTTTCTTCGGCCTCGCCTCCTTACCGGGTTGTGCTCGATCCGAGGGGTAGAAAAAAGAAGAAAGACGAGAGTTAATTAATATGTGTACATATACCAAAACAATGAATGCATCAATTAGCTAGTCAGCACAGGCTTAGCTAATATATATACCTGGCCAGACTCGGTTCGGTCACCGGAGCCGTCATCACGGTCTCCTTCTTGCACCGTCATTGGGTCACCGGAGCCGTCCTCACGGTCTCCTTCTTGCACCGGCATTGGGTCAAAGAAGCCATCATAATCATAGCCTGCTTCTTCACCTTGTCCTTCCAGACCATTGGTGTCGTTCAGAAACGAGAAGACGGCATCACTTCCTTGTCCTATTATGTCCCCCAACACTGCTTCTGTTGCTTTGTCTCGGGGGGTGTCCGTAGTTTCTACAAATATTTACAACATGGAAATTACTATTCAAACATGACAGATGGATATATTAGTGGCAAACGTAGAACTAGCTAGCTAATCACAGTAAGGAATCATATTAATTAGTGGCCTCGATGCTACTTCTCTAGGGTTTGCGGTGGCCTCGACAACGCTTCAAGGGTTTGGGGTGGCCTCGAGAGAGTTTGTCGGGTAGGGGCGCGGCGGGAGGGGGTAGGAGACTGACATCGTTTTTTTTCTAGGGTTTGGGTGTCCTCGAGAGTTTTGGTCGAGCGACACGGTCGGGGGGTGCTCCCGCGGTATATGTTATCACAATCGAGAGGGGGTATATATATCGACCGCACCTCATGTCGAAGTTATCCGGGAGGGGGTAATATCGACAACGATTTACATACGATACATGGGCAAATAATATTATCGAGGAGGGGGTATATCGACCCCCCCCCTCGTGTTGAAGTTATCGGGAGGGGTATATCGACGACGACAGACCCGATAAAACATAAGAAAATGAAGAAGAAATAAAAAGAGGAGAAGAAGAAAGGAATAGAGGAGAAGATCGAAGAAAAAAAGAAGAAAAAAAAGAGGAGGAGAAGAAAGGAATAGAGGAGAAGAAGAAAAAATAGATACTTCCTTTTCTTCTTTTTTCCTCTTCTTATTTATTTCTCCTCTTCTTCCTCTCCGATCTTCTTCTCCTTTCTTCCTATTCTTATTTTCCTTTTTCCTCTCCTTCTTTTTCTTCTTCTTCCTCCTTTTTTCCTAGCTAGATAAATAAAATTTTTCTAAAAATGTAACTTCTGCATATATAAAACTTTTCCATGGATCATCATTTCTCATATATATCCATCTATAGCCACATACATATATAAATGGAAAAAATGCTATGAACAAAAAAATATATATACTTGGTAAATATTCTATCAACATCGTTTCTCATATATATCAATGCATACATCCATGGATCATCATTGCTCATATATCCATAGTCATATATAAAAACATTATGTATATGAACAATTAACTTTCTATGAACAAAAAAACATTTTTGACATATTTATAGCACATTCTAAATTTTCCTAACTCTTTTACAACCACAAAAATTACTCCAACTTCATGACAGTACCCACACTCCATTTCACCAAAAACCTTCTGATCCATATTTCAAAATTTTCAGATTTCATTCAAATGAAATTTGAACCAGATTCAAATTCCTTGCTGAAAACCTATTCTAAACCAATCCAAAAATTCTGAAATTTTGCCATCACCTTTGTCTTGCATCAGTACCTCACCACAAAAATTAACATAAATTCTAAAAATGCCCAAAGCCATCTAGCATTTGATCAAACACCCTCTATGCACTGTTCATATCTGTAAAAAAATAAGAAATTTCAGAAACACCGCTGCTCCACTCCTTCTCCTCTCCTCTCCTTCTCATCTGCTTCTGCTCTTCAATGCGTCGGGGCCGGCGGCTACCATGGAGAGCAGGGGCAGAGAGCAAGGGGCCGGCTCTCGGGCGTAAGAGCGGCGCGGGACCATGGGAAAGGGGGGGCTCACTTCGAGGGGGGCGACGATGGTAGGAGCCCGGCGACGAGGACGGCGGGCTCGGGGCGGCACGCGGTGACGGGGACGGCGGTCTCGGGAGGGCACGCGGCCGGCGACAGGGATGAGGAGGGGCGGGCTCGGGGAGGCACGCGGCGACGGGGACGACAAGGACGGCGGGCTCGGGGATGCCGGCGACAAGGACGGCGCGGGCTCGGGGAGGCGGCGGTGGCGTAGACGGCGAGGTGGAGCAGCCTGACGGCGTCGATGAGCTTGGCGTCATCGGCGGGGGGGGGGGGGGGACTGTCGATGAAAACTAAAAATTTCCACAAGTGTTTGTTATATAGTCCAAGCATTAGTCCCGGTTCGTGGCACCAACCGAGACCAATGCACCCCTTTAGTCCCGGTTGGTGCCACCAACCGGGACCAAAGGCCTTTTTTCAGCAGCCCAAAGGGCGGGAAGCGGCGGCCTTTGGCCCCGGTTGGTAGCACCAACCGGGACTAAAGGGAGGCATTGGTCCCGGTAGATGCCACGAACCGGTACCAATGAACCCTTTTGTCCCGGTTGGTGGCACCAACCGGGACCAAAGGCCTTGCGCTGCCATGCGTCAAAAGTTTAGTACCACCTCGCTAGCTGAGAGAGCTCGAGAGTGGTTTATAAGCGCTGTTGCGCCCACCCTCTCGAGCTCCTCTCAATTGTAGGCTTTCGGGCCTAACCGTACGCTGTGTGTGCCTGTGGGCCTACTGGGCCTCCTGCGGGCCTGAATCCTAGCCCATGGTAGGGTTTCTAGTCGTATTCAGGCCGTGGGGGCCCACTAGGTGGCACTTTTTTTGTTTTATTTGTTGCTTTATTTATTTTATTTTGTTTCTAATTACAACAAAATACTTATTGTTGCTATTTTTATTTTTTTTCCAGTTTTTTTGTTTTGTTTTTTGCATTATTTATTTTCTTTTGTTTTTTGCTTTATTTTTTAATTCTTTTTGCTTTTAGGTCAGAAAAATTATAAACTTTCTGTTAGTGCCATTAGTTTTCAAATTAGAATAGTTAAAATTTGAATTCTTTGAAATTTGTGTGAATCACAAGTTTGTGATTAACTTTACTATAAAAATAGTTTTTCTTCCATTTTTTGTTTTGTTTTTTTGCATTATTTATTTTCTTTTGTTTTTTTGCTTTATTTTTTAATTCTTCTTGCTTTTAGGTCAGAAAAGTTGTAAACTTTCTGTTAGTGCCATTAGTTTTCAAATTTGAATAGTTAAAATTTGAATTCTTTGAAATTTGTGTGAATCACAAGTTTGTGATTAACTTTACTAAAAAATGAGCATAGATGCGCCTATAGAGAGAATTCAACCTAAATTCATAATAAATTTCTATGAATTTCAGAGAAATTCAGAAGAATTTAGGTCAAATTCTCGTATAAGGGCATCTATTTTCACTTTGAGAGGAGCTCAACCAGCAGAGAGGGAGGGCTTATAAACCGGTGTGAGCGCCCTTTGGTTTGCAGGTGGGACTAAACTCTGACCACAGCGAGGACCAACCCTTTAGTCCCGGTTTGTGGCACAAACCGGGACTAATGGTCATGGGCCAGGGGCGAGGCGCATAGGTCCCGGTTCGTGCGTGGAACCGGGACCAAAAGGTCCGCATTTAACCGGGACCAATGGCCCACGTGGCTGCCCTCTTGAGTGTTCTTGGTGAGAACATAGTTGACAAGGAGCGAACCGGGATTAATGGTATTACGAGGGCCGAACCATAAGACATTAAATTAAAGCATTTCGAATGAACTCTGAAAAAGTTGAAAGTTGGCATGGTATCATAATTTCACCCACATAGCATGTGCATGTACAAAACGAACAATGGTATCATAGTAAATGCATTTACAAAGTTGGCATGGTATCATCATAATAGTTGCGGGAGAAAGTCTTCACTTTTTCTTCGCTTGTGTCATTTGCTTATTGCGCCATAACCATGGATAATCTTCATCGTTTATCAGGATGCTTGGGTCAGCCTTGACTTTGAAGGGAGGAATTTCATGAAACTTTTCATAATCTTTAGACATGTCTGTCTTGCCCTCCACTCCCACGATGTCCCTTTTTCCTGAAAGAACAATGTGGCGCTTTACCTCATCGTATGATGTATTCGCTTCGTTATCTTTTCTTTTTCTCCGTTTGGTAGAAATGTCCTTCACATAGATAACCTGTGCCACATCATTGGCTAGGACGAACGGTTCGTCAGTGTACCCAAGATTTTTCAGATCCACTGTTGTCATTCCGTACTGTGGGTCTACTTGTACCCCGCCTCCTCACAGATTGGCCCATTTGCACTTCAACAAAGGGACCTTAAAATCATGTCCGTAGTCAAGTTCCCATATGTCCACTATGTAACCATAATATGTGTCCTTTCCCCTCTCGGTTGCTGCATCAAAGCGGACACCGCTGTTTTGGTTGGTGCTCTTTTGATCTTGTTCAATCGTGTAAAATGTATTCTCATTTATCTCGTATCCTTTGTAACTCAATACAGTCAAAGATGGTCCCTTGGACAACAAGTACAACTCATCACAAACAGTCTTGTCACCTCTGAGACATGTTTCCAATCAACTGCTGAAAGTCCTGATGTGTTCACATGTAATCCGATCGTCGCCTTTGCTCGGGTGTTTGGAGCGCAGATCGTGCTTGTGTTCATCGACATACGGGTCACCAAGGTAGAGTTCAGAGAACTGTGTAGTGTGCTTGAGACCAAGAATATCCGTCCATGCATATTATTGAGTCCCCTCCAAGCGTGCCTTTTCCAGTTAGTCTCCCCTCATACCGCGATTTAGGGAGACCTATCTTCTTAAGGCCAGGAATGAAGTCAACACAAAACCCATTGACATCCTCTGTTTGATGGCCCATGGAGATGCTTCCTTCGCCTAGCGATTCTGAGACATATTTCTTTAGGACTCCCATGAACCTCTCAAATGGGAACATATTGTGTAGAAATACGGGCCCCAGAAAGACAATCTCGTCGACTAGATGAACTAGGACATGCGTCATGATATTGAAGAAGGATGGTGGGAACACCAGCTCGAAACTGACAAGACATTGCGCCACATCACTCCTTAGCATTGGTACGATTTCTGGATCGATCACCTTCTGAGATATTGCATTGAGGAATGCACATAGCTTCACAATGGCTAATCGGACGTTTTCCGGTAGAAGCCCCCTCAATGCAACCGGAAGCAGTTGCGTCATAATCACGTGGCAGTCATGAGACTTTAGGTTCTCGTACTTTTTCTCCGCATATTTATTATTCCCTTTATATTCGACGAGAAGCCAGTCGGGACCTTCATACTGAGCAGGCATTCAAAGAAGATTTCTTTCTCTTCTTTCGTAAGAGCATAGCTAGCAGGACCTTCATAGTGCTTCGGAGGCATGCCTTCTTTTTCGTGCAAGCGTTGCAGGTCCTCCCGTGCCTCAGGTGTATCTTTTGTCTTCCCTTACACGCCTAAGAAGCCTAGCAGATTCACGCTGAAAGGACATGCGGTGCCCCCATGTGTGGTTTTGGTAATTGATGACATTCTCTATGGACTAATGGTTGCATTGAGTTATATTTGAAGGATTTGTCCATAGGCTTTTCTTGAAGTCCATGTGTTGGTTTCAAGGAGTTTATGTGTCGACCAAGGTGCTATTCAAGGAATTATCCAAAGATTGGTCATGTGAGTGTTGAGCTTATTGCAAGCATGTCTTGAAGAATAAGATTGTGTGATCATTCATGTCCACCTTCAAGACATCATCCAAATGAAGAGAGTTGGAAAGATTCAACACACAAAGCGTACAAGATGTAAAGAGGGATCAAGTGATCCCATGGTATGGTAAGCATTGTCCATTACGCTTTGTGTACTAACCCATGGTCTTCGTGAGAGTTCTTTGTGGGGTTAGGTTGCGGTGTGCAAGTTCAAGTAATGCATCACGAAGAGATCAAGTGCTTGAAGCTTGCCGTCCATTGTGGTGACAATGGACTTGTGAAGATGAGCGGAAGAGAGGCTCACCCACGGTAGAGTATGGGGAGCAATCAACTAGTCTTCATCCCGCCAATGCAATCAAGAAAGGTGGTCCAACTTGAGGGAGTCAAGATCGTCATCATCTAGCTCAAGTGGACCATGTGCAAGGCAAAGGTTTGCCCTTGATAGGTTTTCTATTTTACCGGTCTCATGGTAGTTGTGGAAGACCGGGTTATAGGATCGCTTGCCGTACTATCAAGGGGGCTCTCGATGAGTTGCTTGATCGTATCGTCGTTCGTGAGAGCTCAAACCATTGCATCCTTGCATCATCTTTTTGGTTCTTGTTTGGTTCTTATCCTTGTGAGATTTGGAGCTTATGGTCATTTTTATGACAAGCTCGAGTTCATCGAAAACGGAGTTCTCATGCATCTTCTATGATGTTTTCGATGTTGGAGGGTATGCCGGTTCTTCTCGGTTGGAGGTTTAACTCCTTTGTTTGCTATGTTGTTTTGATGCTACTCGTTGTCTTGTTTCAAACAAGCTTGAGTTTGCTCAATTCGGAGCTCATTTGCAGTAGTTATGGCAGTTCTGGTTTTCCTTGGAGTATTCTTTATTTTCGCCCTGTGCCAGCGGTAGTACCGCGACCTACAGCGGTAGTACCGCCGAAGCCCCCAAGCGGTAGTACCGCTCCACAGAGCGGTAGTACCGCTCCACAGAGCGGTAGTACCGCTCCCAGCGGTAGTACCGCTCCAATGAGCGGTAGTACCGCTCGCGAGCTTCGACTATACTACCTCAGTAGTACCGCGCCTACTACCGCCTCGATTCGAGACGATGTTTTCTCGTGTCGGGTTTTGCGGCACTAGTTGCGGTAGTACCGCTCTGAGCGGTAGTACCGCTCTACTCCCGCGGTAGTACCGCTCTGGGGCCAGGGCCTTGACCTCCTCGTCAGCGCGGTAGTACCGCTGGGTGAGAGCGATAGTACCGCCCTCAGCGGTAGTACCGCCCTGCCCAAGCGGTAGTACCGCTCTGTCTTGAGGATGTTCATGGGGTAACGGTTGGATTTTCCCCTCCTATAAAAGGGGTCTTCTTCCCCATTGAACCTTATCCTTTGAGCTCGTGTTCTTCCCCATTGTTGACCTTCTTCGAAGCTTGCTAACTCTCAATCCCTCCAATGATTCTTGCTAGTTCTTGAGGGAAAAAAGAGAGGAGATCTAGATCCACGTTTCCACCAATCACTTTCTCCTCTAAGTGAGGGGAACCCCTTGGATCTAGATCTTGGAGTTCTTGGTGTTCTCCTTCTTGTTCTTCCTCTCATTTTCTTCCCTAGCATTAGTTGCTTTGGTGGGATTTGAGAGAGAAGGACTTGGGCACTCCGTGTGCCCTTGCCATTGCATTTGGTGCATCGGTTTGAGTTCTCCACGGTGATACGTGGAAGTTACAAGTTGAGAAGCTTATTACTCTTGGGTGCTTGGTGCCCTTGAGCTTGTTCCTCTTGGGTGCTTGGGCGCCCTAGGCAGTTGATGGTGTTCGAGCTCAATCATTGTGGTGTAAAGCTCCGGGCAAGCGTCGGGGTCTCCAATTAGGTTGTGGAGATCGCCCCGAGCAACTTGACGGGTTCCGGTGACCGCCCCCAAGGGTTGCCAAAGTGTACGGGTTTGGTGACCGCCCACAAGGGTTGCCATTTGTACGGGTTCGGTGACCGCCCTTAAGGGTCCCTTAGTGGAATCACGGCATCTTGCATTGTGCGAGGGCGTGAGGAGATTACGGTGGCCGTAGTGGCTTCTTGGGGAGCATTGTGCCTCCACACCGCTCCAAACGGAGATTAGCATCCGCAAGGGTGTGAACTTCGGGATACATTGTCGTCTCCGCGTGCCTCGGTTATCTCTTACCCGAGCCACTTTACTTATGCACTTTACTTTGTGATAGCCATATTGTTCTTTGTCATATATCTTGCTATCACATAGTTGCTTATCTTGCTTAGCATAAGTTGTTGGTGCACATAGGTGAGCCTAGTTGTTGTAGGTTTTGTGCTTGACAAATTAACCGCTAGGTTTACTCCGCATTTGTTCAAGCCTAAACCGTAATTATTTTAAAGCGCCTATTCACCCCCCCCCTCTAGGCGACATCCTCGATCTTTCACACGCAAAGGTTATTCGTCACGTGCATCACGTCGATGGAAAAGCGGACCTCTAGGTCTTTCCAGTAGGGTAGGTCCCAAAACATAGAATTCTTCTTCCACATGGGTGTGTGTTTCTCAGCGTCATTCGGAACAGCTAGTCCGCCGGGACCCTTTCCAAAGATTACGTGTAAATTATTGACCATAGCAAGTACGTGATCACCGGTACGCATGGCGGGCTTCTTCCGGTGATCTGCCTCGCCTTTGAAATGCTTGCCTTTCTTTCGACATTGATGGTTGGTCGAAAGAAATCGACGATGGCCCAAGTACACATTCTTTCCGCAGCTTCCCAGGTATATACTTTCAGTGTCATTTAAACAGTGCGTGCATGCGTGGTATCCCTTGTTTGTCTGTCCTGAAAGGTTACTGAGAGCGGGCCAATCGTTGATGGTCACGAACAGCAACACCTTTAGGTCAAATTCCTCCTGTTTGTGCTCATCCCACATACGTACACCATTTCCATTCCACAGTTGTAAAAGTTCTTCAACTAATGGCCTTAGGTACACGTCAATGTCGTTGCCGGGTTTCTTAGGGCCTTGGATGAGAACTGGCATCATAATGAACTTCCGCTTCATGCACATCCAAGGAGGAAGGTTATACATACATAGAGTCACGGGCGGTCTTTGTAATTGCTGCTCTACTCCCCGAAAGGATTAATGCCATCCAGCTTAAAGCAAACCATACGTTCCTTGGGTCACTTCAAACTCATTCCAAAGATTTCTCTCGATTGTTCTCCACAATGACCCGTCGTGGGTGCTCTCAACTTCCCGTCTTTCTTACGGTCCTCACTGTGCCATCGCATCAACTTGACATGCTCTCCGTTTACGAGCAGACGTTTCAACCGTGGTATTATAGGAGCATACCACATCACCTTCGCAGGAACCCTCTTCCTGGGAGGCTCGCCGTCAACATCACCAGGGTCATCTCGTCTGATCTTATACCATAATGCACCGCATACCGGGCATGCGTTCAGATCCTTGTACGCACCGCGGTAGAGGATGCAGTAATTAGGGTGTAGCGACCCGACCCGAATGTGAAAGTGCGTTATATCGACTAGAGGGGGGGTGAATAGGCGATTTTTATGAATTCTTCACTGAGGAATTTGCGGTGAGGAAATTCCTTAGCGAAGAACTACTTGCATGAATAAGTACTCGTAAGTAAGCATAACAGATTACAAGAATAGTCATCATGATGAAATGAAGACAATCACAGAGTACGTAAAGCGTAATCACAGGATAACACAGGATGAGGACAAAGCGGTCAAGAAATTGAGCCGAGGAAATTGAGAAAGTCTTGATCAAAGTCTTCAAACACAGATATGACAAACACTCAAAGACAGCTTATGAGGAAATGAAAGGGTTGAGGGAATAGAACCAGTTAGGTTGGTGAAGACAATGATTTGGTAGACCAGTTCCAACTGCTGTCTCGGTTGTACGCCCTGGTTGGAGCGGCTGAGTATTTAAACTCGAGGACACACAGTCCGGACACCCAACATCGAAAGCACGCAGCTCAGACACCAAGTCCTCACCGTATTCTCCTTGAACTAAGGTCACATGCACCTCGTCCAATCACTCGTGGTAAGTCTTGAGGCGACTTCCAAACCTTCACAGACTTGGTCACTCGGCGATCCACAATTCCTCTTGGATGCTCTAGACCATGACGCCTAACCGTCTGGAAGAAGCACGATCTTCAAAGGTAACAAGCGTCGGATCCACGCAGGATCAATTTCTTGATGATGCTCAATCACTTTGGGTTTGTTGGGGTTTGGTTTTGGGTTTTTTCTCACTTTTGGGTTTTCCTCACTTGATGATTTTCGCTCAAAGTTCTCGGAGGATGGGTTCCTCTCAAATGACAAGTGTCAAGTTCTCTCGAGCAGCCAACCAGCTAGTGGTTGTAGGGGCGGCTATTTATAGCCTAGGGAGCAGCCCGACATGATAAGACATAAATGCCCTTCAATGATATGACCGTTAGGTGGATAAGATATTTTGGGACAGCTGGCGCCAAGAAGATAAAGAATCACGGAAATTTGACTCTCAAATTCCTCGTGGCTATCATGTTCCTCATCAGGTAGGCAATTCGCGACCGGCGAATTCCTAACTCCTCGGTCGAACAAATTCTTCAATGACCGGAAGAGCTTCATCTCTCATCCAAGAAATTGACTGAATCAGTATGAGATTTCCAAAAGCTTCACTCAAGGGTTTGGTAGGTGTAGGATTTTGAGTTGAGCATCAAATGGAAATTTTCCCTTAGTATTTCCTCGACCCCTTTAACAAAGACGGTGTTTCCTATGACTCAACAAAGAGAAAATGAAACTACGAAAACAAAAGTCTTCACGCTTCATGTTCCTCAGCGAATACCAAGTCTTCGTGATCACACCAATTTCTTCACTTTCAAAGTCTTCGTAAAGTCTTCGTAATATCAAAGTCTTGATTGAAGAACTTCATTTTAGGGTCGACTTTTACCGTAAATATCAAAACTCCTCATAGACTTATAGACCTGTGTACACTCAAAACGCATTAGTTACTTAACCTATAAGTCTTCAATACACCAAAATCACTAAGGGCACTAGATGCACTTACAATCTCCCCCTTTTTGGTGATTGATGACAATATGGGTTAAGTTTTCAACGAGGATAAACATATGACTTGTAAATACCGATAATGAGGAATTTGATTGCAAGATATAGAAGAACTCCCCCGAAGATGTGCATAGTGAGGAATTTGCTTTTGAGGCAATGCACACTTGAAGAATTGAATCATGGAGATCTCCCCTATATCTTGTAATTCATACACGCATTTGACATATAATATGAAGAATTTGAAATGCATGATGAAATATGGTGCTTGATGAAATTCAGCATGAGGAATCATAGCACATAAAGTATCGAGCACAAGTAGATTTGCTATGAAGCATAGTGCAAAATCATAATGCATCAAAAGTATCAAAGCACCATAGGGTTTAAGATTACAACTCGATCCAATAAAAGGTTTCAGAAGAACGAGAGTTGTAACTTAATAAAATATTGTATATAGACAAAACGAGACCCGCTTGAAGACTAACTCAAATTTCTCCCCCTTGTCGGGGTTGTTTGTTGAAGTAGGACCAGCAGCAGTGTCTTCCAAATCTTCATTTTCATCAGTGTCGCGAGATGAAGAATAGGAGTTGGCCACCAAGGAAGGAACTTTGACCTTCTTGAATTTCTTCGGAGGAGGTGCAGACCAGTCAAATTCTTCCTTGAGACCCATTGATGTCAGTTCTTCTTCATTATAGACATGTGAAAGAACAGCCAGTGCGCTTGAAGGTTTCATGAAGGTAGTAGTGTTTTTTATTCACTGCATTGTTAGTAGACGTCATATTTTAAAGAAGATTACCAAACTGAAGTTTGACCCACTTATGATTGCGATCAACCTTCTGATGAAGTCTGAGGAGTTATTCACGATCACCATCACCACAGGTGCGCTTCCTTGAGGATTTTGCTTTCTTGAGGTATTTGCTGCAGAGTCATGTGTGGCGAGTCATCATTGGTGGAGTAAGATGCTGCTTGCGGCTGTCCATCCAATGGACGAATACCTTCATCTATCACAGCAGTAGCCTTGCCCTTTTCATGAGTCGAGGCAATTGGCCGTTTGAGGACTTCAATCGGGGGCAGGTAGCTGCAGTGGTTCAAAGTATCGGCTTTGTAATTGAGTGAGGACCTTGACCTGATGAATCTCATAATCCAAGGCGCATAAGGCTTCAGCTCAAATGGTGACATGGCAATGTTAGCCAGAGTCCTCATGAAGAAATCATGGAAATTGACGGGAACGCCATGGATGATATTGAAAAGCATATTCTTCATGATGCCAACGACTTCTTCATCGTTCGAGTCGTGGCCTTTGATAGGACTCATAGTCTTCGTCAAGATTCGATAGACGGTCCGAGGCACATATAATAATTCCTTGACGAGGAATTTGGTTCTTGGTGCCTGCCTTGGCTTCAATGGCTTCATCAAGACTTGCATATAGTGATTTGAAAGTTCCTTTTCTTCATAGATCCGACGTGCACCATCAAGCGGAGGATCGAGTGGTAGAGCACGAAGCAATTCAATTGCAGGTGCCTTGTAGTGAGTGTTTTCAGTCATCCAATCTAAGACCCATGAATTGGCGTCTTCAAACGTCTCCGTGATATGAGGTTGCATAGAACTCAAGAATTAGCTCTTCGTTCCGATCACAAATATCGGTCAGAAGTTTAGAAGTCTGCGTCGTGAAGAACACCGAGGACTGGCTCAAAGCACGGCGGTGACTCCATATCCACATGAGGAATATGAGCATGATCGAAGATTTTATCCTTGTTGAAAAGCACTAAGGAATAGAAGTTGGCTTGACTGGCAGTCCAGAAGCGCCTCTTCCTAATTCGAGCAGAATCATAAGGATTATATTCAGTGAAGAACACGTGCTCGGCAAAGAAATCTTCAGCCTTGAACTTTTGCTTGGTTGAGAACGGATTCTTCTGCTTGGGCAGAGGGGTGTCAGTGAGTTGCAGCACCACCTCAGGAATCACAAGTTCAGTTTCTTCAGCCCGAGGAATTTCTTGCTCCTCAACTTGTGCAGTCTGAGGAATAGCAGCAGCAGCAGTTTCATCAGCACTAGTGGCTGGAATTTCTTCATGCACGTAACCGATTGGGTTGATTTTCTCCGAGTCTATTTGGACAGTTTGTGCAGGGAGTGAGGAACTTGTTGGAGCGGAGTGAAGAGAGGAGTATTGGGATGCTGATTTTCCCAAAATCATCATTGAACACCGGTGTGGTGCATCCAATATCCACATCTTCATCTTCAATTTCCTCAAAGACCACCGAGGAATTTCATAGTCTGATGAGGGAATAACTAGGGTTGAAGGGATGGCATCCACTTCAATTTCTTCATCCATTTTCTCTGATGAAGCAGCAGATTGATGTTCTTCATCAGATCCGGTTGGCACCTCATATTCTTCTCCAAAAGGAACTACTTCCTTTGAAGGTATGGAGGAAATTGGAACATCATCAATTGGTTTTTCGAATGAGCTGGTCATTGGCTTCATTTTCTTCACAAACCAAGAGTCCGACGCAATGATGCTTTCCTTTTCTTCACAAAGAGCTCGTTCTGCAGCCTTGGTTTTCTTCACATCAAAAGCGGATGGAAGAATTGGAGTTGGAGTTGGCGCAGGAGGAGCTGAGGAATTTGGTTCATTTTCTTTAGGAGCAACTGATGCAGTTCCCCTGACTTGAGCAGTTTCTTCAGGTGCACCACTAGTGGGTGCCCTGGCAATTTCTTCGATGGGCTGGAATGGGATCATCAGCCCTGGAATCAGCGTTTTCATCAGCAGGCTGAACGTCATCAGCGGTGCTGGCATTTTCTTCAGTAGGCTGAGCGGAGGCTACAGCCTGAGGAATTTCATGTTGCATTGGGACAGCAACATTTGTGAGATTCTTCGTCAGGTTGACGAATCTGTCCTTGGCTCCTTGCCAATCAGCATTGAATGAATCGAAGTTTTTCTTTGAGGTTTTGAATTTCACCGACTTGGAGAAGCTCCTCGTGTGTCATCTTGACAATGTTTTTCTTCAGAACTTCTCCTTCCTGTATTGAGCCTTTTGATTTCCCTCGCCTTTTCATACTTCCATTTTTCTTCAGCTATGAAGTGAGTCAACATATGACTTTGACCAGGTGTCAAGTGAAGATCTGCGGAGGGGTATTGGGATCATTGTGCGAGAGATCAATAAAGTCGAGGACTATCTTCGGTCCAATAGCGATGCACAGATGTACCTTTGGCTCTAGCGGCCCTTGCTTGTCGGTCTCGATGATTTCTGCGAGTTCTTCATCGATGCCTCATCATCGATGGCACATGGAATGCAACCATTTTCTTCGTCGGGCTAGGCCGAGGACCTTGACCAGTTGTTGCTTTGGTCTTCACCGAGTCGGACCAGTTGAAGAAATGGGAGCTGCCGAGAACTTGCAGAGATGCTCGAGGCAATTGAAAATCCAGCAGTTCGTTGACATGTAGCTAGGTGCACAGGAACTGAAGGTTTTGACGGAGCTGTTGAGGACTTTGGTGGAGCAGCAACAGTTTGAGGAATTTGCTTGGAAGGTGCTGCTGAGGAACTTGGCCGTGAGGACGCAGATGATGAAGCACTTGGCTTATGAGCAGGCTTCTTTTGCATTGATTTCCTCGGTTTGACTGAGACCTCTCGTGGCGATGAGCGTAATCCTCATTGAATTTCTTCACTGCCTCCTTTGCTTGCTTTGCCAATTTTGCTTGGCGTTTAGCCCATTCCTCGTGAAAGTCCTCACCTCGTTTGATGCTTGTGGGATCAGCTATTTGGCCAGTGCCAAAGGAGCTCTTGGGCATGGAGGATTTAAAGCGAATTTCTTCATGTACTTAGGAGTTACATATCTGTATTCCTTCCATTCCCGTGCCCATCTCCGCTCAATCTTCTGAATACGCACCTTGCGTTGGTTTTGGTTTCCTCATCGGTGTACAAGAATCAGCATATATTTCCTCGTGGATTTCAAATGCTGTCATGACCTCGTGTTTCTTTCCTCCCTTCTGCGGCTTCTTCTTTACGCCATTTTCTTCAGTTGAGGAAATTGAACAATTGAGTTCTCTGAAGAAGTGTGCAGTTTTTCTTCGAGGAACGCTGCAAATGAGTTAAGTTGATGAGAACCTAGTGATTCAGCAGCGGACATTTGTACCTGTGAACAGAGTATAGGTGCGAGGAATTTGGAGAGGTCATATCTCGTTCTCGGAAGGTTTTTCAAAAGAACAAGTTTTGAGGATTTTGACCAGATGAACCTTGAAGAATTTCAATAAGCGTTCTTTGTCTTAGGTTCCAGAGTTGTATAGATCGAAGATCCACACAATTGAGGAATCTTGAAGAAAATCATAGCTTAGAGAAACGAGTCAAGAGATTTGAGGTGTTCATATGTGTGAAGATTTGAGGACTAAACACCTTCAAGATTTTGAAGAAAATTTCAGAATCAAAGCGAGTAATAAAAGTAACTTTTAATTACCCGAAGTGAAGAACACGACGAACCGAGAAGAACAGTTGGGAAGTTCGTCTGCTCAGATCTTCCACGCCCTAACTTGGCGGAGGAAGACAGCTACGGCGACGGGCGGAGTGAAGATTTCCGCGGTCGGTAGCGAGTACGTCGGCGACGAGGTCAAGGCGATGAAGCTTTTCCTCACCGGCTGACGATGGAGTAGCGGCGGCGCTAGGGTTTGAGGAACTCGGCGGAGAGAGAGGTCGAGCGAGTAAAAGAGTGAGGAAGGGGAGAGGGATATTTATAGACGCGGTGAAAAACGGGTCGCCCGAAGATTTAGGACGAACATGCCCCTGACCATTTCCCTTCTCACGACATGTGTCACCCACGTACTGTGTAGTGGAGATCGTGTACGATCGTGGGTGAATATAATAATGCATCATGGGATGCGGAACGGTTTGAGCGGCAAAAACGAAGGTTTGGATAAGATTCGTTTTAAAGTTTCGTTCGCAATTTCTTCAGCTGTCAAGGACACAGTGAAGAATTTGAACGAGTTTCAAAGTAGAACGCACATGAAGAATTTGTGAATGGATTGGGTTGAGTATAGCATAGAGGGGAAGGGTCCGATCACATTCACTTAGCGTAAAAAGCGACTTGAGGAAATAGCCATAAGTGAATGCTGTAGAGGACATAAACCCATATATATATATATAGCCAATGAAGAAAGACGACGGAAATAGTGAAGAATTTGCAAAGTTGAAGAAAAAACTGAAGAATTTCAAAAATTTGAGGAAAAACTCAAATTGAAGATTTTCAACTTTGGTGGTGGCGTGACTCCACCGTATAAGAATGATGATTTCAGACACCGCGTACAATTGTCGAGGGTTCCGAGAATCAAATTCTTCATTAATTTCTTCACACTTAGAGTGTTATTCTTCATTGATTGAAGAAAAACGCTTTCTTCATGTGTTGCACATCTAAGTCATCAAATTTGCATAAGTATTAGGATGTGTGTCCTTTTCAAAGAACATTCAAGATTCTAAGATATTTAGCTCACACCGCAACTTGCTAAATCTCTTCTCATCCAAGGGCTTAGTGAAGATATCAGCTAGCTGTTCTTCGCCTTCACGTGCTACGATGGAGATGTCGCCTTCAACACATGATCACGAAGAAAATGATGACGAATTTGAATGTGCTTTGTTTTCGAAAGTGCTGAACTGGGTTGTGAGCAATCTTGATGGCACTCTCATTGTCACGTAAGAGAGGCACATTCTTCACGTTGATGCCGTAGTCCTTGAGGGTTTGCTTCATCCATAGTAATTGAGCACAACACGAGCCAGCAGCAATGTATTCAGCTTCCGCAGATGGACGGTGATACGCAGTTCTGCTTTCTTCGAGGACCAATGCACCAAAGATCGTCCGAGGAAATGACAAGTACCAGATGTTGACTTGCGGTCCACACGATCACCAAAGCATAGTCGAGTCGAGAATATCCAATGAGATCAAAAGTAGAACCCTTGGGGTACCATAATCCTAGTGTTGGTGTGTGAGCTAGATATCAAGAATATGCTTCACAGCCTTATGGTGTGATTCCTTCGTGTAGCTTGAAATCGGGCACACATGCAAACACTAAGCATTATATCTGGCCTAGATGCACATAAGTACAATAAAGAACCAATCATGGAGCGGTATACCTTGTGATCAAGTCAATACCATTTTCATCGGTGCATAGATGGCCATTTGTGGGCATAGGAATTTTGACACCTTTGCAATCTTGCATGCCGAATTTCTTCAGGACATCTTTGAGGTATTTCTCTGAGATATGAATATGCCATTGTGTTGTTGATTTAATTTGAAGACCTAAGAAGAATTTCAACTCTCCCATCATAGACATTTGATATTCTTCACTCATCATATAGGCAAATTCATCACTATAACGTTGGTCAAGACAGCCAAAGATAATATCATCAACATATATTTGGCACACAAAAGTTCACCATCATAAGATTTAGTAAAGAGAGTAGGGTCGAGTGAACCGGGAGTGAAGCCATTCTTCACGAAGAATTCCTTCAATGTATCATACCACGCCCGAGGGGCTTGCTTGAGGCCATAGAGAGCCTTATTTAGTCTAAAGACTTTGTCAGGATTCTTTGGATCTTCAAAACCTGGTGGTTGAGCAACATATACTTCTTCCTCAAGCTTACCATTTAGGAATGCACTTTTCACATCCATTTGATATAAAGTGATATTGTGATGGTTAGCATAGGCGTAGTAATATGCAATAGACTCAAGTCTAGCGACAGTGCAAAAGTTTCATCGAAGTCGATTCCTTCAACTGCGTGTAGCCTTGAGCTACTAATCGTGCCTTATTCCTCACCACAAGACCATTTTCATCTTGCTTGTTGCGATAGATCCACTTTGTGCCAATGATATTATGCTTGCGAGGATCTGGACGTTTGACCAGTTCCCAGACATTGTTGAGCTCGAACTGATGTAATTCTTCTTGCATGGCCTGAATCCACTCCGGCTCCAGAAATGCTTCATCTACCTTAGTGGGTTCTGTGATAGAGACAAAAGCATAGTGCCCACAAAAGTTAGATAAATGTGAAGCTTTTGAGCGTGTGAGAGGACTGGCGCTTCAATGTCATCGATGATCTTGTCAACTTGCACTTCTTTTTGCAACGCGAGGATGAGCTGATTGTCGTCGAGGAATTTGATTATTTTCCTCAACACCATTTTCTTCAAAGCATTATCTTGTGTGCATCACCGGCGTTCTTCACGTCTGAGGACTGAATTCTTCAGTAGTTTCTTCAAGAGGAATGACATCCTCGATTGCCTTGAATCTGATAGAATCCTCGTGTGCTGGTTCATCTAACATGTAGGTAGGTGCTCTCTTTGCGAGCCATTAGTTTCATCGAACCGCACATCTACAAAGTGTCAACAATCTTGTGAAGAGCGATGTTGAAGACTCAGAGGTGTGCGAGTCCTTTCCGTAACCAAGCATAAAACCTTCATGTGCTTTCATTGCAAATTTAGAGTTGTGGTGAGGATCTCTAATCCAGCATTTAGCACCGAAGACTTTGAAATAACTTACATTAGGTTTCTTGTCTGTGAGGAGTTCATAGGAAGTCTTTTTGAAGAATTTGTGAAGATATACTCTGTTGATGATGTGGCACGCAGTGTCAATTGCTTCAATCCAGAAACGACTAGGCGTTTTGTATTCATCAAGCATAGTGCGAGCCATCTCAACAAGAGTTATGTTCTTGCGCTCCACGACGCCATTTTGCTGCGGAGTGTAGGGAGCAGATAACTCATGAGTAATACCAAGTTCATCAAGATAAACATCAAGACCAGAATTCTTGAACTCAGTTCCATTGTCACTCCTGATGTGCTTGATCTTCACACCAAAGTTGGTTGAAGCCCTCGAGGAAAATCGTTTGAAGATTTCCTGCACTTGATTTTTGTAAGTAACAATGTGTACCCATGTGTAACGAGAGTAATCATCAACAATAACAAAGCCATATAGTGATGCTTCATTAACGATTTGAGTAATGATTGGGACCAAAGAGGTCCATGTGAAACAATTCAAGGGACGAGTAGTGGTCATGATAGTCTTCACTGGATGCTTGGCCTTGGTCATTTTTCCAGCTTCACAGTTCGCATAGGTGATCCTTGAGGAATTTGACATTCTCAATGCCAATGACATGCTTCTTCTTTGCAAGCGTGTGCAAATTCCTCATGCCTGCATGACCAAGTCGACGATGCCATAGCCAGCCTTCTGAAGCTTTTGCAAGTAGACACACGGCTGGTTGTGATCCTGTGGAAAAATCAACAATATACAAGTCTCCTCTCCTAAAGCCTTCGAAGACTTTGGAATTGTCAGCTTCCATAATCACAACACACCGATACTTGCCAAAGATAACAACCATATCAAGATCACAAAGCATTGAGACTGACATGAGGTTATATCCTAAAGACTCAACAAGCATGACTTTGTCCATGTGCATGTCCTTAGAGATAGCAACCTTACCAAGTCCCAATACACGACTTTTGCCTTTGTCAAGAAAGATGATATGCTTCAGATGTGACGGTGATAAGGTAGCATCCATCAATAGATTCTTGTCACCACCATGTGATTTGTACATCCACTATCGAGAACCCACTCGGTGGCTTTGGGTTGATCATCCTGCAGATGAATTAGTACAACTTACGATCTCATATACTTCATCGGTGAAGAATATGATATCAAGTTCATCAGATGAATTTCATCACCAAGATACGATAAGCAAGATGAGGACGTGTGAAATGAAAGTTCATTTCATCATGATTAGCCTGCGTCCTTTCGTGCATTTTGTCGTGCCCCAAAGAAATTCTTCAGACGTTAAGGCACGCCCTGAGACCTGACCCTGAAGAGATTAGTTCTTTTTCTTCACCACCCACATCTAAAGGGGTGGCAAAGAGTTCATCATTCTGCGAGCACCATATGAGAATGGTGGCATAGAGGCCAAACCATTTCGTTTCACATAAGAGGGGTTAGGGTAAGTATATGAATAAGCAGAGAAATTCTTCGAGGACTTATGAACATATTGGTTTGAAGAATAATGCACATATTCATAGCCCTTAGCTCTACCTGCATGAAACAGAGTTATTAGCACGATGATAATCATATGAGGACTTTGATCCTTTTGAGGAATTTGATCCACGTGAGGAATTTGGTCCGTATGAGGACTTGGATCCATATGAAGAATTTGGTCCATATGAAGAATTTGATCTGGGGTTCCTTTTCTTCACGGTGGTGTCATGAGGACATTCACCAAGACTTTCAAGGCACTTCTTGTGAACCCAGATTTTCTTCATAGGGGAACCGTTCTGCAGCTTAGTGCCAACATATCTAGCAAATACTTCACCATTCTGATTTTTGAACATTTTATAGTTTGAGTCGAATGACTCATCAATGTAATGAGGAAATTCACATGTAAAACTAGATAAGGTAGATGGATCAATCGAGGTCCCTTTGCAGCAACCCATGAGGTTTTGGGGGTCTTTGCCGGGCTTCCAAGATGTTCCATCGGCATTTAATTTCCTCTCAAATGCGATACCCTCTTTCCTAGGGTTTCTGTTGAGGATCTGCTTTTAAGCACATCACAAAGAGTCCGATGCCCTTTGAGGCTTTTTGTACATGCCTGTCATGTACAATTCCTTCAATCCTGCATCGTCGGTGATACTAGCAATGTCCTCGAGATGAGGAATTAGTGATAGCAGGCAGGTGAAGAATTTGTAACAGTTGAAGCATTTGAACATTCAGTGAAGAATTAGCGATTCACGTTCAATGCACTTTAAGCATGGAGGAACAAATTCTTCTTGAGAAGCGCTGATTTGTTGAGCAAGTAATGAATCGTGCTCCTTCGAAGATCTTCATAACTCGCTCTTAGCTTCTCAAGATCTTGCTTTCTTTGAAGAAATTCATAAGAAAGTTTCTCATGATCGAGATAAGAGAGTGTTATGATGACCTTGAAGGTTATCAAGCTTAGACCAAGTCTCAAGATTTTCAGTCGGGGCTTGAGTGCGATCCATTTCTTCACCTAACATATCATCACTCTTATCTAGCATGTTTTGAACCTTTTCAAAAGCCCTTTGTTGTTTTATAGCAATCTTAGCAAGTTTAGAGTAGCTGGGCTTGAGATCCTCATCAGATTCATTTTCACTGGATTCAGAGGAGGTGAAATTGAGTACCTTGGCACCTTTTGCCATGAAGCAATAGGTGGGAGCGTAGTCATCGTTTTCCTCATCGGGTTTGTCGGTGGAGTCGGTTTCTTGATGTTGAAGATGGACTTGCTAACATAAGCGATAGCAAGAGCCAGACTAGCCACACCAGATTCGGATTCTTGACTCCTCCTCTTCCTCATTTTCCTCAGATTCAGCTTCAGAGTCCATTTCCTTGCCAATGAATGCCCGAGCCCTTTTGGAGCTGCTCTTCTTGTGAGAAGAAGGTTTTGAGGATTTTGATGATGAAGATTTTGATGATTTCTTCTTCTTCTTCACGTCATCAGAACTGTAATCCTTGTGTTTCTTCTTTCTTAAATCCTTTTCCCACTGAGGACAATCTTGGATATAGTGACCAGGTTTCTTGCATTTGTGGCAAAGTCTTCGCTTATAGTCACTAGATGAGGAATCACTTCTTCTTGAGGATTTTCCAAAGCGACCACGTCTTGAGAATTTCTGGAATTTCTTCACGAGCAGTGCTAGCTCCTGGCCAAATTCTTCAGGATCTCCAAGGCTACTACCAGAGTCTTCACTCTCAGATTCAGATTCAGCCTTGGCCTTGAGGCACGTGTTTTTCCATAGCCGTAACCATAGAGATCTCTCTTTTGACAAAGTCGAACTCGTGAGTATTTAGCCTTCGAGGATATCGCCAGGATCAAGAGACTTGTAGTCAGCTCGTTCTTGTATCATCAGTGCCAGAGTGTCAAATGAAGAATCAAGCGATCTTAGCAATTTCGTCACCACCTCATGGTCGGTGATGTCAGTGGCACCCAGTGCTTGAAGCTCATTTGAGATGTCGCGAGGCGATCGAAGGTTTGTTGAACATTTTCGTTGTCGAGTCTTTTGAAGCGGTTGAAGAGATTCCAAGAACATCAACTCGAGAGTCACGCTGAGTTGAAACACCTTCATTTACTTTGGACAGTCTGTCCCAGATGAGTTTGGCGATTCCAAAGCACTCACTCTTCCATATTGACCTTTGCTCGGATGGCCACATATGATATTCTTCGCTTGAGAATCGAGTTGCTTGAATCTCTTCACATCAAGATCATTCGGAGAAGGTGTGACCGAGGAAACACCTTTTGTCACAACATACCGTAGATCGTTGTCAATTGCTTCAAGATGCATTCGCATTTTGTTCTTCCAAAGAGGGGTAGTCCGTCCCATCGAAGGTAGGACACCTGCTGAGACCTTGATCATACATGCGGTCGACATAACTAAAACTCCGGTGGTTAAACCAAAATCACACGTAACAAGGGAGTACCTTGCTCGATACCAATTGAAAGTGCGTTATATCGACTAGAGGGGGGGTGAATAGGCGATTTTTATGAATTCTTCACTGAGGAATTTGCCGGTGAGGAAATTCCTTAGCGAAGAACTACTTGCAGCGGAATAAGTACTCATAAGTAAGCATAACAGATTACAAGCATAGTCATCATGATGAAATGAAGACAATCACAGAGTACGTAAAGCGTAATCACAGGATAACACAGGATGAGGACAAACAGATCAAGAAATTGAGCCGAGGAAATTGAGAAAGTCTTCAACAAAGTCTTCAAACACAGATATGACAAACACTCAACACGCTTATGAGGAAATGAAAGGGTTGAGGAATAGAACCGATTAGGTTGGTGAAGACAATGATTTGGTAGACCAGTTCCAACTGCTGTCTCGGTTATGCGTCTGGTTGGAGCGGTTGAGTATTTAAACTCGAGAACACACAGTCCGGACACCCGATCCGAAAGCACGCAGCTCAGACACCAAGTCCTCACCGTATTCTCCTTGAACTAAGGTCACATGCACCTCGTCCAATCACTCGTGGTAAGTCTTGAGCGACTTCCAAACCTTCACAGACTTGGTCACTCGGCGATCCACAATTCCTCTTGGATGCTCTAGACCATGACGCCTAACCGTCTGGAAGAAGCACAGTCTTCAAAGGTAACAAGCGTCGGATCCACGCAGGATCAATTTCTTGATGATGCTCAATCACTTTGGGTTTGTTGGGGTTTGGTTTTTGGGTTTTTCTCACTTTTGGGTTTTCCTCACTTGATGATTTTCGCTCAAAGTTCTCGTGAGGATGGGTTCCTCTCAAATGACAAGTGTCAAGTTCTCTCGGAGCAGCCAACCAGCTAGTGGTTGTACGGGGCGGCTATAAATAGCCTAGGGAGCCGCCCGACATGATAAGACATAAATGCCCTTCAATGATATGACCGTTAGGTGGATAAGATATTTTGGGACAGTCAAGCCAAGAAGACAAAGAACGGGTCGGAAATTTGACTCTCAAATTCCTCGGGGCTATCATGTTCCTCATTTGTGTAGGCAATTCGCCTTTGGCGAATTCCTAACTCCTCGATCAACAAATTCTTCAAATACCGGAAGAGCTTCGTCTACATCCTTTGAAGAAATTGACTGAATCAGTATGAGATTTCAAAAGCTTCACTCGAAGGGTTTGGTAGGTGTAGGATTTTGAGTTGAGCATCAAATGGAAATTTTCCTTAGTATTTCCTCGACCCCTTTAACAAAGACGGTGTTTCCTATGACTCAACAAAGAGAAAATGAAACTACGAAAACAAAAGTCTTCACGCTTCATGTTCCTCAAGCGAATACCAAGTCTTGAGGATCACACCAATTTCTTCACTTTCAAAGTCTTGAAAGTCTTCGTAATATCAAAGTCTTCACTTGAAGAACTTCATTTTTGAGGGTCGACTTTTCTTTGTAAATATCAAAACTCCTCATAGACTTATAGACCTGTGTACACTCAAAAACGCATTAGTTACTTAACCTATAAGTCTTCAATACACCAAAATCACTAAGGGGCACTAGATGCACTTACAGAATGGATCAAGTCTCTGTGCTTTCATGTCATCCCTGGATCGGTATGCTGACACACACAGTACTCGAAGGATTTATAACAGAGGTAAATCACATGTATAAAGTAACGTAAATACTATTACCTCAATCCAAATATAGCGGAAGCAACAAGGTTGTGGATTCCCATCAACACCAACGGCAAAGTTGAGTATAGGAAATCGTAACCCTAACGTATCACTTACTCGTCAAATGCGAAAAGTCTCGCAACATGAAAAGTTGCAGCCCGAAACGGGTCAAGACATGGAATATCTTTGGCAATGTAACACATAGAGAGTAATGAAAGAATACGCTATACTACATGAATATATGGCTGGTGGAAAGTTCAATGGTTACAGCTTTTTTTGCGGCGAATTTTTCCCTACCGCAAAGGAATAAATTTATTTAACTATCATGGTGGTTGTTAAACATTGAGAATGGTTGATGACATTCTCAATCCCAATTAAAAGTACTCATTAAACCCAAACAAATTATTTAGAGTAACGTGATGAGATTAACAGGATAATCCAAGAACTAGATACTCAAGATGTCCATAACTGGGGACACGGCTAACCATGATTAGTTTATACACTCTGCAGAGGTTTGCGCACTTTTCCCCACAAGACTCGATCGCCTCCGTTTGGTTTCTCGCACTACATGGTGTTTGAGAGACGGATGACCGAGACATAGTCTTTCGTAAGCGTTTGCACCTTACGATGGGTAGGCCGTACCACCTACAACCCCTACATCAGCTATTCTACCACTGTAAGAGTTCACACGACTTAATCAACTATGCCAGAGCCCATAATGGCTTGTGGCTGCACACGGAAGTTTCTAGTTTGAATAATCTCATGATCCCTTTGAGCCTGGGTGGCGGTCCAAGAAAAAGCAGGCAAGTCCTGATAGAAACCAGGTGCCTCAATCCACCCGGATGTGTGTTTAAGTTGCCACCTTAAATAAACCATTAAATAACAATCTCACATCTGTCATGGATACACTCGCCCAATCCACGTCTACTAGCATAGCATAGCATAATAAGCAAACGTAGAAGTAACTCCCAAGGGTTTTTATAATAAAACAGGTAATAGGTACTACCTCAACTACTTCCCAAAACCCACAATTTAATTAGATCCTAATCATGCAAGTGTTTGAGGATAGATCTAATGCATAAAGATTGGGTATGAGAAGAGGTATGATCAAAGTGTTACTTGCCTGCAATGTTGGTGAAGAAGATTCGCACTCAAAACTCTTGATAGTTCTACTCGTCACACTTCGGTCAATCTATCGTAATCAAGCAATAGTAGCCACACATAAGGAATCACTCAAAACATTGGACCGAATGAAGAAAACGATCCGGAAAACATCAAAACCAAGCAAATAACTCTTGCAACATAAAACAATTTCTAACAGTACCAAAATTATGTGAATTTGGCCTTATCAGAAAGTTTAGGTCAAGAGCTTCGGTTTGCAAAAAGAATCAACTCAAACGGAGTTACGGAACTTAAGTTATGAACAAAAGAAGTTTGAATATGAATCTGAACAAATTTCGAAATTTGAAATTTTGAAAAAGTTGACGTGACGGGTTAACTGGATAGGTGAGAACAAGACGAAATTATAGGCGCTGGTTTCATCTAATTTGGATGAACGAGTAAAAAGTTATGGCTATTTGAAAAATCAGGGTCAAGCTGTTTTACGGAAGAAAAATAAGTTATGGAAAAAAATACAAAGAAATATACCTTTATAAGGTAGAGAAAAGACAATTTCGGAGGGGGAAGAAGTCGCGCCGGTGAGGAGAAATATATTTTTCTTAAATGAATCTAGTCAAACCAAAATATTAATTTAACCCGAATCAGATAATTTTTAAAGGCTCTATGGGTCTATATTTATAGGTGGAAAGAGGTTTAGGGGTCAAAAGCTAGGCAATGTGGGACTAAACATAGACAAAAATATACGAAATAGAGGAGAAAAGGAGAGTCGCGTGGCATGGGCCAAAAGGCTTTCGGCCGGCCACGCGCGCATACTGTAAATTTTTTTTTTGAGCAATATAAAAGAAAAAGAATAACTATGGAGAAAAAAAAATATGGGGAAGGAATATGGCCCGCTGGGCCTGGCCCATATATTAAATAGAAAAAGAAAAGATGAGGCGCCCGCTGGTTCTATGATGCGTACGTCGGCGACAGTTAGTTTCAGGCGCGCATGCAGTTTTTGTTATTTGTTTTTTTTAACAGAAAGCGATAAACTGAAATACGAAAATGAAACTAAAATTTTATATAGGCATATTATATATCAAAATTTTTAGAAAAATATTTTCTACAACATGAACATTATTCTAGCTTCAAATAAAATGCACACAAATTCAAATAAAGCAAAGAGTGCTCCTGCTCTAATAAAATCTAATAAAAATCATTTTAAAAATACCAAAATGGTTTCAAATTTATTTCTCTCAAATTTTCTGATGTAGGGAATCATGTTACCCTATTTTCCATGTATTTTATTTTTGGAGAAAAATAATTTGAATAAAACTCAAATAACTCCAAACTGAAAATAAATTCAAAAGAACTTTGAGTTTAATCCTTTGAAACTCCCAACTCATATTTCATATAATTTGAAGAAGTCATTTTATCTTCGCTCATGAAAATCATTGAGTTGCATAAAGTTTCAGAATTGGAAATATTCTCAAATGAAATTCAAATATTTTTAACACCCCTTGTCATTTAAATAAATGGAAGAAGTCATGTCATATTCTCTCCGTGGTTTTGTGATGAAAAGAATTGAATTCGAAGATCATAAAAGCAAAAATGAAAGTTTGGGAAAGTCCTTTTATTCCCTCTCATTTAACTTCCAAAAATTTCAAATTCACTCACTTTCAAATACCAATCAAACAATCAATCAAATCTATCTATTTGTTTATAACATTCCAAAATTTAGAATTTTGGGATGTTACAAACTACCACCCTTAAAATGAATCTCGTCCTCGAGATTCGGAGAGGCTAGAAAGAAATAGGTTAGGGTTTGGGGTCTTCTCAAAAATCCATCGATCGTCTCCGGGGTCTCGGATGCTACCACCCTTAGAAGCATGGTTACGGTTCCATCAAAACTCATATACTCCATCCTTATTCTTGGCGATGTCGGTCTTCTCGAGATCTTAAGGATAATTCCTTCTCTGGGATCTTCCGGTAGTGGCATAACCTTTTCCTCAATTCTTTTGTCCTTTTTCCTCTTGGTAAGGTTATTCCGAGATTGGGTCTTCTTAGGCGTGGTCCGCCGCCAATTCTAAACAACTATCGTTATCTCATGGTGGTCAACGATTTATGGTTTCCCTACAGAAAATGGGTCTGGGTTGAATCTCACCGTATGACCTACGGTTGGCAACAACTGCCTTGTACAAGGGGAAAAATGCTTATACCATTCTAAGGTTTAAACAGGGTTTTGATCGTCGTCTCTCTACTATAGGTAAGTCACTCAGATTTACCATTCCATATAGCAAGGCGAATAATAAGAGTAAGTCGGTATGGTGATCAATCCATCCCGCACCCAAATCATTACCTTGTACCTGGTTTAGCGAATCTCGCATTCTAACACTCGGTCATCCTCGCAAGCATTGCAGAATTTCTCTTGTCGACGAACCAAGTTCAGATAAATCCATTGATTCTGCAAGCCAAACAAACAACTATCGTTCCTTAACAACTCTCAGGTTTTGCGTAAACTCCTATAAGATCGCTTACGATACAATCGTAACTTCTGCCAGGGTTTTTCCTTCAGCAATAGTGTGCTTGCTTCTTGGCAGGTCCTGGGGCCTGTGGGTTATGGCCCACCTCATCACTTGTAAACCTTGAACTCATCATCGGGGCAGCTGATCGTTATTCCAACATCCAACTTCCTAGTATTCTTAAATCCATCCAATTGTAATGTCTTTCTTCCTTCTATTGGCACCAAACTAGGACATGATTAATCAGACTCATCATGGAATTTCCATTGATCCATATTACCAACATTATACCTCCTTGTATCCAATAGTACTTCATCTCTTCATCCTCGTGGATATCCCACATACCGAGATAAAAACTTATACTTGAAGTCCATACTCCACTTCGTGGAACATCATTATCCTTTCCAGGTCAAGCGTCCTTACAGGGAATATTGGCCATCTCGCATGGCACTTCTTCAATCGGGAATCGTGAAACACATCATGAACTCCCCGACAGTCCTTCGGTGACTCCAACTTGTTAGCAAATTCTCCCATACGCTCCAAACTCGGTATGGTCCTACAAATCTCGGGCTAACTTTCCCTTAACTCCAAATCATTTAACTCCTCACAGAGGTGGCACACAAAGATATGCTCTGTCTCCGATTTCATAGACTACCTCCTTGCGTTTTGAGTCCGCATAACTCTTCCGCTCGGATCGAGCTATCTTCAGTCTATCTCGAATCAACTTAACATTCTCTTCTGACTCCTTGATCACATTTGGTCCAAACAACTGACGGTCTCCAACTTCATCCCACATCAACGGTGTCTGGCTCCTTCTCCCATACAAAGCTTTAAAAAGGGGCCATCTTCAAACTGGCTGGGTAACTGTTGTTGTATGAGAATCTCCGTAAGGTAGATTATCCTCACTGCTAGATCCATAATCTAGTGCATACGTTCTCAACATGTCCTCCGTAATCTGATTGACTCTCTTGATTTATCCATCCGTCTGCGGATGAAAGGTCAGATCAACTCTAGCCTAGTACCCAAAGTCCGTGCAGCTGATTCCAAAACTTTGAGGTAAACTGTGTTCCTCTATCTCGATATGATGGTCCTCGGAACTCCATGCGTATATACAATCCTTGTCAAATATATCTTGGCCAACTTCTCACTTGTATAGCTGGTTTCACTTTGGGATAAAGTGAGCCACTTTGGTCAAGCGAAATCAACTACTACCCAGATAGAATCATGTCCCGTTCGGGTTCGGGAAATGGGGTAATGAAATCCATGCCAAGCTTATCCCACTTCCATTCGGTATTGGCATAGGTTGTAGTAATCCGACTAGCTTCTGATGCTCTGCCTTCACTCTCTGACATACGTCACCTACGACTACATACTCTGCAATATCCTTCTTCATACCAGTCCACCAGAAACACTCCTTCAAATCCAAATACATCTTGGTGCTTCCAGGGAAATCGAGTATGGTGAGTCATGAGCCTCCTGAAGTATTAACTCCCTGATCTTTGCATTATTGGGCACATTTACACGGTCCTCGAACCATAAGGTGTCGTGCTCATCCTTACGTAAACCTTTGGCCTTTCCTTTGCTCATCCTCTCTTTTACCTCAGCAATCTCTTTGTCATCCTTCTGAGTTTCACAGATCTTTCCCAACAATGTAGACTGAACTTCCATTACTGCAACAAAACCTTTGGGAACAATCTCCCATCAAGCTTCCCTGAGATCCTCGGCTAACTCTTTTGGTAATCCTCCGATTATGAGGGTATTCGTCCTTGTGTTCTTTATGGTTGTGTCCTATTTCTCCACAAATCTTGTATGCACAAGGTTTCTTCATATCCTTTCCATAAGGCTTCAACTTCTGGGACACAAATCGAGACTTTGGCAAAGTCAACTTAAATTCTTCCTAAGTGGTTACTCTTTGCCATCCATGGATAGTTTGGTATATCCTCCATCAAGTTGCAGCACCTCTTTCAAAGCACTGAAGAGCATGCTGGGTCATATCTTTTCTGACTATCGGGTTATTCTCCATTTGATCCTCCATGTTCTGAATCCATTGGTCTGTCTCCAATTGACTCATTGGTCCAGAAAATATAAGCTCATCTCCATTCATCCTCTATTGGGTCCATGGGTTTGGGGTGGGATAAGAGAGATCGAGAGGGATGCACACAATACAAACAAAAGTTTTGAAAAGACATATTTTATTGTGGCTGTCAGGAAAACATCAAACAAATGACAGCTCACAATCGTCGCATCTAACACAGATATATAATAGGGGTTTGGGCTTCTAAAGGTCAATGAATCTTCAAATTCATCAAACTCTTCCGATCTTGGTCATGTCTCCGATGGCTCCTCACTGATCATGCTTGTCCTTCTCAAGTTCTTTTGCCAAATCATCTCTGTTGGACGCGAATTCTCTCATGACGTCCTTTAATATTCTAGAGTTGCATTCCAAACTGCCGGTTTCAACATCCTTGACATGATCCATGATCCTCATCCTTCGATTCTTTGTCAAATCTCCGGTATCTCGATGTTTTGCTCCTTCAGCTTGTCTACTTTCAGCTTCTGGGTCCTGAGTTCTTTACGAACTGATTCCTTATCAAATACTGCTTCTTGTAGGTCCATCTTAACTTCTTGATGTAACACTCCAGATCCTGGTGCTACACGGTAATGTTAAAACTACATCCTTCACGACAGATGCTCCTTCACCTCCTACCATCCAATCCTTCCGAGGAAATGCATGCTTAACTCAAAGACAAAGTGACAATAGTATAAGCGGCGATAACATCATGGATAGCGTGTTTCTTCTCTTGTCATTTCCATGAGCTATCATTCCATAGTTTGATATCTCCTGTCTTCGGGGTTTCTTGACAAAACTTTGAGTTCTATGCTCCATGTTCCGGTCTTTCTCCGATACACCATGATCTCGGGTATTGACAACTTCCATAGTCTGCCAAGTTCCATAAGGGGTGCCTTCTTAGGTCATACAAATCCGGAAATTATTTGGAGCCTTCAAATCTCCTAGTCTTCAGAGTCTTCAACAGTTGTAGTTTCCATTTACACGGTAAAATCCTCTTCATTCCAAATGGTCTTAGTTGTCCGATATCTTGTCTCCTTGGAGTGGTCTCATCGGTCGGATCTTCGAGAGGTCAAAAGGGAAAAGGGGTATGGTCTCACTAAAAGGGAATATTTGAATAAGCTCAGAAGAGAAGAGAGGTAAAAGATCTTTTTGAAAAATGAAGTTGTAGAGAAAAATCTTTCCTATGGGCTTGTCAGTTTCTAGGGTCACGTCCTACAGTCAACATGTGCTCTGATACCATCTTGTAGCGACGACCCGAATGGATCAAGTCTCGTGCTTTCATGTCATCCTCGGATCGGTATGTCGACACACACAAGATTTCGAAGGATTTATAACAGAGGTAAATCACATGTATAAAGTAACGTAAATACTATTACCTCAATCCAAATATAAGCGGAAGCAACAAGGTTGTGGATTCCCATCAACACCAACGCAAAGTTGAGTATAGGAAATCGTAACCCTAACGTATCACTTACTGTCGTTCTAAAAGTCTGCAACATGAAAAGTTGCAGCCAACGGGTCAAGACATGGAATATGCCGCAATGTAACACATAGAGAGTAATGAAAGAATACGCTATACTACATGAATATATGGCTGGTGGAAAGCTCAATGGTTACAGCTTTTTTTGCGGCGAATTTTTCCCTCTTGCAAAGGAATAAATTTATTTAACTATCATGGTGGTTGTTAAACATTGAGAATGGTTGACGCATTCTCAATCCCAATTAAAAGTACTCATTAAACCCAAACAAATTATTTAAGTAAAGTGATAGATCAACAGGATAATCCAAGAACTAGATACTCAAGATGTCCATAACCAGGGACACGGCTAACCATGATTAGTTTATACACTCTGCAGAGGTTTGCGCACTTTTCCCCACAAGACTCGATCGCCTCCGTTTGGTTTCTCGCACTACATGGTGTTTGAGAGACGGATGACCGAGACATAGTCTTTCAGAAGCGTTTGCACCTTACGATGGGTAGGCCGTACCACCTACAACCCCTACATCAGCTATTCTACCACTTTAAGAGTTCACACGACTTAATCAACTATGCCAGAGCCCATAATGGCTTGTGGCTGCACACGGAAGTTTCTAGTTTGAATAATCTCATGATCCCTTTGAGCCTGGTTGGCGGTCCGAAGAAAAACAGGCAAGTCCTGATAGAAACCAGGTGCCTCAATCCACCCAGATGTGTGTTTAAGTTGCCACCTTAAATAAACCATTAAATAACAATCTCACATCTGTCATGGATACACTCACCCAATCCACGTCTACTAGCATAGCATAGCATAATAAGCAAACGTAGAAGTAACTCCCAAGGGTTTTTATAATAAAACAGGTAATAGGTACTACCTCAACTACTTCCCAAAACCCACAATTTAATTAGATCCTAATCATGCAAGTGTTTGAGGATAGATCTAATGCATAAAGACTGGATATGAGAAGAGGTATGATCAAAGTGTTACTTGCCTGCAATGTTGGTGAAGAAGATTCGCACTAAAAACTCTTGATAGTTCTACTCGTCACACTCCGGTCAATCTATCGTAATCAAGCAATAGTAGCCACACATAAGCAATCACTCAAAACATTGGACCGAACGAAGAAAACGATCCAGAAAACATCAAAACCAAGCAAATAACTCTTGCAACATAAAACAATTTCTAACAGTACCAAAATTATGTGAATTTGGCCTTATCAGAAAGTTTAGGTCAAGAGCTTCGATTTGCAAAAAGAATCAACTCAAACGGAGTTACGGAACTTAAGTTATGAACAAAAGAAGTTTGAATATGAATCTGAACAAATTTCGAAATTTGAAAATTTCAAAAAGTTGACGTAACGGGTTAACTGGATAGGTGAGAACAAGACGAAATTATAGGCGCTGGTTTCATCTAATTTGGATGAACGAGTAAAAAGCTATGGCTATTTGAAAAATCAGGGTCAAGCTGTTTTACGGAAGAAAAATAAGCTATGGAAAAATACAAAGAAATATACCTTTACAAGGTAGAGAAAAGACAATTTCAGAGGGGGAAGAAGTCGCGCCGGTGAGGAGAAATATATTTTTCTTAAATGAATCTAGTCAAACCAAAATATTGATTTAACCCGAATCAGATGATTTTTGGAGGCTCTATGGGTATATATTTGTAGGTGGAAAAGAGGTTTAGGGGTCAAAAGCTAGGCAATATGTGACTAAACATAGACGAAAATATACGAAACAGAGGAGAAAAGGAGAGTCGCGTGGCATGGGCCAAAAGGCTTTCGGCCGGCGGCGCACACTGGAATTTTTTTTTTGAGCAATAGAAAAGAAAAAGAATAACTATGGAGAAAAAAAATATGGGGAAGGAATATGGCCCGCTGGGCCTGGCCCATATATTAAATAGAAAAAGAAAAGATGAGGCGCCCGCTGGTACTATGATGCGTCCGTCGGCGACAGTTAGTTTCAGGCGCGCGTGCAGTTTTTGTTATTTGTTTTTTTAACAGAAAGCGATAAACTGAAAAACGAAAATGAAACTAAAATTTTATATAGGCATATTATATACAAAAATTTTAGAAAAATATTTTCTACAACATAAACATTATTCTAGCTTCAAATAAAATGCACACAAATTCAAATAAAGCAAAGAGTGCTCCTGCTCTAATAAAATCCAATAAAAATCATTTTAAAAATACCAAAATGATTTCAAATTTATTTCTCTCAAATTTTCTGATGTAGGGAATCATGTTACCCTATTTTCCATGTATTTTATTTTTGGAGAAAAATAATTTGAATAAAACTCAAATAACTCCAAATTGAAAATAAATTCAAAAGAACTTTGAGTTTAATTCTTTGAAACTCCCAACTCATATTTCATATAATTTGAAGAAGTCATTTTATCTTTGCTCGTGAAAATCATTGAGTTGCATAAAGTTTCAGAATTGGAAATATTCTCAAATGAAATTCAAATATTTTTAACACCCCTTGTCATTTAAATAAATGGAAGAAGTCATGTCATCTTCTCTCCAGGGTTTTGTGATGAAAAGAATTTGAATTCCCGAAGATCATAAAAGCAAAAATGAAAGTTTGGGAAAGTCCTTTTATTCCCTCTCATTTAACTTCCAAAAAATTTCAAATTCACCCACTTTCAGTCAGTCAATCAAACAATCAATCAAATCTATCTATTTGTTTATAACATTCCAAAATTTAGAATTTTGGGATGTTACATAGGGCATGCATGTATCTTCTGCACCTCCAATCCTAGAGGGCATACGACCTTCTTTGCTGCGTATGTACTGTCGGGCAATTCGTTATCCTTTGGAAGCTTCTTTTTCAATATTTTCAGTAGCTTCTCAAATCCTTTGTCAGGCACAACATTCTCTGCCTTCCACTGCAGCAATTCCAGTACGGTACCGAGCATTGTGTAACCATCTTCGCAATTGGGGTACAACCCTTTTTTGTGATCCTCTAACATGCGATCGAACTCCAGCTTCTCCTTTTGACTTTTGCATTGCGTCCTTGTGTCGGTGTACTAGAGTAGGGGTACCCTAGTATCCCGTACTCGTGCACGGTCAGTTGCAGCACCCCGCGGCAGGGTTTGCCTGGTCACCGCCAAGATCCTCCGTGGCTCCTTTGGAGCCATTCAAGAACAAAGTATTTGACTAAAGAAGACAAGGCCCTGGCAAGAGGAGCTTGCCGGGAAGGCCATTCAAGGCATGAAGAAGACAGGGCCCCGGCAAGAGGAGCTTGTCGGGAAGGCTCGGAGCGCGACAAGCCTCCGGACGCGACAAGGATTCGGCCGCGGCAAGGCGCTTGCCACGGCAAGCAACCTCTCTCCATCTCCGCTCCAGCTCATCCAGCAACGTGTCGCCATGGGACCATTCCATGCACGCATGTCAAGAGGCTGTGCAGCGGCGGAGAGCGGCGATAAGCGGCGCCGACAAGCTCGCCATCGTGGCGGCGGTGGCGCACTGACGGTCTCTGTTGCCTTTGTTTGGGCGACACAGACGGGCATTTATTGCTTTGTCCCTTGCCGTCGAGTTAGGTATTTTGCAGCATACATCGCTCAAGTAGGTGTACCAACTCCTATTTTTACATTTGTACCCTCGCCTATGTTGCCACTGCCGGAGACCCCTTGAGCATATAAAAGGAGGCCCATGCGCAGCGTGGGGGGTTCGGTTCATTCGACTCACTCGAGACCAGATCACGCTCACGCTAGGTTTTGTAGCTTGCATCGCCTCCTTAGCAAGAACACAATACATCAAACAAGCAGCAGTAGGAGTTTTATCTCTCCGGAGAGCTCCGAAGCTGGGTAAACTGCTCGTGTGCCTCGCCTCGATCCGCTCTTCGTGCGATCTCCGCCCCCCTCTGAACCACAAAGGGGCCTGGCCCGCCGGCCCCATAGGTGTTCGTGGGTACGATCAGCCTCCCCGACATCTTTGGTGCGCCAGGTAGGGGGAGCGTCGAGGCTGTGTGAATCCGATCCGGCGTTCACACGAGCATCTTCCTCAACATGCCACCGAAGAAGAAGGCTTCGGCGGCAGCAGAGCCGTCCGCGTCGTACCCACCCTCACCGCAGCAAACGGGTGGTGGGGCAGACGCCGGCGGAAGAACGGGTGCCGACGAAGGTGTTCGCGACGTTGCCAAGTCCAAGGACAAGGCCCGCAAACCTCGGCGTCGCGCATCCCCGCGCCCATCTCAGGAGACACGGGACCAACAACGTCATGGCGTTCACAATGCCATACGTTCGTTGGATCGAGACCCTCAAGACCAGCATGCACGCCAACATGCTGGCACGAGTGAGATACGGTCGCCTGGACGGGGTGCTGCTCCTTCTAACACGCTTAGAAGTCCGAGCATATCCGCTCCTCGCACCGTTCGCCAATGCCACCCACTACTCCAGCGAAGCTCTGGCGAGAGCTCAGGCTGCTCTCGACTACCCTCCAGCGGCCGGCGAGCTCGGCGAGTGGAGGGCCACTATCGAGCCTCATCGGCTTTGCCATAACGGCGACGCTCTGCGGCGACCAACGCCCGTCATTGCCGCGGCAAGACGACAAAACGCGAGCCGGTGGCGGCAAGAGACTGTCGGAGGTGCAACTACCATGCACTCTCCGCCCGAAGGCCAAGATCGCCGACTCACCGGATCCACCTCGACAGCGACTCCACCGCGTCGCCGGATCCATGAGCTTCGCCGCGATCAGCGCCAAGTTCTTCATGAGCGACAACAAGAGGGCGCTTCGAACTACGCATCGAAGCGCCGGAGAGAAAGCGCGGCGTCGATCAAACAAAGCGCGTTGGGCCTTCTGTTGACATGCGCGCGTCGGAGGAGCCAGGCGACTTGCCGTACGCGGTAGGTTGCCCTGCGTTCACTCGTGAGCTGCGGCAAGTCCAGTGGCCCAGCCAGAAAAATTTCAAACCAGATGTGCCGGAGAAGTTGATGGCAGGACGCATCCATCGAGTTCCTCGGCATCTACACCATCGCGGTCCAGCTGCGGGGGGCGGGGACGACAAGATCCTCGCCAATTACTTCCCGCCGTGCTCAAGCCCAACGTCGAGATCTTGGCTCATGCACTTGCCGGACAGCTCCATATCCTCTTGGGCAGATCTATGCCATCGGTTTGTTGGCGCCTTCACGGTGACCACAAACCTCATGGCCAAGAGAGTGACCTTCATCTGCCGCCCGGAAGGAAGGAGAGTCCCTGCGCAAGTTCATTCGGAGATTCAGCCGTGCACTACAACATCCCAGATGTCCACCCTGCCAAGGTGATCGGTAGCGTTTCATCGTAGCGTCGCGGAACCGCAGGATGAGGGAATAGATGGCGATGTGCAAAGTCAAGGGCGTTAGTGAGCTGTATGCGCCTTGGCCGACAAGTGCGCACGCTGAGGAAGGAGGAGACTCCTAGGAGAGAATGCAAGCGAGGATCGGCGGTGAGAGACCGCCCGGCGAAGAAGGGCGGCCGGCGGGGCAACAGGAAGAAGAAAGGTAGAGAAGTGCTAGCTGTTGAGCGATCCGGCAATGAGAGGTGGCGACAAGAACGCCAAGGGTGGTGGCTCGGTAAGGAGGTTGCCGCCGACACCCACCACCCGGTCTGTGGCGGCGCCCGACAAGCGGGGCGGCTCCGGCAAGCAATATTGCAAGATCCACCGCACCAAGGGCCACGACCTCCGGAGCTGCAAGAAGGTCGAGCAGCTTGTTGAACAGCAGAAAGGCTGAGTACGAAGCGGCCGACAAGGAGAAAGGCCTAGGAAGGTGCCGAGGAGCAAGCAAGAAAGCGTCCCGGCCGGGGGAGGACGCCTTGTGCAAGGAGACAGACCTCCCAGCGGTCGCGACAAGGATGAAAGGCGATGGCGACAGCGAAGATATGGAAGGCAACGGCGCCCGATGAGCGGGGAGTTTCAGAAAGCCACAAAGGTCCTCTGCGTTGACGGAGGTGCTTCCTGCATACCTCCCACCGCCAACTCAAGCAATGGATCACGGGAGGTCAATGCAGCGGAACCATCCGTAGAGTCACGCAAGCCTCTAAAGCTGGTCCAGACGCCTATCGTCTTTGATATTGAGGACCACCACGATCGCATAACTGCGGTCGGGTGCTTGCCGATGTTGGTCTCACCAACCATCCGCAACCTCAAGGTCACCAAGATGCTAGTTGACGGCGGGGCCGCTTGAACTGATCTCCTCCGCGGTGCTCCGAAGCTTCAAATCCTGACGGCCGAGCTCGAAGAGACCGGCACCTTCAAGGAATCAATCCGGGAAGGAGCAAGCGAAGGGAAGATTACGTTCTTGCGGTAACATTTGGCAGCGAGCTGAACTTTAGGGATCGAGAGGGTCACATTCGGCGTTGCCGATTTCCCATTGCCTTACAATGGGATACTTGGCAAATCCGGACTCGCCAAGTTCATGGCAGCCTCTCACTCGCCTACAACTTACTCAAGATACCAGGCCGATAAGCGTCATCTCTGTCCATGGCGACAAGAAGGATGCCCTTATACGTGCCGACAAGATCTACCGGGATGCAGCAGCTCGCGACAGATTGCCAAACACTTGCCGCTGAAGCTCCCGGGGGGAAGAAGACAAAGTCCAAGTCCGGCAAGAGCTCTGATGCCCACTCCGGCAAGCGCACCTCTTCAGAGTGCTGCGCTACCGTCGAGGACGCACCATCGAGCTCCACCGGCAAGTGCAAGAAGAAGATGGTAGCTCCGCCAAAGACCAAGAAGGTGCCCGCCAAGGAAGGCGGCCGGTGGTACCTTCACCATCGGTGCCTCTCTCGACCCTAAATAGGAAGGGCGCTCGTTGCTCTGTGAGCGAATGTCGGCGATGTTTGCATGGCAACCGTCGACATCCCAGTGTTCCCAAGAAAGTGATTGAGCACCGCTGGCCGTTTGTCCTCATCGCGGCCCGTCAAGCAAAAGTTAGGAAGCAAGCGGTGGGCGCCAAGAATTCATAGCGTAAGAGATCAAGAAAGCTGAAGCGGCAGGCCTTGTCGAGGAGTGCTCCATCCTACGTGGCTGGCCAATCACAGTAGTCGTCGCCAAAGCAAATGGAAAATGGAGACTTTGTATTGACTTCACGGATGTTAATAAAGTTTGTCCCAAAGATCCATTTCCCTTACGGCGCATCGACCAGATTGTTGACTCCACGGCGGATGTGATTTGCTTCGTTTCTTGATGCATACTCGAGATACCATCGGATCTTCATGGCTGAAGAAGATGAGGAGAAGACCGCATTCATTACACCATGTGGCACATCTTTGTTTCATACAGATGCCTTTCGGTTTGAAGAATGCCGGTTCAACGTTTGCAAGGGTAGTCCATGGCGCTTTTGAGCCGCAAATGCCTGCGAAATGTAGAAGCCTACATGGATGACATAGTGGTCAAAAGCAAGGACAAAGCAACTCTGGTTCAAGATTTGGGACGAGACCTTTGCAAATCTGCGCAAGATCAACCTCAAGCTCAACCCGAGAAGTGCGTGTTTGGAGTCCCTTCCGGCAAGCTTCTCGGGTTCTTCAGTGTCTCGGCGAGGGATTGAAGCCAATCCCGACAAGATCAAACCATTGAGCAGATCGAAGCACCAAAGCGCGTCAAGGATATACGAAGACTTGCCGGTTGCGTAGCTGCCCTCAGCAGGTTTATTTCTAGGTCTGCTGAGCGCGCCCTGCCGTTTCTCAAGATCTTGAAAAAGGCAGGTCCAATGAAATGAACTCCCGAAGCGGAGGCTGCGCTGCAGGACTTAAAGAGATACCTGTCCTCCACTCCAACACTTGTCGCACCTAAACCACAAGATAAGTTGCTGCTATATATAGCAGCAACCAACCAAGTGGTTAGTGCTGCGTTAATAGCGGAGAGGAGGCGGATGACGAGCCGGCAACCACGGCAAGCACATCCAGCGACAAGCGAGGGGACTTCGCCGACAAGCTCTGGTCCCGACAAGGGACGAATCCAGCAGACGCATGAACAGATGCAGAAAAGGATGGTGCGGCGCCCGGTTTACTGTCGATTCCCTCCTGCGAGGGGCTAGGTCAAGGTACTCTCTGTGTAGAAATTGCTTTTCGGCCTCCTCATGGCCTCGAGAAAGCTGCGCCATTACTTCCAAGCACATGAGATCACACGATTGTCACTCGCTTTCCGCTCAAGAGGATACCGCGGAATCCGGAGGCAACAGGCGGGATTGTCGAGTGGGCCTTTGGGCTGTCGAGCTTTGGTCTCAAATTTGAAAGCACTTCAACTATCCAAAAGCGAGCATTGGCAGAATTCATAGCAGAATGGGCGCCAACGCCGGATGAAGAGATTCCTGAGGCGAGCATTCCCGTCAAGGAAGCAAGCAAAGAGTGGCTAATGTACTTTGATGGTGCCTTCTACTGCAAAGCGCGGTGCCCGGCGTCTTTGCTTATCGCACCCACCGGAGAGCACCTCAAGTACGTAGTCCGGATGCACTTTCCCAAGGAGCAAGCAACAAACAATACTGCGGAGTATGAAGGTTTGCTTGCGGTCTCGAGATCGTAGTGGACCTTGGGATCAAAAAGCTTATTGTCAGGGGTGACTCGCAGCTTGTCGTCCGCCAAGTGAACAAAGATTATCACAGTCCGTTGATGGAAGCCTACGTTGATGAAGTGAGGAAGCTAGAAGAGCACTTTGACGGCCTGCAAATGGAACATGTTGCAAGAGCTCGTAATGATATTGTCGACGGCTGTCAAAGTGCGCTGCACTTAAGTTGCACAATGGAACCAGGGATTTTCGTGTTCAAGCTGACTCAACCAACCGTAACACCATCAACTGGACAAAGCAAGAAGAGGAAGTTGATCTCTGGTGACTACTTTCCGTGAGCTTCCGAAGCCGTCGTTGCGAAGGTCCCCAAGATCAACTCCAACGATCTTTGAGGCAGTCTGCTCCGACAAGCCCGTGGTTTGTTTCGTTGAAGCGAGCGCTCCCGACAAGTCTTGCTCCGGCAAGCTTGCCGGGGAGCATCAAGCTCCCGTGAGCCGCAGGTTCTTGCCGCAGGTAACGTTCCGCAGCAGCAGATGTGCCTTTAGTCCTCGTTGTCGAGCCACAAGCTCCAGCATGGGCGCAGCCGATTGTCCTTTTCCTTCAGACAGGAGAACTTCCCGAAGAACAAGAAGAAGCGAAAAGAGTAGCCCGGCAGTCAAGTATGTACCAGTTTGTCGACAGATAATCGCATGTAAGAAGACTCAACGGTGTGAAATTGAAGTGTATTCCTGTGGAAGATGGATGAAGCTGTTGGCGAGAGATACGGAGGCATATGTGGTCACCACATTGGCGCCAAGAGCACTTGCCGGCAAAGCTTTCCGGCAAGGTTTCTTCCGCCGACAACCCTCCGAGATGCAACTGGCATACAAGTAACCAAGTGTGAAGCGTGCGGTTCCATTCCAAGCAGATACACCAGCCAGCTCAAGCTCTCGGGCGATCCCTTTATCCTGGCCCTTTTTGATGCAGGGGCTCGACATCCTCGACCCCTTCCCCGAAGCTGTCGGGGCTTTGAGTACTTGTATGCCGCCATCGACAAGTTCACAAAGTGGCGGAAGTGGAAGCGATGAGGAAGGTGACAACGATCGGCGATCAAGTTCTTCAGGTCGATTGTTTGCCGTTTCGAAATCCCTAACAGGATCATCACCGACAACAGCACACAATTTAAGAGTCGCACCTTCATGCAGTACGTCCAAGATCTTGGCGCCAAGGTCTGCTTTGCTTCTGTTGCTCACACGAGAAGCAACGGTCAAGCAGAGAGGGCAAATGCTGAAGTGCTGCACGGGATCAAGACCAGAACTTTCGACAGGCTGCACAAGTGCGGAAGAAACTGGATCGAGGAGCTGCCGGTGGTTCTTTGGTCGATCAGACGACGCCAAATCGAGCCACCGCCGGACACCCTTTGCTCTAGTCTATGGAGCGGAAGGCAGTTCTCCCCACGGAACTCGTGATACGGATCGCCTCGAGTGCTCGCTTATGATGAGCTTGAGCAAGAGCAGGCTGCGACAAGATGACGCGCTGCTCCTTGAGGAGGATCGTCTTGAGCCGTTGTCTGAGCTTTCGCTACCCAAAGAAGCTTTGCGTCGCTACCATAGCCGCAAAGTTAGTGCCAGAAGTCTCGAGGAAGGCGACCTTGTTCTTTGGCGCGTTCAGTCCGCCAAGAATTCAAACAAGTTGATGCCGAAGTGGGAAGGCCCATATCGGGTGAAACGAGTCACTAGGCCTGGCGCTGTCCGCCTTGAGACCGAAGATGGCATCCCGGTGAGCAACTCCTGGAACATTGAGCATCTTCGTAAGTTTTACCCATAGGGCGGTGTTGCCGGAACCTGTTCCGGCAACCACCTTTTGTACAAGTCTTGCCGCTGTTGCATGTAATCCTTTGTACAAAGCCGGGCGCAGACCCCGTGCATCAGTAAAGCTCGCGTGTTGCGCACAACTTGTCAAATTCATGCTTTCATCATTTTATTGCATGCTTTGGCTAATGCTTTATGCAGCAACCACACCCGGTAAGCAAAATCGAGCCGCTGGGCTCCATAACTTTATTTTCTCTTCTTTCTCTTTTCTCAAAGAAAGGAAGACTCCCTCGCGCACAAGTTAACCAGGGGCGAAGGAGAAGATAATACTATGGACCAGGCATCGCTCGAGGAAGTTCGCTTTATCGGGAAGCAAAAGATGTAAAAGCTAAGTTGCGGAAGTTTGAGCAATCAATTTTTAAATTTTTAAGTTATCTTCCTCGAGCGAGAGTACTTTGTATGGAAAACACATGTGAGAGGAACCAACTCGCAGGCTAGTCGCGCCCTTACTTTGTTTGAGTCCGCTCAACAACTTAAGTGAGCTGCGGCTAGTCGCGACAAGGTTGCTTGTCGGAGGCGGCACCTTTGCCAGGCTGACGTTCGCACTCGGCCTTCGCGAAGGTGCCCGCACCGACAAGTCCCCCAAATGCGTAGAGGCGAAACGTACAAAGGAAGGAATCAAGTAGAGGAAATAACGTTGCATTGATCGCCTAAGATAGAGTATATTACAAAATAACTTGTCGCTGATCTAACAAAGTGTTCTAAACATGATCAGCAGGCGACAAGGGAAGGATAAAATTGGCGGCCTAGTCTACGCGGTCGCCATCAATCCGCTTGATCTTGTTCACCTTGTCCACAATGGGTGCGACAAGGGCTTTGAAACTCCTCCACGTTGGCATCTGGCGGCAAGGATCTGAGGACGCCGTTAAGGTTGAGGCCCGGATTGTGGAAGGCCACCTTTATCAACACCTTCTCGAGGGCTCCTGCACAGATCTGGCGTGATTCCTCGGCCAGTTGCTTTGGGACCTCTTCCCGGAGTCAATGGAGACCCGTCACCACGCCTTTGAAGAATAAACTGAGTTTGGCGCTGGGTTGGAGATGCTCGTCGGAGGAGTATGCAAGGTCCGCCATCACCAGCTCCATCAGCTCGTTGTGAATGTCGGCCGGTGTCCACAAGACCTTGATCCAGTGCTCCACACTCTCCCTCAAGGCGCTCTGGTGGAGACAACATTCGCTAGCAGCTCCTCCTTGGCCTTGATCGCCTCCAACAAGCCCACCTCCGCTCTCTGGCGCCGTCCAACGTCTGCGTCAGAGTGGTCAGCTTCAGCTCAAGATCCGCCTTGGAATCCTTGGCGGCGTCGAGCTCCTTGCCCCTATCGGCGAGACGGCTCTGCAGCTCGCTAAGAGTGTAGGCGTCCTTCTCGCGCTCGTGCTTGAGCGCGGCAAGCTCCTCGCCACTCTTCTTGAGGCTGGCCTCCAGCTGTGCCACCTTCGCCTTCAACTCTTCCTTGGCGGCCTCGGCGGCTGCGGCAGCATCCTTCGCTTCCTTAAGCGCCCCGCCAAGTGACTCCTCGCTGAAAGGTCTTCTTCATGGCTGTCCAGGTTGACCTTCCGCTGCGCCGGCTCGATTTCTGCGGAGAGCTTCTCGGCAGCCACCGCTGCTCCTCCTCGGCGGCCTTCTCAAGGATGAAGGCTGTGCGCTCTTACGCAAGTTGCCCCAGCGCTTCACCCACGTCATGGAGAGTTTCTTGGTTGGCGCTCGGAGCTCTTCTGGCGCTTCTCCATGTCCGCTCCTGCCCTCGCGACAAGTGCTTCCGGGACTCCAACTTGGCTTGCGGCGCAGTAGAGCGGCAATGACTTCTTCAAATTGCTCCTCCTCAAGCTTCGCCAGCTGCTGCTTGGCGCGTCCACCAGCGCCAGCCAATGAGGCGAGTAGCTTCGCCGTCGAAGGTCTCTCCTTCGACCGGGCGCCTGAGCTCGGCTCCGGGGAGTTTGATGAAGACACCCTCGCCGGCCTTCAAGTAGGCGCCGGCCGGGCCTCGAGCTGGGACAACAGAGCAAGTCGGCGAAGTTTGTCGGTGTAGCGCCTGGCGCTCCTGCGGCCTCGTGGCTGTCAAGATCACGATTGCCCAACCCCTCGCCCGGCTCCTGCGTCGGAGCCTCGGTGGCCTCCTCGCCGACAGGCTCGTCGGCGACGGCCTTTTCTTCCACAATGACGGCCTCTTCTTCCACGACAGCGGCCTGCGTCGGTGTTGCAGCCTTCCTCCTCCTCGCCGGCAGCCTCGACCTCCATCGGCTCTGCGTCGAGCGAAGAAAGAGCAGTCAAGCAAATGTTCAAAAAGAGAAACAAAAGAAAACAATCCCAAGGGAGATTTTCGTAAGGAAATTACTGCGACGGGATCCATGGCCACGGCCTCGACCACCTGGAGGGTCACTGGCGCTGTCCCTTGCAGGGTAGCCTCCCTTGCGGAGTGGCCTCCCTTGTCAGGGCGCTCCCTTGCCGGAGAATCCTCCCTTGGCGGCGAGTGGCAGCAGACAGGATTTCGGGCGGCTTCCGAGCCCTCCCGATGAGGCTGCTCTGCTCCTACACAAGCAAACAATCGTATCAACGAAGAAGGAGCACCCCCGCACACCTAACAAGAAGGAGAAAGCCGCACACTTACCACCTGGGGCTGTCTTTGGGGCTGCTCTGAGGAAGGGTTGTCGGGTCCGCAAGGGGTCTCAGACGCCTCCTCTGTTGCCACAGGTGGATCGTCCTCAACGACGACCGTCGGGATCTTGGCCTCTTCGACGCTCTGGGCTAGCATCCTGAAAAGGAAAGAGTTCAGAACGAGGCAAATCAGATTCAAGATGAAGCAACAAAATTGAAGAAATACAAACACAATCTCAAGAGCTTACTCTTCATCTTCCTCCTCGGAGCTGAGCGCGGAGAAGTCAAACTCCGGCTCGCCTCCTCGGTGCGACAATGAGGCGGGGACTGGGCTCTCTTGGCCGCTTGGCGGAGGCGTCGGCGGTGGCACAGGAAGATCCCGCCCGGTTGTCGCAGCAGTGTGAGGCGCTCCAGCAACATCGCTTGTTGATGTAGAGCGCATCGCGGCGCTGTCTTCTTGTGGGCGATCTGCCGCCCGACTCGTCTCCGGCCTTGCAGATCGCCTCTTGGCGGGCCGGGGCTCACCGCGGCAAGTCGCTGGGTGGTGGAGAACAAGCGCCCTCGGCGGAGTCCACTCGACCTGGCCTCGGGCTCGACAAGCTCGTCCTCGCCGGGCGATCTCCTTTGCTCGGCAAGGCTTGCCGCCTTAGCGTCCGCCTCTTCCACGGTGTACCCGAAGGCTCCGGTGGCAGCGGCTGCCGCCTCCTCCACCCTGGTGGCAATACGCGCCATCTCCTCGTCGGTGGTGTCGCGAGTGAGCCTTTTCTGCTTGTCGGAGCGGATCGGCACTTCTTCCAAGTCGTCGAAGAACTGCTGCACGACCTCGTCGGGGGGCTCCTGCCAGGTTGGAACGATCCCATGGGAATCGCACAACGGCATCATGGTGCGGATGCAGTCGAGCGCCGAGTTGTTGCACAATGGGACGACCCCCCTCGGCAACCTAAACCACTCAGGGTGATCGGGGTCGTTCTTGAACAGCTCTAGCAGCATCGCATCCAGCTCCAAGACGGTGAAATTCCAGTTCAGGCCGGGGCGCAACCTCATGATGTCTGCCGCATTTTGGAACTCCCAAGCAGGCCTCCTCCTCTCCTGCAAGGGAGCGATGCGGCGGCGAAGGAAGTCTGCACCAACTGCGCCTACGGTTAGTCCGGCAAGCCTGAGGCGCAAAATCCGGGTCACAGCTATCTTCAACCTAGCATCCTCCGGCGCCAAGTTACTCCAATCTCTGCCGCGCACTATTGGGGTTTGGCGCCTGAGCAGTGAAAGGGCTGCGGGTTCTCCTCTCGACCCAACACCAATTGGCTCTCCACTCCTCCCACTTGTTGCGGAACTCTCCTTCCAGATAGGCTTCTTTCTTGCTGATCACAGAGACCCAAGTTATCCCTCGGCAAGTGGCTCTCTCTCTCTCGGCGGGGCACGAAGAAGTGGCGGAAGAGTGCCACATTTGGGTGGATCCGACAAAGTTTTCGCAAAGGTGTGTGAAAACTGCCATGGTCAAGACGGCGTTGGGGGTGAAATCAAGGAGGCGGAGGCCATATGTGTTCATGATATCGCAAAAGAACTCGGAAAAGGGCGGGCAAAGCCCGCAATAGAAGAAAAGGGCAAAGAAGGGGTACCCAGTTGGGGCCAAATCATAAGTGGAGGCGGGGAGTACCTTCGTGCGCGGATGCGCACGCGTCTCCGTCGACCAAAAGAGATAGAAGACATCCCGCAGCTCCTTTGCGCCGAGCTGAGGGGGGAAGATGGCCCGCTCCTTGCGCAGCGCTGCGAGCCGTTGCGCCTTGGCCGACTTGACGCCCTTCTCCTTGTCGGCTTTCGGAGCCATGGCGAGGGCGGCGGAGGAGGCCGACGGCGGTGAGTGCGCTTGTAGCGAAAGGGGGCGGGGAGCTGCTCTCTTCGCACTGGAGAAGAAGGGGGCGGCGGTGGTTTTCTTGACAAGACAAGCAATGGCGGAGTGGGACGGCCTGCCCTGTTTCCCCGCTTATAAAGAGGGGAGGGGCGGACGTTCCACTTTTCCTAATAAAGAAACCCCCGACCACGCCCACGATCTTCGCACGACGCCACGTTGGTGCGTGCTGCTAGTGGGGGTCGTGGTGGGTCCGGGCGAAGTTGCGGCGTGATCGAGGCGCGTGTGACCGTACTGCTTTTGGGCCTGGCCCGACAGCGCTTCGGCGCCATGTAATGACCCTAGGCCCGGGGCTCCTGTCGGTGTACTAGAGTAGGGTACCCTAGTATCCCGTGCACTGCCTGCAGACGATTCTGACACCATGGCGGGGTTTACTGGTCACCGCCAAGATCCTCCGTGGCTCCTTTGGAGCCATTCAAGAACAAAGTATTTGACTAAGAAGACAAGGCCCGGCAAGAGGAGCTTGCCGGGAAGGCCATTCAAGGCATGCAGAAGATAGGCCCGGCAAGAGGAGCTTGCCGGAAGGCTCAGGCGCGACAAGCCTCCGGACGCGACAAGGATTCGGCCGCGGCAAGGCGCTTGTCAGCGGCAAGCAACCTCTCTCCATCTCCGCTCCAGCTCATCCAAAGAACGTGTCGCCATGGGACCATTCCATGCATCGCGTGTCAAGAGGCTGTGCAGCCAGCGGAGAGCAGCGATAAGCTGGCTGACAAGCTCGCCATCGTGGTGAGCGGTGGCGCACTGACGGTCTGTTGCCTTTGTTTGGGCGACACAGACGGGCATTTATTGCTTTTGTCCCTTGTCGCCGAGTTAGGTATTTTGCACTGCATAATCGCTCAAGTAGGTGTACCAACTCCTGTTTTTACATTTGTACCCTCGCCTATGTTGCCACCGTCGGAGACCCCTTGAGCATATAAAAGGAGGCCCATGCGCAACGTAGAGGGGTTTTTTTTTCGGTTCATTCGACTCACTCGAGACCAGATACGCTCACGCTAGGTTTTGTAGCTTGCATCGCTCCCTAGCAAGAACACAATACATCAAACAAGCAGCAGTATGAGTTTTATCTCTCCGGAGAGCTCCGAAGCTGGGTAAACTGCTCGTGTGCCTCGCCTCGATCCGCTCTTCGTGCGATCTCCGCCCCCCTCCGAACCACAAAGGGGCCCGGCCCGCCGGCCCCATAGGTGTTCGTGGGTACGATCAGCCTCCCCGACATCTGCCCACTCCGGCAAGCGCACCTCTTCGGAGTGCTGCGCTACCGTCGAGGACGCACCATCGAGCTCCACCGGCAAGTGCAAGAAGAAGATGGTAGCTCCACCAAAGACCAAGAAGGTGCCCGCCAAGGAGGGGCCTTGGTGGTACCTTCACCATCGCTGCCTCTCGACCCTAAATAGGAAGGCGCGCTCGTTGCTTTCTTGCGGGCGAATGTCGACGTGTTTGCATGGCAACCGTCTGACATCCCCGGTGTTCCCAAGAAAGTGATTGAGCACCGCCTGGCCGTTTGTCCTCATGTGCGTCCCGTCAAGCAAAAAGTTAGGAAGCAAGCAGTGGAGCGCCAAGAATTCATAGCAGAAGAGATCAAGAAACTGGAAGCAGCAGGCCTTCTCAGAGGAGTGCTCCATCCTACGTGGCTGGCCAATCCTGTAGTCGTGCGCAAAGCAAATGGAAAATGGAGACTTTGTATTGACTTCACGGATGTTAATAAAGCTTGTCCCAAAGATCCATTTCCCTTACCGGCGCATCGACCAGATTGTTGACTCCACGATCGGATGTGATTTGCTTTCGCTTTCTTGATGCATACTCAGATACCATCGGATCTTCATGGCTGAAGAAGATGAGGAGAAGACCGCATTCATTACACCATGTGGCACATATCGTTTCATACGGATGCCTTTCGGTTTGAAGAATGCTGGTTGAACGTTTGCAAGGGTAGTCCATGACGCTTTTGAGCCGCAAATGCACAGAAATGTAGAAGCCTACATGGATGACATAGTGGTCAAAAGCAAGGACAAAGCAACTCTCGTTCAAGATTTGGACGAGACCTTTGCAAATCTGCGCAAGATCAACCTCAAGCTCAACCCCGAGAAGTGCGGGTTTGGAGTCCCTTCCGGCAAGCTTCTCGCCATCTTCGAGTCTCATCGAGGGATTGAATCCAAACCCGACAAGATCAAGGCCATTGAGCGGATCGAAGCACCAAAGCACGTCAAGGATATACGAAGACTTGCGGTTCGCGTAGCTGCTCTCAAGAGGTTTATTTCTAGGTCTCATCGAGCGCCCTGCCGCTTTTCAAGATCTTGAAAAAGGCAGGTCCAATGAAATGGACTCCGAAGCGGAGGCTGCGCTGCAGGACTTAAAGAGATACATCCTCCACTCCAACACTTGTCGCACCTAAACCACAAGAGAAGTTGCTGCTATATATAGCAGCAACCAACCAAGTGGTTAGTGCTGCGTTAGTAGCGGAGAGGGAGGCGGATGACGAGCCAGCAACCACGGCAAGCACATCCAGTGACAAGCAGGGGACTTCGCCGACAAGCTCTGGTCCCGACAAGGACAAATCCGCGCAGATGCATGAACAGATGCAGAAAAGGATGGTGCAGCGCCCAGTTTACTTTGTCACCTTGCATCGACAATGACCCGGCGGAGATCATCATCATCGGGCACATCGTCTGGTTCCTCTTGATCTTCAGCAGCTTCGCCCGTTGCAGCATCATCGTGCACATCGTCTGGTTCCTCTTGATGTTCAAGAGCATCACCGTATTCATGGGGCACATAGTTGTCATCGTACTCTTCTTCTTCGCCGTCTTCCATCATAACCCCTATTTCTCCGTTCCTCGTCCAAACATTATAGTGTGGCATGAAACCCTTGTAAAGCAGGTGGGTGTGAAGGATTTTCCGGTCAGAGTAAGACTTCGTATTCCCACATATAGGGCATGGACAACACATAAAACCATTCTGCTTGTTTGCCTCAGCCACTTGAGAAAATCATGCACGCCCTTAATGTACTTGGAGGTGTGTGCATCACCGTACATCCATTGCGGGTTCATCTGCGTGCATTATATATATAATTAAGTGTGTCCAAAACCATTACAGAACATCATGAATAGATAATTAAGTGATCAAATTAATAGAAGTTCATCATCACATTAAAACCAAAGTACATACATAGTTCTCATCTAACAACATAAATCTCTGCAGAGCATCTAAATTAATTAAACCATACATTGAAACTATGTAAAACATTTCAATGCGAAAACAAATGCGATCATAATCGCAACCAAGGTAACAATTGATCCAATAACGGCATAATGATACCAAGCCTCGGTATGAATGGCATATATTTTAATCTTTCTAATCTTCAAGCGCATTGCATCCATCTTGATCTTGTGATTATCGACGATATCCGCAACATGCAACTCCAATATCATCTTCTCCTCCTCAATTTTTTTTATTTTTTTCTTCAAAAAATTGTTTTCTTCTTCAACTAAATTTAACCTCTCGACAATAGGTTCTGTTGGAATTTCCGGTTCACATACCTCCTAGATAAATAAAATCTACGCCACGTTGGTCGGCATAATTTTCATAAACAATAAATGAAGCAATAGTTATAAAGATAATATATACCATATCCGAATCATAGACAGGACGAGGGCCGACGGGGGCGGATACCAAAACCATCGCACTATATAATAACAAGCAATAAAATAGTAAGAAAATTAGACAAGTATATATCTCTAAAGCAAGAATTTTTTCTTTCAGAAAGAAGATAAGAACAAGAGGCTCACCACGGTGGTGCCGGCGACGAGATCGGCGCGGGCGATCGATGACAAAGGCAAGACGGGACGGGCGTGATGGGCCGCTAATATAAACCTAGACAAATCTCGGGAAAAATAGAGTTCGGAGGTCGTGCTTCGAGAGGAGAAAGCCTAACTAGTGTGGCTCGGACATTTCATCGAACACCTCATGTGCATAGGAGGTGAGCTAGAGCACCACAAAGCCCTCCCCTGGCGGAGAAAAACAGAGCGGTGGAGTGCTCTGCTTTCATGAGCGAGGTATATATAACACCTCAATGGTCCCGGTTCTTGGCACGAACCGGGACTAAAGGGCAGCCTGTTGTCCGGTTCAAGCCACCAACCGACAAATGGTGGTGGGCAGAGCAGGCCCATTGGTCCCGGTTCGTCCCACCAACCGGGACCAAAAGGTCCGAGCAAGCAGGACAAATGGCCCACGAGGCCGCCGGCCCCTGGGCTCACGAACGGGACCAATGCCCCCATGGGTCCCGGTTACAGGTGAACCGGGCCGATGGGCTAACCCGGCCTGGACCAAAGCCCTCTTTTCTACTAGTAAAACTTTAATAATGAATATTCATATGTATTGGTAAAGAATGTTCATATATGTGGCTTTCCTTAAACATTACGGTATTTTTTTACCAAAAATAATTGAAATTGAACTTTGTTTTGGTACACCGCAGGAAATTTACAGATTTTGATGCACATTAAAGATGGAGATTAGAAGTTACCCTTTTTTTTATCAAAAAGGGTAATATAGCCTTTTGTATTCAAATCGATCTATTCAATATAATTGATCTACGTGCTAATATGGTGACAACCTTTTTAAGTAACTTTAAGATTCGTGTAAACTTTTAGAGGGGTGTGCCAAAGAAAAACTCATTGTGATTACCCAACAAGTTTAAACATATGTGAGTACCAAATTCCTTTCGGCTTTGGGGGATACATCTTTGTTCCAGTCATTGAACTTGCACTCATATGAATGTTGTATTGTCAAAAAGATCACAAATTTGAAAATTATATGGAAATGAAAAATGGTATTATCGAGTCCATATTGTGTTTATTTTGTATTAATATGGCAGTGTGTTACAATCTCCGGGGGATGCTTGAGCCCTATCGTATTTATTTTGCATTAATATGGTAGTGTGCAAAAATCTCGGATGGATGCTCAAATCCTTTAGTATTTACTTTGCATTAAATATTCTCCTTTTATTCCACGGGCTACATTTTATAACTTGCTTACATCATCTCCAATCGCTGCCCTATTGTAGAGCATCAAAAAGAGGTTGGTGTAAAATTTAAGACACCAAAAAGTGGATTTGCTGGGCATGACAAAGTGACATCTCCAATAGCTGCCCTAAAATAGGGCATCACTGTTCCATACTTGAACTAAACTGCACTACTATTGTTTTCGATTTAATAGCAACATGCGAGTGCATTTGGACCATGTCTGTGCCGATGAACAATGGCATGACCTACTTCCGGCATCGAGAGTAGTTCACCTAGCATTTTCTTGGTCAGACCACTGCCCGATCGTCCTCGAGATGCTACCAGTCGATGCAAAGCTGAGGCGACGATGGGCGCCTAGATATGAGAGTTTGTAGGAAAGGGGTCCCAACCTGCCGGATGTTATTTCACGTGCGTGGGTGCGGAGTTGACCAGATGGAAACTTGGAGTCGGTGTGAAACTTGCTGAAGGAACTCATGTAGAATCTTTGGGAATGGAGCAGTAAAACCTTTGGGCATGTCCTACGGGATATTGAGAGGCTCCGGTCTGTACTTGCATCCTTGCAAGAGAACAATGTCGATCATCGTTTGATCCGGCAGAAGATGCATGAGCTTGATGAGCTTCTCTACAGAGAAGAGATGCTATGGTTGCAGCGCTCGAGGATTACGTGTTTAAGAGAAGGAGAAAGAAACACAGCATACCTGCATCGCAGGGCTGTTTGGTGAGCTAGACGTAATCATATTCAACGGTTATGTAAGCTTGATGGCACATGGTGCTATACACCTGCGGAGATGAAGCTTGCAGATTCCACATTGTATGCCTCAGAATTCCTAAGTAGTTTCTTCCATGCATCTATCGACAAGTTTGAATGTATATATGTACTTCTACATCACATGAAACATCTAGCAATCTGTGAGATGTGCACAATACTCTAAACATTCCTGTGGTCGTCCACCCATAGCATCCCACTGCACATGTTTCACGCCGCCACCGCCTTCGCCTGAGGCAACCCGCGGGCACATTGACCGTTTGGCACAAGCTACCCTGGCGCGTTGTACGGCGGCGAGGGGGCTTAGGATTTTCGTTGTGTCATGGGGGAGAGGGCCTTTTCCCCAGGTAGATGAGTTGAACATTAGTAATATATAAACTTACAAAAGATTAGGAGATAATAGTTGTAGAAGAGAAAAGCAAATGCTACTTGTCCGTGTAAACGACATCGCCATATACTACTTAGCAGTTTTAGCGCCATTAAGCCCCTGTTTAGAATCAACTTAGCTGATTTAGAGGCTGAAGCTATTTGCCATAACGCAGATTTTCAGAAGCCGAGCCACATGTAGGCCGGTATCGTGGGCGTCCGTTTGGGCCTTGGGATGTGCATCCCGTCAGTGGGTGGCAGGCCTATCCAGTGAAATACAACCCACGATACGGCTAGGAAGTGTGTAGGCGTATTGTGTGCGGCCCATGACTTATCGTTCGAAACAGCACAGGCGACAGAATCTTGCCCTGGTCACCCCCATCCCCACGACGATACCAGAGCCACGCAGCGGGTCGGCTCCTCCACCCCATCTCCATCTGGCGAACGGCGGCGCCTGTGCTGCTCCGGCGAGGTGCCCAGCAATGGCCTCGAGCTCAACGGGTATGTTTGCTCCCCCTCCGGCCAACCCTCACTTGAACTAGCTGTCTGTTCACCGCCGCGGATTTTAGGGATTTCTTACCGAGTTGACTCGGCTTCGATTCATGCAGGATGTGTGCTGCGCCCGGGCCGTGGAGCAGTTCCGTCTTCCCAGTCGAGTCACAGGATTCGATGAGCGTCCCCTGCGTCATGTTTGGCGCCGGCGGCGGGCGAGGTGTGCTCTGAAGCCACCAGTGGCTGGACACACAGGTCAGTGTGCTGATGCTCTGCCACGATTCTTCTTTGGAGTGCCGTGCGAAGTTAGATCTGAATCATGTTTAGGTTGCTAGGTGACAGAAGAGTTGATTCGGATTTCTGCAGCGATTCATAGTATGTTATGCACATATTTGTTCTATTTTCGGTGCTGTGCTAGCTGTACATGTTGTGGATCATTTTCGAAAAATATGCTTCTGTGTAGGAAAATATAGAGCTGTTTTGGAGATTGTTGCAAGTGTGGCGACAGTGATGTTAGCACTAATCTAGTAGCTCTTGGATTCATAGTGTGGTAATTGGATTTTTTGCATTACTGGAGGTTTGAAATTTACAGAGATGTATGTAGATTGCATGGGTGTCGAATCAGCGTCGTTGTTTTGGAAATTTTGTACTCATAGGATAGATCTGATTCGCACAGGAGCGTTGCCGGGCTGGCGGGGTGGATTTGTTCCGTTCTACCAGTGGACTCCCAGGATGCGATGAGTGCCCCCATTGTCAAGGTGGACGCGGTCGGCAAAGCACAGCCATAAGAAACTGTGCTGAACATCCTCCTCTCCTTCTGATTTTGCAGCTCTTTTAGCAAGTTTGCATATTTAAAAGGTTGAGCTTTGTCTAATTAGCATAGAAGTTTATCTGAAGCTGGATGTTTGGCACATATTTCACTGCAATTTTAGTTTCAGTGCAATTTGGGACAAATTTGTTTGGATGGGTAGTATGTTTGTTGGATTTTTTTTCCCCGTGCCACAGGCAGCTTTATGGTGTAAATTGGGTAGTCGGAGTAGATAACTTTTTTTACTTGGGCCAATGGAACATTTGTACCTTGGATTTTGGGGGTTAGTGATGTTGGGTTCAGAATTGCCGTATTTATTTGATGACTTTGGCTACAGTGGAAGCCACAGGAATTTTTTTTATTGGTACGTGATAAATTTGGAGTAAAACTTTTGTGGATTGTTTAGAGGCAAGCTGGTTGTGTTTAGGTTGTTGGTTACTTTTTAGAGGCAATGGAACAATGCAGTTTGCAGTTTTGGGTGTTAGTGATGTTGGATCCAGTATAACCATATTTGTTTTATGAGTTTTGATCCGGTGCAAGTCAAATGATTGTTCTAATTGGGAGATGATTGGTTTGGAGTAAAACCTTTTTTTTGAGCCGGTTTGGAGTAAAACCTTGATGATGGTTGTTTGGGACAAAAATGTTCATCAATGTACTTGGGGTGATTTCACACAGGAGGTTCGGTTTGAGTATTTTCTAGAGGCAAGCTAGTTGTGCTTAGGTTGTCAGTCAAGCAGCTTGAAAGCATCCCACTGTCTATGCAAATTCACCAATGTAGCTACTGTATCTTGCAGGAAACTCTGTTATCACACAGTAACCTGATGTTGTATGAGCTAATGCGGATGCAAGGGAACCATTCAGCGGCGGCAAGTGACTTGCTTGAGGCAATCAAAGGGTCGTTTGTTGTTCTGTAAAACAGTTTGCCCTGTGTGGTATAGGCAATTTTTTTTTTTTTGAGGGAATAGGTATAGGCAATTGGAAATGCCATGTAACTGTTTTTCATTCAGTTTTAAGAACATCCGCAAGTTATTCAGTTTGGACCGTGTGCAGGGTTAATTCAATGCACTTTTAATTCATGCAGCTCCCACCAATACATTTTTATCTTGACTAGTGCAATCACTAGGATAATGCAACAAATGCTGATGGAAATTCACCGAGGAAATTTCAGTCTACATGCACAAACACTTGTACACTAATGCTGCAATGAACACTAGCACTAAAATGTTCTTCAGCTAGCACCATCTTTGGCTGTCGGGGGGATGAGGTGCTGGAACAGGTGGAGCTTGTAGCGTTCTGGCAGTCTTCCTCATAGAACACCTCGCCGACCGATTAAAAAAGAACCTCGACCTCTTCTGGCAACTTGACGACGAGGGAGATGGTGGCCTTGCTCGGTGTTCCTTCTCCAGGCTCAGTGTGGTGGGTGGAGGGTCAGGGAGATGATAACAGACAGGAGAGGCGTGATGTGAGAGCGTAGTAAATTCTCATAGGTGACAGCCTGACAGGACGGGGGAAAGTGAACCACGATGCGCGGCGAAAAGCTGTTGCACCAGAGCGGCCGTCTCGCGTAAAACTGCATTTGCTAACACAAAGCGACTTTTTAGGCATGAACGTGCCGCTCCGGCGTGATTAATCATGACTAAACTGTTTGTTCTATCACATAAACCATTCGCACAAAACATGTCGCTAAGCTGTTTCGTGTAGAGCAGATAGAACTCAAGTGCCAAGTTAGTCCTACTGACTTTTATAGACAACAAAATTGTGTCAGTGCTTCATTTGCCAATACCCAAAGATACTCGTATTAACATGAAATAAATAAACTTGATTAGTGGGAGGTGAGCTAATGGTGAACAAACTTGCGTCTTCCCTGTGCCAAAATGCTCCACGTCCACACTTTGACCAAACGGTGGCCTCAGTTGGCCAAGAATCCTCCACACAAGGACCGGTACGGGTCTTCAGCCCGTGACACTGTGCGCATACATGTCAGACGCGGATCAGCAGCCTAGCTGCCTGTCACGGACCCATGTACCTCTACAACCCATAACCCTGGGGAAGGCCGGCCTAAGAGGAAGAAGCGGCCCAATCACAAGTTCGACCCAGCAACCTGGGAATTGGGGGGATAAGTGTTGGTGTGCGTTAGGTGGAAGGGCATCGAGAATCCTCTGGACTTTGTACTCTCCTCCCGATCCCCTTTCTTCCTCCTCGAACCCTCCCTCTCTCTGAACTCCAATTCCTCCTGTACCGCTATGAACTAGAGCTAATTGAGTTGAGGGACGCAACATATGGTATCAGATTTGCCTGATTATCTCCAGAAGCCCACCTTCTCCACGCGCAATCAACGCCACACCCTTGAAATGGAGCAATGCATTGACGAGCTTGCTGCGACGCTCAAGCGCATCCAGGAGCAGAACGCCTCCATCCAAGAGGCGATGGCAACATCGACGGCCCTCTTCGAGGAGATCAAGCCGTCTGTGAAGGGTCTCGCGGAGTGGCGGCCGACGATCGAGCAGTCGGTCGACGATCTGCGCACCGAGATCGGCGGCGTCCGCCGCGACTTGGACACCGTCATCCGCAACCCCACCCTCGCCCTCAAGCCGACGGATCTGCCACCCCTGATTCCACGAGCGGGTGGTGGAACGACTTCAGAGGCGAGCAAGGACACACACAGGCCCGATGGCCGCCACGACGACAATTCGACTCGGGGGTCTGGATCTGGGGTAGTTACTACCCTCGTTCCGCCTCCGGCCATGGGTACGTACCTGTCGAGGATTCCCGTTCACGATCTCTGGTCCGTCCTCTCGAGCCGCCGCCCTTTATGCAGGGAGTTCTCGCGTCGGTGAATGCCTCCGTTCGGACAGTCCACACCGTTTTCGTTCCCCTTCCATTCCCCGTCCCAAACTTGATTTTCCATCATTTTGGGGAGAGCGGCCCCGTAGTTGGAAAATGAATTGTGAGTCCTATTTTCGTGTGTTTCACCTAGATCCTGAGCTTTGGGTAGATACTGCAGCGATGCATTTTTCGGGTCCGGCGATGATTTGGCTCGAGAATGGAGGGTTTGCCTTGTGTAACCTGACTTGGGAATCTTTTTGTTCATTGGTCTGTGACCAATTTGAGCGCAACGAGTTCTCCTCTCTGTTGCGCCAGCTCTTCCACTTACGCTAGAGAGAGTCAGTGTTAGCTTATGTTACTCAATTTAATCAGCTTATGCACTCCCTGTTGGCACATAACAGTTCGTGGGATCCGGCCCTTTTTCCCTCTCGCTTCGTAGATGGTCTTAAGGATGAAATTCGTGTTGTTGTCCTTGTGCATAATCCTCGCGACCTGGATACTGCTATTTCCTTGGCTTATCTGCAGGAAGAGGCGCTGGAGATTTCTAAACGACGTGAACCGCGTCGAACTTATACTGGATCAGCAGTTCGGTCGCATCTGAGAGGGGCAATGCCACTGCCTCCACCTCCAGGCCGGCCACCTCCCACTCCTGCTGACACAGCTGCGGATCGTCGACCCACGCCCAATGCTATGGCGCAACCATCTCCATCAACTGATGAGAGATTGACCACACTGCGTGCTTATCATCGCGCGCGAGGCCTCTGTTACTTGTGCGGCGAGAAATGGTCTCGAGATCACAAATGTGCCACTGCAGTTCAGTTACACGTTGTCCAGGAATTGTTTGATGTGTTGGGCATTCCAGGTTTTGATATGCAGTCAGAGCATTCAGACACAGCCAGTGAATGTCATACTATTTCCAGAGCAGCGTTGGAGGGTACTGTGACACCGCAAACTGTTAGGTTGCAAGGGCTCATTCAGAATCAGAAGGTGTTGATGTTGATTGATTCTGGGAGTTCTCACAGCTTCATCGGTACCAATTTAGCCGCGGTTTCTTGGTGTTGTGGCTTTGGATCACCCTTTGCTTGATGCGCATTGCCGATGGGGACATCTCTCGTGCGCCTGTGAGATGCCTAAGCGTGAGTGGTGGGTTCAAGGCAACAAATTTTGCTCCACCCATAAGGTGTTACCCCTAGGCTGCTATGATATGATTGTGGGTATGGATTGGTTGGAGGAGCATAGTCCCATGGATATTCATTGGGGACTCAAAAAGCTGTAGTTCTTGTACAATGGCAAGCAAATATTGTTGGAAGGAGTGCAACCGAGTGTGCAGCACTGTTATCAGTTATCATCAGCCCAATTGCATGCTTTGTTTGACTGTAATGATGTGCATCAGGTGATTCAACTATGTGCAATTGATGTGTCTGAAGGAGAGGAACAAGTTCCTTCGGTGATCTCAACTCTGTTGCAAGAATTTGCTCATCTCTTTGATACACCATCCACTCTGCCTCCAGAACAAGATTTTGATCATACCATCCTCTGATCCCAGGGGCGCAACCAGTCAATTTGAGGCCTTACCGCTACACTCCAGCTCAGAAAGATGAGATTGAGCGCCAAGTGGCCGAAATGATCAAGCAAGGCATCATACAGCATAGTTGTAGTCCGTTTGCTGCTCCTGTTCTGTTGGTTCAGAAAAAGGACTTAAGTTGGAGATTTTGCATCGATTTTCGTAGGTTAAATGCCATCACCATCAAGAACAGATATCCCTTGCCAGTCATTGAGGAGCTGTTGGATGAGCTTGCAGGGTCAGTTTGGTTTACCAGTCTTGATTTGAGAGCAGGCTATCACCAAATCCGGATGAAAGCAGGGGAAGAGTTCAAAACGGCTTTCAAAACACATCACGAGCATTATGAGTTCAAGGTCATGCCCAATGGTGTTACTGGTGGTCCCTCTACCTTTCAAGGCACTATGAACATTGTCTTGTCGTCTCTGTTGCGCAAGGGTGTGCTTGTATTCATTGACGATATTCTGGTCCATAGTGCCACCTTGGAGAAACACAAGGAGCTTCTTTGGCAAGTGTCCCAGTTGTTGCGCAAGCATCAGTTCTACCTCAACCAAGCTAAATGCATGTTCGCCCCACCACGTCTCACTTAGCTGATGGGGTGTCAACGGATGACAAGAACATTGCAGCAGTTCGGGATTGGCCAACTCCCATCTCAGCCAGAGAGGTCCGCGGGTTTCTTGGGTTGGCCGGCTACTATAGACGGTTTGTGCGCAATTTTGGTGTGGTCATTAGAACCCTGACAAACCTGCTCAAAAAGGGGGCAATATTTGTTTGGAGTGATGAGGCAGAAGCTGCTTTTCAACATCTGAAAAAGGCCCTTATCACTGCGCCTATGTTGGCCCTGTCGCGGTTTGATCGCACCTTCGAGGTGGAAACTGATGCCTCTAACACACGATTGGCGCGGTGCTGATCCAAGATGGTCACCCGTTGGCCTTCTTCAGCAAGGCTCTCGGACCGCGCAACCAAGGCCTTTCGGCATATGAGAAAGAATTCATAGCAGTGTTAATAGCGGTGGATCATTGGCATCCATATTTACAGTCGGGAGAGTTCATTATACGTACTGATCAACGCAGCCTCGCCCATCTTGATGATCAACGGCTGACAACTCCTTGGCAACGACGTGCTCTCACCAAACTTTTTGGGCTTCAATACAAGATCGTCTACAAGAAAGGCGTGGAGAACCGAGCAGCAGATGCCTTGTCTCGTCGGCACGGAGCACTGTTGGCTATCTCGGTGGCCTTGCCCACTTGGCTGAATGACATCACGAAGGGGTACCAGTCTGACCCTCATGCTTGTGAGCTGCTGCGGAAATACACTGGGGCAACAGATCCTACGGCTGCTTATACAGTGCATGATGGAGTGATCTAATACAAAGTGCGTGTGTGGCTGGGTTCCAACAAGACAGCTCAAGATCTCATTTTGCGTCAGATGCATTCTAGTCCGTCAGGGGGGCTGAGGGAGTCCTGGATTAGGGGGTGTCCGGATAGCCGGACTATAGCCTTTGGCCGGACTCCTGGACTATGAAGATACGAGATTGAAGACTTCGTCCCGTGTCCGAATGGGAATTTCCTTGGCGTGGAAGGCAAGCTTGGAGATACGGATATGTAGATGTCCTACCATTGTAACCGACTCTGTGTAACCCTAACCCTATTGGGTGTCTATATAAACCGGAGGGTTTTAGTCCATAGGACGAACAACAGTCATACCATAGGCTAGCTTCTAGGGTTTAGCCTCTCTGATCTCGTGGTAGATCTACTCTTGTACTATGCATATCAACAATATTAATCAAGAAGGAGTAGGGTTTTACCTCCATCGAGAGGGCCCGAACCTGGGTAAAAACATCGTGTCCCCTGTCTCCTGTTACCATCCGCCTAGACGCACAGTTCAGGACCCCCTACCCGAGATCCGCCGGTTTTGACACCGACATTGGTGCTTTCATTGAGAGTTCCTCTGTGTCGCCGTCAGGAAGGATGCCTCATCCCGTCTTTAAAGACGACACTGTTGCTAAAGAAGCTTTGGCTGTCGGCCAAACTCTCCGGCTAGGTGGTTTTCTTATGACCGCCTGTTCGGCCGCCGCGCCGACGATGACTTCTCGGGTCATCAAAAGCAATCTCCACGTTAACTCAGAGCTCGCCGAGCAGTTAGATCCGATGGAGCTCTCTTCTTTAAACGAGCTCTTGGATCGCATCGCCGCCCTGGGAGTCGGTACAGACTATGATCAGATTGGGCCTAAACCCGATCTGAGAAAGATTAACTCTCCCCAGGTTACCCACCACGTTGCCGTGGTGGAGGAACAATATAGCGACCCTTCTTCTATCTTAAGGACTAGCTACGTCCGGATTCCCAATCCCTCCATGCCGGATCCCCGCGGAGGAGAGGACGTCACTCAAGCCCTGAACCTAAAGTCAGGCAGCTGGCTAGATTCATTGGACAACGTCCAAGAATCCAAGCTTCCAAGTTCGGAAACTCCTTGGCCCTTAAGTCTCAGATTGGGCGCGGTTCCGGATTTAATTCCACCCGCCCACCCAAACATAAGCGACCTATCTCAAATTCGGCCAAGAGCCGCAGAAGCGATACACCATTCTTGGGCCAGATTCCTCCGGTTATGGGACAGGATAAAGGGCTGCCGCGAGGAGGATGCAGTCTCATTCTTACGCAATAATTGCACGGACAACGGGATCCTCAACGCTATAAGTCGCCGTGACATTACACGCTTTGCCGACTTGGCGTCCATAATGCGAAAATCTTGTGTGATGGAAAGCGCCTGGAAAACCGAATCAAGATTTTGGGACAATCCGGCCTTGAATACAACCCCGGTCCGAAACAAAAGGGTGCATCATCGCCATGCACCTGGGTTAAATACCAAAAAGCAAAAACCCTCTATAGGGCATGGAACCGTACTGGAGGGATGGCTCAATGGACCCTGTAAAATTCATAGTATAGAGGGCGCCACTCCAACTCATAGCCTTAGAGCATGTTGGATACTACGGCAGGTGGCCAAAAGTGGCGAAGAGCTTCTAGCTCTAGAGCACCAACCCACGGATACCAGTACAGTATTAACAGTCTTCGAGACTTTCGCATCAAATAAAATGCGGAAACGAGCACTCCGTAGCCTTGCCGAAGTCTACCAAGTAGCAACAATAAACCGATGGAGTGGCACGGCTATTACCTTCAATGCATGTGACGAACCTAAATTCCGAACAGCCCGAGCACCAGCTGCATTGGTCCTCAGTTCGATAGTGGACGGCTTTCACCTTACCAAGGTACTCATGGACGGTGGCAGCGGATTGAACCTCATTTACGAGGAAACCCTCTGAAAAATGGAAATAGACTGGAGCCGCATTGAGCGAAGCAGCACAACCTTTAGAGGAATAATCCCCAGTCGGGAAGATGTGATACTCGATAAGAGATCCAAATCCACTTCCTTCAAACCAGCGGACGAAATAGTCAAATTCCAAGTCCATCCAACGGACCCTACAAAAACGGCCTCCATCGGGGCATAATTAAATCCTGATGTAGATGCCGCACTAAGAGAATTCCTACAAGAAAATTGGGACATTTTTGCCTGGCACCCTTCAGACATGCCAGGAATCCCAAGCCGGCTGGCCGAGCACAGCCTAAACATCTTAAAAGGATTCAAGCCAGTCAAACAGGCTCTTCGGTGTTTCTCCGAACCCAAGAGACAGGCCATGGGAGAGGAGCTAGCCATACTATTGGAGGCCGGATTCATCAGAGATATAAAACATCCGGACTGGCTAGCAAACCTGGTGATGGTACCAAAGAAGGACAAATCACTGGCGCACAGGCGTCGATTTGAAGGACCTCAAGGCTTGCCCAAAGGATCCCTTCCCCCTCCCCTGCATTGATCAAATCATCGACGCTACCGCAGGACACGATTCATTGTGTTTCCTCGACGCATACTCCGGCTACCACTAAATTAAGATGGCAGAGTCTGACCAAGCCGCAACGGCATTCATCACTCCATACGGCCCATTCTGCTTCAACACAATGCCCTTCGGGCTCAAAAACGCCCGGCGCAACATATCGGCGCATGATTCGTACATGTCCGCAAACCAGATCGGCAAAACAGTGGAGGCATACGTAGACGATGTGGTCGTCAAAAGCAAGCATGTCGAAACTCTAGTAGACGACTTGAGGCTCACATTCGATAATCTCCGAACATATGACATTAAGCTCAACCTGGAAAAATGCGTTTTCGGCGTACCAGATGGAAAGCTCTTGGGCTTCATTGTATTCGGTAGAGGAATTGAAGCAAATCTAGCCAAGATCCAAGCTCTGTCACAATTGGATATCCCAAAAGACCTCAAACAAATACAAAAATTGACTGGATGCATGGCGGCTCTAAGCCGCTTCATCTCCCGTTTGGAAGAAAAGGCATTAACCCTTTATCGCCTCCTCCGGTAAGACCGAACACTTCGAGTGGGCCGGATGCCGCCACGGCCGGATTCGAAGAAATAAAAGCCATATTGGCAACAAACCCGGTCCTGGCCGCGCCCAACATGGGCGAACCAATGCTATTATACATCACAGCAACTCATCAAGTTGTAAGCACGGTGCTCATTGTCGAACGAGCGAGGCAGACGGACACAAGTTCCCTCTTCAAAACCAGTTTACTACGTGTCCCTTGTCCTAACTCCATGCAAGTCACGGTACCCGCATTATCAAAAGATAAGCGTCTGCGATGTTTATGGCATCCGGAAGCTGCGACACTACTTTCAAGAGTGTTCGATAACAGTAGCCTCCGAAGTACCTCTTAACGACATTATAAACAACCGCGACGCGACGGGCCGGATTGCCAAATGGGCCATTGAGCTCCTCCCGTTCGACATAACTTATAAGCCACGGCGAGCTATTAAGTCGCAAGTTTTGGCCGACTTCGTCGCCGAATGGACCGAAGCCGAACTCCCTAAAGAGTACGGCGCATATTCCAACTGGATAATGCACTTTGACGGCTCCAAAATGTTGGCTAGCCTGGGAGCTGGCGTCGTTCTGACGTCCCCAACCGAAGATATAGTCCAATACATACTCCAGATAATGTATACGGACTCCAACAACGCAACCGAATACGAGGCCCTTCTACATGGTCTTCGGATGGCAGTCTCCATGGGCATTCAACGCCTAGAGGTGCGCGGGGATTCGAACCTCGCGATATCACAAATAAATGGAGACTTTGATGCCAAGGATCCGAAAATGGCAGCCTATCGCAATGCCGTCCTAAAATGTCAGCTCAGTTTGAGGGGCTCAAATTTCACCATATAGCCGGGACAACAACCGAGGCGGCCAGACGTGTTGGCACGCGCCAAAGCGCGATCTTGTCCCCGAACATCTTCCTAGAGAGGTTGTTCAAGCCATCCGTATCATGGGAGGGAGAGTCCGGAAATAACAACCCGGACCCAACCACGCTGCCCCACACCGAACATTCTGACACAGTTGGTGGTTCTACCAACGAAATAACATCCTCAGCCCACGTAATAATGGCAGTTATCGCCCCATGGACAGAACCATTCCTAGCCTACCTAACCAGGCAGGAACTTCCCGAGGACCAAAACGAGGCCCACTGCATAGTGCAGCAATCTAAAGCCTATAAGGTCCATGAAGGAGTGCTTTATAAGAAAAGCACAACCGGAGTCCTTCAAAGGTGTATTTCCGAAGAGGAAGGGCGGAAGCTTCTGGCTGAAATTCATGCCGGACTCGGCGGGCACCACGCTGCAGCCCGGGAACTTGTAGGCAAGGCCTTCCGTACAGGATTTTATTGGCCAACGGCCCAGGCAGATGCTGAGGACTTAGTCCAACGATGCGTCGGATGCCAGCTCTTTGCTAATCAAAGCCACATGCCACCCACCGCCCTCAAAACTATACCCATCACCTGGCCGTTCGCGGTCTGGGGGCTTGACATTGTTGGGGCCCTTAAAGGGGGAACCCATAAACAAAAATACCTACTGGTCATGGTGGATAAATTCACCAAATGGATAGAGGCCAAGCCTGTTAAGACGGCCGAATCCGGACCGGTGATAGACTTCATATCGAGGTGCGTACACCGTTACGGTGTCCCCCACAGCATCATCACCGATAACGGCACGAACTTTCACGGCCAACGAGGTCAAACTACGGTGCAAAAACATGGGCATCAAGCTCGACTACGCTTCAGTCTATCACCCTCAAACTAACGGCCAAGTCGAGCGAGCAAATGGTCTAATTATGAGTGGCATCAAACCCAGATTAGTGCGGTCCCTCGAGGAATCTAACATGCACTGGGTAGAGGAGCTCGACTCCGTACTCTGGGGGATGCGGACCACTCCGAATCGCACGACCGGATTTACACCATTCTTTATGGTATACGGCGCAGAGGCAGTTCTGCCCTGTGACATAATTCATGACTCACCCCGCGTGCGCATGTATGAAGAAAGAGAAGCCGAGCTCGATCGGCAGGACAATTTGGACGCCTTGGAGGAGGAGTGTGACATAGCAAAAGCCCATTCCGCATTCTATCAACAGCAGGCTCGAAGATATCAAAGCAGAGAAGTACGGGCCAAAACTTACAATGTTGGCGAGCTAGTTCTACGCCTGCCGGACAAGAAAAAGGACAAACTCAAGCCCAAATGGGAAGGTCCCTTTATCATCGACCAAGTCCTAACCGGTGGAGCGTACCGTCTGCGAGATGCATGGGATAACTGTCTCGAGCCGAACCCATGGAACGCAGCCCGTCTCCGAAGATTCTACGCCTAGCGCCGAATTCTGAGTTCGTCTCCTTCCTCTGCCCATATTTCACACTTTAGCTGTCTTCTATTTTTTTCCTTCTCCCTTCTTCTTCTTCCTCTCTTCCCAGCCTTTCGAGGCTGGTTGGCGCATTGTTCGCACACACCTGACGCGCTATCTGCGCTCATTATACCTGGGGGCTTCTTTCATAGAAGCCTATTTATAAGGGCTTCATGCCCAATACATGTGTCACGCTTCCGCATGTACCTTTTATTCACCATTATATGCATCGATATGACTTAAGTTTTGGCCAAGCTGGGTTGCCTGGCTCCTGTGCTTACCCCTACGTTCCTGATTGTTCGGCTAGGTGGTAAAGGGAGCACCTCTGCGATTGTTACTGCCGGGTCAGCCGGATGTGTACCTCAGACTGGGTGAAGCCGAAAGCTAGCGTTCTTAAGAGAATATTCGGTCGGTGAACTAAAATAAGATTTCTTACCTATTTATTTATCTGCCCCAGATGTTTTCCTGCGTTTTTCGCAGTCCGGACATGCACATTAGGGCATGCCTCCCAGGGAAAGGAACCCATAACGGAACTATTCTCCCTGGAAGATGTTTCTTACTAACCATGTAATATAACATAACTAGTTGGGCACTTGTCTGATAAAGCAATAATGAACCCTACGCCTGATCTCCACGCATGCCCCAGTTTTTTTAACCGCGAGGGTATTCGGACACACTCCAGACTATTGGGTCCCGAGGTTGAAGCGAAAAGGTCCGCTATGACAAACGATCTACAATCCGGCTAGAAGGCATTTTACATGTCACTTTAAAATTACATAGTCAATTTGACTGATTGTATTCCTCTTCAGTGCCATCTAACAGGCTGTCTAGTTTACAGTCTTGCTGGGAATACTTTGCGGCCAATTCTACCTGGCCGTACACTAAGCTCACAGGGATCTCCTTCCCATCGGGCCCCACAGGTCCGACCTCGGCCATGTGGTTTGGGTCAGCCTTCGTGTACCGCGTCTTCACCATGGCCCAGGCCTCCCTGGCGCCTTGACGGCAGGCCGATATCTTCCATAATTGGAAGCGCCACCGCGCTCCCTGGAGCCTCTCCGCAAGCTCCCCAAGGCCTTCGGGTAGGGAGACAGATGGCCACAAGGCCTGGGCGACGACTTTCATCACCTGTCGAACTCGTTCGTGCAGTTGCAAGAGCTCGGGAAGAAGGTCACCTGAAGAACCGGGCATTTCCTCTGCAGGACGACCTGTGAGTATACCTACAGACATAACTCTGTTAGTCGACTTCCTTGCCGAACTCTTTTTTCAAAGTTCGTTAAGCACTTACTAAAAAAGCCGCGTCGAAGCCGCCGATTCTCCTTAACGGAGTCAGACAGCTGGGCTCGAACATCTTTTAGTTCCTCCCTCAGCTGGGTGTTGGCATCTTGGAGATTATTTTTCTGCTGCCTCACCCTCGTAAGCATGTTCTCGCTGGCCTTTAACCGGCGCAAGAGCTGTTGCTTGTCCGGATCCATCCCGGCGCCATCTGCAATGTTATTGTCAGATTTATACACACGCCGCACTTTACAACATACTTATCTTTTAAAGCGTATATTACCAGAGGGGGTCTCTTTGGCTTCCCACAGGCGCGACTTGTCTTGACCTCAAGTTGGGCTTTGCACTCCTCAAGCTCCTGGGACAGTCGGGTATTCTTTTTTGTAAGATCCTGCATAACAAATGATCCTTAAATCAGTTATTCTAACTATTTTAAGTCTCGGGGGCTACTGGCATATATAACTATTAAATTTCCTCACTCGTATGTCTTTTACATACTGCTCCGTGGCTCTGGCTAGACCATCTTGAGCGGCACGGAGGTGCGCATCTCCCGAATTGAAGGCATCCAATTCCTCTTGGGAGAAACATGTGTCACGAAGAATTGTCCGGCGGCGCCTGTGATTCATGGCACTCTCCACCTCGGAGTTGGTGGCGGACAATCTGTCGGCATCCTCTATCGGAGGAACATCCGACGCACGCCTCATGTTCGCCTCCGCTTCTGGGCCTGGCTTTGAAGCCTGGCTGGCGGAGGCTAGATTGGCAACCCCTCATGATATAGTCCGGTGAGCGCTCTTTTTCCTGAAGATAGCACGAGCGTTAGTATACCTTCCGGAATAAAACCTGGGAATAAGGTGACACGCCATACCGCTGCGCCAGCGTTTTGATCCGGACCGCACTTCTTTTTAGCTAACTGGACCGTGCTGCCCCTTGTTGGCTAGCCGCCGCAGGCTCGGCCTTCCGCCTCAAGGGCTCCCCCTGCAAAACACCGTTGGTATACGGTGATAAAAAATAAGCACGAATGAATTATTCGCAAGGTATTGGGGCTTCGGTCTCTGTTACCTGTGAGGCTGGAATTATTCCGGGGTAATCGGCCGTGATGGCAACCAGGGCATTATCAATGCTCAGTTAATGAAATACCCCATCAATCAGCTCCATCGATCTGTCCGGGAGGCCGGATCGAGGAACCGTTCCAGATCTTCGGGTTGTGGAGGTGGGCTGTTTATATGCTTTACGGCCTGGCGCAGTTCCTGCGTCGAAATCATAAAATGAGATACTTGACTATGGGAATATGGATCAGATGGGCAAAAGGAAGTGTCCGCTTACCCAGCTTGGAGGATTGTTCATAGACAATCCGTCTAGTGGATTGACGTGAAGAAGTTCCTCCTCTTCTCCCTTGTACAATGCGGACAAGGTCTTCATCAGATCGGCGACCGATCCCGGCCCCTTACGGCCATGACGGGTGGCATCATCCTCCCCGTTGAAATCCCACATGGGGTGGCCTCTATACTGGAGCGGCTGCACCCCCCGCATAATACATGTGGCCATGACTCCGATCATGGTCAGTCCAGAATGACCCAACAACCTTATTCGGCTCATCAGGTAAAGGACGTCCCTGTCATCTTCCCTCTGAGAGCTCCATGGACGCCAGCTTAGGTGTTTCTTCAAAGGAGCATTACCGAACTCCGGGAGGCTGATCCGAACAAGGTCCGGCAGGGGGACGTCTTCTATATAAAACCATTCCGAAGGCCAGTCTTCGGACGCCTTCTTCGGGGTTCCGGATAGATATCTGGTCCCAGCGATGCGCCATAGTTCGGCTCCGCCCACTTGATATATCAACCCCTCCTGAGAACGGGGCACGAGGCAGAACAACCTCTTCCACAACGCGAAATGAGCCTCGATGCCCAAAAACAGCTTGCAAAGGGCCACGAAGCCCGCAATATGCAGAATGGAGGCAGGCGTAAGGTTCTGCAACTGGAGGCCATAGAACTCGAGGAGCCCCCGGAGAAACAGATGAATTGGAAATCCGAGCCCTCTTATCAAATAAGGGACAAGGCATACCCGCTCTCCTCGGGAGTGACTAGGGACGCTCTCCGCTTGTTTTCCGCCCTTATAGGTGGCATGTCCGGCTCGAACCGAAACCATGAAGGCTGGGGGAAGAAACCCCTTGGTTTGGAGTGTCACTAACTCGCTGTGCGGGACGGAGCATCTCTCCCAATCTCCAGGTTGAGGACTAGGAGGGCGAGAGGAGGAGCCGTCGGTATCCATTATGGAATGGGTTTCGGTCAGATGCGCTCCGATGAAAGCTCGCGAAGGGAAGGTGGTGTGATTCGGATCTAGATCCCCGTCTCTTATATAGGCAGGTCATTTGCGCAGCTAGGGGGGTAAATGTAAAAATACACTGGCTTTTCGCATTCATTCAACACGTGGAAGATGGCCATTATTGGGCGTGGAAGCCAAGGAGCGCAATATTTATGAGAAGCCGGACACTATTCAACAGGTACACAGGATTTGGAGAAGAACCCGCCTCACAATGCCGAAGACAATCTACGCGCCGGACTCGTCGTCATTGAAGCCTGGTTCGGGGGCTACTAAGGGAGTCCTGGATTAGGGGGTGTCCGGATAGCCGGACTATAGCCTTTGGCGGACTCTGGACTATGAAGATACGAGTTTGATGACTTTGTCCCGTGTCCCGATGGGACTTTCCTTGGCATGGAAGGCAAGCTTGGCGATACGGATATGTAGATCTCCTACCATTGTAACCGACTCTGTGTAACCCTAACCCTATTCGATGTCTAAATAAACCGGAGGGTTTTAGTCCATAGGACGAACAACAATCATACCATAGGCTAGCTTCTAGGGTTTAGCCTCTCTGATCTCGTGGTAGATCTACTCTTGTACTACCCATATCATCAATATTAATCAAGAAGGAGTAGGGTTTTACCTCCATCGAGAGGGCCCGAACACAGGTAAAAACATCGTGTCCCTTGTCTCCTGTTACCATCCGCCTAGACGCACAGTTCGGGACCCCCTACCCGAGACCCGCCGGTTTTGACACCGACATTGGTGCTTTCATTGAGAGTTCCTCTGTGTCATCATCTTTAGGATGGCTCCTCCGATCATCAACAACGACGTGGTCCAGAGTGAGATTTTTCTCCCCGGACAGATCTTCGTATTCGGCGGCTTTGCACTGCGGGCCAATTCGCTTGGCCATCTGGAGCAGATCGAAAGCTACGCCCCTAGCCATCAGGTCAGATTTGGAAGTTTGAACTACACGGCTGACGTCCGCAGAGACTTGATCTTCGACGGATTTGAGCCACAGCCAAGCGCGCCGCACTGTCACGATGGGCATGATCTAGCTTTGCCGCCTAACAATGCCCTGGAGGCCGCACCATTGTCCGCTCCGACCCTCAGCTCGGAGCCGACCGCGCCAATCGAGGACGGGTGGCCGGACACCGCCTCGGGGGCTGCAATCTCTATGGCGATTGAGCCGAACACCAGCCTTGTCCTTTGCGAAGCTTATGACTCCAAGGTGCCGGACTCCCCTCCGGACTCCGAACCTTCCGCGCCCCTGCCAATCGAATCCGATTGGGCGCCGATCATGGAGTTCACCGCCGCGGACATCTTTTAGCACTCGCCCTTCGGCGAAATTCTGAATTCACTAAAGTCTCTCTCTTTATCAGGAGAGCCCTGGCCGGACTATGGTCAGCAAGCTTGGGATGCAGACGACGAAGAAATTCAAAGCCCACCCACCACCCACTTCGTAGCCATTGTCGATGATTTAACCGACATGCTCGACTTCGACTCCGATGACATCGACGGTATGGACGCCGATGCAGGAGACGATCAAGAACCAACGCCTACGAGGGGCCTTTGGAAGGCCACCTCGTCGTATGACATATACATGGTGGACATCCCAAAAGAAGGGAACGACGATGGAACAACGGAGGATGACCCCTCCAAGAAGAAGCCTAAGCGCCGGTGTCAGCGGCGCCGCTCTAAATCCCGCCAAAGCAAAAACGACGATTCTGGCACGGGAGATAATAACACCCCGGACAGTGCCGAAGATAACCCCCTCTAGCAGGATTCAACACATGAGGATGGAGAAACCAGCCCTCATGAGAGAGCGGTAGACAGAGAGGTAGAGGACGATAATTACATGCCTCCCTCCGAAGACGAGGCAAGCCTCGACGAGGACGAATTTGTCGTGCCTGAGGATCCCGTCAGACAAGAGCGTTTCAAACGCAGGCTTATGGCCACGGCGAGCAGCCTCAAGAAAAAACAGCAACAGCTTAGGGCTGACCAAGACATGCTAGCCGACAGATGGACTGAAGTCCTTGCGGCCGAAGAGTACGAACTCGAACGCCCCTCCAAGAGCTACCCAAAACACAGGCTGCTACCCCGATTAGAGGAGGAAGCACCTAGACCTACATCACCAGCGCATGATGTGGCCGACCGGCCACCTCGTGGCTGCGACAGAGAGGCCTCTTGGCCCTCCACTCAAGCCACACCCTGGCGTCGCTCAAAGAATACCAAGGCACGGGGAAATGCGCCAGACCTGCGAGATATATTGGAGGACAGGTCAAGGCAAACAAGATCAATCTATGGATCGCGTGGGCGCCCCACGACACATGACGATAACCGTCATGCCGGATATGGTAAATCCGGTTGGGTCGAACAAAGTAAACAAAGCTCGTTTGAGCTACATCGTGATATAGCCCAGTACAGAGGCGCCGCACACCCACTATGCTTCACAGATGAAGTAATGGATCATCAAATCCCCGAGGGTTTCAAACCCGTAAACATCGAATCATACGATGGCACAACAGATCCTGCGGTATGGATCGAGGATTATCTCCTTCATATCCACATGGCCCGCGGTGATGATCTACACGCCATCAAATACCTCCCACTCAAGCTTAAAGGACCAGCTCGGCATTGGCTTAACAGCTTGCCGCCAGAATCAATTGGTTGTTGGGAGGACACGGAAGCCGCATTCCTCGACAATTTCCGGGGCACCTATGTGCGGCCACCGCACACCGATGACCTAAGCCACATAATTCAGCAGCCAGAGGAATTGGCCAGACAATTCTGGACACGGTTCCTAACCAAGAAAAATCAAATAGTCGACTGTTCGGACGTAGAGGCCCTTGCAGCCTTCAAGCATAACATCCGTGACGAGTGGCTTGCCCGGCACCTAGGACAGGAAAAGCCGAAATCCATGGCAGCCCTCACAACACTCATGACCCGCTTTTGCGCGGGAGAAGACAGCTGGCTAGCTTGTAGTAATAACATGACCAAGAGCCCTGGTAATTCGGATACCAAGGACAGCAATGGCAGGTCGCGTCGCAACAAGCACAAGCGCCGCGTTAACGGCGACAATGCTGAGGATCTGACGATTAATGCCGGATTCAGAGGCTCTAAACCCGGTCAGTGGAAAAAGCCATTTAAAAGAAATACTCGGGCCCGTCTAGCTTGGACCGAATACTACGATCGCTTGTGCGGATACACGGCACCCCGAAAAACCAGCAAATCACTCCAACATGGATTGTTGGGTGTTCAAGCAGGCAGGCAAGTTAAGTGCCGAAAACAGATACAAGGGGCTGCATAGCGATGACGAGGAGGAGCCCCGGCCGCCGAACAATAGGGGACAGAAGGGCTTCCCCCCACAAGTGCGGACGATGAACATGATATACGCAACCCACATCCCCAAAAGGGAGCGGAAGTGTGCACTCAGGGATGTATATGCGTTGGAGCCAGTCGCCCCAAAGTTCAACCCATGGACCTCCTGCCCGATCACTTTTGATCGAAGGGACCACCCCACTAGCATCCGCCATGGAGGATTCGCCGCATTGGTTCTAGACCCAATCATTGTGGATTTCACCTCACTAGAGTCCTTATGGGCCGGTGGCAGCCTGAACACATTAATCGAGGATACGGTGCAAAAAATGGGCATAGATCCCTCAAGGATTAAACCTACAAAGACGACCTTTAAAGGCGTCATACCAGGTGTAGAGGCCAATCATGCAGGCTCGATTACACTTGAGGTGGTCTTCGGATCCCCGGATAATTTCCGAAGCGAGGAGTTAATCTTCGACATAGTCCCGTTCCGTAGTGGCTATCACGCACTGCTCGGACGGACCGCATTTGCAAAGTTCAATGCGGTGCCACACTACGCATACCTCAAGCTCAAGATGCCAGGCCCTCGAGGAGTCATTACGGTCAATGGAAACACTGAACGCTCTCTCCGAACGGAGGAGCCTACAGCAGCCCTCGCGGCGGAAGTACAAACAGCCTTTCAAGGCAATTCTCCAGTCCGGCTATTAAACGTACGGACACCGTCAAGCGCGCCCGGAGTAACCTACAACAAGACCGCCTGGCACGTTTCGAGCAAGCGTAGCAATGCGGCCCCAACCCCAGCCCTTGCGAAATTGCGAAACCAGTACTACGCGTACATAACTACACTCTGGAAATACCATGGGCATAGGGGGAGGGCCATGACCACGGTATGCCCAAAATGCGGCTCAACCGCACCAGGGGCTCCCGATTTTGTCATTCTTCTTTTCTTCTTACTTTCAGGACTCCACTCTATGGAAGGCTTGTCCGGCAGTACAATCGCCGAACACACGATGCAACAGCCAGGGAGGCAGAAAGCTACGTCGAGTATCCATGTGGTCTCTATAACGAGCAGTATACTTGTTTCACATATCATCCCGCAGCTCGCCCCTGGAGGGGGACTTGTCAAATAGTCCCATCTCTTGCTTATCGCACTATTTGTATCGTCCTGCTTTTACCGCAGCCTTTTCAAATAAACAATACATAGCTTTTGTCTATTATTGCATTCCCTTTTTTATCTATATATGTTCATTAATGACATGTTGCACCCGTACACTTTGGTACGACCAATACACCAGGGGCTTACGTACCCCAGAACATGGTGTGAGAAGTCCGAACACTCTCACGAGTGCGGCACCCCGAACTTATAGCATTATATGCATCGGCTCCGAATCATGTCTTGGGTCAATAGTTGGGTTTGCCCGGCTCCCATGTTTTGGTACATTACGTTCCGTTATATCGGCTAAGGTAGCGTTGGGAGAACCACTACGATTTTGCCCCGGTTGAGCTGGGCTAAGCACCTCAGTGGAGAAAGCTAAAACTGACCGTCATGATAGGGCGAGAGCTGGTCGCTGTTCGAGAGGTTTTTGAGTCCCTAAAGATTATGCTGCTTAGAGAGAGGAGTCGGCTTTGTCCGGCCTAGGCGTGGATAGTGCCCCGAACTCGGTCTTCCGAATACTAGGGGCTTCGCCGAAATTTAAAATTATAGAATTCTATGGCTAAGTGAGAGTGTTCAAGCATTATAGTCCGATTGCCTTGTTCGTTGTGTTGAGCGCCTCCCTCGAAGGACCCAAGAATGGGAAAAAGCGCTCAATTTATCCCGAACACCCCGACTTTTCATGACATGGGGGCGAGCTTTACGACTCGCCATCTCTCAATTTTAATAAACGGCCGCATTGAAGGTAATATTTTAAATTCAAAAGCGTTGCTTAGCGCATATGAACAAGTTTTCAGCGTCTGAGGATCACAAATGCGAAGTTTACTCAAAATTACATCTTTGGAGCAATCATCCGCTATAAGGCGGGCACCCTTCAGGACGCCCTCATAATACATCTCGGGCTTGCGATGCTCCTTGCCCGGCGGTGGTCCGTCCGTCACAAGCTTCTCAGCGTCCATCTTTCCCCAATGCACTTTAGCATGGGCAAGGGCCCTACGGGCACCTTCGATGCATACGGAGTGCTTGATGACTTCAAGCCATGGACAGGCATCCACCAGCCGCCTCATCAGCCCGAAGTAGCTCCCAGGCATGGCTTCCCCAGGCCACAGCCGGACTATGAGACCCTTCATGGCCTGTTCGGCCACCTTATGGAGCTCGATCAGCTGCTTCAGCTGGTCGCTCAAAAACTGGTGTCCGCCTCGGATCTTGAGACCAGAACACCTTCTCCGTCGAGCTCCCCTCTTCGGCTCGGTAGAATGCGGCAGCGTCGGACACACTCCAGGGAAGACCTGCGAATACTCCTGGAGAGCTCCGGACTCGGGTAAGTAACAAGTAATTCACTTTCATGTGCTTGCTTTGCATAAAGAATGCCTTACCCGCCGCTATCTTCTTCATTGCCTCAATTTCCTGGAGGGCTTTTTGGGCTTCGGCCTTGGCAGATTTGGTGCTCTCAAGGGCCGAGGCGAGCTCGGACTCTCGAGTCTTTGAGTCAAGCTCCAAACTCTCGTGTTTTTCCACGAGAGCTTGGAGCTCTTGCTGCATCTCTGCCACCTGCGCCTCCTGCTTTTCTCGCTGGGTATGCTCCACGGCCGCATTTTCTTCGGCCTTGCACAATGCTTCCTTCAGGGTTGCCACCTGGGTTGTGGCCCCTGTAATACTCACGTTGGTCCTGTCATTTTTTGCAACCACATCTTTTTTATATACTTACATAAGGTATTACTTACCTTCCTTGTCCTCGAGCTGCTTCTTGGCAAGGCCGAGCTCGTTCTCGGACCGCTCGAGGCTCTGCTTCAATGCATCGACCTCCACAATCAGTGCGGCAGAGGTCAGCAACACAGCCTGCATTCCCATATTGACATACTTATGTTAGACTCCTGCGTATATGTTTTTGATCCTCAGTTCGGCTTTTCTTTCCGAACACCAAACTAAGCATCGAGGCTCTTGTCTATGCGGTAATATTTTTACATATCTTAAAACATACCCCAAAGCCTGTTAGAAGGCTGGCACAAGCTTCGATTAGCCCGCTCTTGGCGGATCGAACCTTCTGGATCACCACACTCATAATAGTGCGGTGCTCCTCGTCGATGGAGGCACCGTTAAGCACCTCCAGCAGATTATCCGGTGCCTCCGGTTGGACGGAGGTCACCGGCGTCATAGGCTTGCCCTTCCTACTAGGGGGGCGCCCGCTGGACTCCGGAACCACTGAAGGTTCCGGGGCGGTGTCCGGCCTAGGGCCGGACTTGGAGCCCTTGGGGGTTTTGTCCCCTTTGCGCCTGGAGTCCGGGAGGTCGCCTTGCGGCGCCTCCAGGACCACCTCCTCCTGGCTTGGCCCCTTTTGGGACGCCACCTCGGCATCATCCGCAGCGCGAGGAGAGGAGGTGGCCGGAAGTGAAGTGCTATTCACATCCGACGAACCCAGGGAACCGCTCGACGAAGCATCGAGCCCGGCCTTGGGTGAACTGCATGATTATATTCGGCGTCAGAAGATACCGTGCAACAAAGGAACGCCATGAGTTATTCTGGTATCCGGATACTCACGATTTTGCCAGGGGGCTTGGCCCTGGATGGCCACTCCTCTTCGCCATCGTCGGCGTTGGTGGAGTAGTCCGGAGGAAGGGTCCTCCCCTTCTTGGACCCTCCGCCCCCCCTCCCGGTTGGGGTGGCCTTCCTTTTGATTCCTCCCCCCGCTGGAGGGGGAGAGGCCTCTTTTTCCTCTTCCCCGTCTTCGGAGGAGGAGTGCGCCTCGGTGTCATCGGACGATGAATCCGACACCACCGGGCGTCGGGAACTCTTTCGAGTTCCCGTGGCCTTCTTCTTGGCCTTCTTCTCTGGCACCACGTAAGGTGCCGGAGCCAGCAGCCCCGTCAAGCGGGCGTCCGCTGGGTCTTCGGGCAAGGGAGCCGAACAGTCAATCTGTCCGGAGGTCTTCTGCCAATCCTGTTAAAGGTAAGGGAGTTTAGATCCCGCATAGAATCAAACTATTGAAAACAAGTAACCCGCAAAGGGTAAAATAGCTTACCGCGTTGGCTTGATGCTGCACGCTGAATCCGGGATCCTCGGTAGCGGATGCGGGGGCCTCGGCGCCCTTGAACAGCACCTTCCAGGCGTCTTCGTACGTAGTGTCGAAGAGCCTACTCAGGGTTCGGTGCTGTGCCGGATCAAACTCCGACAAACTGAAAGCCCGTTGTTGGCACGGGAGGATCCGGCGGATGAGCATGACCTGGACTACGTTGACGAGTTTGAGCTTCTTGCTCACCAGGTTTTGGACGCAGGTTTGGAGTCCGGTCAGCTCCTCCGAATTACCCCACGACAAGCCCGTCTCTTTCCAGGAGGTGAGCCGTGTAGGGAAGCCAGATCGGAATTCGGGGGCCGCTGCCCATTCAGGGTCACGCGGCTCGGTGATGTAGAACCACCCCGATTGCCACCCCTTTATGGTCTCCACGAAGGAGCCATCGAGCCATGTAACGTTGGGCATCTTGCCCACCATGGCGCCTCCGCACTCCGCTTGGCGGCCGCCCACTACCTTCAGTTTGACATTGAAGGTCTTCAGCCATAAGCCGAAGTGGGGTTGGATGCAAAGGAAGGCCTCGCACACGACGATGAACGTCGAGATATTGAGGATGAAGTTCGGGGCCATATCGTGGAAATTCAGGCCGTAGTAGAACACGAGTCCCCGAACAAATGGGTGAAGTGGGAAACCTAGTATGCGGAGGAAATGGGTGAGGAACACCACCCTCTCATGGGGCCTGGGGGTGGGGATGAGCTGCCCCTTGTCGGGGAGCCGGTGCGCGATGTCATTCGACATGTATCCGGCTTTCCTCAGCTTCTTGATGTGTCCCTCCGTGACGGAGGAGACCATCCACTTGCCTCCCGCTTCGGACATGGCTGGAGAAGGTCGAGGTGGGATGTGCGGACTTGGGCGCTGGAGCTCGAGTGCACGGAAATGGATAAGCAAAGGAGGAAGAAGCCGTAGATGAGAAAGGTGGATCCTTATCGCCTTATATGGGCGGACGAAACTATGTGCCCCCCACCAGCCTGGTAAAACTCACTTATCCCCCAAGCGCCGTAATTAATGGCACGGTTGGGTTACCCACGCCCGTATTGATGAGAATCCCGGAATAAGGGGACACGATCTCTGCTTCGACAAGACGTGCCAAGGAAACCGCCTCGCTAAGTGCGTTGAGGTGGGACAGTAAAAACGAATAAAGGCTTGGCCGTGGTGTGATGTCACGCTGCGAATCGTCGGCCAGATTGGATTTGTGTAAATATTATTCTCTCTCCGGTGGTATGTGGAACTTATTTTGCAGAGCCGGACACTATCCTTGTGTTCAAAATCTTCTTTGAAGTATTCGGAGGAGGAACCCGCCTTGCAATGCCGAAGACAATCTGCACGCCGGACTCATCGTCATTGAAGCCTGGTTCAGGGGCTACTGAGGGAGTCCTGGATTAGGGGGTGTCCGGATGGCCAGACTATAACCTTTGGCCGGACTCCTGGACTATGAAGATACAAGATTGAAGACTTCGTCCCGTGTCCGGATGGGACTTTCCTTGGCGTGTATGGCAAGCAGGGCTATACGGTTTTATATCCCCTCCAATTTGAACACGACTCTATGTAACCCTAACCCTCTCCGGTGTCTATATAAACCGGAGGGTTTTAGTCCGTGGGGATCTAACAACAATCATACCATAGGCTAGCTTCTAGGGTTTAGCCTCTCTGTTCTCGTGGTAGATCTACTCTTGTACTACCCATATCATCAATATTAATCAAGCAAGAGTAGGGTTTTACCTCCATCGAGAGGGCCCGAACCTGGGTAAAAACATCGTGTCCCTTGTCTCCTGTTTCCATCCGCCTAGACGCACAGTTCGGGACCCCTACCCGAGATCCGCCGGTTTTGACACCGACAGGGGGACTGGGTGTTTGTGAAGCTACAGCCATATGTCCAAGTCTCCATGGAAGAATGAGCTAACCATAAGCTTTCCTTTCGTTACTTTGGCCCATTTCAGGTTCTGGCGCGGGTATGCGTTGTTGTTTATCGCCTCCAGCTGCCTACATTGAGCAAGATTCACCCCGTTTTCCATTTGTCGCTGCTTCGAGGAGCTCTACCACCCACTACGGCAGCCGAGCCCGAGCTGCCGAACCCAGCAATGCCACACTCACCACCGGGGATCCCGGAGCAAGTGTTGGCTCGCCGCGTCGTCACCAAAGGTGCTGCCAAGCTGCCACAAGTGTTGATCAAGTGGACGAACCAGCCAGCATCGCTAGCGTCGTGGGAAGACTACTTCGAGCTGCGCAGTTGCTTCCCAGGTGCTGCGGCTTGGGGGCGAGCCGATTCTGAAGGAGGGGGGATGTCACGGACCCATGTACCTCTACAGCCCATAACCCTGGGGAAGGCCGACCCAAGAGGAAGAAGCGGCCCAATCACAAGTTCGACCCAGCAACCTGGGAACTGGGGGGATAAGTGTTGGTGTGCGTTAGGTGGAAGGGCATCGAGAATCCTCTGGACTTGTACTCTCCTCCCGATCCCCTTTCTTACTCCTCGAACCCTCCCTCTCTCTGAACTCCAATTCCTCCTGTACCGCTATGAACTAGAGCTAATCGAGTTGAGGGACGCAACACAGCCTTTTGCATGTGAGTGGGACCAGCCAGGTTCAATATATACGGGGCAAAAACAAAACGAATACACTACTTATACACTGGCCGCGCGGATCCCCGTGGTGATGGAATGGATGGAGATTCCGGCCTGCCTGTGGCTCGGCCGCCATTGGCATTTTGCGTTAGATGTGATGCTATAAGATGCGTGTGTGCTGACGTGGGTTGTATATGTTCTAGTTTTTCAGGTGAATGAGATCAAATTATATCTCATCTAGATGAGTTCTAGGTACTCCCTTTTTTATTTGATGAAGTTATCCTAAATATTGGGGAAAATGCAGTTGCACTTTAACCTAAGAACAAACAACAAACAAGAGTAAAACTCTGACCGTAAATATCATGAAGCAACATCAAACCAGGAATCTTCTTAAACATTATCCAACCATCTAAATTTCAGGTCGACAGAGATCTTAGGAACCAGCGGTCAAGAACTCGAGGATGATGGTGAGGGAGCAAGGTTAGCACCATCAGCGGAAGCACTCGAGGACGACGCTGTGGAAGCGGGGTCAATAGCATCTCTGCTAACACTCAAGGTCGATGATGATGGTACGGATGCGAGGTCAACAGTATCTCTGGCCTCTTCCACTTTCCTTCCTTGCAGAGCTTCCATTGCTTCACCCAGCATCCCTGTCACCTTCCCTCCTAATTCTGGCTCAAGCTGTTCAGCCAGTGGGTACAATTTCTCGTCTTGAATCTGCAAGGTAAACAAAATATACGACCAAACTGAAAATTCACCCTTCATTGACATAAATGGCCAATATATAAACATGCATGCCAAGTAAAATTTGTAACTGTGAAATTAGCACGTCCTAATATAATTACATTGTCCTTACGGGATGTTGTTTCTCTGGGTCAGAAGAATCTACAGCAGTGGTGGTGGTGTTCTTGCTTTGAACAGATGGAGTAGAGACAGTACTATCAGTTTGTGCGAAGCCCGGGGGAACCATCACAGAGTTGGCATTCGCATTCATAGAATTTGGCATGTATATGAAGGCTTGGTTGGCATTTGGGTCCACCATCTGCATAGTAAAAGCACGAAAGTCAGGTGAATTGACTACTTGTGACATAATCTGAGCATGGGCACGGCTGGATGCACTTTGCAAGATTAGCTGATGCATTAAGGATTAAAAAATTAAGTCAAAAAATGGTCATCTCTCATGCCATAATACCTGTCGGTGTAGATTGATTTCTTGATGCACACCACGCCAAGCATGGTGCAGTGTCCTCGGCATGTTATACGTATATGGCGTCATGCCGCTAGGAACCCAAGGAGTGAAATGCTGTTGTGGGAATTGCTGATACCCGAAGCCTGCTGCAGGAACCTGTGGTGGGAACATGCCAGGCACTCCTGGACCGACGTAGAACTGACTGGGAGCAAAATTTTGTGGTACTGCGGGTGCTAGAACTCCTGCGTTCTGAATACGAGAAAAGTGTGCCTAGAAACAATGCCAGTAGCATTAAGCTTGTGCTGTGTCCCATGTATATATTCTTGAAACAGTTGCAGATCTAATGTTCAAATATTCAGTGACACACAGGTGACAAGAGAGAACTTGTTTTACTTAACATTATTTGGACAGTAAAAAATAACCATTTTGTTAACACTCATCCACATTGATTCTCAGTCTATGTTATTCTTAGGATGGGACAATATAGAACTTATTTATAACTGAACACATTTTCTTTTAGTTCATCAGCTGTGTGTAAAAATGAAACAAATAATACGTAAATAATTGGACATGTAGTAGACATGGACACATAGCAATATTAGAACTCAAACAGCACTTATCAGTATATAAGATTAATTGAAAGAAGTCACTACTTATCACTTATCAGAAAAAGGCACCTAATGTACAAAACGATCACTTGGGAAAGACTTACCACTAGCATCGCTCGTCTTTCCTCTTTGCGTTGAGCTACACCAACATACAATGGCTTTTTGCCGACTATCTTCATGTTCATCCCGTCAATCTACCACATTGATTAAAGATGATTTAATAATCTAAACTAGTCAACTGGATGCATTGGGCACGTTTGCATACAACTAAACCATGTTACTTACAGCCTTGTGGACAGCTTCAATAGTTGTAAATGACACAAAGCCATAACCCTTGCTCCTTCCTTGTGAATCAACCATAACCTAAAAAAATGTTAAGAAGGTGAGCCATGATACTAAGAAACAAAATTAGCTAGCAAATAAAGAGAGAAGTACCTTGCATGATCCTATCTCACCAAAAAATTCAAATAACCCTCTAAGATTTAGATCATTAATACTATCATCTAGATTCTTCACGTATAGATTGAGCCCTTCAAACTTTTTGAATTTCTCATTTCTCGCACGCTCAAAGTTTTCTTTCAGTTCTGCTTCTCTTTCTGACTTTTTCTGAGCTCTTCCAACATGCAAAATTGTATCCTTAATCATCTTACCATTAATACTTTTCACAGCTTCTGCAGCACATTCTGATTCCCCATAGTTAACGAATCCGAAGCATTTGGATATTCCATCATTATCTCTCATGATTACAGCGCTAGTAATTGTACCGAAAGGACCAAACTCTTGCAGAAGGTCATTGTGAGTGAATTTCTTTGGCAAGTTCTTCACATATTTATTTGTATAATTACTCACGCTGATATTTGGCTGCCTCTCCTGACGACGAATGAAGAGACCTACAAAAATTTGTTTGCCATTCACCAACTTGCCATTCAAGCTGTCGATGGCATCATTGGCATATGTCTCCTCTGCAAACTGAACAAATCCGTACCCTTTTGATTGACCGTTAAAGTGAGTGGCCACTTTGCATGATAGTATAGTGCCATAGCGACCAAACATATCACTCAAGCTCTTGCCATCAATATTTGGCACAAGATTTTTTATGAATATATTGGCCTTTCCAGTCAATCGCAGCATTGGGTCCCTATTCGAGAACATAACTCGGATATGCTTCCCGTTGACAGGGGTAAAATTTAAAGAGTCTAATGCACGTTCGGCTGCAAAACAATCACATACAAAATTATTAGAGGTAATTGTAGTATTAAACTCAAATCCTCTAGTAGGGCAAGCAAACATACAAATACAAAGAAAAAGAAATCAGGTTAAGGTGAAAACAATAGTGTAGGTATGGTATGTATATGTATAATTGACCACGATACAACATGGTGTATTATATATGACAGGATGTTCATCGAACAGATAATTATCGGATGTCCGATATGCAAAGCTAATATCCAATTGAACTATGTACAATTTCGCTCTTAACTAATTTGGCAGTGTGGAGCATGAATAAACTAATGAAAATTTGACTAGGTTAACTATAAATTGGTTAAATCCATGGTGCATAAACTAATGAAAATCTATGGGGCCATCGTAATGATACAATCTACTTAGTGTAATGTAGCACATTTCAACACCATGGTGCACAAACTAGAAATTTTTTTAACGAACTTTTAACCCACATTCAGTTCCCTCCTGTTTATATTTTCCAAATTGCCACACCAACTTATGGAGGCATCAACGGAACAACAATGAATATTGGTTAAACTAGAAAACAAACTGCATGGACTAAACTTTTAAAAAAAATCGCTCACTAACCAAGTTAACTCCCAAATGTTACACCATAAAAAAGATAGACAACACCAATAACAAAAACATGTCCTTTTGTTTAGATAGAAAGAAATAAGAACATAGACACACATTAATTGTAACCAAATTCTAGCTATTTGTTTTTTCCTAATCATATGCACATCCGAGTCCGAGTCGGATTGTGGCAATGTTAACTTCCACGATGACGTTCTACACCATGCATGATGCACAATCTACAATGAAATCGTAAGGAAATTTAAGCTCTATTTCCATTCTCTTATGTTCTTAATTCCCGTGTGCAATCTACAAATCTTGGCTATCTTATAAGTAAACCGTGTGGCCCAATTTGACAAAGAGCTAAATTTTCGCTCGCTAACCAATTCAACTCCCAAAAGTTAGACCGTAAGTAAGATAGACGACGCCGATAATATGAACATAACATTTTGTTTATGACAGAATCCTGCAAGTAGAAAAAATGCAGTAATTAAAATAATAATTGTGTGTGCCTACTTGCTTTTTCCAAATAATATATCCGATTTTGAGTCGGATTCCGACATATTCGGCAACATTATTTTCCGCGTCGAATTTTACAGCATGGTGCACAATCTACGCAGAAATCTTAATAGGATCTTAACCCAAATTCTATTCTTTTCTATTCGTAATGACCAGAAGAATTCTATGAAGCCATAAACTCAGATGGAATCAACAACTAATGTTAGCTAATTTGAAACAAACCAACCCAAAGTTCACAAAAAACTACTTCCTCTCGCTGACGATTCAATCCAAGTATTACGGCGTAAGTAAGATAGACGTCAACAATAATGGGAATATTTAGTTTGTGAAAAACATATATAGGTAGGTAAAAACACATTAATTACAACCGGTGTGTGTGCCTACTTGACTTTTCTGAATCATACATCCGACTCTGAGTCGTATTCCGACAACATTTGTTTCCACAAAGATTTTTTGCCATATCCGAAACCTGAATCGGTTATGGATTCTAACACTGATGTCAGTGCTCGGCAACATGTTCTACAAACTGCTGATTCCATTCTCTTCCCAATCTACAAACTGCTGATTCCATTTTTCTTCCTAATCTACAGTGCCTTGAAGTTATATTTCTTGTTGTGATCTATCGAAGCGAGGGTCTTGGTTTTTTTATGGAATGTGCATAAACCCAATCTATAAAGAAGTCTTACCGAGATTTAGTCAAAATTCCATTCTCTTCCTAATCGCCAAATGCAATCTATGAAGTCACTCCCTCATTGGTAACAATGTTCAATCTTGGCTGACTTGAAAACAAATCATGTGACCTAATTTAATAAAAACTACAATTCCTCTCACTAACGATTCAACTCCCAAATGTTACACCATAAACAAGATAGACAACCACCAGTAATATGAACATGTCATTTCGTTTACGGCATAACTCAGCGAACAGATAAACACATATTAATTGGAACAATTGTGTGTGTCTACTTATTTTTCCCAAATCGTACACCCGGTTCTGAGTCGGATTCCGACAACACTATTACCTACGGCGATTTTCTACCCCATGGTGCACAATCTATGGAGAACTCTTAACAGGATTTTAGCCCAAAATCCTATTATCTTCTGTTCATAATAAACACAAGCAGTCTATGAAGCCTTTCGCTCGGACACAAACACCAATTAATGTTGGCTAATTTGAAAATAACCAACCCAACTTAACAACAAACTACAATTCAACTTGTGATTCAATTCTCAAGTGTTACGACCTGAATAAAGAAAGACATCACCAATAATAGGAACATGTCAGTTTCTTCTACGTCAGAAATATATGGTATGTAGGTAAACACACGTTTAATTGCAACCACTGTGTGTATCCATTTGCTTTTGCCAATCATTTATCCTATTCCGAGTCCGATTCCGATAGCATCAGATTCCGCAAACCCGAAACGCTTACGGATTCCAACACTACTTATGTTAGTGACACGTTGTTCTACAAACTGCAGGTCAACACACTATCTACGCACGTTCCATCAAAAGACCCTCGCCTCGGTTGACCAGAACAAGAAAATGCCAAAATAGAACTTCAACCATGTTGTGCCACATCTTGTATGGGAAATCTAGTAAATCACAGACTTCATAACCAAACAGATATATAACCACGCAAGACGCAACCTCGTAGATTCTTTGTATCCCCGATCCAAGCCTGATTAGATGAACATGTAAAGAGACGAAGACAACCCCGCAAAAAAAAGAGATGAAGACACACTCACCGTCCTCCCGACTGTGGAAATTCACATAGGCTTACCCAAATGACCTGCCAGTGACATCCCGGCATATGCGGAGGGACGCCACGGGCGCCACCTTGCAGAACAGGGCATAGAGGTGCCCCTCCGCCATGCCATCATCGAGGTCGCCGACGTATAGCGAGGCCCTCGAGCCCAACGCTGGTCCAGGAGGACGCAGCGTGACGGCCGGGGCCAGCAAATGGCGACCTGCCATTGCCTAAGATGGTTGCCAACCAGTGGCCGGGCACAGGATCGATCGATTGATCGAGCAAGAGTGCTGGCTCACAAGGCAACGGAATACAGTCTCAGAAGGCACAGGATGGATTCATCGAGCTGGGGTGCTTTTATAGGTGAACGCTCTTGGATGGATATGCTCTCGACTCGCTTCTCACTAATTGGTGCATTAATTACTTCCTTTCTTTGTATAATGATAAGTACTGGGCATTAATTTTGTGCTCGAGAAGACGAGTGTATTTTTGATGGAGATATCTGCACACTAGAGATTGATTGGGTCCACATATACTACTATAGGAATTAGTTCGTTCGATCAGTTTCCAGGGCCATATATCACTACCATTTAATGTTTGAGATACTAAACTGGATTCCCAGCAAAAGAGAGAGAGAGAGAGAGAGAGAGAGAGAGAGAGATACTAACCTGGATCGAGCGTCAAGTTCTCAGCTCAGCATTTTGAAGATGGCGTTCAAAAAATTTCAAAGAGCAAAATAGACAAAGATCAGAGTTTAGCACTACGATACTACTCCCTCCATTCCAAACTACTCGTCGTGGTTTTAGTTCAAATTTGGAATGGAGGGAGTATGAGTGTTGCATTTGAAGGGAACATAAAGTTTCCCCTAGCAGCTCTTCGAGCAGTGACTACTGACTAAGGTTGGGTCCCCCATAATTTTTTTTTCATTGCAAACTTAATTTTGTTCATATTTATACAAGAAAATATGACATTTCAAAAAGATTAGTGCATTTGAACACACAGCCTCCTGGTGTTGGCACCGCCACTGGTCAGATCATTTCCCCTTGTTGTCATCCAGGGAAACTAGTCCTCGGCCGCCGCCACAGTTCCATTTCGAGTTGTTCTAGCTATGCCAGCCGGGTTTTGCCAAGGCGGTCAAGTCCAAGTGGTTCGAGGCGCTAGACTCCCCAACCGATCGATGTCGGTGTTATACACTTGGCATCACTGTACCAAGTTATCGAGGTAATTCATGCGGGGTTGGGGGTCCAACCTGGGTGAGACTTGAGGATCCGCAAGGCGGAGCTCCTTGTGGCCATCCAGTCCTTTGATGATTGGCCAACCACGGCGGGTCTGGATCCGGAGGAATGGATGGAGAGATATGCTCTCGAGGATAGCCTCGTGACGTTGTTCCGCAAACGAGGAGATTTACTGTCATCTTTGAGGTCGTTTAAATTTGACATTTAGGGGTGAACTTCTAGGCTATTGCCAACAACCGTCATTGGCGATCCTCAAATGTGGTCCTTTGGGATGGTCCCACGATGCTTCAGGACAAGGTGGAGATCCACTCTCACGTTGATGGTTTATATGAAAACCTTTTCAATGGTCAACAATGGGCTGGGGTGAGTCTCCGGGAGGATGTATGGCCCTTCGAGATGAGGGTCTCTAGGGGGGGGGGGGGGTGTCTGAGGCTCACGGAGGCAGAACTTGAAGCGCCAATGAACTTGATGAAACCGACTCTGCCCTAGGCCCGGCTGGGCTTCCTGTCGGATTTTTTATGAAATTCTGGAAGGTCGTTAAAGGGGTGGCGATGGTTATATTCCAGGATTTCTATAAAGGGGTGCTCGACACATCCTGCCTTAACTATGGGGTGGTTACATTGATCTCCAAAGTAGTTGGGGCGACATACATTCGCTAGTTCCGGCCGATCACGATTATTAACGTGATCTTCCGCATCCTAGCCAAGGCGCACGCCATTGGGGCGACACCTATAGTAGCTCGAATTACCAATCCAAACCAGTCGGCCTTCATTAAGAGTGATAATTCATGATGGGCTACTGGCACTACATGAAATCATTCACGAGGTTAAGACTAAACGTCAAAAGGCGGTCTTTTTCAAGATTGATTTCAATAAGGCTTATAATACACTTAGTTGGGATTTCTAGAAAGATTCCCTTGAGTGCAAAGGGTTCAACCATAGATGGGTCACGCGCATTATGCAGCTTGTCAGTAGTGGGCACACTGCCATCAACATGAATATGGAGACATACCCATTTTTTAAGCACTCGAGAGGGGGTGAGGCAAGATCACCCACTCTCTCCGTTCTTGTTTAATATTGTTGTCGATGGCTTAGCAGCCATTACGTATAAAGTGAGATGTGTTGGCCATCTATGTGGGGTGGTGGCCCACTTGATTGTAGTAGGTGGAGTCTTGCACCTCCAATATGCGGATGACACCATCCTTATGTGGAGAGAACTCCAATGGATATAATAAATTTGAAATTCCTCCTTATTTTGCCAAAAGTGATATGATGGTACTGCGTTACTCGAAGCACGAGCAATCCTCCATGCAAACCTCCTAAATTGCTTCCCGGTGTCATTCCCTATTTGGTACCTCGGTCTATCGGTTAGTGACTCGATGGTCTATATGAGATATCTGCGACCAGTGATGGAGAAGGTGATACACTGGGTAGATATGTGGAAAGGAAGATTGGCTTCCAAAGCCGAGAAATCGGCTCTCATTATATCTTCCTTGGCTAGTTTTCCTATGTTTGCGATGAGGCTCTAACATTTTTCCTGAAGGAGCCCATGTGGACATGGACATATATCAATCCAAATTCTTCTGGCAAGGTGAGGCAGATAAGCAGAAATGCCATATGATCAAATGGCAGGACATTTGCATGACAAAGTACCAGAGCATCTGTTCATCACTTCTACTCGTCACATGAACATGTGCCTAATGAGAAAATGGATCTAATAAGGGACAAATATCTTAAGGGATGGTCTTTCGCTCTTTGCTCCACGACCAGAGGCTCATAATTTTGGTAAGTCATTCAGTCTATCAAACCGGTTTTCCGTCTGGGGATTTGGTGATGGTCGAGAGAGGAATGGACACCCATTTTTGGTTGAATAATTTAGCTTGATGACCGACCACTCCTTGTTCAGTTCCCGGTGCTCTTCGCCATTCCAGATCAACCTTCTATCTCAGTGACCTTGGCGGTTGCGGATGCGGGGAGGAACCTCTCATTCTGTCGCTCTTTCAGTCCCCTTGAATCCACCGAGTGGTTAGCGCTCTCCACCAGTGTGACAAGTGTTGCCTTGTCTGCGGCTCCGAATATCACATCATGGAAATTGGGGCCCTCGGACAACTTCTCAACTAAGTCATTATACAATCGCCTTATGGCAGGATTTGGGCCTGACAAGTTGGCTGAACTTTGGAAGGTGCGTCTGCTGCCTTGGACTCAAAATATTATTGTGGTAGCTTACTACGGGTAGATTTCCCTTGGGTGACCAAGTGCTCAGGTAGAACGGCCCTGGGAATGGCAGTGCCCGCTGTGTGGGGTAGAGGAGGACCTGAACCATATTTTCTTCTACTGTGTGTCGGCCTAGTTCATGTGAAGTTTCTTTAGGGAGGTTTGGGGCAATAGTTAGCACCCAACCAACTTTCCTGATTGGCATCAACTCATGGAAAATTGCTAGAGGCAGGTCCACAGAAGGTTCTGGGTGAATTTTGGAACCTTGGCTTGGACCATGCGGTGTGATAGAATAAACTTGTCATTGAACATATATACCCATCTGGGGCCACCGATGCAATTTACAAATTGTGTGAATTTTTGCAGCTATGGAAACCTCTCTCTAAGCGGCGGGACAAGACGACCCTCAACGATCTGACAAGGAAACATGAGGAGGTTGCGTCCGAATTACTTATGATCATCTACCTGCCTTGGGACCCTGCTATGTTCTTTTGCAGGCTTGTTTTGTTGTTGTCCCCAACGGGTATATTTTCCCTTTCTTGTTGTTGAACTTGTTTCCTTTATGTGGACCTCCATTTTGGTGTGTTTGTATCCTGTCATGGCTTTATTTATAAAGCGGGCCAGAAGCTTCCGGATGGAAGGCGATAGGGGCGCGACTTTGCCGCCGCCTCTGGAGCAGCTGCCCGTTCTACAGCCCGCTCGGTGGGGCGTGAGTCGGCGACGCCGGCAGCCTATGTGGCGGCGCTGGAGCCGGGGTCATCGCTGGATCCTCGACGATCTCATTTGTCAGCGGATCGGGATCGGAGCTTTTTGAATCCGACGAAATGGCGGATTTGGTTCGAAGATGTTCGGGCTGCCGGACTTTGGAAGGATGGATATCTCTACTCGCACTCTCCCTCTCGATGGATGACGCTACGAGATCATGAAGCAGAGATCTTGGGCGGACGGCATTTGGAGGTCGACGAGAAGATTACCAGAGGTACGCGTTTCTTGATTGACATTGACCAGGTCACCGTGGTTGAATGTGTGCAGGTTGCGGCAAACAAGGAGGATGAGATCGAGGTTGTTGATCTTACGAAGACGACGAACGCATCCAAACCTACGACACGGTTTGGGGGGCGGTTCTGGATTCTTGCTGAAAAGGTGAAGATGGAGCAGATCAGGAGCTTGATGTCTCATCGTCGCCACCTACTCGGGCGGTGATGGAATCATTGGTTTCTTGGGCCACCATCGCATGGCGAGGGCCGCAAGAGATCTGTTCAGTTCGGCCCTAGGGTACTTTCGTAGACGCCGAAGGTCAAACCCTGGATCGGCCCTTTGCCCAAGGTTAGTCCGCCCGCTATCACTTTGTCCAATTTTTTCTTGCCGGAGACCTGGACGACGGTCACCCGGAGGAAGAAGAAAGGGGGTCGAACGATGGTCCGGCAACAGGCGGCGGCTGGTGTGATCCGTGATTTACGACTCGAAAGGATAGATCGTTTAAACTAGTTGTTGGGCCAGGGTGGGCCGGAAACTACAACGACCGAGGTGGCTATGGTTAGTATTGGGCCTGTGGCCCAGCGAGCTGACCAGGCCACCGTCCGCTCGGGGCTCGACGTGCATGCTAATGCTTCGGATCGGGGGCCGCATGCACGTTCGATCGCCTCGCTTTCTCCCTGCTGTTTCACCTCTGCAACTAGGGTTCGCCGTCGGGGTTCTCTAGGTTTCCCTGCTGCTTCCCTTTGGCGATATAAGAAGATCGCAGGCGTGCTATCGACCACGGGCAGATGCCGCCCAAGGTCCCGCCACCCGCGAAGGCTACGCGGCGGGGTCGGCTCCGCCGCCCGCTGTGGCCTCGGCTGCGCCGGCGTCCGCTCGGACTGCCAAGCCAGTTGTCGCGCCGCCTATCAGGGCCGTGTAACACCTCAAAAATTTAACCAGGTTTTAATTATTAAAATTTTGCCAGGAGTTTAAAGATTTTGCTTTCTGGATTTTCTATTGATTTCAGAACCCCTTTTATTTAATATTGAGGAGTTTTACCCAAGTGAAAACTTTCCAAAAATGTATTGGACTTCTATGCTCTCTCAATATAACAATTCTTAATCAGTAGATTTTATTTATCTAATTATATCTCTCTGAACTTTATTCCTTAAAATGACTTCCATTAGTTTTAGAGCTCTTTTTGAACTACCACCATTTGATAAATTTAACTAAAATTCCAACCAAAATTTGGAGATGTCATGTGATGTTTCTAAATCACTTTTATGCAAAAATATATTTCATTCATTGCATATTTTGAGTTCTACACCTAATTTTCAAATCTGGTCCAGTGGGCAGTTTTGCACTACAGCCTATTTAAATATTTCTTTAAAGCCTCCACCAAAGTTATGGGATGTCAGTTGTAGCATGCAATCCAACTTTATGCAAAAACCTAGTGATGTTCTTTGGAAAAATTGAGTGAATCAGCCTCTTTTTCATTCTGGTCCAGCCTTGTGATTTCTGCTGCAACCCAAATTATTTTTGCTCTAGTGACCTTGTGCTTTCTCCTGCTTGAAGTCAACCCTACAAAACACCTAAGTCCAGGATCATGCACCCGTTGGGACATTTTTGGTTCATGGAATGATGCCATCTACCCCTGTCCAGAATTGAAGTTTTGCAAAACTTGCACTAACAAGTTTCTTCATTTGGTAAACTAACCTCAACACCCTCTCATGCATCTAAAGAGACCCCACTCTGGAAGATTTGACCACCCCAAGTACTGCCTAGATGCCTCTGGCAATTTGTCAAACACCCTGTGTGCATAGACAGATTTGGCATGGTTGAAGGTTTTGTGTTGTGAACTTCCCCCTTGTCCAAACCAAGCTGTCTAGTAACCTTGTAACTGTCTCTAACCTAGGCCTGTGGATTTGCATTAGCTCTCCATCAATTTTGGTCGCCCTGGCATTTCGTTGAACGAGTGCCGTGCACGCCCAGAGCGCGAGGAGAGCGCGCGTTTTGCACGTGCTCGCGTCCGAGCCAGCACGCCCCCTAGATAAGTTTCTCCGAGCTCATCCTAACCCCCTCCCTCTCTCCACGTCACGTCAGAAGCCCCGACCGCCTCCTCGCCCCCTGCAGCGTCACCAGCAAGCCTCTTGGCGGCACGCCTGCGGCCGCATCCGCCACCGCCATGGGCGGCACCGCCCAAACCACCATAGCGCGCCAGCTCGCCTCCTTCGACAGTGGAGTGGTCGTCGTTAGCCCCTGGAGCTAGCCAGCCGCCGCCACGTCGCCTGCTCAAAGACAAGACGGCGGTCCACCGACGAGCTGATCCACGACCGCCGCGAACCGACATGGTTGTGCTATAAAAGGAAGCCCCCGAGCTCCTCCGAGCACTCAGGCAGCCTCACACCGTCTCCCTAGTGCCCCCGTTGCCATCAATTGAAGAGGAACATGCCGTCTTCACCCTCTCCGGTCAGCTCGGCCGCCGCCTCGTCCCGGTTCACCCCGGCGCCACCAGGGCCTCCCCCACCCTTCCATCACCACCACTCGGCTCCTCATCGTCTTGCGGAGCCGCCTGCACTAACTACGACGGAGCATCACCCTAGCCCGAGCCCCCAAATCCACCGAAGCTTTCCCTCCGCCGTAGAGCTCGCCGCCGGCGATTCCCTCCACCCCCGACGACCCTGCAACCACCGGAAGAACCGCCCCAGATCTGCGGATCCATCCCTGCCCTCAGCTCCCCGCAAGGAACCGCCGTTCACCGGCGACGATCGCCGGAGTCCCGCCTCTGCTCGGGCAGAGGAAGAAGAGGGAGTGGAGACCAGTCAAACATGACTAGTGGGCCCCCTGGACCTACTGTCAATGACTCCCCGCGCGGTCCACGCTGGATAAGTGGAGGCGTAAAACCTCAAGTACGCCTCCTCTGCCCGAAAGCGTAATCTCGTTTGAAACGTTTTCTTTTTCTGTTTTTATTAAAAACAGATTTTTACCAAAACTTTGACTAGCTATAACTTTTTAAATATAACTCCAAATGAGTTGATTCTTTTTCCTACCTCTCTCAAATATTGTCTAGTTTATTTTAAGATTTATTTCAAAAAAATTTAGACAACTTTTTGGTACTGTTTTCAAACTATATATTGATTCAAAAATATTTTAAATAGGATTTTTGGAGAGAGGAGAGAGCCTTCAAGAGTCTTGGAATGCACCCTGCCTCCCAACGACTTGAAGGCAAGCATTCTGATCCCTGGCATAATATTGTGTATGTTATTTGACACGGTGACAACACCACCTCGACACGGGGTATACGTCATTTTATGTGATGATGTGTTCCTACTCATGAGTGCATATTAATGATTTCATGCTATTGGAGTTTGATATGGTTGTCATGGTAATCACCGTCATATGCCTTTCATGCATACCGAAAGGGAATCCGGGAATGCCTCTGTCTTGGGTAGACACGGTCTTGTCCCTAGCCCTCCATCGAGACGGTCGTGTCCGGTATGGCACGAGGGGGTATGTCGCGTGATGATTCTGTCTGTTGGTTGAAGTATATATTGTTATGCTAATCATGCAGGGAATATTTAAACCTCCTGAGTCGACCGTAGATCGAGTCTTGTTCCAGTAACCCCCATACTTGTTTCGTGCTGCCACTTGTCCCTGCCATAGGTAGGGTGCAGTTCGATAAGTTGTCAACCCCTTTCCTAGCACACACCATACAGAGAGGCCATGGTGGAAGATACCGGAGGCATCCGGTAGGCAAGCCACCTGGTCCGGGAGCATGGGTGTTTCGGTTGTATCCGAAGGGGTAGCTCCCCTAGTTTGCGCGCGGTATAAATTTTGTGATCCCATGTTACGTCGAGGTTGTAGCCTCCCCACTTAGAGTTTCGCTTAACGGGTGTCGTGGGTGATTCCAGACACCGGTAATTTAGGTTGGTGTGTGCGGATAGGTGTGTTTTCAGTTAAAAAGCCGTAGACGGAATTAGTCCCGATGGACTAAAGGAATCCGTTATTCGTGGGTAAAGAGTACATTCTCTGCAGAGATTAAACCTATTCGAATAGCTGTGTCCATGGGTAAGGACTACGATGCAGGATGGGTCAAGTGTCGGTCTTAGTGTCGGTCTTCGGAGGAGAAACTGTTAAACCAGAACTGGGATCACGACTTGAGACTTGTGATGATCATGATTATTATTTGTTGTGGACTAACCCGTTATATTATTGGAATTATCGAGTATCCCTGGGATGGTTCTACCTCCTGGATATTCACTGTGATTATTTATAAGCCCTTTATGTGGTTCGCTGAGATGCCCGACTGTGGCATGCTTGTCGTTTATTTACCTTATAAGCCCTTTATGTGGTGTCGCTGAGATGCCCGATTGTGGCATGCCTGTTATTTATTTATTTTATAAGCCCGTTATGTGGTGTCGCTGAGACGCCCGACTATGGCATGCTTGTCATTTATTTATCTTATAAGCCCTTTATGTGGTGTCGTTGAGACGCCCGACTGTGGCATGCTTGTTATTTATTTTATAAGCCCTTTATGTGGTGTCGTTCAGACGTCCGACTGAGGCATTTCTCTTTGTTTACTAACCTTTCGAGGCGTCGCTTCAGACACCCGATCGGCGCATTTTATTACTACTATGTTATTGCATATCCACAAATAACCTGCTTGCATGCATCAGATTTTTTTTTTGTGACTGACGTCATGATCTTAAAAAAATTTCCGAACATAATTATCATTGTTATATTATACCCGTGTTCATAATGTTTGCGAGTACATTCAAAAGTACTCACAGGCTTGTCCCTGGCTATTGTCTTGGCCAGATTTCTTGCGCGGAGAGGAGCGGCCGTGATGACAGCCCCGGAACCTAAGCAATGGTGATAGCAGCCTCGCGAAGATAGGAGTTATCCTGGTCAGCTGTTCCTGTGGGAAATGGAGTCCCATAGATGCTGATGATCCACAAACCGCTTCCGCCATCAACCACTAGAAACCAAATTGTTGTACTAACAGGCCAGAATGGTCTTGTACTACATATTTTGCATTTTGCTTGGAATTTCTGTATCAAGTTGGTGCCTCATCAGCTAACATTAATCCTGGGGCTGGTGAGCACAAGGGCCATTTTCTGGAAATTAATACCCGGAAAACCGGTCGTCACAAACTTGGTATCAGAGCCAGGCTGAGCATTGGCTAATCCTATCTTAGCCAGGTCGAAAAACCTAGGTAAACCAACCCATCAGACCTTAACCAAACCCCGACCAAGCTTCCCGTGCAAGATAGCCACACAGTGAGCCTGGCACCTTTTTACAGTCGGTGCCCAACCTATCATCTTAGCTCACGATCACGCGCCAAAGGACCGACGCCCAATATGTCCCATCCGCAAGCGTGCGAAGGAAGACTCCGTCCCCTTTTCTATAAAAAGGGCACGCTAGCCTCAACCCAGCACATCACAGCCTCTCCCCCGAACCAAGCCATAATGCCTGGCCCCGTAGTGCACAATGAGACCACAACAACCAACCTTGGAGGTTTTGTGACCATACTCGCAAACCTCACCCGTCGTGCCTATGCGTTAGAAGAGCCCCCAGAATATGTTGTGTACCAAGGACCCATGAGTGGTGAGAGCCGTCAATTCAGGCCATCGTGCACATCTACGGTAGGGGTGCATGGCGAACGCCTCTGAGTTCACTTTGGGAGGACAACTTCCTTCGAGCCACAAGCCATCCAGCTAGCTGCTCGAGAGGCTATAGTTCAACTCCGGCAGTTGTCGCCCAGAGTTAACTGTCGCTCGTTCTCTGCTACCCCAGACGTGAAGGGTATGGTAGACCACCCCAAGTTGCCAACGGAGATCACGAGACGGATCCTGCATTGTTGCACCTAGTGCGCTATGTAGGTGCACTAGAGGCACTGTTCGATCAAATCACCATTGATCTGATCGCAGCTCGTGGAGAGCTGGTTAGCCGAGACCCGGCAAGCAGGGATTTCGAGCCCGACGCCGACAACCCAGTCGTGTTGTTCGGACACCTGATCGAGACCCTGAGGTCAGCCCCAGCCATCAACCAAGGTGCTTTGATGACCCCAGAAGTGCTTCGTCGCCTTTTGGGAGCACACTCCAACGGGATTGTGGCCAACAATCTCCGCAATGGTCATCATCGCCACCCCGACCCTGCAGCCCCTGAACCACCTCCAGCTAATCCCGACGGTGAGACCCATGGAGAAGCCTCGACATCCACAAGGCACGCCCGTTTGGATATAAACGAGGTAGACTAAGTCACCCGAGTAGTGCCGAGTCTCAGTGTATCCTCGTTTTGTAATCGTGTGACCTTGTAAATAAACGCAGCCTGTTGTTGTGCCTCTGTTTTAATAGTAACCTTGCATAATTGTGTCAGCCTGCAGTTGCATTTTTATTTCAGGCACAACTACCAAAACCAACCCCGACGACACCCACAGTAAAACGTCCCTTTTGTGAGATATGTGTATCTGTGGCTTTGACCCCGACCCTTGGAGCTGATCTAGCAAATTTATTACCTTTCACCATCAGAATAACCCAGCCGGATGCTATATAAGAAGGCCACCTCATGACCTTGCCAAGCACCCTCCCTCGTGCACCACCCTCACAACCATTTCTTGCCATGCCGAGCCCTAGTATTTATCTCGAGAACCCCGGATGCAACCCGGGTAGCTTTGTCAAAATATTGTGGGACTTTACCTGCAGTACCATGGGTTCTACCCAGCCACCCCAGTACGAGCTGTTCAAATCGAGAATCACCCCTTCCACCTCGAATTATTGGGCAGCAGTACACATTCCTCCCGTAGACTCCAACCAAGACCCAACGGAGGTCTCCTTCGTGGGGAAATCTATGCCGACCCCACATATGGCCATAGAAGCTGCTGCGTACGAAGCGATTACTAGCCTTCGATTCGCGGTACCCTATGCCAAATAACGAGGGTATTATTACTTTCCGAGCCGTGCAGCACCGGAGAAGTAATATCTTTTCGTGGACGATTTGAGAGAGACCCAGATCGCCAACCTTGTCCAAAGACGTCATCGCTCAAGAACGTTTGAACCAGCGAGTAATGGGTTATCTCCAAAGTCTCGCTAATTTGAATCCTCAGATTGCCATCGGCAGACCACTGAGACCCGACCAGGAAAGACACATACATCGACTGGTCAATCCACTCCCCTCGATAGAAGAGGAGTGTGTCCCAGTACCAGAGACGTTTTCTCGGGACCCCGTCTAGTTACCGTTTTCATTTTAGACGTCACTGATGTGTTTATTATTGCAGCATTTATTATTGCGTTGTAACTTATGCGTGGTACCCCGAGGTTGTGCGGCGAATAAATTATTTAGTTTCTATTTATTTGAGTAGTTTTGATGTGGTTTAACGCTAGATTTTTCTGATTTCTCTCGCGAAAAATCCTGGAGTGAGATTTCTTTTCCCTGAGTTGCTGCACCGTTTATCTTCTCACTACATGGATTATTTTTATTCACGCAGCACCACGGCAGCAGACCCACAACCACTCGGACTCATACACTGCTTGCAAAGACACGTAACCGTGTTGCATCTCACCAACCCCTCGCTAAGCGCACCACAGCCTCCAAAGGAAAGATTAGCGGATAATCATCCGGATACTAGTCACCTCCGGCACACCGACAACACTTAACACCCGGCATCACACCTAGTCCTGTGATCAGCGCCACCGCGGAGAGCCAGCACCCGAGCGGCAGCATCACGGCGATCATCGAGGATCATCGCGCACAGGAGCACGGAGAGCCCCAGCACTGCCGGCAGCCCTCCGCACACCAGGATCACGTACCAGTCCGGCACCGCCTCCGCCATTAGAGCTTCGTCTCGAGCTCCTGTAAGCAGTAATGGAGGAGAACGAGGAGGAGAAGCGAGGCCAGGTGCGAAGAAGAAGTAGGAGCACCGCAGTCATTTTATAGCTCGAGATCGGTGTACGGTGGGCGAAGTCCACCAGCGCCGCTCGTCTCCCGATCGCCGGTGTTCGGAGGCGAATCCATGGCAAAGGCCGACAACGACCGACCATGAGGTGAGTGCACGCTGCACCGGCAGAAGCACGCCGCCACACTACCGCAGAAAGCCTAGATGCCCTACTGAGCTAGACGTCATTGGTGAAGAAAGCGCGAAAGCGCAAGGGAGAGAGGAAGAAGAGAGAGCCAGAGGAAGAAGGAGAGATCGACAATGGGCCCCTGGGTCCACTCATAGCTGTGAGGGAGCACTGTGCTCTCGGGTACGACCAGCATATTTTAGAATTTAGAATTTATTCTAAATTTACTGCGTCCAACATAGAAATCGCTCGTTTTTCCGTAAAACGTGGATTTCTCCACACAACGCCAGTGTCCCACACTGTAGTTTTACACCACTTATTGCCCTCTCACTGTAGCCGCATTTTACCGCTTAAGTAAAGTAATTGTTTTGACCTGGTAAAAGTATTATTTTCAAAAACAATCCTTAGCAAATCTCGAGGACGAGATTTTTCTTAAGGGGGGTAGTATTGTAACACCCCAAAAATTTAACCAGGTTTTAATTATTAAAATTTTGCCAGGAGTTTAAAGATTTTACTATCTGGATTTTCTGTTGATTTCAGAACCCCTTTTCTTTAATATTGAGGAGTTTTACCCGAGTGGAAACTTTCCAAAAATGTATTGGACTTCCATGCTCTCTCAATATAAAAATTCTTAATCAGTAGATTTTATTTATTTAATTATATCTCTCTGAGCTTTATTCCTTAAAATGACTTCCATTAGTTTTGGAGCTCTTTTTGAACTACCACCATTTGATAAATTTAACTAAAATTCCAACCAAAATTTGGAGATGTCATGTGATGTTTCTAAATCACTTTTATGCAAAAATATATTTCATTCATTGCATATTTTAAGTTCTACACCTAATTTTCAAATCTTGTCCAGTGGGCAGTTTTGCACTACAGCCTATTTGAATATTTCTTTAAAGCCTCCACCAAAATTATGGGATGTCAGTGGTAGCATGCAATCCAACTTTATGCAAAAACCTAGTGATGTTCTTTGGAAAAATTGAGTGAATCAGCCTCTTTTTCATTCTGGTCCAGCCTTGTGATTTCTACTGCAACCCTAATTTTTTTGCTCTAGTGACCTTGTGCTTTCTCCTGCTTGAAGTCAACCCTACAAAACCACTAAGTCTACCCCCTGTCTAGAATTGAAGTTTTGCAAAACTTGCACTAACAAGTTTCTTCATTTGGTAAACTAACCTCATCACCCTCTCATGCATCTAAAGAGACCCCACTCTGGAAGATTTGACCACCCCAAGTACTGCTTAGATGCCTCTGGCAATTTGTCAAACACGCTGTGTGCATAGACAGATTTGGCATGGTTGAAGGTTTTGTGTTGTGAACTTCCCCCTTGTCCAAACCAAGCTGTCTAGTAACCTTCTAACCGTCTCTAACCTAGGCCTGTGGATTTTGCATTAGCTCTCTAGCAATTTTGGTCGCCCTGGCATTTCGTCGAACGAGTGCCGTGCACGCCCAGAGCGCGAGCAGAGCGCGCGTTTTGCATGTGCTCGCGTCCGAGCCAGCACGCCCCCTGGATAAGTTTCCCCGAGCTCATCCTAACCCCCTCCCTCTCGCCACGTCACGCCAGAAGCCCCGACCACCTCCTCGCACCCTGCAGCGTCGCCAGCAAGCCTCTTGGCGGCACGCCTGCGGCCGCATCCGCCACCGCCATGGGCGGCACCGCCCAAACCACCACAGCGCGCCAGCTCGCCTCCTTCGACAGTGGAGTGGTCGTCGTTAGCCCCTGGAGCTAGCCAGCCACTGCCACGTTGCCCTGCATCACAGTAGGGCGGTCCGCCGACGAGCTGATCCACGGCCACCGCGAACCGACATGGTTGTGCTATAAAAGGAAGCCCCCGAGCTCCTCCGAGCACTCAGGCAGCCTCACACCGTCTCCCTAGTGCCCCCGTTGCCATCAATTGAAGAGCAACAGGCCGTCTTCACCCTCTCCGGTCAGCTCGGCTGCTGCCTCGTCCCGGTTCACCCCGGCGCCACCAGGGCCTCCCACACCCTTCCATCACCACCACTCGGCTCCTCGTCGTCTTGCGGAGCCGCCCAGACCCCCAACTACGATGGAGCATCACCCTAGCCCGAGCCCCAAAATCCACCGAAGCTTTCCCTCCGCCGCAGAGCTCGCCGCCGGCGATTCCCTCCACCCCTGACGACCCTGCAACCACTGGAGGAACCGCCCCAGATCCGCGGATCCATCCCCGCCCTCAGCTCCCCGCAAGGAACCGCCGTTCACTGGCGACGATCGCCGGAGTCCCGCCTCTGCTCGGGCAGAGGAAGAAGAGGGAGTGGAGACCAGTCAAACATGACTAGTGGGCCCCCTGGACCCACTGTCAATGACTCCCCGCGCGGTCCACGCTGGATAAGTGGAGGCGTAAAACCTCAAGTATGCCTCCTCTGCCCGAAAGCGTAATCTCGTTTGAAACGTTTTCTTTTTGTGTTTTTATTAAAAACAGATTTTTACCAAAACTTTGACTAGCTATAACTTTTTAAATATAACTCCAAATGAGTTGATTCCTTTTCCTACCTCTCTCAAATATTGTCTAGTTTATTTTAAGGTTTATTTCAAAAAAAATTAGACAACTTTTTGGTACTGTTTTCAAACTATATATTGATTCAAAAATATTTTAAATAGGATTTTTGGAGAGAGGAGATAGCCTTCTAGAGTCTTGGAATGGACCCTGCCTACCCACGACTTGAAGGCAAGCATTATGAACCCTGGCATAATATTGTGTGTGTTATTCGACACGTTGACAACACCACCTCGACACGGGGTATACGTCATTTTATGTGATGATGTGTTCCTACTCATGAGTGCATATTAATGATTTCATGCTATTGGAGTTTGATATGGTTGTGATGGTAATCACCGTCATATGCCTTTCATGCATACCGGAAGGGAATCTGGGAAAGCCTCTGTCTTGGGTAGACACGGTCTTGTCCCTAGCCCTCCGTCGAGACGGTCGTGTCCGGTATGGCACGAGGGGGTATGTCGCGTGATGATTCTGTCTGTTGGTTGAAGTATATATTGTTATGCTAATCATGCAGGGAATATTTAAACCTCCTGAGTCGACCATAGATCGAGTCTTGTTCCGGTAACCCCCATACTTGTTTCGTGCTGCCACTTGTCCCTGCCATAGGTAGGGTACGGTTCAGTAAGTTGGCAACACCTTTCCTAGCACACACCGTACAGAGAGGCCATGGTGGAAGATACCGGAGGCATCCGGTAGGCAAGCCACCTGGTCCGGGACCATGGGTGTTTCGGTTGTAGCCGAAGGGGTAGCTCCCCTAGCTTGCGCGCGTATAAATTTTGTGATCCCATGTTACGTCGAGGTTGTAGCTTCCCCACTTAGAGTTTCGCTTAACGGGTGTCGTGGGTGATTCCAGACACCGGTAAGTTAGGTTGGTGTGTGCGGATAGGTGTGTTTTCAGTTAAAAAGCCGTAGACGGAATTAGTCCCGATGGACTAAAGGAATCCGTTATTCGTGGGTAAAGAGTACATTCTCTGCAGAGATTAAACCTATTCGAATAGCTGTGTCCATGGGTAAGGACTACAGTCTGGGATGGGTCAAGTGTCGGTCTTAGTGTCGGTCTTCGGAGGAGAAACTATTAAACCATAACTGGGATCACGACTTGAGACTTGTGATGATCATGATTATTATTTGTTGTGGACTAACCCGTTATATTATTGGAATTATTGAGTATCCCTGGGATGGTTCTACCTCCTGGATATTCACTGTGATTATTTATAAGCCCTTTATGTGGTGTCGCTGAGACGCCCGACTGTGGCATGCTTGTCATTTATTTACCTTATAAGCCCTTTATGTGGTGTCGCTGAGATGCCCGACTGTGGCATGCTTGTTATTTATTTATTTTATAAGCCCTTTATGTGGTGTCGCTGAGACGCCCGACTGTGGCATGCTTGTCATTTATTTACCTTATAAGCCCTTTATGTGGTGTCGCTGAGACGCCCGACTGTGGCATGCTTGTTATTTATTTTATAAGCCCTTTATGTGGTGTCGTTCAGACACCCGACTGAGGCATTTCTCTTTGTTTACTAACCTTTCGAGGTGTCGCTTCAGACACCCGATCGACGCATTTTATTACTACTATGTTATTGCATATCCACAAATAACCTGCTTGCATGCACCAGAAAAAAAATTGTGACGGACGTCATGATCTTAATTTTTTTTCAGAACATAATTATCGTTGTTATATTATACCCGTGTTCATAATGTTTGCGAGTACATTCAAAAGTACTCACAAGCTTGTCCCTGGCTATAGTCTTGGCCAGATTTCTTGCACGGAGAGGAGCGATCGTGATGACAGCCCCGGAACCTAAGCAATGGTGATAGCAGCCTCGCGAAGATAGGAGTTATCCTGGTCAGCTGTTCCTGTGGGAAATGGAGTCCCATAGACGCTGATGATCCACAAACCGCTTCCTCCATCAACCACTAGAAACCAAATTGTTGTACTCACAGGACAGAATGGTCTTGTACTACATATTTTGCATTTTTCTTGGAATTTCTATATCAAGTTTGTGCCTCATCAGCTAACAGTAATCCTAGGGCTGGTGAGCACAAGGGTCATTTTCTGGAAATTAATACCCGGGAAACCGGTTGTCACAGGCCGCGCCGCCGCCCAGAGCAGCACCCCCTCCGCCGCAATGGCCAAGACAGATGGCCGGTGGCCGGGGCGGCGCGGGATTTGGCGCCGATGGCTATAGTTCGGGTGCTTTCGCGGGGGACAGCCGCAACCCTCCGCGCGGTCAGTGGGGTGATGACGGCTATAATGCATATGGAGAAGGTCAACATCGTGGATCATCGTCTACCAGGGGTGGGCGCGGCTACGCTTGGACGGGTAAGGGTGCTCCCAGTAGGGGTTTTCAAGGACCGCTAGGCAACTTCGTGGAAGGTGCGGTTGGTCCCAACAACCATTCGTACAGGGGCCGTTACCGTGGAGGTCGAGGTAGGAACCGGCGCCCTCCTCCTCCACGCCTCTTGCCCTCTGCTACTGGCTCTGAGGTGAGCCCTGTGGAGGTGCCTGATGCTAGCCCAACTCTGCCATCTGTTGCGGTGGAGACGGTTTGGGCGTTGGCTACTGTGGCGATTCCAAAGGCAGAGTCAGCCTAGTGATGCTGGATCTGACAAAGGTACAGAAAGGTCCGAGGGTGACAAACCATCTAAGTGGGCTATTAAGAAGAAAAAGTTGACATGTTTTCGGTGCGGTGAACCGGGACACTTTGTGGCAGAGTGCACCGCTGAGTTATGTGTTTTATGTCAGAAACCGAAGCATGTCGCAGCAGAGTGTCCTCTTCTTTTGGGGCCCAAGCCCACGGTTAACATATATGGAGTCTGTTGTTCGGAGCTGATGTTCTTTGAGACACCAGATTTGGCACATGTGTTGCATATGGTGGAAACCTCCTTCCCAGGTGTGGTGAAGGTGGTCAACGGTCCCTTGACTGAAGCTCGAATTATTCAGCAGATACGGGAGCTGGCGTGTGACGCCACCGATTTGACCGTACACTAATCATGCACGCAAATGTGTACGACCAAGATCAGGGACTCACTGGAAGATATCACAACACAACTCTAGACACAAATTAAAATAATACAAGCTTCATATTACAAGCCAGGGGCCTCGAGGGCTCAAATACAAGCTCGATACACAAGAGTCATGGAAGCAACAATATCTCGAGTACGTATATAAATTAAACAAGGATGCCTTAAGAAGGCTAGCACAAAAGCAACACGATCGAAGAGGCAAGGCCTCCTGCCTGGGACCTCCTAACTACTCCTGGTCATCGGCGGTCTCCATGTAGCAGAATCCGTTGGCGGTGGCATCTGGCTCCAAGGATCCACCATCTGGTTGCGACAATCGTAAAGAAGGAAGAAGGGGGAAAAGGGGTAGCAAAGCAACTATGAGTACTCATCCAAAGTACTCGCAAGCATCAGATCTATACTAAGTATGCATTGGTATCAAATGGAAGGGCTGTATCTGTGGACTGAACTGCAGAATGCCAGAATAGAGGGAATGCCTAGCCTATCAAATACTAGCATCTTCAAGCAGCTGCAAGCGTCTTACAGCATGTAGAAGAGTAAATAATAGCAATTTATATTTATCAAACTGGTTGTAGCAACAATGCCCAGAGATCCTTCCTCGACTCCCTGCGAGAAAGCAATCCCGGAGCCACATAACTCAAGTATCCATTTCTAGTTGTATTAGATCAAGATATAAGTCTGAACGTCCATTACCGTGGACACGGTATTCGAATATGTATCTTCCCTGCAGGGGTGCACCACGTTTTCCAACACGCTCGATCTCTCTGGCCGGACACACCTTTCTGGGGTCAATGCCCGGGCTCGAAAGATCAACACGTCGCAGCCCTACCTAGGCTCATCAGAGAGGTCCCCGCCGGTCTACATCCTAAGCACTCCGGGGTCTTGGCCCATCGCCTATTGCACTCCGGGTCGTTGTACGCAAGGGGATACCAGCACCACCAGTGAAGTGGATGGCACGGTCCGGCCCGGCCACAATGTTGAACTGGACGTCTGACAAAGCTTCGGCTGATACTGCGATGTCGAGGCCCATAACTATTCTCGCGTGGTGGTTAGTGCGTAAAGGCCAAAGGCCAACTCAGAACAAATACCCAAACCATAGTGTATTATTAGCTTGCGGAGACGAGCAGAGACTCACGATAATGTGACCCCGTCGCCCCGTCTCGAGGAAATACGGCAAGGGCAAGCCCAGCCCACTCGAGGGCTGCCTGACTTCCCGGTCGTGCCTCGTAACCATCTTGCGGGTGCTCTCCGGGCCCGCCCGACTTTCCCAAAGGTCTCAAGTAATGTCAGGGTATCCGTGTGTCCAAACATCAAGGGGAAACCCCAAGGAATCACCCTCGGAGGATTCCACTCAATGTAATCATCAAGGTGAACGTAAGAGGGACCACCCTCGAGGTTCACACTTGAGGTGTTGAACGACAGAGCGGTATCAGGAATGGTGAAAGAGGAAATCACCCTCGATGACCACGACCGTATAGCTACACTACAAAATTATCATCAGGAGTGCGTTATGAGGGATCACCCTCGGCACTCGATAGTAGCTCTGCAGAGTCGAGCAACAAAAGGGGGGTGATGTGATGTGAGCTGTCGGGCTCTGGTCGTCAATCACGTAGATCGAGTCGTCGATGATGAAGCAGGGGCAACAAGGACAAGTGGGGGTCACTAATGGATCACTAACCAACCTATACTAAGCAGTTTAGGAGAAGCAGGTAGCACTACGTACTAGGAAAAGGCCTACTAATGGCGCACCTTATTTGGCCATTAATGGCGCATTAGTGGTGTGCCATTAGTGCCACGCCATTAGTGCCACGCCATTAGTGCCACGCCATTAATGGCACCTCAGATGCGCCATTAGTATATACAACAGTGCGCCATTAGTATGCCTCCCAGGGGGCCATGTATACCCAGGTGCTTTGGCATACTAATGGCGTACGACAACAAGATGCGCCATTAGTAACTTCGGCTTACTAATAGCGCACTGTTTAATGATGCGCCATTAGTATCCTTTGGCATACTAATGGCGCACTGTGATGTGATGCGCCGTTAGTATGAATATTAGGTTTTTTTTTATTTTTTTATTTTCTGTTTTTTGCACAGGTTACAAAATGTATAATTGGACAAAATATAGACAACACACATCAACAACAGATTCATCGAATACAATAGAAGATTAGTCTCTGAATACAATTCATCATATTAGTCTCCGAATACAATTCATCATATTAGTCTCCGAATTGAAAAGACCGAACAAAGATAGAACATTATATTACAAGTCTTGAGACCGCGAGTAGCGAGTTTGTCTTCACATTACAAGTCCATATCGATCATCTAAACTACCATCACATAGAAGAGAGCTGCGGTCATCACGGTGAGCATCATCACGATGAAAATCGTCTTCATCCGGTTCCTCCAACGCTCCCTCCCCTCTCCCGCTAGATAGCGGGCGTATCTAGATTCGCCTCGGCCCTAGTGGTGTACCCTTTGTAATCAAGTACCGCTGAATCGGTGAACCTGTCTCCGACACTCCTCCCAGTCGTCGTAGACTCCGGGAACCTTACCCTTGTACATGACATACGACGGCATCGCTATGCACTAGCCAAACGAAACGTTAGTACCAATTCACAGACAATACATAAGCAATATATAAGTATGCAACAGAATGATCGGAAGATAAAAGCAAGACATTAATAGCATCGATTACATCTAAGTTGAACGACTCTCGAAACCAAAGATACATACTACAAGTTCATTAAAGTTTAATTACAACATGAGCCAATCGATGTTTCAGAACTAGACACAGCATCACTGCTTTCGACTCGACTCAAGGGACCGGAGCGTGGATGAAGCCGTCATCTATCGTGGGAGTCATGAAATAACGGGCGTTGTCAGCCTGCATTTGTAGCATTGTGTCGATGTCACTATTGGACGGTTGATTTCTGAGGTAGAACTGCCCTAAGGTACGAAGGACATCTTGATGGATGATTTCCGCGAACTCCGACTGGATGCGAAAGAATTCTTGTCTGATGTCCGCGTCCTGGATTGCCGACACGCTCGCGGCCCAATCTTTGAGTTTACTCGGTAGCAGAAGTTGATGATGGTCCCGTCGATCGCCGCATGTGATGGATGGCGTAGTAGGCACCCTTCTGACCGCCAGGCGGCTGCTTGACGCAGCAGAACGTCATATTATGGGAGAACACGTGCTTGTCATACTTACGAATAGGCCTGGTGAAGGTGCCTCCAGATTGGGCGTAGCCGGGGAGAACATCATCAAGAACCTTCTTGACATTTGTGTAGTCTATGTTCGACTGACGGTCCGGGTCGAAATACGTGGCCATGGAATATTTGGGGCTTAGGAGGATGAGTGTGCAATGTGTTTCACTTCAGAAAACACGGAATGTTAAAAGAAAAGCGATCGAAATCTAAGAATTCATATGTTACGGGCGGTTGAGGGAGGACTTACTCGGGAAAGTAAGGCACGAGGAAGTTATCCTTATCTTGGTTTGCCAGAATGACGCCTTCGAGGTAAGAACTCGCGACTTGCGGTCCCCAGCGCTGCCCAAGATCTTGCTCACGATGTCCGGGGTCTTGTCGCGAATGATCCGCATCTCCATACTCAGCGAAAATAGCCGAACGAAGGTGTAGTGCAGTGGATGAAGGTTCAACATAGCGTGGATGTCATCAAACCGCAGGACGATCGTACGCCCGATGGAGTTATCCACAAAGCCCTTGCCCTCTGGCACCTTGGCCACGAAAACCGGGTATGCCACATCCTTCTCTCGAGACGCCGCTTCTCCAAAGAAAGAACACTGTCATGCAGACTCCGCATAGCACCGGGTTGCAGCATTGAGCATATTTGTCGGTAGCATCGCCCTACCCGCCACATGCACCCTCCTCGAGATATCCTCAGGTGAAGGTGGCCCGTCCTGAGCATGGATCGTACTCGGTGCTGGCTGGCCCGCACCCTTGTTAGTCTTTCTTTTGCGTTCCTTCTTCTTCTCCTGTAATGGGACCGAGTTCTGCTCACAGACCGCCTTCTTGAGTGTGTTGGGGCTGATAATATTTCGCACCTCGCCTATCTGAGGCTCGGTGAAGTCGGCAGCTGGAGGCGTCTCCACGAGAGCTGAACGGCAGACGACGCTGTTGCAACTTGGCTTCTCCGCGGTACCAGCTAGATCGCGCACGTCTTTTGTTGGGTTGGGTTCTTGAGAAGGAGGCCCCATGAAGTCGCCACCGTACCCATGATCGGCAAAGTACTGATCGACGTTGGCAAATGTATATCGTCGTCGTTCTGATCCTGTGCCATATGCATGTTTGTATCCAGTGGCATAGGGATGTCCGGCACCGTTGCGGCGGTCTTGCCATGGGGCCGACTTGGCGCCGGCACGACTGGCGCTGTTGTCTTTGGGGTGGTGTCCCCGCCCCTGCATTTAATCTGGCTCTTCGGCCAAAGCAAGGGCCAGCTCAAGAAGGCGCTGAGGGTCATCACGTCATCATCGTCGGCCCCGACGGGTCGAACCGGAGGTAACAACTCATTGCAGCTTGGCAGCACCCGAACCAGTTGAACCCTAAACAAGTTGGGTGGCATCTGGGTACCGTGGAACAAGGGGTTGCCCGGTTGAACAATTTTGCCCTTGGCGACATCGACCAACTCGTTGTTCACGAAGTGCAGGAGAGTGCACGAACGTCGGCGGCGCCCTCTGAAAACATGTAGGGCGTCGGGGATGCCCAACAAAGGCAAGGAGATGAAGTACTCGCCGAGAGAGGCTTAATTAGTTACCGTGATGATGGCGTCGAGCTCGGCTAATGTCGAGGCACCGCCAACAATGGGCGTCAGTTGACGGAGGGGCCGCTTGCTGCAGAGGTGGCGGCGGCTTACACCGGGTGCATTAAGCTCCGTGCGGCGTCGGAGTCACCAATGCCGCCTCCGCCGGAGACACCAATGGCCCCGCCATCGCGTTCAGCCGAGTTGCTGGCCGTGAATCTAGGAATCGGGCGGCCCCTGTACGCCTCGCAATCCACGCACTCAACCCCTCGATCAAGGTAGGCACAATGGCGGTGATCGTCGCTCCGAGTTGTTGTTGCACTTGCTCTTGGACAATCTCTGGAATCCGCGCCACCTGTGCCTTGAGTTCTTGAACCTCGCGCACCTGGCTTTCCGAGCTAGTCTTTTTCTCCTTTCGCCCACCAGTGTTATAGTATGACGACCATTTTGTCGACAAGCCTTTGCCGGCCACACGACCAGCGGACGTCGGCCATCGAGCTTATCATTGGTCTTCATTACATTCAACGCCCTATTTAGAGTGGTGTCCCAAGGGTTGTCTTAGTTGACCCCTGCTCTTGCTTTCGATGCGCTGCGGAAGGAATGTGAACCATTTAGAAATTTGGCTTCATTAATTAGAGTGCAACCATATGGAGCTAATTACGCGGGGGTGTATTCCTTACCAGAACAAGCTCAAGCGCCCTGGTCTTCGGATCCGTGCTAAGCTCCTTTGTTTTCGGGTCCTTCTTGTACCGGGCCCTGACAAAGTTCCTGGTCTGCTTGTCACCGTATTTATCAAAGAAGGGCGGTAGGCCTTGCTCGGCACGGTCCGCCTCCTCCTTGACCCAAATAGGCACCGCCACTCAGAACCGCCCGGGACCGAGTGTGTGTTCCCCTAAGTTCAGCTCCCGCATTTCTTTCCCCCACTGACTTGATTCGGAGTTTGCGGTGCTCGAGCAATTGATCTTGAAGTCGTTGTAGTCATCTCCGGTGATCGAAGGATTTTTCTCCTTGATCTTCTCATAACTCTCACCTTTCTCGATCATTATCTTCACATTGCTTTTCCAAGTAGACAGGGCCTTGCTCATCTTCGTGAGGGCAGCATTGTTCACTTTATTACCTTTGAGGCTTGTGTTTTCAAATTCAGCGGGGAACTTGTATCATTCATGCAGCTTCGTGAAGAGGAGGTTGCGCAAATTCCCTCGGTCGATGCCTCGTGTTCTCGGTGTTGATCGAGACGGTGCTCAAGAATGCACCCGAGCTGAAGCGAGTACCCCTTGACTATTCGTTCGGGCGCCGTTGGATTCCCGTCGGAGTCCACTTGATAACTTCCTCCTTGAGGGTGCGAACGCAGTCGGGCGCCGGTCCTTCCATTGCCTCTTCGGTTGGCTGCCATCTGCGTGCGCCGCCATCATCGATGGTGGCATCCTCGGCGGCACCATCGGTGGTGGCATCGGTGGGGTCATCCTCGGCGGTACCATCGGTGGTCTCGTGGATCGGTGGGAAGGCAGCGTCCTCATACAAGTGAGGTTGTTCCTCCATCTCCGGGACAGCTCCCTGAATGCCTTGCCGCCCAACCCCGGCCTCATCGTTGTTGGCCATGTTTCTCTCTAAATAGGAACAAAGTTTGGTCAAAAAGTTGATTATTGTCAAGGAACAAGATCATGGTCTCATCATTTAGGGTTTGTCGACACTGAGGCATCCTAAAAGCTAAGCTTTTATAATTGAGGGTTTTTCGACGCCGAGGCACCCTAAAAGCCTAAGCTTTCATCATTTGTCACAAGTACCCCGGCCCATGCATTAGTCACAAGTACCCCATATGTCCTATTTTTAGCAAAGTCATGCTAAAATTCACGGAAAATTTCAGCATGACCTTTGCTGAAAATATGACATATGGAGTAATTCAATTTGCCGGAACGGAAGTTAATCGACATTCCAGCAAACTCAAGGGCCTCTCGGATGGACAAGGCCAAAAAGGCCTTCATCACAACATGGAAAATACATTGGCATGTGAAGAGGTGAAACAATATATGCATCTCCAAGCAGTATCATTCAACATTTTGGACAAACCACTACAAGCAATACTGGATCGTAATAACTTTGCTGTGTATTAGAGTTCTCGCTTGCTTTTATTGTTTCCACCCTTTATGCACGTGGTTTATAGTGTCCTGCAGAAAAGCTCTGCTTTTGAGTATGTGTGAAGAGAAACTTTCCTTGTATTTACTCCTCTGTTTCCAAAACACTTGTCGTTGTTTTAGTTCAAATCTGAATTAAAACCAGGACAAGTATTTTGGAATGGAGGGTGTAGTAACTTAGCAAGTACTACCTCTGTTTTTAAATGTAAGACGTTTTGACAGTTTAGTTGAACTGTGAAAACATCTCATATTTAGGAACAGAGGGTGTGCCAATTAAAGGAAGGTCATTCGTGTTCGAAAGACACAAGACAATGCATAACTGTGCTAGTAGTAAAACACGTAATCCTGCAAAACCAAAATACTTTCTTATTAACTGCAAGTGGGGAACACCAGGAGCAGAATTAATTGGCGGCTGCTCATGTCTAACAGCCTGCCAGTAGCTGAGCTCAAGACAAGTCTCACCAGATGAAATAAACGGGTTTCTAATAAGTGTGTAAAGAGTGATGATTCTTCTAGAGACATAGTAGCGCTTTCTAACATATTACATCGACAACCGAACTGTCACAAGTAAGAGACCTCATTAGGCTAAAAGCCAAAGCCCACAAGTACTTGTGAACTGAATCTTGCAAGTCCAACCCCATTGCTTGAATCCAGAGAAATAAAATTAGAATGCTCACAGGAAGAATAAACTCACACTAACACATAATTATTACCGATAGGCTAACACCACACATCTTCAAATAATTCCAATATAATGAGTTTGAGTAGAGAAAATGTCATTTCTATTACAACCAAATCCATTTACAAAGTACAAGTCTAAGAAAAGCTACAACACATCTTCTAACCATGAGAAGTAACCAACAAGCGGGGAGACAAGTACACTAAAAGAAGACATGTCGAAAATAGCTCAAAATCCCCACAGCCCAACGCAATCAATACCAATCGACCTCAAGTTCTGCTAATGTAAATAACGATAGATTGAAATAGTTGAGTACTCATGAAAAATGACAGGTTAAACTGACCTCAAAGTCTCTGACAAAATCCTCGCTAATGCTATGGCGAGCCTGGTACTTGAGAGATACACCGCTGCCAAAACCTATATGGGGATACACTGCCGTCAGCCAAAACCTACTAAATGAAAGGAACAAAAGTAAATAAATATCCATCGTTGCTTTGTTCAAGCTAAAAGTTCAGTTGTGCACTTAAACTACAATATATAATGAGAAAGGAATCCTCGAACGTATGATGCATCAGAGATTTCACTAGCGTGAAAGGTAGATATGTGCATCTATCTTGCAGGCGTCGGTAACCCCTAGTAACTAAATTGGTTGATCTTTAACTTAATGGGAGCAATTGCGAATGGACTCAAATATCGCTAACCTGGTATTTTCACCCACAACTCATTGTAAGGTGATATGCCTAGCAAATAAGAACTACAACAGAAAAAATCCACCAATGATGGACTGCAGCACCACGCTTAATTGATCCCCGCAATAAAGCTAGCACCACTTGTCCCGATACATACAGGATTACAGATACCAAGACCAAACTTGCGGCGCATAGATAGGGCGTGAATCCATCAGATTGAATGATCTTACGAAATATGGATGCTCCGCAGCTTTGGGTCGAGGCCTCAGATGACTAGTTTCGCTTCTGTATACTAATTAGTTCTCTTGCTGATTAGTTGGTCCCTCTATCCGTGAATGTCATTTCTCTTGCTGATTAGTTGGTCTCTGTCCGATTAAATAAGTAGATACCGGTTCTTTGTATATATCTATTTCCTCTTGCTTGGAACTTGGCGGTCTTCAAGATATGCTTGGTTTTGCAAAGTGCTTCTCTTGGTAGTCTTTGTTTCAGAATTTGTTCTTAGGTTGCCCTAGTCAGCTTTGGTGTGAACTTGTTCTAGTCAATACTCATCTCAATATTGTGACTGATCCTAATATGCCCTTGTAGCCGGATTTTGCCTTGAGTCTTTACTATCGTCCACAGTCATGTTTCTAGTCATTTGAACACCGTTAGCACCACAATCAACTCCAGCAGGAACTCCATATTGCTGAAGATTTCTATAACCAAGCCTTTGCTTATACTGAATCACAGGAACGCCGTGTTTCTGAAAATCAAAACTAAGACAATGGTCAATTTCCACTAAATAAACTTCCAAACAGTTTCCTAATAGGCAGAACATTTACGAAAACCAAAACTAAGCAGGCACATGCTTAAGAAGAACAAAACGGCTCACAAACATGACACGATACTTAAGTCTCCCAAGCACAAAGCACAACATGATTCTTCATGTCGATGGCGCCCACCCATACTTTTATAAACCAACTTTATCATCATGCGCTCCACATACTTATCTACAAATACTAAGAAACTTGCAACACTTACCTAGAAGGGAGGTGGTCGGGAGGAGCTCCGGAGGGAGAGGTCGAGGGCGGCGTCGGAGGTCGGAGAGGCCGCTGAAAGCGCCCGGCGGCGACGGCACCGGTGAGCCCCAAGAAGCGAGAGCGCTGCCAAGGGACGGCCCACGCTGCTGGCGCCCTCGTCCGACGGGCGGAGGCGGAGGAGGTGGAGGCGGAGCGGCCTTGGGCTTGGGCTGGGCGGAGAGAGGCGCCGGAGGAGGAGCGGGCGGAGGCCGAGGCGCCGAGGCGGGCGTCGGGCGGCCGAGGCGGGGCAGGCAGTGGCGCTGGAGAGGAGAGGGAAGGGATCGAGGCGAGGTGAGGGAGAGGAGAGGGGACGGGGATCGAGGGCCGGGGAGGAAGTATGGATGGTGGGGGCGGCACAATACTAATGGCGCACCACACCACGGTGCGCCATAAGTACATCCATACTAATGGCGCACCTCGCCCTGGTGCACCATTAGTATTTTTTTTATTTCGCCGAGCTAATCGGTTATCTTCCACCGACCTGATCCACATCAAGCTCCCTCTACTAGCTCGACCGTCAAGAGCCAGTTCTCACACCAGAGGTCCCGGGTTCGATTCCTGTGCTCCACAATTTTTTTTATGCATTTAAAATGTTGTTTGATACTTATTTGTGTCTAACTATGTTCAAACTTGTTTAAATCATAACAGTAATATTTTTTTATAAGACAGTAATATTTTTTTTAAAATATCATCAACCCGTAAGGCCGGGGGCGCGGGGGTGGGTGCGGGGGGTCGGCGGCGGCGGGTGAGTAGGGGAGGGGTGCGGGGGGTCGGGGGCGGCGGGTGGGGGGGGGCATCGAGGGTGCGGGGGGTCGGCGGCGGCGGCCGGTGGACCGGGGGGTGCTCGGCGGCGAGGGGGACCGGATCTGGCAAGGTGGGATAGCGATCGAGATGGAGGGGGATCGAGATCGAGTGTCCATGAAATTTAAAAATATTCATGATAGTTCAAAAAGTGCCCATGAAATACAATCGAGAAATGAAGGCTACGATTAAATACAATCGATCTTAGCTAGCTATCTGTTCACAATCTTCTTGCCCTTCTTTTTTGCAAATGGAGTTCTTCTGTGGAACGGACGTCCTTTAGGTAGGGTGGTCCTGCTTCTTCTTGTGGTGTATGCTGCTACTTCATCATCGTCGTCATGTTCGATCCTCGGGTCGCCGTACTTGTTGAAGTCTTTCTCATTGGCTACTCCATCCATTCCGATGATCTTCCTTTTGCCTCTCCTCACGACAACACGACTGGGCTTTGACGGGTCGGTAATGAAGAAGCATTGGTCAACTTGGGAAGCCAGTACCCATGGCTCATTTTTCGCGGTGAAGTTTGCGCCCGCGGTCTTGGATTTGGCTTCGGGTATAACCATGGTGGTGAAATACCGGTCTTCTTTTAGGACGCTCTTCGCCCATCTGACACGGAACATCGACCTTCTCTCCAGCGTAGCTCGGATCACAGAATCTCCTCGATCCTTCCGTAGTATCTGTCCTTGTCATTACCGTGTAGGATTCCATCGTTACCCCGGAGTTACGATAACCATCGCTCTTCATGTCCTTGGCCTCGGTGTAGAATGTGTAGTCATGATATCGTGACGCCTCATAGGTCATCAGGTTGTGCTCGGCGCCTGTGACAAGGCGAATATCGCTTGTTCTTCCGCGGAAGAATCCTCATGTAAAGGGTACGACAGAAGCTTCTGCTTGAACCAACGCGTGAAACATGAGTTGTGCTCTTTGATTATATCTCCGTCCGTCCTCTGTTGGCCTTGGTCATTGTACGTCTTCTTAATAAAGGTTTTGTGCTCTACCACCCAAGGATCGACCACGTCTATGTGTTGTAAGCGCGACTAGGTTTGCTCTTTCAAAGTCGGCGAAGTCGACCCTCTAAGTCGACATGCATTTCGTGGCGACCCTCACGGTGACCCCATCCAGCGAGCCTGCCGAGGTGCCTGCTGACGGGCAGACCAACGGGTTCTCAATGCCTAGATAATTCGTGCGAGGAGATGCACTCTTTGGTCGTAAAGCCCTCGCTATACTTCCCTCCGGACGTGACATGTTGCGAACGTATCCTTTGATGACACCATTCATCCTTTCGAATCGACATCATGCATGTGCAGGAACGCCGCCCAAGTTGGATGATATCCTCCACTATATGGACCAGCAGATGCACCATAACTTCGAAGAATGCGGGCGGGAAGTACATCTCAAGCTCGCATAGTATCACCACGATCTCTTCCTATAGCCTTCTGAGTTGCCTCACGCCAATCGACTTCCGAGAGATGACGTCGAAAAAGTTTCATAGGCCAAATAGCATTTCACGGACGTGCGCGTCCATGATCCCACGGATTGCAACTGGAAGTATCTGCGTCATCAAGACGTGGCGGTCGTGAGACTTCATCCCATCGAACTTCGCTTCACTGGGTCTAGGTATCTGCTTATCTTCCCTCAGAATCAGAAGGAAGTTTTACTCCTAGGAGGCAGGTGAAAACTGCTCGATCTCCTCGACTTAGAGTGAAGCACGCGGGAGGGTAGTCATTTCCGGTCTTTTGGCCTTTTGCCTTTGGCGACGACTTCATCGTGGTCTTGCTTCGCCTCATCATCATCATCATCATCATCATCATCATCATCATCATCATCATCATCATCATCATCATCATCATCATCATCATCATCATCATCATCATCATCATCATCATCATCATTAGCGTGAAGCTCCTGCCTGATGCCCATTGATTTCAAGTCTGCCCTTGCTTTCGCCCATCTTTGGTCCTCTCTCGCATGTTGAGCAGGTACCAAGCAGACTCTCGCACACGTTCTTCGTGATATGCATGACATCAAGGCTGTGAGGCACACGGTGGATCTTCCAAGATGGCAAGTCCCGTAAAATGACCTCGCTTTTCCATACCTTCAGCAGCGGCTCGCGCCTTTTGCTTCTTTCGGCGGTGGGCAGTCTTTCCAATTTTTCAACAGCTTGTCTATTTCCTCGCCGCTCCTCGCATACGGGCGTTTTCGGGTTCGGTTTCACCATCGAACAGATCCTTGCGTTTCCTCCACGGGTCATCGCCGCTAAGCCACCTTCGATGTCCCATGAACACGGTTTTCAAGACCCGGATCTCTATCTAGCTGGCGATACGTTGTGTCATCCATGCACCTTACGCATCCAGAAAATCCGTGGACTACCTGCCCCGCGAGATGTCCGTAATCGAGATAGTCGTGCACCGTCGTGAGCAGTGCGGCTCTCATAGGGAAATATTCTTTCTCTGCGGCGTCCCACGTATTGGCTGGCGTTTTCCATAGCGTGTCAAGCTCCTCTTTCAGCAGCCCCAGATACAGATTGATGTCGTTCCCTGGTTGTTTCGGCCCTTCAATTAGCATACTCATGTGAATGTACTTCCTCTTCATGCACAACCAGGGGGGAAGGTTGTACATCCACACAAACACAGGCCAGATGCTATGTGATTCTCCTGCTGCCAAACAGATTGACTCCATCGGTGCTCGCTACCAAAGATGATGTTCCTTGGATCCTTCCCAAATTCTGGGTCTTCGGTTCAACGCTTGCCACTGGCTCGCATCCTTAGGGTGACTCAGCATCTTGTCTTTTTTATCTATCTCCGGATCATTTGCGTCATCTTCTTGCTTCTTCTCCTCCCTATCCGCGTGCCAACGCAGGAGCTTTGCTACCTTAGGGTCCGCGAAATACCGCTGCAGACGAGGAGTGATCGGAAAGTACCACACCACTTTTCGAGGAGCTTTCTTCCTCTTCTTGTATCGAGTGACGCCGCAAACCGGACATATGGTAGACTCCGCGTGCTTTCCGATAAATGATGCAATTGTTCATGCACACATGGTATTTCACGTGCGGTAAATCCAGAGGACACACGATTTTCTTAGCCTCCTCCAAACTGGTCGGGCACTTGTTCCCCTTGGGAAGACGTTCGTGCTGTAATGACATGTTCTCGTCGAAGCATGCGCCGGTCATTTTGTGTTTTACCTTCATCTCCGAGCCATGAGCGTTACTTTCAGCGGTATCCTCGGCCTGCATCCTTCATACAATGGAGTAACCGCGTCTAACTCAAGTTGATCCATCTTCGCTTTCTCGGGCGGCAGCTCTTGCGTTATCCGTCCCGCTTGAGAAGCAGCTTTTGAATATGAGGGTCCTGCACCCAGCCCATCGATGGTCCAGCCGTCGCTCCGCCGGCATCATCATCTTCGTGATCATGCCCGTCGTCTGCTCCGCATCTTCCTCATCATCATGTCCTGCATCTTCTACATGATGATCGGTACAAAGATCACCGTCGTGATCATCTCCTACGGATTCTTCGTCTTCTCGCCCGCCCGAGCCGCGGTGGTTGTCTTGCTGCCCTTCCTCATTTCTTGCCCGGCCCCCATGGACGACTTCGTAGTCATCTTCATCACCTTGCCACCGATACCCATCCATGAAACCACGCAAGAGCAGGTGGTCACGCACCTTCCCGGAATCCGGGTCCGCAATAAGGCTCTTCAGCTTGCATCTTCGACACGGACATCTTATCTCTGTCTCGTTCTTTTGAAGCATCTCGGCCTTCGCGGACCTCAAAAACCTATTCACGATGCCTTCGGTCATCGTGGCGACTATGGTCGCTCATGGTAGAGCAAAAGCGATATTTTAGAACCAAGAAAAAGTTGGCATGACTTTCCCTAAAAATAGGACCAAAAGAATGCTTAATGCCAAAATTCTCAAAAACGGAAATGAATCAACATTCCGCAAAATATTGGCAACTATCGCATTTCAAATACCGGTACACCTCCAAACACAAACACATATGCAACACCACAAACATATGCAACACCACGAAAATACATAGATCTAGCTAGGCCATAAAAAGTGCATGTGCACATTGTTGTAGGGAGAACAACATAAATATAGCTTCCCCTTACTTACCTATCAAAACAAGGTAATTTAACCACTTAATTTGAATGAATCTATGGTGGCAATGAGGTGAAAAAGAGGAGGCACCTGAGACAAGGAGGAGGTGGAGAGAATGAAGTGGGGAGAAAGTGAGTGTGAGTAGGGGGGAGGCTGTCCAAAATATCTTGTTGCTGCCCACTTACTAATGGCGCACCAACCCTACATGCTCCATTAGTAATCCAGGTTACTAATGGCGCACCTTCTGGTGGTGCGCCATTAGTAGTTTTGCAAAAAAAAACATACTAATGGCGCATTGTTCCACAGTGCGCCATTACTAGTTTAAACTAGTAATGGCGAACGGTGGAGCAGTGCGCCATTAGTAGTTTTGCAAAAAAAAGAATAAAAAATATAATTAAAAAAACAACATTAGTGGCGCACTTTCCGACAGGTGCGCCATTACTAGTTACAACTATAATGGCGCCTTGAGTCCTGAATGCGCCATTAGTATGTTTGGACAAAGCACTAGTTCAAAAATTGATACTAATGGCGCACCTCGGCCCAAAGCGCCATTAGTAGTTTCAACTCTAATGGCGTGTCGTAAGGTGGTGCGCCATTAGTATATACTAATGGCGCACCGCTTGTCTGGTGCGCCATTAGTGTCAATCCCATCTATAGCCCTTTTTCTAGTAGTGTAGGTAACAATAGCAGGTACAAAAGCAGGCTAGGCATCAGAATAGGAGCAATGAATAACACTAGCAAAATCTAATGCAAGCATGAGAGAATGGAATGGGCGATATCGGTATGATCAAAGGGGGGGCTTGCCTGGTTGCTCAGACAAGAAGAAGGGGTCGTCGTCGATGTAGTTGATCACAGTGTCACCAACGGCAGTCTCGGGGTCTACCAGAGAGAAGAGGGGGGAGAAACAGTAAATACATAGCAAGCAAGAGCATAACAGGACAACAGGCAGGGCTAGACATGTTCTAACGCGGTGCTACACGTTACCGGCGAAGGGGTATAACATCCGGGAATGTTTCCCCAGGTTTAGCATTTTTGGACAGATGAAATGGAGGGGAAAAGTTGCATGTTCAGGTAGTTAGGGGCAGGTGGCAGACGAACGGATCACGTATTCGGATTCGTCTCGTCGAGCAACTTTCATGTACAAATTATTTTCATCCGACATACGGTTTATTTTATATGATTTTCCAAAGATTTAAACAATATTCTTAAATTTATTATTAATTCAAAAATAAATGCTAAAATGCTAGATGCACCCAGCACAGGGTACACAGAACTATATCTGGACGCTCAGCTCGAGCTTTTGGGCTCGGCCCGAGTTTGCGTTGGCTCGGAGCGAGTCAGGCTTGGCCCGCAACACAAAATGGCCGAGCCAGGCTGCACAATCGGGCTCGTTTTCACCTCGAGCCGAGCCAGGCTTGACTCGGGCTGACTCGCAAGACCAAAGCTCGCACGGCAGAGCAGCCCAGCGCAGCCCTTAGCAAGTTAGCAAGCAGCCCAGCACGCTGCCTCACGCAGCCCATAGCCAGCATGCTGCCTTGGCCCAGTTATGCACATCTCCACGCTCGCACGATACGAGAAAGAGTGAGAGAGACGCTGTAGTAGACTCCTAGGGTTTCCTCGCCGCCGCCAGCAGCATGCCGGACACCGACGCCGGCTCGCCGCTCGTCTGCCCTTCCTCCTTCACCTCATCGACCACTTGCTCGCTCCCCTGATCGTCGCGGCCGTGCTGTGGACCTTCTTCGCGGTGCCCGCATACGTCCACGAGGAGTGCCACCGCCGTCTTCCTCGCTTGCCGTCTACGGCCTTGCCGCCCGTCTTCTTGTCGGCACACGCGCGTGTCCATGATGAGCGTCGTGTTGTCTTCCTCCTGAACGGTCGGCAACGACCCAGCTTCATCAGAGCGCAGCCACCGTCTTCCTTGCCTCCCGTCGGTGACTACCCATGTGGAGGCCCACATGGCAGTGACTTGAGCACGCAGGCTTGGCGAGCCTGCCAAGCTGCACCGAGCTAGGGCAAAGCCCGGGCCGAGCTCCGTTTTGAGGCTCGCCGGAGCATTGAGCTCGGCTCGACTCGTCCCGAGGAACGGTGAGCTTTGGGCAGGCTCGGCCCGAGCCGGCTCGAGTTGCCTCGCGTCCAGGTATACACAGAACTGTACCCAGCGGCTGACAGGTGGGCTAGGGGGTCCCAGTTGACCAATTAATGTTGACTAGTCAACAGGGGGTGGGGTCCCCCTGTCATACACTCACCTAACTAATTAAAGATTAGGTAGTTAATTAGCAGGTTAAGTTAATTAAGCAAACTTTAATTAAGTTAATTAATTGATTAATTAACTAACTAGTTAATTAATTATTTTATTTTTTTAATCTTAATCTTTTTTGACTTTTTTTACAGGGGCGTGGGGCCCCCATGTCATAGGCCCTAGGGGGGCCTAACGGGCGCTGGCGTTAGCGGGGCTACGGGCGATGGCGCCCGCCTCGAACGAGCCACGGGCGCGTGTGTGCGCTGAGGCACCGGCGCTGGGCGCGTGGTTGGCGGCGAGGCTGGGCAGAGGCTGGCGAGCAGTAGGGAGGGGAAGGGATGGACGGGCACCGGCCGACGCGCGCAGGCGGCTTCGGGCGGGGCTGACAAGGATGGCTGCCGGCATGGCCAAATGGTGGACGGGCGCGGCGCTAGGCAGAGCAGCAAGTGGGCGCGGCGGAGGGCGCGGACTTGCGCACGGGGGCGCAGCCGCGAGCGTGTGTGGGCAGAGACAGGCGCGCCGAACGGAAGCGGAGGCGCGAGGTGACAGAGAAAAAAAGGGGGTAATGGAGTTGTCCTCACCCCCGATGCAGGGGTTCTCCGGCGAGATTCGATGACGCCGGCGAGGAGGAGGTGAGGACGCGAGCGACGAGGGACGATGATGAACGAGGCGGCAGCGGCGACGTCGGTGATGGGGCTTGGGGCGCAGCGTCCGGGTCCTCGCAGCGAGGGAGGGCTTCGGGGAGGATGGGTGAGGCGACGGCGGCGAGGCGGCACCAAGGACGGGCGCCGGCGTCGAGGAGCAAGGTGGAGCGGTCGCCGGGGTTGCCGCCCCTCGATCTGGATTGGGATGGGGGGCAGAGGAGCGAGGGAAACGTGGGGGAGTGGGGGAACGAGGCGACCGGGTTAGGGGTTCCGGTTCAGGGGGAGGGGTTATACAGGGGCGCCGGGTGGGCCTGGTGGGCCGGCCAGCTGGGCCAAGATCCAGTGAGAGGCGGGGGCCTCTCCCCTATTCTTTTTTGTTGCCTTCTCCTTTTCTTTTATTTGCTTATGTCTTTTCTTTTTACTTATTTTAAATTTGAAATTGGAACCGACTTTGAATCGATGCGAACTTAACAACGGTAAAATCGATGACACGGCACCATTAACAGTGGTTTACTGTAGCATAATTATCCGGGCATTACAATTCTTCTCCACTACAAGAAATCTCGTCCCCAGATTTAGGAGGTAGAAGGAAAAAGTTCGAGGTATTCATCACGCAGGCGATCCTCGCGTTCCCAAGTGGCTTCGTCGTCAGAGTGATGCGACCACTGGACCTTGAGGAACTTGATCGCCTTCTGACGTGTGTGGCGTTCAGCTTGGTCGAGAATACGGACCGGATGCTCTTTATAAGAGAGGTCTTGTTGCAACTCGAGCACTTCATGATCCACTGCTCGGATTGGGTCCTTGAAGCAGCGGCGGAGTTGTGACACGTGGAACACATCGTGAACCTGAGAAAGGTTCGACAGAAGTTCCAACTGATATGCCACTTTTCCACGCCTTTCGAGAATAGTGAATGGACCAATATAGCGAGGAGCTAGATTTCCCTTGATCCCGAAGCGGTGTGCACCCTTCACTGGTGTGACCCGAAGATAAGCCTTTTCACCAGGTTGATAGGCCATGTCTTTGTGATGACGGTCATAATTACTCTTTTGATGTGATTGAGCAGTCTTGAGATTCTCGCGAATGACGCGGACTTGTTCTTCGGCGTGTTGGATGATATCCGGACCGAAGAGTGGACGTTCCCCAGTTTCTGACCAGCTCAGAGGGGTTCGGCACTTTCGTCCATATAACACTTCGAAGGGAGCCATCTTCAGACTAGCTTGATAGCTATTGTTGTAAGAGAACTCAGCATATGGGAGAGATTCCTCCCATTTCTTGCCAAACGAAATGACACAAGCTCGAAGCATGGCTTCGAGAACTTGATTGACACGTTCAACTTGTCCCTGGGATTGAGGGTGAAAAGCTGTGCTGAAAGACAGATGAGTTCCCATAGCTTCTTGGGAACTTGCCCAGAATCTTGAAGTGAATAAGCTGCCACGGTCTGAGCTGATAACCAATGGAATACCGTGGATTGAAACAATTCTGGACATGTAGAGGGTTGCCAGCTGACTAGCAGTTATCGTCTCTTTGACGGCCAGAAAGTGTGCAACTTTAGAAAGTCGGTCAATGACGACAAGTATAGCATCATTACCTTTCTGTGACTTGGGAAAACCAGTGACGAAGTCCATTTCAACATGGTCCCTTTTCCATTCAGGAATAGAGATAGGTTGTAGAGTTCCAGTAGGCCTTTGATGTTCTGCTTTGATACAACGGCAAACGTCACATTCAGCAACATAGCGAGCAACGTCTTGCTTCATATTTGACCAACAGAATCTCTGACGAATATCTTTGTACATCTTGGTGCTAACGGGATGAATAGACAAAGGCGTATCATGAGCTTCTTTCATAACTTCCCGAGTCATATCCAGGTTGTCTTTTGAAGGAACCACTAGGCGACCTTTAAGGAACTAGGTGCCATCATCTTCAACAGTGAAGAACGAGGGCCTTCCTTCTGCAAGGTAGCACTTAATCTTCTCAACTTGAGAGTCATACTTCTGTAGTCTCTTGATGCTCTCCACGAGATCTGGTTCGACAACCAGGGTGTTGAGGGTACCCTGGGGGACAACATGGACGTTCATCTTGCGGAACTCCTTAGGAGGGGGAGCGAGTGCACCCGGAGGAACAATATGGAGGCTCAGCTTTTTGAATTCTTCAGCAAGCGAGGGCTGAACTTTGCGAACCTCGAGATGGTTGCAATATAACTTGCGGCCCAAAGCATCAGCCATTACATTAGCCTTACCCGGTGTATAAGAAATGCCCATGTCAAAGTATGCTACGATCTCCATCCATCTCTGCTGATGGAGGTTCGGGTCTGGCTGGGTAAACAGGTACTTCAGACTTTGGTGGTCGGTGAAGATCTCGCAACAATTACCAAGAAGGTAATGTCGCCACTTTTTCAATGCATGTATGACAGCAGCAACTTGAGGTCATGAACTGGGTAGTTCTCTTCGTGAGGACGCAATTGATGAGAGGCATAAGCAATCACTCTGCGCTCTTGCATTAGGACACAGCCTAATCCTTGTCATGAAGCGTCGCAGTAAATGACCAAATCCTTCTTAGTATCGGGAGGAGCAAGCACTGGGGCAGAAGTCAGCTTGTCTTTGAGTGCTTGGAAACTTTCCTGACACTTTTCTCCCCATTCGAACTTGATACATTTGTGAAGCAGGCCAGTCAGGGGCTTGGCGATCTTGGAGAAGTTCTCGACAAATCGACGGCAATAGCTGGCGAGTCCGAGAAAACTTCTGACTTGTTTGACATTCTTTGGAGGAGTCCAATCGAGAATAGCCTGAACTCGCTCTGGGTTGACGGCAATACCATCCTTGGAGATGACATGCCCAAGGTAGGTCACTTCTGGAAGCCAGAATTCACACTTGGAATACTTAGCATATAGTTGATGATCTCGAAGTTTTTCCAAAACAAGTCGAACATGTTCGGCATGTTCTTCTTTGTTCTTGGAATATACAAGGATATCATCCAGATAAACCATGATGAACTTGTCGAGGTATTCCATGAATATATAGTTCATCAGACGAGAGAATGTCGCTGGAGAATTGGTCAAGCCGAAAGACATGACGGTGTACTCGTATGAACCATAGCTAGTCACGAAAGCAGTCTTGGGAATATCCTCTTCACGAACCCGGATCTGGTGGTAACCAACCTCAAATCAAGTTTAGAGAATATTGAGGAACCAGCAAGTTGATCATACAGATCGTTGATTCTGGGTAGCGGATACTTATTCTGAATTGTTGCTTGGTTGATAGGTCGGTAATCTTGGACCAAACGATTTGTACCATCTTTTTTCTTGACAAAGAGAGAAGGTGCTCCCCAAGCAGAGGAACTAGGACGAATGAATCCCATGTGAAGAGATTTGTCGATTTCCTCCTTAAGCTCAAGGAGATCATGCGGCAGCATCTTGTATGGCCGCTTGGCAATAGGAGTAGTGCCTGGCTTTAAGTCTATGATGAATTCGACAGCTCTAGCAGGGGGTATTCCTGGAAGTTCTTCTGGAAAGACATCTTCAAAATCACGAACGACTGGAATGTTCTCGATTTCCTCAAGAGGTGAAGCATTCAATGCATTGAGAACATATATCTGACTCTCGGCATTCTAGATCATCTGAGCTGAGTAGTGGATCAACTAGCCAGAAGGGTGTGTGAGTTGGACTTTTTTAGCGGCACAGTAGAGGAAAGCATAATGTGCTTTCAGCCAATCCATACCGAGAATGACATTTATGGTAGAACCCTTGAGGGCCATGAGTGAAGCAGAGAACACTAATCCTCCAATTACAATGTGGTTGTTGTGGGCTACCATCAAGGTATCCCACCTGGATCCTGGAGAGTTAATCACCAGCGGAGGGTACACGTTTTCAAATGACAAGTCTTGCTCGCGTGCAAATGCCTCAAATATGAAGGAATGTGACGCTCCTGAATCAAAACGAACAGACGTTGGCACTGAGTTAACGAGGAGGGTTCCCATCATGGCAGTTGGTTCCTTCTGAGCCTTATCAACATCTATGTGGTTGGCCAGGCCAAGTATAACAGCAGACGGTTGGGTATTGCTGTTTCTGGAACGATAGCTTCGATGTCTCTTCTTACGACCAGCGGAAGGACATGATGCATTTTGCGGCTAACCCTAGCGACAATCGAGGGTAAGGTGTCATGGCTGTCCACACTTGTGGCATAATCCATCATTATGAGGAGGAGCCATTGCATTGGATTGTCCACCCTGAATCGTTAGTTGTCTCGGCGGCGGAGGCAAACGAGGTGCAACATAAGATGGACTTGGTGTTGGAGCAGGTCGGTCATGAACATTGTGTGGGATCTAGACTCGACGTTTCTGAGCAGGCTGACTCGAGGATGGGCCAACATCTCGAGTACGCTTGAGCGACTCCTGGTAATCAACCAGACCAGTTTCAGTTCGAAAAGCTTGGCTGACAAGCGTCGCAAAGTCTGCGCAATCATGAGCAACAAGTGCGAGCTTTATATCGGGATGCAGTCCTTCACGGAATTGCTCTTGCTTGCAAGCGTCAGTGCAGACGTCATCCGCAGCATAGCGAGATAAATCAAGGAACTTCCTCTGATATTCATCCACAGTCATTGTGTCCCGTGAGAGTTTGCGGAACTCCTTCTTCTGGTCCATTAGACCTTGAGGAATGTGTCGTGCACGGAAAGCTAACTGAAATTCCTGCTAAGTGGTTACAGTCTCTGCAGGCAGCATACCCCTGTGGCTTTCCTACCATTGAGCAGCTGGACCTTTCAAGTGAAATGTCGCAAAGGTGACGTAACTGGCAGGTGCAACATTAACTGACTCCATCTCAAACAGGATGTCACGAAGCCAATCATCAGCATCCATAGGATTGGTGGAGTTGCGGAAAATGGATGGGTTGAGGCGCACAAATTCTGGCAGTGTTATTGGGGCAGGCTGTTGATGAGCATTCTGGTTTGGAAACTGAGCGATTACTCCAGTCATAAACTGACAATTCAGCTCAAACTGCTGCATCATTGCGGCAATATAGGGTGGAGGTGGAGGATCGTCAGCCATCCTGCTAAGAACATCAGGGAGCAGTTTTAACAAGAGGTTGGAGCAGGTGTATGGAGTCATTCATGATGTAACTTGAACAATGAGCAAAGGCGCAGCATGTACCAAGCAGTAGTCATTAAAGACATGCATATGCATATACAGAGCCATTTAAACGTTGTTAGTATGAGTTCGGACAAGAGAATCATCCTAGACATACTAGGCGGCACGCTTGCACGCGATGGACGGATACAACAACGGGACATAGCAAAGGCTACTGCTACCTCTTGAGCACTGCGTTGGTTTTCCCTTGAAGAGGAAAGGGTGATGCAGCAAAGTAGCGTAAGTATTTCCCTCAGTTTTTTAGAACCAAGGTATCAATCCAGTAGGAGGCTACATGCAAGTCCCTCGCACCTACACAAACAAATAAATCCTCGCAACCAACGCGATAAGGGGTTGTCAATCCCTACACGGTCACTTACGAGAGTGAGATCTGATAGATATGATAGGATAATATTTTTGGTATTTTTATGATAAAGATGCAAAGTGAAATAAAAGCAACGGAAATAACTAAGTGTTGGAAGATTAATATGATGGAAAATAGACCCGGGGGCCATAGGTTTCACTAGTGGCCTCTCTCAAGAGCATAAGTATTTTACGGTGGGTGAAAAAATTACTGTTGAGCAATTGATGTAATTGAGCATAGTTATGAGAATATCTAGGTATGATCATGTATATAGGCATCACGTCCGAGACAAGTAGACCGACTCCTGCTGCATCTACTACTATTACTCCACACATCGACCGCTATCCAAAGATGCATCTAGAGTATTAAGTTCATAAGAACAGAGTAACGCTTTAAGCAAGAAGACATGATGTAGAGGGATAAAATCATGCAATATGATAAAAACCCCATCTAGTTATCCTCGATGGCAACAATACAATACGTGCCTTGCTCCCCCCCCTCATCACATGAAAGGACACTACAAGATTGAACCCAAAGCTAAGCACTTCTCCCATTTCAAGAAAGATCAATCTAGTAGGCCAAACCAACACTACAAAAAAACACACATCCGTGACATTTTGGGCCGAACGCAAAAAAATTATGTCATACATATGACACTTCTATGACGATAATTGTGACAAAACACGGTATCATCATAGATGTGGTGGGCTCCTACTTCTATGACAAAAAATCATGACAGAAAATGGGCTTTTCGTCCTGGGCGGGTGGGAGATGCAGCTGCATGACATTCTTTGGGCCATCCATGATGGAAAAAACCGTTGTAGAAGCGAGGGGGAGGAAAATTTCAGGGAGTTGCCGGTTACGGTGGGAGGTCGGGGGCCGAGCGATGCGCGTTTCTCTCGTACACGTGACGCTGCAGCGTGTGTGAGGCGTTGGCTCTAATCGAACCCGACCGAGGCGTTGGGCTCTAATCAACCCGGCGCGATTGCACTACAAAGCTACGCGTTCATCGAACCCGAGAGATCGATCGATGGTCGTTAACTAAACCCGATCGAGCGATTCCTTCGCCATCGCCGCTAATCAAGCCGATCGATTTGATGAACAAAGTGAACGCTATGGGGTTTGGATGAACAGTGAGCGGTGGCGTTGCCTCTGCATGAACAGGACCCCGTGGTGTGGAGGGCTGGATGAACAGTAGACGGTGGAGGGGTGCCCGTGGAGGGGTGGTTGAACAGGACCCCGTGGTGTGGAGGGCTGGATGAACAGTAGACGGTGGAGGGGTGCCCATGGAGGGGTGGTTGAACGGGAGCCGGTGGAGTAGCACGCGGTGGAGGCTGGATGAACAGGAGCCCGTGGAGGCTGGAGGAGGTCGAAGGTGGAGATGAACAGTATCTCGTGGAGTCCCATTTTGCGGTACGCCACACCCCTCATGATGAACAGGACCCCCGTTTCGACTGTAGCGCTCCAACACAAGTCCGTTTCGTCCTTTTTGCGGTACGCCACACCCCTCCCGATCAACAGGACCCCTGTTTCGAACGTAGGAGGTCCGTTTCCTCTGTTTTGCGGTATGCCACACCCCTCCCGATCAACAGGACTCCTTTCCGAACGTAGAAGGTCCGTTTCCTCCGTTGTGCGGTACGCCAGGCCTCGGTCCCAGCAGTCAGGGGGAAACATATTTTCGCGAAATACGGCGGCCCGTCCGGTGGGTCCCTGCTGTCAGGTGGAGGAATAATTATTTTGCGCGTAATAAGGAGGCACTTCCTTGTGGCTGCCGTGGACCCAGCTGTCAGCCTCTCCACGCACAAGATTTTCTTCGATGGAAGTCGGTCGTTGACCACATTGACCACGCCGCGCCGAGAGCACCACGGCGGTGGACGACGGCGAGGCCTAGGAAGGGGACGACGCGGAGCCGGGGAAGATGCAACAGTGGATGCCCACGCAAAGAGGAGTACGAGGGTGAGGCTGCCGTCGCTGCAGAATAATAGGGGGTGTGGGTGAGTAGAGGGATGGTCTGGCCAGCGGTGGGAGTAGTAGGGGGCAGTGAGGCCTCCACGGCATCACAGCCGGCCACGGGAGGCAGGAGCATGCGGCATGACCGGCTCTGCTTTGGGCGGATGGAGCACGAAGACCAGAGGTTGAAGAAGCACTACGGACGTTGGATGGACATCGTACGGTCACTGGAGCTAGAATCGTTCATATTGACTAAGTTGACAAAGCCCTTCGTCCCCGTAAACTTAGTAGGCCCACAAGTCAGCCTCCCACCAAGGTGAGTCCCAGCTAGCAGGGGGAGTATTCATTTTTTTTTTGCGTAATAAGGAGGCATTTTCGGTGGGTCCGAGCTGACAGCGGGGGGAACGTTTTTTTGCAAAATACAGAGACCATTCCGGTGGGTCCCAGCTATCAGGTAGAGGAATCATTATTTTGCGCGTAATAAGGAGGCATTTTCCTGTGTGGGTTCTTTACCGCCACCTCTTCCGATGGCTGTTGTTTGTTGACCATGTTGACCTCGCCGCGTCGAGAGCACAAACGTTGCTGGACGAGGGCGAGGCCCGTGAAAAGAACTACCCGAGCCGGGCGAAGCCACCAGCGGATGCCCACGCTGAGGGGAGAATGAGCGCTGACTGGTCGGCTGCGGGGTGAGGCTAACGTCGCCGGAAAATAACAGGATGTGTGGGTGGTTAGAGGGATGGCCTGGCGACAGCACAGCCAGCCACTGGAGGAGGGAGCAGGCAGTCCCACCGGCGCTGGTTTGGGCGGCTGGAGCAGGAAGATCAGAGATTGAAGAAGTACGGCGGCCGTTGGATGGACATCTAACAGTCACTGCTGTGTGTTGACTAAGTTGACAAAGCCTTGCGTACGCGTCAAAAAAAAATTTAGGACAGTGTCATCGTCAACCTAGTAGGCCCAGAAGTCAGACTCCAAATCTGTGGAAAACAGCATAAAGAACATTAGCCATTATTTTCAATAATTTACAGCCCATTTGCTAATTCTTAAGGATATTTGAAGCCCATATTCTTTTTATTAGCATTACAGACCATATATTCTGGGCACTGCTAAAAATTCAACGAAATTTTGCATATTTCGTGGGTCCGAACTCTTTTAATCACGAAATATCGAGTCACGTTAAAAATAATTTTCAAAATATTATATCAAAATAAAATTCATAAAACAATTCTCCGCAAAAAAATGAATGAAATTTAGAATCTTAACTAGCAAGATGCCCGTTCGCTGTAACGGAACATGAAGATGCATTTGTATGAGTAGTTTATCTTATGGGAGAAAAGATGAGATTTTAATGTAATTGCCAGTTGGCTTTGGTTTTTATAAGAGTAGAGAGTAGAGAAATCCTGAAAAAAATGATATTTTAATGCAATTGCCGGTTGGCTTTGGTTTAAAAATTTACAGCCCATTTCTTACAACTTATAGCCCGTTTTCTGGGGAAGCCCATTTGTTACTACTTACATCCCTCCTCGGCCTGAAAGATTTGCAGCCAAGCAGGGCTGAGAAAAGAAAGTAGGCCTCGGTTTTGGTATTCTCGAAAAAAAATGAACTAGGATAGCCAATTTTAGAAAGAAAAAATATATCAACTGGGCTCGTCATGTGCTTAATAAAAGCGTAAGAGTGGGCTAGATGGGCCACAGCCCCCGCACAACGCGCAGTTGAGCTCCGTCTCTGAAACTAAAAAACAATTGGACGAGCTGCTGGGTCCCTGGTGTTATCCGCTTGTTGTGTAATTTTCTCGTTTATTGACTACATTGACAATGGCGTGGAACCTAGTTGTCAAACAATTAGGAGGAAGCATTTTTTTGGCTTGTAATAATGAGGCACCTGCTTGCGAAATGCAATGACCCTGGTGGGTCCCTACTGTCAGCCTCCTCCACGTACAGTCATCTCCTGATTCTTCTTGGTTGTTAACCATGTTGACAACGTCAGACGGCGGCGGGCACAACGAGCTAACCAAGGCGGAGAACGATGACAAGGCCTCGGACGGGAACGAACAGCAGCCATGGAAGATGAAGCAGTGTAGTGGCAGGTGGAGGGGAGTCCGAGGGCAACAATATGCAAGTCAAGCATACAAATGGTACAAAAAGCCCAAGGATTAGTTGTTCATCAAATTTTTAGACAAAACCCAGATTGAACATGACAGTAACATCTAACCCAACCACTCTTTTTTGCATTCACAAACAAATGGATCGGTCTGATCCATAAAATCAACATCCCGTGCAAAAAATTTATTTCGTGGATGTCTACAACATATTGTAAATATAAGCCGAGCATGTTTAGAAGCCCATTTGTCCACCTGAAACTTCTTTTTTTGCTGTTCAACATGTTCTTCCATGAGAAATCTCTTGCTGTAAAAATTAAGCCTCATGGACAATAGTAACCTCGCGTTCAACAGGAAGAATGTGACAAAGCTTCTGTTTGCCTGGTTGGATGCATATTGTCCCATCGTTATCGTCCTCAAACGAATGTCATGAGAACTGAGAAAATCCTTGTGCTTATTACGCCAACGATTGGTTAAATGTTTTTCTCCATGTGGTTCTCCCTAAGTAGATATGAAGATTGAAAATAGTTAAGGTCTGAAAAAAGAGTATGTCGAAAGAACGACAGCTGAATAGTTAATTCTAGTACAATATATACGGGCTTTCAATGTGCATGAAATCATGACCTCTATGTATGAATTCTCCAAAGATCAAAAGCATCGCAGCAAGCCAATAATTATGTCCAGATCAAAACTATACATTCTGATATATATGATCTTGACAGAATCCAGCAGCATTGATAGGCTACCAATGGACGAACTCTTCATTGAGCATATAACATAATATTAGTACCCAAAGTGTACTCCAAGATGATATAAAACTTATGCGCACAAACAAAAAATGCAGCATATGATTACAAATGTGTAGATGATAATATACGGTACCGGAAAATGCGAGGAGCCAAACACCAACTCCTTGTGATTATTAAACGGGTCACGAATTACACCCAAGGTCTCCAGTTTGGGCGCAGAGACGATGCTATTTCAAGGTGTATAACAACTATGAAGGAGCAACCTTTCAAGTGAAGGGTCATCTTCGATGATGAGCAGATGTCCTTTAAAACAAATTCCAATGCTTTTAAGGTGAGGCGACTTTATTTGGAGACAACTGATACCGATTTCTATTCCCAAAACAATCAGCGGGCGCTCTAGGGCAGGGCAACTGGAGTGGATGATGTTGTGCAATGAGGCCTCCGACAGATAAACCACCACAAGCGAAAGTTTTTTTAGCAGTGGGAGTCGAAGCATTTGTACCAGATCGTCTGGTAGATGGCACCGGGTGAAGGTGGCGGTGTGGAGAGAGGAAAAAAACCGCGAGATGGACAACGGTGGTGTGGGCACGAATTCTTGGTATGTTCGTGGTATGAAACTTTCGTGGTAATGGTAGAACTCAAATTGCTGGAGTTTTCCGAATTCAGGGGATGTCAGCCAAGCGTCCACCTTGCCGGGTATGGACAGCAGGTAGCTTGTCGGGAAGCAGAGGCATTGAACGGGGCCCTGCTGGTGAGAAGAGACGATGGCTCTAATGAGATCAAAATCAGGAAGGACAGATATCTGACGGCAATCGAAATTGAGGGGCGCGGTGCGCCATAGAGGGCGCCACCGAGTTGAGAGGACTTGTGTGCGGAAGCAATCCTTGGTGGGGAGAAGCGAGATGATCTCCTCAAGGATGACGCCCGGGAGATCGCTGATGCGGTCCACCAGAGATTCTACCGGTTCCTTAGATCCGGGTGGGGGGGCTCACCGCTTCTCCCCACGCTACCGGGTGCGGGATCTACAACCGGCGTCGCCGCTGGCGAGAGCCTCATCTTCTTGGTGCTGGGGCCATCCGACTCCATTTTCCTTGTGGGCATCGCGCCGAGCTCACGGGTTTGAGCAGAGTAGCCAGAGACGAGCCTAGTGGTAGTGCGAGTGGGTAAGAAGGAGGGCTGGGGATTTCTTTAGGAGTGGAAGAAGAGGAGCGGGCGTTTTCTGTACGAGTGAGGAAGAAGGTGAGAGTGGTTTTCTGGACGAGTGAGGAAGATTGGGGAGCTGGGGGAATTGGGTGGGGAGACGGAAGCGGGTGAGCGAGCTGTTCGTGTTTATAAGGCCCGCTGCACTAACTACTCGCTTTTTTCCAAGAACCTCTCTCTTCTTTTGTGTTGCTGCATTGGAGCTGGCGCATGGGCTTGCTGACTGGACATGCATGCAGGATGCATGTGCCCGCCGGCCACTGCATGCGCCTGGTTTGTTACTAGGCCTATTTAATACGGTGGTTATGGAGTAAATTAAGGAGATTTATTTTCTCTGTGTGCATCCGCCAAATTAGAGGATGCGTAATCGATGCGCATACACTCACATTAAACTAACATTCAGAAGAACAAAAGTTCAGCATGTCTATGCATCTCAATGATTCACCATACTATAACTAATATACAAAGTTGTGAGAAGGTGTGGAAATAAAGAAAATCGGTTGATGCTTCTCTGAGCAAAGGGCCTCCCTGCGCACGCATTAATTTCCTGGGCATGCTTGTTTCTTCTCAATGTTGCGAGCACTTCGAGCATGTTGGCAACTCCACAACTAGCTACCTGCCTCATCTTGCAATTGATGCTGACACATTTGCTACAAACACATGAGGCAATAGAGATGACTCAACATGGGTCCATATTGTGCAGTTCCCCTGATATCATATTCATTGTCCCGAATCTGAAAGATAGGAAAATAGTAGCTATACTTAAACGGTGTTGCAAAACAGTAGCACATATCAATAGCTCGGCATGACAAAACACGATCATCTGGACAAAGGAGATACTGACCTGCCTGAGGAAGATTACATATAATTTCATAAGTCCTTGGTTGATTTCCACCTTCGGCTGCACTACTTGTTTGCTCCTCCACACATGACAGGATCGTTCCGCACTGCATTCACCAAGTCAACGTACGGATAAGCTAATTTCATCTTGCGGTGGTCATTGTACCTAGTAATGAATTAGGAATACCTGAAGCACCATGAGGTTAGCTGACAGCAGGTAGATGCAGCCATATAAATTTTGTGTGGTGCTACCAAAATTGAGGTTTGTATCCCTTCCCGCTATGAGAATTCTTCTTGAAGTTGGTAGAATGTGACGACTTGTTCTTTGCATCAAACTTGCCTTTCCCCTGAGATTTGTTCTTGTTGTTTTGGGGCTGGTTGGGCTGGAAGTTCTTCTCGTGTACCATGTGGGCACTAGAAGCTCCCTCAACGACCGAGCATGTGTGTCTTTGCTCTCGCCTTCTCCTCAAAATCAAGAGTGCTAATGAGATCCGAAATGGAAAACTCATGTCTCTTGTTTTTCAGAGAAGTAGCAAAATCGTTCCACGAAGGTGGAAGCTTGGCAATGATGGTCCCAGCAACAAATTTGTCTGGCAACGCACACTTAAAGTACTCAAGTTCCTTAGAGAGTGACTGCATCTCATGAGTCTGCTAAACAACAGAGCGCTCATCAGTCATCTTGTAGTCACAGAATTGCTCCATGACGTACAAGTAGTTGCCAGCGCCCGAGGGCCCAAACGTGGCCTCGAGCGCAGCCCACATGTATTTGCCCGCCAAACGACATATATGAATCCACAATGGAATCGTCAAGAACACTCAATAGGCGGCTTTGAAGAGGGTATCCATGTTCGAAAAGCTTCCTGTGTAGGATTAAGATCGCCTCGGGCTTACCCTTAGTGGCGTCATAGCAAGACATGATCTGAAACCAATATACTGCTCTTGTGTGCCACCTTTATATTGCACCCCTTAAAAGTAGGCGGCTTCAAAAGCGCAAAGAAACCACTCGGAGTAAATTGCCTGTGATCAGGTTTTTGGATTGGATTGTTGAATATATGAGCAATTTAGTATGAGATTTAATCCGAAACAGCAGTAAATAGATCATGACGACAATTGAAAACATCAAAGTAATGATGCAGACTAAACCAGGAGGACAGAATCACATATTGTACAGCGGGAGCAGAACCGATGTGGTTGATGTTGTCACTCATGTCGTTGATGAAGAGGTTACCGAGGTCGGGGAAGAAGGCTGTCGTTGAGGAAGTCGTCGCTGGCAGCAGTCACAGGAGTGTGCTCCCCAAAAACCTGATCGCCCCTCTCCCGTACAGGATCACGAAAGGTGGGGTTCGGAGGACTTCTGTCGCTTCTCGCGGTGCACGCCGGAAGGAGGGCTGGAGAAGAATTGCGTGGCGGCGCTTAAGATCCGAACGGTGCCAAACCATATGATACAACAAGTGCTAGGGTAGAGCATGTTAGGTCAGTCGTGCGAGTATAATAGTAGGCATTTGGCCCCCAAACCCCACGTCCAAGTCAATAATAGCTCAAAAAAAGTCAATAATAGCCCCACCAAGGTTTGTCTCAATAAAATGGAGTAATTAATGCGTCAGTTAGTCCCTTTAGTATAAATACAATATCATTAATAATGGCCCCACCTTTTGTCTCACAAAGTATGTTGGAGTACAACCAGCTACATGTTTACAATCCACTTCTCTTCTCTCTCCTCTTCTCTCTCCTTCAACTAAGCACAAATACTATATTTAAATCCTTATAGCCTGCTTATGTCATCTAATTGTAGTACTTGCTCTAAAGTTACTATCCACTGTGTAGTCTGAAATGCCGGGCGTGCAGTGGGCGGTGCCCTCGGTCGGCGCACCACTTCAATGGCGGAAGCAGTGAGAGGTCGCGTCGCCCTGACTTGCCATCAATGTGGAGCAGCGGGCTCAGCTGGCGCCGGACGGGAAGCGCGCACGGGAGGGGGGAGGGGTTTTTGTTGGGCCAAGAAGGTGAGAAGCCAACTTGGGATCGGTCCGGACGGGGAAATATCATGTGCTCACATACTCTGCATATGACACTAGTCTAGTATGTTACTACTCCCTCCTTTTCGGTTTATAGAGATGTTTATAGTAACATAGTAATATGTTACAATACAAGTTACTCCCCACTATGACCAGCCTTGGCCTCTCCCAGTGCTCCACCATGTATAGCTGCTAAGCCTGCCACGTAGGCATAAAATATGATGTGGCACCAATAAACTAAGCACCTCGACTCCGTCGATAAGAGCTCTTGGGAGTCATCAGCCTGTTATCCCCGGCGTACCTTTGATCCGTTGAGCGAGAGCCCTTCCACTGCATTGAATACTTGAGTTATTAAGCCATTTAATGCACTTAGCACCTCATCTAAAGAGCACTAATAGTATAGCCAGCTGCTGGCTATAAGCCAGTGCCATGTGATCTACAGCCCATCTTATAGTCAACATGTACAATAGTAGTAGATCAAAAGAGTGTACTACTACTTTTTTGTTCTCAGGGCCCACCTTTCATTCTCACAAAGTGCCTAGGAGCACGTGCTAGAGCTGGATCTTCACGAAGAGCCCACTTACCTTCTCTCTCCTCTTCTCTTTCCTCCAACTAAGCAGAAATATACTATAGTTCATTCCTTATAGCCCACCGACTCAGCTCTATTGTACTTGCTCTGAGCATATCTAAGCACTTACTAGCACCCCCTTGACCGTGGACCTTGACGGTGTACGTCACCTTATGTCTCATAATTTTCCTCGTCATCATTTGAGTCCTAGAAGATCTCACCCACATCATCATTAGCATGCAGCCGCCTTGATAGACAACGTCTTGTGAGAAGGAGTAGAGGCGATTGGGGACGCACCACCACCACGTCGTGGGCACTCCGTATGTGCTCGTGTGCGTGCAGCGTGCGTGTTTTTCCATCGGTGCTAGCTCTAAGGCCGAGGCTGCGGTCGTCTTCGTCTCCGACTAGTAGTTGAGCAATGAGGGCAAAGAGGTGTTGCAAGAGATGTGTATGCGCTGTTGTGTGCGAGCTTCGCCGTAGCACGACGAACCGGACGTCGCCGCGGATGGCGCACGCCTCCATGCAGCCGAGTGTGTGTGCATGCATGTGTTATTCACGTGCATTCTGCGGCCGAGCGTGTGTGCATGCATGTCTTGTGTACGTGCGTTGTGGGCTCCATGCTGTGCGCGTATGTGCATGAGTTGGATCGGATGGAGTTAGTGCGTTGGCTTGTGTACATGCGTGGTTGCATGCGTCCTGTACATGCGTGGCTTGTTGCGTGGTTATCAATAATTCAATATAAACTACTCCCTCCGTTCCTAAATATAAGTCTTTCTAGACATTTCAAATAGACTACAACATACAGATGTATGTAGACATATTTTAGAGTGTAGATTCACTCATTTTGTTTCGTATGTAGTCCCTTATTGAAGTATCTAAAAAGACTTATATTTGGGAATGGAGGGAGTATGAAACATCTTCAACTTAGCATCCTGATGTACCGTTTCTAGTGGTTAGCAAAAAGTTCATGTTCTTTTAGTTGTGTATAGGTGGGCAGGCGGCAAAAAATAGGGGAAAACGCGCAAGGTTCCTTGTAGATGCTCCACCGCGAGGTTCCTTGCTCCTCCTCGGTCGTCGGGAATCTATGCTCTTAAGCTCTTTTCTTTTACGTGAGCTTTGTTCATCCTTTTCCCAACACGCGAGACATCTAGCGTCAAGGTGCATGTGTCATGCAAGAAAATGGAGATAATCAGATAAGCAATGCGTAAGTAAGTCGTGCGGGGGGGAGGGGAGCGGGGGGAAACCCTTTTTCGTAAGTGAGTCGTGCACTTCGGTGGCACCTACGAAATATTTTTTTCTCCTCGATGGCACGTGAATAGTGCATGTACTCAACGACGGAGCATGGGATGGTAGCAATGACATGGTCAGCCCTTTTTTTGAGAGAGTACGTACTACTAGTAAATAACTTTGATGTGTCCCGTCAACTCGCAGAACGACGAGAAGCTTTATTACGCATTCTCCCTCGCCAACGCGTGCGTGGTGGCTCGCAGCACGAGGAGAAACTTTTGCTTACAAGCGGTGGATGTGCAGCAGTTCATTTGATGTCAGATTGCCAGAAGCACTAATATAGAACCATCGACTTTCGGAAGAGGCGAAGAGCCAAGTGCAAGGTCACCTACTAACCTTAGGCTAGGCGTAGTGGGAGTAACATAAGTAGGGGTACCTCCTTTTTTTTATTCTAGAAACAAACACAGGCGAATATCAAGGTGCTGGTTACGTAGAACAAATTTCCTGCAGTCCGTGCTCAGCCCTCCTCTATCTCTCTTCCCAGCCAGCCAGCGGACGTGCGGAGCCCATCGTCTGTTTGCTCACATGCGGCCCCACATGTCAGTGAAAACGCAAGAGGACCCACTGAACCTGCACATCTTTCACCTCGACGTCTTTGGTGATGAAAAACAAATCAATAAAGATTTTTGGTGCCCGCTTTTGGAGTTACTCAAGAGTAGTAAGATTCTATTTATAGTTTAACCTAAGATGCACATCTCGTGGCTTCAACTACCACTCTATTTTCTTTCATGACACGACACGGATGCCGGATGTCCCACGTGTCGGCAAAAGGAGGAAGAACCCGACCAAATCTTCGGTTGTGCTCTCGGGTTAGACTAGTTGTGCTAACTTAAAAATTTATTAGGTACTCCCTCCGTTCCAAAATACTTGACTTCCATTTGTCCAAAAATGGATGTACCTATATACTAAAACATGTCTAGATACATATATATTTTGACAAATAGAAGGCATGTATTGTGCAACGGAGGGAGTAGAATGGATGCAAGTTTTTGTATTGGGAAGAAGAGTACATCCATATATTGATAGAGCGTTGGAGTTGGACTTACAAGTGGGACCGCAGTTGAGGAAACCGACTATCGGCAAACCCCCACCTCGCCCGCCGCGTGATGGCTGAGTTAGAGAAATGATGAGGTTGAAGAGATTTCTCTAGCACGGACTCCAAGAAATATGGTGTCAGATGGAAGTCGTGCTAGTGGCGTGTGTCGTACTCCTGGACGTGAATGCTTGGCCATTGCCCATGCAACCCTACTACTCCTACTACTTACTAGTATATATTAGTACTAGTATCGAGGATTCGAGGTGCTGGTTACGTAGTACAATATGGCTACAGTAAAAACACCCGCACGACGCGCGAAGCATGTGAAGCTAGTACAAATAGTGTACTACTTCCTCCGTTCCTAAATATAAGTCCTTGTAGAGATTTCACTAGGTGGAGTACATACAGAGCAAAATGAATGAATCTACACTTAATATGCATCTATATACATCGTATATGGTTCGTAGTGAAATCTCTACAAAGACTTACATTTAGGAACAGAGGGAGTACTATTGTTGATTGGCCTCATCCGATAACCTGTTGGAATGCACGTACAATTATGGAGGAGGGAGAGGAAGAGCGTGCGACAGTAGTTCCAAATCGAGAGGGAAAGGCGAAGAGTCGGTGGACGGTTGCCAGTTTGCCACGGTTCACGAAGGGGTGCCCCGGCCTACACGTCGGTTCGGAAATACTCCTACTACTCGTCGTCGTCTCACTGATATGTTGGAACGGGACCACATGTCAATGAAACATGGTGTGTAATTCCTCGTGCAAAATGCGATCTGGCCGCGTTGGCCCGAGGTGCCGCATTAGTTTTTTTTTGAAAGTTTGTCGCATTAGTTGTCGACCTTTTTTTTAACATGCAATCTGAATGGATAGCTCGTGTGGTCATCACACGTGAGCGGATATAGCGATGGTTGATTCGCCCGAGCAACTTATTAATGTGGGCATATGGGAGTACCAGCGGATTCAAAGAACAGAGAAATGATGGTTGCTTCGTCCGAGCAACTTACTGTGGCGAAGGTGGGGCTCTGTGATTTGACTGCTCACTAGTCATTACTACTGCGGCGCAACAACCGGGGTGAATCTTTCCCTGAAGTTGTGTTGTGCACTCAATATTGCTGCATGGCAGGTGGAGCCGGATGAAGGATGTCCAACATGTCGCCGAAATGAAGTTGAATTGTTTCTGGCATTGCTATCAATCCTTCAGGATTTGTTTATATGTACGCATAATTTTGCTGAAATTGTACTGTGATGCTATGAAGGTTTCAACTTGGTTCCCTTGAGGAAAAAAAGGTTTCAACTTGGGATTCATGTGTTTTGCCTCGAGATTATCTCGTTACAACATTCCATCAAATACAAATGAAACTACCATGGCTAATGCATCTCAGTGGTTCACAGATCAGCGCCAATATTCACATCACAACTGAAGACAAAGTTGTGAGAAGGTGTACAAATAAAGAAAATATATATAATTGATCGATGATGTTCGTAGAAGACATGGCTCCATTTCCTTGGCACAGTGTTCATTGTTTGGCAGCTAGTTTCACCCAGCTCTGTAGCCAAAAAAGAGGTGTATGAAGGACACCACAATCCGATCATTTTGTGCAGCTCCACTAAAATCGAGCGGACCATCCCTGTTTGCAAATATATCCAGTCAGTGTGATTACAATAATAGTGGAACTAGATGATGAAACATAACACACATAAATAGAAGCCGATCACCTCTACGATCTCTCTTTAGGACTAACTTCTTGTTGGAGAAAGATTAGTCACGGAGTTGGATGAGGAGGATAGCAAAACCAATCTCCATTTTCCAGTCCCACAGAAATGTAAAAACGTTGCCCATGTGACAGTTTGGCGGAACTGCACAAAACACTCTTTAGAAAAGTGATTTGTGCAGTTCACCAAAAGGTCGCAATAGCAACGAGGTGAAAATGGATAGCCCTGTTTGCAAAAGGAGGTCGAAAGGAAACAATTACTGCCCAATAACACGTGTTGAAGACATACGCCAACAAAAAAGAAGCATGTTCCATGTAAAAAGGGAAAGATAGCACATGGTCGGTTTATCAAAAATGGTTTGAGGACGAGATTGCAAGATGGAAAGTACGCCGGCCGAGATACGATTTAAGAAAACAACTAAAGATGATCCACATGCAGCAACGTGGGAAGATGGGCAGTGGAGCAAGGCCGGAGGAAGCTGTACCTGAGGTTTGTCGGGATGTTACTAGGAGGGCGCCGGCGGCCGGGATCTGCCCATACTGCGGCAGCGAGCAAGTGGTGAAGGCCCTACTGCGCCGGAGCTTGGTCAGAGAGAACGGCGGGTACCACAGATCGGGACGAGCTGCCTCAACGCCGTCGAACGGAGAGATGATGCACATCCTCCCTTTCCGCCGGCAGACGGGATGCGGCTAGATCACTGACCAACGCTGAGAGAGAGAGGCCACGGCGGCCTTGTGTGAGATGGTGTGACGAGAGACAAACCCATTTTTCCATTTTCCCCACGGCAATTGTTTTATATTCTAGGCGTTGTAACCGACCCTCCTTCGAGTAAACAACTGCTACACGCGTCAAATTATCACGTGGGCTGCCTTTTCGTACAGAAATGAACTCCACCGTGTACCCGCGCGGGTGTGGCCGGGAACGAGACGTGAGTACGTGCGTCCTGCGTGCACTTCTTCTTTAGGTGCAGGTACGTACGTGGGTGGGTGTGAGAGAGATGGTTTGTGCGAAACAGAGGCAATGTGTTGATGATATCTCAATCAGAAAAACGTAACATATGCAATGTGTGTGAAACGGAGTCATGGACGTGAGATATCAATAGAATTGAAAACAGGGATGAAGTGTGTGGCTGCGCGATCGATAAAGAGTGCCATCGAATTTGTGTTTTCCCACATCAAAGATACAAGGCGGCTGGCCTACTGGAATTTGAGAGGGCAGAGGTCCAGTTCTTCTCCGTGGCATGGATACCTACCTACAACGTTCGACTATCGGTGTGTGTGGGGGGGGGGTAGAGACCGGTCGACTAGTATATGTGTGGGGAAGGAGAGAGACCTAGCTATGTATTGAGGGAGATCGATCGACATCCATGGATATGTGTAGCAGAGGAATAAGGTTGGGGAAAAGACAAAGGTAGAGCGTTGGAGGGTTGGTGGTGGAGTGGCGTCTCACAAATGGTGGGAGAGGCCTGCTAGACAAAGCGGAGGGTATGAGTGCAATATCAATAAGAGGGCAGGGGATGTATGTCTGTCTATGCACGTGCGTGTGAGAGACGGGTCAGGAGGTATTCAAGGATGATGAGGGGAGAAGATATGGTTGTGGTAAGCATGCGTAACTACATAGGAAGATCAACTGTCGTGTGTCCGAGAAAAGGAGAGACGTAACTAGTGAGGTAAGTGTATCGGTGCTTGGTGAAAATGAATTATAGTCTACTTGGCTATATGTAGGGAGATCAGTTCATATACACGCCTGCATGTGTTAGAAGCAAATAAGGTCCGGAGAGGCAGACAGGGGGAGAGGGTGTGGCTAGGAGGTGGTGCGACAGACCTACCATGTCGAGGGGGGAGGAGTGTGCGAGCATGTGATTAATGAAAAGAGGGGCGGGAGTGTGCACCTGCGTGGAATCGTATTGGACATATGGGGGCATGGACGGTGAGAAGAGAAGAGGGGAAGTATATATGTGTTTGTTGTAGGCACACTTGGCTAGAGAGGTATATCGACCGGTGTGTGCCAGAAAGAAGGAGTCGGGGGCCTACACACACCGATGGTGGACGACCTAAAGAGAAATAATGAACATGCGTGATGGAGGGGATGCTAAGGGTGTGTGAGGGGGGTGGGCGTGTGCATGCACGATAGAAAGTTAGCACTAGCTAGCTACAAATAGAAGAGGATCGTGAAGGTGTAAAAGACGAACAAAGATCATAATTCATTATAAAAAAGTGGATACGGATACTTGAAGAAGATATCATAATGTAGAACATTGATTATAATTTGGGCTAATGTGTGGCTTTTGCAACTCAGGTCTAAATACTTGTCATAATGTAGGGTGCGGGGCACTATACTTTGTGTGATAAACACTGTGTACGTATTAACATGGTTTAGATTATGAATATATAGTTAGTACATCAAATGTACTATTATTTGGAATCAACATCAAGTGTATCCAAAAATAGAATTCGAGTTCATGTAGGACACATAGTTCATATCTATCTCTATAGAAATCATGTGGTGTGTTATTAAGGTAATACACGAATGATGGTTGAAGTTGGCAACAATCATGATTGTAGATTCTTATTGAAATAGAGAAACGAATTCAAATTTAGTTCGAATTGCAGCGGGAGTATAGACATTTGGAATGCACTCAAATGTTGGTATCAGTAGGTTACATGAATTATATAGCAAGCGAAAAAATTTAATCGGACATAACATGGATTCATACTCCCTCCTTCCATCTATATAGGGCGTAATGAGATTTTTAAGACCGCCTTTGACTATTGGCAAGATTAATAGTACATGACATGCACAATGTGAAAATTATATCATTGAAAGAACCTTTCACAGACGAAGTTAACGGTGTGCTTTGTGTAAGTTGCATGTCATATATCATTGCTCTAATATTTGGTCAAAGTTAGCATCGAAAAACGCATTAGGCCCTATATAGATGGAAGGAGGGAGTAGCTTTGAATAGCATTTGTATAGTAAAACAGGGCAAGACTCTCTCTTTGTGTGGTGTGAATAGTTTTAATTTTTTTGTTTTCTTTTTGGTTGAGGGAAGTGCGAATTGATTTGGTCCGTACAAGTACAATATTACTACACGTTAGGATTGTCCCTAAAATTCAACCTGCGTCTTGTTATATCCCGAAAATTCAGATGTCGTGCTCCCAAAATTGGCGCCTTCACAACCCGCGCCTTGCTATCCCGAAATTACAACGCGCGCGAAAACTCCCTCCAGCTGCCAAATCCCGACACGTAAAATCCCCCTTCTAACCCTGAGCCGAAAGGGTCGCTAGTTCAAATCGGTGGGGGGTACTTTTGTAACACACCCTACGTACATTTTGGACAACCGCGTCCCTAAGTCATGCTTCACCCACTCCAATCGCCCCCTTTTCGCCATTCGAAATCCCAGGCCGCCATAACATCTCCGCTCCAGCCGCGAAACCCCACCCTCCTCCGTCCGCCACATCACCGCTGCCCAGCCGGAGCCTCTTCCCCGAAGACGTCGTCCACCGCAATAGCTCGACGTCCCTCGTCAACCTCCCCAGATGAGGATCCGTCGTCCATCTCGCCGTCCCACCGGTTCAGCCGCCCCGTCCTCCACCTCCAAGGAGCTGCTCCGACGATCGCCTCGTCTATCATGGCTGATCCATCCCCACAGCGCCACCTTAACCTTCTCCACCGGAACCGCATCATCCTCACCGACTCCTCGGACGAAGCCGAGGCCTACTCGGCACCACCAAAGAGGTTGTACACTCGTCGCATCGCACCTTCTCCTTAACTCGACCTCCTGGCGCCGACGGTGCTCCATCCCGCACCCCCATGGAGCGGCTACCTTGAAGCCGGCGCCGCGGTCGACATCTCCACGGCGTCTCTCCCCCAGTGCGAGGCCCTTGGCGGCCAGCCATACCAGCCGGATCTGCTGCTGCTGCTCCGGCTCTCGCTTCCTTCGCTTCGCTTCATGCTTCTTGCTGCTCGGTTCTCGCCGATCGCTTTCGCCGCCCAGCCTGTTGCTGCTCTCCCCCTCGCTTCGTCTTTCTTGCTCTGCTCCGATTAAGCCTCATTTCAGATCGACTGAATCGACTTTTGGGTCGATCAATTATCGGGGGTTGGGGGCTCATGGGAGTTAAGGAAGAACCACCATGAGGGGCGGGGGGCTCATTGGAGAGGTACCCCACTATCTATCTTAGGGTTCAGGGTGGGGTGGGGGCCTAGAGGGCTGGCCGGGCGGCAAGTGGCGAAGTTGTTTCGGGCGGCGAGGCGGCAGGGCCGGGCGGTTCGGCCGGTGGTGGTCAGCTTAGGGGTGCAGGTTGAAGATGAACTGTAGGCCCTCCCTAAACTACACGTCAAGTGCCTCTGCTACCATTGCATTCAGTTTCACAAGAGTATTCAGATTCCACATTAAATTTCAGTTTCGACGGTTAAGTTCAGAGTCAACAGTTTTTACCTCATCTGTTGTAGTCCGATGGTTTTTGGTGATGTTAATTTTACATCCATTTTACATCATCTATTGGAGATGCTATTAGAATCCCACTTGAGATTGACGATGTCTGTCTTATGCTGCTTCAGCCGTGACGTCTTCTGACTCACCGGAGCTGCTCCAACGAGCGTAATCCATCCATCACAACAGAGCAAAGGCTCGGACGCCGCTCATGATTCCTCAGATCTTCCTCCACACCTCCTGTAACATCCTAAAATTCTAAATTTTGGAATGTTATAATAAATAGATAGATTTGATTGATTGTTTGATTAATTGTGTGAAATTGAGTGAAATTCGAAACTTTTTGAAAGTTAAATGAGAGGGAATAAAAGGACTTTCCCAAACTCTCATTTTGCATTCGTGATCTCCGTGAATTCAAATTCTTTTCACCACAAAACCCTGGAGAGAAGATGACATGACTTCTTCCATTTATTTAAATGACAAGGGGTGTTGAAAATATTTGAATTTCATTTAGAAAATATTTCCAACCCAGGAACTTTATGCAACTCAATGATTTTCACGAGCGAAGATAAAATGACTTCTTCAAAACATATGAAATATGAATTGGGAGTTTCAAAGAATTAAATTCAAAGTTCTTTTGAATTTATTTTCAATTTGGAGTTATTTGAGTTTTATTCAAATTATTTTTCTCCAAAAAATTAAACATATGGAAAATGGGGTAACATGATTCAAATAAATTTGAATTAATTCTGGTATTTTTAATATGATTTTATTGGATTTTATTAGACCAGTAGCACTCCTTGAATTATCTGAATTTGTGTGGATTTTATTTGGCATTATAAAAATGTCCATGTTGTAGAAAATCTTTTTCTGCAAATTTTGATATATTATATGCCTATATAATAGTTTTAGTTATTTTGTTTTCATTATTTTAGTTCTCTGAAAATTTATTTCAGGCCGCGGCCCAGCCCACGTCGCCCGTCGCCACCGTCCCCGAGCGGGACTCCGCTCGGGAGTGCACCGCCGCCGCCTTTCCGTGCCCCCTTCTCCACGCCTCCCGAGGCCACCCCTCCCCTATAAAGCCGCCGCCCCTCTCTCTCCTCCCCCGCGCATCAGCCTTGTGCCCGCCCTTGGAACACCGCCGCCGGCGAGATCCGCTCGCCGCTCCCGCGCCGTTCCGACGCCGAAGTCGAGCGCCGCCACCACCTTCGGATCCGCCTCGCCGAGCCGCTTCACCCCGTGCCTCCGCCCGATGCCGCCGGCCACCGGAGCCGCCGCCCCGGCCAAGACCGAAGCCGCCGCCGTCGTCCTCCCCGACTCCGGCGATCGCCGTGGTAACCTCGCCTCTCGTCCATCGGATTTAGATCTAACGGATTAGATCCTTTTTTTCTAATCTAGCGGACGGTTCATTCGTTAGCGTTCGTTAGTGAACGTTCGTCGAATAGCCTTTTCGTTTTAATTTATTTCGGCCAGGGGCCTATTCGTGATAATGTTCTTCACAGATTAGTCCCTGTACTTCAATCGGTCACCACTTTTTTCTCGTTTATCCAAATCCAACAAAACCAACGCCCACTTCTTCGTTACGATCTCCTCTATCCAGTAAAACAACTTAAATATGTTTTTGAAAGTTTTAAAATTTGAATTCAAACAGTTTGAATTTGAACTTTGTTTGATCGTAACTTGAGTTTTATAACTCCGTTTGAGTTGATTCTTTTTGCAAATCGAAGCTCTTGACCTAAACTTTCTGATAAGGCCAAATTCCTATAATTTTTGTACTGTTAAAAATTTGTTTTATGTTGCAAGAGTTATTTGCTTGGTTTTGATGTTTTCCGAATCGTCTTCTTCGTTCTTTCTGATCTTTTGAGTGATTGCTTATGTATGATTGCTATTGCTTGCTTACGATAGATTGACCGGAGTGTGACAAGTAGAACTATCAACAGTTTTGAGTGTGAATCATCTTCATCAACAGTACAGGCAAGTTCAAACTTTGATCATATCCTTTTTCATACCAAGTTTTTATGCATTAGTTTCAACCCTCAAACATTGCATGAGTAGGATTGATAACATGTGGGTATCGGGAAGTAGTTGATGAGGTAGGAACCTATTGCCCTGCATTCAAACCTTGGGAGTTACTATTACGTTGCTTATATTGCTATGCTATGCTCGTAGACGTGGATTGGGTTTTGAGAGTATTCATGACAGTTGTGAGATTGTTAATTAATGGTTTACTTAAGGTGGCAACTTTAACTCACATCTGGGTGGATTGAGGCACCTGGGTATTCCAGCGATTGCATGTCTAGGTACCTGGGTATTCCAAGATTGCCTGTTTTTCTTTATGGACCGCCACCCAGGCTCAAAGGGAACTGAGATTATTCGTGCTAGAAACTTCCGTGTGCAGCCACAAGCTACTATGGGCTCTAGCATAGTTGAGTAAGTTACGTGAAGCTCTTGAAGAGGTAGATCAGCAGGTAGTGGGTTTTGTAGGTTTGGTATGGTCTACCCGGAGTAGAGAGTTAATGTTTCTGAAAGACTGTGTCTCAGGCATCCGTTTCTCAAACACCATGTAGTGCGAGAAATCAACGGAGGCGATGAGTCTTGTGGGGAAAAGTGCACAAACCTCTGCAGAGTGTACAATCTAATCATGGTTAGCCGTGTCCCCGGTTATGGACAATTCTGATTATCTAGTATATGAGTATTCACATGTATCTTGTCACTCTTAAATTAATATTGTTGGGATGTTAACTACTTTAATTGGGATTGAGAATGCTGTCAACCATTCTCAATGTTTAACAACCACCATGATAGTTAAATTAAAATCTATTCCTTTGTTGTAGGGGAAAATTGGCTCTTCGCAAAAACTATAACCATAGAGCTTTCCACCAGCCAAATATGCATGTAGTGATAGTTATTATTCATCATTATCCTATGGTGTGAATTTGCCAGTACATTCAATGTACTGACCCTTTGTGGCTGCAACGTCTCATGTTGAAGGATCTTACGACGAGTAAGTGATACGTTAGGGTTACGATTTCTACACTCGACTTTGCCGTTGGTGTTGATGGGAATCCACACCCTTGTTACTTCCGCTATTTTGGATTGAGGTAATAGTATTTACGTTACTTTATACATGTGATTTACCTCTGTTATAAATCCTCAAGTACTGTGTGTCAAAGATACCAATCCAGGATGACACTTTGCCACGAGAGACTTGACCGTCTGAGGTCGGGTCGCTACAAGATGGTATCGAGCACATGTTGATTGTAGGACGTGACCCTAGAAAGCTGGCAAGCCCATAGGAAAGATTTCCTCTACAACTTTCTTTTCAAAAGATCTCTTACCTCTCTTCTCTTCTCGAGCTTATTCAAATATTCCTTTCTAGTTAGACTATACCCTTTCCCCTTTTGACCACATGAAGATTCGGCTGATGAGACCACTCCAAGAAGTACAAGATATCGGACAACCAAGACCATTTCGGAATAAAGAGGATTTTTACTGTGCCTTACAATGACGGAAACTACAACGGTGAAGACTCCGAAGACTAGGAGAATTTGAAGGCTTGAAGAATTTCCGGATTTATATGACCTAGGAAGGCACCCCTTATGGAACTTGGCAGACTAAGGAAGTTTTCAATACCCGAGATCAAGGTGTATCAGAGAAAGACCGGAACATGGAGCATTAGAACTCAAAGTTTTGTCAAGAAAGCCCCAAGACAAGAAATATCAACTATGGAATGATAGCTCATGACAGAGACATAGTCATAAACATGGATATCCATGATGCTATCGCTCGCTCATGTTATTGTCACCGTGAGGTGTTAAGCACGCATCTTTCGGAAGAATTGGATGACAAAAGGGCTAATGGAGCACCTGCCAGCAAGAGATCAAGTTTTAACCTTAGCTGGTGTATCACTAGGATCTGGAGTATTACATCAAGAAGTTAAGATGGACCTACAAGAAGCAGTATTTGATGAGGAAGCATTTTTTGAATAACTCATGTCCCAGAAGTTGAAAGTAGCCAAGCTAGAGGAGCAAAACTTTGAGAAGATTTGACAGGAACTGAAGGACAGTATGATCATGGTTCATGCCAAGGATGTTGAAACCCAGAAGTTTGGAACACAACTCCAGAAATATTAAAGGGCGCCACGAGAGACTTTGCGACAACGGAGATGATCTGGCAAAAGAACTTGAGTACGACAAGCATGATCGGAAGAAGCCATCGGAGACATGAACAAGAATCGAAGAGTTTGATGACTTTGAAGATTTATTGACCATTAGAAGACCAAACCCCTGTTATATACCTACATTAGATGCGACGATTGCGAGTTGTCATTTGTTTGATGTTTTTCCGGCAGCCACAATAAAATATGTCTTTCAAAACTTTTGTTTGTACTGTGTGCATCCCTCTCGATCTCTCTTATCCCACCCCAAACCCATGGACCCAATAGAGGATGAATGGAGATGAGCTTATATTTTTTGGACTGATGAGTCAATTGGAGACAGGCTGATGGATTTAGAACATGGAAGATCATATGAAGAATAACACTATATCTGGAAAGTATATGAACCAGCATGCCCTTCAGTGCTTTGAAAGAGGTGCTGCTACTTGGTGGAGGATGTACCAAACCATCAATGGATGGCAAGGAGTAACCACTTGGAAGAATTTAAGTTGACTTTGCGAAAGTCTTGGTTTGTGTTCCAGAAGTTGAGGCCTTATGGAAAGGATATGAAGAAACCTTGTGCATACAAGCTTTGTGGAGAAATAGGACACAACCATAAAGAAAACAAGGACGAATACCCTCATAAGCAGAGGATTACCAAAGGAGTTAGTCGAGGATCTCAGGGAACTTCGGTTGGAGATTGTTCCCAAAGGTTTTGTTGCAGCAATGGAAGTTTAGTCTACATTGTTGGGAAAGATCCGTGAAGCTCAGAAGTATGACAAAGAGATTGCTGAGATAAAAGAGAGGATGGGCAAAGGAAAGGCCAAGGGTTTTCGCGAGGATGAGCATGATACCTTATGGTTTGAGGACCGAGTTTATGTGCCTAATAACACAGAGATCAGGAAGTTAATACTTCAGGAGGCTCATGACTCACCATACTCGATACACCCCGGAAACACCAAGATGTATTTGGATTTGAAGGAGCGTTTCTGGTGGACTGGTATGAAGAAGGAAATTGCGGAGTATGTAGTCATAGGTGATGTATGCCAGAGAGTAAAGGCAGAGCATCAGAAGCCAGTCGGATTACTACAGCCTATGCCGATACCCGAATGGAAGCGAGGATAAGCTTGGCATGGATTTCATTACCGGATTTCCGTAACCTGATCGGATATGATTCTATCTGGGTAGTAGTTGATTTGCTTGACCAAAGTGGCTCACTTTATCCCAGTGAAACCACCTATACAAGTGCGAAGTTGGCCAAGATATATATGACCAGGACCGTATGTCTGCATGGAGTTCCGAGGACCATCGTATAAGATAGAGGAACATAGTTTACCTCAAAGTTTTGGAATCAGCTGCACCGGACTTTGGGTACTAGGCTAGAGTTCAAGATGACCTTTCATCCAGAGATGATGGATAGACTGAGAGAGTCAATCAGATTTTGGAGGACATGTTGAGAACGTGTGCGCTAGATTATGGATCTAGTAGGGATGATAATCTACCTTACGTGGAGTTCTCATTCAACAATAGCTACCAAGTCAGTTTGAAGATGGCCCCTTTTTAAGCTTTGTATGGGAGAAGGAGCCAGACACCATTGATGTGGGATGAAGTTGGAGACCGTCAGTTGTTTGGACTAAATATGATCAAGGAGTCAGAAGAGAATGTTAAAGTTGATCGAGATAGGCTGAAGGTAGCTCAGTCCAGGCAGAAGAGTTATGCAGACTCAAAAATGCAAGGAGGAAGTCTATGAAATTGGAGACAGAGCATGTTTTCGTGTGTCCCCTTTGCGAGGAGTTAAACTATTTGGAGTTAAGGGAAAGTTAGCCCCGAGATTTGTAGGACCATACCGAGTTTTGGAGCGTATGGGAGAAGTGGCCAACAAATTGGAGTCACCTGAAGGACTGTTAGGAGTTCATGATGTGTTTCACGTTTCCAGTTGAAGAAGTGCCATGCAAAAATGGCCAATATTCCCCTGTAAGGACGCTTGACCCTGGAAAGGATAATGATGTTCCACGAAGTGGAATATGGACTTCATAAGTATAAGTTTTTATCACAGTATGTGGGACATCCCGAGAGGATGAAGAGATGAAGTACTATTGGATATAAAGGAGGTAGAATGTTGATTATGGAGCAACTGTAACTCCATGATGAGTCTGAGTAATCATGTTTTAGTTTGGTGCCAATAGAAGGAAGGAAGACAGTACAATTGGTTGGATTTAAGAATACTAGGAAGTTGGAAGTTGGAATAATGATCAGAAGCCCGAGGATAAGTTCAAGGACTACAAGTGATGAGATGGGCCATAACCCACGTGCCCCGTGACCTGCCAAGAAGCAAGCACATTCTTGTCAAGGAAAACCCCGAAGAAGTTATGATTTTATCAACCGACGATTCTATAGGAGTTTACGCAAAACCTGAGACTTGTTAAGGAACGATAGATGTTTGTTTGGCTTGCAGAATCGATGGATTTATCCGAACTTGGTTCGTCGACAAGAGAAATTCTGCAATGCTTGTGAGGATGACCGAGTGTTAGAATGCGAGATTCGCTAAACCATGTACAAGGTAATGATTTGGGTGTGGGATGGATTGATCACCATACCGACTTACTCTTATTGTTCGCCTTGCTATATGGGATGGTAAATCTGAGTGACTTACCTATAGTAGAGAGACAACAATCAAAACCCTGTTTAAACCTTAGAATGGTATAAGAATTTTTCCCCTTGTACAAGGCATCTTTTGCCAACCATAGGTTATACGGTGAGGATCAACCATACCCATTTCCTGCAGGACAAACCCTAAATTGTTGACCACCATGAGATATCGATAGTTAGTTGGTATTGGCGCCAGACCCGTCAACTAAGAAGACCCAATCTCGGAATAACCTTACCAAGAGGAAAGGAAAAAAGAATTGAGGAAAAGGTTATGCCACTACCGGAAGAGCCCAGAGAAGGAATTATCCTCATGATCTGAGAAGACCGACACTGTCAACAATAAGGATGGAGTATATGAGTTTTGGTGGAACCGTAACCATGCTTCTAAGGGTGGTAGCACCCGAGACCCCTGGAGAGGATCGATGGATTTTTTAGAAGACCCCAAACCTAACCTATTTCTTTCTAGCCTCTCCGAATCTCGAGGACGAGATTCATTTTAAGGGTGGTAGGTTTGTAACATCCCAAAATTCTAAATTTTGGAATGTTATAATAAATAGATAGATTTGATTGATTGTTTGATTGATTGTGTGAAATTGAGTGAAATTCGAAACTTTTTGAAAGTTAAATGAGAGGGAATAAAAGGACTTTCATTTTGCATTCGTGATCTCTGTGAATTCAAATTCTTTTCACCACAAAACCCTGGAGAGAAGATGACATGACTTCTTCCATTTATTTAAATGACAAGGGGTGTTGAAAATATTTGACTTTCATTTGGAAAATATTTCTAACCTAGGCACTTTATGCAACTCAATGATTTTCACGAGCGAAGATAAAATGACTTCTTCAAAACATATGAAATATGAGTTGGGAGTTTCAAAGAATTAAATTCAAAGTTCTTTTGAATTTATTTTCAATTTGGAGTTATTTGAGTTTTATTCAAATTATTTTTCTCCAAAAATTTAAACATATGGAAAATGGGGTAACATGATTCCCTACATCAGAAAATTGGAGAGAAATAAATTTGAATTAATTTTGGTATTTTTAATATGATTTTATTGGATTTTATTATACCAGTAGCACTCCTTGAATTATTTGAAATTGTTTGGATTTTATTTGGCATTATAAAAATGTCCATGTTGTAGAAAATCTTTTTCTACAAATTTTGATATATTATATGCCTATATAATAGTTTTAGTTATTTTGTTTTCATTATTTTAGTTCTCAGAAAAAAAATTCTAAAAAAAACTCTTCGAACAGTGCCAGGCCAAAGCCCAGCACTCCTCTCTCTCTCTCTCTCTCTCCCGGGCCAGTGTGCCGCTGCCCATTACGTCGCCTGTCAGCCACTGGCCCCGAAGGGACTCTGCTCGGGAGTGCGCCGCCGCCGCCTTTCCGTGCCCCTTCTCCACGCCTCCCGAGGCCACCCCTCCCCTATAAAGCCACCACCTCTCCACCTCACAAGATCACGCCAGCTTGCCGCCCTTCGCCGGAACTCCGCCAGCCGGCGAGATACGCCGCCGCTCCGCTGCTCGACGCCAAGTCAAGCGCCGCCACCTTTGGATCCGCCTCGCCGAGCCGCTTCACCCCGTGCCTCCGCCCGATGCCGCCGGCCACCTGAGCCGCCGCCCCGGCCAAGACCGAAGCCGCCGCCGTCGTCCTCCCTGACTCCGGTGATCGCCGTGGTAACCGTCGCCTCTTGTTCGTTGGATTTAGATCTAATGGATTAGATCCTTTTTTTTCTAATCTAGCGAACGGTTCATTCGTCAGCGTTCGTTAGTGAACGTTCGTCGAATAGCCTTTTCGTTTTAATTTATTTCGGCCAGGGGCCTATTCGTGATAATTTTCTTCACAGATTAGTCCCTGTACTTCAATCGGTCATCACTTTTTGCTCGTTTATCCAAATCCAACGAAACCAACGCCCACTTCTTCGTTACGATCTCCTCTATCCAGTAAAAAAACTTAAACATGTTTTTGAAAGTTTTAAAATTTGAATTCAAACAGTTTGAATTTGAACTTCGTTTGATCGTAACTTGAGTTTAATAACTCCGTTTGAGTTGATTCTTTTTGCAAATCGAAGCTCTTGACCTAAACTTTCTGATAAGGCCAAATTCAGATAATTTTGGTACTGTTAGAAATTTGTTTTATCTTGCAAGAGTTATTTGCTTGGTTTTGATGTTTTCTGAATCGTCTTCTTTGTTCTTTCTGATCTTTTGAGTGATTGCTTATGTATGATTGCTATTGCTTGCTTACGATAGATTGACCGGAGTGTGCCAAGTAGAACTATCAAGAGTTTTGAGTGTGAATCATCTTCATCAACAGTACAGGCAAGTTCACACTTTGATCATATCCCTTTTCATACCCAGTTTTTATGCATTAGTTTCAACCTTCAAACATTGCATGAGTAGGATTGATAACATGTGGGTATCGGGAAGTAGTTGATGAGGTAGGAACCTATTGCCCTGCATTCAAACCTTGGGAGTTACTATTACGTTGCTTATATTGCTATGCTATGCTCGTAGATGTGGATTGGGTTTTGAGAGTATTCATGACAGTTGTGAGATTGTTAATTAATGGTTTACTTAAGGTGGCAACTTTAACTCACATCTGGGTGGATTGAGGCACCTGGGTATTCCAGCGATTGCATGTCTAGGTACCTGGGTATTCCAAGATTGCCTGTTTTTCTTTATGGACCGCCACCCAGGCTCAAAGGGAACTGAGATTATTCGTGCTAGAAACTTCCGTGTGCAGCCACAAGCTACTATGGGCTCTAGCATAGTTGAGTAAGTTACGTGAAGCTCTTGAAGAGGTAGATCAGCAGGTAGTGGGTTTTGTAGGTTTGGTATGGTCTACCCGGAGTAGAGAGTTAATGTTTCGAAAGATCAGTCTCGGTCATCCGTTTCTCAAACACCATGTAGTGCGAGAAATCAACGGAGGCGATCAAGTCTTGTGGGGAAAAGTGCGCAAACCTCTGTAGAGTGTACAATCTAATCATGGTTAGCCGTGTCCCCGGTTATGGACAATTCTGAGTATCTAGTATCTGAGTATTCACATGTATGTCATCACTCTTAAATTAATATTGTTGGGATGTTAACTACTTTAATTGGGAGTGAGAAATGTTGTCAACCATTCTCAATGTTTAACAACCACCATGATAGTTAAATTAAAATCTATTCCTTTGTTGTAGGGAAAAATTGGCTTTTCGCAAAAACTATAACCATTGAGCTTTCCACCAGCCAAATATGCATGTAGTGATAGTTATTATTCATCATTATCCTATGGTGTGATTTTGCCAGTACATTCAATGTACTGACCCTTTGTGGCTGCAACGTCTCATGTTGCAGGATCTTACGACGAGTAAGTGATATGTTAGGGTTTCGATTTCTACACTCAACTTTGTCGTTGGTGTTGATGGGAATCCACAACCTTGTTACTTCCGCTATTTTGGATTGAGGTAATAGTATTTACGTTACTTTATACATGTGATTTACCTCTGTTATAAATCCTCGAGTACTGTGTGTCAAAGATACCGATCCGTGGATCACACTTAAGCATAGAGACTTGACCGTCGAGGTCGGGTCGCTACACCTCCGACAGCCACCGCCTCAATCGCTTCAAAGGACCAACCCAATGATGCCGAGGTCGACATTTGCTACACGGCAAAGAGGTTGTAAACTTGTTGCATCACTTATTACTATACATTCATGTCGATCCATTAGGGCTATTTTGGTTCAACGGAAAAACATAGCAATAGGGAATTTTCCAATGGCACTCTACTATTCAATTATTCATGCATTTTGTTGAAAGGAATGAAGAAAAACATCCACGTGGACCTACTTTTCAAAATCCTATGCATGAAAACAAGACCAACTGCATTAGTGCCAGAATAACATTCTAACTGTACACGCTTTCATATGTTTCACTTTATTTTGGCCATCTTTCTTTGCATTCCTCTGCTCTTCCAATTCCTGTAAACCAAACACCCAAGTTGACAGAAATCCTATGTTTACAAATGCTCTGTTTACCATGTGCATTTTCCTATCATATTCCGGTGTGTTTCCTCTCCCTGCATTTTAAGAATCATGCAAGCCAAATGAGCCCTTACAGAATTACTTTCGCCATGTGTACGCGGTCGAAGGGAACTTTGTGTGGTTTGTCCCGCTCCGCCATGACGTCAGTCCACCTCACCGAAGCTGCTCCATCGATGTAAGCATCCACCAAACCAGACATCATGACTCCGACCTTCTTTCGCCGCCAGATCTCCTTCCTCGCCACCGCACCCACCGCAACGGCATCACCATCATCGACTCAGCAGATGAACCTGAGGAGTATGCGGATCCACAAGAGAGGTCGCACTCTTTTGTTTCTGCTTATGTTATGCATTGCTTAAACTTACCTGCTACTTTATCGTCCTGTTCAGCTCTTGGACTCCCAAGTCAGGTCCAAATTAATGTTCAAACTTGAGTTCTCAATTAGTTGTGGGGCACATATCGAGGCAGCAATGAATAGTATGTCTGTCTAATATCTGGTTCACTTAGGGTATGCCTATGTTGTTCATCTTGGGTGGAAAACAAATAGTAAAGCAATCATCATCTCTCTTTTTATTAATTTAAAGCAATCATCAGCCTATTATAATTATTTTTGGATCCATCCACTGGTTGTTACCATCACTCTAACTTCTGCATGCTCTCCTTACATAATCTCACCATATTTATTTGTATGCATGTCAGATATTGTACACAGTCATGCTGAACATGTAGAGAAAAAGAGAAGAGTTTTGCACTGAAATACAATGTCATGCAGACATCGCTCCATGGTGGGTTCAATGGCAAACCCTCCCCGCCCCTCTCTAGATTGTAATCCAGAGGAAGATATCTGCTCGAGGCGGATCTGACGCCACTGACCACTCCTGCTTACCCCCAAGGTGTTTGCTCTACCTTGGCATGATGATGTTAGTCATATCATGCATACGCTGTTCCTTCAAGGCCTACTTTTGATATTATATATGTCATCTGCTTAGTTTAGACATGTTCTGTAATGCCACCTATTTAGTTTCTATATCATATATGGGGATTATGCAGTCTCATGTCTTTTAGCCAGCCATAATATATGTGAAATGTGCAATGCCATCCTGTTTAACCAGGCATCATATATTTGAATGATATCTTGCCCATCCTTTTCTTCATTACATTTCCATTTGTCGACAATGTTTGTACATTAAACTACTCTTCCTATGAATCAGCCATTTGGATGGGAGATGGAAAATCTGGAGTGAAAACAAGGCCTTCAGAGCGACATGCTACATGTCAAGCAGATCTCTTGTTGGGTCCCGATAGCTCCTCGTAGATGGATTCGTAGAGACAGATGACCAGTCCTATTACCCCACTGAGGAATATGATCTAACAAGGGACGGTTAAACTGCTCAAATCAAGCATACGGTGTCATGCAAAGCATAGTTAAGACAACATAAAAACAAAATTCAACACCATGTTCTTAGTTCGCATCATATTGAATGCCCTCTGCTTAGCATATAAATCACCTCTGTGAATTACCTGATGCAATCCAGATTACTGAGATCACACGGAGGTGAATTATGTCATGCGATACTGGTTCGTGATTCATCATAACTTAGAATTATGTTATGCTATGCTAACTAGTTTAGATAGACATCAGATATGTGAAATTATGTCATGCTATCCGCTTTAGTTAAACAATATACATGTCAACTATTTCATGCCATCTTTTTCCACACTATCTATTGCATCTGCCTCTCATACAATGTCTCAGACATTCAATTATGTTTCCTGTTTATCACCCATTTGAATTGGAGCGGTGATGCCAGATTCAGCGTACTAAAAACACGGTCTTCAATAAAACAGTGCTACCTCTTGGTGGAGATAGCACCCGGTTGTACATGCACAAGAACCAGCCCTACCACACATAACCCAAACTCTCGCAGATTGTACCCTCATGCGATGGACAGAGAACTAGTTTCACCCAATCTAACCCCAACCCCAGCCGATAGTAACCCAGTTCCTGTTGACACAGCACCATCTCCACCACAGAGTTCCCAAACAAGAGTAGTTGGTAAGGCAGCTTCAGTGCCCAAAGGGCCAGTACTATCACAACGAACCCCAACTCCACCAGTTAGTACGCCTATTCCTGTGGAGGAAGCACAACCAGCTAGTCGTAGTTTAGCATCTATCGCATTTGATGTTGTTAAATCGTATGTGTATCTTCCCATCTTGGAAATATTATACTCAAGATGAAGGAAAATGCCATTCAGGTGTGTTTGTCCAGAGTTATGTGTAAGTAATGTTATTCTTGGCAATTACTTTGCTTCGTCCCATACATCCTACCTCCATGATGGTTATAACACAGCAAATTTTCCCATTTTTCTCTATAGAGAAGGACCGATTTGGAAACTCGGGATGAGGTAACCTGTGCTAATACCTCTGCCATCTTCAAGAATGCTTGGTGGCAGTATCGGAATTATCTAAAGAAAACGTACTTCACTGGCAAAGAAACTCATCAAATTCCCTTACGTTCTCCTGAGACACATTTACTGGATGATGACTCGGAACGCCTTGTTCTGTACTGGTCCTGAACCAAGAATGTGGTAAGGTCTATGAGCTCATTTTCTATTTTTAAGTATTATATTCTTGCGTCTTAATCAGACTGCTCATGTAGAACAAGTGCCTAAACCTGAAGAACAATTGTTCTAATTTAAGATGTCTTTGCTATCATAGTTCAAAAAAGCGCTAGGCGTTGATTGTGTGTTTTGCCACCGCCTTGCGCTTTACTGACCAAAGCGCATGCTTATGCGCAGTTATGCACAGATTAAGCGTAGTTATGCGCGCAATGCGCTTTTGCCAACGCCTAGAGCCTAGGCGCGCTTAAGCGCTCGCTTAGGCGCGCCTTTTTTAACTATGATTGCTTTGCTCTTGTATCACTGTATTTACTGATACAAACTTATTTTTAAATTGAAGGATCCAATCAAAACTCCAATGGCACAGCAGGTATGTTCACGCATGTTTCTTTAACAGGTTTGCTCTTATCAATAGCTCTTTTGATTTCAATTTCAATTTTGTATACAGTTGACTTTCATATCATGCACATTACTAGCATCACAACAGAGTCAATAGTGTTGTTGTACATGTAGACTCGTGCTACCCATCTGAAATCTTGTTGTGCCGTGTAGTTTCCCACGCTTTTGTCAGGACCCCGATTCCAAGTCACATCAATCTAGCCGGTAACACCTCATATCACTTTGCGGCCTCACGCACGGTATTCCCACGGTTGTCGCCTTACCATGGCTCGGGACCGTTTGCGCCTTTTGGCTCACGTATATAATAGTGTCGCTAGCATCCATATGACAGAGAACCCGGGCCGACATGGCTAGTCGTGAACCCAAAGCGGCACTAACCCATGGGGACAGGCATACATGAATCACAACGAGCATGTCGGTCATCAACATGTGAATCCGGGCTGTAGCACTGGCTAACAGGACTCCGTAACCCGGGCCAGTAGCAGGCTAGGCAGGACTCGGATGTCACCGCGTGACATTTCCCGAAGGGACGTATACAGAACGAAGTGAAACACATGCCGGCCAATCAAGTGTCCAGAGCAGTAGTGCTAGGTTAGCAGGACTCTGGTGAACCGGGCTGTAGCGGACTACTATCGCTCAGGAAGCACTAGACTACATTTCCCCATATAAGAGGCTGCCAAGGATAAACAACTAGATTGTCGGATCCCACACATACCAAGCATTTCAAACATACACACAATATGCTCGATATGTGTAAATACAACAGGGCATCACAACATAACTCTATGACTCAAGTATTTATTCATTAGGCTCCGAGGAGCGAGATATTACAAACATGGGTCTCATGACCCAACATTCAGAGCATACAAGTCAAAGCACAAGCGGAAGCTTAACATGTCCGAAAGTACAGACATCTACAAATGAAAAAGGCTGAGAAGCCTGACTATCTACCAGATCCTGTCGAGGGCACAAGATCATAGCTGAGGTAACAAGCTAAACGTCGAAGTCCACGCGGAACTACTAGCGAGACTGACGTCTCTCTGCAAAACATAAAATAAGCAAACGTGAGTACAAATGTACTCAGCAAGACTTACATCAGAACTAACTACATATGCATCAATATCAACAAAGGGGGGTGGTGGAGTTTGACTGCAGCAAGCCAGCTTTGACTCGGTGGCTATCCTAAACTACGACTGCAAGTAACTCTTTTGAGGTGGCGCACACGAGTCCACATCTTCACCATATCAATACACCACTATGGATCCGCTCCCGTCTCCCTACGAGAACGCCATCCATAGCACTCATGCTTATCTTGCGCATTTTAGAGTATCCACTTTCACTTATCTATGAACTGTTATAGGGAACCCAGAAGTCCTTTACCGCGGACACGGCTATTCGAATAGATGATGTTAACCCTGCAGGGGTGTACTTCTTCATACATGTTTCCACCACTTAGCTACTGCACACGACATGTGCTCGGCAGACTTCAAGCGAAAGCCGACGTGGGTGTAGACCACGACCTACCTAAACACTCAAGTCTCTATCCAGGTCTATCGCCTATTCGGGTTCCATCCGCAGGGAGGCCGGCCGAGGTTTCCAGTAACGGCCCCGAACGATGTGTGCAGGTTTCCCGAGACACCAAACGGGCGAATCGGTACACCGTGCCACGTGCCTACTGCAACACAGCCCACACCTAAGGTCAGCGCAAGGCATGGCCCCCAAAGATACTAAAAACACGTAAACTACTTGCAACTCCCGGATGAGGACAAGGGTGATTAAGAAGTCGAGCGGGTCATATTTCAGGCCCAATGCATGGTAGTAGCTGAATCATGGATCACAAACACAGAACTCAGTTCCCGAGGATGGCTTCAATGAGACAACCCACCATGTACTCCTACATGGCCTCTCACCGCTACCTTTACCAAATCGTGTTCACACACTTAGCTCACACAAGAGGACATGTTCACACACCATTCCAATCCATCCCGATGAATCGCACTGACTCAACTCTAAGCAAGCAGTGCATGACAAACAAGCAAGTATGAGTAGGCACAACAGGGCTCAAACAACTCCTACTCATGCTAGTGGGTTTCATCTATTTACTGTGGAATGACAGGTCATGCAGAGGATAAAGGGGTTCAGCTACCGCAGCAAGTAACAGATGAATCGTTGTTGTCCTAATGCAGTAATAGAGAGCAGGAGCGTTAGAGTGGGATTGTATCAGAATGAACAAGGGGTTTTGCTTGCACGGCACTTCGAAGATAATATAGTTCTTCATCGGTGTCATCGAACTCATCGCTTGCAGACGCCGCTCATCGAGAGGGGACAAACACCGACAAACAAAGGAGAAACACAATCAATGCCATGCAACAATATGATGCATGAAGATGACATGGCAGTATGTTGTTGATTGGCCTAATGCATCTAGCAGCAAGTTAAATGGGGTTGGTTTGAACACTAGGTTCAAATTCAAACTCCATATGTGAAAGTTTAAATGCCATTTATTTGATTTGACCTGATCAGCAGGTATAAGTTGTTCTAACATGCATGAAAATGGTAAAGATAGATATATTGGATTTTTCTGATCATTTTTCATATATAAATTATTTCATTCTGAGCTACGGTTGATTTTCTATGATTTTTAGAAGTTTTGGTTATTTTCTGGAATTTCCTGAATAAACTTAAATCCAGAAAATGCATTACTGCGTCAGCATTGTGTCCCTGTGATGTCAGCGGTCAAGGGAGACGGTCCAGGTCAAACCTGACCAGTGGGACCCATACGTCAGTGTCTCAGGCTGGTTTGGGTGGATGACAAGTGGGACCGGTCAGCGACCACGTCAGCGGGGTCAAACCCGCCGCTCAGCAGGTCAAAGCCTGCCGGCGTTTAGCCGCCGGCGAGGCCAGACGCGGCGGCGTGCTGCGGGATTTGCCCACAGGGCTCGATTTGCTACACGGAGAGCAGCTACGGGCAGCTGGTGCTCGCCCGCAACCAGCCGTGGTGATAGCTTGGACGGGGAGTGGCCGGAGCATCGCCGGCGACGAGTTTGGCGGAGGCCGAAGCTCGGGCCAGCTCGTGCGCGTGGCTGCAGTGGCCTAGGCTGTGTGGCGCTAGCACCTACAGCCTCTACGCGGCGCGAGGAGTGTGACGGGCACAAGCCCGTGACCAAATGGTCACCGGAGCAGCGCCGGCGACGTGGTCAAGCAGCGGCGCGTTCGGGCACAAGAGACGCGGCGTCTACGGTATTCTAGGGGCGAAACAGAAAGCACAGGGAGGTTCAGCAGCTCATAGAGAAGCCGCAGGGATGGTCAGCGTGCTCGGGGAAGGCTCGACGCGGTCGGAACGGCGATGGCGATCTGGGGTGGCCCGAGGTTGAAGACGACGGCGGCGGGGATGATGCAGGGGCTCCGGCGTCGTGCGGCTTGGCTAGTCGACGTAGTCGACGACGACGAACCGTCCGGACACGGTGAGAGGGCGCGGGGACGGCGTTGGACGCGGCTGCGGCGAGCGGCGGCGACGGTGACGTCTCGGGCGACGTCGGGGAGGGCGAGAGAGAGGAGCCGAGGGGAGGGCGAGTGTCTGCGAGGTCGGGAGAGAGAGAGGGCTCGACCCACATCAACAGCTCGGACGAGGGTAGTGGCGAGGCGGCGGGCAGTTGCATGGCACGCATGTCAGTGCTCACCGTCGGCAGCTGCTTGCCTGCTGGCCAAACCAAGCAGCTCACCTGAGCGGTGGTCGGCTGGGCGGGTGTGGGCCTGCTGGGTGGCGCCGGGTAAGCCTTTCTCTTTCTCTCTTATTTCTATTTTTGTTCTGTTTTTCTATTTCTTTTTTGTTTTTGATTTAGTAATAATACTAAACCATTTTTAAAACTCCTGAGAAAATTTGTGGGCACTTTTAAAATGTTTACTAACAGCCCTCAAATGTTTTCAAAATTATTGAAGCATTTAAAATATTTATAGCCATTAAATGCTCCAATTCAAATACTTATGATTTAATCCAAAAACCTGAAATGACCTAGGGAAAATATGCACCAATTTTTGTCTAAGGGTTTTCACCAGTTTCAAAAATTATGGACTTTTCCTGAAGTCACTTTGGGTTTATTGGAAGCGATTTTATTTAAGCCTATTTGAATTCATTTGGTGCTAGGGTTTGGTCAGTCCCCATTTCAAGTTTAATTGAAAATGAAAATGATGCATGGATGCAATGCCACTAATTACAAGAAGATTTCTAGGGCTGTGACAACTCACCCCCACTAAACAAGAATCTCGTCCCGAGATTCAAGACGTGAGTTAAGAAGACAGAGGGGGTACAAGACTAACACAATCTTCTTGATCCAGGTTGCACCTCATAAGGTTGTTGATTCGTTGCATACGTTGATCTTGACATCCTCACTTTTGAAATCTTCATCCACATGATGACGACAGAAAGAAACTATACTAGGATTGATCTTCTCGAAGATCGAGCTATACAAGAACAACTCGCGAAATGAGATGTTGAAACATCTTGAATTGAGACACAGAACACATCGAGAGGGATGGAAGAACAAATGACGGGGTTTGATTTGGTGGGCAACAATTCCACGCCTAGAAAGATAGTGGACGGTATCAAGGTGGCGAGGAAATAATTGCCATGATTCCGTAACGGGGCTCCTTGGAAAAGGTGTCTCGTTGAACTGCTCCCTTAAGTGGCAAAAAGAATTACTTTTGATCCATAGATCATTGAAACTCTTCATACCAGCTTAATGCAATTTACAATCGATCATTTGAAGGAGTTCGAAAGAATGACATACTCGGACTAGAATGGATGATGTGGACTACCTTGTTGAAGACAAGGTGATGGATGATTTTGCTTATCATCGGAAATGGATGGGACCCACGGTAAGTCCACTTTTGAAGATGATCTTGGACAGCAATCACGAGAAGGGAAGCCCATGGGAAATTGGCACAATGGCGGTGCAAACTGGGAACAAAAAGCAACTGTTGGGAATGTTCCAACCATCATATCTGCCTGAGATTCAGATCTGGTTAGTAACAGGGTACTTCAGACAACATGTCTGAAAAGGAAAAGTTGCAACACAAATCAATGAGATGATAATGCGAGATTCTCGGGAGATGAACTATGGTCGCAAGCTCCAAAACATGAGCTGGTACTGCTACTCACATGTGAACACATTGTCCAAGACAAGCATGACCACGTGGTAGTCTTATGATAAAACACTACCAAGTTCAGGTGGGGCACCATCAACAAGGTTATCGAAGTCTTGTGCATGAACTAGTATTCGCACATCAACTCCTTTTCCTTGAACAAATCAATCAGTGTCTTGGTGTGCTAAGAATACATATAGAATGAAGGTTGCAAGTCTTCAAACCATAGAATACTTCGCACATATGCATGACTAACTTGGGATGATTCCAGAGGAAACAAAACAAACCTTTCTCAAATTCATGGCGGCAACTTACACCTAAAGCACATGAATTCGAGGAAGTCACTTCTTCCATCCAAGCATAGGCTTCATGAACGGAACACGAAGCCATTGCTTACAAAGTTTTCAACACTAGGTTGATGTTCAACATGAATCATGGGGGAGACAAAATGCTGCTGATGGGTCCAACAACAACTCATCGGAATTTCCATATCACTGGACTTCCACCATCATGTGAACAAAGTGATAGCATTGGTCAGACCCAAGATATATAATGGTGTATGCTCGAGGGATCAACCACGAGTAAGACAACATTAAGAATATTGTTGGTTCTGATTTAACTTGACGATAGCCCATACTCAAGTCAAAATTTTGACAAGGAAATAGATCCAACAACTGATCACAGGGACCAATCGATGAAGTAATCATCTTTCTTCAACACACACACACACACACACACCGGGATATCCCTTGGAGATGAACTAAGTTAGGTAAGCTTTTATCTTCCAACTCTCCAAGTTGTTGTTTAGCTTAACCAACTAGCTCAGGGGTATCCAACACGGATTCTTGGAGAATGGCTGGTTTAGAGAAAACCAACTTGATCACGAGCTCAACATAACAATGTGGGACAACCTGGTAATACTTCCGAGAAGATATTCAGAAAATCACGAACCACCGATATGTTACTAAGCTCGAGAACAATCTTTCTTTTCAGGGCAAGACGATATGATCAACAGAGCAAGGGTTTGACGAAATCCTAACCCATCGATCGAAGAGTGCACCAGAAATAAGGACTAGGTAGCACAATCTATCTTAGAATGCTGATTCAAGAACCAACACACTAAGAATGGAATTATTGGCCTTTAACTACCAAGCAACGGGGTTGCTAGAAGTATTGATTTCACACATCACAATTCACTTGTCGGCATTCCGGTTACAACAACACGAGGACCGAGGAATGAATGATGATGGTGAGAAGTATCACTACGTCAAGAATTCATAAGGGAAGGTGCAATTCTCATGACGTTCTCGACATAAAGTGGGTAATACTTCAGGTAGAACATAACAAAAGCTGAATTGGCATTTTGATCTGCGGAATACAACTACTTTGACCATTCCAAGAAATGGATGAGGTGCTGGAGTTTGTTTCTCCTAGTCATTCCAGAACAGAATGGCTTGATGCACCACAAGAATAATAGGCATTGATGAACACGAATGCACAATTACTCCTCGACTATCAATTGATAGACGAAGGTCGGAATACAATCAAGAGGGACAACTCAAAGGAACATATAACTTTTCGAGTTGTGGAGGCATGGATTAGTATGTCGAGCAAAGCTCAACATTTCTTCCGGATAACCCATGCGGAAAGGTAGAACTGGCAGAGTCACAATATAGAATGCGGAACTCATCAAGAGCACTCTTGTTGTGACCTTTTGGTTCAAAGGAACTCCTGCCAAGGATGGTTCATGGTATGTGGAAGAATGAGATACCACGGACCTCAAGGACTATCGCAAGGTTACTAATATCATAAAGGAACTAGCAAATACTAACAACATGAAGTAGGGTGAATCTCGGGTTCAAGAACCCAGGAATAGAATGCCTACTAACTAAATTGCATCACGGGATGCTTTCAGAATGATGGCCAGAATCATCACACTGGGAACACAAAACATGGCTATATTGCTAGGTGATACTCTAAGACACCTAGGGTCATAATAATAACTCCAACATATATGTTGAGGCAATAGAGTACCTCGACTGACTGGTTAGTGTGCTTATTCTGACCAAAAGGACATCGGGAATGGAAAGAAAGGATTTGCAATGCATCAGACTATTTAGAGACCTGGGATGACTCGGACAGCATAACGGTTGTAATTGCTCAAAAAGATTTGAGACATCATGCAAAATGGTGGCATAACCACTCTACAATATCATAACAAGATTCCGAGATCAACAGTTTAACATACAGAAGTAGTAAAAACTGAACTGGAGCTTAAAACCAACAACCTTAAGGTCTATGGATTAGTAACACGTCATCCTGATAGAATGATGAGAAGCCTAGTTCTTAATCCGCGTAGAAGAGAAGAGGTTGACTCAGATCAGAAGGCCATGAGGTATAAGGAGTAAAAAGAGCCTTACGTTCCCTTCCACAATCAATTCCCTTACATAACTAAAGCATTTCTAGACACAACTTCAACCAGTTTGGCTTGCTAGACCTACAGGCAGTCAGGCTCTGATACCAACGCTGTCAGGACCCCGATTCCAAGTCACATTGATCTAGCCGGTAACACCTCATATCACTTTGCGGCCTCACGCACGGTATTCCCACGGTTGTCGCCTTACCATGGCCCGGGACCGTTTATGCCTTTTGGCTCACGATATGATAGTGTCGCTAGCATCCAGATGACAGAGAACCCAGGCCGACATTGCTAGTCGTGAACCCAAAGCGGCACTAACCCATGGGGACAGGCATACATGAATCACATCGAGCATGTCGGTCATCAACGTGTGAATCCGGGCTGTAACCTTTGGGCTAACATACTCCGTAACCCGGCTGTAGCAGGTTAGGCAGACTCCGGATGTCACCGCGTGACATTTCCCGAAGGGACGTACACGAGAACGAAGTGAAACACATGCCGCCAATCAAGTGTCCAGAGCAGTAGTGCTAGGCTAGCGTGACTCGGTGAACCGGGTTGTAGTGGACTACTATCGCCAGAAGCACTAGACTACATTTCCCCATATGAGAGGCTGCCAAGGATAAACAACTAGATTGTCGGATCCCACACATACCAAGCATTTCAAACATACACACAATATGCTCGATATGTGTAAATACAACGGCATCACAACATAACTCTACGACTCAAGTATTTATTCATTAGGCTCCGAGGAGCGAGATATTACAAACATGGGTCTCATGACCCAACATTCAGAGCATACAAGTCAAAGCACAAGCGGAAGCTTAACATGTCCGAAAGTACGTACATCTACAAATGAAAAAGGTCGAGAAGCTCGACTATCTACCAGATCCCGTCAAGGCACAAGATCGTAGCTGAGGTAACAAGCTAAACGTCAAGTCCACGCAGAACTACTAGCAAGACCGACGCCTCTCGCAAAACATAAAATAAGCAAACGTGAGTACAAATGTACTCAAAGAAGACTTACATCGTAACTAACTACATATGCATCAATATCAACAAAGGGGGTGGTGGAGTTTGACCGCAGCAAGCCAGCTTTGACTCGGTGGCTATCCTAAACTACGATCGCAAGTAACTCTTTTGAGGTGGCGCACGAGTCCACATCTTCACCATATCAATACACCACTATGGATCCGCTCCCGTCTCCCTACGAGAACGCCATCCATAGCACTCATGCTTATCTTGCGCATTTTAGAGTATCCACTTTCACTTATTTATGAACTGTTATAGGGAACCCAAAAGTCCTTTACTGCAGACACGGCTATTCGAATAGATGATGTTAACCCTGCAGGGGTGTACTTCTTCATACATGTTTCCACCACTTAACTACTGCACACGACATGTGCTCGGCAGACTTCAAGCGAAAGCCGACGTGAGTGTAGACCACGACCTACCTAAACACTCAAGTCTCTAGTCCAGGTCTATCGCCTATTCGGGTTCCATCCGCAGGGAGGCCGGCCGAGGTTTCCACTAACGGCCCCGAACGATGTGTGCAGGGTTCCCGAGACACCAAACGGGCGAATCGGTACACCGTGCCACGTGCCTACCGCAACACAGCCCACCCCTAATGTCAGCGATGCGTGCGGCCCCCAACATACTACAAACACCAGAAACTACTTGCAACTCCTGGACAGAGGACAAGGGTGATTAAGAAGTCGAGCGGGGTCATATTTCAGGGCCCAATGCATGGTAGTAGCTGAATCATGGATCACAAACACAGAACTCAGTTCCTGAGGACGGCTTCAATGAGACAACCCACCATGTACTCCTACATGGCCTCTCGCCGCTACCTTTACCAAATCGTGTTCACACACTTAGCTCACACAGTAGGACATGTTCACACACCATTCCAATCCATCTCCGATGAATCAGACCTGACTCAACTCTAAGCAGTAGCAGGCATGACAAACAAGCAAGTATGAGTAGGCACAACAGGGCTCAAACAACTCCTACTCATGCTAGTGGGTTTCATCTATTTACTGTGGAATGACAGGTCATGCAGAGGATAAAGGGGTTCAGCTACCGCAGCAAGTAACAGATGAATCGTTGTTGTCCTAATGCAGAGAGAGCAGGGGCGAGAGAGTAGGATTGTATCAGAATGAACAAGGGGGTTTGCTTTCCTGGCACTTCTGAAGATAATATATTTCTTCATCGGTGTCATCGAACTCATCGTCGGTACGTCGTCTACTGAGAGGGGACAAACACCGACAAACAAAGGAGAAACACAACCAATGCCATGCAACAATATGATGCATGAAGATGACATGGCAGTATGCTGTTGATTGGCCTAATGCATCTAGCAGCAAGTTAAATGGGGTTGGTTTGAACACTAGGTTCAAATTCAAACTCCATATGTGAAAGTTTAAATGCCATTTATTTGATTTGACCTGATCAGCAGGTATAAGTTGTTCTAACATGCATGAAAATGGTACATATGGATAGATTGGATTTTTCTGATCATTTTTCATATATAAATTATTTCATTCTGAGCTACGGTTGATTTTCTATGATTTTTAGAAGTTTTGGTTATTTTCTGGAATTTCCTGAATAAACTTAAATCCAGAAAATGCATTACTGCGTCAGCATTGCGTCACTGTGATGTCAGCAGTCAACAGAGACGGTCCAGGTCAAACCTGACCAGTGGGACCCATACGCCGTTGTCTCAGCTGGTTTGGGTGGATGACAAGTGGGACCGGTCGGCCAGCCACGTCGTGAGTCAAACCCGCCGCTCGGTGGTCAAAGCTTCCGGCGTTTAGCCGCAGCGAGGCAGACGAAGTCTGTGGGATTTGCCATTGTGGCTCCATTTACTACGCGGAGAGCAGCTACGGGTAGCTGGTGCTAGCCCGCAACCAGCCGTGGTGATGGCTTGGCCGGGGAGTGGCCGGAGCATCGCCGGCGAGTTTAGCGGCGGAGGTCAAGCTCGGGCCAGCTCGTGCGCGTGGCTGCAGTGGCCTAGGCGGTGTGGCGCTAGCACCTACAACCTCTACGCGGCGCGAGGAATGTGATGGGAACAAGCCCGTGACCAAATGGTCACCGGAGCAGCGCCGGCGACGTGGTCAGGCGGCGGCGCGTTCGGGCACAAGAGACGCGGCGTCTACAGTATTCTAGGGGCGAAACAGAAATCACGGGGAGGTTCAAAGAGCTCATAGAGAAGCCGCAGGGATGGTCGGCGTGCTCGGGAAGGCTCGGTGCGGTCGGAACGGGCGACGGCGATCTGGGTGGCCCGAGGTTGCGCACGACGGCGGGGATGATGCACGGGGCTCGCCGTCAGGCTTGGCTAGTCGACGTAGTCGATGACGACGAACCATCCGGACACGGTGAGAGGGCGCGGGGACGGCATTGGAAGCGGCTGCGGCGAGCGGCGGCGACGGTGACGTCTCGGGCGACGTCGGGGAGGGCGAGAGAGAGGAGCCAGAGGGGAGGGCGAGTGTCTGCGAGGTCGGGGAGAGAGAGAGGGCTCGACCCACATCAACAGCTCGACGAGGGTAGTGGCGAGGCGGCGGGCAGCTGCATGGCACGCATGCTGTGCTCACCGTCGAGCAGCTGCTTGCCTGCCTGGCCAAACCAAGCAGCTCACTGGAGCGGTGGCTGGGCTGGGCCGGCAGGTGGGCCTGCTGGGTGGCGCCGGGTAAGCCTTTCTCTTTCTCTCTTATTTCTATTTTTGTTCTGTTTTTCTATTTCTTTTTTGTTTTTGATTTAGTAATAATACCAAACCATTTTTAAAACTCCTGAGAAAATTTGTGGGCACTTTTAAAATGTTTACTAACAGCCCTCAAATGTTTTCAGAATTATTGAAGCATTTAAAATATTTATAGCCATTAAATGCTCCCATTCAAATACTTATGATTTAATCCAAAAACCTGAAATGAGCTAGGGAAAATATGCACCAATTTTTGTGAGGGGTTTTCACCAGTTTCAAAAATTATGGACTTTTCCTGAAGTCACTTTGGGTTTATTGGAAGCGATTTTATTTAAGCCTATTTGAATTCATTTGGTGCTAGCGTTTGGTCAGTCCCCATTTCAAGTTTAATTGAAAATGAAAATGATGCATGGATGCAATGCCACTAATTACAAGAAGATTTCTAGGGCTGTGACAGCTTTGTATTCTTTCGCTGCTGCTTTGTCTTGAACTGATATGATTTGAACCGTGTCTCTATTTTGATTTGGCAAGACAATGCAGTGACCATAGGACATAGATATATGTTTGTTTGATGCTTTTATTATGTACTAGTACTTGGCAATAGAAAACTTGGTAGTTTAATCCTGTCCACCTTACTAATGAACTGGTTCACCGAAATGAGTTTCATATACTAGTACATGCTAAACTTGTTATGTGTCTACTTGTTTCTTCTTTTAGAATGCTGACAGAATATTGGGGAAGGGTGCCTTATTAAGCAATGGTAAAGGAAGTAATGCAGATAAGGTTCAGGATAGTGACACATCCTTGTTGGTCTCCAACAAAGCTGATAAAATAGCTAAGGAAGACTATCTTGAAGACAGCGAGACAACCCCAAAGTCCTGTCTTGGTTTAGTGTTCGAGTTACTGGCCACTACCGCTTGCACAAGCTATTCAAACTCACTATGTGAATCAGTTCGGTTTCTTGAGTCTCAACTACAAGCTGAAAGACATCGATCAGTTGTGCTGCGACAACAAGCGGAAGGACTGTGGAAGTCCCTGGAGCATCCAGATGCATACTTTCTGGTGCAACAGCAAGCATTGGAGGATTTTAGCGCCAAACAGGACAAAGCTAATCAGCTTGCTAAGCTTATTGCCAGCATGACGGATACCCAGGATAACGCTTTCTTGAGCTCTTCCGTTGTTTCAGTTATGCTCTTGTTTTGCTGCCGCTTATTTGCAATGGTGGCCAATTTTGACGGCCGATGTATGTAATATGCTGCTTTGTTCCCTATATTTGCACCGGTGGCGAACTTTGATGCCCAAAGGATGTAATATGTGTAATAGTGGTAATAGGCTAGCGTTAATTGCTTGCTTATTTATTTCCTTATTGTCTTGTTTAGTTGTTTGCTTGTAGTCACTGCAGTTCTTTTTCTGTGTTTTTCTAGTGGCCACAATAGCCTATTTTTGGTAACTAGGCCAAAATAATAATGGCAACACACGGGTTGTTGTAACCATGGGCCTCCTGCAAGCCGTATGATCCATCTGCCCTCTTCCGGCCGTAGGATCCATTGGCCTTCTATACGGGCCGTAGGATCCATTAGCCTTCTATACGGGCCTTAGGGTCCATGGGCCTTCTACGGGCCGTGGGGTCCATGGGCCTACTACGGGTCGTACGACCCATGGGCCTTCTACGGGCCGTAGATCCATGGGCCTCATACGGGCCGTAGATCCATGGGCCTTCTACGGGGTGTATCATCATTTTGCCAATCATGGGTCGTACAATTCGTGGACCACAACGGGTCGTTAATAGACCATATTTGATAAATCTATGAAAACAACCCAACGGGTTTTTTTACATGAAAACGGCCCAACGTATTAACGGTCCGCAAACGGGCCGACTGTAACGACGGGCTGAATTTGGCCCACAAGCAGAAAATGACAAGAATGCGTCGTATGTAATCGAATGTTGCAAATGAGCCCAAGAATCAATGGGCCCCGAGAAGGCCGAAAGATAACTTAGCTGGAAACGGCCCAATGGAATAACGGGCCGTTAATGGGTATAAAGTGATACACTGTTCATTACGGGCCAGTTTCACCACGGGCCGTTAATGGGCCAAGAGTTACAAAGGGCCTCATATGGGCCGAAAGAAGTCATGGGCCACACATGGGCCGGAAGTTAAAACGGGCTGGAATCATATTGGACGGCCCAGATGACGCTACTGGGCCTAATTCGGATAGGGCGTAACGGGCACCGGGTTAGCGGGTCAGTAAATGGGCTATATGCGAACAGGCCGTTAACAAAGCTTTCCGTGGGTCGGCCCGCCACATTTTGCCAAGTCAAACGGGCCGCCTTTTCACGTGAATGAGCCTCTGTTGGGCGTGCCACGCGGTCGCCGTATCATAGGCGCCTTCGGTCCAATGAGCGGATGACATCCGCCCCAACGGTGAGCCGACACGTGTTTCCTCCACCAATGATTTTACACGCGGAAAATCCCCTTTGGTTCTGGCTGTTAACGGGTTATGGTATCCAAAACCGGACCCGATAGCTTAAGGGCTTTCCGTTAGGGTGTATGCCACGTGTCGGTCACCATTGACGAAAAGCACTTCGCGGACGCTGTGATTTATCGTCATGGAAGTGGACACTTCCGTGATGATAATTTTGGTAATGTCATGGAACACTTCTACGACAAAGACATGTATGACTATCTTGATTCTGTCATAAAATCGTCATGGATGTACATGCATGACAAAAAATGCGACCTACTGTGACGAACACGTATCATCACGGAAGTGTATTTTTTTGTAGTGCAAGCTGATAATTCGAAGAGACTTGCAAAGATAACCAATCATACATAAAAGAATTTAGAAGATTCAAATATTGTTCATAGATAAACTTGATCATAAACCCACAATTCGTCGGTCTCAACAAACACACCGCAAAAGAAGATTACATCGAATAGATCTCCACGAGAGAGGGGGAGAACATTGTATTGAGATCCAAAAAGAGAGAAGAAGCCATCTAGGTAATAACTATGGACCCGAAGGTCTGAGGTAAACTACTCACAATTCATCAGAGAGGCTATGGTGTTGATGTAGAAGCCCTCCGTGATCGATGGCCCTTCCGGCGGAGCTCCGGAAGAGGCCCCAAGATGGGATCTCGTGGGTACAGAAGGTTGCGGCGGTGGAATTAGGTTTTTGGCTCCGTCCCTGATCGTTTGGGGGTACGTAGGTATATATAGGAGGAAGGAGTACGTCGGTGGAGCAATATGGGGCCCACGAGGGAGGAGGGCGCGCCCAGGGGGAAGACGCGCCCCCCTACCTCGTGGCTTCCTTCTTGATTTCTTGACGTAGGGTCCAAGTCCTCTGGATCATGTTCGTTCCGAAAATCACGTTCCCGAAGGTTTCATTCCATTTGGACTCCGTTTGATATTCTTTTTCTGCGAAACTCTAATAGGCAAAAACAGCAATTACAGGTTGGGCCTCCGGTTAATAGGTTAGTCCCAAAAATAATATAAAAGTGAATAATAAAGCCCAATAATGTCCAAAATAGAAGATAATATAGCATGGAGCAATCAAAAATTATAGATACATTGGAGACGTATCAAGCATCCCCAAGCTTAATTCCTGCTCGTCCTCAAGTAGGTAAATGATAAAAACAAAATTTTTGATGTGGAATGCTACTTAGCATAATTTCAATGTAATTCTTCTTATTGTGGCATGAATGTTAAGATTTGATATGATTCAAGATAAAAGTTTAATGTTGACATAAAAACAATAATATTTCAAGCATACTAACTAAGCAATTATGTCTTATCAAAATAACATAGCCAAAGCAAGTTATCCCTACAAAATCATATAGTCTAGCTGTGCTCCATCTTCCCCACACAACATATTCATATCATGTACGACCCCGGTTTTAGCCAAGCAATTGGTTCATACTTTTAACGCACTTCAGCCTTTTCAACTCTTACGCAATACATGAGCGCAAGCCATGGATATAGCACTATGGTGGAATAAGGTATAATGGCAGGGGTTATGTGGGAAGACAAAAAAGGGAGAAAGTCTCACATCAACGAGGATAATCAACGGGCTGTGGAGATGCCCATCAATTGATGTTAATGCGAGGAGTAGGGATTGCCATGCAACGGATGCACTAGAGCTATAAGTGTATGAAAACTCAAAAGGAAACTAAGTGGGTGTGCACCCAACTTGCTTTCTCACGAAGACCTCGGGCATTTGAGGAAGCCCATCATTGGAATATACAGGCCAAGTTCTATAATGAAATTTCCCGCTAGTATATGAAAGTGACAAAATGAGAGACTCTCTATTATGAAGATCACGGTGCTACTTTGAAGCACAAGTGTGGTAAAAGGATATTAACATTGTCCCTTCTCTCTTTTTCTCTCATTTTTTTATTTGGGCATTTTCTCTTTTTTATGGCCTCTTTTTTTTAGTCCGGAGTCTCATCCCGACTTGTGGGGAATCATAGTCTCCATCATCCTTTCCTCACTTGGGACAATGCTCTAATAATGATGATCATCACACTTTTATTTACTTACAACTCATGAATTACAACTCAATACTTAGAACAAAATATGACTCTATATGAATACCTCCGTGTGTATCGATATGCAATGAATCAAGAGCGACATGTATGAAAGAATTATGAACAGTGGCTTTGCCACAAATACAATGTCAACTACATGATCATGCAAAGCTATATGACAATGATGGAGTATGTCATGATAAATGAAGCGGTGGAAAGTTGCATGGCAATATATCTCGGAATGGCTATGGAAATGCCATGATAGGTAGGTATGGTGGCTATTTTGAGGAAGATATAAGGAGGTTTATGTGTGATAGAGCATATCATATCACGGGTTTGGATGCACCGTGAAGTTTGCACCAACTCTCAAGGTGAGAAAGGGCAATGCGCTGCAATCAAGAGGCTAGAAAATTGCGGAAAGGTAAGTGTGCATATAATCCATGGACTTACATTAGTCATAAAGAACTCATATACTTATTGCAAAAAATTATTAGCCCTCGAAGCAAAGTACTACTACGCATGCTCCTAGTGGAAGGGTTGGTAGGAGTTAACTATCGCGCGATCCCGACCGCCACACAAAGGAAGACAATCAATAAATACTTCATGCTCCGACTTTGTTACATAATGGTTCACCATACGTGCATGCTACGGGAATCACAAACTCCAACACATGTATTTTTCAATTCCACAATTACTCAACTAGCACAACTATGATATTACCACCTTTATATCTCAAAACAATTATCAAGCATCAAATTTCTCATGATATTAATTAAAGCAAACTGCCATGCTATTTTAAATCTCTCAAAATAATATAAGTGAATCATGAGAGATCAATAGTTTCTATAAAACAAATCCACCACGTGCTCTAAAAGATATAAGTGAAGCACTAGAGCAAAACTATATAGCTCAAAAAGATATAAGTGAAGCACATAGAGTATTCTAATAATTTCCGAATCATGTGTGTCTCTCTCAAAAGGTGTGTACAGCAAAGATGATTGTGGTAAACTAACAAACAAAGACTCAAATCATACAAGACGCTCCAAGCAAAACACATATCATGTGGTGACTAAAAATATAGCTCCAAGTAAAGTTACCGATGGAAGTAGTAGAAAGAGGGGATGCCTTCCGGGGTATCCCCAAGCTTTGGCATTTTGGTGTCCTTAGCTTATCTTGGGGGTGTCATGGGCATCCCCAAGCTTAGGCTCTTGCCACTCCTTGTTCCATAATCCATCAAATCTTTTACCCAAAACTTGAAAACTTCACAACACAAAACTCAGCAGAAAATCTTGTGAGATCCGTTAGCGAAAGAAAACAAAAGACCACTTCAAGGTACTGTAATGAACTCATTCTTTATTTATATTGGTGTTAAACCTACTGTATTCCAACTTCTCTATGGTTTATAAACTCTTTTACTAGCCATAGATTCATCAAAATAAGCAAACAACACATTAAAAAACAGAATCTGTCAAAAACAGAACAGTCTATAGTAATCTGTAACTAACGCAAACTTCTGGAACTCCAAAAGTTTAGCCTAAATAGGACGACCTAGTAAATTTGTTTATTGATCAGCATCAATTAGAATCAATATTTTATCACGTTCTGGTGATTTTGAACAATTATTTTCGTGAACAAAGAGTTTCTGGAATTTTCTACAAGATCAAATAACTATCATCCAAGAAGATCCTATAGGTTTATCTTGGCACAAACACTAATTAAAACATAAAAACACATCTAAACAGAGGCTAGAACAAATATTTATTGAATAACAGCAAGGAAAAATATTGGGTTGTCTCCCAAAAAGCGCTTTTCTTTAAAGCCTTTTAGCTAGGCATTGATAATTTTAATGATGCTCACATGAAAGACAAGAATTGAAGCACAAAGAGAGCATCATAAAACACGTGACAAACACATATAAGTATAATATACTTCCTATGCATAGGCATCTTATAGAAAAACAAATTATCATAGCAAGCAAAAACTAGCATATGCAAGGAAGCGTAAAGGAACAATAGCAATCTCAACATAATGAGAGGTAATTTAGTAACATGAAAATTTCTATAACCATATTTTCCTCTCTCATAATAATTACATGTAGGATCATAAGAAAATTCAACAATATAGCTATCACATAACATATTAACACGATCCACATGCATGCGAAGTTGACACTCTTCCAAAATAGTGGGATTATCTTTAACTAAAGTCATGATTTCTCCAAGCCCACTTTTATCAAAAATTTCATAAGATTGAATATTATCCAAATATGTGGGATCTAAAGTTGACACTCTTCCAAACCCACTTTCAATATTATTGCAAACACTATTATCAATCTTATATTCATCATGGGGCTTAAATAAATTTTCAAGATCATAAGAAGAATCTCCCCAATCATGATTATTGCAACAGGTAGTGGACATAGCAAAACTAGCATCCCCAAGCTTAGGGTTTGGCATATTATTAGCATAATTTACATCAATAGAATATATAATAAAATCATTGCAATCATGCTTTTTATTCAAAGATCTATCGTGAATCACTTCATAAAGCACTTCATCACAATTTTCAGATTCACGGATTTCAAGCAAAACCTTATAAAGATAATCTAGTGCATCCAAATCACTAGGAATTGGTTCAACATAATTGGATCTCTTAAAAAGATTGGCAAGCGGATGAGGATCCATAGATATTAGCTTCTCTGTTTAGGAATAAATACTCAACCATTTCAACCAAACGAGCAAACCAGCCAAGTAAGACATCAAGGCAAACGAAAAGACGAACGGAAAAAGGGCGAATAAAACGGCAAGGGTGAAGTGGGGGAGAGGAAAAAGAGAGGCAAATGGCAAATAATGTAATGCGGGAGATAAGGGTTTGTGATGGGTACTTGGTATGTTGACTTTTGCGTAGACCTCCCTGGCAACGGCGCCAGAAATGGCTCGTTGTCGAGAGTCCAAATCTTTACTTGACCTTGCGTAAGCCTCCCCGGCAACGGCGCCAAAAATCCTTCTTGCTACCTCTTGAGCACTGCGTTGGTTTTCCCTTGAAGAGGAAAGGGTGATGCAGCAAAATAGCGTAAGTATTTCCCTTAGGTTTTGAGAACCAAGGTATCAATCCAGTAAGAGGCTAGACACAAGTCCCTCGCACCTACACAAACAAATAAATCCTCGCAACCAACATGATAAGGGGTTGTCAATCCCTACACGGTCACTTACGAGAGTGAGATTCTATAGATATGATAGGATACTATTTTTGGTATTTTTATGATAAAGATGCAAAGTAAAATAAAAGCAACGGAAATAACTAAGTGTTAGAAGATTAATATGATGGAAAATAGACCCGGGGGCCATAGGTTTCACTAGTGGCTTCTCTCAAGAGCATAAGTATTTTACGGTGGGTGAACAAATTACTGTTGAGCAATTGACAGAATTGAGCATAGTTATGAGAATATCTAGGTATGATCATGTATATAGGCATCACGTCCGAGACAAGTAGACCGACTCACCTGCATCTACTACTATTACTCCACAGATCGACCGCTATCCAAAGATGCATCTAGAGTATTAAGTTCATAAGAACAGAGTAACGCTTTAAGCAAGATGACATGATGTAGAGGGATAAATTCATGCAATATGATAAAAACATCTTGTTATCCTCGATGGCAACAATACAATACGTGCCTTGCTGCCCCTACTGTCACTGGAAAAGGACACCGCAAGATTGAACCCAAAGCTAAGCACTTCTCCCATTGCAAGAAAGATCAATCTAGTAGGCCAAACCAAACTGATAATTCGAAGAGACTTGCAAAGATAACCAATCATAGATAAAAGAATTCAGAAGATTCAAATATTGTTCATAGATAAACTTGATCATAAACCCACAATTCATCGGTCTCAACAAACAGACTGCGAAAGAAGATTACATCGAATAGATCTCCACGAGAGAGGGGGAGAACATTGTATTGAGATCCAAAAAGAGAGAAGAAGCCATCTAGCTAATAACTATGGACCCCAAGGTCTGAGGCAAACTACCCACAATTCATCGGAGAGGCTATGGTGTTGATGTAGAAGCCCTCCGTGATCGATGTCCCCTCCGGCAGAGCTCCGGAACAGGCCCCAAGATGGGATCTCGTGGGTACAGAAGGTTGCAGCGGTGGAATTAGGTTTTTTGGCTCCGTCCCTGATCGTTTGGGGGTACGTAGGTATATATAGGAGGAAGGAGTACGTCGGTGGAGCAACATGGGGCCCACGAGGGTGGAGGGCGCGCCCAGGGGGGTAGGCGCGCCGCCTACCTCGTGGCTTCCTGCTTGATTACTTGACGTAGGGTCCAAGTCCTCTGGATCATGTTCATTCCGAAAGTCACGTTCTCGAAGGTTTCATTCCGTTTGGACTTTGTTTGATATTCTTTTTCTGTGAAACTCTGAAATAGGCAAAAAAAACAGCAATTCTAGGCAGGGCCTCCGGTTAATAGGTTAGTCCCAAAAATAATATTAATGTGAATAATAAAGCCCAATAATGTCCAAAACAGAAGTTAATATAGCATGGAGCAATCAAAAATTATAGATACGTTGGAGACGTATCAGCTACATCAACGTCGGAGAAAACCACTAGAGCGAGGAATCTGCAGGGGACAACGCAGGGTGCCCTCGATAAAAGGATCTTGCGGCCCGTGAACAATGTGAAGCAGATCCTGGCCCTTAATTCAAGAAAGGCATAATACAAATCTCCGAATGGATGTGATCATGAGAACCTATGATAGAGTTAGCAAAATCATTTAACCCAAGTAGAAGAGAGATCAGAGTCCCAGAGTATAGATGAGGAGTAAAAGATTCTAATACCACCCAATGGCAACGTGGGCCCGTAAGCCACACAGCCATGTTAGTAAAACAGTTTTTCAAAGTATAGACTCAACTTCGGCCAAGTAGTTGGAAAGGGGGATCCTACAGGCAGTCGGCTCTGATACCAACTTGTGACGCCCCTGATTTGACTGTACACTAATCATGCACGCAAATGTGTACGACCAAGATCAGGGACTCACTGGAAGATATCACAACACAACTCTAGACACAAATTAAAATAATACAAGCTTCATATTACAAGCCAGGAGCCTCGAGGGCTCGAATACAAGCTCGATACACAAGAGTCAGCGGAAGCAACAGTATTTGAGTACAGACATAAGTTAAACAAGGATGCCTTAAGAAGGCTAGCACAAAAGCAACACGATCGAAGAGGTAAGGCCTCCTGCCTGGAACCTCCTAACTACTCCTGGTCGTCGGTGGTCTCCATGTAGCAGAATCCGTTGCGGTGGCATCTGGCTCCAAGGATCCACCGTCTGGTTGTGACAACTGAAAAGAAGGAAGAAGGGGGAAAAGGGTAGCAAAGCAACCGTGAGTACTCATCCAAAGTACTCGCAAGCATCAGATCTATACTAAGTATGCATTGGTATCAAATGGAAGGGTTGTATCTGTGGACTGAACTGCAGAATGCCAGAATAGAGGGAAGGCCTAGCCTATCGAAGACTAGCATCTTCAAGCAGCTCCAAGCGTCTTGTAGCATGTAGAAGAGTAAAGAATAGCAAATTATATTTATCAAACATGTTGTAGGAACAATGCCCAGAGATCCTTCCTCGACTCCCTGCGAGAAAGCAATCCCGGAGCCACATAACTCAAGTATCCATTTCTAGTTGTATTAGATCAAGATACAAGTGTGAACGTCCATTACCGTGGACACGGTATTCGAATATGTATCTTCCTTGCAGGGGTGCACCACGTTTTCCAACACGCTCGATCACTCTAGCCGGACACACCTTTATGGGGTAAATGCCCGGACTCGGAAGATCAACACGTCGCAGCCCTACCTAGGCTCAGCAGAGAGGTCCCCGCCGGTCTACATCCTAAGCACTCCGGGGTCTGGGCCCATCGCCCGTTGCACTCGGTCACAGCGCAAGGGGATACCAGCACCGGATGGCACGATCCGGCCCAGCCACAATGCTGAACTGGACGTCTGACAAAGCTTTGGCCGATATTGCGACGTCGAGGCCCATAACTATTCTCGCGTGGTGGTTAGTGCATAAAGGCCAAAGGCCAACTCAGAAAAAATACCCAAACCATGGTGTATTATTAGCTTGCAGAGACAAGCAGAGACTCACGATAATGTGACCATGTCGCCCCGTCTCGAGGAAATACGGCAAGGGCAAGCCCAGCCCACTCGAGGGCTCCCTAACTTCCCGGCCGTGCCTCGTAACCATCTTGCTGGTGCTCTCCAAGACCGTCCGACTTTCCCAAAGGTCTCAAGTAATGTCAAGGTATCCGTGTGTCCAAACATCAAGGGGAAAACCCAAGGAATCACCCTTGGAGGATTCCACTCAATGTAATCATCAAGGTGAACGTAAGAGGGACCACCCTCGAGGTTCACACTTGAGGTGTTGAACGACAGAGCCGTATCGGGAATGGTGAAAGAGGAAATCACCCTCGATGACCACGACCGAATAGCTACACTACAGAATTATCATCAGGAGTGCGTTATGAGGGATCACCCTCGGCACTTTCGATAGTAGCTCTGCAGAGTCGAGCAAATGTAAGGGGTGTGATGTGATGTGAGGTGTCGCTCGTCGTCGATCACGTAGATCGAGTCGTCGATGATGAAGCAGGGGCAACAAGGACAAGTGGGGGTCACTAATGGATCACTAACCAACCTATACTAAGCAGTTTAGGAGAAGCAGGTAGGTAACAATAGCAGGTACAAAAGCAAGCTATGCATCAGAATAGGAGCAATCAATAACAGTAGCAAAATCTAATGCAAGCATGAGAGAATGGAATGGGCGATATCGGGATGATCAAAGGGGGCTTACCTGGTGTCTCAGACAAGAAGAAGGGGTCGTCGTCGACGTAGTTGATCACAGCGGCACCAGCGGCAGTCTCGGGGTCTACCGGAGAGAAGAGGGGGAGAAACAGTAAATACATAGCAAGCAAGAGCATAACAGGACAACAGGCAGGGCTATACGTGTTCTAACGCGGTGCTACACATTACCGGCGAAGGGGGATAACATCCGGGAATGTTTCCCCAAGTTTAGCATTTTCGAACAGATGAAACGGAGGGGAAAAGTTGCATGTTCAGGTAGTTAGGGGCAGGTGGCAGACGAACGGATCGCTTATTCGGATTCGTCTCGTCGTTTTGAGCAACTTTCATGTACAAATTATTTTCATCCGACATACAGTTTATTTTATATGATTTTCCAAAGATTTAAACAATATTCTTAAATTTATTATTAATTCGAAAATAAATGCTAAAATGCTAGATGCACTCAAAGACAGGTACATGTAATCGCACCCGTGGCATGTGTGGCTAAGGGTCCCAGTTGACCAGTCAATGTTGACTAGTCAACAGGGGGTGGGGTCCCCCTGTCATACACTCACCTAACTAATTAATTATTATTATTTTATCTTAATCTTTTTTTAAAACTTTTTTTTGGACAAGGGCGTGGGGCCCCCGTGTCATAGGCCCGAGGGGGGCCTAACGGGCGCCGGCGAAGGGCTGGAGGCGATGCCGCCTCGAAGCGAGCCACGAAGCGCAGGTGCGCTGAGGCACCGCGCCGGGCGCGGTCGGGCGGGCGTAGGTTGGGCAAGGGCCGGGCGAAAGCAGCAGGGAGGGAAGGCGGACGGGCACCGGCCGACGCGCTGCAGCGGCTAAGGGCGGGCCGATAAGGGCGGCCGCTGCGGGCTAAACGGGCGGACGGGCACGGCGCTAGGCGTAGCAGAAGTGGGAGACGGATCGGCGACGGGGCGCAGCGAAAGCGTGTGGGCGGAGACATGTGCGCCGAACGGAAGCGGAGGCGCGAGGTGATAGAGAAAAAAAGGGGGAAATGGAGTTGTCCTCACCCCTGATGCAGGGGTTCTCTGGCGAGGTTCGATGATGCCCACGAGGAGGACGCGAGGACGTGAGCGACGAGGGACGATGATGAACCAGGCGGCAGCAGCGACATCGGCGACGGGGCTTGGGGCGCAGCTTCCGGGACGTCGTAGCGAGGGAGGGCTTCGGGGAGGATGGGTGAGGCGACGGCGGCGAGGCGGCACCGAGGACGAGCGCTGGCGTCAAGGCGCGAGGCGGCGCGGTCGCTAGGGTTGCCGCACCTCGATCTGGATCGGGACTGGGGGGCAGAAGAGCGAGGGAAACGTGAGGGAGTGGGGGCGAGTGGGGAGGGAGTGGGGGAACGGGGCGACCAGGTTAGGGTTTCCTGCCTGGGGAGGGTTATCTGGGCGCTGGGTGGGCTCGGTGGGCCGCCACCGGGCCAAGATCCAAAGGAGAGGCGGGGGCCTCTCCCCTATTCTTTTTTTGTTGCCTTCTCTTTTTCTTTTATTTGCTTATGTATTTTCTTCTTACTTATTTTAAATTTGAAATTGGAACCGACTTTGAATCGATGCGAACTTAACAATAGTAAAAATCGATGACACGGCACCATTAACAGTGGTTTACTGTAGCATAATTATCTCGGCGTTACTGAAGGAAATATGCCCTAGAGGCAATAATAAAGTTATTATTTATTTCCTAATTTCATGATAAATGTTTATTATTCATGCTAGAATTGTATTAATCGGAAACATAATACTTGTGTGAATACATAGACAAACAGAGTGTCACTAGTATGCCTCTACTTGACTAGCTCGTTGATCAAAGATGGTTATGTTTCCTAGCCATAGACATGAGTTGTCATTTGATTAATGGGATCACATCATTAGGAGAATGATGTGATTAACTTGACCCATTCCGTTAGCTTAGCACACGATCGTTTAGTATTCTGCTATTGCTTTCTTCATGACTTATACATGTTCCTATGACTATGAGATTATGCAACTCCTGCCATCGGAGGAACACTTTGTGTGCTACCAAATGTCACAACGTGAATCGGGTGATTATAAAGGTGCTCTACAGGTGTCTCCGAAGGTACTTGTTGGGTTGGCGTATTTTGAGATTAGGATTTGTCACTCCGATTGTCGGAGAGGTATCTCTGGGCCCACTCAGTAATGCACATCACTATAAGCCTTGCAAGCATTCTAACTAATGAGTTAGTTGCGGTATGATGTATTACGGAACGAGTAAAGATACTTGCCGGTAATGAGATTGAACTAGGTATTGAGATACCGACGATCGAATCTCAGGCAAGTAACATACCGATGACAAAGGGAACAACATATGTTGTTATGCGGTTTGACCGATAAAGATCTTCGTAGAATATGTAGGAGCCAATATGAGCATCCAGGTTCCGCTATTGGTTATTGACCGGAGACGTGTCTCGGTCATGTCTACATAGTTCTCGAACCCGTAGGGTCCGCACACTTAACGTTTCGATGACAGTTATATTATGAGTTCATATGTTTTGATGTACCCAAGGTTGTTCGGAGTCACAGATGTGATCACGGACATGACGAGGAGTCTCGAAATGGTCGAGACATGAAGATTGATATATTGGAAGCCTATATTTGGATATCAGAAGTGTTCCGGGTGAAATCGGGATTTTACCGGAGTACCGGGAGATTACCGGAACCCCCCGGGGACTTAATGGGCCATAGTGGGCCTTGTGGAGAAGAGGAGGCGGCGGGGCAGGGCCGCGTCCCTCCCCTAGTCCGAATAGGACAAGGAGAGGCGGTGCCCCCCTTTCCTTCCTCTCTCCCTCCTCTTTCTCCCTCCACTCCTAGTCCAACAAGGAAAAGGGAGGGAGTCCTACTCCCAGTAGGAGTAGGACTCCTCCTGGCGCGCCCCCTCTAGTCCGCCCGCACCTTCCCCCTTGCTCCTTTATATACGGGGGCAGGGGGGCACCCTAGGGACACAACAATTGATTGTTTGATCTTTTAGCTGTGTGCGGTGCCCCCCACCACCATAGTCCACCTCGATAATACTGTAGCGGTGCTTAGGAGAAGCCCTGCATCGGTAGAACATCATCATCGTCACCACACCGTCGTCTTGACGAAACTCTCCCTCAACACTCGATCAGATCGGAGTTCGAGGGACGCCATCGGGCTGAACGTGTGCTGAACTCGGAGGTGCCGTATGCGTTCGGTACTTGATCGGTCGGATCGTGAAGACGCACGACTACATCAACCGTGATGTGCTAACGCTTCCGCTTTCGGTCTCACGAGGCGTGGACAACACTCTCCCCTCTCGTTGCTATGCATCACCATGATCTTGCGTGCGTAGGATTTTTTTGAAATTACTATGTTCCCAACAAAGTGGCATCCGAGCCTGGTTTTATGCGTAGATGTCATATGCACGAGTAGAACACAAGTGAGTTGTGGGCTATATAAGTCATACTGCTTACCAGCATGTCATATTTTGGTTCGGCGGTATTGTTGGATGAAGCGGCCCGGACCGACATTACGCGTACTCTTACGCTGGTTCTACCGACGTGCTTTGCACATAGGTGGCTGGCGGGTGTCAGTTTCTCCAACTTTAGTTGAACCGAGTGTGGCTACGCCCGGTCCTTGCGAAGGTTAAAACAGCACCAACTTGGCAAACTATCGTTGTGGTTTTGATGCGTAGGTAAGAACGGTTCTTTCTAAGCCTGTAGCAGCCACGTAAAACTTGCAACAAAAAAGTAGAGGGCGTCTAACTTGTTTTTGCAGGGCATGTTGTGATGTGATATGGTCAAGGCATGATGCTATATTTTATTGTATGAGATGATCATGTTTTGTAACCGAGTTATCGGCAACTGGCAGGAGCCATATGGTTGTCGCTTTATTGTATGCAATGCAAACGCCCTGTAATGCTTTACTTTATCACTAAGCGGTAGCAATAGTCGTAGAAGCATAAGTTGGCGAGACGACAACGATGCTACGATGGAGATCAAGGTGTCGCACCGGTGACGATGGTGATCATAATGGTGCTTCGAAGATGGAGATCACAAGCACAAGATGATGATGGCCATATCATATCACTTATATTGATTGCATGTGATGTTTATCTTTTATGCATCTTATCTTGCTTTGATTGATGGTAGCATTATAAGATGATCTCTCACTAAATTATCAAGGTATAAATGTTCTCCCCGAGTATGCACTGCTATGAAAGTTCTTCGTCTTTGAGACACCACGTGATGATCGGGTGTGATAGGCTCTACGTTCAAATACAACAGGTGCAAAACAGTTGCACACGCGGAATACTCAGGTTAAACTTGACAAGCCTAGCATATAACAGATATGGCCTCAAAACACTGAGACCAAAAGGTCGAGCGTGAATCATATAGTAGATATGATCAACATAGTGATGTTCACCATTGAAACTACTCCATCTCACGTGATGATCGGACATGGTTTAGTTGATTTGGATCACGTGATCACTTAGAGGAGTAGAGGGATGTCTATCTAAGTGGGAGTTCTTAAGTAATATAATTAATTGAACTTTAATTTATCATGAACTTAGTCTTGGTAGTATTAGCATATCTATGTTGTAGATCAATAGATCGCGTTGTTGCTTCCCTACGTTTTATATATGTTCCTAGAGAAAACTAAGTTGAAAGATGTTACTAGCAATGATGCGGATTGGATCCGTGATCTGAGGTTTATCCTCGTTGCTGCACAGAAGAATTATGTCCTTGATGCACCGCTAGGTGACAGACCTATTGCAGGAGCAGATGCAGACGTTATGAACGTTTGGCTAGCTCAATATGATGACTACTTGATAGTTTAGTGCACCATGCTTAACGGCTTAGAATCGGGACTTCAAAGACGTTTTGAACGTCCTGGACCATATGAGATGTTCCAGGAGTTGAAGTTAATATTTCAACCAAATACCCGAGTTGAGAGATATGAAGTCTCCAACAAGTTCTATAGCTATAAGATGGAGAAGAATAGCTCAAGCAGTGAGCATGTGCTCAGATTGTCTGGGTACTACGATCGCTTGAATCAAGTGGGAGTTAATCTTCCAGATAAAATAGTGATTGGCAGAATTCTCTAGTCACCATCACCAAGTTAGTAGAACTTCGTGATGAACTATAATATGCAAGGGATGACAAAAGTAATTCCCAAGCTCTTCGTGATGCTGAAATCGACGAAGGTAGAAATCAAGAAAAGCATCAAGTGTTGATGGTTAACAAGACCACTAGTTTCAAGAAAAGGGCAAAGGGAAGAAGGGGAACTTCAAGAAGAAAGGCAAGCAAGTTGCTGCTCAAGTGAAGAAGCCCAAGTCTGGACCTAAGCCTGAGACTGAGTGCTTCTACTGCAAAGGGACTGGTCACTGGAAGCGGAACCGCCCCAAGTATTTGGTGGATAAGAAGGCTGGCAAAGTGAACAAAGCTATATTTGATATACATGTTATTGATGTGTACTTTACTAGTGTTTATAGCAACCCCTCGGTATTTGATACTGGTTCAGTTGCTAAGAGTAGTAACTCAAACGGAGTTGCGTAATGAATGTAAACTAGTTAAGGGCGAGGTGACGATGTGTGTTGGAAGTAGTTCCACGATTGATATGATCATCATCGCACACTCCCTATACTTTAGGGATTAGTGTTAAACCTAAATAAGTGTTATTTGGTGTTTGCGTTGAGCATGAATATGATTTGGTCATGTTTATTGCAATACGGTTATTCATTTAAGTTAGAGAATAATTGTTGTTCTGTTTACATGAATAAAACCTTATATGGTTACACACCCAATGAAAATGGTTCGTTGGATCTCGATCATAGTGATACACGTATTCATAATATTGAAGCCAAAAGATGCAAAGTTCATAATGATAGTGCAACTTATTTGTGGAACTGCCGTTTAGTTCATATTGGTGTAAAGAGCATGAAGAAACTCCATGCTGATGGGCTTTTGGAATCACTTGATTACGAATCACTTGATACTTGCGAACCATGCCTCTTGGGCAAGATGACTAAAACGCCGTTCTCCAGAACAATGGAGCGAGCAACAGATTTTTTGGAAATCATACATACTGATGTATGTGGTCCAATGAATATTGAGGCTCATGGCAGTATCAAGTTATTTTCTCGACCTTCACGAGATGATATGAGCTGACATGGGTATATCTACTTGATGAAACATAAAGTCTGAAACATTTGAAAAGTTCATATAATTTCAGAGTGAAGTGGAAAATCATCGTAAAAAGAAAATAAAGTTTGTACGATCTGATTGTGGAGGAGAATATATATTTGAGTTATGAGTTTGGTCTTCATTTGAAACAATGCGGAATAGTTTCGCAACTCACGCCACCTGGAACACCACAGCGTAATGGTGTGTCCGGACGTCATAACCGTACTTTATTAGATATGGTGCGATCTATGATGTTTCTTACCAATCACCACTATCGTTTTGGGGTTATGCATTAGAGACAGCTGCATTCACGTTAAAAAGGGCACCTTCTAAATCCGTTGAGATGACACCTTATGAACTGTGGTTTGGCAAGAAACCAAAGTTGTCGTTTCTTAAAGTTTGGGGTTGTGATGCTTATGTGAAAAAGTTTCAACATGATAAGCTTGAACCCAAATCGGAGAAATGCATCTTCATAGGATACCCAAAGGAGACTATTGGGTATATCTTCTATCACAGATCCGAAGGCAAATTCGTTGCTAAGAATGGATCCTTTCTAGAGAAGGAGTTTCTCTCGAAAGAAGTGAGTGGGAGGAAAGTAGAACTTGATGAGATAACTGTACCTGCTCCCTTATTGGAAAGTAGTTCATCACAAAAATCTGTTCCTGTGACTACTACACCAACTAGTGAGGAAGCTGATGATGATGATCATGTAACTTCAGATCAAGTTACTACCGAACCTCGTAGGTAAACCAGAGTGAGATATGCACCAGAGTGGTACGGTAATCCTGTTCTGGAGGTTATGTTACTAGACCATGACGAACCTACAAACTATGAAGAAGCGATGGTGAGCCCAGATTCCACAAAATGGCTTGAGGCCCTGAAATCTGAGATGGGATCCATGTATGAGAACAAAGTATAGACTTTGGTTGACTTGACCGATGATCGGCAAGCCATCGAGAATAAATGGATCTTCAATAAGAAGACTGACGCTGACGGTAATGTTACTGTCTATAAAGCTCGACTTGTTGCAAAAGGATTTCGACAAGTTCAAGGGATTGACTACGATGAGACCTTCTCACCCGTAGCGATGCTTAAGTCTGTCCGAATCATGTTAGCAATTGTTGCATTTTATGATTATGAAATTTGTCAAATGGATGTCAAAACTGCATTCCTGAATGGATTTCTGGAAGAAGAGTTGTATGTGATGCAACCGGAAGGTTTTGTCGATCCAAAGGGAGCTAACAAAAGTGTGCAAGCTCCAGCGATCCATTTATGGACTGGTGCAAGCCTCTCGGAGTTGGAATAAACATTTTGATAGTGTGATCAAAACATATAGTTTTATGCAGACTTTTGGAGAAGCCTGTATTTACAAGAAAGTGAGTGGGAGCTCTGTAGCATTTCTGATATTATATGTGGATGACATATTGTTGATTGGAAATGATATAGAATTTATGGATAGCATAAAAGGATATTTGAATAAAAGTTCTTCAAAGAAAGACATCGGTGAAGCTACTTACATATTGAGCATCAAGATCTATAGAGATAGATCAAAACGCTTGATAAGTTTTTTCAATGAGTACATACCTTGACAAGATTTTGAAGTAGTTCAAAATGGAACAGTCAAAGAAAGAGTTCTTACCTGTATTACAAGGTGTGAAATTGAGTAAGACTCAAAGCCCGACCACGGCAGAAGATAGAAAGAGAATGAAAGTCATTCACTATGCCTCAGCCATAGGTTCTATAAAGTATTCCATGATGTGTACCAGATCTATTGTATACCCTACACTGATTTTGGCAAGTACAATAGTGATCTAGGAGTAGATCACTGACAGCGGTCAAAATTATCCTTAGTGGAATAAGGATATGTTTCTCGATTATGGAGGTGACAAAAAGGTTCGTCGTAAAGGGTTACGTCGATGCAAGTTTTGACACTGATCCAGATGACTCTAAGCCTTCATCTGGATACATATTGAAAGTGGGAGCAATTAGCTAAAGTAGCTCCGCAAGAGCATTGTAGACATAGAAATTTGCAAAATACATACGGATCTGAATATGGCAGAACCGTTGACTAAACTTCCCTCACAAGCAAAACATGATCACACCTTAGAACTCTTTGGGTGTTAATCACATAGCGATGTGAACTAGATTATTGACTCTAGTAAATTCTTTGGGTGTTGGTCACATGACGATGTGAACTATGGGTGTTAATCACATGGTAATGTGAACTATTGATGTTAAATCACATGGCGATGTGATCTAGATTATTGACTCTAGTGCAAGTGGGAGACTGAAGGAAATATGCCCTAGAGGCAATAATAAAGTTATTATTTATTTCCTTATTTCATGATAAATGTTTATTATTCATGCTAGAATTGTACTAACCGGTAACATAATACTTGTGTGAATACATAGACAAACAGAGTGTCACTAGTATGCCTCTACTTGACTAGCTCGTTGATCAAGGATGGTTATGTTTCCTAGCCATAGACATGAGTTGTCATTTGATTAACTGGATCACATCATTAGGAAAATGATATGATTGACTTGACCCATTCCGTTAGCTTATCACATGATCGTTTAGTATTCTGCTATTGCTTTCTTCATGACTTATACATGTTCCTATGACTATGAGATTATGCAACTCCCGTTTATCGGAGCAACACTTTGTGTGCTACCAAACGTCACAACGTAACTGGGTGATTATAAAGGTGATCTATAGGTGTCTCCGAAGGTACTTGTTGGGTTGGCGTATTTCGAGATTAGGATTTGTCACTCCGATTGTGGGAGAGGTATCTCTGGGCCCACTCAGTAATGCACATCACTATAAGCCTTGCAAGCATTTTAACTAATGAGTCAGTTATGGATGATGTATTACGAACGAGTAAAGAGACTTGCCGGTAACGAGATTGAACTAGGTATTGAGATACCGACGATCGAATCTCGGGAAGTAACATACCGATGACAAAGGGAACAATGTATGTTGTTATGCGGTTTGACCGATAAAGATCTTCGTAGAATATGTGGGAGCCAATATGAGCATCCAGGTTCCGCTATTGGTTATTGACCGGAGACGTGTCTCGGTCATGTCTACATAGTTCTCGAACCCGTAGGGTCTGCACGCTTAACGTTTCGATGATAGTTATATTATGAGTTCATATGTTTTGATGTACCCAAGGTTGTTCGGAGTCCCGGATGTGATCACGGACATGACGAGGAGTCTCGAAATGGTCGAGACATGAAGATTGATATATTGCAAGCCTATATTTGGATACCGGAAGTGTTCCGGGTGAAATCGGGATTTTACCGGAGTACCGGGAGGTTACCGGAACCCCCCGGGGGCTTAATGGGCCATAGTGGGCCTTGTGGAGAAGAGGAGAGGCGCCCAGGACAAGGCCGCGCGCCCCTCCCCCCTAGTCCGAATAGGACAAGGAGATGGGGGGCGGCGCCCCCCCTTTCCTTCCTCTCTCCCTCCTCTTTCACTACTAGGAAAAGGCCTGCTAGTGGCGCACCTGTTTTGGCTACTAATGGCGCACTATAGGTGCGCCACTAGCATCACGCCATTAGTAATTAATACTAATGGGGCACGCCTGGTGCGCCATTAGTATACCAAATACTAATGGCGCACCATGGAGTGCGCCATTAGTATATCATACGATGCGCCATTAGTATCCCAGATAGTAATGGCGCACCACATAGAAGTGCGCCATTACTAACAATTTTTTTCAATTTTTTTCAGATATGTTTTCGTTTTTTTCTTAATCTCAGGTCACTTTGGCTTAATCTCGGGTCAATATGCTTAATCTCAAGTCAAATCGCACTTTGTGGTCAAACTTCCCGGAAGGTCACCCATCGTCACACTACTCCAGCCCGAGTACGCTTAACTTCACAGTTCTATCCAACCCCAGCAGCAGCTCACTTCACAGGCACTTGTTGATACATCTATCATATCAATCCTATTAAACCTTGTTGATGTCTAGAACTTTGTTCATGTTCATGAGTGTGATGAAATTTTGAAAAATATTTGAAACTTCCCGGCCATATTACGTATCATATTTTGAAAAAAAATCCAATTTTTTTAAACCATTTTTTTTCTGTTACTAGTGGCACACCTAGCAAATGGTGCGCCACTAGTAAGTTTGAATTTTTTTTCATTTTCCCCCTCTAGTTCTTAAAAGCCCCGTATCTTTCGTTCTGTTAAGTTTTTGGGGATTTTGAAGATGTTGAACGGGGTTTGGTGCGCCATTAGTAATTTTGAAAAAAAATAAAAAAATTGTTAGTAGTGGCGCACCATCCCACGGTGCGCCATTACTAACAAATTTTTTTATTTTTTCTCAAAACTACTAATGGTGCATGGTGGGTGTGGTGCGCCATTACTATGTCAACTAGTAATGGCGCACCATCCCATGGTGCGCCATTACTAACAAATTTTTTTATTTTTTTTCAAAACTACTAATGGCGCACCACAAACCAGGTGCGCCATTAGTAATATAAACATTAAGATTCAGACCGGTGCGCCACTGCTATATAGCAGTGGCGCACCACATACATGGTGCGCCATTAATGTCCATATCATCTATAGCCCTTTTCCTAGTGGTGTTTCCTTCTCCACTCCTAGTCCAACAAGGAAAAGGGAGGGAGTCCTACTCCCAGTAGGAGTACGACACTTCCTGGCGCATCCCCTCTAGGCCGGCCGCACCTTCCCCCTTGCTCCTTTATATACGGGGGCAGGCGGCACCCTAGGGACACAACAATTGATCGTTTGATCTTTTAGCCATGTGTGGTGCCCCCCTCCACCATAGTCCACCTCGATAATACTGTAGCGGTGCTTAGGCGAAGCCCTGCGTCGGTAGAACATCATCATTGTCACCACACCGTCGTGCTGACGAAACTCTCCCTCAACACTCGGCTGGATCGGAGTTCGAGGCACGTCATCAGGCTGAACGTGTGCTGAACTCGGAGGTAACGTGCGTTCGGTACTTGATCGGTCGGATCGTGAAGACGTACGAATACATCAACCGCGTTGTGCTAACGCTTCCGCTTTCGGTCTACGAGGGTACGTGGACAACACTCTCCCCTCTCGTTTCTATGCATCACCGTGATCTTGCGTGTGCGTAGGAATTTTTTTAAAATTACTACGTTCCCCAACAGTTACATGGCGTCGTGTAATTTTCAGTGGTCTTTGGTCAAGTTAAAAGATCAGACCTACAAGGTGGAGTTCCCTTCTAAAGAGGATCAGTTGAGAATTCTCAAATTTGGCATGAGCAGAGTTACTAGAACAAGTTTTGTGCTGCAATTTGATGAATGGAAAAAGCAGGAACCACAGGGCACACCTTTGACTCAGATTTGGATTCGCTTCTCGGGTGTGCCACCTAAACCACTCGATAATTTCTTGGTAACTTGGAGCTTGGGATCTCTGATCGGTAAAACTGAACAGGTGGATATGCCTTTTACTCGGGCTCAAGGGGTAGCACGGTTTCTTGTCAGTGTTTCTAACCTTGAGTTCTTGCCAGATGTGGTAAGATGGACCCATGAGGGCATTATATATGATCTTGAGATCGAGTATGAGGATCCTAATTTGTTTGAGGAGTTTGAGGGGGTGCAGCATATGGACACTTCTAAGGGGGGTGGTGCTTCCGATAACCAGAATGATGATGCTGACAATTCTGGTGACAAGGCCAGCGGGCCTTCTCCTTCTTCTAAAGCATGAGAGACTACTAAGGAGACTATACAGGTTACCCCCCCCCCCCCAACGAACACGCTTAAGTTGGGATCCCTAGGGGGCTTCTCCACACCCTCTCGCTTATGGAGTGATAGAGTGGACCTGGATGATCCTTCTGAGCATCTTCAGCCGGCAGCTGCGGGGAGTGGTTCTTTGATTCTTCCTGAGGCACAGAGAGGGGACGCAGGGCTGGAGGCCCTTGTTTCCCCCTCTGCGTCTCCAGTGTCACATTACCGCGCGATGACGGATGCTTTGGTCTCCTTGGTGGGAGGTGGCGGGTAGGTGGCCCAGCCGTCTTCGATTACTCCACCAGTGCCACGAGGGCCCATGGCTAGGACTCCTCTGCGTGGATCGGGGCAGCAGATGGCTGCCTCGGGCAGGGAACGCGGGCAGCTGGCATGCGAGCATGGTCCCACTTCACCGGCACTGAGGCCTCAGACGCCTCCCGTGGCGCCCTCTTCGGCGGCCACCTTGGTGGGAGCCTCGGGTGGAGCCGAAGGCCAGGAGTTGCTCTCACCACTGTTTTCTGCCGCTTCGCCGCGTTCCTTCACTGCGGCTTGTGGACGCTGGGCCGGTTATGTCACCCGTGTCGGCTGGGGGTGGGGCAGGAGGCCTTGCCTCGAACGGATGCACGCGGGACGAGGTCGTCGCTTTCGGAGGGATTCCGGATCCCAGGTATGAAGGCCGACGGATGAGCAACCGGCTTCAGGCCTAGCCAGATGTCGATGACCTGCAGCTCGGGCGTGCCATGCGGGCGGCCAAGCTTCGTGACATTGAGGTCACTACAGGTATGAGTGTTAATACTTCCAATTCAATTCTGCATTTTTTGGAAGTTGAAATTATTTATAATGCGAATAGCTTGGGAGTGTCACTTGCTAGTGATGGTAAAGAAATTGCAAAATCCGTTAATGATTTACTAGACCTTGAGGTGGAACGTGCTTTAGAGGTGATTAGAAATTTAGCGGCTGTTAAGCCTATGAATGATTCTGATATCGAGGCTTTGGGTGTTCGGGTTCTAGATAGTTTTTGTGAGGATCTTGCACCATATCTGGACAAATGCCTGGTAGACGAAAGTTTGGAGGCTCAGAGGGGTTCGTCTCCGGTCGAGACAGGGGCATGTGAGTTCACTGAGCTCGGTTGTATGGACCGAGTTGATGAGCAACGCATACCCAAATGCAAATGGAACCGCAAAATCTATCCGGATTCGGCGGTGCGCAGAAGTATTAGGATTCGTACGGCTAAAAAATTCCATGATGAATTATGAAAGGAATCTTTTGGAATAGCAGAGGTCTGACAGACTTGGCTAAAAGAAGGTTTCTGGCTGATGCATCTGTAGAATATAAGTTAGATTTTATCGCACTTTCTGAAACTGGGAGAGACAACTTTACTTCTCAGTTCCTTGGCACTCTTTCGGGAGGCGTTGATTTTGACTGGCATTACCTTCCCCCAAGAGGAAGATTCGGAGGGATCTTGCTCGGGGTGAAATGCGAAACACTGGAAGTGCGGAACATAGTTATGGGGGAATTTGCTATCAAGTTTCGTGTTCGATCGAAGCTTGATGGCTTTCGATGAGCACCGTGGCGTTGTATTGGGCCGCGCAACCCGAACTTAAACCAGATTTCCTTGATGACCTCGTACATATTTGCGGTGATGAGCAACTCCCAATTTTAGTGGGAGGTGATTTTAACATTATTAGGAGACGAGACGAGAAGAATAATGATAACTTCGATGGTCGTTGGTCGTTTATGCTTAACACAATCATTGAAAGTCTCGATCTCAGAGAAATTGAGCTCTCTGGTAGAAAGTTCACTTGGGAAAACACATTGCCAAATCCAACATATGAGAAATTGGATCATGTTCTCTCCAGTGTGGACTGGGAACAGAAGTTTCCTTTGTTTACGGTTCAGGCGTTGTCGAGATCGATCTCTGATCATACGCCGATGCTTGTTGACTCGGGGGAGCCAACGCAGGTGGGGAATAGAAATACCTTTTTCTTTTGAATCAGCTTGGTTCGAAAGAGAAGGCTTTCTGGATCTAATAGCACGAGAGTGGGCAAAAGATGCATGAGGGAGATCGAACATTGAAAGATGGCAGAATAAGATCAGACAGTTATGGCAGTTCCTACGTGGTTGGGCTAAGCATTTGAGCGGGGTTTATAAGATTGAAAAAGAAAGGTTACTTACTCTCATCGATGCCTTTGACTTAAAAGCCGAATCTTCCATTTTGACTGCTAGTGAACTAGAGTCTAAAGTGGAGGCCGAAGCAAGACTCAAAACATTACTTCGTGATGAAGAAATGAAATGGGCGCTGAGAGCTAAAGTACGAAAGATCGTCCAGGGGGATGATAACACGCAATTCTTTTATTTGATTACGAATGGCAAGCATCGGAAAAAAGAATTTTTCAGCTTGAGCAAGACGAGGGGACAATTTTAGGTCAGGAGAATCTAAAATTGTACATCACAGATTATTACAAACAGCTCTTTTGGGCTCCTGAAGGCAATGTTGTTTCCTTAGACGAGTCAATAGTAGAGGATGTTCCTCAACTGGCGACAGATGAGAATGATATCTTGACTGCCCCATTCACGGAAAAGGAGGTGTTTGAGGTGATATCTCAGATGAAGAACAATAAAGCTCCCGGACCGGATGGTTTTCCAGCAGAGTTTTATAAAAATGTTGGCATATCATTAAGGGTGATCTACTTCCAATGTTCCATGATCTTTTTTCGGGGCATTTGCAGTTATTCCATTTGAATTTTGGAACGATCACGTTATTGCCGAAGAAGGCAGAGGCGGTGAGGATTGAGCAATTCCATCTGATTTGCCTTCTTAACGTTAGCTTCAAAATCTTCACAAAGGTGGGGACGAATAGGCTAACACAGATTGCGCATAGTGTAGTACAGCCAACTCAAACTGCTTTTATGCCGGATAGAAACATCCTTGAAGGGGTTGTGGTCTTGCATAAGACACTTCATGAAATCCACACGAAAAAACTAGATGGGGTTATTTTCAAAGTGGATTTTGGGAAAGCGTATGATGAAGTTAAATGGCCATTTCTTCAGCAGGCCTTGCAGATGAAAGGTTTCGATCAAGCGTGGCGGAAGCAGATCGAGTCTTACGCAAAAAGGCAGTGTCGGAATCAGAGTGAATGACACCATAGGTCATTATTTTTAGACACATAAGGGTCTTAGACAAGGAGATCCAATGTCCCCTATCTTGTTTAACATAGTGGTAGACATGTTGACAATTCTGATAGGACGAGCAAAATAAAATGGTCAAGTACGTTGACTAGTTCCTCATCTAGTGGATGGTGGCGTGTCCATTCTACAATATGCTGATGATACTATAATCTTTATGGAGCATGACTTAGCTAAGGCACAAAATATGAAGCTTCTATTATGCCATTTTGAGCAGTTGTCGGGGTTAAAGATCAATTTTAACAAGAGTGAGCTGTTCTGTTTTGGGAGAGCTAAAGATGAACAGGAAGCTTATAAACAACTGTTCGGATGTGGCTTGGGTTCACTCCCTTTCTCTTATTTGGGCATACCTATTCACCATCGTAGACTATCTAACAAAAAATGAAAGGTCATTGAAGATCGTTTTGAAAAAAAAACTAAGCTGCTGGAAGGGCAAGCTTGTGTCTTACGGTGGTAGACTAATTCTCATCAACTCTGTGCTCACGAGTATGTCAATATTTCTCTTGTCTTTTTTTGAGGTACCCGTAGGGGTACGCAAGAGACTGGATTTTTATCGATCACGCTTTTTCTGGCAGAGTGATGAGTTAAAACGAAAATACAGACTTGCCAAGTGGGATATCCTTTGCAGGCCTAAAGACCAAGTTGGTCTTGGGATTGAAAATTTAGAGGTAAAGAACAAATGTCTTCTCAGCAAGTGGCTGTATAAGCTATCTGTAGAGACTGAGGCCACTTGGGCTCAGATTCTGTGTAACAAGTACCTCTATTCTAAAACGTTATCCCGGGTGACAGTCAGACCGGCCGATTCACCGTTTTGGAAGGGGTTAATGAAAGTGAAATCAGCCTTCTTTCATAGGACAAAATTTGTTGTCAATAATGGTACTCATACGAGATTCTGGGAGGATACGTGGCTAGAGAGACGCCCTTAGCTATACAATACCCTTCGCTCTATAATATCGTTCAGCGTAAAGAAGTGTACGTTGCAACTGTATTACAATCCAACCCTCTGAATATTCAATTCGTACGAGCGTTAGTGGGGACTCGTTGGGAAGCCTGGCTCCATTTAGTGACGAGATTAATGGATGTCAACCTCTGATCGGATACAATGGAAACTAACTGGGAAGGTGGTTTTTTCCGTCAGATCCATGTATCAGGATATTATAAATTCTGGCCATATTCCTCGCTCTAAGCATATTTGGAAAATCAAAGTGCCTTTAAAAATAAAAGTGTTTATGTGGTTTGTTCATAAACAAGTTATTCTTACTAAGGACAATTTGGCCAAACGGAATTGGAATGGTTCCCTGAGATGCAGTTTCTGTGATCAGGATGAATCTATTAAGCACCTTTTTATTGAATGCCCTATGACCAAGATACTCTGGTGATCGGTTCATACTGCATTCAATATTACACCTCCTAGTAGCATACACACGATTGTTTGGGACGTGGCTCAATGGAGTTGGCACAGAAATAGCAAAACATATTCGCGTAGGAACATCTGCTTTACTATGGTCTATCTGGAACTGCAGGAATGACTTGGTTTTTAACAGAACAACAAATACTCATTTTTTGCAGGTCATCTTTCGTGCCACTATGTTAATCCGTATGTGGTCGCTACTCACTCCGACGGTGGCTAGGGAGCGTTTGGTTACTGCGTCTACCGATGGGAGATGGTAGCACAGGTTATTTTCAACCGGTTTGGATGGCCGTCATGTAATAGGATAGAAGTTTAGTATCTTGTTAGTCCTTTGCAAGTCGGTTGTAGCCACCCTGTGTTCTTTTGCTCTCTGTGAGCGCTTTCCTTTCTTTCTGTGGATATGAGACTTTGTGGAACTACTTCATTTTTAATAAATTGGTCGTATGCATTCCTTGGATGTCAGAGGCCGGGGGTAAAACCTCCTTTTTTTTAAAAAGCCTTTTTCGGTAATTACATGTCAGTATAATTGTGATTAAATAAGGATGGTATGCAAACTTTAATAAAGAATATTCATAATATTGGTAAATAATATTCATATATATGGCTTTCCTGAAACATTAGCGTATTTTTTTAGCAAAAATTATTGCAATTGAACTTTGCTTTGGTATACCGCAGAAAACTTTACGAATTTCGATGCGGATTAAAGATGGAGATTAAAAGTTACCCTTTTTATCAAAAGGGGTAATATAGCCTTTTGTATTCAAATCAATCTATTCAATACAATTGATTTACGTGCTAATATAGCGACAACCTTTTCAAGTTAACTTTAAGATTCGTGTAAACTTTTAGAGGGGTGTGCCAAAGAAAAACTCATTGTGATTACGCAACAAGTTTAAACATATGGGAGTACAAAATTCCTTTCGATTATTGGGGATACAACTTTGTTCCAGTCATTGAACTTGCATTCATATGCATTTTGTATTGTCAAAAAGATCACAAACTTGAAAATTATATGGAAATGAAAAATGGTATTGTGTGAAAGTATAATCGCAGATGGATTGTCGACTCCATATTGTGTTTATTTTGTATTAATATGGTGGTGTGTTAAAATCTCCGAGGGATGCTCGAGCCTATCGTTTTATTTTTCATTGATATGGTAGTGTACAAAAATCTCGAATGGATGCTCAAATCCTTTAGTATTTATTTTTGCATTATATATTCTCCTTTTATTCCAAGGGCTTCATTTTATAAATTTCTTACATCATCTCCAATCGCTGCCCTATTTTAGAGCATCAAAAGAGGTTGGAGTAAAATTTTAGACACCAAAAAGTGGATTTTTGGGCGCAACAAATTGACGTCTCCAATAGCTGCCCTAAAATAGGGCATCGCTGCTCCCTACTTGAACCGAACTGCATCTACTTTCATTTCCGATTTATCTGTGTTGAAACTAAATTTAACAGTCAATTTGGTTGTTCTATGACAATGTTGACTGCGTATTGTATAAATAAATACAGGGAAGGAACATGAACAGGCCTTGGCAGCCACCGAGTGCAGTAATAAGTTAAATTAACCAAACTGTACTGCACAAGACACTTGCTAAATTGACATGCATGTGTTAAGAAAAGCCAAAATGGCAGTTAAAATTGGGATGCTCAGTGACGAATGTCATTCCCAATTGACCCAAGCTGCAGGCCACAGAGAGAAAATTCAGAGGAGTACGGACACGCGCGTAACTGCTCCTGAGGACGTGAGCAGCAGCACTGCGGCTACCTCGGACGCACGACAGGAGATAGCGGGAGAGGGCTCTGCTCCACCGGTCGAACAGGAAGTCGAGGGTGGAGCCCTCCCCGGTGAGCTCGTGACCCGGCCTTGCGCTGACCACTAGTGCAGTGGCGGAGCTAGCCGAAGATCATCGGGGGGCGAAACAAAAATCTTCAGTGTTTGGGGAGCCAAATGCTAAAAAAAGTCTAATCCAAGACTTCCTAAATATTTTTTGTTCAGGAACTGATCAAAGGCTGGGGGTGCAGCGGCCCCCCTGACCCCAACAAAGTTATTATTTATTTCTATGTTCATGACTTATTATAAATAAACAATGAGGTTTCAGGTCTTTTTAGGAGTGAACCGAGTTGCTGAAGTTTCAGACTCAGGCACGCACTGTTTGTAGAGTTTGACTGTAGGCACTTGGTAACGGGCGCCCCTATGTCTCGCCTTCAGCGAGAGGTGTGGAACCCTCACTGAAGGCACGGCCTTCTTTTTTCTTTTCCTTTATGTTTTCTGTTTGTTTTTTACTTTATTTTTAAATTTTATTTATACTATAATTATTATAATATGCACATATATACATTACAAAAAACAATCTATTAATACATTTGAAAAAATCTTAACCAAGCATTTGAAAAATGGTAAATGTGTATAAAGAAAATGTTTATCATGTATATTGAAAATATATTAAAAAATGTGTATACATTTTTATCTTGTATTTAAAAAATACTAATCCCTTATTTAAATTTTTTGAACAAATATTTCAAAACTATTGATTAAACATTATATATATATATATATATATATATATATATATATAAAATCATGAACATGCATTTAAAATGATGAAGTTTTTTCTCATGTATATAAAAATGTTATTCAAGCATTTGAAAAAATGTTGATACGGATTTGTAAATTGTTAAATGTGTATAGAAAAAATAGACCATGTATTAAAAAATAGTGATTTTTTATCATGTATATAAAAATGTTAACCAAGCATTTGAAAACAAAATTGAAAAAGTACTTGAAAAATGTTGATCAAGCATTTGAAAAATGTTAAATTTGTATACAGAAAATGCGACACGTATTAAAAAATGATGAAACATTTTGATAATGTACATAAAAAATTTAACCATGCATTTGAAAAATGTTAATCAATAATTTTGAAAATCTTAAATGTACATAGAAAAATGTTGACTATGTATTCAAAAAATGTTAATATTGCATTTCGAAAATATTAGTCAAGCATTTCAAAAATGTTAAATATGCAGAGAGAAAAAGTTAATATTTGTATTTCAAAAATATTGATCAATCATTTCAATAATGTTAAAATGTGTATAAAAAATGTTGAACGTGTATTACAAAATGTTGAAGTCATATGAAAAATGTTGTTGACATATACAAAAAGTATAGAATAAAAAAGAAAAATAGGAAACCAACAAAATGAAGACTGGAAAAGGAAAAAAGGAAAAATAAAGCCGAAGAAACAAGTGTAGAAAGAAAAAATAAAAAAAAAAGAAAACCTGGAGAAGAAAAAAAAGAAAAAACGGAAAAAGGCATTTAAAAGCGAAGAAACGAATGGAAAAATAAAAATGGAGAAGAAAAAAGAACATAAAAGCGAAAAAAGGAAGAAAACCGAATAACACATAAGAAAATAGAGAAAGAAAAGATAAACAAAAAAACCCGTTATACCAGTGAAACCCAGCTCTTTATGCCTCAATTAGGGCACGCCCAGCTACTTTAACATGAACTCGAGAGCTGAGAGACTAGGAGTGCTGCCAACACCCTTGAGACTAAGGATCGATTCCCTGGTTTCCCCATTTCTTCTGTCTTTTTTAAGATTGCGCGCGTGTAACAGGCCGGCCTGACACTTTAGACACGTGTTCCCTCTCGTCTCGCTTAATGCGAGATATAGACGCCACGCTTAGTAACTCAGCGAAGATTCCAATGGTCTTTGATGTCTTGGGTTGTAACTACGATGGACTGGACATGCTACCCCTTTGGCCCATTATCTTTTTGACCTTATTTTTATGGGCCTGGGCGTTTGGCTAGGTTTATACATACTTGCACCTACCCCGTAGATATAACCCAGTCAAGTACCTTTTTTAATAATAGCCACGATTTATAAAATAGAATTAGTAAGATTTCCATGTGATTGAAGTTGCCATTTCATGGAAAAAATAATGATCTAAACTTTCCATGTGACCAGTACAAAAATATTTTCCCATAATTTAGAAGATACAAAAATAAAAGTTTACCACGAGACAAGTGTATTTTTTTCCATACCATCCAAGATGTAAAAATATAATTATTAAAATTGTCATGTGTTTTTTTTAATGAAAGAGTGAATTACTGACAATAGTATTACCTGTTAAGAAAAAACTAATGAAAATAATAAAACAAATAATGACAAATTTGGCACACAATTTACACATAAATTGGGTTTTCAATATATGCAAAGAAAATTTTATAATAGTGGAATTTTCACCAAAAAGAAGTTTACTGAGAAGGAATGAATTAGTTGGATTGGTATTACCATTAGAAAAGAGAGAAAATGAAGTTAAAATTATATTAAAAAAATCTAGTCTGCTAAGAAAGAATGAATTATTGACTTTTGCATTACCCGTTTAGAAGAAGAAAATGAAATAAAAAAACAAATCTAAATCAAACGGATGAAATTTCTAAGAAAAAATGAATTAGTGACATTGATATTACGTTTTAAGAAAAAATGGAAAAATAAAATAAATATTGACAAAATCCTTACACAATTTGCACTGAACTTCGTTTTTTAATAATATGTAAATAAACATATCATAGTGGATTTTTTTAGAAAAAAGCAGGTTTCTAAGAAGCAATGAATTAGTGGTATTTGTATTGCCATTAAAGTAGAATGAAAAATGAAATAACAACTAAATCAAAATAACAATGAAGTTTTATAAGGACCAATGAATAGGTGCCAATTGGTATTACTCTTTTAAAAAGAAAGACAATGATAAAAAGTTAAAACATAAAACTTGCACACAACATTTTGTAGTATGCAAAAAAAATCTTATAATAGTGTAACTTTTACACATATTGCATAGTATTTGTGTGGATACATTTACACTCTCGCAACCTTCTAAACATAACTACAAAAGAGAAAATGAAAACCTACTAATAAAAAGGAGGAACACATAAAAATAGAAAAACATAAAGAAACACCAAAGAGAGAGAGAGAGAGAGAGAGAGAGAGAGAGAGAGAGAGAGGAGGGCTTGGCAATATAGTTATGGGCTTCAACCTACTTGCAAATCCACTGAACCAATTATTCGTTCAGTCAAAAAGAAACAACCCAAACCAACTCACAAAACAGCGAGAAAAAACCACGAATCGCAAAGCATAAATCAAGCGCCAAGGAGTAGACTGGCCCAAAATAGCTAAACTAATGTGGTTGGACTTTGTAGCCATAGAATCTTCACAAACACAAAACGGTTTGGCAGCACACAACACATCACCCTCGAGAATTTTTATTAAGAACCCCAATATCCGGAGACCAGTCACCAATAGGAGCAACCCATCAAACATATTCATTCGTCGGGGGGAGGTCCTTCAGCGAACAGTTCCCTTCTTCACCAACAGCCAGCGCGGGGTGGGGGTGGGGGGGGGGGGGCATGGCGACCCCCACCCATTGGGCCAAAGGCCCATTAGATAGTCTTTTTGAGAAAATGCCATGAACAAAACTCAGAAAATAAACAAATGCCACAAAAATTGCTACATTCCTAGTCATCACCAAAAAATCTTGTGTGCAAAGAAGTGGCATTAAAAAAAATTCACCCCTCAATATTTTAAAGACCATCCTTTTAAATAATGAAAATGACATCCTCGCAATAATTAAAGTGCATTCCTATTATAAATAAACATGACATGCTCTTGTTAATATAACTGCCATGCCAGTAAAATAAAAAATGCCATCCTCTCAATATTAAAAATGTCATCATCTTAATGTAAAAATGCTATCATCAAAAGAATAAAAATGCCATCATATTATTAATAAAGTGCCATGCTCTTATTAACAAAAATGCCATGCCACTAAACATAAAAATACCATCCTCTTAATAAAAAATGGCTTCCTCCTAATGACGAAGTTGCATTCCTCTTATAATAAAAATGCCATTCTACTAATAATAAATTGCCCTATGAGAAAGTAAAAAAAATCAGGATTTTCTAACAAATTAAAAAAAGAGGTTTCAAAAATGTCATGTCATATATAAAAAGTAGTTTTAAACCTCTTAGTTTTAACATGAATGTTCACGACTCATCTCTCTAGCCTAGTGGCAAAAATGCCCACAATCTGGCAAAGAGGTCATGCCTTCGAACTTACCCGGCTCGTGGGTTACACATTTTTTGGGGGAAAAATGAGAGTTCTTCATGAATCGGCAGACAACGAACGCCTCTAGTCATTTGATGTGGCAATGCCCCAGCGTCAAGATCTGTGTGAAGGTGGGGAGGCTGTTTGCCAGGGCCGCCCACCCGAGGAAGGTACACAAATAGCTTTTCTGTTTATTAAACATTGATTAAGACATTGCACGCAATGGTTTCTATCATACGCCGGCAGGGCTACCGTCTTTCCTTGGATCGCTCACCCCCATCATGCTCCGACGGTGGGGGTGGGGCTGGGCCACCCCCACCCAATTGGCCAAAGGCCCATTAAAAAGTTTTTTTAGAAAATGCCATGAACAAAAATTAAAAAATGAAAAAAAATTCCACAACAGTTGCCATATTCCTAGTCATCACCCAAAAATCTTGTGTGCGAAAAAAAGTGGCATTAAAAAATGCCACCTCTCAATATTAAAAAAGGCATCCTAGTAGTTCACCGTCGTCGTCATCGCCAACGCATTCCGGTCGCCGTCCACCACGCACAGGTGGCTCGTGCCATTGTCACGCAGCTGGCTCCACCTTACACACATACATAGAGTTTGTCATTTCAAAAGGACGCGTGTGTATTGATGATGACCGACAGGGACACTTACTTTGGGAGGTAGTAGGCTGGAGGGAAAGTGGTGTTGTCGCGGATCCTTTGCCGGACCTTATCGGCGAACGCCGGTGACAGCATCTCGGAGATGATCCCAGCGGCGTTGACGAAGCCAGGGTCGCCGAGGTCCATCCGGACGGCCAGCATGTGCTTAACGGCCTCGATCAGCCGGTGCACGCCCAAAAATCCTTTCAGAAACTCCGCCGACTTGTACCCGCCCAAGATGTTCAATACCTGCATACAAATCACCATCGTCACAACAATAATCATCAACGAATAAGCTCAATTGATCGATCCATGGATCAATTGACGTAGCAGTGCCATCCCGACGGTGCCGCTGCACGGCGGCGGCATGCCAAGGAAGGTGAACCCCATGGCGTCGGCACGCAAGGCGGCGCTCACCTCCACCCTGTACCCCTTCAGATCATCCATCGTCACCACCCCTCCACCTCTCCTCACGGCCTCCACGAGCCTCTCCCCGACGGCGCCACCGTACAGCACGGAGATGCCATGCTCCACCACGGCCTGCAGCGTGTCCGCGAGTGCCGGGTTGCGACAGAGTGCGCCGGCGCCCAGGACCTGCCCGTCCGGCGCGAACACGGCACGCAGGCCGGGCTCGGCCAGCACGTTGGCCTCCACTGCCTTGAGTGCGTTGGCCACGTAGGGCACGACGGTGTAGCCGTCGCGCGCGAGCTTGATCGCCGGCACGAAGAGCGACTTCCATGGCAGTCGGCCGTAGCTTAACCACGCGGCATGTAGGCCGGCGAGCTCCTCGGGGACGCCCATGGCAAGTGCCCCCTTGAACTTGGACATCGGGTCGGCGGCGTACATGGTCTGATTTACATACATGTTGTACATAAACAGTGCGGTTAACCACGAGCATGTTACCGCAAAAAAAAAAAAAAAAAACCACGAGCATGTGAACAATCTCTTAGTCCCTCCTTTCCAGAATATGTGGAGTATTATATTCTTTAATCAGTTTTACTAGAACTCATCTAGATGAGATATAATTTGATCTCATTCACCTTTTATAGCCATTGGATGTGATGCTATAAGATGCGTGTATGCTGACGTGGGTTGTATCTGTTCTTATTTTTAAAGTGAATGAGACCAAATTATATCTCATCTAGATGAGTTCTAGGTACTCCCTTCTTTAATTTCAGCCTCTTTTTGCGGTTGAATTTCAGCCTTTCTATGTTAGACTAAATTTATACGAAAATATATTGACATTTACAGCACTAAGCCAATAAAATATGGTGACTAATATAATGGTATTGATTATATTTGGCATTCTAAATTCCGGTTTAATTTTTTAGAAAGTATCAATTAAGAAACAAAGCATATGGTTCTCTTATTTATTTATTTATTGAATAATGTTTAATTAATGAATTTTTTTCTTAGGAATACATTCTCATAGATGCAAAATCGTAATTCACAACATTAAGAATTATTTTAGTAGTTAAATCCATAATACATTGGCATGATTTATATGGTATCAAGAGTCTGTTAATCCCCTCAACCCAAAGAACTTTGAAAGTAAATAAGAGCAAGAAATACATAAGGAAGTAAAATAAATTCTTATATTTTATTGGACAATTAAGGAGAATTATCTTTCATTTAACTTCATGTAGCAAATTTACTTTTCAAGTTCATTCACAAGATCATCCAAAATCATTTTCTCACTCCTCAAAGAGGGTACAAATTAATATTTTGACCACATTGTGTATATTTTGATTACCCGGTGCAAACGGAAAGCCCACCACCCACACCGTTCAATATTCGCGCCTATGTCGAATGCGGTGTCACTGCGAAGACTTGACGCCTTGTTCATCTGGTGACCACTGGCCGCTGTCTTTCTTTTTTCTAAAATTTGTGACCAAGTGATTAAAGCCTGAAACTGAAGCTTGATCTTTCTCAAAATTTACCATGGTGTAATTTTATGCTACAATCAAGCCTTGGAACTAAATTATCTTCACAGTATCCGCTGTTCTGTAAAACATACCTTTTGGACAAGGATATATAGTCAAACTATTGAAATTTTGATTGATAATATCTTTGCAAAATGTTTAGGTTAGATACTTGAAAATCCTATCCGTGAATCTGTTTCAGAAAGTACTTTCGCAATATACATTTTTGTATTTTGAAGATCGCTAAGATGTTTGAAATGGCCACTTTTATAGGACTGAAGGGAGTAAAAGGTGATTATATCACATTTTAGAGTAATCCTTTTGGGGATCGAATAATTTGTGGATGCTTTTAAGCATAAAATAAACTTTTGTTGTTATAATTATTTTCATCTGGTTCTTACTTCTTAGTCCCTTTTCCGGATGATAAGCCTTTTGGTCTAGAATCTAAACTGATATTCTTCCCTCTTATTGTTGGTAGGCTGTACCATTCTCCACAACACAAAGTCAAAGCGGGCATGTTTCTTCTGTCTTTAAACTTGTGCACTATGAACTGGTGTTGCAATGCTTGAAGAAGTTGACTGGCGTTGTTGTGCAAGATATACCTTATAGAACAAGCCGTGCTGTTCAAAATGCTGGCACAAACTGCACTTCTGATAAAGAAGTTGACGAGCTTCTCATGAAGCTGCCACGTCGATTACGAGATGCACTTCTACCCTTCCAACTTGAAGGTTTGAAATTTGGGCTTCGGAGGCAAGGGCGCTGCCTTATTACAGATGAGATGGGCTTGGCAAGACTAACCAGGTGAGCATATTGTATTTTGTATATAACTATCGTGTGGATAGTTTATATGCAGAAAATTGTTTGTTCTATGGTGTTACAACTGCAAAATACAGTAAATTAGCATATCGATATTGAGCACACTGATATTGAGCTTGCATCAATACATTTTGGGCAGTAACGGATAGGAATTTTATGTCTATTTTACTGAACAGTTAATTATATAGCACTTGCTTTTTAGACCTTATTAAGAAATCATCATATCTGCTTTTGAGCGTAATATTTTCCCCATGTTGAAGCAGTATTATTTTCTTGAACAGAATGGGGAAGTAGTATGTTCTCATTTATTTAAATGTTGGCAATTGCAATAGCTTGTTGCTTAAAGGACGAGGGCCCTCTATTAATAGTGTGTCCAACTGTTCTGCGTTATACTTGGGCGGAGGAATTGGAACGCTGGGATCCTTCATTTCTTCCAAAAGATATTCATCTTGGTACTGATTCAGAGTTTCATTATTCAATAGTTAATTTTACTGATGTCAAACCTGGTATTATAATTATTTCATATCTTTAGTGTATCTAATTTGATCCTGAATGCTTGTGAAGTTACAACGATCTCAATATTTATTTTCATCAAGTTTGAATTGCCTACCACATGTGCCATGTGGTAATGATCTCCATATATGGATTGCATATTTTGTGTTTTATCCATACAAATTCTAAGTATCGAATTCTTTTGGCCCAGATATCATTCATTTGTTGCATCAGCGTCAGTTTTGAAATATTGCAGTAAAAACAGTTGCAGGACAAAATTGCATTCCGTATGAACAATTATAGATGGACCAGATCACTCAAATAAAAAAAGATAGATTTGACTCCACTGCCGTGGTCGTCTTTGATGCCGCCGCCGCCCTCCTCTTCATAGGTGGGCAGGCGGCCCCTGCAGCGGCTGCAAGGCCGGAGGCGCCTGCAACACCCTCTTCCAGTGGCGGGAACGGCGCCCACCCACGCGGGCGGCACGGACACGTGTTCCGGCATGCACGACACCATGTCCGTCCACATCCAGGGCTGGCCCACCAATGCCACGAAGGGTGCCTCGTCGTCGGCCCCCTCCTTGACCTCCTCCTTGACCTACAACTCCGGGGCGGTGGCGACGTCGCATGCGGCGGAGAGGGCCAGCATCTCGTCAAGGCCCTCCCATTGGGCGCGGTTATATTTCAGTTTTAGAAATACGTATTGATGGACTATAGCGGCATTTCTTTTTACTTAATTTCGTTTTGCTGTTTTTCCATATATATCACTCATTTTATTGACATGTACATATCAAATCCAGTCCATGTCTTGGCTTCTTTTTGATGTCTGCGTTATCTTCCCGCAGGTGTTGTAATTTTATCATGACGCAGGAAGGATTTATGGTACAGGTAGTCATGCTAATTAAATTCAGAAATGTGTTGTATGTGATCTGCCTCACAATTCTTCTAATTCTAAAGTAGCACAGAATCGAACGGGAAATTCCGGCAACTTTGCGGGTGTCTGGGTATGTATTTGTATAAACTGCCAACTGAAAACGGCTTGGTTCCTTCCAAAAAGACTGAAAATATCTTACTAGATAGTAATGTTTATACTTGTGGCGGACTATCAATCCTTACAGTTAGATGAACGGATTTATCTGTTGAAGAAAAAGTCATATTGGTAACTATGTGACATATATGCAAATCCAAGTTGGCATAATGAAATATAGATGGACACAATATTATCCATCTCTATTTAGCTTGTCATAAAAATGAAATTATTTGCTAACTAGCTATTTCTTTTACTGCCAATTTTCTTTGCTTTTTATGTTATCCTTTTTGGAATATTACTTCTACATGCCAAGAGAATATGCAGTATATAAGTTTTACATGTAGATCTTCCTGATGTTAATATCATGCATTTATGTGCTTTAGCTTTTGTTTCTATGTGAATAGTAAGCACCGGAGGGATGGTCTGTGTGGCACACAAAACACAGTGCAACGAGGGGCTGCATATCATCAGTCGAGGGCTACAGTCGGCATGGATAGGGCTCGTCATGCGGCGCCGTTCTCCCGACCTCCTTCCCATCACAGCGTGATGGGAATCACTGGCTTACAAGGTGATTCTATACTCTAATTTATATCCTTTCCAACAGATGTGTTTGTCCATTCATGTTTTATCTTCCCTTGGAATTGGTGGGTGTGATTTTATCCCCCATTTTCTTTCTCTATGTTCTGATTTCTAAGCAAGAAAACTGGTGTTAATAATATATGATACTCGTATATTTGTAGCCTTATAATTTGTTTATGTATTAGTGGAAAATGTATTGTACCTATTTGCTTATCTTCTCACAAAACATGTGTGTACGAATTCTGTTTTAGGCTGTAACTCTGCTCAAACATCTTGCCAAGGAGTAGCAGCCACGCCTGGAAGGCATGGAGCAGGGGGCGGTGTAAGGGGTGTGGAGCATGGCAACTCCAAGATGCTAGCATCCACTAGCTGTAAGACATCATTCCCCCCTAATTAGTTTCTTTCTTCTTCCAGAGTTCTTACTTAGTAGATGTTCCTTGCTATTGTAGCATATTGGATTGTTGGGAGATATTTGGTTCTATGATGGCCAGGTTGATCAAAATCACATGTAAAACGATCAGGAAGGTCCTGATCAGGTGATCTGGTCGCGCAAGGGGAGCGCGGCGCAAACCTCCGCCTGCTGAAGACGATGTGGCAGTGCTGTGTGGGCCTTGACGGCAGACGCAACGACCAGCTGGACTACGGCAACAGGGAATTCTCCATCGAGGAGACGCCAGCGTTCCGGTTCTGCATTGCGCCCTCGGTCCCGGACACCCCCGGTGTCTACAATGACGACCACTACTTATTCTGCGATGCCTGTCAGAGGGATGTGGACTGTGTGGACTGCTATGATGGCGAGCAGAGTTAGTATGGCCTAGAGAGCCTTGACGATGGTGCAGATGAGCAGCTGCTCTTCACTGGCAAGTCTCATGGCTACAATACATTGCTGTGCATTGCCAGTGATGGCATCTCAAATTGTTTCTGAAAGTATAATATAATACATTTATAAGGCCCTCATCACTTGCATGTACATTTGCTACTAACAACGCAAAAAAGAAAATAAAAGGGTGGGCTGCTTACACTACACACAGCGTGCTCTGCATTGCAATTATGATTTACTTAGGTTTGATAGGCTATCAGCGCTTGCATGTCCAAATATATGATAGGAAAGTGAAAGGGGCGCTTTTCCATCTTGCACCGCCCGAGCTACCTCTCAGGCGGCGCGCCATGGCGCGCCCCAACAGCTAGTTACTATTGCATGCAATGGAATCCGATCCGATATTTGTACGATGGTAAGACCAGCCCACAGGGCCACGACCATTGGATTGGAGCACTTTGGTTCGGTGATTCGAAATAACTGTGCGTACGACCAATTCACATACGAAGCTTGTATGATACAGTTACCAATGGCTGCGACTCATACGAAGGGATAAGATGAACAACTGTCAATTAATCAGTGTCGAACTTAAATCATACAGAAAAAAGCGTAGCATAGCAATTATGTCGTTGATTTGACCTCCCTCAGAACGTGCGGCTCTGCTGCCGTATTAAGTTTTTATATATACATGATTCCCCATATTTCGGATTGCTTCCGTAGATTAATTCCAATCTAAAACCACGCGAGGATAACATTGTGATCAGATTTATTTTCTCTTATTTTTAGGAAATTTTATTTGACAAAAATGTTTCCAACATTTGCTTCTATTGATGTCTAGGGTACATCTAGATGTGCCGTAGTTATGGCACATCTAAGTGTGGCTCAATCAATCTAGAAAGAAAAGGTAAAAAGACAAAGAAAATGTTTGCAGGAATCTTAGTATAAAATCAATGACATAGTTCTTAGATGTGCGATACTTAGAGCACATCTAGATGTGCTTTAGCAAAATCAAACAAAATATTATGTGTAATATAACATTGTTTCCCATGTTATTGTGAAAAATGCATTTCCAACGATTAGAGGATTTGCATTGCTTTAAACAGAGCTGACCTTTGCTCTTCGATCAAATTTTTTCCAACAAAACAAAAAAGAATTACAAATTTGGTTCTAGCTAAAATCACCCACATGTGAAAATGTTGTCCAGCCAGAGGGCACGGACGGTTCATTATGATCATCTATTCTGCAATGCCAGCAAGAAGTACACACACGGTGCAGGAGGCACTTACGGGAAGCTGGCCAGTGGATGCTGGCCAGAACCTCACGGCAGAATTGCTATCGGAATATTTACGGTTATGTGAATAAACAGCGCGAGTTCAGCATCGGGGAGGGAGCAAGGACAGTGGTGCGTTGGGCCTGGGAGCCATCTGGTGTTTTCTATGCATGATCGGTGTATGCAGCCAAGTTTGTCGGACGATCTACCTTTTCTTTAGAAATCTTAGTCAATTGTCCAATGTAATGTTAATATGCAATCTGATCTTCTTTTATGTTCTATCTTGCAATGTGATGTTTAGTTAACTATTTGATTTAACTAGCAGAGTGGCCCGCTCTTCACGCGGGCAACGTCTTTTTGACCCCTTTCCATAAATACTTTTACCAAAAGTTAACCAACATTATTGTATTCAAACTTTGTGATGATTGGTAAATAATTTTATGAATTCCAAGCCGTTCTCATTATGGGCAAGGAAACAATACAGACGCATAAGCACAACTATATTGTACTAAATAAAATACCATAATTCAAGAAAATACTTTAATTATGCCTATTTTTTATGACATTCCAATAAGTACCATGTTACTGGATATCTGTATCATTTACGTCTCTTATTCCATAATTGGATAGAAATAAATGTTAGACCTAGAGCTAGCCGTCAGTTTTCATGTGATGTTAGACCTATAAGGATGTGCACATTCAAGTTGAGGGTAACTTTAGAGTCCAATCCACTTAACCAATGGACATTCACTAGTAAAAAAACACCTATTAGTCCCGGTTCGTAAGGGTCTTTAGTCCCCGTTCATGAACCGGGACTAATGGGTCATTACTAATACCTCCCCCCTTTAGTCCCGGTTCTAACACGAACCGGGACAGATGGTCCTCCACGTGGCGGTCGCCGAGCCGAGCAGGGGGCCTTTGGTCCCGGTGGCACCAACCGGGACCAAAAACATCCACGTCGACATTCCAGTGGCTGGGGTTTTTGTTTTTTTTAAAGGGGAGGGGAGGTTGGGGGTTTTGGGGGTTAATTTAGGTGTTTCATGTATTGTGTTAGCTAGCTAATTAATAGAGAGAAGTGTCCTCTCTTATGTCCGTGCTTAGTCGACGCTACGTACTATATACATATAGTCCTCGACACGCTAGCTAGTAAAAAAATGAAGGGAACCATCGAGTACAGAAGTTCGTCATGCATACCGAGAGAAATGATCGATCGACCTCTCCTTCTCTGAAAGATTGGTCGAACAACAAGTTTTCGTATCATGTACGTCCGACGCTAGTGGCTACATACATGTACAATATATAATATCTCTCAATTACAGTCCCCTAGCATTTGAAATCAACTTCCACATGGTATTCTCCGGCTTTATTGATGACGTGGTCAAGAAAGAATCCCGCCAATTCCTCTTGAATTGCTTTAATGCGATCTGGTTCTAGGAGTTCATTCCGCATCTGCCACGTCTAATTTGAAGAAGGGGTTAATTAATACATATATATGAATGAAACTCAACAGAAATGATGGTGTAATAAAATGAAATTATGAATATTATTAATTGCTTACGCACTTCATATTGTCTTTGAGAGTAGCCCGCTTATTTTTCAAAGTCGCGTTGTAGATGAACTCGCACACGTAGTATCCACAGAAATCATTCCCTTGTTCCTGCCACAAACACTTTACGAGAAATAGAGGTCAATCAAACTGATAATGAAGCATTATAAATGGCATTGATGAAAGTATAGCTATAGAATCAACGGGAGATGCGCACAACTAGCTAGCCAGTAGTACTTTCGGGTATGTATATCGCAGCTCCTTCGGCAGTCCCGGAGCTTTTGCCGTGAACTGTTTCCAAACCCTACAAGACAAAGAAAATAATTATTATTACTTGAGATATCAGGAAATGAACAAAAAGTTGCCGCTATGGTGCGATAATGATCGATTGAACTTACTTGCTGAGCATTTCAGTCATGTCCGCATAGGATTCGGGATCTTTCCGTCTCGAGTCTAAGACGGTTACTAGTCCACGCTCAAGCTTAATCTCCAGAAGAATATAGTGGTACATGCGCACGCATGCATAACTCATCAATTACATTACTATAACCTCGCTCGAGTAATAAGGGGAACCGAATATGCAAACGATCAGTAACACTCACATACCGTTGTAAGGAAAGAGTATGTTATCTTTGTTTTGATTTTTGATCAACGATTGTAGCAAGTTGTCCTCGGCCTCTTTGACGTGCTTTTCAACCAGAAATACATCTATGACATTTTGTGTTAATGAACCCAATATCATAGATTTCATTTTTTTTGCACTCGACGATCTTCAATCTGCATAATATATTGAGGATAATTAATTATAAATACATGCAATGAAAGAGCCGAGCTATATATAGAGACTTAATGACAGAAATAGTACTTACAGGCAGTAGCAAAAGACCGTTATTTTATCGAGGGCCTTTTGATTGAAGAACTCGAAGAACTCCTCAAATGGAACAGGCAATGATCAGTTCCAACGAGGTCGTGCTCCTCTTTAATTCTCGGATACAAAGTATTCGTCCCCGGACTCTCTGCAGGTTTTCATGTACCAAGTATGGAATCTTCGCATCATCGTTGTTAGAGATTTTTCATCTTTGACGAGAGGCTTCCCGTACTCAGATTCTGCGTTCTTCCACCTTCATATATTCAGGAAGTGCATCGTCAGGCAGGTAATCTTGTAGATTGCCATAACCGGCCACCATCCCCGGAACATTAGCGACGATGTTGCCGCTAGACACATTGAGCGGGGGGCACGATTGGTTTGCTTGTTCGCCGAGCTGGTCAATTTTTTTCGCAGCTGCTCGTTCTTTTGCTCTTTGATGTCTGACAGTACTTCCCGACCGCTCCACTTGGAGATATGTCTGTTCAATAATGCGCTCATAGTTGGTTCTCGGCGGAGACTTTGCCGGTTTCCTTAGGGAAGCCAGAGTGCGCTTCGCTTTCACCGGATCTACCTTCTCCTCCGGAGGTGGATGTCTCTTTGCTTTCAACCCTGCAAACCAGTCATCCACTTGGTCTGCCGCGATCTTCGCATTTTCCTCCTCGGTCCTCTCGTCGGTAACTTCTCCGAGTCTTGAGACAAGGACCGAATCTGTATTTCCTCCCGCCTTTGGCTGTCTGCTAGACGCCGGCAGAGCGACGGAGCGGATGTCTTCTTTGCTTGCTTACGAGGCGGAGGAGAAGGACTACGACGGCCGGAGCAGCCGGAGCGGGCGGGTCTCTTCCGCCCTTGCCGACGAGGCGGAGAAGGAGGAGGCTGGCTGCTCGGCGCCACGGCCAGCAGCGGAGAAGGAGGCGGAGTGCCGCCACGCGCCGGAGAAGGAGGCGGAGTGCCGCCACGCGTGCCCTGATCGTCACTCGCCGGAGGAGGAGGCGGTGGAGGAGGCGGAGTGCCCTGACTCGCCGGAGGAGGAGGAGGAGGAGGAGGAGGAGGCATCCAGTTCGGAAGGTTGATGAGCTCCTTCCGCCATAGGCATGGAGTCTTCAGAGCAGAACCCAGCCTAGTCTCCCCTTCACCGGTAGGGTGGTCAAGCAGGAGGTCCTCAAATCCCTCTATTATTTCATCCACCATCACCTTAGCATATCCTTCGAATCGGTGGCGGTGATAAGTTGTGCCGGGTCCACTAGGATAAACTTGGCCAACAACCGCCTTGACCTTCAAAGTCATCCATCGCGCCATAATGTGGCAATTTTGAGACTCCGTGATACCATCCACGGGATAGCTGGCGAGGAGCCGTCAAGACATGCTCCGGTGAAGCAGCTCGGTGGAAGCCACGCTGCTTCTCCGCCGAGATGGCGAGGTAGCCGGGGAAGCTTGGCAGGTCGCTTGCTGCGATCTGCTACTTCTCGTTCCTCTTGCCCCATTACCCTTTCGTGCAGCGCTGCAGTTGGTCCTGCTCCGGTTTCTTCCTCCTCTCGTGGGTTTTGTAACCCCTGCGTCCGGAAAACCAACCTTCCACGAAGGGAGCCCTGGCGTGCCTCGTGTCCGTCCGTGGTGCCTGTGGATTCCCAAAGGGCCATTGTGAGCTCGTCCTTCTCCCTGTTTGGAAGGAACGTCCCTCGCTACGCATCGATATAGTGTCGAAGGTTCTTGACCGGTATTTCCGATTGCTCGTCTGCCCAATCGCACTTCCCTTTTACAGGTCCAAGGTTCCGCCAGCCCGAAGAACCAAGTCCGCAACGGTGCAGCCAAGACATTGTCTCTGGTTCCATCCCTTTTTCAAGCACATCATGCTCAGCCTTGGACCACTTAGGCTGGGCTTTGAGGTAGCCACCAGACCCCGTGCAATGGTGAAACTTCTTCTTCGCAGCATTTTGCTTGTTTGTCGCCGACATCTTCTTACTCTTTTCCGATGTCTTGTGGGCCACAAATGCGGGCCAGTGATCTTTGATCTTCTCATATTTGCCGATGAATTCTGGTGTCTTTTCTTTCTCGACAAACTGGTTCAGCTCTTTCCTGCACCTCCTCATTAGGGTTGCCATCTTCTTAAGAGCACAAGACTTGATTAATTGCTCTTTAACCGGCTTCTCCAGATCCTCCTCTGGCGATGGGTGAAATTTGCCTTCACCGAGTCCAAAGATCTTCTTTACGCATATCATTGACATAAGACACCTCGTGGTCTTCCTCCTTAGGCTTATACCATTGATGGATGCTGATCGGGATCTTGTCCCTAACAAGAACCCCGCACCGAGCAGAAAATGCCTTCCTTGTCCGGATGGGTTCAATCGGTTCATTGTCGGTAGCGATTTCTATGATCTCAAACTTTTCATCCGAGCTCAACTTTTCTTGGGCCTCGTCTCCTTACCAAAGTTGTGCTCGATCCAGGGCTAGAAATTATAAGGAAGAAAGACGAAAGTAATTAATATGTGTACATATACCAAAACAATGGATGCATCAATTAACTAGTCAGCACGGGCTTAACTAATATATATATACCTGGCTGGACTCGGTTCGGTCACCGGAGCAGTCAGCACGGTCTCTTTCTTGTACCTCCATTGTGTCACCGGAGCCATCATGAACATAGTCCTCTTCTTGTACCGGCATTAATGGGTCGAAGCCATCATGAACATAGCCCTCTTCTTCACCCAGTCCTTGGGACCATCGGTGTCGTTGAGAAGCGACACAACTTCATCACTTCCTTGTGCGATTATGTGCCCCAACATCGCTTCGCTTTCTTCGTCTGGAGTGCTCCATAGTTTACGCAAATATTTACAACATGTCAATTATTATTCAAACATGGTACAGATGGATATATATATATATATATATATATATATATATATATATATATATATATATATATATATTAGTGGCAAACGTAGAACTAGCTAGCAAATCACAATAAGGAATCATGTTAGTGGCCTCGACGCTGCTTCTCTAGGGTTTGGGGTCGCCTCGACACAACGCTTCAAGGGTTAATTTGGGTGGCCTCGAGAGAGTTAATTTGTCGGGTAGGGGCGCCAGGGAAGGGGTAGGAGACCAACATCATTTTCTCTCTAGGGTTTGGGTGTCCTCGAGAGTTTTGGTCGAGCGAGAGGGCCGAGGGGGGTGCTGCCGTTGTATAAGTTATCACGGTCGAGAGGGGGTATATATATCGACTGCCCCTCATGTCGAAGTTATCTCGAGGGGGTTATATCGACAACGACGCGACATACATATATATGGGAAAATAATGTTATCGGGGAGGGGGTATCGGTACCCCCCCTCGTGTTGAAGTTTCTTCTTTCTCCTCTATTCCTTTCTTCTTCTACTACTCTTCTTTTTCTTCTTCTCCCTCGAGAAAGGAAAATAAGGAAAAGGAAGAAAAGAGAAAGAAGGTAGAAGAAAAAAAAGAAGAAAAAAAAGAGGAGAAGAAGAAAGGAATAGAGGAGAAGAAGAAAAATAGAAAAAATAGAAATTTTCTATTTTTCTTCTTCTCCTCTATTCCTTTCTTCTTCTCCTCTTCTTTTCCTTCTTATTTCCCCTTCTTATTTATTTCTCCTCTTCTTCCTCTCCTCTTCTTCTCCTTTCTTCCTCTTTTTATTTTCCTTTTTCCTCTCATTCTTTTAGTATTGCTTGTTTTAAAAAAAATGTTCAAATAGAAAATTTTGGAAAAAAACAAAGGTTTTGCCTAATGCATTGTTCATATGAATATACAAACATTTACATATTCTACAATAATTAATATCACCAAAAAAAATCTATGAACAGAAAAAAAACCTAACTTTTCTAAAAATCGATCTTTTGCATATACACATATGAACAAAAAATACATATATGAAGAAAAACATGCTCTCAACAATTTTTTTATACATTTTGAACATCTACATACACATAGCCACATACATACACATATACATTGTATATATATATATATATGAACAAAAAAATTAAACTAATAAAAATGAAAAAAAACAGAGCCGGTGGCGGCTCACAATGGGCTAGATGACGATGGCGACGGGCGGCGAGGCGCCGGCTGGGGCGGGACGACGGGCAGGGGCTCGAGGCGGACGGGCGCTGGCTCGGGAGGCCGGGCGACGAGGACAACGCTGAGCTCGGGGAGGCCGGCGATGAGGACGTCATGGGTTGGGGGCGGCGGCCTTGGCGGCGGCGGCTGCGACAGCGAGGTGGAGCAACTGGCGGCGTCGAGGAGGGTCGGCGTCGTCGGGGCAATGGCGATGAGATTCTGAATTTTTGCAAAGTGTTTGCTTATATAGCAAAGCCATTGGTCCCGATTCATGAAACCAACCGGGACTAATGCATTTTTAGTCCCGGTTGGTGCCACCAACCGGGACCAAAGGCCTCTTTTCGGCAGCCCAAAGGGCGGAAGCGGCGACCTTTGGTACGGTTGGTGCCATGAACCGGTACCAATGCCCCCCATTTAGTCTGGTTGGTGCCACCAACCGGGACCAAAGGCCTGTCTTTGCTGCGTCGGTGCCAAAGTTTAGTCCCACCTCGCTAGTTGAGAGGCGCGCGATGGTTTATAAGCCCAACCGCCGCACCCTCTCGAAGCTCCTCTCCACCGCAGGCTTTCGGGCCTACTTGCTATTGATGTGCCTGATGGGCCTTCTGGGCCTACTGCGGGCCTGAATCCTGGCCCATAGTAGGGTTTCATGTCGTATTCGGGCCGTGGGGGCCCAGTAGGAGGCATTTTTTGTTTTTTGTTTTCTTTACTTATTGTTGCTATTTTTATTTTTTTTTCCAGTTTTTTGCTTTGTTTTCTGCATTATTTATTTTCTTTTGTTTTTTTTTTATTTTTTAATTCTTTTTGCTTTTAGTTCTATGAAAATTATAAACTACTTTTCAAATTAGAAAACACTTTTTTGGTTTTTTTTGTTTTCTTTCTTGCTTTATTTATTTTATTTTGTTTCTACTTACAACAAAATACTTATTGTTGTTGTTTTGTTTTGATTTCTGCATTATTTATTTTCTTTTGTTTTTTGCTTTATTTTTCAATTCTTTTTGCTTTTAGTTTTAGGAAAATTATAAATTTTCTGTTAGTGCCATTAGTTTTCAAATTTCAAAATACTTTTTTTGTTTTTTTGTTTTCATTCTTGCTTTATTTATTTTATTTTGTTTCTACTTACAACAAAAAACTTATTGTTGCTCTTTAATTATTACGAGGGCCGAACCATAAGACATTAAAGCATTTCAAATGAACTCTGAATAAGTTGAAAGTTGGCATGGTATCATACTAAATCGATTACAAAGTTGGCATGGTATCATCTTAATAGTTGCGGAGAAAGTCTTCACTTTTTCTTCGCTTGTGTCATTTGCTTATTGTGCCGTAACCATGGATAATCTTCATCGTTTATCGTGATGCTTTGGGGTCAGCCTTGACTTTGAAGGGAGGAATTTCATGAAACTTTTCATAATCTTCAGACATGCCTGTCTTGTCCTCCACTCCCACGATGTCCCTTTTTCCTGAAAAAACTATGTGGCGCTTTGGCTCATCGTATGATGTATTCGCTTCCTTATCTTTTCTCTTTCTCGGTCTGGTAGACATGTCCTTCACATAGATAACATGTCCCACATAATTGGCTAGGACGAACGGTTCGTCAGTGTACCCAAGATTTTTCAGATCCACTGTTGTCATTCCGTACTGTGGGTCTACCTGTACCCCGCCTCCTGACATATTGACCCATTTGCACTTAAACAAAGGGACCTTAAAATCATGTCCGTAGTCAAGTTCCCATATGTCCACTATGTAACCATAATATGTGTCATTTCCTCTCGGTTGTTGCATCAAAGCGGACACCGCTGTTTTGGTTGGTGCTCTTTTGATCTTGGTCAATCGTGTAAAATGTATTCCCATTTATCTCGTATCCTTTCCAAATCAATACAGTCAAAGATGGTCCCTGGACAACAAGTACAACTCATCACAAACAGTGTTGTCACCTCCGACACGTGCTTCCAACCAACTGCTGAAAGTCCTGATGTGTTCACATGTAATCCGGCCGTCGCCTTTGCTCCGGGTGTTTGGAGCGCAGACTGTTCTTGTGTTCATCGACATACGGGTCACCAAGGTAGAGTTCTCAGAGAACCGTGTAGTGTGCTTGAGACCAAGAATATCCATCCTGCATATTATTGAGTCCCTTCCAAGCGTGCCTTTTCGGTCAGTCTCCCCTCATACCGTGATTTAGGGAGACCTATCTTCTTAAGGCCAGGAATGAAGTCAACACAAAACCCGATGACATCCTCTGTTTGATGGCCCATGGAGATGCTTCCTTCTGGCCTAGCGTGGTGACAGACATATTTCTTTAGGACTCCCATGAACCTCTCAAAGGGGTACATATTGTGTAGAAATACGGGGCCCAGAATGACAATCTCATCAACTAGATGAACTAGGACATGCGTCATGATATTGAAGAAGGATGGTGGGAACACCAGCTCGAAACTGACAAGACATTGCACCACATCACTCCTTAGCCTTGGTATGATTTCTGGATCGATCACCTTCCTAGAGATTGCATTGAGGAATGCACATAGCTTCACAATGGCTAATCGAACGTTTTCGGTAGAAGCCCCTTCAATGCAACCGGAAGCGATTGCGTCATAATCACGTGGCGTCATGAGACTTTAGGTTCTGGAACTTTTTCTCCGCATATTTATTATTCCCTTTATATTCGACGAGAAGCCGGTCGGGACCTTCATACCGGCAGGCATTCAAAGAAGATTTCTTTCTCTTCTTTCGTAGAGCGTAGCTGGCAGGACCTTTATCGCTTCGGAGGCATGCCCTCTTTTTCGTGCAAGCGTTGCAGGTCCTCCGTGCCTCGTGTGTATCTTTTGTCTTCCCATACACGCCCAAGAAGCCCTAGCAGGTTCACGCAAAGGTTCTTCGTCACGTGCATCACGTCGATCGAAGAGCGGACCTCTAGGTCTTTCCAGAGGGTAGGTCCCAAAATATAGATTTCTTCTTCCACATGGGTGCGTGATTCTCGGCGTCATTCGGAACAGCTAGTCCGCGGGACCCTTTCCAAAGATTACGTGTAAATCATTGACCATAGCAAGTACGTGATCACCGGTACACATGGCGGGCTTCTTCCGATGATCTGCCTCGCCTTTGAAATGCTTGCCTTTCTTTCGACAAGGATGGTTGGTCGGAAGAAATCGGCGATGGCCTGTGTACACATTCTTCCCGCAGCTTGCCGGTATATACTATCGGTGTCAAGTAAACAGTGCGTGCATGCGTGGTATCCCTTGTTTGTCTGTCACGAAAGGTTCTTGAGAGCGGGCCAATCGTTGATGGTCACGAACATCAACGCCTTTAGGTTAAATTCCTCCTGTTTGTGCTCATCCCACGTACGTACACTGTTTCCATTCCACAGCTGTAAAAGTTCTTCAACTAATGGCCTTAGGTACGCATCAATGTCGTTGCCGGGTTGCTTAGGGCGTTGGATGAGAACTGGCATCATAGTGAACTTCCGCTTCATGCACATCCAAGGAGGAAGGTTATACATACATAGAGTCACGGGCCAGGTGCTGTGATTGCTGCTCTGCTCCCCGAAAGGATTAATGCCATCCGCGCTTAAAGCAAACCATACGTTCCTTGGCTCACTTGCAAACTCATCCCAGTACTTTTTCTCGATTTTTCTCCACTGCGACCCGTCAGCGAGTGCTCTCAACTTCCCGTCTTTCTTACGGTCCTCACTATGCCATCGCATCAACTTGGCATGCTCTACGTTTCTGAACAGACGTTTCAACCGTGGTATTATAGGAGCATACCACATCACCTTCGCAGGAACCCTCTTCACGGGGGCTCGCCGTCAACATCACCAGGGTCATCTCGTCTGATCTTATACCGTAATGCACCGCATACCGGGCATGCGTTCAGATCCTTGTACGCACCGTGGTAGAGGATGCAATCATTAGGGCATGCATGTATCTTCTGCACCTCCAATCCTAGAGGGCATATGACCTTCTTTGCTGCGTATGTCTTTGTCGGGCAATTCGTTATCCTTTGGAAGCTTCTTCTTCAATATTTTCAGTAGCTTCTCAAATCCTTTGTCGAGCACAAGATTCTCTCGCCTTCCACTACAGCAATTCCAGACGGTATCGAGCTTTGTGTTGCCATCTTCGCAATTGGGGTACAACCCTTTTTGTGGTCCTCTAACATGCGATTGAACTTCAGCTTCTCCTTTTGACTTTTCGCATTGCGTCCTTGCATCGACAATGACCCGGCGGAGATCATCATCATCGGGCACATCGTCTGGTTCCTCTTGATCTTCAGCAGCTTCGCCCGTTGCAGCATCATCGTGCACATCGTCTGGTTCCTCTTAATGTTCAGTAGCATCACCGTATTCAGGGGGCACATAGTTGTCATCGTACTCTTCTTCTTCGCCGTCTTCCATCATAACCCCTATTTCTCCGTGCCTCGTCCAAACATTATAATGTGGCATGAAACCCTTGTAAAGAAGTTGGGTGTGGAGGATTTTCCGGTCAGAGTAAGACTTCGTATTCCCACATGTAGGGCATGGACAACACATAAAACCATTCTGCTTGTTTGCCTCAGCCACTTCGAGAAAATCATGCACGCCCTTAATGTACTCGGAGGTGTGTCTTGAACCGTACATCCATTGCCGGTTCATCTGCGTGCATTATATATAATTAAGTGTGTCAAAAATTATTAAGAACATCATAAATAGATAATTAAGTGACCAAATTAATAGAAGTTCATCATCACATTAAAACCAAAGTACATACATAGTTCTCATCTAACAACATAAAGCTCTGCAGAGCATCTAAATTAATTAAACCATACACTGAAACTATGTAAAACATTTCAATGCAAAAACAAATGCGATCATAATCGCAACCAATGTAACAACTGATCCAACGGCATAATGATACCAAGCCTCGGTATAAATGACATATTTTCTAATCTTTCTAATCTTCAAGCGCATTGCATCCATCTTGATCTTGTGATCATCGACGACATCCACAACATGCAACTCCAATATCATCTTCTCCTCCTCAATTTTTCTAATTTTTTCCTTCAACAAATTGTTTTCTTCTTCAACTAAACTTAACCTCTCGACAATAGGGTCGGTTGGAATTTCCGGTTCAACAACCTCCTAGATAAATAAAATCTATGTCACGTTGGTCGGCATAATTGTCATAAACAATAAATGAACCAATAGTTATGAAAAGATAATATATACCACATCCGAATCATAGACAGGGACGAGGGCCGGCCAGGCGGATACCAAAACTATCGCACTATATAAGATGCAATAATAAAAGTAAGAAAATTATACAAGTATCTATATAAACATACAAGTAAGAATTTTTTCCTTTCAGAAAGAAGATAAGAACAAGAGGCTCACCACGGTGGTGCCGGGCGGCAGATCGGCGCGAGCGATCGACGGCGGTGAAGACGGGGACGGGACGTGACAGACCGCTAAACCTAGACAAATATTAAGGAAAATGAAGCTTGGAGGTCGAGCTTGGAGAGGAGAAAACTTAAGTAGTGTGGCTCGGGCATTCTATCGAACACCTCGTGTGCATAGGAGGTGAGCTAGAGCACCACAAAGCTCTCCCTCGCCGCCACGAAAAACAGAAAGAGTGCTCTGCTTTCATGGCCGAGAGTATATATAGGCAACTAATTTGTCCCGGTTGGTGACTTGAACCGGGACTAAAGGGCAGCCTTTGGTCCCGGTTCGTCCCACCAACCGGGACCAAAAGGTCCAGACGAACCGAGACCAATGGCCCACGTGGCCCGGCCGGCCCCCGGGGCTCACGAACCGGGTCCAATGCCCCCATTGGTCCCGGTTCTGGATTGAACCGGGACTAATGGGCTGGCCGGGCCTGGACCATTGCCCTCTTTTCTACTAGTGATTTGTTGTTTCGATGATCTTTCCCTTTTAAAATAAATATGCTTCATGAACCGAAATGGAAAAGAATTATCCTTGATAACACGTAAAAATGTCAATTTCACCATTAGTTTGGGATCCGTGGATATCCAACCCATTTGAGAAGGATGCGTATATGATTTTCTTGCCCATGGAAATTATTTGTATATTATATATTTTCTTACATGTGAGCTATTGGAGATAAATTACATTTAAACTCCCTAATTCTAGTATGTTGTAGTTATTTTACAAATAAATCATTGAGATTATTGCTCCGTCATATATGTTTGCGTTTAAGGATTTTTCTTCTTCCATAAGACATGTAATACTTGACCATGCTTAGATGACCCGATGAGCTTGACCCGTCCAGTTTGTTCATGGGCATGATTTTCTTCTGCTCAAGGGTATCTTCTCATATGATCAAGCGGTGGGCAGTCTCGTGGGCATGAGATTTGTAATTGCTGAACCTGTACAAAATCAGTACGACCGACATATTTATTAAGAGGTGGGCAAACTAAAAATTCAGAAATTTCATTTCACTTCATGTGGATCTTTGTTTCTACCATTTACTGCCCCCCGCCCGAACTGCAAAAATGTCTTATATTCAGTTACAGAGGTAGTATGTGTTAATTTTGACTTTTCTCTACGATGTTGTAGTTGTATGGTGTTTCTTTGGCAATAAATGAAGCTTTGAAAGAGTTTACTCCCAATAGAACAAATGGGTCGTATTTTCCCATGTAGAAAGAATATACTATTAGGTAAACTGTGAATATTGGAAACTAATCAAGATATAATTTACATAATAATAATGCATTCCTATCTAGTAAACTTATAGGTTAAATTTGTCCCAAAGTTAACCCTGATTTTATATGTCTCATTTCTTGTAGTCAATGTATTTAGCAATGTTGAAGTTCTGTTGGAGCAAAATATTGTTGTAAGCTTGCAAAAATAATAAGAAATGTTAGTAAAGTAAGCAATATATCAAAGAATATATATACAATCGCTTCTATTCTTAGGATATAGTATAGCAGTGTAATATATGTGTATTAGGTCAAGCAAATCATGAAAGAAAACTGATGTTAACTCAATGGAAATGTTAGCAGCAGAAAAAGTATGCCCAACATTTAGGGATCAATATGGTCTAAGCACTTCTAGCTAGGATGTGCAGCATGTGTTTCTGATACACAAAGGATATTAGTATATATATATATACACATGTTGAATCGCTCAAACTTACTGGATGCTCCAGAGTCCAGATAGATGATGTTTTGTTTTTTAGATGATGCAATCTCCGCCCGTAAATAGTAGGCATTTGTGTATTTTACTCGTGTAAATACCTACATCTGGTCGTTGGATGATTTTAACGGGCAAGTGTTAGAATGAATCAGATCGTAGGGCTGACTAAAGTATGCTTCCACAAATAATTCTAAACCGCATGGATCCCTTCAAAAAAAATATAAACAACAATGCCTACAGAAGATTGTACTTAAATCGGCACAAGTGCTTGTAGTAGAACTTAAATGCTTAAATGTTATTTACATTGTATACATATATAGACATCATGAACTTGTACTGTGTTTTTTTTGTATGCGTGAAGTGGCTTGTGTTGCTATAGGCCATATACTCATCTGCTTGGCAGACCATGTATATATTTTAGGGGTGCTTCTAGCACTGCGCCATGGTGTGCGCCGAGTCTGATCTAAATTAAAGGTGTGCGCTGCCAGGTACGCTGCCAGGTACTCGACATACTAAACAAAATTACTGGTACTGATAGGGGATATTGCGTGTCATCTTTGTTTACAAATTTGCACTCTAGAAAAAAAACTATATTTAACACGCTACAAGAAGTACTGCATGCCTGATTTTGAAAGCTTGCTTATAAATATCTGTGTTCTTAACGATTCTTGGTTGTGGTTGCTTTGGCAGTTTGTAGAGCTCGGCGCACGGCAGTGGTAAACTGGCATAACCATGCGAAGGCTAGGTCATGACAGGAATCATCGGCAATTGAGCACGTTCAACTATAAGTCAAATCATATTTATACATAAAAAATCGAGGAGCCATGTATTGAACTCCAAGGAACTGAACATCGATCTACATATGTAAAGCAAATGTGTGCCGAGTCTGATCTAAATTAAAGGTGTGCGCTGCCAGGTACGCTGCCAGGTACTCGACATACTAAACAAAATTACTGGTACTGATAGGGGATATCGCGTGTCATCTTTGTTTACAAATTTGCACTCTAGAAAAAAAAACTATATTTAACACGCTACAAGAAGTACTGCATACCTGATTTTGAAAGCTTGCTTAAATCTCTGTGTTCTTGACGATTCTTGGTAGTGGTTGCTTTGGCAGTTTGTAGAGCTCGGCGTACGGCAGTGGTAAACTGGCATCACAATGCGAAGGCTAGGTCATGACAGGAATCATCGGCAATTGAGAATGTGCAACTATAAGTCAAATCCCTTTTATACATAAAAAATCGAGGAGCCATGTATTGAACTCCAAGAAACTGAACATCGATCTACAGATGCAAATCAAATCGCTTATCTACAATGAATCATAAATCTGCAATTAGTTAACTGTCAGAACACCATGTGTAGGTATTAGTGGATTAGCTTTGGATGAACCAACCTGCAGCTTGTCACGAAGCATGAAGGTGACGTTGCTAAAGTGCACGGTTAGAAAACCCCGAGCTAACCCATCCCCGAACTATGTCTGCACTTACTTCGCTGGCATGTTCCTCAACCCAGCTGCCATTTTCTTCTATATAGAATTCAGATTCCGATTGCAGGGCGTTTATTTGGTACACAATCCTACGTGAACTTAATTAGCTGAATAGAATGGGAAATCTTTGTGATCAAGCTTGCCGATCTGCTCCATTATCAGCACGTCTGTTGCCAGCTGGTTTGCTGGTTCCTTGATGCTAAAGAATTTCCACGTATATGGTGCTTGAGATATTAGTTGCCATGCACGACCTATGAGGTTGGATGGAAAAGCAACGATGGAGTATGTGGAGCAGATTGGCATCAGGACAAAGATTTATCTCATGCTTTCTTTAAAGCAAGTGCCACCCCAGCACCACATCAATAAAACACGAAAGCGCCACAGAAGGGGGAACAAAGGAGATACCTGCAGGACATGGGTCGTTGATGCAAATTCTGAAGTATATACCGAGTTAACTTGTTCTGGAATTCATCGTAGACTCAAAAACTCCAGATCATGGATTGCACCCGCTTCCTTCATGCTGAGGAGTTCTAGAACCCGACGATTCGAACTTCGGCTAGGCAAGCATGTGACTTTGAAGCCTCCTCGATGGTGATGAGAAGAAATCCCTCGGGGCAGTTCGTGGGGAGAGGCGGTGATGGAGGAGGCAGGGCTAGGACCGCTAGGTTGAGGATTTTCCCCGACAAAACCGTGCGGCGTCAGGGTGTACAGGAGGCTGGCGGCGGCATGAAGGAGCGAGAGGCTGAATAGGCTCGTAAGTCTTTTATTCTAGGGATTAGGGAAGGTCTCTTGAGTAAGAAAAAAATTGACGTTGTGAGTAATTTTTTTGACAAAAGCGCGTGAGTAATTCTCTTGTCTTTCTTTTCTTAGGTTGAAAAGGTATTTTTATTTAATGGCAATAGTGGGTAATTTTTCATTGATTGGTGTTACAAGAAAAAAAATGCTTCTATCCAACGGTTACGTTTCTTTTTTACGAATTATAAGCGGCCAGATCTTTCTAATTATTGTGGGATTTTTTAGGATATTTCTCTTTTTCTGGTGAACCCATTAAGTACTTTTTATATATAATAGATTTTACAATGTGATGTTCAATTGTTGGGGTACAATTTTGTATTGCGAGAAATACATCAAATTTGACTGTACTAAATACGTGAGATATATAATATATATATTTTTTAGTTCTTAAGTATGTTTGGTTTGGTTAACTGACTTTTTCATATGGCTCAAGTTAATCTGTTGGATCTACGGTGTGTTTGATTTTCATTAAATATTTTTGTTGGCATGATAGTATGCCAACTCTAACCTGACCGCGAAAGTTTGCATGGCCTGTGTCGACACATGCAAGCCTGCCGAAGTTTCCGAACATGACCATGGAACGTGGATTCCATTTGACCACCACAAGCTCCACAAAAACCAAAGTCTCTTGCCCACCATCACTAGGTCATCCTCAGCCACCTCCATCTCTTGCCCATGGTCAGCCACCACCATCTCTTGCCCATGGTCAGCCACCATCATCTCTTGCCTTTGGAATTCAAATAGGTTCAACCAAAATATTTTTCAATGATTTCAAAATGCCCCCTATTTTGGTTAGGGGGCATTTTGAAAACATTGAAAAATATTTTGGTTGAACCTAGGTCATCCTCTGGCACCTCCATCTCTTGCACATGGTCAGCCACCACCATCTCTTGCCCATGGTCAGCCACCACCATCTCTTGCCCATGGCCAGCCACCACCATCTCTTGCTCTTGGAATTCAAATAGGTTCAACCAAAATATTTTTCAATGATTTCAAAATGCCCCCTATTTTGGTTAGGGGGCATTTTGAAATCATTGAAAAATATTTTGGTTGAACCTATTTGAATTCCTTTTGATGCTAGGGTTTGAACATCCCCATTTCAAGTTTCTGAGAAATTTAAACATGATGCTCACATGACTATCTAGTCTAGGTCATACCAGAATTAGGGATGTGACAGCTCACCTCTACTAAACAAGAATCTCGTCCCAAGATTCAAGTCGTGAGGTAAGAAGTCAGAGGGGTCACAAGCTAACACGATCTTCATGATCCAACTGTCCTTCTCAAAATGTTGATTCATTGCTTCATATTGATCTTGACGTCTTTGCTTTCTAGATCTTCATCCAACTCGATGACGTTACAAAGAAACTCTATCGGGAAGGATCATTGAAACTCTCCATACCAGGCTAAGGCAATTCACAACGATCGTTTGAAAGGGGTTCGGGGAAATGGCATACTCAGTTCGGAAAGGAAACTATGGTTATAGAACAACTCGGCAAACGGGAGGCACATTCCAATTGATACCGAGGATATAACCTAGTGACTGAGTGTGCTCTCAAGAACTTGAGCATTTCCATACTCATCAAGGTTTTACCAACATCCATGCCGAGGATCCTGGCCGTAAGGGCATATTTATTCCCTAGTGGTTTTGGTGATTGATGACAATGCTTTTGCGGACTAATCGTGTGCGTTAAGTTCTTTCAGAAGATCATCCATTGGCACGAGACGATTTCCTCCCCTTGGTGTTTTTATTCAAGACGGTGTAGCTTCATGCGGTTCGTTGTTGGTGGACTAGTTTCAGAGGAGTCACCGTACTATTAAGAGGGGATCCGCTTTGGTAAGACTAGGGTGGAATCAACACGTACACATCCTTATCACCCGTCGTTTTCCTTTCGCATCTTTGGAGCTGCCCTCTCGTTCGTTCGGTTTCGCCTGTGCGGTAGTAGTACTGCGACCTGATGATAGTACCGTCGAAGCCCCCAAGCGGTAGTACCGCTCCACGAAGCGGTAGTATTACCGCTCCCAGCAATAATGCTCCGATGAGCGGTAGTACCGCTCATGGCTTCGACTATACTACCTCGATAGTACCGCGCCTACTACCGCCTCGATTCGAGACGATGTTTTCTCGTGTCGGGTTTTATGGCACTAGTTGCGGCAGTAGGAGTGGTAGTACCGCTACGAGCAAAGTAGTACCGCTCTACTCCCGGTAGTACCGCTCTGTGGCCGATGGCCTGCCTCTCTCTTTAAGCGGTAGTACCGCTTAGGTAGGAGCGGTAGTACCGCCTCAGCGGTAGTACCGCCCTTCCTTAGCGGTAGTACCGCTCTGTCTTGAGCTGTTTAGTGGGGTAACGGTTGGATGTGTTCCCCACTATATAAAGGGGTCGCCTTCTTCCTTGTTGACCTACCTCTTTCCCCCAAGCTCCATTGTTGCTCAAAGCTCCATTTTCGCCGATCTCTCTCCCTAGCCAATCAAACTTGTTGATTTGCTCGGGATTGGTTGAGAAGGCCCAGATCTACACTTCCACCAAGAGAAATTTGATTCCCCCCACTTATCCCTTGCGGATCTTGTTACTCTTGGGTGTTGAGCACCCTAGACGGTTGAGGTCACCTCGAAGCCATACTCCATTGTGGTGAAGCTTCGTGGTGTTGTTGTGTTGGGAGCCTCCGGTTGTTGTGGAGTTTGCCCCAACCTTGCTTGTAAAGGTTCGGTCGCCGCCTTCAAGGGCACCAATAGTGGAATCACGGCATCTCGCATTGTGTGAGGGCGTGAGGAGAATACGGTGGCCCTAGTGGCTTCTTGGGGAGCATTGTGCCTCCACACCGCTCTAACGGAGACGTACTTCTCCTCAAAAGGAAGGAACTTCGGTAACACATCCTCGTCTCCACCGGCTCCACTCTTGGTTATCTCATCCCTTTACTTGTGCAAGCTTATTTGTGTTCTTATCCTTGCTTGCTCGTGTGCTAGTGTTGTTGCATCATATAGGTTGTCCACCTAGTTGCACATCTAGACAATCTTTATTATTTCAATGTTTAAATTGGTAAAGAAAAGCTTAAAAATTGTTAGTTGCCTATTCACCCCCCCTCTAGTCAACCATATCGATCCTTTCAATTGGTATCAGAGCCTCGTCTCTTTTTAGTGACTTTACAGTCCGAAGAGTATGAGTTGACGTCAGAGATGATGTGGGGAGCACTCCGTGCGAATCCGACATCATCTACGGAGATGGGAGTACCTCGATCTCTCGTGAGGAATTCAATGTGGCGTTGGACACATTGAAAACCTCCATGACGAGCGAGGTCAAGGACATGTTTAAGGATTTCCTAGAAGGGCTTAAACTTTCCACCGCACTGTGAAAGTGGGTGATCCCGCCAACACGGGAGCGGATGCTAACTCCGATAAGGGGAAGCTACTAGTGAGAAAGCCCCTCGTCTAGTGGTAAGAATGGCACCGCATCTTTGCCCATGTGCAACCTCCGTCTATGGTGGACCGATTCCTTCCACTCATTTGAATCATGCCGGTCCACCACCTAAGATTGATAAAAGGAGGATTTTGATTCTTGGGTTTATCGTTTTAAGCGTCATTTAAATCATGTGAACACTAACCTTTGGAGAATCATTGAAGAATGTTTCTATCCGCATGATCCGAGCAACTTTTCTCCAAGAGAGGTCGTGGACCATCAATTCAATGAGAATGCTCTCTTCATCATCCAAGAAGCAATCCTTCCCAAAGACCTCCCTCATCTCCGGCCTTACATCCGTGCCAAAGATGCTTGGCTCAAGGTGGTTTCCATGTATCGAGGAAGCACAAGCATTCAACGTTCCAATTATGAAATGGTCCAAGACGAAGCCGATGAGTTTGCAATGAAGGAAGAAGAAGAACCTCGTGAGCTCTATCGGAGAGTAACCAAGCTTGCCGTCTCCCTCCGTGATCATGGAAGTAAGGACACTGATGACAACTGGATCAAGCGCAAATTTCTCAAGGCAATGATGCCTTACCTCAAAGCCATGTCCTCCGTCATCCGTCAATCTAATCGGACTTCCACACCTTGTCCTCAAGTGATGTGTTGGATGAGTTTGTGGCTATGAGCATATTGGACAAGACCACCGACAATGCGGTGCTTCGCTCCCAAAGAGCAAAGAAGCCCAACCTCGCTTTGAAGGCCAAGATTTGTGTCGAAGAAGATGGAGAGGAGGAAGAAGAAGAGAGCAACCTCCAAGATACTAAGTATGATTATCATGAACACATGGCCCTTGCTTCAAGACAATTTTGGAGCAAGAAGAACTCAAGGCCCAACTTCAACAAGAGCAACTCAAGTGGCCCTAAGGGCAAGCAACGAGTAAGGACGTGTTTCAATTGTGGCAATGTGAGTCACTTTGTTGCGGAATGTCCATATGAGAAGAGGGAAGACAATGGTGGCAAGTTCATCCGTAAGGACAAGGCCAAGTCTTTCCCCAACAAGAGCAACTTTCCAAAGAAGACTCCTCACAAAGCCTTGGTGGTTCAAGAAGAGTACAATGAGGATGATGATGATGATGAGGATGGTGAACCGGTTGCCATGGCCTCCGTGGCTATTGCAATGACTCCTCGGGTGTCTCTCTTCGGTTCACCCAATGAAAACATCACCGCCAAGTGCCTCATGGCTAAAGCCACCAACAAGGTAACCCCCAACATCAAAACTACCATCATCAATCATTCTTCTTTGACGGATTGCATTGATGAACATGAGGGGACTAATGTAGAGGAAAATGAATTTGAGATCTTTATGAGTAAACTCAAGGGCAAATCCAAGAAGCACTTCGTTTCTCTCTTGGAACAACTTGGTGAAGCCAATGTCATGATCGAGACTCATGAAGAAACCATCTTTAAGATGGAAGGGCATAGTCGTGACTATGCCGATGAGATTTCGGATCTTTCCAATGCTCTTGAGGAAGAGCGTGGCCTTCGTTTGGCTCTTGAGGAGTCACACAACGATGATCACGCTAAATTAAAGAAAGACCTTGATCATGCTCTTGTTGTGTCTCGTGTGCTTAGTTCCGAGAAGGCAAAGCTTGGAGTTGATCTTGCTAGACTCAACGAGGACTTTGACACTCTCGACAAGGCTCACAAAGTCTTGAAGGGTGCTCATGCTAGTCTCAAAGAGTCTCATGATCAACTCCAAGTGAAGCTAACCAGGAGAAAGCCACCTTTCCTCATATGATATTGATTGATAATGCAAATGCTACTAACCCTTGTTGCGAGCATGTGCATCTTGTTGAGGAGAATGCCAAGTTGAAGCAGCAACTTGAAAAGGGCCTTGCCACATGCATTCAAGGTGAGAAGAACCTTAACGACCTTTTGAGTAATCAAAAGGAAGTAGTGGCCAAGGAGGGATTGGGTTCGCGCCCAAGCCCAAGAACAAGAAGAAGAATGACAAGACCAAGCAACCTCCCCTCTCAAGCAAAATTTTGTGAGGGAGGGAGAGGGTGTTTCAAGAAGAAGAAGAACCGTGCAAAGGGTGGCAATGTCAAGAAGGACAACGTCATCCCCACGAACATAGCCGCGACTTTAACCCCTCTTATGTGTTGTCTTGAGTGCTAGTGATGGGCATGTTTATGCTAAATTTGTTGGTTCTTCTTATGAGTACATTGAATGGTCTATTTGGGTTTCTAAGACCCTCGTTACTAACATCAAAGGACCCATTACCAAATGGGTACCTAAAACCAAGCATTGATCTCTTGTAGGGGTTTGCTTCCGGTAGGGGATCATGGTTGCTTGATAGTGGAGCAACAAATCATATGACCAGAAGCAAGGACATGGTGGTGGACGTGCAAGAGATTCCCTCTATGCCCACCGATGTCGAGTGGGGTGATGCATCACATTCTAAGGTATTGGGTCTCGGCAAGGTCATCATTTCTCATGATCTTACGATCGAGAAAGTCATGCTTGTTGAGTCCCTTGCATACAATTTGCTTTCCGCTCACAACTTGCAGTCATGGGTTTTGCTACTTTCTTTGACATTGATACTGTGGCCCTCTTGTGGAGCAAGACTCTTAAAGTAGCCTTTGTTGGGCATGTCGAAAACGGTCTCTATGTGATTAACTTTTCGGAGCGACCCACTAAGACCGCGACATGCCTAATGGCTAAAGTTGACGTGGGATGGCTTTGGCATCGCCGTTTAGCCCATGTCAATATGAGATCTTTGCAAAGTCTTCTCAAGGGGGACCATGTTCGTGGACTAACAAATGTTAGTTTTGCCAAAGACCGTGCTTGTAGTGCTTGTATTGAAGGAAAGCTTCATGAGAAGGCTCACCCTCCCACAACTATCATATACTCAAAGAGACCCTTGGAGCTCCTTCACATGGATCTCTTTGGGCCACCATCATTTGATAGTCTTGGACGAAGAAAGTATTGCTTGGTGATCGTGGATGACTATTCAAGATACACTTGGGTATATTTCTTCAAGAGGAAGAGTGAGACCCAACAAACCGTCATCGACTTTGCAAATGAAGCTCAACGTCAACATAATGCAAAGATCTTGACTATAAGAAGTGACAACGGCACCGAAGTTCAAGAACTACACCTTGGATGAGTTTCTTAGTGATGAGGGAATCAAGCATCAATATTCTGCACCATATACCCCTCAACAAAATGGTGTGGCGGAGAGAAAGAACCGGACGTTGATGGATGCGGCGAGGACCATGATGGCGGAGTTCAAGTCTCCATACAACTTTTGGGCTGAAGCCATCAACACCGCTTGTCATGCATCCAATCGGCTCTATCTCCGCAAAGGCTTGAACAAGACTCCTTATGAGATACTCACCGGCAACAAGCCCAACCTCAAGTACTTCCGGTGTTCGGGTGTAAGTGTTTCATTCTCAAGAAAGGTGTTCGTTTGTCTAAATTTGAAGCTAGAGCTCATGAGGGCATATTTGTTGGTTATGCTACAAACTCTCATGCTTATCGTGTCCTCAATAAATCCACGGACTTATTGAGGAGACGTGTAACGTGGAGTTTGATGAGAATAACGGCTCCCAAGTGGAGCAAAGTGGCACTTGTGATGTAGGTGATGAAATTCCTCCCCAAGCCATAAGAAGAATGGGAGTTGGCTTCATCCTACCCATTGAGGAACCCCTTGTGGCGAAGGAGAAGGACAATGCTCCACTCAAGTGGAGCCATCACCAACCCAAGGCCCACACGCTTCAAGAACACAGTGAAGGCCCTCAACCTCAAGAACAAGACCAAGGGCAAGATCGTGCTCAAGACGATGATATCACCTTAAATGATGCCCAAGGTCAAGTTCTCTCCCCCGAGGATGCTCAAGATGAAGTTCATGCTCAAGACGGCGCTCAAGATGATCAAGTCACCCTCCTCATCTCACCTCCGAGGAGGAATTAGAGTGTCGTGCCGCCAAGATTGCTTCCAAACTCACAACCAAAGGCCATCTCATGGAGAATGTGGTTGGAAGCCTAAGAAAAGGGGTAAGCACTCGTAGACAATTGGCAAACTATTGTGAACATCACGCATTTGTCTCTTGTGTTGAACCTCAAAAGGTCTATGAGGCGCTTGAAGACTCGGATTGGCTCAATGCCATGCATGAAGAACTCAACAACTTTGAGTACAACAAGGTGTGGAGATTGGTGCCAAGGCCATCGGAGAACCACAACGTCATTGGAACCAAGTGGATTTTCAAGAACAAGCAAGATGCTCATGGGAACATCATTCGCAACAAGGCAAGATTGGTAGCACAAGGCTACTCCCAAGTTGAGGGTATCGACTACGGTGAAACCTTTGCTCCCGTTGCTCGTCTTGAATCCATTCGTTTGTTGATTGCTTATGCTGCCCATCACAACTTTAAGTTGCAACAAATGGGTGTGAAAAGTGCTTTTCTTAATGGTCCTATTAATGAGTTGGTCTATGTCAAGCAACCCCGGGTTCGAGGACCCCTACTTTCCGGATCATGTGTATCAACTCGATAAGGCACTCTATGGCCTTAAACAAGCCCCACGTGCGTGGTATGACCACCTTACCGAAGTTGCTACAAGATCGTGGCTTTGAAGTGGGGCAAATCGATCCCACTCTTTTACTAAGAAGGTCAATGGGGAGTTGTTTGTATGCCAACTATATGTTGATGATATTATCTTTGGTTCTCCTAACAAAGCTTTCAATGAGGAATTTGCCGCTCTCATGACCTCCAAGTTCAAGATGTCTTCGATGGGAGAGTTGAAGTTCTTCCTTGGTTTCGACATCAAACAAAGAAGAGAAGGAACCTTCATCAACCAAGCCAAATACACTCAAGACATGCTCAAAAGATTCAAGCTAAGTGATGTCAAGCCGGCTACTACACCAATGCCTACCAAGTGCCAACTTGACATTGATCCCAATGGTAAAGCGGTGGATCAAAAGGTATATCGCTCCATGATTGGATCTTTGCTTTACCTTTGTGCATCTAGACCGGATATTATGTTGAGTGTGGGTATGTGTGCACGCTTTCAAGCCGCACCGAAGGAAAGTCACTATGTATGTCAAGCTTAATCTTTTGATATTTGGCTCATACCCCAAACTTTGGCTTATGGTACCCAAGAGGAGCAAACTTCAAGCTTGAAGGATTTACGGATTCGACATGGAGACAAAGTGGATAGGAAGTCCACTTCCGGAGGGTGCCAATTTCTTGGTTGCTCTTTGGTGAGTTGGTCTTCCAAAAGCAAAGTTGTGTGTCTCTCTCCCACCCAATCAAGCGAGTATGTGGCAGCGGGTAGTTGTTGTGCTCAACTCCTATGGATGAGGAAAACTTTAAAGGAGTACGGTGTCAATTGTGACAAAGTGCCTCTTTGGTGTGATAATGAAAGTGCCATCAGGATTTCTCTCAACCCGGTGCAACACTTCAAGACGAAGCACATTGAGATTCGGTATCACTTCATCCGGGATCACATTAGGCGAGGGAGATCGAGCTCAAGTATGTCAACACTCATGATAACCTTGCAGATATTTTCACGAAGCCCTTGGATGAAGCAAGATTTCATGAAGTTAAGGCATGAGCTAAATATCATTGATTTGAGCAATGTGACTTGAACCGTGCAACTCCCACCACACTCAATGTGATGTCTAGTTTAGGTGTAGGCATGGACATAGGGGAGTGTTGTTCTCTTAATGAACTCTCCCTCCCCTTTATGCATAAAACGATCAACTCTTTCACTTTAGCCATTGTTGATGGCGCTTGTGCTTCAAAGAGGAGTTTTGGTCATGGACCCAAGGATAATTCTTCATGTGCCATATCAATTGACTCAAACATAGGTGGCTTCGGCCACCGCCTCTCTCTTGAGAGAGGCCTGAGCTTGCTCCTTTTTGTGTTGTTTGCTTTGAAGGAGTGGGTTCCGATTCGTGTTTCGTGTGTTTTGTTTTGCTGGTCTCTCTCTTGTCATTGCCTTCCTGTTCCTTTCGGTGTATTTTCTTCCTTTTGTTTGCCTAAGAGGCCTCTCTTTTGGTTGTTGGCGGTACTACGCTCTTTGGTGGCAGTACTACCGCTCAAGCTGTACTACCGCCCTCCAACATGTGATACTACCGGCTGGGCGTGGGGGTTATTATGAGGCAGGGGAGTTTCTTCTCCCCATACTCATTCGCCCCTCGCTGTCTCTCTCCAAAGAATCAAGGCGCTGGAGGGCTCCGCGGATCTCCCTCTCCGGCCGTCCCTCTCCATTCCCTTCGGTGGAGTCGATCCCCACCTCGTCCTCTTGCCATGGATGCCGGTATTGCCCCGTTCTCTTGTTCTTTTGTCTAGGTTTTCAATCTAGCTTCTTAGGGGCATTAGCGGTTGCATCCTTAGATTTTTGGCCAAATCTAGGCTTGAGTAGGATGGAGAAGGCTTCTAGGCAGTTTGGATTAGTGTTTGGTTGGAGTATTTTTGAATTTGGTAGGACGGAAGTTCCGGATCTGACCACGGTAGTAGGAAACGATCGTTTCCCCGAAGCGGTATTATCGCTATGAAGCGGTACTACTGCTCTCTAGAGCGGTATTACCGCTTGGAGCGGTACTACCATCAAGGGTCACGGTACTACCGCCTCTACCAAATTCCATCTTACTCCTACCTCTTCGTGATCCTCTTTGTTCGTTTTTGTGGCTTATACTGCTTTCTTCCGTTGTTTGCGTGTTTTGTGTGTGTGGTTCCAGGTGATGAGGTTCCTGAGCCTCAAGCTCGTCGTGTCAACCCCGGTCGTGCTACGTCCAAGTGCTACCGCACCACTGAGCCTGCCGGAGGATCTTCTAGTGCTCCACCTCCTCCCCAAATGCAGAAGAAGCCTGGGGCCAAGTCAAAGCCGGGCAAAACTGTGCCAGATATGCCACCTAAGGAGTTCGGGCAAGGCCGATGCAACCCGTATGAGGTTGACCAAGATCCCACTTTGGTCAACCGTCCGTTCTGGAACAGGTTCCAGCTTGCCACCTACTTTGATGTTCTCAAGGCCAAGAAGAATCTCTATGTCAACGTGCACTCCATCGACATCGAGCATATGAAGAGTGATCCTGACTACTTTGGTGAAGCTCTTGAGATGTGCACTCAGCTGAACATTCTCGGGATCATGCAATTCAACAAGGACTATGATGCTGATGTTGTGGCTCGGTTCTATGCCACGGTTCACCTTGGGACCGATGAGGACAGGACTCGACTGGATGACAAATGGGAAGTTGCTATCGGTCAAGTGGAAAGCTTTCATGCAGTTGATTGGGGTGCAAGATCTTGGACTTGAGTCTGCTGTCGGATTTCGCCCCACCGCCGAGCCACGGCCACTCACAAGCAAGCTCTGTGGCCCTACCGCACTCAAGATCAACCCCGATACAAAGAAGGAGACTTATGAGCTGCCTGCCTATCTGGATATACTTCACCGTATCTTCAGAGAGACTCTTTTCCCTCGCATCGAATCTGGACCAGGTTCACTCTTATCTTGTGGACATGCTTATCTTCCGTCGTGGAGAAGGGCAGAGCACGGAGAGTCCTTGGATATCTCTCATGTTATGTGGTCTCGAGCTAGTTTCTGCGATCTCCGAGCGCAAGTGCCCGATTTATGGTCCGTTCATTATGCTGCTCATTGAGAAGGCACAGGATCATGTCTATCCCAAGGTGGCACCGGAGCTTGGAGACTTGGTTTCTCACGATGTCAAGCGTCGAGGAAGAAGGATAACCGGGGCACTCAAGCCCCTAAGACTGGTGTTCCTCATCTGCTGCTGCTATGGAGACCAAGAGGAGGCCGAGGTCGAGGATGAGGATGATGACTATGTGCCCTCCGGGACAGAGCCATCTTGGGCCCAAGCTCAAGGCCAAGGTAAAGAAGCTCTTCCGCATGGAGTCTCACGGTCAAGACATGGCTCACGTGGCTGAGAAGAAGGCCCGAGGTCGCCACAAGGAGCTCATGCGTCGGTTAGGCGCCATACCCAGAGTGGATCTGAGGACCACCATCGAGGAGGAGGAGTGGATTCAGCAGCACTGCCCATGGACCGATTCTGAGACCGAGCACTTCCAGACTGACGACGGTGGTGTCGATGATTCTGCTGGGCTCTGATGCGTGTGTCCCTCATTTGCTCTCACCTGGGGCCATAGCAGCGCTCCCTCTCCTTTTGGTGTCTCGATGCCAAAGGGGGAGAGAGCTTAGGATTCTGAAGTTGTGTCTCTTTCTGCTTCGTGTGGCTTGTCTTATTCGTGTTTTAGTTGGCTTGCTTTGGTTGGTTTGTCTGTGAGACTTAAGTTCGAGTCATATGGTGTGAGACATATGCTACCCTACCCCTTCAAGATATCATTATCTATGTCTATCTAGCTCATGAGTTGCGTGCTTTTCTTGTTATTTCATCTATGCTTGCTCTCATTCACCATGCTTAGATTTTTGGTCTCTAAAATGTAGGGGGAGCTTTGATCCGAGTATGTGTGCTGTGCAGTCCAAAGCACTTATCTAAATAGCACACATCGAGGGGGAGCCCAACTACATGTTAGGACCGTCGGGTTTGTATGCTTACTATATATCGTGTTTATGCAAATCCCGTATTGTCATCAATCCACCAAAAGGGGAGATTGTAAGGGCATATTTATTCCCTAGTGGTTTTGGTGATTGATGACAATGCTTTTATGGACTAATCGTATGCGTTAAGTTCTTTCAGAAGATCATCCATTGGCACGAGACGATTTCCTCCCTCGGTGTTTTTATTCAAGACGGTGTAGCTTCATGCGGTTCGTTGTTGGTGGACTAGTTTCAGAGGAGTCACCGTACTATTAAGAGGGATCCGCTTTGGTAAGACTAGGTGGAATCAACACGCATACATCCTTATCACCCGTCGTTTTCCTTCGCATCTTTGGAGCTGCCCTCTCTCGTTCGTTCGGTTTACATGCTGCGGTAGTACCGCGACCTCATGATAGTACCGTCGAAGCCCCCAAGCGGTAGTACCGCTCCATAGAGCGGTAGTACCGCTCCCACGCGTAGTAATGCCGCTCCGATGAGCGGTAGTACCGCTGGCTTCGACTATACTACCTCAGTAGTACCGGCCTACTACCGCCTCGATTCGAGACGATGTTTTCTCGTGTCGGGTTTTGCGGCACTAGTTGCGGCGATAGGAAGCGGTAGTACCGCTTCTGAGCGGTAGTACCGCTCTACTCCCGCTGTAGTACCGCTCTGTGGCCGATGGCCTGCCTCTCTCTTTAAGCGGTAGTACCGCTAGGTAGGGAGCGGTAGTACCGCCTCTCGGTAGTACCGCCTTCCTTAGCGGTAGTACCGCTCAAGGGGCTGTTTAGTGGGGTAACGGTTGGATGTGTTCCCCACTATATAATGGGGTCGTCTTCGTCCTTGTTGACCTACCTCTTCCCCCCCAGCTCCATTGTTGCTCAAAGCTCCATTTTCGCCCGATCTCTCTCCCTAGCCAATCAAACTTGTTGATTTGCTCGGGATTGGTTGAGAAGGCCCAGATCTACACTTCCACCAAGAGAAATTTGGGTCCCCCCACTTATCCCTTTATGGATCTTGTTACTCTTGGGTGTTGAGCACCCTAGACGGTTGAGGTCACCTCGAAGCCATACTCCATTGTGGTGAAGCTTCGTGGTGTTGTTGTGTTGGGAGCCTCCGGTTGTTGTGGAGTTTGCCCCAACCTTGCTTGTAAAGGTTTGGTCGCCGCCTTCAAGGGCACCAATAGTGGAATCACGGCATCTCGCATTGTGTGAGGGCGTGAGGAGAATACGGTGGCCCTAGTGGCTTCTTGGGGAGCATTGTGCCTCCACACCGCTCTAACGGAGACATACTTCCCCTCAAAAGGAAGGAACTTCGGTAACACATCCTCGTCTCCACCGGCTCCACTCTTGGTTATCTCATCCCTTTACTTGTGCGAGCTTATTTGTGTTCTTATCCTTGCTTGCTCGTGTGCTAGTGTTGTTGCATCATATAGGTTGTCCACCTAGTTGCACATCTAGACAACCTTTATTATTGCAAAGTTTAAATTGGTAAAGAAAAGCTTAAAAATTGTTAGTTGCCTATTCACCCCCCCCCTCTAGTCAACCATACCGATCCTTTCACTGGCAACACATCTTACTACCATGATGAATAGTGATGGATGATGCGGATACAAAGGAAGATAACACCTTCTCAGACTTCCCCTTAGCGAGGCCAAGAGAACGAAATCTGGATGATTGACCGAGAGACATTTAGCACTCCGCTTCTGATGTTCTCCCTGATGTTCTAGCTACCACGATCATGCTTAAAAGCATCGACATGGCCATCAAGCAAAGGTCGGACTTCGGAGCACAAAAATCCATAAGGAACAACTTGTGGAATAAGTCATACCAAATCCTCATGGAGAAGGGTTGAATTGCTTGTTCAAGATACTACAATAATAGATCTTTGGCTAGGTGTGTCGGCCAACATCAACCTTGTCGGGACCTACATCATAGATCTTGGAATAGTTCCAACCATCATATCTGCCTGAGATTCAGATCTGGTCGGTAACAGGACATTCCAGACTCATCAAGTCTAGAAGGAAAATGAAAGTTTGCAACACAAATCAACGAGATGACGTTGCGAGATTCTCGGCAAATGAACTATGATAGCAAGCTCCAAAACATGAGCTGGTTCTGCTACACACATGTGAACATACTGTCATGGCATAATCATGACCACATAGTAGTCTTATAATGAAACACTACCGAGTTCAGGTGGGGAACCATCCACAAGGATATCGAAGTCTCCACGTGTGGAAGTCCAAAGGATTAACCTTAGAACAGACTCCGTTTTTCTTGAACAAGTCAATCAGTGGCTTGGTGTGCTAGGGAATACGAATGGGGTGGAGGTAATTAGTCTACCAAACCATAGAATACCTCGCACAAATGCATGATAGACTTGGGGTGATTCCAAAGGAAGCAAAACAAACCTTTCTCAAATTCATGGCGGCAACTTACACCTAATGCACGTGAACTTGGAGAAAGTCACTTCTTTCACCAAACATATACTTCATGAACGGGGCATGAAGAAAATGCTTACACAAGTTTCCAACACTAGCTCAATGTTCAACATGAATCATGAAGGAGACAAGATGCTGCTGTTGGGCTCAACAACAACTCATCGGAATTTTCCATATCACTGGACTCCCACCATTATGTGAACAATGTGTTAGTATTGGTCAGACCAAAAGATGTAATGGTGTATGCTCGAGGGATCAACCACGAGTAAGACAACATTACGAACATCGTTGGTACTGATTTGATTTGATGATAGCCCACACTCAAATCAAAGTTTTGGTTAGGATGATGGGTCCAGTAATTGATCGCGAGGATCAATCAATGAAGACATCACCTTTCTTCAACACACATACAAGATATCCCTTAGAATGAACTAAGTCGGACAAGCTTTCATCTTCCAACTCTCCAAGTTGTTGTTAGCTTAACCAACTAGCTCAGGGGTATCCAACACAGATTCTTGGAGAAAGGGTGGTTACAAGAAAACCAACTTGATCACGAACTCAACATAGCGGTCAGGTGACAACCTGGTGATACCTCCGAGAAGATATTCGGAAAATCACGAACCACCGATATGTCACTAAGCTCGAGAACAACCTTGCTTTTCAGGGCAAGATGATATGATCAAAAGAGTGAGGGATTGACACAATCCTAACTTATTGATCGAGGTGTGCACCAAAAATAAGGACTAGGTAGCACGATCAATCTTAGGATGATGATTTTAATAACCAACACGCTAAGAATGAGAATATTGTCCATTAACTACCAAGCAACGAGGTTGCTAGGAGTATCGATTTCACACACCACAATTCACTTGTCGGCACTCCGGTTACAACAACACGGGACCGAGGAATGAATAATGATGGTGAGAAGTATCAATGCGTCAAGAATTCATAAGAGGTGGTGCAATTCTCATGACATTCTTGACATAAAGATGGTAACACTCTGTGGAACAGAATCAAAAGCTGGATGGGCACTTTGATCTGCGGAATACAACTGCTTTGACCCAATCCTAGAAATGGACAAGGTACTGGAGTTTGTTCTCCTAGTCATTCCAGAATAGAATGGCTTGGCGGACCACAAGATTAATAGGAATCGATAAATGAATGCACGCATACCCTTGACTACCAATTGATAGACAGGGGTCAGAATACAACTAAGGAGGAACAACTCGAGGAACATATAACTTTCTGAGTTGTGGATACATAGATTAGTATGTCGAACCAAGTTCAACATATTTCTTCCGGATAACCCATGCAGAGAGGTAGGACTGGCAGAGTCACAATTATGAATGGAGAACTCCTCAAGAGTACTCTGATTGTGATCTTTTGGTTCAAATAACTTCTGCCTTAAATAGTTCGTGGTATTGGAAGAAGGAAATACCACAGACCTCGAGGACTATCGCAAAGTTACTAATATCCTAAAGGAACTACCAAACACTATCAACAGGAGGTAAGTAGGGTGAATCTCGGGTTCAAGAACCCATGAATAGAATACCTACTAACTAATAACATCACGGGATGCTTTCGAGAATGATGGCCAGAATCACCACACGGGAAACACAAAACATGGCTAGTTTACTAGGTGACTCCCTAAAACACCTAGGGTCATAATAATAACTCCAACATATATGTCAAGGCAGCGGAGTACCTCAACATACTAATTTGTGTGATTAATCTGGCCCAAATGAACATTAGAAATGGGAGGAAGGGATTTTGCAAATGCTTCACATTGTTTTAGAAACCTGGGATGACTCGGACAAGATAACGATCAGAATGCTCAAAATGATTTGAGACATCCTGCAAAAATGGTGGCATAACCACTCAGAAGCACAAAATCAAGGTTCCGAGACCAACTATGAACACACGGAAGTAGTAGAAACTGAACTGGGGCGGTAAAACCAACAATCTTAAAAGTCTATGAATTAGTAACACGTCATCCTGATAGATAGATGAGAAGGCCTAGTTCTTAATCCCCGTAGAAGAGAAGAGGATGACTCAGATTAGAAGGCCATGAGGTATAAGGAGTAAAAGAGCCTTACGTTCCCTTCCACAATCAATTCCTTTACATAACTAAAGCACCAGTTTGGCTTGGTAATCCCACAGCAACAGCCTCATATCAAAGTCAGAACTCGATTTCAAGTCACATTTACGTTCTCATTGAGTTATCTGCACTCATGATCACATTTATTTACTGATTCAACCACACAAGTCTCTAGGTTTGTGATCCTAAATAGACTTGTGTGGTTAGTCAGGTCGTGGCCGACTCTCTCGCCAGGCTTCCGCTTGAAGGTTGCCGAGATACACGAGGTGTACATGGCGGTAAGTGGCGAGAGCGTGTGTGAAGAAGTACACCCCTGCAGGGTTAACATTATCCATTCGAATAGCCGTGTCCGCGGTAAAGGACTTCTGGATTGCCTATAACAGTTCATAGACAAGTGAAAGTGGATACTCTAAAATGTGCAAGATAAGCGTGGGTGCTATGGATGGCATTCTCGTAGGGAGACGGGAGCGGATCCATAGTGGTGTATTGATATGGTGAATATGTGGACTCGTGTGCGCCACCTCAAAAGAGTTACTTGCAGTTGTAGTTTAGGATAGCCACCGAGTCAAAGCTGGCTTGTCGCAGCCAAACTCCACCACCCCTTTGTTGATAATGATGCATATGTAGTTAGTTCTGATGTAAGTCTTGCTGAGTACATTTGTACTCACGCTTGCTTATTTTATATTTTGCGTAGAGACGCTACCTCGCTTAGTAGTTCGGGCGTGGACTTCGACGCTTAGTTTGTTACCTCAGCTACGATCTTGTGCCCTCGGCAGATCTCGTAGATAGTCGCTTCTAAACCTTTTTTCATTTGTAGATGTCTCGTACTGCACATGTTAAGCTTCCTCTTGTGCTTTGACTTGTATGTTTCAATGTTGGGTCATGAGACCCATGTTTGTAATATCTCGCCCTCGAGTCTAATGAATAAATACTTGAGTCGAGAGTTATGTTGTGATGCCATGTTGTATTTACACATATCGGCATATTGTGTGTATGTTTGTAATGCTTGGTATGTGTGGGATCCAACAATCTAGTTGTTTATCCTTGGCAGCCTCTCTTATGGGGAAATGTAGTCTAGTGCTTCCTTGAGCCATAGTAGTCCGCTACAGCCCGGTTCATCGAGTCCTGCTAGCCCAAAGACTATCGCCAGACACTTGATCGTCATGTGTTTCTACTTCGCTCATGTGTCTGTCCTTCAGTGGAAATGTCACGCGGTGACATCCGGAGTCCTCGCCTAGCTCGCTACAGCCCGGGTTCCCGGAGTCCTGTTAGCCCAAAGGTTACAGCCCGATTCACACGCTGCTGACCGACATGCTCGATGTGATTCATGTATGCGTGTCCCCATGGGTTAGTGCCGCTTGATTCACGACCAGCCATGTCGGCCCGGTTCTCTTTCATATGGATGCTAGCGACACTATCATATACGTGAGCCAAAAGGCTAAACGGTCCCGGCCATTGTAAGGCGACACCCGTGGGAATACCGTGCGTGAGGCCGCAAAGTGATATGAGGTGTTACCGGCTAGATCGATGTGACTTGGAATCGGTATTTATCAAGACCAAGAAGGCAAGGAACGGCAGGCCCGACTTCGGCCATAAGACCGACTTCTGTTGCATCGAGCAACCGAGTGATACTCTTAGTGACGGATTCTATGTCCTACACCACATGCTTGAGTACAGACGGGATCAGCAGAACTCGCATGTCACCTACATCCGGCGATGCCCATATTCTGCAATGGGCAAAGAACTTATTAGATATCCCGGATCATCGACTTCGAGCTGAGTTCTATCACATCCAGCGTGAACTTGCCCAAATCATCATGAAGGAGGTCCTCGAAAAAATAGGGATGTTCTATGAGGAAGGGCAAATGTCGCCAATTTTCCAAGGCATTTATGGTTTTTGAATCTTATATTTACTAATTGAAGGCACCATTCATGCGCTTTCATTAATCCACATCATCAAAATTAATTAAGTTGTTGGATAGTAAAATTTACGTTCAGGATTAAAAGAAATTTTGCGTAACACATGGAGAGAATCCTGTCCCATAAATATAGATTTGACACGTCTACAACATTAATGAAAAAAATCAGGAAAGCCTGCACTGGTTGCCCCCAAAAAATGGAAAGCCCACTATAAAAACACCAAGTGCGCTCTCATTCCTATTCCATAAAAAACAGATCTGACACGTCTAACATTAACGAGACTAACATCCCCATAAAAATAACGAAAAAGACAGTAATGAAAAATAGAAGGAAAGACTCGGTCTGTTTCCAAAAATAAAATAAAATAAAAGCATGCGCTCTCATTTTGGTCGCCAGAAAATATGGAATCTGACACATTTAACATTAACAATGAAGCAAAAGAAGGAAACTCTCCACCGTTCCTAAAAAATAAAAAGGAAGCCTCCTGCGTTCTCATTTCCTTTCCATAATAAACGGATCTGACACGTCTAACATTAATAATGAAACAAAGCAATGAGCGCCTCCACCCCTGCCTAAACAATGACATGTCCATGAATAAAATATTTGGCCGAGTAAAATCTAGGTGGACTCCGATCGCCCGTAACCAAAACAATGTACAGCGTGACACCCCGCTAGAAACGAGACATCCTATACATGGTCCCCCGTAAACAAAATAAGAGACGTACGTGTGACTCGATCCAATCAATTAATAAAAAGATGAATGACTAAAAAAAGATGAACAACGCCCTGCAGAAAAAAGAGTGTAGAACGTCCTGTCAAAAAAAAGATGTACATCGTCCTATCATGCATGTTCTCCCGTAAGAACGTTTCCTTTCTTGAAAAAAAATCACCCACACGTGACTAGATCTAATATGTCAAAAGGAAAGATAAACGACTAAAATAAGATGAAAAGCGTCCCGTAAACAAAATAATGTATACAGCGTCCCGTCGAAAAAAAAGATGTATAGCGTCCTATCATGCATGCTCTCCCATAAGCATGTTTCTTTCTTGAAATAAATCACCCACACATGACTCGATCTAATAATCTGTCAAAAGAAAAAAATGAACCACGTGCTAATAAAAAAAAGAGCAGCGTCCCGTCTAAAGAAAAGTACAATGTCCTATCATGTTCTCCCAAGGCATCAACTCTCCTGATTGATTTCCATTCAAAAAACTCTCCTGATTGATTTGGAATCCAAAGAAAGAAAAACACATCCACATTTTGCTGGGGCACAAATCATTCTTCAGTTCGTCGCCCGTCCTGATAGCACATAATCTAGAGTCCCTACCACCGCTTTTCCTTATCCTCCGCTTTGACACGCCGTCTATTCTTCATGCCATCGACGCTACCCTTAGTGTTCCATCAACCACTGGAATCGATCTAAAAAAGAGGTATAGTTCAATCCATCTTCTCCTGCCGTCCTGCTATGATCATGTTTCTCAACCTTGGAAAACACGATTGTCATTATCCATCGAACACCGATGATGTTGCTTACTACTCATGAGCGGTTCTCGGGTAGTAGGAAATAACCTGAGTACCTACATACATAGTTCATTCACATCAAGAAATCTTGCCAATGGTAAAAGAAATCGATTGGTATATGCCTCAGTAATTCCTCGGAGCATGAAAGCAAAAGCAATGAGAATTAAGGCACATGAGAATAGGCAACCTTGATCAAGTGCGCCAATAACGTCCTCCTGTACGCCGCGGGGTGCCGGCCACATCCAGTATCTCCAAATGTGACGCGTCGGTTATATCTGATGTGTCTCCCAATACGAAGTACATATCATGCATGCAGATGGGTCAATGTGCTACTAAACTTGCATGAAGCGTGCGTCTGTTGTTGTCCAATCTGCATTTATATATGGTTCTTTCCAAAATGCGCTTATAACTTATAAATGATACGTATATTTCTTTTTAATCGACTATACTCATGATGGATTAATGAGTGGTGAACTATATCTTTTTATTCTTGGAGCATGGGTTCGCAAGATTCTTCCAACTACGGAATATATATTCCGATACTTAATCAAATTTAATTTTTAAAGATTTGTTATACTAAGTGTAAGCCCAGATTGATTTCTATGTGTGCATATATTAAGATAGTCATAAATTTTACTAAGTTACGGTTATATATGTTTTTTGGCGTAAAATTTGGGATCTAAATTTTTTCTAGAATTATCATTATTTTCATGATGAGACTTGATTAATTTTTTATTCGAGATTTGTTATTTCCGGAATAATAAGGGACAATAGAAAAGGCAAATTTCTGTAATAGGAAAACATGACAACAATTCAATGATTTTTTTCTGAAAAACACGATAATTATCTCCCTAAGATGCAAATAAAGAAACTTCCATCCGTCTAAACTTTGCATATGAATTATGCTATATTACATTGTAAAATGAAGATGATACTGCAATTTTTCTATTGATATAGTACTAGCCCGTGCCGTAGCACGGGTTGACGACTAGTTAATTCATAATTGTATTTGAGTTGAAGCAAATAAATTTTATAAATATTTTTATTGCTCCAATGATCCTGGAATATTTTGTGGAGCTCTAGGGTAAACCTTATTGCATCCACAATACTTTCCAGAGAGCTGCAAAAATAATTTGGTTAAGAAAACAAATTAAAACAAAACTGCAAAATTAGAAAACAGAAACAAAGAAAATAGAAAAGAACATAGACTCACCTGGACCCTTACCTACCTGGCGCCACCAACCGGCCCAACTCCTGGACGGCCCAGTGTTGTGCAGCCCAGCTGCCAGTCGTCCTCCTCCTTGGGACAGAAGGACGCCGGGCGTGTGCCCCGTGCGCGCGGCCACGTGCCCCGGCCACCTCCTGCTTCCCGCCGCTGCCTCGACACGCCCAGACGACGCCACGACACCCCTGGCTCCCTCTCTCTTCTCCCTCACTCGTCGCCCTCTCTCCCCTCCTCTGCTCTCTCTTCCCGAGCACCACCGAGCGGAGGTCGTCGCCGCCGACACCGCTCACCTTGGCCACAGCCACCTCCTCGCCCCTCCTCCATGTCTGGAAGGTCCGTCGCGACTCCCTCTTCCTCTTCGCCGATCCACGCAAGCCAAGGACCGCCACGCCGTTGTCTTCAAGCTCGCCACTGCCGCATCTACTCACCAGCCGTCGCCGCTGCTTATGCTACTGGAGGTCGCCCTGAGCCCACTGAGCTACCCTGCCTCCCCTGTGAGCGCCCGCTTGACCTCCCCTCTCGCTTCGCCTCTTCTCGCATTTCTAGCTGCGGTTCCACCTCCGCCGAAGCTCGTCCACCGGCCATGTCGCCGTCGTGGCCAGAGTTGTCGCAGCACGCGTCCAAGCACTCCTTCGCGCTCAGCGAACACCCAGGAGCCCGCATAAATCATTGGTTCCTCCCCTCGTGCACCACGGCATCGACTCCGTCGATGCCCGAACTCCGGCCGCCGCGCAAGTCGTTGCCGCCGTCGATTTAGGCCACCGGAGCTGCTGCTTCCTGCACCACTACACGCGGAACACTCCGAGCTTTCCGTAGAGCCTAGCCAAGACGCTAAACCGTCAGCCGAACGGCGATTTCAAGCTTCGCCGCCGTGTTCGTGGTCACCGGCGACTTATCACCAGCCAGATTCGACGTGGCATCGTCATTAGCCACTAATGACCCAGCTAACCACCCCTAGAGCCACTGCCATGTGGGCCATGTGCCTGTTTAGTTTGATTTAATTTTCTGTTCAGATTAGTTCATAACCCATTGGGACCCACACAACAGCATTGACTTTGCTGACGCGGCCGTTGACTGGTCCCACATGTCATCCCCCGAAACCAGCCCTGTTACACTGAACCGTGGGTCCCGGCTGTTAGGTTTGACTCCGGGCGACCCTGTTGACCAGCTGACATCACAGTGACGCACTGCTGACGCAGTAACTCCTTTTTCGGGATTTATTCTTATTCAGGAAATTCCAGAAAATATAGCAAACTTCTAAAAATCATATAAAATCAACCGTAGCTCCAAATGAAATAATTTATATATGAAAAATGATCAGAAAAATCCAATCTATCCATCTGTACCATTTTAATGCGTGTTAGAACAACTTATGGCTGCTGTTTAGGACAAATCATATAAAGGGCATTTAAACCATCACATATGGAGTTTGAATTAGAATCTTTGATTCAAATCAACTTCATTTAATCTGGTTGCTAGTTGCATTAGCTCAAATCACATCATATTGCCATGTCACATTCATGCATCATATTGTCGCATTGCATTGATTGTGTTCTTCCTTGTTTGTCGGTGTTTCTTCCCTCTCGATAGACGTGGTTCCGACGATGTGATCAATGACACCGATGAAGAACTATACTATCTTCAGAAGTGCCAGGCAAGCAAAACCCCTTTTTCATTCCGATACAATCCCACTCTCTCGCTCCTGCTCTCTTTTACTGCATTAGGACAACAACACTTCAACTGATGCATGATGCGGTAGTTGAACCCCTTTCCTCTGCATGACCTGTCATTGCCACAGTAAATAGATGAAACCCACTAGCATGAGTAGGAGTTGTTTGAGCCCTGATGTGCCTACTCATTCATGCTTGTTGTCATGCCTGCTACTGCCTAGAGTTGAGTCAGGTTTGATTCATCGGGGATGAATTGGAGGTGTGTGAACATGTCCTACTGTGTGTGAGCTAAGTGTGTGAACAGGATTTGGTAAAGGTAGCGGTGAGAGGCCATGTAGGAGTACATGTTGGGTTGTCTCACTAAAACCGTCCTCAGGAACTGAGTTCTGTGTTTGTGATCCATGAATAGTTACTACCACGCATTGGAATGCTTTAAGTGCCCCTCTCGACTTATTAATCAACCTGATCTCTGTCCAGAAGTTGCAACTAGTTTCTGGTGTTTGTAGGTAGTGTTAGTAGTCTACCAAGTGGCACCCGGTACATGTGGGCTTGGGACAGACTAGGCACCATGGCACGGTGTACCAAGCATAGAACCACCCATCGAGGTGGGCTTGGGAACCCTGCTCACATCGTTTGGGGCCGTGAGCGACACCCCGGCCGGATCTCCTTGCGGATGGAACCTGAATAGGCGATAAACCTGGACTACAGACTTGTGTGGTTAGTCAGGTCGTGGCCGACTCTCTCGCCAGGCTTCCGCTTGAAGGTTGCCGAGATACACGAGGTGTACATGGCGATAAGTGGCGAGAGCGTGTGTGAAGAAGTACACCCCTGCAGGGTTAACATTATCTATTCGAATAGCCGTGTCCGCGTTAAAGGACTTCGGGTTGCTCATGCAGTTCATAGACAAGTGAAAGTGGATACTCTAAAACTCGCAAGATAAGCGTGAGTGCTATGGATGGCGTTCGTGAGGTAGACGGGAGCGGATCCATAGTGGTGTATTGGTATGGTGAATATGTGGACTCGTGTGCGCCACCTCAAAAGAGTTACTTGCAATGTAGTTCGTGATAGCCACCGAGTCAAAGCTGGCTTGCAGCTTAAACCCCACTATCCCCTTGTTGATAATGATGCATATGTAGCTAGTTCTCGATGTAAGTCTTGCGGGTACATTTGTACTCACGCTTGCTTAATTTATGTTTTTGCGAGAGACGCTGGTCTCGCTTAGTAGTTCCGTGGACTTGACGCTTAGCTTGATACCTCGCCTACGATCTTGAGCCCTCCTCGGGATCTGGTAGATAGTCGAGCTTCTCGGCCCTTTTTCATTTATAGTTATGCAGACTCAAACATGTTAAGCTTCCGCATGTGCTTGTTGTTTGTATGCTCTGAATGTTGGGTCATGAGACCCATGTTTGTAATACCTTGCTCCTCGGAGCCTAATGAATAAATACTTGAGTCGTAGAGTTATGCTGTGATGCCATGTTGTATTTACACAGATTGAGCATATTGTGTGTATGATTGAAATGCTTGGTATGTGTGGGATCCAACAACCTAGTTGTTTATCCTTGGTAGCCTCTCTTATGGGGAAATGTAGTCTTGTGCTTCCATGAGCCATAGTAGTCCGCTACAGCCCGGTTCACCGGAGTCCTGCTAGCCCAAAGACTATCGCTCCTAACACTGGACCGGGCGGCATGTGATTCACTTGTTCGTGGTTCCGTTCTTCGGGAAATGTCACGCGGTGACATCCGAGTCCTGCCTAGCCTGCTACAGCCCGGTTCACGAAGTCCTCGCTAGCCCAAGGTTACAGCCCGGATTCGCACGCCGTCAATCGACATGCTCGATGTTGATTCATGAATGCCTGTCCCCGTAAGTTAGTGCCACTTCGGGTTCACGACTAGTCATGTCGGGCCCGGGTTCTCTGTCATATGGATGATAGCGACACTATCATATACGTGAGCCAAAAGGCGCAAACGGTCCTGGGCCATGGTAAGGCGACACCCGGGAATACCGTGCGTGAGGCCGCAAAGTGATATGAGGTGTTACATGCTAGATCGGTGTTGCATTCAGTCGGGGTCCTGACAGCTTTGGTATCAGAGCCTGACTGCCTGTAGGTTTACGAAGCCAAACTGGTCGAAGTTGAGTCTAGAAATGCTTTAGTTATATAAGGGAATTGATTGTGGAAGGGAACGTAAGGCTCTTTTTACTCCTTTACCCGATGGCCTTCTGATCTGAGTCATCATCTTCCCTTCTACGGGGATTAAGAACTAGGCTTTCTCTTCTTTCTATCAGGATCACGTGTTACTAATCCGTAGACTTATAGGAATGATGGATTCAAGCCCCTGTTCAGTTTCTACTACTTCCGTATGTTCATAGCCGGTCTCAGAACCTTGATATTGTGATGTTGAGTGGTTATGCCACTGTTTTGCAGGCTGTCTCAAATGTTTTTGAGCATTCACAGTTGTTTTGCTGTCCGAGTCATCCCAGGTTTCTAAATAGTCGGATGCATTGCAAATCCTTTCCTTCCGTTCATGATGTCCACTTGGGCCAGATTAAGCACACGAATCGGTGAGTTGAGGTACTCTATTGCCTCGACATATATGTTGGAGTTAGTATTATGACCCTAGGTGTTTTAGGGAGTCACCTAGTAATCTAGCCATGTTTTGTGTTCCCAGTGTGATGAATCTGGTCGTCATTCCCGAAAGCATCATGTGATGCTACCTAGTAGTAGGTATTCTACTCCTGGGTTTTGAGCCCAAAATTCACCCTACTCACCTCATGTTGGTAGTGTTTGCTAGTTCCTTTAGGATATTAGTAATCTTTGCGATAGTCCTCGAGGCTCGTGGTACATCCTTCTTCCAATTACCATGAACCATTCTTGGCAGAAGTTCGTGGAACCAAAAGATCACAATAAGAGTGCTCTTGACGAGTTCTCCATTCAAATTGTGAATCTGCCAGTCCTTCTTCTTCTGCATGGGTTATCCGGAAGAAATATGTTGAACTTGTTCGACATACTAATCCACGCGTCCACAACTCAGAAAGATATTTGTTCCTTTGAGTTTCCCCTCTCTCTAGTTGTATCCTGATCTCTGTCTATCATTTGATAGTAGGAGCATGTCATGCACTCATGCTCATTGATATCTCATATTCTTGTGGTCTGTCAAGCCATTCTATTCCGGAATGACTAGGAGAAACAAACTCCAGTACCTCATCCATTCCTAGGATTGGGTCAAAGCAGTTGTATTCCGCAGATCAAATGCAATCAAGCTTTTGGTATGTTCTACCCTGAAGTATTACCCACTTTATGTCAGGAATGTCATGAGAATTGCACCTTCTCTTATGAATTCTTGATGTCGTGATACTTCTCGCCATCATTATTAATTCCTCGGTATCGTGTTGTCGCAACCAGAATGCCGACAAGTGAATCGTGATGTGTGAAATCAATGCTCCTAGCAACACCGTTGCTTGGTAGTTAAAGGACAATAATTTCATTCTTAGCATGTTGGTTATTGAATCATCATTCTAAGATTGATCGTGCTACCTAGTCCATTCTCCTGGTGCACTCCTCAACCGATGAGTTAGGATTATTTGAAATCTTCGCTCCATTGATCATATCATCTTGCCCTGAAAAGCAAGATGGTTCTCGAGCTTAGTAACATATCGGTGGTTCGTGTTTTCCCGAATATCTTCTCGGAAGTATTACCAGGTTGTACCCTGACCCTTATGTTGAGTTCGTGATCAAGTTGGTTTAATCTTGTAAACCACCCTTTCTCCAAGAATCCGTGTTGGATACCCCTGAGCTAGTTGGTTAAGCTAAATAACAACTTGGAGAGTTGGAAGATAAAAGCTTGTCTAACTTAGTTCATTTCCAAAAGGGATATCTTGTGTTTGTGTGTGTATTGAAGAAAGATGATATGTTCACCGATTGACACTTGTGATCAGTTGTTGGATCTATTGTCTTGTCAAAACTTTGACTTGAGTATGGGCTATCGTCAAGTCAAATCAGAACCAACGATGTTCGTAGTGTTGTCTTACTTGTGGTTGATCCCTCGAGCATACACCATTATATCTTTTGGGTCTGACATATGCTATCACCTAGTTCACATAATTGTGGAAATCCATTTATATGGAAACCTGGGTGAATTGTTGTTGAGCCCATTGACAACATTTTCATCTTGTCCATGATTTATGTTGAACATCTAAGTTAGTGTTGGAAACTTTTGTAAGCATTATCTTCATGTCCCGCTCATGAAATATATGTTTGGTGTAAGAAGTGACTTTCTCCAAGTTCATGTGCATCAGATGCAAGTTGCCGCCATGAATTTGAGAAAGGTTTGTTTTGTTTCCTCTGGAATCATCCCAAATCAGTCATGCATACGTGCAAAGTATTCTGTGGATCGAAGACTTGCAACCTTCATTCTATATGTATCCCTAGCACACCAAGCCACTGATTGATTTGTTCAAGGAGAAGAAGTTCCTTCTTAAGAGCAAGACTTGTGTAAGGACGTCTATATCCTTGATGATGGTTCCCCACCTGAACTCGGTAGTGTTTTGTTGTAAGACTACTATGTGGTCACGCTTGTCTGGGACAGCGTGTTCACATGTATGTAGCAGAACCAGCTCATGTTTTGGAGCTTACTACCATAGTCCATCTCCCGAGAATCTCGCAACATCATCTCGTCGATTTGTGTTGCAACCTTTCCTTTTCAGACATGTTGTCTGAAATGTCCTGTTACCAACCAGATCTGAATCTCGGGCGGATATGATGGTTGGGACATTCCCAGCATTTGCATTTTGTTCCCAGCTTGCACCCACCTTTATGCCACTCTACTATGGTCTGCCTTCTTAGTAATTGGTATTCAGGGTCATCCTCAAAGGTGGGCTTACCCTGGGTCCCATCCATTTCCGATGATAAGCAAAAATCATCCCTTGCGTTGTCTTCAACAAGGTAGTCCACATCATCCATTATAGTCCGAGTATACCATCCCTTAGTACTCCGCCAAACGATTATTGTGGTTGCCTTAGGCTGGTATAAAGAGTTTCAATGATCTCAGGATCAAAAGTAATTCTTTTTGCCACTTAAGGGAATGTTTCTACGAGTCACCTTCCTTAAGATGTCTCGTTATGATATCATGGCAACTCAACTCCTCGCCACGTAATGATCAAGCGTGGAATTTTTTCCTACCAAATAGAGCCACCGCCTTCTATTTCCTATCACCCCGATAAGTGTCTCGTGTCTTAGCTCAAGAGATATTCCTATGTCTCATTCCGTGAGTTGATCGTCAGTTGTCCGATCTTCGAGAAGATCAAAATTTTGTAGCGTTCTCCTCTCCTCCGTCGCCATAGCTGGATGAAGATCCCGAAAGCAAGACGTCAACATCATGTGGTAGAACGAATAAACATCTTCGATGGGGGCACTTGGATCATGAAGATTGTGTTAGTTTGTGTCCCCCATTGACCTCTTACCTCACGTCTTGAATCTCGGGACGAGATTCTTGTTTAGTCTGGGTGAGTTGTCACATCCCTGGTTCTGGCTTGCTCTGGGTTAGCTAGTCTTGTGTTGCATCATGTTTGAATTCAAATGAAATTTTGAAATGGGGATGTTCAAACCCTAGCAGATAATAATTTTAACTAGGTTCAATTCAAATATTTTCATTGGACCCAAAATGCCCTCCAAAAATGTTCATTATTTCTGGAAAAAGGTTAAAACCTTAATCAGAGGTCATGCACATTTTTCCAAGGCATTTATGGTTTTTGAATTAATTCATAATTGTATTTGAGTTGGAGCAAATAAATTCTATAAATATTTTTATTGCTCCAATGATCCTGGAATATTTTGTGGAGCTCTAGGGTAAACCTTATTGCATCCACAATAATTTCCAGAGAGCTGCAAAAATAATTTGGTTAAGAAACCAAATTAAAACAAAACTTCAAAATTAGAAAAGAGAAACAAAGAAAATAGAAAAGAACAGAGACTCACCTGGACCCTTACCTACCTGGCGCCACCAACCGGCCCAGCTCCTGGACGGCCCAGTGCTGTGCAGCCCAGCTGCCAGTCGTCCTCCTCCTTGGGACAGAAGGACGCCGGGCGTGTGCCCCGCGCGCGCGGCCACGTGCCCCGGCCACCTCCTGCTTCCCGCCGCTGCCCCGACACGCCCAGACGACGCCACGACACCCCTGGGTCCCTCTCTCTCTCTTCTCCCTCACTCGTCGCCCTCTCTCCCCTCCTCTGCTCTCTCTTCCCGAGCACCACCGAGCGGAGGTCGTCGCCGCCGACACCGCTCACCGCGGCCACAGCCACCTCCTCGCCCCTCCCCCGTGTCTGGAAGGTCCGGCGAGACTCCCTCTTCCTCTTCGCCGATCCACGCAAGCCAAGGATCGCCACGCCGTCGACTTCGAGCTCGCCACTTCCGCATCTACTCATCGGCCGTCGCCGTCGTTCGCGCACTGGAGGTCGTCCTCGAGCCCACTGAGCTACCCTGATGCCTCCCTGTGCGCGCCCGCTTTGACCTCCCCTCTGCCCCGGCCTCTTCTCGTACTCTAGCCGCGGTTCCACCTCCGGCCGAAGCTGTGGTCCGCCGGACATGTCACCGTCGTGGCCAGAGTTGTCGCAGCACGCGTCCAAGCACTCCTTCGCGCTCAGCAAACACCCAGGAGCCCGCATAAATCATTGGTTCCTCCCCTCGTGCACCACGGCATCAACTTCGTCGATGCCCGAACTCCGGCCGCCGCGCAAGTCCTTGCCGCCGTTGAGTTAGTCCACTGGAGCTGCTGCTTCCTGCGCCACTAGACGCGGAACACTCCGAGCTTTCCGTAGAGCCTAGCCGCACACCAAACCGTCGCCGAACGGCGATTTCCGAAGCTCGCCGCCGTGTTCTGTGGTCACCAGCGACTTATCGCCGGCGTATCTGACGTGGCATTGTCATTGGCCACTAATGACCCAGCTAACCACCCCTAGAGCCACTGCCATGTGGGCCATGTGCCTGTTTAGTTTGATTTAATTTTACATTGATTAGTTCATAACCCATCAGACCCACACGTCGGCATTGACTTTCTTTGGCGTGGTGGTCGTTGACTGGTCCCACATGTCATCCCCCCAAACCAGCCCTGTTACACTGACCCGTGGGTCCTAGCCGTCAAGTTTGACTCCGGGCGACCCTGTTGACCAGCTGACCTCACAGTGACGCAGTGCTGACGCATTAACTCCTTTTTCTGGATTTATTCTTATTCAGGAAATTCCAGAAAATATAGCAAACTTCTAAAAATCATATAAAATCAACCGTAGCTCCAAATGAAATAATTTATATATGAAAAATGATCAGAAAAATCCAATCTATCCAGCTGTACCATTTCCATGCTGGTTAGAACAACTTATGGCTGCTGTTTAGGACAAATCATATAAAGGGCATTTAAACCATCACATATGGAGTTTGAATTAGAATCTTTGATTCAAATCAACTTCATTTAATCTGGTTGCTAGTTGCATTAGCTCAAATCACATCATATTGCCATGTCACATTCATGCATCATATTGTCGCATTGCATTGATTGTGTTCTTCCTTGTTTGTCGGTGTTTGTCCCCTCTCGATAGACGTGGTTCCGACAACGTGCTCGATGACACCGATGAAGAACTATACTATCTTCAGAAGTGTCAGGCGAGCAAAACCCCCTTGTTCATTCCGATACAATCCCACTCTCTCGCTCCTGCTCTCTTTTACTGCATTAGGACAACAACGCTTCAATTGATACATGCTGCGGTAGTTGAACCCCTTTCCTCTGCATGACCTGTCATTGCCACAGTAAATAGATGAAACCCACTAGCATGAGTAGGATTTGTCTGAGCCCTGATGTGCCTACTCATTCATGCTTGTTGTCATGCTCATCGCTTAGAGTTGAGTCAGTGTCTGATTCAACGGGATGAATTGGAGGTGTGTGAACATGTCCCTCTTGTGTGTGAGCTAAGTGTGTGAACACGATTCGGTAATGGTAGCGGTGAGAGGCCATGTAGGAGTACATGGTGGGTTGTCTCATTGAAACCATCCTCGTGAACTGAGTTACGTGTTTGTGATCCATGAACAGTTACTACCACGCATTGGAATGCTTAAGTGCCCCTCTCGACTTATTAATCAACCTGATCTCTGTCCGGGAGTTGCAACTAGTTTCGGTGTCTATAGGTAGTGTTAGTAGTCTACCAAGTGGCACCCGCACAGGTGGGCTTGGGACAGACTAGGCACCATGGCACGGTGTACCAAGCGTAGATCCACCCGTGGAGGTGGGCTTGGGAACCCTGCTCACATCGTTTGGGGCCGTGAGCGACACCCCGGCTGGATCTCCTTGCGGATGGAACCCGAATAGGCGATAAACCTGGACGAGAGACTTGTGTGGTTAGTCAGGTCGTGGCCGACACCCTCGCTGGGCTTCCGCTTGAAGATTGCCGAGTACATGTCGTGTAAATGTCGATAAGTGGTGAGAGCGTGTGTGAAGAAGTACACCCCCGCAGGGTTAACATTATCTATTCGAATAGCCGTGTCCACGATAAAGGACTTGTGGGTTGCCTGTACAATTCATAGACAAGTGAAAGTGGATACTCTAAAACTCGCAAGATAAGCGTGAGTGCTATGGATGGCGTTCTCGTAGGTAGACGGGAGCAGATCCATAGTGGTGTATTGGTATGGTGAATATGTGGACTCGTGTGCGCCACCTCAAAAGAGTTACTTGCAGTCGTAGTTCAGGATAGCCACCGAGTTAAAGCTGGCTTGCTGCAGTTAAACCCCACTATCCCCTTGTTGATAATGATGCATATGTAGCTAGTTCTGATGTAAGTCTTGCTGGGTACATTTGTACTCACGTTTGCTTAATTTATGTTTTTGCAGAGAGACGTCAGTCTCGCTAGTGGACTTCGACGTTTAGCTTGATACCTCAGCTACGATCTTGAGCCCTCCTCGGGATCTGGTAGATAGTCAGGCTTCTCAGCCCTTTTTCATTTATAGTTGTCTGTACTCAGACATGTTAAGCTTCCGCATGTGCTTGTTGTTTGTATGCTCTGAATGTTGGGTCATGAGACCCATGTTTGTAATATCTCGCTCCTCGGAGCCTAATGAATAAATACTTGAGTCGTAGAGTTATGTTGTGATGCCATGTTGTATTTACACATATCGAGCATATTGTGTGTATGATTGAAATGCTTGGTATGTGTGGGATCCGACAACCTAGTTTTTTATCCTTGGTAGCCTCTATTATGGGGAAATGTAGTCTTGTGCTTCCATGAGCCATAGTAGTCCGCTACAGCCCGGTTCACCGGAGTCATGCTAGCCCAGCACTACTGCCCCGGAACACCTGACTGGTCGGCATGTGATTCACTTCGTTCATGTGTCTGTCCCTTCGGGGAAATGTCACACGGTGACATCCGGAGTCCTGCCTAGCCTGCTACAGCCCGGTTCACCGGAGTCCTGCTACCCAGTGCTACAGCCCGGATTCGCACGCTGCTGACCGACATGCTCGATGTTGATTCATGTATGCCTGTCTCCATAAGTTAGTGCCACTTTGGGTTCACGACTAGTCATGTCGGCCCGGGTTTTCTGTCATATGGATGCTAGCGACACTATCATATACGTGAGCCAAAAGGCGCAAATGGTCCCGGACCATGGTAAGGCGACACCCGTGGGAATACCGTGCGTGAGGCCGCAAAGTGATATGAGGTGTTACATGCTAGATTGGTGTGGCATTGAGTCGGGGTCCTGACACGGGAGACGTCCGAACACGCGTAGCCGCTCAGCGTCTCGACCTGAAGCCTTTCACTAAGCTCGGGGACTTTCTCCCTGACTTGGATGGATGGTGCGACATGCTGGAGTGATTGTCGATATATGACATTGTGTCCGTTTAGTTTATACTTTCTGATTGATGAAACTTTGAGTTATGCATGACGAAACTTTATTTGTGATGTAATTAAACCGTCTTCCTCAACTTGCGAAGATCACTCTAGTTAGGGCGTTTTGGGTACGATGAACTTTGTTATTTATGCTTATGATATGTTGCTTCTATTTTAGCCAAGTCTGTCTCTTTCTGTTGCTCAACTATATATGTTGCATATCATCGACCCATGTTACAATGCAGGTGCATAGATCATCGATGACGAAGAAGTGCTACGCCAGGAGTATACGACGAGTGGCCGGAGTGTCAGGCCCAGGTGTACCAGTTTCCGATTTCGGAGCGACAGCCAGTAGTTAGTTTACGTTTACGCTAGTGCGAGAGAGGGATACGAACCGACGCCTTAAGAAGTACTACATTATGTATGATGAGACATGTCATGTAACTTGTATAGCTATATCGTGATTATGATGTGACGACATGATTTGTGTTGGATGATATGATGAGACTATTATGTGTATGATATGATGAGCATATTGCATGTTTATGATATGATTAGAATACTGTATAAAACCTACAAAAACATTGCAAATACGCAGCAAAAAAAGATATGAGAAAATATAGTAGTAGCGCTCTTTAGCGCTGGACAGGAAAACGCTACTGCTAAAGCACTTAGCAGTAGCGCTGGTATGGAAAGCGCTACTGCTAAGTAGGTATAGCAGTAGCGCGTGTCAACACGCGCTACTGCTAAACGTTAGCTGTAGCGCCTTATTAGTAGCGCGGTCACCTGCGCTACTGATACACAAAATACCCGCGCTACTGCTAGGCTTTTCCCTAGTAGTGAATATATATGACAAGGTTGGCAAAATAGTAGAGTGGAAACACCCTGATCAAGTACAGTACCTGGTATGTTCTTATACAATCCTACAGAAACTGGGGCAAAGAGAAATATGGTGCTTTTAGTTTGGGAGATTCTTTCAGTTTGATTTTAAAGCAGTTCAAGATAACAGGCATGCCATAAATGGCAGTCTACTTAATCCGATGATAACAAGCGACCATGTCAATCAACAAGAACAAAAGAATGAGGCCGGGTAAACCAGCACACAGGTCTGATGCACTAACCACAAGTAGCATCACACTAACATGGACAACGAGAACATCTCGAGCGCACGCAGCCCCAACTAGAGCAGCAAAAGAGATTCCATGGCTCGATAACCTCGTGTCGCGAGCAAGGGGAAGATCAGATGAGGATATACCCCCCCCCCCAATGTTTTGTAGCTGAGGCCGAACCATGCCTTGCCGGTGATGATGGAGACGAGAGCTGGCCATCAACCTTGGGCACCAACCGATCCAGCATCCATGGCCGCGTCGTATGTTTCTTGCTCATGCCCAAGCTTCGATGGCTTACATCCAATGGAGGAGTAGAATATTATAAAAAAACTCCAACCTGGAAGTGAGTGAGTTAACGAATGAGAAACAAACAAATAAACAGAAGGCGAAAAAACCGATTAACTAAACCATGTCACTATGTTGGCAATGGAAACAGCCATGACAATGATACTAACAAATCTAGTAGTGTGCAGGTAAGAAGCAAAGAAACACGACTGCACACACTAATCAATCATAGTTATCAAAAGGCAGGTTAGAAAAATTAACTTTTAACTTAAGTAAAATGTAATTTGTAGCTCCTTTAACTATTACATAGGCAAAAGTGTAATCCTACATGGTGGCCAAAAAAATCTTGCAAATCACAAATAGTATTACATGTATCATCATTGAAAATCACACAAAATAGAGTTATATATACCAAGGAAAACCACTCTGCCATGCTTCCTACAGCATGTCCATCAGTTATACACATACACCACAAGTACCCACTCTACCATGCTCCCTACGACTTGTGGATCAGTTACTTCAGGATATGAAGGAACAACACGTGGGAGGAAGTACATGTTCATTTCAATAGACAAGAAATAGGAACACACATTAATGTTGTGATGTGGAGCATCCCTCGACTACCCGCACCGACACTCCATCATCACCTCGAGCACCGAGAGGACCGATGACAAGAGCACGTTCACGCGCCATCGAGAACGAGGTTGATTCTCTCCTCTTCGAGTTTCGTTTGGATTCGCATGAGAATTGTCTACCTCATAAAGACATGTTATGCATTCTAGGATACCAAGGAGATGATCGTGAGAAGGAGAAGGTGAAGGTTCGAGCATCCACGGAGCAAGAGAAGGAAGGAGAGGACAAGAAGAACGAAGGAAAGGAATCTCTGGACACTCCGGGTGCCCGGACGGACCTCGGGTGCCCAGACGAACAACCAAGGGGAGGGCCAAACTCCCGGAGCACCCCAGGTGCCCGGCCTCCTTCGGCTCGGGTGCCCGGCCACCACCTGGGTTGCACCCCTGCCCGCCCCAGGTGCCCGGCCCTGAGGCCCCGGGTGCTCGGCCTCCCGCCCGGCTGTCGCCTGGGCTGCACCCCGGGTGCCCGGTTTGTGGCCCCGGGTGCCTGGCCCCTCCCGCACCCCGCTCCATCCCTGACCGGGTGCCCGGGCCTTGGACCCACGGGTGCCCGGTCGTGGCCGCCCAGCCTCCTACACCGACCCCGGGTGCCCGGGCTTAGGACCCCGAGTGCCCGGTCCTCCCATCGTCGGGTCCTTGACCGGTCCGGGTGCCCGGTCGCCTTTGCACCGGGTGCCCGGACCCCTCCGAGGGCCTGCGTGCCTTGTTAGTTTTTTACCCTTGTATCCCTCTCCCCTCTCCCAACTCGTCCCTAGGCTATATAAACTCTTTCCCTAGCTCTTTTGGAGGGTTGGCAAAGTATTTAGAACACAAAAGAGGGCTTTGCTCATCTTCCTCCTCTAGGAGATCTAGACCTCCTCTTGGAGAAGCTCCTCTTGGAGATCAAGCCCTCCTCTTGGAGAAGATCCTCTTGGATGCAAGACCTCACCTAGTGGGAAGAACTTTTACCCTAGTGCTATTTTCCTTGAATTGTTCATGTAATCTTGTGGATCTCATGTGTGCTACTCTAGTGGATGTGATATTTGGGTTTGTTTGAGTGCTTTGTGCCTTGTGTTCTTGAGTGTTCATCCTCTTTTCCCCCTCCAAGTGTGAAAATATCCCCTCTAGGGTTTCACCCTACAACATCTTGGTATCATGAGCAAGGTTGATTCACATCTTGGTATCATGAGCAAGGTTGATTCACATCTTGGAGTCCCATCCCCCCATTTGCTAGCTTTGATTTTGTTGTTTTTCGTCCAATTTCGAAAATTCCCCACAAAAATAGCACCAAAAAATTTTCTTGCAATTTGTTGGATCTTGTGAGATTTGGTTGTTTTGGTTCATGGATTTGATGTTTGGCAAGTGGATCTAGCCCCTCCCCAACAATCCCCACCCTTCCCACCATGAAATCCATCGAATTTTGCTTTTCCCCCAAAATTTCCGCCCAAATCGTCGACCACCGGGTGCCCGCACCTCGAACCACCGGGCACCCGCACCCCTGGGCCATTTCCTCCTGACCACCCCGGGCACCCGCACCTCCACCACGGGTGCCCGCACTTTAATCAGCCCAACTACAATACCAATTTGACCATAACTTCCACCTCCCAAGTCTGTTTTTGTGTTCTTTAGCTCGTTTGGATGCTCTTGACATCCATCATCCACTCATATCATTACCACCACAATTAGCCTCCATCCAAAAAATCATCACAAAAACACCCACCTTCCGCATTTGACCGATTTTGAGTTGCAATTTCCGTTACCTAAGGTGTTTTGGCTACTTAGGAGTGTGTGACATCATCATCACCTCGGAGTCATCTTCACCGCTAACCGTAAGAAAGGATGGTAACCTCGACGACACTTACCTTTGCTTTTGCGTCAATAACCCGAGCCATTCTGCGTCGCTTACCCATCAAGACTAGCTTTTAGTCCTTCGTGTTAGGCTGGAGTTGTGCTGAACTTCTTGTGAATTGTGGTGGTTTTCAGTAATGAAAATCGGAAGGGGCAAGCCCTTCTTTGATCAAAAAAATAAAAATTGTCCTTATATATTCATCAGTCTTGCTATAAGTCGCAGTAGATGCTATATAGGTCCGTCGGATCTTACATCAAGATCCGTACTTTCAGATTTTCTTTTTTCTCTCTTAAATCTCAGTCGAGTGAGACATAGCCACGCCATTAAACAGAGGCTCGGGCGCAATTAATGGAGACCTTGGGAGAGAGGTGGACGGCAGATGGAGGTCAAAAGGGCTCACCTCCCAATAAGCACGCGCAGGGGTCTGATCGCACGCCTCTCGTACTCAAATAGCTACCCTGCACGACGCCTCCTAGCTAATAAAAAATGGGGACGCGTGGCGGCACGTAAATGGTACTAGTAAGTAGAACGCCCACGGTTTCAATAATACTTGTGTTTCCGATTGTAACGTGGCAGCACTTGTTCCAAAATGACTTTGTTCATTGTTAATGTGTGCGCCTTCGCAAATCGGACTGCAAATTTACCACAGCATGTTGGTGCCATGTCATGGCACCAAGACAAGTTTCATTATTTTCATGCATGTTTTGGATTTACAGGAATTAAAAAACTAAGTTTCTCAATGTTTCCAACCCAGCCACGATGCCCAGAATTTTGAATTTCATTCCCATTTCTTGCATGGAACCTAGAAATTTACCCGAGGACACACATGTGATTTTTCAACCACCTTTGGTGCACTGGAACATGTGCTTGTATTTCGAATTTGAATTATGCACACAAAGGTGACACGTTCCCTCCGAGAACCACGAGCCTTCTTGAGAGAAGCTCCGATTTGCAAGAAGCTTATACCAAAATTTGTTCCTATTCGGCCAAATTTTTTACCACGGCATGGTACTACCATGACATGAAACCATGCCAAGTTTCATGATTTTAAAACAAATTTTCTCAATGTTCTCGACCGAGCCACGATGCCCAGATGTTTGAATCTTATTCTCATTTTTTGCATGGGAGTAGAAATTCACTCGAGGACACAAATGTGATTTTTCAACCAAATGTGGTGCACAGGAGCACGTGCTTGTAGTTCAAATTTGAATTATGCACATTAAATGACCAAAAACTCAATTAATGTGTAAATAAGGCCAAACGAAGCCGGAATAATTCCAAAATTTAACAGGGCACTCATGTAGTTCTATGTTGCCTTTGTAAATAAACTCAAGGGGCACAATGTATATCGTTTTGCACTCAAAGGTGACATCGTTCCCTCTCGTAACCACGAGCCTTCTTGAGAGAAGCTTGGTTTGCAAGAAGCTTATACCAAAATATGTTCCTATTCGGCCATTTTTTACCACAACATGGTAGTACCATGACATGACATCCATGCCAAGTTTCATGATTTTCAGACGTGTTTTGGATTTACAAGAATTTTAAAACCAAGTTTCTCAATGTTCTCGGCTGAGCCACGATGCCCAGATGTTTTAATTTTATTCTCATTTCTTGCATGGGACCTAGAAATTCACCCGAGGACACAAATGTGATTTTTCAACCAACTTTGGTGCACGAGAGCATGTGCTTGTAGTTCAAATTTGACTTATGCACATTAAATGACCAGAAACTCAATTAATGTATAAAAAACAACAAACGAACCCGGAATAATTCCAAAATTTAACATGGCACTAATGTAGTTCTATGTTGCCTTTGTTAAGAAACTCAAGGGGGGGGCAGCGTATATCGTTTCACACTCAAAGGTGGCACGTTGCCTCTTAGAACCTCGATCTTCCAATTCTGCCCAATTTTTTACCTCAACATGTTAGTGCCATGACATGATACCATGCCAAGTTTCAGGATTTCCAGCCTAGTTTTGGATTTACATGAATTTAAAATCTAAGTTTCTCGATGTTCTCGGCAGAGTCATGACGCCTTGAGATGTTTGAATTTCATTCTCATTTCTTCCATGGGACCAAGAAATTCAACCAAGGACACACATGTGATTTTTCAACCCACTTTGGTGCACCGGAGCATGTGCATGCAATTCATATTTAGATTATGCACATTAAAAGTCCATAAACTCAATTAATGTATAAAAGGCCAAATGAACCCGAAATAATTCCAAAATTTAACAGGGCACTCATATAGTTCTATGTTGCCTCTGTAAATAAAATCAGGGGGGAGGCAGCGTATATCGGTTCACACACAAAGGTGACACGTTCCCTCTCGGAACCACGAGGCTTGTTGAGAGAATCTCCGGTTTTGCAAGAGGCTTATACCAAAACTTGTCCCAATTCAGCCAAAAATTATACGTATGAAAACAGGGTTTAGATTATCCCGAACATCTCGCTACCTAGACCAATAATGTACTATGATTTGAATTCAACATAAAATGGATACAGATATTTGAATTGGAGAGCGTATGGTACATGTAGTTCATACTGAAATATGATTACTGCTATATGCATGTCTTTTTGTTATGAAGATAATATTTAAATTATTGTATAACTTCACAACAATCGTATTCAAATAAGGAAAATTGATTCAAATTTAGTCCATATGGTAGACGACAATATATATGTTCACATGGTGGAGTAAAATGTTCATATATGATGGAAGGTAAAAATGTACGACTACATCAATTATAAACCGCAAGGTCACCTAATGATATATTCGAATTCAACATAACGTGGATTCAAAAATTGAAATTCGAGATCATGGCATCTGTAATCATATAAAAGGGACATTACTCTTTCTTTGGTGGAAATTGATTTGTTTTTATTGTTGTTGAGGGAAGTGCGAATCGATTTGGTATTGTGCAGGGTAATCTTGTTCTCCCGATTTTTTTTACATTTTTCTTGTAGTTTTTTCAATGGCATCTATAGCAATATAGTAAAAGGGCACATGACTCTCTTGTGTCTTGTATGATTTTTTTTACACATTAAGTTTGTTCTGCCGAACAAGGAATCTGCACCTTGTTATCCTGAAATTTTCAAGCTCGAGTATCTTTTGTCTCACCTGCTTTGAAACTCCCGCTTCTTCAACCCGCGCCCCGCCTTGTTATCCCGAATTTTGGACGTGCGCGAGAACTCCCTCCTCATCCAAAATTGCTCCCGCAGCCCACACACGCCCTTCTACCCCTCAGCCGGAAATGAAGCTCCACGTCGCGGTGTCAAAACCGGTGGGGGTACGCTGGTAACTTACCCTACATTTCGGACAAGCGCGTCCCTAAGCTTGGCTCCCCCCTCCCCCTTCGCCCCCCCCCCCCCACCCCCACCCCCATTCGTACACCGAGGCCGCCAAAACCCGCGAAACCCCATGCTCCTCCGTTGGCCTCCCGACCGCCGCCCAGCCGGAGACTCTTCCCCGACTACGTCGTCCACCGCAACAGCTCGCCGTCCCTCATCCACCGCACCGGATGAGGATCCGTTGTCGATCTCGCCGTCCCGCCGGATCAGCCGCCCCATCCTCCACCTCCAAGGAGCTGCCCCGACGTTCGCCTCGTCTATCACGCCACCTCAATCCCCACAGCGCCGTCTTGACCTGCCCCACCAGAACCGCAGCACCCTCACCAATTCCTCCGATGAAGCCGAGGCCAACTCGGCGCCACCAAGGAGGTTCTACACTCACCGCTACATTTTATCTTTTATTTGATCTCACGGGGATGCCGGTGCTCGATACCGAGCAGACATGGCGTCTCCATCAACGGCGCCGTCGCCGGCCACATCATCCACGGCGTCTCTCCCCCATGTCGTTGCTTCCTCGGCGGCGACTTCCACAACGGCACTAGCTGCAGCTGCTCCGGCTCTCGCTCGTCTTTGCGGCTCTGTTCTTGTTGTTGGTCGCTTCTTGCTGCTCCTGCTTTCGCTTCGTCTTTGCTGCTCTGCTCTTGCTCTCGCTTGCTACTCTTTGCTGCTGCCACGACCTCCTCCGGCCTACAAGTAGCTGCTTTAGCACTCGCTTCATGGTGCTCTTGCATCGACTTGCTCTCTGCTAATGCGTTCCCTGCTCGAGCGTCTGCTAATTTAGATCACTGCTTCTCTGTTACTAGTGCTCGAACGCCCTAAACATCTATTGCAATGCTCTGTTACTAGTTCAAACAGTTTCGACAGTAAAATTCAGTTTCGTCTGTGAAGTTCATTTTATTCAGTTAAGTTCAGAGTGAACAGTACTTACAACATCTGTCGGAGCGGCCGTGGCGCGGCTGATGCGTTTTACATCTAGCACTTTTTGGTGATGTATTTTACATCATCTATTGCAGATGATATTAGGGTCCCACTTCAGATTAAAGTTGTTTGTGTTGTCATGCTTCAGCCTCGTCGCCGTACACCTTAGCGGAGCTGCTCCAACAACGGAACTGTCCATCATAGCGGAGCAGTACCCTCGGCGCCGTTTCCAGAGGCCTCGGATCTTCTTCCCCGCCTCCGACAGTCACACTAGCATCATCACCATCCTCCACGTCCAACCCAATGATGTTGAGGTCCACAAGGCTATGCCAAAGAGGTTGTACACTCATCGCATCACTTTGTTTCTCCATTCCTCTGTTCTTCCAATTCATGTGAGCCAATCACCTAGGTTGACTGAAATCCTATGTTTCCAAATGCTCTGTTTTGCACGTGCATTCCTATCCTATTCCTGTGTTTTTCCTGTCCCTGGGTTTATAGAATCCTCCTATTCTAAGGAGCCCTTACAGATTTACTTCATTTTCAGATTGGCGTCAAAGAAAACTCTGTGTGTTATGTCATGCTCCTGCCGTGTCGTCATCCACCCCACCTGAGGTGCACCATCGACAGAAGCGTTCACTGCAGCAGAGATCCCCCCTGCATACTTTCTTTCGCCACCTCAGATCATCTTCCCCGTTGCCGGCAGCCATGCCAACTACATTACCATCATCGACTAAGCAGATGAACCTGAGGACTAGACAGTTCCGGAAGAGAGGTCGCAGTCTTTCGTGTTCGCTTACGTTATACATCGGTTATTATTACCTGCTACTTTATCGTTCAATCTTGAGTTTTGAATTGCCCATGGGTCTCATATCGAGCCAGCAACGAATAATATCTGTCTACTATCCGGTTCATCTGGGGTCTTCTATGTGGTTCATGTTGGGTGGGCAACAAACAATAGATGACCCATTGTCTATCTTTTTAATCTGAAGCTATAATCTATCTACTCTCATTAGTTTTAGATCATCCACTCGTTTGCTACCATCAGTCTTGATTTTTGCATGCACCCCTTAGGCCTAAATCTAACTATTTTTTTTATTATGCATGTCAGATATTGTACACAATCATACTGAACATGTAGAGAAAAAGAGAAGACCATTGCGTGCGAATATAATTCATGCAGACGCTGCTCCATGGTGGGCGAAGTGCCCCCCCCCCCCCCTCTCCTCCATTTCCAGATTGTATTCCAGAGGAAGATAACTGTTTAGATGGAGATTCAGAAGGAGCCGACCATGCCTGTTTACCACCTGAGGTGTTTGCTCTAACCTGGCATGTTGATGTTGGTCATATCATGCATATGGCGCTTTGCATTGCTTACATTATACATCTTATATGCCATCAGCTTAGTTTAGATTTGCTTTGTGTGAATGCCACCTGTTTGGTTTCTATATCATACTCCCACCATTCCTAAATATTTGTATTTTTAGAGATTTCAACAAGTGACTACATACGGAACAAAATGAGTGAATCTACACTCTAAAATATGTCTATATACATCCGTATGTGGTAGTCCATTTGAAATCTCTAAAAAGACAAATATTTAGGAACGGATGGAGTATATGGGAATTATGCAATGCCATCTTCTTTAGCCAGGCATCATATACGTGAATCATGCAATGCCATCCTGTTTAGCCACCATCGATATGTGAATTGTATCGTGCCATATTTTTTTCCATAATGCATTCCATTTGTCAACAATGTTTATACATTCATCTACTCTTCACGCATCAGCCATTTGAGTCGGTCATGGGAAAATCTGAGTGAAAACAAGGTCTTCTCGAGCATCGGTGCTACACTGTCGATGTAGATTTTTTGTTGGTTACATATAGCTCCTCGAGAGGAGGATTCAAGAGAGATGACCAACAGATCCCCGAGGTGCATGCTCTAACTTGGCTAGGTTATATTGCTCATATCATGCATATGGTGTCTTGCATTGCCATGCCATCTGCTTAGATTAGACATGCTTTGTGTGAATGCCTCTTGTTTGCTTTCTATACCAGATATGTGAATTATGCAATGCCATGTTTTTCAGCAAGTTATCATATATGTGAATTATGCACCGCCATGGAGCCAGGCATCATATATGTGAATTATCTCATGCCATCTCTTTTTTCATTACGTATTCCATTTGTCGACAATCTGTGTATATTGAACTACTCTTCATGTGTATCAGCCATTTGAGCCAGTTATGGAAAAATCTGGAGTGAAAACAAGGTCTTCAGAAAGGTGCAATGGTACTGTTGAAGCATATATCTCGATGGTTACTGAGGAGCTCCTCAGAGGAGGATTCGTAGATGTATGACCAGTCCTATATCCCACTTGAGGTGTATGCTCTAAGTTGCAATGTTTATATTTCTCATATGATGCATATGGTGTCTTGCATTGCTTAGTTTAGACATCATATGCACAATATTGAATTCTATCTGCTAAGTTTAGAGATCACACATGCGAGTGCCAGCTGCTTAGTATATGAATCAATTATGTCAATTATATCATGCCATCGTGTATACTTAGACAACATGTATGTGAATTATTTCATCCCAACCTATTTTAGAAAGACATCATATAGTTTTGTCATGTCATCCTGCTTAGGTACTCATCATATGTTGAATTATGCCATTATATCCTGTTAAGTTATCCATCATATATCTGAAACTGTGTCATGCTATCCTGTTTAGTTAGGCATCATATATGTGAAATTGTGTCATGTTGTCATGTTTGGTTAGACAACATATATGTGAATTACCACATCATCTATCATACAATGTCTCAGACATTCAATTTCTTTTCTTGTTTATCAACCATTTGAATTGGAGGGGTGATGGCAGTATCTAAGGGAGCAAAACCCGTTCTTCACAAAAGACAAGTGCTACTCGTCGATGCAGATAGAACCATGGTTGTACTTGGCCCACAAACTAGCCCCACCACACATAATCGAGACTCTTCCAGATTGCACACTTACACCGTTGGGCGGAAGAACCAGCTACAACCCATCTAACCGCAACCCCAGCGGATAGTAACCCACTTATAGTTGACAAAGCACCATGTCCACCACAGAGTACCCCACACGAGCAGTTTGTAAAGCTACTGCAGTGCCCAAAGCACGAAGACCACCATAGCTAACCCAAACTCCACGTTTAAAGCGTAAGAGCAACTGTTCTCGTGTCGATTCCGTAGCTATGGTCCATACTCCTTTTCTGTTGCATCACCGTATTTACTCATACCAACTACTTCCGAATTTGAAGGATCCAATTGAAACTCCAATGGCGCAATGTATGTTTTAAACCTATTTCTTTAACTGGATTGCTGTTCTAACTTCTTGCTCTATGTTGATTTCAGTTTAAGTTGTATAAACAGTTATGTTCTCATGTGATGCACATTACAAGTGCTACCAATGTTGTGTAGTTTCTCACACTTATATTCTGTCTATGCTGTTGTGTCTTCAAAATATATGAGTTGAACTGTGTCTTTATCTTGATTAGGGAACATAAACTAGAATGATATGGACAATACAGTGACCATAGTACATAGATATATGTTTGTTTCATGCTGTTATCCTGTCCACCTTACTCTTGAACGGTTTACCAAAATGAGTTTGGTATACTACAAGCTAAACTCTGTGATGTGTCTCGCTTGTTTCTCTTGTAGTATGCAAACAGAATATTGGAGAAGAGCACCCACTATGCAATGGTAGAGAAAGTAATGCAGATAAGGTTCAAGATAGTAAGACAACCCTGTTGGTCTCCAAGAAAGGTGATAAAACGATCTTGTAGACAAGTGAGAAAACCCGGCGATCCTGCGTTGATGTAGTGTTCTAGTTATCGCCAAGCATTGGCACAAGCTCTTCGAACTCGCTGCCTGAATCACTTCGGCTTCTTCAGTCTCAGCTACAAGCTGAAAGGCATTAGTTAGTTCTGCTGCGGCAAGAAGCCGAAGGACTGAGGAAGTCCCTGCAGAATTCAGATGCATACTTTCTTGTGCAATAGCAAGTGCTGGAGGATTTAAGCGCCAAACAAGAGAAAGTTAATAAGCTTGCTAAGCATCTTGCCAGCATTATGGGTACCCAGGATATTGTTTCTTCAACTCTTCAAGTGGTTTCAGTTCTGGACTTGTTTTGTCACAAGCGTTTATATGTTGTTGTGTTCCCTATATTTGCACTGGTGGTGAACTTTGATGCCCAGTGGATGTAATATGTGTAATAGCCGTGATAGCCTAGCATAAGTTGCTTGCTTATTTATTTCCTTGTTGTCTTGTTTATTTGTTTGCTTGTAGTCAGTGCAGTTCTTTTTCCGCGGTTTGCTAGTAGCTGCAATAACTATTTTTTAAAACTAGGCCACAATAACCATGGGCTAATATTTATTGTAGTGACACTAGGCCTCGTACGGGCCGTAGAAACAGTGGGCCTTCTACGGGCCGTAGAAATAGTAGGCTTTCTACGGGCCGTAGAAACATTGGGCCTTCTACGGGCCGTAGACTACGGGCCGTATCATCAATGGGCCTTATACGGGTCGTATGATCGATTGGCCAAACATGGGCCAATAACAGGCCGCATTATGGCCGTAAACGGGCTAGAGTTGGAATCGTCTGTTCATGGGCCGACCATAACGGGCCATCGTTAATAGGTTGTATTTGATGACGCTATGAAAACGGCCCAATGTATTAACGGACCACAAACGGGCCGATCAGAATTCACAGTGAATTTGGCCCACAAGTAGAAAATGACAAAGAACAGCCGTAAGTAAACGAATGCTCAAATGAGCCCAAGAATAAATGGGCTCGAGAAGGCCGAAGATAACATGGGCTGGAAACGGCACAATGAATAACGGGCCCTTAATGGGTATAAAGTGATACATGTTCATTACGGGCCGCCACCACCGGCCGTTAATGGGTCTAAAGTGATACACTGTTCATTGCAGGCCAGTTTCACCACGGGCCGTTAATAGGCCAAGAGTTACATAGGGCCTCATATGGGCCGAAAGACGTCATGGGCCAGAAGTGAAAACGGGCTGGAATCATATTGGATGGCCCAGATGACGCTACTGGGTCTAATTCGGATAGCGTAACGGGCCTTGGGTTAGCGGGCTGTAAATGGGCTATATGTGAACATGCCGTTAACAGGCTTTCCATGGGCCGGCCCGTCACCTTTTGACCAAGTCAAACGGGCCGGCCTTGTCACAGGAATGGGCCTCTGTTGGGCCGTGCCACGTGTCGACATATCATAGGCGCCTTCTGTCCAATGAGTGGATGACATATGTCCCAACAATGAGCCGACACGTGTTTCCTCCAGGCAATGATGATTTTACACGTGGAAAATCCCCATTGGTCGGGGATGTTAACGGGTTATCGGATCCAAAACCCGACCCGGTAGCTTAATGGCGTTCCGTTACGGTGGATGCCACGTGTCGGTCACCCTTGACGAAAGCACTTCGCGTGACGCCGCGATTTATCGTCATGGAAGTGGACACTTCCGTGATGATAATTTTGGTAATGTCATGGGACACTTCTACGACAAAGACAGGTATGACTATCTTGATTCTGTCATAAATTTGTCATGGATGTACATGCATGACAAAAAACGCGACCTATTGTGACAAACACGTATCATCACGGAAGTGTATTTTTTTGTAGTGTAATGTCTTGCAACAAGATGGCAATGCATAATTCACATATATGGTAATTAGACACTGAACAGGTGGCATTCACACAAAGCATGTCTAAACTAATCAAATGACATAGCAATGCGAGACACCATACGCACGATATGAGCAACATAACCCTGCCAAGTTAGAGCATACACCTCGGGAGGGAATATGACTGGTCATCTGTCTCTGAATCCTCCTCTGAGGGGCTATCCGTAACCAGCAAGATATGAGCTTCATCAAATAGCATAGTCTGGTGTGAAGACCTTGTTTTCACTCCAGAATTTGCCATCACCGTGTCAAATGGCTGATGCACACGAAGAGCAGTTGAATGTACTAACATTGTTGACAAATGTAATATGTAACGCAGAAAAAGGATTGCCTGATATAATTTACATATAAGATGACTGGCTAAGCAGGATGGCATTGCAAAATTCACATATGTGATGCCTGGCTAAACTAGATGGTGTTGCATAATTCACATAAACGATGAATAAACTAAACAGATGGCATTCACACAAAGGATGTCTAAACTAAGCAGATGACATATTTGATGTATAAAGTAAGCAATGCAAGACACCATATGCATGATATAACCAACATCGGCATGCCAAGTTAGAGCGAAGACCTCAGGGGGTAAATACGAGTTGTCTTCTCCTTCTGAATCCCCCTCAGAACAGATATATTCCTCTCGATTACAATCTGAAATGCGTGGAGGTGGGCTGCCTTTGCGCCTACCATGGAGCGACGTCTGCATGAAATTTTATTGCCACGCAAGGCTCGTCTCTTTTGCTCTACATGTTCAGTTCCATTGTTTACAATAATTGTCATGCATAGGAATTATTCATAGTGAGATTATGTAAGGAGTGCATGCGTAAATCCAGAGTGATGGTAGCAACCTGTGGATAGACCCAAAACCAATAATAGCAGGTATAATGGCTTCAGTTAAAAAATACAGATAATGGCTTCTTTATCGCTTGTTTCCCACCCAACATGATACTCATAGTAGACACCGCGATTAACCGGATAGTAGATAGATATTATTGATAGCGGCCCCGATATGTACCGCACAACCATTTAAAACTCAAGTTTGACCATTAGTTTGGAGCCGACTCGAGTCTAATCGGTGAACAGGACGATAAAGTAGCATCTAATATTGCGATGCATAACGTAGCGGAACCACGAAAGAGTGCGACCTCTCTTGCGTGCTGCCTAGTCCTCGAGGTCATCTTCTCGGTTGATGATGGTAATGCAGTTTTCATGGCTGCCAAGGGAAGAAGATCTGAGGCGGCGAAGACAGTCTGGAGGCGGATCCTCATTGTGCTAGACCCTTCTGTAGCTGGAGCAGCTGAGCTGGGGTGGACGACGGCGCAGCAGGAGCGGGACAAACCACGCAAGGTTTTCTTTGACAACTATCTGTAAGAGAAGTAATTCTGTAAGTGCTTGTTTGAATTGGGGGATTCCAACAATGCAGGGATAGGAAATAGACAGGAATAGGATTGGAATGCATGTGCAAAACAGAGAATTTAAAAACACAGGATTTCTGCCAATCTGGGTGTTTGATTCACAACGATTGGATCATGGTGAGATTAAGTCAAACCACAAGAAAATGTACGGTTATAATGCTATTATGCTACTATCTCTTAGTCTTCTGCTTCATGAATAGGAATTTGAAAAGGAGGACACGTGAAAATTAATTCCTATGTTTTTTCTTTCAAGGAGACACTAAAGGAACAAATCTGTGTGCTCAGTGGACAATATATATAACATGTAGAGTAAAAAAGAGATGCAACAAGTGTACAACCTCTTTGGTGAAGCCATGTCGATCTCAGCGTGATTGGGTTGGCCGGTGAGGATGCTCCGCCGACTTTCTTTGTCGGAGGAGGGGAAGAAGATCTTTGGCGTCTGGAGATGGAGCCCGAGGTACTGCTCCGCTGTGATGGAGGGTTTCGTCGTTGGAGCAGCTCCGGTGAGTTGTACGACGCCGACGTTGGACAAGAGAGACAACTAACAACGTTAACCTGAGTGGAATTCTAATAGCATATCCAATACATGATGTAAAATACATAACCACAAAGTGCCAGATGTAAAATACATCAGCCGCTCATCTCTGAACTTAACTGTCAAAACTGAACTTAACTGTCGAAACTGAACTTAACTGTCGAAACTGAATTTTGCTGTCGAAACTGAATTTTGTCAGCCGGTTGAACGCACTAGCAAGGTGAGGCTACACGTCGGTCGATCGACTTTTTCATCTTCGTCGGCCGATTTCGCAGCCGTTGGATACGAAATCAAGGGCCTGCGGTTCATCTTCAACCTCCATCCCCCTGAGCCGCCAGCCACCACCGGCCAAACAGTAGCCCCCCGTCGCCCACGGCCGGCGGTGCGCCGCCCCACCCGCCCCGAAAACACTCCCCACCACCGGTCCGCCGCCGCCCCGGCCATCCCTCTAGGCCCCCACGTGCCGAGCTTTTTCTCCGGCGATCCCCACGCCACCGCCCCGCCAACGCCCCGCCAACGCCGCCACCACCGCCCCATCCTGAACCCTAAGATAGATAGTGGGTACCTCTCCGTGAGCCCCCCCCCTCACAAGGCTGGTTCTTCCTTCACCTGGCGAGCCCCCCACCCCACCCTGAAAATCGATCGACCCAAAAGTCGATTCAACGATCAAGTGTAGCTAAATTGGAGCATCATCGCAAGCAAGAGCAAGAGCAAGAGCGAGAGCAGCAGCGAAAGCAAGAGCAATAGCAAGAGCAGAACAGTGGGGACCGAGAGCAAGAGCAGAGCAGCATGAAGCGAGAGCTAAAGCAGCAGCAGCTCCTCATCGATGTGGACGTCGCCACCGAGGGAGCGACGCCGTGGAGTAAGTGGCCGGCGACGCCGCCGTGGATGGAGCCGCGCCGTGTCGGCTCGGGACCCAGCGCCGGCAGCACCGTGAGATCGAATCAAGAAGAAAATGCGGCGATTAGTGTACAACCTCTTTGGTGGCGCCGATTAGGCCGCAGCTTCATCCGAGGAAACGGTGATGATGATGCTCTTCCGGTGGTGCAGGTGAAGATGGCGGTGTGGGAATGGAGGTGGCGCGAAAGACGAGGGGAACGTCGGGGCAGCTCCTTGGAGGTGGAGGACGGGGTGGTTGAACCGGCGGGACGATGAGATCGACGACGGATCCTCATCCGGTACGGTGGATGAGGGACGTCGAGGTGTTGCTGTGGACGACATCGTCGGGGAAGAGGCTCCGGCTGGGTGGCGGACGGAGCAGGGTGTGGGGTTTCGTCGCGGGTTTTCGCGGCCTCGATGTACGAATGGGTGGGCGGATGGGATGGCAGTGGGGAACCATGGCTTGGAGACGCGCTTGTCCGAAATGTGGGGTAAGTTACGAAAGTACCCCCCCGCCGATTTGAGGCGGTTCTTTCGGTTCAGGGGTACCACGGGCATTTCGCGTTTCGGGATTTCGCAGGAGGTGGGAGTTTTCGCGCGCGTTGTAATTTCGGAATAGCAAGGTGCAGGTTGAGATGGAGGGAGTTGTCGGAGCACAACGAGACAAAGATATATCTTAAATATTTCGGCTAACAAGGCGCTGGTTGAAATTCGGACAAGCCTAACGTGTAATCGTACCAAATCAATGCGCACTACAAATGTCATTCAAAACTTTGAAGTCATGTTATGTTCAATTAAAATATTCCGCCACGTGTATAATGCATGCAACCTACTACTCAAATGAACATTTTAGTGCATTCCAAACGATATACTACCGCTTCAATATGAACTAAATTTGAATTCGTTTCTCTATTTGAATAAGATCTACAAGAATGATTGTTGTGAAGTCAAAGCATTTGAATTCGCTTTCTCTGCTTTTAGTAAGATCTACAATCATCATTATTGTCAAGTTAAACCATCGTTTGTGTATTATCTTCACATCACACCACATGATTAGTCTCGAGTTACATATGAACTATGTGTACTATATGAACTCGAACTAGATTTTTTGAACCCACTTTATTTTGATTTCAAATCACATTACATTTCTAGCTCTAGCTAGATCTTCATAATCTAAACCATGTCTCATATGTATAATGTGTTTATCACATTATGTATGGTGCCCCGCCCCCTACGCCTACAAGTATTTAGATGTGAGTTGCAAACACCACACATTACCACTCAAATAAAATGTGAGAATGTTCAATATATAGTATTGTTTAGATTGTTCGATATTTAGTTGTAAGCTGCAAACGCCACACATTATCACAAATTCAAATAAAATGTGAGATTGTTTGATGTATAGTATGGTTTAGATTGTTCGACATTTAGTTGTGAGTTGCAAATGTCATGCATTATCACATTTTGGTATAACACGTGCACAGCACGTGTATCACCATTGTATTCATGCATGCAATGTTTAAAACACTATGATATCCTGTTCAAATATATGAATCCGCTTTCATATCAAATTATGATCTTTGTTAGTCTCTTACACCCACACAATCCTCTAACCTTTGTAGCTACCACTAACTTTCTCTCGTGTATGCACACGCCCTCCTCCCCCTCCCCCTCCCTCGGCATTCTATCCAACGGGCCCATTCTTTTTTTCTTTAGGTCGCTCTCCCGTAGTCTCCACAACTCCTTTCCGACACACACCGATCGATAAACCTCTCCAAATGATGCCTGCCTACAACATACACACACACCTTCAATCTCCTCCTTTATGTGTCCTTGCCTCGTGTCTCTCATACGGTCGACACACGTGTAAACTCTCGCCTCTTTTCATCGATCTCACAACAAAGACACTCCTCCCCTATCTAGCTAGTAGTTGGGCCTCTCGCACCACCTCCTAGCTCCATTCTCTCCGCTCTATCCGTCTCACTGGGCCTTATTTGCCTCTAACAAATGGACGACACCGACCGGTCTCTCGTTATACATATAGCTAGCTAGGTCCTTATAACTCGTTTTTACCCACACGCCGATCGATCTACCTCATTAGTTGTGTCTCTCCTTCCTCCGACAAACAACAATTGATCTACCGATCTAGTTAGGTTTGCTTACCAAACACATGGTTCCCCTTCATCATCCATGGATGCGCCCCTGACAGATCCATCACGCACAGCACACACATAAACACATCCCCACTCTTATTGATAACATTGCAGTTCCACCCTCAGTTTGTCTAGTAGGCCTCTCCCACCATCTCCGAGAAGCAACTCCATCACCCATCCAAAGCACTCTACCCCTGTCCTCCCTCTCCCTCCCTCTCTCTCTCTCTCTCTCTCTCTGTCCCATCATATTTCCGTCCTTCGCTTATGTATGGATGTCGACCGATCTCCCTCAAGACATAGCTGGGTCTCTCCTTCTCAACACATATACGAAGTCGCTCTACCTCTATAGTTAGGCCTCTCCCTACCCCTCCCCCACACCCTCCCCCCCCCCCACACACACACACCGATACATCGAGCGCCTATTCATGTCTCCCCGCCACACACAAACTTGACATGTGCCCTCTAATCGCCCAAAGAGGCTGGCCGCCTATATCTTTGACTTGCACACACACAAAATTTCGATGGCTCTCTTCATCGACCTCGCACCCACCCACTTGATCCTCTCTTTGACTCTATCGATAGCTACGACCCCTCCCTCTCTTCTCGTGGATTGACCGACCCTCTATGTATGATATGGATAGGCCTCCATTTCACACACATTGCATGCAAAATTTTGTTTCAGATGTCATCGACACATATTCCCACAAATAATTCACGAAATCAACCCCCCACCCCAAAACAAAAAACACTCACGAACGCGGTTTGTATCTCTCACACACACCCACGTAGGTGGGGGGGCGGCAGGAAGAGAAGAGGTGCATGCACGCAAGACGCATCTCTGCCTCTTTCCCAACCACACCCACGCTGGTACACGGTGGAGCTCAATTATGTATTTAAAAAGGCAGCCCACGTGGTAATTTGGCACGTCTTTGGTTGTCCACTTGGTGGAGAGAGGATCGTCTACCACGGGTGAACAAACAAATTGCGACTTGACGTGTTATGTTAAAAAAAGAGGCAAACCATGTGGGGCCTACCTTAGAGGAAAGACTTTTGATGTGTCTCGTCAACTCGCAGAATGAGGAGAAGCTTGCTTAGTACGCCGTCTCCCCCGCCCACGGGCGCGGTGGCTCGCAGGATGAGGTGAAGCTTGCTCCGCCTTACGCCCGCTCCCTCGCCCATGCGCGCGGTGGCTCGCAGGACGAGGAGAAAAATTTACTACTCCCTCCGTTTACTCCTCGTCCCTACTACCTTGGTTATAGAGATTATATCATATTGTTTGGAATATATATGTCCTTTAGTAGATTTCAATATGAACTACTAGTACATACTCCAAACACTGATGTATATAGACGTATTTTAGAGTGTAGATTCACTCATTTTGCTCCGTATGTAGCACTCTCCCTCGCCCTCGACCCTGCATACGTGGTGGACGTGCAGCAATTCATTCGGTCTCATATAGCCGTAACGATATATACTGCACTACCATTATTGCTCGACTTCCCGAAGAGGCGAAGAGCCAATCGCAAGGTTAATATTTTGGAGATGCCAAGCGCAAGGTTATAGGAGAACGAGTAGTAGGTGTCGCGTCATTTATAAATAAAGTTTTTTTTCAGTGGCACATACGCAATATGATAGGTTCATATGGAGAGAAAAGGAAACCGCTCCACTATATACATAGTCAGGACGGGCCAGCCTACACGGTTGCTTGCTGGGGTTGCTCTCTTCACACTCTCTCGCACAAAACGACCGTGGCCACATCTCTAACATCCCGGCAGATCACGCCCGGTTGGGGAAGGGGTGGATGCTTAGTGTAGATGCGGTGGCTATCGCCGACGGCGAAAACCCAATGTCGGCACGTCCCGATCAGGGGTCCCCGCCGTTCTCTCTCACAAAGCCGGTGAGGTTGCCCTCGTCCCTTGCTCACTGCCGTGACGTGGGCAGTTGCCGCCCCCCGCCGCCCTCCTCAAGGTTGAGCTACGTCCCTCAGGTACAACTCCCTTTACAGCCGGGTTGCACCGTTGCTCCAGCTACCCACATCACTCCCTGTGGATATTTCTCTACTTCTTTGCCCCGCACATACCTCTACTGGCTTCTACGTACTGTATTTGTGATGAGTTTATGTCTCATCAACTAGTCCCAGTAATCTTATTCTAATCACGCTTCTTCAATTTCTTTGCCACAGGGATGCTCATCTCGATTTTGGTGAAACTGCACAAAATGATCCGATAGTCAAAAGGTTGCAAACTTCATTTCTTAGGAAGCTCGAACGTTGCCCTGACAAATTGAAGGCTGGTCGTGGTTCATAGTTCAAGGGCTAGGGACTGCATGGATCGCTTTTTTAGTTGCCTCTGCTCCAAAATAAGTGTCAACTTTAGTAGTAGTACAACTTTGTACTAAAGTTTGCACAAAGTTGAGACACTTATTTTGGAACGGAGGGAGTACATATTTGCTATGATCTGTCAATCATTGAGATGCAATAGCATGCATGTTAGTCTCCTTTGTATTTGATGAAATGTTGCAACGGCAACCTTGGACGCAAGATACATGTAATGTGTCGGAAGCTTGATAGCATTCTACAAATTTATCTCGCTGATAAATTACAGTACGTACTATACTAGTACTTCCTCCGTTCCTAAATATAAGTCTTCGTAGAGATTTCACCATGAACCACATGCGGATGTATATAGATGCATTTTAAGTGTAGATTCATTCATTTTGTTCCGTATGTAGTTCACCTAATGGAATCTCTACAAAGACTTATCTACTAGTAATAGCTGGCCCCCACTACTAGGAATTCTCTATCCTCTCCTTGAGCCACATCATCAAAATTGATGTAGCCATTAGATGAAGTAAATCAGTCCATAATAGTCAGTCTGATCTAGACGTTGAGAGGCTCAAGACTAAGCCACATGCAAGCATGCAGAAATACCGTGGCACATGCATGTGAGTGGGTTTTAAATCACATCAACATGTCTGCATGCAAGCATGCACCGGTAGCATGCATGTAAGTGAGCTTTTAAGTCCCATTAACATGTCAAAAAGAAAAATATAATCCCATTATGCTGTAGGAATTGGCTGATCTTTTTTCCTTACGTGGGATGATCTAAATGATGATGGGAGTTTATTTAGTTTGGCTACCACATTTTTCATGCGGTTATAGAGTTTTTTTTAGTTCTATGAAATCGATAATTTTGCGCAGAGAGAACCGCTGTTCCGCGGCAACGCGCGGGGAGTCATCTAGTAATATTTAGGAACGGAGGGGGTACTATGTAAAGAGTTAAGGTGTCGCACGGTGATAGTGTGAGGTGGGCCATGTAATCACTGAGCCTGCGTGTTTTCACTGCTCTTGCACTCCTCCGCAGTAAGAATGGAGAAAATTGTAATCTAGTACGCCGAAAGCGTGGGACATCCAAAGAGTCCTACCACCTCAAGAATAAAGACCAATGAGCCGTCAAATCACATAGACCCAAAGAAGAAGTTGGACGGACGAAGCAACCATCACTCTTGCGCCAGTGAGAGGTCGCGTCCGCTCTGCCCGGGCATGAATGTGGCATCGATTCTTTGAAGCGGCGCTGACCGTTTCGGGCGGGAAGGCCTTGCAGCGGCGATGGAGGGGCTTTGGGTGGGCCAGGCTGGTCAGGAGCGGGCGTGGCAGCTGTCCGCACCTACCGGACACGCCCAGAAACGAGAGGATGCACCGAATCTCGTGGCTAAAATCGTACACTACACACCATCTCTCTGTAGGAGTAGGTCGATATGTCGCACTCTCTAACACACACATGCTGTTAAACACACACACGCACATGCACGCACCTTGGTCCCGTTGGACCTTCTAACGTGACTTATTACACCTAGACGGAGGGAGTAGTAAGTATACGAGATACGGTGGCACACTGACTTAAGTCGAATACAAGTGCCCAAAATTTGTGTGCATGTTATAATAAGGATTCACTTAAAGTAGTACGTGAGCGAACAGAGGGATCAATTGGACAGTGTTCCTGAGCAGTAGCGAGATGTGAGGTAAGATACACTGCCGGTGCTTTTAATTTTTCTTATTAATTTGTTTGTTTCACCCTCTGACTGGTGGGACCCAACGTACTACGTGGAGAGAGGTAAGGTGACTAAGGCTGCATTATTTCTGCACCACTGTGGATAGTCTTACCACCAAAGCCACATGACACGATTATGATTGAAATCCCAATGACTCCCACACACACACAAAAAAACACGGCATGCTTGTCACACGAATGCAGGAATGTATAAAAGGTTATTTTCCTCTCGTTGAACATAACGGGAGGGTTGTGTAGTTGGTTGTGATGCCCTGGTAATCAAGCTACAGTAACCCTGCGCTAATGATGCCACGTCACCTTGGTTACTGTTGATAATCTCGCGTTAGTTCGAAACGATTCGAATTCAAATTTGAAATTAAGTTAAAACCATCGGGGTTTTCAAAAGTCAAAACTAAAATGTTCGGGTTGTAAAATATTACAAAGTTAATTATGGTGGGGTGCACAAATTTTTATAAAGTGTCTTGATATTTTAAAATAAATTAAAACAGAAAAAGAAAAATAAGAAAAGAGAAATAAAACAAAGGAGAGGGAGAAACCCCCCCCCCTTGGCCCAATGGGCCAAGCCCACTGGCCCAACCGCCAGCCTGGCCCGCCCACCCTCCCTCCCATAACCCCGGTCGGCGGAAACCCTAGCCGACACCCCATTCCCCGATCCTGCTTCTCCTCCTCCCCACCGATCTGGATCGATCCGCCTCGATCCGTTCGCCCGACGCCGGGCGCGCCCCCACCGACGCCGTCCTCCTCCTCCTCCCGACCGGCCCACGCAGGCGCCTGACCTCGTCGCCTCGGGGCCGTCCCCGACTCCCACCTCGCCTCGGACCGCCCGTCGCCGCCAGCGCCTCCCGCCCTCCTCCGCCAGTGCGCCCCGGCCGCCCCGAGCCGCTGTGAGACCCTACGCGTCCCCCCCCGTGAGCTCTTCCCCCCTCGCTCCCCGATCCCGTGGGATCGACCCCCTTCGGTCGCCATGGCCGGGCTTCGCTCGGCCGCCCGCTGTCGCCTCGGCTCACCGGCTCACCGCGCCCACGTACCCCCCCTCCTCGCGCCTCCTCCGCTCGGTGAGGCCCCCTCCTCTCCCCTCGTTCCCCGCCGAAGCGCCCCGTCGCGGATCTCGTCGTTAAGCGCCTTCCGGTGACCAAATGGTCACGGGGCCGAGCCCCTTGTGCTCAGCGCGTCGCGCAAGCCCCCCTGGCCTTCCCGTTAGCCCCGTAGCGCGATCCCGTCGAGGTCCCGAATCCCACCGCCGCCTCCGCCGACGTCGTTTCCGGCCAAGTCCGGCCATGCCTCTGCCACCGTTGGACGCGTCGTCGTCTCCCCGTTCGAACGCACCCGCCATGACCATTTTGGCCACGGACGACAAATTCGGCGAGGTCCGCCCCTCCGCTGAACGCCCACTGAACTCCCAACGCCCGGCCGCCGACGTGGCCGACCCGGGCCACCACTCGGTCACTAACTCAGGCCCTAGGGGCCCGGCCGGCTGACTCGACTTCGGCCTAGGGCCGATCGGACTGCCAAAGCAATGACATGGGCCCCCCAACGTTTTGAAAAAAAGAAAAAGGAAAAAGGGAATTAAATAAATATAATTAATAAAAATAAAAATAAATAATAATTAAAATATTAATTAATTAATTAATTAAATAATTAATTTAATTAATCCTGTTTAATTAACCTAATGGCTAATTAACTTAATTAACTTAATTAACTACTGTTAATTAACTAACAGTCACTGACGAACGGGACCCACATGACAGGTTGACCAAGTCAACTCTGTTGACCGCTGACGTCAGCATGACATCATGCTGACGTCATAAATTCATTTTTCAAATTAAATAATTAATTAATTAAATTCCATAAATTAATAAAACCTTTAGAAAATCATATCTTTTAATCCGTAACTCGGATTAAAATATTTTCAACATGAAAGTTGCTCAGAACGACGAGGCGAATCCGGATACGCAGTCCGTTCTTCCGCCACACGCCCCTAACCTCTCAAACCTGCAACTTTCCCCCTCCGGCTCCTCTGCCCGAAAACACGAAACACCGGGAATACTTTCCCGGATGTTTCCCCCCTTAACCAGTACCACCTCATACCACGTTAGGGCACGCCTAGCATCGCTACTTGTCATGTCATGCATCGATATGCATCTGTTTACTTGGTATTCATTGTTTCTTCCCCTCTTCTCTCCGGTAGACTACGAGGCCAAGCCGCTTGCCCAGTTCGACTACGGAGTGGGCGACCCTCTCTCTTGCCAGAGCAACCAGGCAAGCCCCCCCCCCTGATCACCAGATATCGCCTGCTCTTCTCTATACTGCTTGCATTAGAGTAGTGTAGCATGTTACTGCTTTCTGTTATACCTATCCTGATGCATAGCCTGTCCTTGTTACTACTGTTGTTACCTTACCTGCAATCCTATATGCTTAGTATAGGATGCTAGTACTTTCATCTGTGGCCCTACATTCTTGTCCGTCTGCCGTGCTATACTATCGGGCCGTGATCACTCGGGAGGTGATCACGGGTATATACTTATACTTATACATGATACATGTGGTGACTAAAGTCGGGTCGGCTTGTGGAGCACCCAGCGAGTGATTCACGGATTGGGGGCTGAAAGGACCTTGTCCCGACGGCCCTCTGGATGGATCTTTGTATGAGCGACAGGCAGGTTGAGACCGCCTAGGAGAGAGGTGGGCCTGGCCTGTTCGGGCGTTCATGGATACTTAACACGCTTAACGAGATCTTGGTATTTGATCTGAGTTGGCTACGAGCTTATACGCACTAACCAACTACGTGGGAAAGATATGGGCACTCGGCCGTGGTATCACCGGCACTTCGTGACGCCAATGACCGAGTGGCGCGCCACGGATTGGAACGTAGGCCTGCTCTTGTATTAAGGGGCTAGTTACTGCTTTCGGCGTCACATAGCGTGCAGGTGTGCTTTCAGGCGATGGGCCTGCACTGCGCGCTTAGGTTTAGACCGCGCGGTCGGCCTCTCTGTTGTGCCTAGGTGGGGCTGCGACGTGTTGATCTTCCGCGGCGGGCATGACCCGTGAAAGTGTGTCCGCCAAATGGGATCAAACGTGTTGGGTAAGATGGTGCACCCTGCGGAAGTTAATCTATTCAATAGCCGTGATCTTCTAATGTGACGACTTGGAGTTGTACCTTGACCTTATGACAACTAGAACCGGATACTTGATAAAACACACCCTTCCAAGTGCCGATACAACCGGTGGTCGCTCTCTCTCGTGGATACGAGGAGGGATCGCCGGGGAGGATTATTGCTATGTGATGTTACTTGTTGGACTTCAACCTACCCTCCTCTACCTGTTGCAAGACAGGTGACCAGAAGCGTAGTCTTCGATAAGACTAGCTATCCCCCTCTTATTCTGGCATTCTGCAGTTCAGTCCACTAATATGGCCCTTTACACATATATCCATGCATATGTAGTGTAGCTCCTTGCTTGCGAGTACTTTGGATGAGTACTCACGGTTGCCTTGTTCCCCCTTTTCCCCTACCTCTATTCGATTGCTGCAACCAGACGATGGAGCCCAGGCGACGCCACCGTCGATGGCGACTACTACACGGAGGTGCCTACTACTACGTGCAGCCCACCGATTTACCACTGTGAGTAGCTTAGGAGGATCCTGTGCGGTGAGGCCTGCTCCTCTTTCGATCTCAGATCCCGCTTTGTGTTAGCCTTCTTAAGGCAAACTTGCTTAACTTATGTCCAGACTCAGATATTGTTGCTTCCACGACTCGTCTATGATCGAGCACTTGTATTCGAGCCCTCGAGGCCCTCGGCTTGTATTATGATGCTTGTATGACTTATTTTATTTGTAGAGTTGTGTTGTGATATCCTCCCGTGAGTCCTTGATCTTGATCGCATACATTTGCGTGCATGATTACCGTGTCACGATTAAATCGGGGCGTCCTGAAGTTTGTATCGAGCCGACCGCTGTGGAATCCCCTTCCACACTCCTTGGCCAAGTTGAGTCTAGTCAATACAAAACTTTTACTAACTTGGCTGTGTGCCTTACGGCCCACGCCGCCATCAGTGGTACTAGGATCTTTTACTCCTTGATCTTTACTCCGGGACTCAACTCTCTTCTATTCGGGTTAAACGATTTTTACTAAAATCTAACTTTAGGATCTCGTTACTACTTCCTCCCGGAGAACCCTCGCCATGAGATGATTGCTCCGTGAACTGTAAGAATTTGAAGATACTCTCCGATATTCTCTCGAGACCTTGTGCCTGTCGCTTTTGTAATTACCTACCACCGAAACATCCCTATGGATAAATACTTACGCCTGTCATTCTTACTTTTATTCCCAGTTAATCTTGTTATTACAAGATACCCCGAAGTTTTCTTTATTGTTCCGAAAATACTTTGTGCCTACTGCCTAGCAGTTCTTTGCCACATGAATACCCCTTCAAATAAATCCTCGCACTTGTCAAGTATCCGCTCACCCCGCTTGTTCATGTGTTTCACAAAAGTCTTCAAAATAATATTCGATCTTCCGAAAATCCTTTGGGGCCTTTGGCTCTTGAAATTTTTGCTTGCTTGCATTATGGTTAATCCCATAAGTCTCGTAGTCATATTGACATTCCTTGTCATTATCATTTTGAGTCTGTTGACTCAATATGTTTCTTGAATACACGCAATCATCATTGATCCTTATAAATTACTTTTCCGATCGAGCTGCCATTATTTTAATCGAATTGGTTCTCGACCAATCCAATTGTCTTTGATTGTACCCTAAGGCTATTCAACTTATCCACCCCTAATCGTAGCATTGCTTCGATCCCTTGATTTGGAAATCATAATTCCTTTGCATTTGACAATTGAGTTAGTCAGTTGTTTCTATAATCTGATCTCCTTGCATTCTTCTTCCTCTAGTTATCAATCGCTGCTCACGCTGCACTTCTTGTGGGCCATCAGTCCATTGTTGGATTTTATCCGTCAAAGATACTTCATATTCAATAACTTTGTGAGACCTTCCACGATACATAATGCCTTTGGTAAATTGTATCCTCTGCTTTGTCAACCATGCTCTACCTCCGAGCTTGAGTTATTTACCCTCAAGTTGATGGTATACGTTCCTAAGATGCCTTGATGGGTTGAACCTATGCCCTCCTTTATATGTGTGAACTCAAAAGTTTTCACGAGTCATACTCTTCTGGTATTTTGCCAGATAAAATTTCAACGCTATAACTTCATCGAAAGCGAGAAGTGAATGAAAGGGTATGCATTGGAGAAGTGGGAGTCGACCTTGAACCTTGCGTTCATGCCCATGGACACGATGTAGATCTTATCATTAAAGCTTCTCTTAAATAATTATTCCTTTGGTATAAGTTCATCTTATATCGTGGATCCGCCTTTTGAAATCGTGGTTCCGACCATGATCTCTTTTAAATACCATTTCTCATGCAAGTTTTAGCACTTGTCTTCAGAGAGCAATACCCCGGTCCAACCTCTACTTTGATCTGCCATCGAGTATTACCCCCCTGGTATCTCGAGATTATCATGGAACTGCATAACTTCTTATGAGTTCTTCATCAAGTGCTACATTCCCACTGATTCCAATTTTTCACGGGCTCTGAGTTATTAAACACTCAAAGACACCAATAACTGAACCGAGTCCGCACTACGGTTCAACAACTCTTCGGTAAGCTTCTATAAGTACGTGTTTGTACCCGATCACATCATTCCTAGCCTGTTTGGCTATATCATTGTCGTGATGATTTTAACTGTGCTACTTGGTCCTTCTTCTCGGAGCACAATTTACGATGAACTAACCTTACGCCGATCCTCATCGTCATATCATTTCGCCTTGAACAACAAGCTTGGTTTCGAGTTTGTGTCGCACTTTGGTTCCAATAACCTTTCAATTCATCATTACTTTGACTTGATGTCGTCAGCCGATCGATTACATCCTCATGAACTCTCGCGACAAAGGTGTCGTGATCATCAACATTCTAAGCTCATCCAGGATATCAGTTGAATTCATGATGAGAAATACCATCCTTGCCCTCGATGAATGGTATTATCATCGACCACTTTATTGCCTTCCCACCAACACAAGCTTGTTCATGTTTGGTGTTATACCTTGAGTTCCTTGCTATCCAGCAATTGTTCTTCGTTACCTTGGAGTATTAACCTCCTTTATGTCAAGAATGTTCTGAGATTTGTTCCACCTCTTGAGAATTCTTGACATAGAAATACTCTTCACCATCACCATTCTTTCTTGGTCCCCGTGTTAATTCCAACAAGTGAACGGTGTTGTTTGGATTCTTTCCTTCTAGCAACCCTATTTCTTTGAAGTGAATGGGCGACAGTTCATTCTAAGTCCTTCGCTAATTGAATCACCATTCTAACATTGGCCGTGCAACCCAACCCATATTTCGGGTGCACCGTTCAACCAATGTTTAATTATATATGTTTTCCTCGAGCATATCCCATTATATCATTTGAACTGACAAATGTTATCTCCTTATCCACATAATTGTGGAGATCCATCTTTTGGATACCTCGATGAGTTATCGCTGAGTCCATCAGTCACCTCCTCATCCTCTCCTTGGTTTAATGATGAACTATTGTTTCAGGAACCCGCTCCCATAGTTCATTTCCCGAGAATCTTACAATGTCATTTCGTCGATATGTGCCGCAGCTTTTCTTCTCGGACATCCTGAGTCTGAGGTATCATGACACCAATCGGATCTGAATCTTGGTCGGATATGATGGTTGGGACATTTTCTAGAGTCATAGCATTGGTCTTTATATGACCCGGTAACATGATGTCATGCCTAGCACCCCCCTGTGGAGGACCTATCATTATTATTTCTTTTGCAAGGATAACCATTCCTCCCGGAGGAAATTGTAGGACTTATTTTATAAGTTACTCTGATGGATCATTGGTGTATCCAAAGTCCGCCCTTGATTGAAACACCATATCATTGCTACCAAGCATGTCGTGTTACTCCGTTCATCACCAAGAACATTGGAAGCACAATGCTAAATTCTCTTTATCAATTATCCAAAACACCGTTGTATGGGTAATGTCATGAAAATTTTCTTCCCTTACCTAAAGGGTTTTCTACAAGATATCCCGTCATGGGTATCATGCTCGCTTGTCATTGGGAAGGATATACTCTGAAATATGTGTTTAAACACATTTTCCTTTCAATTATTCTGTTTAATCTGATAATGATACTATCCTTTCCATTGTTTTGTTTAACCTTCCAGTAACCAGACTTAACCGAGCAGTGATAATTCCCTGCTTAGGTAAGCACCTCGTTGTACCACTCTGTAAGTATGACCCTGTTACTATTGTTGATGACATTCCAGTAACCATCGATGGACGAGAACTTTGCCTATTGGTCCGCCTCGTTCAACGAGCAGGAAAATGGTTCTCTTCGTCCCTCGCCCTTGGTACCTATGTTGTTGCCGACATGACCCTCAGACTCTCCTCTGACATGCCTTGCTTACATGATCGTGCAAGATGTCACCGACCTTCCTACTTTTAACCACATGGTGGGCCCATAACCCACAGTTCCACAGGATCGGAACCTGACTCTCCTGTACACCCCTGTTGCCCAAGTTATTCCCCGTGCTTGACTTTGTATGTAATTCACGGGCCACTTGCCGGTTGATCTATTCTTGTATCGGACACAATACTTATTCCCTTTGCTCGTAACCCTCAAGATTTCGCTTCGTGCAATGAACGATTGCCTATCCGCTTGAAACTTCTTATTGCACCGTCTTACTTTGCTCTCGATATGTGTAATTTGTTCAACTCGAGAGATACTCATATGTTCATTCTTGGGATACCCCTGCATTTAATTTCCCTTATAACATCCTATCATTGTAGAGCTGCCCTTACCTATTCGTAAGTACGATGGAGTTCCCCAAGAAAGGACGACAACTTCATCATGATGCTTTGGAATAAAGAATTGAAGACATCAACGAAAGGGATTGACTTCTTCGAGGAGATCCGTTTGAATGTCGTGAACCAGAACTTTCCCTTACTCCCCTCTTAAATCTCGGACGAGATTTCTTGTAGTGGAGGAGAATTGTGACGCCGGGTAATCAAGCTATAGTAACCTCAAGGCTTAATGATGCCACGTCACCTTGGTTATTGTTGATAATCTCGCGTTAGTTCAAACGATTCGAATTCAAAATTTGAAATTAAGTTAAAACCATCGGGTTTTCAAAAGTCAAAACTAAAATGTTCGGGGTTGTCAAATATTACAAAGTTAATTATGGTGGGGTGCACACATTTTTATAAAGTGTATGGATATTTTAAAATAAATTAAAACAGAAAGGAAAAATAAGAAAAGAGAAATAAAACAAAGGAGAGGGAGAAACCCCCTCGGCCAAACTGGGCCAAGCTTCCACTGGCCCAACCGCCAGCCCCGCCCCCCTCCCTCCCATAACCTCCCCCTCCCGGTCGGTGGAAACCCTAGCCGACACCCCATTCCCCGATCCCTTCTCCTCCTCACGATCCGATCGGATCCGCCCGATCCGTTTCGCCTCGACGCCGGCGCCCGCCCCCACCGACGCTCGTCCTCCTCCTCCTCCTCCCGGCCACAGGCGCCTGACTCGTCGCCTCGGGGCCGTCCCGACTCCCACTCGCCTCGCCCGGACCGCCCGTCGCCCGCCGAGCGCCTCCCGCCTCCTTCTCTCCGTCGCCCCGACCGCCCGAGGCCGCTCTGAGACCCTACGTCCCCCCCCGTGAGCTCTTCCCCCCGCTCCCCGATCCCCACAGAGATCGACCCGCCTTCGATCGCCATGGCCGAGCTTCGCTCCGGCGCCCAGCTTCATCGCGCTCCGGCTCGCCCGGCTCACCGCACCACGTACCCCCCCCTCCTCGCCTCCTCCGCTCGGTGAGGCCCCCTCCTCTCCCGCTCGTTCCCCTCCGTGCAGCGCCCGTCATGGATCTCGTCGCCGCGCTTCTTCCGGTGACTAAATGGTCACGGGCCGAGCCCTTGTGCTCGGTAGCGCGCAGCTCCCCCAGCCTTCCCCGTTAGCCCGTGAGCGCGATCCTGCCGAGGTCCCGAATCCACCGCCGCCTCCGCCGCTCGCCGGCGTCGTTTCCGGCCAAGTCCGGCCATGCCTCTGCCACCGTTGGACGCGTCGTCGTCTCCCCGTTCGAACGCACCCGCCCGCGGCCATTTTGGCCGCCGGACGACAAATTCCGGCGAGGTCCGGCGCCCCTCCGCCGCGGGAACGCCCACCGGAGCTCCCCAACGCCGGCCGCCGACGTGGCCGACCGGGGCCACCCTGGTCATCGACCAGTGGGCCCTAGGGGCCCGACTGTTGACTTTCGGTCGACTATTAGGTTGGACTGCCAAAGCAATGACATGGGCCCCCCCAGAACGTTTTTGAAAAAAAGAAAAAGGAAAAAGGGAATTAAATAAATATAATTAATAAAAATAAAAATAAATAATAATTAAAATATTAATTAATTAATTAATTAAATAATTAATTTAATTAATCCTGTTTAATTAACCTAATGGCTAATTAACTTAATTAACTACTGTTAATTAACTAACAACATCCTTTAACGGGACCCACATGACAGGTTGACCAAGTCAACTCTGTTGACACGACATCAAGATGACATCATGTCAAGTCATAAATTCATTTTTCGAATTAATTAATTAATTAATTAAATTCCGGAAATTAATAAAACCTTTAGAAAATCATATCTTTTAATCCGTAACTCGGATTAAAATATTTTCAACATGAAAGTTGCTCAGAACGACGAGGCGAATCCGGATACGCAGTCCGTTCTTCCGCCACACACCCCTAACCTCTCAAACCTGCAACTTTCCCCCTCCGGCTCCTTTACCCGAAAACACGAAACACCGGGAATACTTTCCTGGATGTTTCCCCCCTTAACCAGTACCACCTCATACCACGTTAGGGCACGCCTAGCATCGCTACTTGCCATGTCATGCATCGATATGCATCTGTTTACTTGGTATTCATTGTTTCTTCCCCTCTTCTCTCCTAGAGACTACGAGACCGACGCCGCCAGCTCGACTACGGAGTGGATTTACCCCTCTCTCTTGCCAGAGCAACCAGGCAAGCCCCCCTTGATCACCAGATATCGCCTACTCTTCTCTATACCGCTTGCATTAGAGTAGTGTAGCATGTTACCGCTTCATATACCTATCCCGATGCATAGCCCGTCCTTGTTACTCATCAAGTTACCTTACCTGCAATCCTATATGCTTAGTATAGGATGCTAGTACTTTCATCTGTGGCCCTACATTCTTGTCCGTCTGCCGTGCTATACTATCGGGCCGTGATCACTCGGGAGGTGATCACGGGTATATACTTATACTTATACATGATACATGTGGTGACTAAAGTCGGGTCGGCTTGTGGAGCACCCATGAGTGATTCACGGATTAGCTGAAAGGACCTTGTCCCGACGGCCCTCCGGATGGATCTTTGTGGTGGAGCGACAGGCAGGTTGAGACCGCCTAGGAGAGAGGTGGTCCCGGCCTGCTCGGGCGCTCATGGATACTTAACACGCTTAACGAGATCTTGGTATTTGATCCGAGTTGGCTACGAGCTTATACGCACTAACCAACTACGTGGGAAAGATATGGGCACTTTCGGCCGTGGTATCACCGGCACTTCGTGACGCCAATGACCGAGTGGCGCGCCACGGATTGGAACGTAGGCCTGCTCTTGTATTAAGGGGCTAGTTACGCTTTCGTCAGTATGCATAGCGTGCGGGTGTGCCCAGGCGATGGGCCTGCACTGGCGCTTAGGTTTAGACCGGCGTCTTGGCCTCTCTGTTGTGCCTAGGTGGGGCTGCGGCGTGTTGATCTTCCGCGGCGGGCATGACCCAGAAAGTGTGTCCGCCAAATGGGATCAAACGTGTTGGGTAAGATGGTGCACCCTGCAGGGAAGTTAATCTATTCGAATAGCCGTGATCTTCGTAACAGGACGACTTGGAGTTGTACCTTGACCTTATGACAACTAGAACCGGATACTTGATAAAACACACCCTTCCAAGTGCGGATACAACCGGTGGTCGCTCTCTCGTGGATACGAGGAGGGATCACGGGTAGGATTATTGCTATGTGATGTTACTTGGAGGACTTCAACCTACCCTCCTCTACTGTTGCAAGACAGGTGACCGTGGCGTAGTCTTCGATAAGACTAGCTATCCCCTCTTATTCTCGCATTCTGCAGTTCACCACCGATATGGCCCTTTACACATATATCCATGCATATGTAGTGTAGCTCCTTGCTTAAGTAGTACTTTGGATGAGTACTCACGGTTGCCTTGTTCCCCCTTTTCCCCCTACCTCTATTCGATTGCTGCAACCAGACGATGGAGCCCAGGAGCCAGACGCCACCGTTGATGACGACTACTACACTGGAGGTGCCTACTACTACGTTCAGCCCGCTGACGACGACCAGGAGTAGCTTAGGAGGATCCTAGGCAGGAGGCCTGCTCCTCTTTCTATCTGTATCCCAGTTTGTGTTAGCCTTCTTAAGGAAAACTTGCTTAACTTATGTCTGTACTCAGATATTGTTGCTTCCGCTGACTCGTCTATGATCGAGCACTTGTATTCGAGCCCTCGAGGCCCCTATTTTGTATTATGATGCTTGTATGACTTATTTTATTTGTAGAGTTGTGTTGTGATATCCTCCCGTGAGTCCTTGATCTTGATCGTACACATTTGCGTGCATGATTAGTGTACGATTAAATCGGGGGCGTCACATTGGTTAGCCTGTTCGCTCATCAAACTTGAGGTCTCGGGTTCGATGACTACACTTGAGCATAATCCTAGCCAGGAGGATTCTTTGACTGGTCAAAATGGTTTCTAGGGTTTGCACGCTTCACACTCTCTCTCTAGTATATATATACACGCTGGAGCCTCAGCGCTTATTGTTGCTCTCTTCACACTCTCTCACCTTCTCCCGCTGGAGCCTCAGCACTTGTAGTTGCTCTCTTCACACTCTCTCGCCCTCTCCAGATCTAAACAGGACTTCATTGGCCTCTCTCTCTCTCCCCTCACTGCTGCTCAAAGAGCCGGCAGGATCCGTCCGCCGGGAAGGGAAGGGGCTTAACGTCATGATCGGCGAGGGAGGAATCCACTACCGGCGCAGCTTGTTCACTTTCCACCCAAGGCGGCACGGGAGGGCCTCCGACCCTTCTTCTTCGCCGCCGTCTGCCGCCCACCGAACCACGCCCCAAGAACCTTAAGGTATAATTTACTTACTCCACATGCATTGCTCTAGCTGCATGTATACCATGAATCTAGGACGTGGTTCAAAGAGGAAAGTAGTGGGAAAAGTTGTATATATAGCATGAATCTAGGATGTGGTTCAAAGAGGAAATGAAGGGGGAAAGTTGTATAGTGTGAACCTAGGACGTGTTCAAAGAGGAAAGAAATGTGGGAAAGTAGTGGGGAAAGTTGTATCGCATAAATCTAGGACGTGGTTCAAAGAGGAAAGGAAGGGGCGAAAGTACTAGTTCAAAAAGGAAAGGAAGGGACAAGGCTTTAGAGTTTGAGCAGGACTAGATTTGTCATACTCACATAGGGAAAGGTGTCTAAAGATAACAAAACTGGGACCAACACAAATATTCTCCTTGGTTGTTTGTTCTTTGTTGCAACAGATCGTGCATGACCACAAGACATCGGTAGATGCACATGGTGCCGGGTGCATCCACCGTCCCTGCAACTCATTAGCTGTTGTTAATCTAAGGCCCTGTTTGGTTAAAAACTCCCTAGTCCCTACCGCTTGGTTCCAGGGACTAAACATGGACTAGAGGTTATTAAATGACATGATAAAAGACCATGTTACCCCTAGTAATGAACTAATAGAAACAAGGTGCGATGCGTGGCAGGGGCAACTGTTGGAAAGTCCCAAATGCCCACGGGGTCTTCTTTCTTCTCCAAAAAGACTCCCTCGGGGTCTTCTTTCTTTAGTCCCAAATGCCCACTTTTAGTCCCGAAAAGTCCCTCCTGTTTGGTTTAGATGGGACCGACACGGAGTTTTTTAGTCCCTACACCAAAATGTCCCTCGTAAACAAACACCCTCTAATAATGCCACCGGAAAATTGATGCAATGCCACAGCTTAAAAGAAAATTACATGTTTAACGAATTTTATTGTTAATATAATCTATATGTTAATATTAATCAATGTCCCCGTTTGAGAAATGCTACTGTCTTGCTTTCTTTCCCATTTAGATAAGGTAGATGCTTCTTTTTGTTGGCTTCTGTGTCATCCACCGTTATTGACCACTAATTGTTTCCTTTGCACCTCTGTGTAAACAGGGTTATCTACTTCACCTCGTTGCCATTGTGACCTTTTGTTGCACTACACAAAACACTTTTGTTTTAAGAGTGTTTTGTGCAGTTCAACCAAAATGTCACACCGACAACGTTGCTTGATTACTTGATCTTAGTGGAACTGCACAAGAGGAGATCTTACTTCCTATCCGTTGAGGCGAATTTGGTTCAGATCTTCTTCTTGTGAGTTGTTTGAATTCCGCATCATGATAGGTCAGTATTAGCCTTCTTTCACATGATTCTGCAGTGTGCTTTCATATGTTGTGCTGCTTGTACGATAATGTTGCTTGATTTTAGTGAACTGCACAAATGGAGGCAAGACTTCCAATCTGTATGTGCACCGTAATATCCCATTGAGGTAAGATAAGGATATTTCACAACTGTTGGCCTCAGATTTTGCCACTTTCATCGTAAAATTAAGTTTAGTACTATACTTGTGCTCCCTAATTGACATGCCAAATCTTACATTGAAGGCGAAGCTTGTGTGTTATTGAACCAAGTGATGAAGGGGAAGAACAAGCGGAAGAAAAACAAAAATCAACTCCCGGTTCTGTAATGAAGCACTGGAACTGTGATGACACAAGTAATGATATAGTTTTGCATCTTAATTTATTGCTATGGCTGGAACGAGCAATTGTTTTGCCACTGATTTGATGCCATACGTAATTATCTCTACTTGTGCAAACAGGATCTTCTTTGAAGATACCATATATTTTAGTGGAACTGCACAAGAAGATGTTGGAAACATTTAACTAATCGAGGAGTATATAGTAAGCATGGCCACCCCGTAGATAGCAAATGTATGGTTCCGAGAAGTGCTTCATCTATATGCTCTACACAATCAGCCTCCTCGACAAAGGTTGGTACTACCAAAGGATTTCATCCATATGATTGAGCATTGTCATCTCTATTGGTGTTGTGCTACTGTTTAGATACTGTCATGAAAAAGTGGTATTGTCCTTGAGAAGTGCTTCATCCGTGTTGTTTTAAATATTTCCTTTCCTTTTTTTCGAGCAAACATGGATGCTAGCATTTAGTAGTCCTCTTGTCTTTGCACAACAGGATCATCTTCCTCTGAAGAAGAATATGGAGTACGTGAAGTGACTAGTTTCGATTATGCCAGGATGAAGAAGCCCTGTCTATCTTCTCATCAGAAGGAGCAGTTGAAGGATGGTTACATTACTCCCCACAAGACCAAACTAACTTCAGCTCAGAAGGACTGACAAATCTCCATTTTTTGCTGTGATGCTTGTGAGTACAATGTTGTTCTAGGATTCTTTCCGGTGAGTTTCATTTTTCTAAAAGTGTGCTCTACATGGACCATGTATGTGCCTGTTGAAACTGTCAAATCATAGTACAGTTTGCTTTATACTAATCATTTTTGTATTTGTGCAAACAGGGTGCTCAGCTTGATTTCAATGGGAACTACACAAAATGTTCATGAATACATCGAATCATTCATTTCCACCACAAGAAAGGAGGTGCCGATAAGTTCAAGGCGTTGCAACATATAAGGGCGAAATCATACAAGCTACGCATGAATTTGGTTGATTTTGGTGGAACTGCACAAAAAGAACAGCTGGTTTATTTAGCACGAGGTGCCATGTCAATGTCCGAACTGATGGCTAACCCTTCCCATTCCACAATCGTAGGCATTTGATATTTTGGAATGGGACAACCTTGTCAAATTTTGCTCATTGATTTTAGCAAGACATGTGTTTGATATTTTCGAATGGGACGCCCTTTGCTGTCAGCAGCGTCGATCAATTTTTTTCTTTATTCTTTAGTTGTGAAGTAAATATTGCCTCTGACATGTGAGTCGCTGAGATGCATAATCATCGATTGTTTTGACTGTTTTCTATGAATTGCCAGGCCTGTGTGTTTGATTGCAATGTACAGAAACGCTAAAAAGCTGCTCAAACTCTTTGTACTCCTTCTGTTCCTTTTTACTTAGCACATTGTGAAAGTGCATACTTTTTTGTATAAGATTGGTCAAAGTAGAGATACTTTGACTGCAGACAAAACTTGTATGCAGACTAGAAAGGACAGGAGGGAGTACATGTGAAACTGCTGCAAACGAGGTGATCACCCTGGGAATAATGCTAGTACGTATTGTTTTGCATGTTCATCCAATGCCAGTGATACAGGAATTCGAAATAATCAAAATAAATTCATTAATACACGTTCGGATTTCATATAAACATGCCGGATTTCATTACATTTCATACATTCTTCAACTAAAAAAGGGTGCGCTGGAGGTATAATTAATTAACCGAAGCTACCCACCTGTGTCCCGTTGAGCCGAACAGAAAGCTTGATGATTTAATCGCAGGTGCAGTTGCGTAACTAACATGTGGCCTGTTGGGCCCACGTGTCACCACCAATCGCACTGCCAGCTAAGTAGAAGCAGCGTTCTTCTCCAGCGCAGCTCTCCGACTCCACGGCGCCGCCAAGAAGCTAACCGGCTGTCAATGGTCAACCCGCCTAGCTTGGCTTCAACCGGAGGGTAGCAGCGGTGGCCTTACTTGGACCCGAGCGGCGCCGACCTACCGCGTTCTACTCTTCCTCATTTTCTATGTGGCGCGGCCTCGTTGGCAGCGGGGAGGAGCCTCGGCGGAGCCGACGATGTCCTCTGCCTCGTTGCCGGTGGGCGGCGCCTCAGCGGAGCGGTGGAAATCCTCCCCCACGTTGCCGGCAGGGTGGGGCCTCGACTGAGCCGGCGATGTCCTCTGCCTCGTCGACGCCAGCGGAGCGGGGACTCGTCGGAGCCGGCATCGTCCTCTGCCTCGTCCTCGGTCTCGCCAAACAGCGCCTCGCCTGCTTCATCGCCCTCTTTGCTAGCCTCTTTGTAGGCGGCCGCAGCCTCCGCCACCCGCAATGCGGTACCGCCAGCGCTCGAGGCGGCCCTTGAGGGTGGAGCGGTACGAGTCGAGAAGCGCCTCCTGCTCCGCCCGCTCCGCGGTGATCTGCTCCTCCGCCTGCAGGTGCTCCTGGAGGAGATGGTGGTTGTAGGCGGCGTCGGTATGCGCCTCGCGGAACTGCTCCTCACGCATTTGCCTCACCCTGTCCATATATTGGGCACGGGCCTCGCCGATGGTCATGGTGCAATGCACCGGCGAGGATGGCGCGGAGGAGGGGGTTGGCGCTGGATCATCGACTACCATGTTCTCCATTGGGACGTCGTCGTCCTCCGGCTGCCTGCCGGCCAGCCGGTCGGCAGCAATGGCTGCCATCTCCTTGTGTTTCGTCGTTCGCCCATCCCGAAGAGCGCTGGAGCACGAGGAAGCCATGATGGGCAGTACTGGTGTGGACAGGAGAAAGGGAATGGATGCGGATGACTGCGGCTATAGCCGGCGCAGCACTTTATATAGCAATGGTGGGCGGGCGGAGGGACGGACGTGTGGCGCCGGAGTAACCGCCTCGGCAACCGCGTATCATTAATTTGGGCGGCACATGGACGGACGGACGGCACTTGTGTCGTTGAAGGCGGAGCAATCGCCTGCACCAGGAAGCGAGGCGGGCGGCCGATCACTTGGCGGAAGGGCGAGGAGATGACTTTACTTGGAGAGGATGACAATGGGGACCCACCAGGTCCATAGCCTCACGTACGCAAGTGCCTATGCATATATATATATATATATATATATATATATATATATATATATATATATATATATATAGGACAAATTTTATCTACCGCCAAAGGGTAGTTACCACCACTTGAGTTTTATATGTAGTATGTAGTATCTATCAAATCGGAGAGTATGTACGAGTAGTATGTAGTATATAAGAATGTTTAGGTAGTATATATACTATTTTTGGGTAGTATGTATCATATTTTGAGTATGCTCTCTTTTATGTACAAATATGTACGTATTTCACAAATATAATAAAAACCATGGGCCAACTTGAATTTTTTTCATGCAACTCACTTTGGAGTATCTTATATATAGTATATGAACATACTTAAAATGATAAAGTAGGATATATACTACCATAAGATAGTATATGAGACATGTGGGGTAACTACCCCCAGGTGGTAGGATGGATTTTCCCTATATATATATATATATATATATATATATATAACTATAATTTATTTTGCTTCCTCCTGGTTTCCTGACATCACGGTCCCGCACCATTGTCAACCTTCTGGAGTAGTCAATAAACGAGAGAATTGCACAAGAAGCGGCCGACGGCTGGGACCAAGCAGCTTGAGCAGTATTTGTGCAGAGTTTTTTGATGTTTAGCCCAGATATTAATTTTTCTCCGCTAAACAGCAACAAAAATCGCTGCAGGTATTAACTTGGCGGGTTGTGGCCCGTCTAGCCCAGGCCAGATATCCAGCCCAGATATTAATTTTTTTCAAGCTGAAAATGGCTAGCCCAGCTATACTTTTTTTAGGAATACCCAGGCAAGGTCAAGTTGTTATTCTCCGCCCCGCTGGGCTGCAAATCTTTCCTAGAGTAGTCAATAAATGAGAGAATTGCACAAGAAGCGGCCGACAGCTGGGACCAAGCAGCTCGAGCAGTATTTGTGCAGAGTTTTTCGATGTTTAGCCCAGATATTAATTTTTCTCCTCTGAACAACAACGAAAACATCACTGCAGGTATTAACTTGGCAGGTTGTGGCCCGTCTTGCCCAGGCCAGATATCCAGCCCAGATATTAATTTTTTTTAAGCTGAAAATGGCTAGCCCAGCTATACTTTTTTTAGGAATACTCAGGCAAGGTCAAGTTGTTATTCTCCGCCCCGCTGGGCTGCAAATCTTTCCTAGGAGGGATGCATTAGGCTTAACAAGAAAATGGGCTTTAAGAAATAATAAATGGGATGTAATTGTAAAAACTAGGCAGCAACTATAAAAAAAATGCACAAAACACGTGATTACTTTATAAATTATTATTTTTGGACATTGAAAATTTTAATTTCATTAATTGTTGCGAGCGCAATGTTTCTTTGGATTTTTATGTATATAAATTTATATTGAAATTGTATTTAATCTGACTAGAAATTTCGGGATAAAAATATTTTGGATCCCATCAAAATGTGGGAAATTTTATTGAATTCTGTTTTGAACGGTTGGTTGAAATGGGTTGTACTTTTAACAAACTGTAAATGGGATGTAGTAAATTTCATTAGAATTCAAAAATGGGCTACACATTCTTACAAATCTCAAATGGGCTATAAGTTCTCTGCCACACACTTCTGGCCTTACTAAGTTGACGTGTTCCCTAAAAAAACATAGTTGACGCGTATGCAAGGCTTTGTCAACTTATAATCAACACACGGTTCTAGCAGCAGTGGCCGTTGGATGTCCATCCAACGGATGTCGTCTTCTTCTTCAATCTCGGATATTCTAGCTTCACCTGCCCAAAACTGATTCCTCCCCCTGACATCTGGGGCACACCGTTTCGAAGTCGACCAGGCCTACTAAGTTGACGTACCAAGGGATTTGTCAACTTAGTAAATATAAACGATTCTAGCTGCAGTGACCGTACGATGTCCATCCAATGGCCATCGTGCTTCTTCAACATCTGGTCTTCTTGCTCCAGCTGCCCAAATCAGCGCCGGTCGTGTCGCCTGCTCCTGCCTCCCGTGGCCGGGTTATGTGCCGCGAGGCCTCACCGCCCTACTACTCCCACCGCTGGCGTGCCATCCCTCCACTCACCCACACCCTCTGTTATTCTCGCGGCGGCGACGGCAGCGAACCAGTGAACCCTCGTACTCCACTTCGCGTGTGCATCCACTGCCGCGTCTTCCCCGGCTCCGTGTCGTCCCCTTCCTAGGCCTCGCCGTCGTCCACCGCCGTGGTGCTCTCGGCGCGGCGTGGTCAACGTGATCAAGGAACGACTTCCATCGGGCGTGGACAGTACGTGGAGAGGCTGACAGCTGGGTCCATGGCAGCCGCATGGAATTGCCTCCTTATTACGCGCAAAATAATTATTCCTCCACCTCACAGCGGGGATCCACCGGACGGGCCACCGTATTTCGCGAAAAAAATGATTCGCCCCCTAACTGCTGGGACCCACGAGCTACATCTTCGCACGCAAGGAAGTGCGTCCGGGAAAAAAATGATTCGCTTCGATCACCGGGACCCACCAGCTACATCTTCGCACGCAAGGAAGTGCGTCCGAAAAAAAACGCTTCGCCCCCCAATTGTTGGGACCCACCTGCTACACCATCGCACGCAAGGAAGTGCGTCCGGGCAAAAAAAACGATTCGCCCCCCTGACTCCTGAGACCCAGCAGCTACACCTTTGCATGCAAGGAAGTGCGTCCGGGCAAAAAAAATAAAACGATCCGCCCCCTGACTGTTGGGACCCACCAGCTACATCTTCGCACGCAAGGAAGTGCGTCCGGGCAAAAAAACGATTCGCCCGATCGCTGGGACCCACCAGCTACATCTTCACACGCAAGGAAGTGCGTCCGGAAAAAAAATGATTCGCCCCCCTGACTGCTGGGACCCACCAGCTACATCTTCGCACGCAAGGAAGTGCCTGACAGTCGGGACCCACATGGTCGAAGCGTACATAGCATTGTCATTCTGGTCGCGAACGTGTACGTACATACTGGTCGTTGTAGAGGTGCCACGTGTCGTAGTAGAGGCGCGCACGTAGCATGTACATGTACGTACAGCGGCCAGGGTGCAAGAAAGAAAATACGGCCACGTATGTGTACATACGGGCGGGGTCTCAAACGCCTACTCGCGCATACGTACGGCCAGGGCTCGTGTACATGGTTGGGTCGGAACGGAGAAACAGCGTCGTCGTCGTGTCCATGGGGAGGCAACGGAGTGCATCGTGTTCATGGGGAGGCAACGGAATGCATCGTGTTCATCGGGAGGCAACGGAACGCGTGGGAGCCAACCGGCTTGGACGGAACAGGCGATGGAAACGAGGCCTGGCGTACCGCACAATGGAGGAAACGGACCTCCTACGTTCGGAACAGGGTCCTGTTGATCAGGAGGGGTGTGGTGTACCGCAAAACGGAGGAAACGGACCTCCTAGGGACGAAACGGGGGTCCTGTTGATCGAGAGGGGTGTCGCGTACCGCAAAACGGATGAAACGGACCTCCTACGATCGAAACGGGGGTCCTGTTGATCGGGAGGGGTGTGGCGCATCGCAAAATGCATTTAAACGGACTTGTGTTGGAGCGCTACGGTTGAAACGGGGGTCCTGTTCATCGGGAGGGGTGTGGCGTACCACAAAACGGGACTCCATGAGATACTGTTCATCTTCACCGTCGATCTCCTCTAGCCTCCACCGCGCGCTACTCCACCGGCTACTATTCAACCACCCCTCCACGGGCACCCCTCCACCATCTACTGTTCATCTAGCCCTCCACACCACGGGGTCCTGTTCAACCACCCCTCCACGGCCACCCCTCCACCGTCTCATCGCTCATCCAGCCCTCCACACCACGGGTCCTGTTCATCCGCAGGCAACGCAACCGCCACCGCTCATCCAAATCCCCCCCATAGAACGCTCATTGTTCATCCAATCGATCGGCTTCAGTTAGCGGCGATGGCGAAGAATCGCCCATCGGGTTCAATTAACAGCCATCGATCGATCGCCGGGTTCGAGAACGCGTAGCAGCGGTAATCGCCGGGTTCGATTAGAGCCCAACGCCTCGCTCGGATTCAGTAGAGTCAACGCCTCGCACACACACGCGTACATGTATGAGAGAAACGCGCATCGCTCGGCCCCCGACCTCCCACTGTAACCGGCAACTCCCCAAAATTTTCCTCGCCCTCGCTTCTACCACGGTTTTTTTCCGTCATGGACGGCCCAAAGAATGTCATGCAGCTACGTCTCTGGCCCGCCTAGGAAGAAAAGCCCATTTTCTGTCATGATTTTTTGTCATAGAAGTAGGAGCCCACCACATCTATGATGATACCAGGTTTTGTCACAATTATCGTCATAGAAGTGTCATATGTATGACAGAAAAAAAAATCGTTCGGCCCAAAATGTCACGGATATGTCTTTTTTTTGTAGTGCTTATTCATTGCGCAACGAGCTCTCCATCAAGAAAGTGAGGCCTTGGATGAACGCCTTGACCAACTCGCCACCGACCTTCGTCAATCCGAAGCAAGGAACCGCGACTACATCGACGACAAGTTCACTACACAAATGGAAGAACTCCGCAACATGATCGTGTGGCGCCCTTCTTCCTCATCCTCATCATCAAGTCGGCGCCACTCAAGCCACCGCTCAAGTCGGCCATCTTCGGCCTACTCATCTTATGATGCAAGTCCTCCCCGAGATCGGGTCCCTCGACATGATGCTCCCCAAGATCGCCAAGCTCTAGAAAATCCATTCCATGGGAATGGCTTACAAGACCGAGTTAGAGCACGTGACAGGGCACGACATCAAGCGCAAGAAGAAATGGAGCAAGAGGAAATACCTCCTCAAGTGCAACGTCAACCATCTCAAGATGGTGATGCAATTCGACAAGCACAAGAGCGTCGTCAAGCACAAGCCCTCGAATGTGAAGCTCAAGCACTCGAAGCTCAATGAACACTCAATGAGGCCACTAGAGCCGTCGAAGAGCGCAACCGCCAAGTCCGTGAACAAGAAGATGCACTTTGCCAAGCGCGACAGGAAGAAGCCGCTCGACTTGAATAACAACAAGAAAGGCACAACCAAGCGCATATTCATCGTCCTCCTCCACGCCAAGAGCGACAACTTGAGGAACGAGCATTCGAGGACCTCCCTCCACGGCAAGGGCAACATCAAAACCGCTACTATGATGAAGAACTCCGCTATGGAAAGCTCAAGTTCACCATGCCCAAGTTCTCCGGAAGCAATGACCCTGAAGAGTATCTCTCATGGGCCTTGAAGGTGGACAAGATATTCCGTCTTCACAACTACGACGAGGAAAAGAAGATCGCAATGGCCTCCCTCGAGTTTCAAGACTACGTCCTCATTTGGTGGGAACAAGTGATCGAGTGAAGACATACAAGAGGCGAACCACCAATAACAACTTGGACGGAAATGAAGGATGTCATGAGAGCTCGCTTCGTGCCTACACACTACACCCGTGATCTTTTCAAGAAGTTGCAACTCCTCAAGTAAGGCACGAAGACGGTGGAAGAATACTACCAAGAAATGGAGATTGCCATGATACGAGCCAATGTCAAGGAAGACGACGAGCAAACAATGGCACGCTTCTTGAAGAGCCTCAACCACCCAATCAAGCGTATTGCCGACTTCCAACCATACTCAAACTTTCTTGAGCTAGTTCATCAAGCGACCAAGGCCGAGCGACAAGTGCAAGATGACTTCAAATACGCCAAGTACTCGTCCAAGACCTGCGGCTCCTACTCTCAAGCCCCCGCGACTTCGGCAACTCCTACCTCAACTAGAGCATCACCTAGTACCGGCGACAAGTCAAGTTCCAAGCAAGCTACGCCTTCCTCAACTCGTCCTCCGGCAAGCACCTACAAATCCAAGACTCCCTCAGCTTCGGCGCCACCGAATGACCCCGTCAAGACAAGTTATTTCAAGTGCTTCACATGTGGTGGCCGCGGTCACAAGTCCTTTGAATGCACAAACAAGCGGACAATGATCTTCAACGATGATGGCACATATGACTCGATGAGTGAAGAAGAAATAGAAGCCATTGAGCACTTGGCCATGCACCGACGCGTGAACGAAGATGAAGATGATCAAGTGTTTTGTGACAACGATTCAAGTCCCTCTCTCGTGGTCTCCAATGTCTTGACGCTCCAACACCATCAAGATGAAGACCAACGGTGCCACACATTCCACACCAAGGCCGACATCAACGGGCGTTCCGTGAAGGTCATCATCGATGGAGGAAGTTGTCACAACTTGACAAGCGAAGAGCTATGTTCCAAGCTCCAATTGGTCAAGAAGAAGCACCCTTGTCCCTACAAGGTGCAATGGCTAAGCGACTCCGGCACTATTCAAGTGGAGCATACGGTGCACGTGTCTTTCAAGATCAGCGCCTACAAGGACACCTTGGAGTGTGTGATGTAGTTCCTATGTTGGTGTGCCACCTTCTCTTGGGACGACCTTGGCAATTTTATCGCGGAGTCATCCACAACGGAAGAACCAACCACTAAGCTTCAAGATGAAAGGCAAGGAATATGTGCTTCGACCAGTGTGACCAAGCCAAGTGATCGCCGACAAGCAAGCATCCACCCATCATGGAGATACTAGTGAGAGAGTGAACCACCAAAAAGAAAGTGAGCACCACAAGCCAAAATTGAGCGACCCTTTGCCAAGAGAGAAAAACTTAGTCCTCCTAGCCACAAAAAGAGAGATGAGAGAAGTGTGTGAGAACCCATCAAGTGTCATCCACTTTGTCCTCCTATGCAAAGATGAGGTGGCAAAAACTAACACTCCTAATCCTCTTCCTCTAGTGTTCTATAACTTGTTGCGGGAATTTGAGGATGTCTTTCCCGATGAGCTACCTCCCGGTCTTCCTCCTCTACGTGGCATTGAACATAGGATCAACCTCATCCCCGGAGCGCCTTGTTCGAACAAGGCTCCCTACCGAGTCAACCCCAAAGAAACTAAGGAGATCCAACGGCAAGTACAACAACTCATCAACAATGGCCATGTACGTGAAAGCTTAAGCCCTTGTGCCGTTCCGGTTATACTTGTGCCCAAGCAAGATGGTAGTTTTCGCATGTGCTCTGATTGTAGACCCAACAATGCTATCACCGTTTGTTATAGGCATCCCATTCCTCGCCTAGGTGATATGCTAGATGAGCTTAGCGGTGCTACCATTTTTTCAAAAATTGACCTTAAAATTGGCTATTATCAAATCCGCATACAAGAAGGTGATGAATGGAAAACCTCTTTCAAAACCAAATTTGGCTTTTACGAGTGGTTTGGTTATGCCTATGGGTTTATCGGAAGCTCACGGTACTTTCATGCATCTTATGCATTTTGTGCTTCGCCCTTACATTGGAGTGTTTGTTGTGGTCTACTTCGATGACATACTTGTTTTTAGCAAATCCATCAAAGGTCATGTGAAGCATGTTAGGGCCGTTTTTGCAAACTCTTCGCAAGGAACGTCTTTATGCAAACATGAAAAGGTGCACTTTTGGAGTTGACAAGCTTGTTTTCTTGGGTTTCGTTGTTTCTTCAAAGGGTGTCCATGTTGATGAGTCTAAAATTGAAGCAATTAAAACTTGGCCCCAACCCACTAATTTGCAACAAGTGCATAGTTTTCTTGGTCTTGCGGCTTTCTATCGTCGTTTTGTGAAAGATTTTAGCACTATTGCCGCACCTTTGCATGCTTTGAGTAAGAAAAATGCTCCTTTTGTTTGGGGACCTTTGCAATCTACCGCTTTTGATGAGCTCAAATCTTTGCTTACTCATGCTCCGATTCTTGCTTTGCCTAACTTTGATAAAACTTTTGAGGTCCATTTTGATGCTAGTGGTAATGGAATTGGTGGAGTCTTGATGCAAGAAAAGCGAGCTATCGCATATTTTAGTGAAAAACACTCCGGTGCTCAACTTAACTATCTCATCTATGACAAAGAATTGTATGCTTTAGTGCGTGTGTTACATGTTTGGGAGCATTATCTTAGACCGCATGAGTTTGTCATACATACCGATCATGAGACACTAAAGTACCTTAAAGGTCAAACCAAGTTGAATAAATGGCATGCTAAATGGAGTGAATTTATTGGATCTTTCCCCTATGTGATCAAGTACATTAAGGGCAAAGAGAATGTTGTGGCGAATGCCCTTTCCCGCAAATGCATGTTACTTACTCAACTTGAATTGAATGTTGTTGGATTTGACCATATCAAAGATTTGTATGAGCATGATGTGACTTTTGCTACTCCTTATGCTAAGTGTGTGACGCATACTTCTTGGGAACGATACTATAAAGCTAACAAACTATGCATTCCTGAGTCTTCTCTTCGTTTGTTACTTTTGCAAGAGGCTCATGGAGGTGGACTCATGGGACACTTTGGACGCGAGAAGACTTTTGCCATGCTCTCCAAGAACTACTTTTGGCCCAAGATGTTTCGCGATGTCACCCGCTTCACCAACCGGTGCTCTACATGTTGCAAAGCTAAGTCACAATTGCAATCCCATGGTTTGCATATGCCACTACCTATTCCACATCAACCTTGGGAAGATATTATCATGGATTTTGTGCTTGGATTACCTAGAACTCAAAATGGCAAGGACTCCCTATTTGTTGTTGTGGACCGTTTCTCTAAAATGGATCATTTTATCCCATGCAATAAGATAGACGATGCTTCACATGTTGCCAATCTATTTTGTAGGGAAATCTTGAGGTTGCACGGTGTGCCAAAGACAATTGTGTCGGATCGAGACGTCAAGTTCTTAAGCTACTTTTGGAAGACGCTATGCGCCAAGCTCGAAATCAAGCTACTCTTCTCCACGGCGTATCATCCTCAAACCGATGGCCAAACGGAAGTCACCAACCGGACGCTTGCAACTCTCCTACGTGTGTTAATAAAGAAGAATATCAAGGAGTGGGAGGAGTGCCTACCCATCGCCGAGTACGCCTACAACCATGCAAGACACTCTACCACCGGCAAGTCCCCCTTCAAGGTTGTCTACGGCTTCAACCCAATGTCACCGTTGGACATTCTTCCTCTACCGCTTCAAGAACGAGCAAACATGGACGCAAGTGCAAGAGCCACCTACCTCAAGAAGATGCATGCAGAAACACGTTCCACGATCGAGCGCCAAGTACAATGACTCGCCTCCAAGCTAAACATCAACAAGTCTCGATGGTGTTCCAACCGGGTGATCAAGTATGGATACATCTCCGCAAGGTCCGCTTCCCCAAGGAACACAAGTCCAAGCTAATCCCGAGAGCCGACGGACCATTCAAGGTGCTAGCACGCTACAACAACAACAACAACAACAACAACAACAACAACAACAACAACAACAACAACAACAACAACAGGCAACAACAACAACAACAACAACAACAACAACAACAACAACAACAACAACAACAACAACAACAACAACAACAACAACAACAACAACAACAACAACAACAACAACAACAACAACAACAACAACAACAACAACAACAACAACAACAACAACAACAACAACAACAACAACAACAACAACAACAACAACAACAACAACAACAACAACAACAACAACAACAACAACAACAACAACAACAACAACAACAACAACAACAACAACAACAACAACAACAACAACAACAACAACAACAACAACAACAACAACAACAACAACAACAACAACAACAACAACAACAACAACAACAACAACAACAACAACAACAACAACAACAACAACAACAACAACAACAACAACAACAACAACAACAACAACAACAACAACAACAACAACAACAACAACAACAACAACAACAACAACAACAACAACAACAACAACAACAACAACAACAACAACAACAACAACAACAACAACAACAACAACAACAACAACAACAACAACAACAACAACAACAACAACAACAACAACAACAACAACAACAACAACAACAACAACAACAACAACAACAACAACAACAACAACAACAACAACAACAACAACAACAACAACAACAACAACAACAACAACAACAACAACAACAACAACAACAACAACAACAACAACAACAACAACAACAACAACAACAACAACAACAACAACAACAACAACAACAACAACAACAACAACAACAACAACAACAACAACAACAACAACAACAACAACAACAACAACAACAACAACAACAACAACAACAACAACAACAACAACAACAACAACAACAACAACAACAACAACAACAACAACAACAACAACAACAACAACAACAACAACAACAACAACAACAACAACAACAACAACAACAACAACAACAACAACAACAACAACAACAACAACAACAACAACAACAACAACAACAACAACAACAACAACAACAACAACAACAACAACAACAACAACAACAACAACAACAACAACAACAACAACAACAACAACAACAACAACAACAACAACAACAACAACAACAACAACAACAACAACAACAACAACAACAACAACAACAACAACAACAACAACAACAACAACAACAACAACAACAACAACAACAACAACAACAACAACAACAACAACAACAACAACAACAACAACAACAACAACAACAACAACAACAACAACAACAACAACAACAACAACAACAACAACAACAACAACAACAACAACAACAACAACAACAACAACAACAACAACAACAACAACAACAACAACAACAACAACAACAACAACAACAACAACAACAACAACAACAACAACAACAACAACAACAACAACAACAACAACAACAACAACAACAACAACAACAACAACAACAACAACAACAACAACAACAACAACAACAACAACAACAACAACAACAACAACAACAACAACAACAACAACAACAACAACAACAACAACAACAACAACAACAACAACAACAACAACAACAACAACAACAACAACAACAACAACAACAACAACAACAACAACAACAACAACAACAACAACAACAACAACAACAACAACAACAACAACAACAACAACAACAACAACAACAACAACAACAACAACAACAACAACAACAACAACAACAACAACAACAACAACAACAACAACAACAACAACAACAACAACAACAACAACAACAACAACAACAACAACAACAACAACAACAACAACAACAACAACAACAACAACAACAACAACAACAACAACAACAACAACAACAACAACAACAACAACAACAACAACAACAACAACAACAACAACAACAACAACAACAACAACAACAACAACAACAACAACAACAACAACAACAACAACAACAACAACAACAACAACAACAACAACAACAACAACAACAACAACAACAACAACAACAACAACAACAACAACAACAACAACAACAACAACAACAACAACAACAACAACAACAACAACAACAACAACAACAACAACAACAACAACAACAACAACAACAACAACAACAACAACAACAACAACAACAACAACAACAACAACAACAACAACAACAACAACAACAACAACAACAACAACAACAACAACAACAACAACAACAACAACAACAACAACAACAACAACAACAACAACAACAACAACAACAACAACAACAACAACAACAACAACAACAACAACAACAACAACAACAACAACAACAACAACAACAACAACAACAACAACAACAACAACAACAACAACAACAACAACAACAACAACAACAACAACAACAACAACAACAACAACAACAACAACAACAACAACAACAACAACAACAACAACAACAACAACAACAACAACAACAACAACAACAACAACAACAACAACAACAACAACAACAACAACAACAACAACAACAACAACAACAACAACAACAACAACAACAACAACAACAACAACAACAACAACAACAACAACAACAACAACAACAACAACAACAACAACAACAACAACAACAACAACAACAACAACAACAACAACAACAACAACAACAACAACAACAACAACAACAACAACAACAACAACAACAACAACAACAACAACAACAACAACAACAACAACAACAACAACAACAACAACAACAACAACAACAACAACAACAACAACAACAACAACAACAACAACAACAACAACAACAACAACAACAACAATGCCTACAAGATCGACATCCCACGTGACAAGTACAACATAAGCGACATCTTCAACATCAAAGACTTGGCCAAGTACCATGGTGATGAAGAGCACGATCCGTGGACGGATATCTCCCAAGGGGGGAGATGATGCGGAGCATCCCTCGACTACCCGCACCGACACTCCATCACCATCGCAAGCACCGAGAGGACCGATGACAAGAGCACGTGCACGCGCCATCGAGAATGAGGTTGATTCTCTCCTCTTCGAGTTTCGTTCGGATTCGCATGAGAATTGGGTTCTACCTCATAAAGACATGTTATGCATTCTAGGATACCAAGGAGATGATCGTGAGAAGGAGAAGGTGAAAGTTTGAGCATCCATGGAGCAAGAGAAGGAAGGAGAGGACAAGAAGAACGAAGGAAAGAGTCTCTGGACACTCCGGGTGCCCGGACGGACGGACCCCGGGTGCCCGGACGAACAACCAAGGGGAGGGCCAAACTCACTGAGCACCCCGGGTGCCTGGCCACCACCTGGGTTGCGCCCCTGCCCGCCCACCTCGGACGAACAACCATGGCAACAACTTTTTATGCATCGATCCAACCCAACAGCCTGTAGTATAATTCAGTAGATGCCGAAAAGTGCAAGTAGAGGCCGAGCTCCATAGAGCTCTTTATTAGTTTTTCAGCTAAAATACATTTTCCATACCTCAAAAAATCTGGAAAAGGTACATATTTAGACATATATTTGTAGTATACATGTAAAGAAAATCATGAACATATATGTTCATATGTGATGTAAACAAAAAACAAGAAATACATAGATTAAAATGGGCTGTTTCTTTGTTGTTAAGGATCGGGCCGCGACGTCGGAAGCGCTTGCGTGCCGTGAAGGTTTAGCTCTTGCTCTAGACCTCTCACTACAAAGAGTTGTCATTTCTTGTGACTGCAAATCTGTTGTTTCGGAGATTAAAGGAGGAACTGAAGGAAGATACGGACCTATCATCAGGGAGATCAGTGCGAGTGCACATGAGTTTACTACTTCTGATTTTGTGTTTGAAGGTCGAGACATGAACAAAGAGGCACATAACTTAGTTAAACTTTCTAGTTCCTTCGAAACAGGGTGCCACTTGTGGCAGGGGTTTCCCATTACCCTTTTGTTATTCCTTGTAAACCTAGTTATTGATTAATAAAGGAGGTTTTCCCACTCAAAACAAAGTTGATCAAACTTTATACATACTTGAAGAACATGCATATGTATTTATTTCAAAAAATGCCATTTTTTAAAACTTTTAACATATGTTCATAAAAAAGAGCCTATCTTTTGCAACACCGCTCTCACTAGATGCTTGTTTTTCTTTTTAAGATGAGCCCAGTAGATGCCGCCAAACCCTATGTATCGCTCGTTGCGGCAAATTGTCACCAGAATGCACGGGCGACCGCTCCAACGAGAGCAAGTGGGCCGCCCATTTAGGGTACACAGAGGCATTCCGGCTCGTGTTTTAGTACCGGTTTGGGGGAACCTTCTAGAAGCATTCTAAACTGTTTTTTCTGTTTCTTGTTTTTATTTTACAAATGATAATTTGTAAATGTCCGTAAATTTTTAAAAAGTTCAAAAGTTTGCAAAAAGATCATAATTTCAAACAATGTTCAGAATTTGGAAAATGCTCAAACAATTTTTAAATGGTTTATGATTTCAAAAAAATAAAAACATGTTTTTAAAATTATTCACGATTTCATAAATTATTTGCATTATAACAAGTTCAAAAAAATAACTGTGTTTTCATAAACAAATGAACGCAAGTATCAAGAATATTTGTGATATAGGGCTCAACCCTCATCTCTTTTTTTTTTGGAGACAACTCAACCCTCAGCTGAAGCTGAAGGGAGTGACAACTACATGTAAATACTTTGTAACATTCAGAAAGATCATTGGGTTTAGAACAATCTGTTTGAATGTATGTACACCTGACACGTCTGAACAATATGTCCATCATACTCCGGCAGGGCTGCCATCTTTCCTCGGGTCGCTCACCGCCGTCAGCATCCCGCGGAACACGTTCTCGCCGCCGCCCCCACCTGAGACCGGCGCCAGCAAGTCCTGCACGATCAGCTGGCACACGGCCCCGGGCGACGTGCTCTCCAGCACGTGGCCCCTCCGCCGCAGAAACTCCATCGCCTCGGTGCTGAACTCGATCACCTCGCCGTCGGCCATCGTGACGTCCTCGTACCGCACCACGTTGGGCACCAGCTTGTGGTACACCCTGGGGCTCTGCACAGCGGCGAGCGGGCTCATCCCCAGCACGAAGTGGTTCAGGAACACCTGCGTCACCGCCGTGATGATGTTGGTGCCCCCGCTGGCGCCCACCACACCGGCCAGCTGCCCGTCCCTCAGGATGATCGCCGGCGTCATGGAGGATAGCGGCCGCTTCCCCGGCGCGATGAAGTTGGCCGGCGCCGGCGGGAGCTGGTCCGGGGCCGGGTTGGACGACGGCACCGAGAAGTCGTCCATCTCGTTGTTGAGCACGATGCCCGTGGACGGCGACAGCACGTGCGCGCCGAAGTAGTAGTTCACTGTCGTCGTCATCGCCACCGCGTTCCGGTCGCCGTCCACCACGCACAGGTGGCTCGTGCCATTGTCACGCAGCTGGCTCCATCTGATTGACCGACACAAACAAAAACCTGTCACTTGTCAGTGCAAAGGGACGAACGGTGCGCGCACAAATGTTGATGCATGATCGACAATGGCATCCAGAAATAAAATTGTTCGAACGTACTACGTACTTTGCGAGGTAGTAGGCCGGAGGGAAGGTGGTGTTGTCGGCGATCCTCCGCCGGATCTTTTCTGCGAATTCCGGCGACATCATCTCGGAGACGTTGCCGGCGACGTTGACGAAGCCGGGGTCGCCGAGGTCCATCCGCACGGCCAGCATGTGCTTCACCGCCTCGATCAGCCGGTGCACGCCGAGGAACCCCTTCAGGAACTCCGTCGACTTGTACCCACCCAATACGTTCAGCACCAGCGCCAGGCCGACGGTGCCGCTGGACGGCGGCGGCATGCCGAGGAAGGTGAACCCCATGGCGTCAGCTTCCATGGCCTTGCTCACCCCCACCCTGTACCCCTTCAGGTCCTCCACCGTCACGATGCCCCCCGCCCGCCTCACGTCCCCCACGAGCCTCTCCCCGACTGCGCCGCCATAGAACGCCGCGACGCCGTCCTCCGCCACGGCCTCCAGCACGTCCGCCAGCGCCGGGTTGCGGCAGAGCTCGCCGTCGCGCAGGAGCCGCCCGCCGGGCGCGAACACGGCGCGCAGGCCGGGGTCGGCGAGCACGTCGACCTCCTCGTCCTTGAGCGCATTGGCCACGTAGGACACGATGGTGTAGCCGTCGCGCGCGAGCGCGATCGCCGGCGCGAAGAGGGACTTCCACGGCAGCCTGCCGTAGCGCGACCACGCGGCGTGCAGGCCGGCGAGCTCCCCCGGCACGCCCATGGCCAGCGCGCCCTTGAACTTGGACGTCGGGTCGGCCGTGTACATGGTCTGGCAACACACAATGCACATAGTTTGAGCCAACCATCAATCCATGCAATTTTCTTGTCTAATTGACAACGGGTTACATAAAGTAATTAACATGGCCGATTAAACTATAACATCAGCTAGCCATCCATCCATGCATTGGCTTTCTTGTACAAAATCGCCAATGAGTTACACTATTATAGAAAAATTTTGCGAAGAATTAACATGGCCAACTAATTATCAATTACTACATAATTAAGCTCAAATCAATGGAATTAACCACTAGCTACCGATCAATGCAAAATCTGAACTGTTGTGACACGCACGTTCGCTGTCGTCACTTACAAGATAGAAAATGATTAGCAAAGACTGTATGAATCATGGTGGTGCCACACGCATTGCTTAATTTCTTTTCTCTTTCTTTCGAGATGGGGTAGGTGGAGAAGGAGGTGGGTACCAGAACGCAAAAGCCTCTCTTGATTTGTTTACTCTTACGGATAAGATGTGGAGTACCATTTATATTGATCCGTGTGGCTCTAAGGACTATCGCCGGGGAGAATCTCAGCCAAAAACAGAGGTGAAAATGTTGTCAACTGGGTGAGCTAAGCTAAGGAGAATGCCTAATTAAGCTAAATCACTGTGCTAGCTAAATCAAATGCAAAATCTTATTTTTGCAAAATAGTAATGCAAAATCTTAATTGTTGTGAAGTACTGCCTTTTTACAACAATGTAAGACATTTTTGCAGTTCATCACATGGCATGCTACACATTGTGAATTTATTCTCTTTCTTTTGCGATAGGGTAGGTGGGTTGCAGATCGCAAAGGCTTCTCTTTGATTTGTTTACCGTTATAGATAAGATACCCCATAAGCCATAATATACAGTTTTTGTTGATCCGTCACTCATGGAGCCCGAGAAAATTCTAAGATCTCAGCCAAAAATAGAGATGAAAATTTTGTCAACCGGATAGGCCAAGCACTACTACACTCACTACATCTAAGGGGAGGGCCTAATTATAGCCAAATTTGTTGAAGTGGGTTGGGGCTCCAAGGACCAGATTGCATTTTTTTGGTTTTATTTGGGGTTTGTATCGCTGTGTGTTGCTAATATATCTGGGGTTTAATCACAAAAAAAGAGAGCCAAATTTAGTCGTACAAACTGGGTAGCTAGGATGTGAGTGATGAGTAAATCTGTAAATACTTTGCCATCCTTATAAAGTTATTATAATCATTGTAACTATAGTAGGGCATTTTGGAGACCAAGCTCCATGAAGGCTATATTTTAAGAAATTCAAAATTAAAAAAAGGCTGAAAAAATACACTTGTATACTGTATACAAGGATGTAATGTGTGTATGTGTGTAAAATTTTGGGACGAAATACACCACAGATTGGTCTTCTTTATGTAGCTCTCATTTAACGCATTTCGACCTTAAAATTTACACACATCGTCCATTTGTTTTTTTAAATTAATGCGTCCATGAAGCTCGGTCTTTATTTGGCATTTTCGTCGTAACTAAACCCATTTTACTGCTATCATTTGCTTCGACATAGTACTGGTAGACGCATAGTCCTTGTCGTCATAACAATTAAATCTGGATGCATATTGGCATATTGCTTGTCATGTTCATTGAGCTACCACTCCATTGGTCTAATCAAGAGCAGAAGCTATAGATGACACGAGTCGGTTCCCTATTGCGTAAGCATGCAAGGCCCACCGTACAGCGACCTCAAGCGCGAGCACAACGGGTCCACCAGACAGCGACCTCCGGCCCAAACCATAGCGGCTGGTAAGGGACCCACGGGCCATACGCACGAGCGGAACGAGCGAGCGAGCGAACGCATGGGCAGAAAAATCTCGCTTTTCGCTGTCGTGCCGCTCTCATGAATGATTGCAACGTACAGGAGTAGTAGCAGAGCAAACGTACCGGCGTGGCCGCGGCCGGCGCGGTCTCGCGGGCGTCGAAGGCGACGGCGTCGCCGGAGGCCGCGTCCCTCACCACGATGAAGGCGCCGCCGCCGAGGCCGCTCGACATCGGGTGCACCACGCCCAGGCACAGCGCCGCCGCCACGGCCGCGTCCACGGCGTGCCCGCCGGCCCGCAGCGCCGCGGCGCCCACCTCCGAGCACCGCCCGTCGTCCGCGGCCACCGCGGCCGCGCCGGACTCCACCTCGTGCCGGCTCTCCCGCGCGACGGACAGCCTCGAGCCCCGGCCCCGATCAGCTGCAGGCTCCGCGCCGGGGCTCAACAGCAGCAGCAGGATGCCGGCCAGGGCCAGCAGCGCCACGGCGATGCCCAGCGCGGCGCACGGACGGCGAACCCTGCGGCGCGGAGAGCTCGCGTCCGGCGAGACGCCGGCGCCGCCGAGGAGCGGGCTCTGCAGGGCGGCCATGGCCGGAGATTCCGTGGACGGCCAAGGGTGGGACGGAGCCAACGAGCTGAGGATTCCTTGGATGGTGAGAGCCGACGGTGCGTGCTGCCGTAGTGCTCTGCGTTCTGCTGGCCTGAGATTTTTTTATAGGTCCCTCCAACTGGCCGAACAAGTCTCTCATTTTTATTGTTAGTTTTTTGGTTGTGAATACATATATGACCCGATCAGAGACTGAGTTTATTTATGATAAGGATACAAAATTCAGAAGAGGAAGGGTAGACGTAATCGCAAGGATTATCTCCGAACTAATCCAATTCGCCACCTGTGCGGAGTGTTTGTGGAGTACAAAGTGAAAAAAAAAAAACAATACTCTGTAGTGGAGCAGAGTGGCCGTAGCAAAAGGACCAGCTAATCCAAGTTTGTAGGAAACTAAGGATGTCGCTGTCGTGGTCACGCTTGTAAACGAGACGGCACCCCCTTCCCTTCTCCTAGTTGCAACTGGTAGTAGTATTTCCTTCCACGCCTCAATTCCTCCTCCTCTTTCTCTCCGCCCCTGCTTCAGGGTTACATTTCGACCGGTACGTCTCGCCGCCGGCAGTACGACTGTGCGACTCTCACCATTTGGACAAACCGGGAAGCCATTGCAAGCGTCGCGGTCCATGTCACAGAGTATTCATAAATTCTGTACGCATGGTGGCAAACCTGTCTAGATGCATCGGAAGTGCATGTTTGCGGTACAATTCTCTGGTCTTTGAGCATTGATCGACTTGATCCAAAAAAAAAGGGAGCATTGACTACGGAAAATGAGTTGCTTTATCTACTTTTATTTATCATAAAAACGTACATCAATATACATTTTCCATACGTAGCAGAATTGAAAAATATAGGACTATATACCTTACATACATCAAAATTTAGGGTTAGAATTTTGTCTTATCTTTTTTTATCCATGATAAGATGTGTCTCATTCATATCATAAAGATTATAGTACAAGACACATAAAGATCAACATGATAAAACTAAAAGACAACAAAACGTTTCTGAGCTTGACACCGACGCCTGTCACCTGCCTCCGGCACCACCACAGCAACCATCGAAAGAAAAAATGACGGATCACCTCCTCACCCGAGCTCGAAGCAGCTCCATCGCTGTAAAGATTGTAGTACAAGACACTAGACCGGGGTAAATCAAAATTATCACAGACATGCAGCTACGCAAACCTCCAAGGTGGCTCGCCAAAGTCAAAACCATTACCGTTGAATGAATCGGAACGGGGTAACACACTGGACACATCATCAAACTTTAGATCTGGCACCCCCACATGACTAAGACATCGGAGGAGGAAACCATACCTGCCATCCACAAACCACGAACCCATCACATGTTTCTTCTTTCAGATGTCGTCGGTGCAGACCACAATCAGCATCCGCTCCTCGACTACCTCTCAGGCTCCGCGCCGACGTTAGAGCAGACGTCGTCTCAACGACGGAGCTCGAGGACACATGTCCACCATCTGTGTACAAAATAAATCACCCCTAGTGTTGTATTTTTTTTTATGAAACCTTAGAGATATATACGTAAAGTTCACATAAATGAAATGTTTGAAAAATGAATTTCTTTGAAACTTCGGGTACAGTAATATTGGGGCACTTACATGTGGACGTCCTTAATCAAGATTGGGAGTGTTCCGCAAAAAAAGAATTTAAGATGGGGAGTGTGACAGCTGACAGTGTAGTGTTTTGGTGAGCCGTGAGCGGAGCAGGCGGCACAAAATTACAGTACTTAATTATTGGCCTACATTTCGCCTCGCACGATGGTGACAAGATTGCAACGGCGGATCGCACCAGACGCTGTCTCCAGCCAAAGAATCCACGCCCGTTCCGATTCGATTGGAATTGAAAAGCCGATCGTGCTCGTGCGTAATGATCGGTCGATGGATGAAATGGTTGGCACACCGCACCGCACACGTGACTAGCGTGGGCAGGCCAGCAATTTACATTGGGTCGAAAAAAATTAAAAAGATGAAAATGGTTGGCTATAAAATCGCGGCAGTTCCTACAAAATTTGACAAACTCAGCAAGGCAGTTCCTATAAAATGGACAAACAAACCAAAGCCAGCCATTCCATGCGTCGCCGTCAGAGCGCATCCATGGCCATTTCGTTGCACTGGTTACAGTTGTGTACACGGCAGCAAGGCCCGTCTAGATGCGATATGCGTGGCGTGGCTGGGCGACCACGGCCGGCCATCATCATCCATCTCTGATTCGGGTCTCTCCAGGAAACACGTCGCCTTCAGAAACAAGGGATTGGGGCTCCTTTTTTGGCCCCGGCGGTCGCAGGCCGAACCCGGCGCACTGGGGAGCAATTGGGGGCTCCCGCGTAAGGGAAAAGCGTGGCTGGCCCATACCGTCAGGTGAAAAGTCAAGATTTTCTTCCCGACTCACCTCTCACCCCCCGCGCCCCTCGGCCGCCACTAGCTGTATCCCGGCGCAGCCCGCCGCCCTTCACCGCTAGATAGCCAATCCCCGCCAGAAAAATAGCAGAGGTTCGTCGAGGCAGCCCCTCCACCAGCAGCTGGGCGTTTCCGGCCGCGAAGGGGCAATTTAGCGGCGGGTACACGCCCACCGGGCGCAAGGTGTTCGGCGATTTGCCTTCCTCGGCAATGGACTCGGATAACGAGGAAGCGCTCGCCGCGCTGCTGGAGGAGGAAGCCGAGGCCGACGTCCAGGAAAAAGAGCATCTCATGGCGCTCGCCGCCCTCGCCAAATTGGCGAAGCTCGAAAGCCATGCGAGGTGGCTCAACGCCGGGGCGGGTGAAAGCAAAGAATCGGCATCGTCTCGAAGGCTACTTCATGCTCTACTCAGACTACTTCGCCGATGCTCCACTTCACGGTGACAAAACATTTTGGCGCCGTTATTGGATGAGCCGAAAGCTCTTCCTCGGGATTGTGAATTCCATCCGGGAGTTCGACAACTACTTCAAGTGCAAGATGGATTGCACCGGCAAACTTGGATTCACCTCAATCCAGAAGTGCACGACAGCGATGAGGATGCTTGCATACGGAACTCCCGGTGATTCACTCGACGACTATGGGCGCATGGTCGAGTCCACCATCATAGAGTGTTTCTACAAGTTCTGTCGGGTAGTGGTGGCAATGTTTGGACCGCAGTACTTGAGAACACCAAATACGGAAGACACTGCTCGGATCCTAGCACAAAATGCAGCAAGAGGATTTCCGGGGATGCTTGGAAGCATCGACTGCATGCATTAAAAATGGAAGAACTGCCCATTTGCTTGGCAGGGGATGTACAAAGACGCCAAAAGCAGTTGCAGTATGGTACTTGAGGCGGTGGCCACACAGGACCTCTGGATTTGGCACTCCTTCTTTGGTATGCCAGGAACTCACAATGACATCAACGTGCTGCAGTGCTTCCCTGTCTTTGCCAAGCTTGTTGAAGTTCATTCTCCTCCGGTGAACTTCGAGGTCAATGGGCGGCACTACAACAAAGGGTACTACCTAGCTGATGGCATCTATCCGAGATGGTCTACATTTGTGAAGACTATATCAAACGTTGTGCCAGGAGGCAAGAAGTCCCACTTTGCCAAGGTGCAGGAGGCTTGCCGGAAGGATGTCGAGCGGGCATTTGGTGTGCTTCAATCTCGATTTGCTGTTGTCCGCTACCTTTCTCAGACCTGGTCGAAAGATCAAATGTGGGAGATCATGACTTGCTGTGTCATCTTGCACAACATGATCATCGAGAGCGAGCAAGAAGACCCGGTGTTTGACACTGAACCATACTACATGCAGGGTCCTTTAGTCAAGTGATCACCAGCCACCGTCAGAAACATAGGGTTTGGGAAATCGCTCGACACCCTAAAACGGGTGTGGCTATCTCATTATATAGACGTACCAAGAGGTACAATACAAGGCATATACAAGACTACGATATACAGTCTAACACCATCCCTCAATCTTAATCATAGCACAAGTGCAAAGTAAGTTAAGATTGCACCTACAGCCTACAAACCGTGGTTGTGGAAGAGGCTTCGTGAAGATGTCGCAAGTTGATCTTTGGAGGAGATGAACTTGATACAAAGTAGTCTCTGTGCAACACGTTCCCGAACAAAGTGATAGTCAACCTTGATGTGTTTCGTCCTAGCATGAAACACCGGATTAGATGAAAGGTATGTAGCGCCGATGTTATCACACCACAGAACAGGAGGATGACTGGAGAGACTCTCAGCCCCGCAACAAAGACTGTACCCATATGATCTCGCCGGTAGCATCGGAAAAGCTTTATACTCAGCTTCAAGATCGCTACGAGACACGGTGGCTTGCTTGCGTGCATTCCAAGCGATCAGGTTAGGACCAAAGAACACCGTGCATATCCCCCGTGGATCGCCGATCATCGGGACTTCCAGCCCAATCCGCATCGGAAAGCCGAAAGTTCACAAGACGGTGCGGTCAAGGAGCGTACCATACGGGCAAGAGAAGAAACATAACGCATGATGCGCTTAATCGCCGAGAGATGAGTGGTACGAGGTGCATGCAGATATCGCACACACGGTTGATCGCATAAGAGACATCAGGTCCGTGATAGTGAGATATTGCGCATCACCAACAAGACTGCGATACTCGATGGCGTCATCGGTGGAAAGAAGGTCTCCATCAAGGGCGTATAACCGATCAAGGCGTACATCGGAGTGATAGCATTTTGCATTGGAGCATCCCAAAGACGCCCAACAGATCCATGGAGTACTTTTTCCGACTCAAAGTCAACCCAAGAGAGGACCGTGACACCTCCAATCCAAGAAAATAATGCAGAGCACCCAAATCGATAAAGAAATTCCTCACCTAATGCGCATATTAAGGCGATCGGCAGCAGCATTGGAGGAACCGACAAGGATGATATCATCAACATACACCAAGAGATACATCGTCACCTCGTATACCAAGGAGAAACGATGGACGTGTCGCCAGCTGAGGGAATAAACCCAAGAGCCCGGAGAGCGTAACCAAGACGAGCATGCCATGCACGAGGCGCTGCTTAAGTCCATACAACGCCTTGACCGCATTTACGTAGATGATGCGGACGCCAGAGGATCAACAAAACCGGGTGGTTGACGCATATAAACCTCTTCCTCAAGAACTCCATGGAGGAAAGCATTCTGCACATCAAGCTGACGAAGCGACCAACCACGAGTAACGGCAAGAGACAACAGTATACGAATAGTAGTTGGCTTGATAACTGGACTGAATGTGTCTTCATAATCAAGACCGTACCTTTGCTTGAAACCCTTGGCAACCAGCCGTGCCTTGTAGCGCTCAATAGAACCATCTGCATGTCGTTTGACCTTAAACACCCACTTGGAGTCAATGATGTTGACGCCAGAGACCGGAGGAACAAGTTGCCAAGTACTATTTTTCAGCAAGGCCTGAAATTCCTGCTCCATCGCAAAGACGCCAAAGGAGGAATACCCAAAGTGCAGCCTGAAAATAACGCTGCTCGCCGGGATCCGCAGAGCATGAGCAACCCATGCAGCAAGCCACGCCACCGTCCCGTCTTTGCGTTCCTTAGGGCAAAAAACACCAGACCGGCTGCGCGTGTGTGGTCGATGATGAACCACAGCGGGCGGTGCTGGCACCATGGGGCTTGCCACAGGCAACGAAGGCATCGTGGCCGAGACGGGGCTGGAGGAGCCAGAGTCAGCAGACTCAGCGCCGGGCGACGTTGCCAGGACGGAGCTGCCAAACCCAGGCGACGACGTAGCCGAGGCGGGGCTGGCCGCAGCCTGTGGCTGCCGGGCCACCTGGCCGATGGGCCGCTCGCCATCTGGCTCGGGCGAGGGTAGCGCCGTGGTTGGCGGCGAGCCAGCGAAGCTGGCGCTGGGTCGGGCGACCGATCGACGGGCGGGCGACCAGCGCCGAGTGGCGAGCCGGCCGACGGGCGGCCGAGGCGGTGCACCTGGCACCGCTGACGCCATGCGGCCTGTGGACGATCGGCCGACGGGCATGACCCACCATGCATGGGCCATGCATAGGATCAACGTGGCCACCATGAGTGGCGTCCATAACCTCATCATCCAGGAGTTCAAGGCGGGCACCGCGTCCAATACCTGCAGCATGGTTAAGAAGCAACACAGGAGCATTTGCAACATCCACAAATTGGTCAGGCGAAGGTGTAGTGGAGTGCACAGGTGGTAAACTAGTGGTAGAGTTGTTCGGAAGAGCACGAAACGGGAACACATTCTCATCAAACACGACGTCACGAGAAATGTAGACACGATTGGTGGGAACATGAAGACACTTGTGAAAGGACATGCGGTGCCCCCATGTGTGGTTTTGGTAATTGATGACATTCTCTATGGACTAATGGTTGCATTGAGTTATATTTGAAGGATTTATCCATAGGCATTTCTTGAAGTCCATGTGTTGGTTTCAAGGAGTTTATGTGTTGACCAAGGTGCTATTAAGGAATTATCCAAAGATTGGTCATGTGAGTGTTGAGCTTATTGCAAGCATGTCTTGAAGAAGAAGATTGTGTGATCATTCATGTTTACCTTCAAGACATCATCCAAACAAAGAGAGTTGGAAAGATTCAAGGTTGATCAAGACTAAGTCAAGAGTGAATCAAGTTGATCAACTCACAAAGCGTAGAAGATGTACCGAGAGGGATCAAGTGATCCCATGGTATGGTAAGCATTATCCATTGCACTTTGTGTACTAACCCATGGTCTATGTGAGAGTCTATGTGGGGTTAGGTACGTGTCCATGGGCTTGCGTCAAGAGGAAGATATCATACAACCCATGGAAAGGATGACATCAAGTGGTGATCGCCATCAAGATTGCCGTGTGCAAGTTCAAGTGGAGCATCACGAAGAGATCAAGTGCTTGAAGCTTGCCATCCACTGTGGTGTCAATGGACTTGTGAAGATGTGTCAAGAGTGGCTCACCCATAGTGGAGTATGGGGAGCAATCATCTAGTCTCCATCGACCCAACACAATCAAGAAAGGCGGTCCATCTTGAGGAGGACAAGATCGTCATCATCTAGCTCAAGTGGATCATGTGCAAGGATAAGGTTTGACCTTGATAGGTTTTCTATTTTACCGGTCTCATGGTGGTAGTTGGGAGACCGGGTTATAGGATCGATAGCCGTACTATCAAGGGGGGCTCTCAAGTGAGTAGCTTGATCGTATCGTTCGTCGAGAGCTCAAACCATTGCATCCTTGCATCATGTTTCTTGGTTCTTGTTTGTTTCTCTTTGTGAGTCTTAGAGCTTATGGTCATCTTTATGACAAGCTTGAGTTCATCGAAAACGGAGTTTGCATGCGTCTTCTATGATGTTTTCGGTGTTGGAGATTTTACCGGTCTTTTCCGAGGAAGGGTTCTCACCATTTTCTTTTGGGCCTTTTCTCATTTTCTTATTATTGGTATTTCTCTCAAGATTGTGTTAGCCCTTTTCCCTAGCTTTCCAACAAACTTGGTTTCGTCGAATTCGAGTCCGAATGCAGAAGTTATGGTAGTTTTGGTGTTCTCGAAAAGGCTGCAAGCGGTACTACCGCGAGTAGGAGCGGAAGTAATTTTTACTACCGCCCTTGGGAGCGGTACTACCGCTCTTAGAATGATACTACCGCTTGGAGCAGTACTACCTGGCTACTTCCGTGGCTACTTCCGCTCGGGACCAAAAACTCGTCACAAGTCCAGCGGTGGTAGGCACGGATGTAATTTTTAGTACCGCTCATAGCGGTAGTACCGCTACCCTTAGCAAGAGTACCGCTACCCCTAGCAAGAGGTCTTGATGCCGAGCGGTACTACCGCTCGATGCGGGCTGTGAGCATAACGGTTGGATTTTCCCCCACCTATAAAAGGGGATCTTCTTCCCCATGGAACCTTATCCTTTTTAGCTCGTGTTCTTCTCCCATTGTTGACCTTCTTCGAGCTTGCTAACTCTCAATCCCTCCAATGATTCTTGCTAGTTCTTGAGGGAAAAGAGAGAGGAGATCTAGATCCACGTTTCCACCAATCACTTTCTCCTCTAAGTGAGGGGAACCCCTTGGATCTAGATCTTGGAGTTCTTCGTGATCTTCTATCGTTCTTCATCTCATTTTACTCCCTAGCATTAGTTGCTTTGGTGGGATTTGGGAGAGAAGGACTTGGGCACTCCGTGTGCCCTTGCCATTGCATTTGGTGCATCGGTTTGAGTTCTCCACGTGATACGTGGAAGTTACAAGTTGAGAAGCTTATTACTCTTGGGTGCTTGGTGCCCTTGAGCTTGTTCCTCTTGGGTGCTTGGGCGCCCTAGACGGTTGGTGGTGTTCGGAGCTCAATCATTGTGGTGTAAAGCTCCGGCAAGCGTCGGGGTCTCCAATTAGGTTGTGGAGATCGCCCCGAGCAATTTGACGGGTACCGGTGACCGCCCCCAAGGGTTGCCAAAGTGTACGGGTTCGGTGACCGCCCCCAAGGGTTGCCATTTGTAAGGCAACGGTGACCGACCTCAAGGGTCCCTTAGTGGAATCACTGCAACTTGCATTGTGCGAGGGCGTGAGGAGATTACGATGGCCCTAATGGCTTCTTGGGGAGCATTGTGCCTCCACACCGCCTCCAAACGGAGATTAGCATCCGCAAGGGTGTGAACTTCGGGATACATCGTCATCTCCGCGTGCCTCGCTTATCTCTTATCCGAGCCCTTTACTTATGCACTTTACTTTGTGATAGCCATATTGTTTCTTGTCATATATCTTGCTATCACCTAAGTAGTTTTTCTTGCTTAGCATAAGTTGTTGGTGCACATAGGTGAGCCTAGTTGTTGTAGGTTTTGTGCTTGACAAATTAACCGCTAGGTTTTTTCCGCATTTGTTCAAGCCTAAACTGTAATTATTTTAAAGCGCCTATTCACCCCCCCCCCCTCTAGGCGACATCCACGATTTTTCAACTTGTACCCTTTGTGAAGAGAACTGTACCCAAGGAAAACACACTTCTTAGACCGAAACTCTAATTTACGCTTGTTGTAAGGCCGCAAGTGCGGACAACATGCGCACCCAAACACTTTGAGAAACGTGTAGTCTGGAATATCACCGAGTAAGAGTTCAAGAGGGGTTTTCATTTTCAGTAGTCGTGAGGGAAGCCTATTTATCAAAAAACAAAGCGGTGGAGAAGGCATCACTCCAGAACCGAAACGGGACGGAGGCATGAGCTAGTAAAGTAAGTCCAGTCTCTACAAGATGACGATGCTTACGTTCGGCGGTGCCGTTTTACTGATGTGTATGAGTACAAGACACGCGATGCGAAATCCCAAGCTTATTAAAAAACCAGTTGAGGTTGTGATATTCACCCCCCAATCAGATTGAACATGAATAATCTTGTGCTTAAGGAGACGCTCAACATGTGCTTGGAACTGAATGAAAACATTAAACACATCAGAGTTACGCTTGATAAGATATAGCCAAGTAAACCGATCGTAAGCATCAATGAAACCGACATAGTAATTGTGACCACTAATGATGTTTGGGCATGACCCCATACATCGAAAACACAAGCTCAAGAGGATGTTTCACAACACGACTAGACTCTAAAAAGGTAGTTGGTGACTCTTGCCTCACCGACAGTGCATCACAAATAGTTTCAAAGCACTCTTATTGGACACAACTGGTAGTTCATGACGATGCAGCACATGACTAACTATAGGAGCAGCAGGATGTCCAAGGCGCGCATGCCAGTGCGTAGGCGACACACGAACACCACTGAACACCTGAGGAGAAGACGGCGTAGGAGATGCAGACGGTGCGTCAAGTGCATATAAGCCATGGCGAAGACGACCACTAAGCAGAACGGCCCTCGTGTCCCGATCCTTGATAAAGAAACGAAAAGGGTGAAACTCAGCAAGGACATTTATTATCACGAGTAAGTTGAGGAATAGACAACAAACTACGCCAGAGTGAGGGAACTCAAGGACGTTAGAAAGATGCAGTTTACGAAAATTGTGTGCAAGAAGTGATGCTCGACCAACATGGGAGATGCGCATACCTGCTCCATTGGCGGTGTGCACCTGATCATGTCCACGATATGGTTCCTGAACGGAGAGCTTGCCCATCTCGCCGGTGAGGTGATTCGTCGCTCCTGTATCCATGTACCACGCCGGATCAAGGGAGTGACTGGGTGCGCCCGTGGTCGTGCCCTGTAACCGCAGCTGCAGCCTGCTTATCATTCCCTTTTCCATTGTTGCCAAGGCAAAGGAAGTCTTGCTTGTAGCGTCTGTGGCAGCGAGAGGCGAGGTGACGATCTATGCCACAAAGCTGACACGCCTGAGGAGCGCCAGAATCGAACAGATAGCAACCGGGCGACTCTCCTGTGATAGTCGGCGCGTTGTTCTGCGAGGCTCGCGACGGGAAGCCGGTGGTTTGCCACCGATGGGGCCGGCCGAGGTTTGCCGCGTGTGGCGGCGTTGGCGGAGACGGTTGGGGAAACACGCGCCTTGATGCGCTGCTCACGCCCAAGGAGGTGTGCATAGAGCTCACGACGCGGGAGTGTATCATCTCGACCATGGACGTTCTCAATGAGATTATCATAATCATCATCGAGCCCGTTAAGCACAAAGGTGGTGAAGTCCGCGTCGTAAGTGGGTCACCAACAGAGGCTGTGGTGTCGCCGAGGCTCGCCATCTTGTTGAAGTACTCCGTGATGCCGAGATCGCCAAGTTTGGTCTCACCCAGCTCGGTGCGTATAGAGTGCGACGCTACCGAGACCGAGAGGCGAAACTGGTGTGGAGGGCATACGCCTCCACGGACGTGGCGGCGAAGATGACAATCGACGAAACACTCGGCGTGAGCGAGGACCGGATGGCGAGAGAATGGCTCGATCTGCGCCACCCACGTGTGATATGCCGGATGGTGAGGAGGTGGGCACGGATGGACCCATCAACGTAGCCTCCAAGTAGCGGCCGCGGAGGAGAGGCAAGACTGCGCGCACGCCATGATGTAGTTGTCCGCCCGAGCTTCACCGGTAGCGGTGCTAAAAATAAAACGGCGGCGGCGCCGCGGTTTGAGCAGTGTATGCCTGCGCTAGTGATGCATATGGATCCATGGACGGAGCCATCTCTGGACGAGGGATCATCGCGTAGGGGTAGCCGGGCGAGGGAGCAGCCAGGGCGCCCGGCCGCAGAGGGCCGTAGAGGCCGGGCGCCGCCGCAAGGGCCGAGTCACCGTGTTCGGAGCTACGGAGCACCATACGGCGAGGCAGCCGCGCTATAGGATCGCCGCGACGGCGCGGAGTAGTAGTGGTAGGCGGCGGCGGCGGCACCGCCGTGTAGGTGCGGCGGCGGCGGGCCGATCCCGGCTGGTGCGATCACAAGGCAGCCGGGCCGATCCCGGCCAGGTGCGGGGCCGATCCCGCCGGAGAGACGAGGTGGCGGGGGCACCATAGGCGCTGTGCCACGGGTTGCTCGGCGGAGGAGGGCCGCAGAAGCCAGCCGCCAGCGTCGGCGGCGATCGTCCTCGAAGCCCGGTGCCTGCGGGGAAGCGGGCGGCGGCAGGGTGGCGACGTACGTCGCCGCGAGTGGCCGGGAGGCCAGGAAGGGCGACATCGGGGCTAGGGCCGGCGCGGCAGCGGCGGCGGCGGCGGGAGGTGGTGGAGCGGAAGACATCGTAACCTAAACTGATACCATGTAAAACATAGGGTTTGGGAAACTGGCTCGACACCCTAAAACGGGGTGTGGCTATCTCATTATATAGACGTACCAAGAGGTACAATACAAGGCATATACAAGACTACGTATATACAGTTTAACACCGGCAACTTGGACTGACTACCTCAGTATGCGTCAGGAGATCCGAGACCCACAGGTGCATCATCAGCTGCAGCAGGATCTGGTGGAGCACCTATGGAGGCTCAAGGGCGACGTCGGGCGCAACGTGTGATGAAATATGAGTTTTTATTTGTTGAACTATATAATTTGTATTAAACTATTTGTTGTTGCACTATTTTGTTGAACTATTTGATTTTCTTTGGTGAACTATGTGATGAAAAAAATATTTATGTTGGTAATTCAACGTCGAGCCACGGCAAACCATTGCCGAATATGGACCTATTCTTGCCCATATGAGCCCTTTATTTGCCGAATCTGGGTCAATATCGGCGCCTAGGGGCGACGGCTGGACGCCCAACCACCCCCAATGCCGATTGTATCGCCGGCTCGTTCCCATGGGACGATTTTTATGCGTCCTCGAGGGGGCCAACGGCTGGAGATGCTCTTAGGCAAAAGAGGATCCCATGCAACTCTGCGTCATCTAACCTGCCGATGAAGTGAACTGTCCATTTCGAGACAAGTGCCGTATCAGCTTATCAGGATCAGATCCTGGAGTGATGGACGACCGAAGAGCCTGCCTACTACAGGGAAAGCATCTGCAAGGCTATATGACGATCGCATCGCATATCTAGACGTCATTCCAGAAGCTAGCTAGCCTTCTCCCGATTACGTACCATAAAAGAAGATGGGAATCCCTAGGCTTGCACTTAACCTGGCCAAGAAATGTACACCTGCTCAAATACTTCAAGACAGGACCTCTCGCCAAGCTCCAGGCCCGTTAAAAAGCTCCCACAACCATTTTGCCAACAGGGGTATTTGGTGGATCCCCTCCAATGTTCAAGAATCTCCCTTGCAGGCATCCCACTCTGTTCCCTGATCCATTTGCTTGGTCCTTTTTACCTGCTGCCTTCTTCCATTACTAGTACCATTTGCCACATCCTTGCTAGCAGTTCCTGTGAATGTGATGTTGGAATGACGGAGTTTTCGGCTGTACGGTTTGTGACATCCTTAATCTCCTTAACACCCCGTCAAACACTTAAAAGCCAGTTGGATGCCTCCAATGTTCAAGGATCTCCCCTGCAGGGAACTCCTTAACAATGCAGACATGATTCATGTAACAGTAACTAGAAACAAAATGATGCAAAAGCTCGACATCATACAGACATTTTAAGTGTGATGCAAAAGGATATCTTGAATTCTAATTCTCGGTTAGGAAACAAAATAATCAAGTCAGCTGTAGACCAACCTGAAACATCGAAACAGGACCGCATCGGAATATTTTCCTTAATCTCCCATATATCGATAACTCCTCGTATGTCATCCCCATGTCCACTTCATCCAACTACACAAATGGTAATAGGGTCAAATGGGCATACTTGAGTACAGATACCTAGCATAATTTTTGTTGATAGCAGGTCGCATAAGACAATCTTATGCACAAGTATATAACTGAAACTTGAATGGTGAGAGCTGACGGTGCGTGCTGCCGTAGTGCTCTGCTCTGTTGTTCTGCTGGCCTGAGATTATTTTATAGCTCCCTCCAACTGGCCGAACAAGTCTCTCATTTTTATTGTTAGTTTTTTGGTTGTGAATATATCTATGACCCGATCAGAGTCTGAGTTTATAATAAGGATACAAAATTCAGAAGAGGAAGGGTAGACGTAATCCCAAGGGTTCTTTCCCAACTAATCCAATTCTCCATTAAACAAACGCAACCTTTGCTTAATTGCTCCAGGGCACCTGGCTCGAGTGCCTACACTTATTTAGTGGACTCAATTCTTGCTGGGCGTACCTCCTGGCGACATACAAAACGGAATCAGCAGTAATACTGCATGAAAATTATTTTTGGGAGTGCAAAGTGAAAAAATATTACTCTCTCAGTAAAGAAATATAAGAGTGTTTAGATCACTAAAGTATTCCTACTTCTTTACAGAGTAGGAGGAAGTACTCTGTGATCTAAACACTTTTAGATCACTAAAGTAGTTTTTTTTAAAACAGAGGCAAAAGATTTACCTCATCTCATTAATAAAGAAGATTGACAAGGTTTTTCAAAGGGCCGAGGGCATTAGTCCTCCACAAATGCGACAAAAGCCTACTCGCGCGGCATAATGGAACCTAAATGCTTGGCACCGGTGGTGACCTAGAACCCCGCTTCAATGCTAATGCGAGCGAAAACAATGGACGGAAGCGCAAACTTGCTGCGAAAAAACCCGCACGTTCCTCTCATTCCACAGTGCCCACGCCACAAGCATGAGAGTGGTGGCGATGGCCTTCCTCATGTGACCATGAGTGAGCACCACGGCGTTCCACCAAGCACGCACCAAAGGCATAGCATCACAAAGGTCAAACCGCAACTCCGAGGCACCGAGCCACTCCTTCAACACCCCCAACCCCCCCCCCCTCCCCACCCCCACCACCACCACACACACACACACACACGCATGGAGTATCTGCACTTGAAGAGAATGCGCGCCGCAGATTCCGGCTCCCTACGTCATAGTTGGCAGAAGGCCACAATTAGGCCAACCTCTCCTCTGAAGATGATCCGCTATCCAAATCCTATTTTTGATGATAAGTCAAGCAAAGAACTTGCACTTGGGCGGCGCCCAATTGACCCAGACCGCCGGCTTCATGCGGGTGATGGGGGAGCCCTCAAATTGCGCAAGATAGGCCGTAGCAGCAGAGTATGACTCATTTGGTGTGCGATCCCAAACAATAGTGTCCGGAGTGTCCTGGTGCAAGATGATCATCTCAAGCCTCGGCCAAAGGGCACAGAATTGGTGAATGTGGTCGATCGTGAGCCCTCCGGACATGTCAATCCTGGCAAGCCAGACATTATTGAGAAAAACATCTCTCACCGAAGAATTCTTTCTCGCCGATATCTGAAACACGAGGGGCACAATGTCCCTAGTCTTCACCCTGCCAAGCCAAGGAGACAGCGAGAACCTTGCCAAAATGACATTACCAACGGTGATGGTGGTGACATCGTAGAATAGCTCCATGTATTTAGCATCGCAGGGGTGGGGTTGCCCAAAACCAACCCAAACTCTGTTGGGTTCCATCACTCATACCAAGGCCACCTGAGCCGGAGCGCCCTGGCGTACTTGCGAAGATCCAGGATGCCCAGACCACCAAAGCACTTAGGTGAGCACACCGTTTTCCAGTTCACCTTGCACTGCCCGCCGGAAACTTTGTCGGTCCCTGCCACAGGAAGGTCCGCTCAATCTTCTCCAGGGCTCCGACAGTGTCGGCAGGGAGAGCAAGGGAAGTAGCGTGAAAAGTAGCCTGAGCAGTGAGCACGGACTTCACCAGGGTGGCACGACCTGCCGCCGCAACAAGCCTCCCTTGCCAAGGAGCCTGCCTGCCCGCGGCCTTATCCATGAGATACTGCAAAATCAATCTTGCGAAGGCGATGGACCATCAGAGGGAGCCCGAGGTATCTGAGGGGAAACGAGGCTCTCATAGCTAGGAAAGGTTGCAAAACGTCGTCCAGGTCAACCTCGGTGCACCTAATTGGGGCGACAATGTTCTTGTCTAGGTTGGTGACAAGCCTCGTAACTTGACCAAACCCGACAAGAATCTCCGTGAGATCACTAATGTAGTGATCTAAACACTCTTATACATATTTTTTTTACGGAGGGAGTACTCTGTGTTTTTCCATGAGAGTGGAGCAGGATGGCCGTAGCAAAAGGAGCAGCTAATCCAACCTTGTAGGAAACTAGGAGGAAGGATGTCGCTGTTGAGGCCGCGCCTGTAAACGAGACGGCACCCCTTTCCATTGTACTCCCTCTGTTCCTAATATAAATCTTTTTAAAGATTCCACTACGGATTACATACGAATGTATATAGACATATTCTAGAATGTAGATTCGCTCATTTTGCTCCGCATGTAGTCTATATTAAAGTCTCTAAAAAAACTTACATTTAGGAACGGAGGAAGTACTAGATGCAGCCGTGATAGTATTCCCTTCCACGCCTCAATTCGTCCTCTTTCTCTCCGTCTGGTGCAACGTCTCGCCGCCGGGCGTACATTGGACAAACCAGGAAGGCATACAAGCGTCACGGTCCATGCCAGAGACAGATAGTATTTATTTTCTGTGTACATGACATCGAAGCTGTCTAGATTTTTTTTTGAGCATCAGTACAGACACAAGCGCTCATATACACGCGCATACACTTACCCCTATGAACGCATACACGCACACCCTACCTCTATGAGCACCTCCGGTAGACCGAAATTTCCATATCATCTTGAAGCTGTCTAGATTTTTTTTTGAGCATCAAGATGCATACGTTACCATATACACGCCAAGATACACTCACCCCTATGAACGCATACACGCATTAATTCTACCCCTACGAAAGACCTCCGGTAGACCGAAATTGATATCATCTTGAAGCTGTCTAGATACGTGCATCGGCTACGCATGTTTGCAGTACGATTCTCTGTTTCTTTTCTTTTTTTTTCTTTTTTTGTATTTGGCTTAGAATGTTGTCCTTTTCGGCGTACAATACAAATCGCCTCGTTATTTTTCAATGAAACCGTACATAAACATAAAGACGGCCTAAATGTTCCGGTAGGTAGGGGAAAAAATGTACTATTTCTTTGAAACTTGTAAAACTGGTTTTAATTTATTTTTGAAAATATAGCTAGAGCTCACAGGATCCCGACTTGTACTATTGACTATGACTGTTTCCCCTAAAAAAAAAGGACTATGACTGTTCTTTGTAGTCTTGCTGATTCGGAGTGTGACAAGTGACCGTGCAGTGGTTGGGCGACGCGGAATTATTAGCGCACATTTCGCCTCGCACGACGTACGATGACAAGATTTGATACAGCGGATCGCACCACACGCTGTCTCGGATTCGAATGGAACTGAATCCGACCGCGCGTGATGGTCGATGCACGAAAATTAATGGCGGACAGCAATTATCTTTCGGAAGAAGAAGGAAAAGATCGCGTTTAAGTTGAGCCGCTCCCGATTCATTTCTCCACGGCGCTGCAGGCCGGAGTGCACCCATTGCCATTTTGTTGCATTGGTTACAGTTCTGTACACGGCAGCAAAGGCCGTCCAGATGCAATCAATATAATATGCGTGGCAGGGCAATCCCGTCTAGGAGCACGTTGCCTTGAGAAAACAACACACGAGCGGCAAACAGCTCAGAAACCACGCGCAGTCACAGAGACACAGGCGTGAAAGCCGGAGCGATACTCTGGACCGTAAGCCCCAAAAGCGGCAAATGAATCTACCTAGCGGGCAGGTGAAGATGGTCGCCACACACACATGAACATCCCTGATCATGTGAGTAGTTTTCTTCAAGGACTAGACATAGGGAAGTTTAGGCATCTTGTTGGTGCAGAGACTAAGTATAATTAGTATCTTCTTGATATTAATATATTCTCCTTACAAAAAAAAAAGACATAGGGAAGTTTTGACCCTGAGAGGAATCTAGCACTCCCATAAAAACCTGGTAAAAGGAACTTTGCCAACACTCTGCATGGCAAGAGGAAAATATTCTGACACTGGTTTGGCCATTTCGAGACAAGAGCCATATCAGCTTATCAGGATCAGATCTGTTAGAGTTATAATATAAGTCATGTATCCCTTTGTATTTATCCCGTTGTATAAGGGGTTTCCTGTATATGTTCCATACCTGTACATGTATATATATCGGCCTATGGCTTCATGGGAATACAAGTTGCTTATTCCTAACATGGTATTAGAGCTAGGTCAATTTTTTTTGCACGCCGCAACTCGTGCCATTGATCCGCTACTCTGGCTGCTGGGTTTCATCTCCCCGCCTCGCCCCGTCGTCTTCCGCTTCGCCATTGGTTCCGCTGATCGATCTGATCGCTTCGCCTGCTTCAGCTTGGGCCTTGGGCCTCTCTGATCTGGTCGCCGTCGCCCCGATCGGGCCTCTCCCGATCGATCGTCGCGCAGTCCCGCCGGCTTCGATCGATTTCCTCCGCTCGAATCGCTTTTCGAAGTCGGATCGACGCCCCCTTTATCTCCCGATTGGATCGGCGGCTCTCGCCCCGATTGAAATCGCCAGCTTCACGTGACGCTCGCTTCCGGACCGCTTGTTCGCCTCCTGCTGCAGGACGAATTCTCAGGCACTCTGCTCTAGCCGATCGACTTCTTTGGTTGCGGACGCAGGGCCCAACTCGATCTGTTATCACTGCGGCGCCAAAAAAATGTCTACTGGATCAAGCTATGTTGCTGTTCCTCGTTGCCCGTTGATTTTTGATGGCTCTAACTACACCGAGTTCGTTGGCTTCATGCGCATTCATATGCGTGGCATCCGCCTATGGGGTGTTCTTTCTGGCGAGGTCTGCTGTCCGCCACGTCCCGTTCCTCCGGTGGCCCCTATTCCACCGACTCCACCAGTTCTTCCTACGGATGCTAATCAGCCGCCAAGGATGCGGCTAAGCTTGCTTGATGAGGCTGCTGTTCGTGCTTATGATGAGAGGGTTTTGGCTTATGAGGAGGCTCTTCAGACGTATCATGGTGCTCTGTCTGCTTACACCCGGTGGCTTGATGATGATGCTCGTGGCCGCAATTGCTTCACCGCTAGTGTTCTCGCCTCGCTTGCTTCCGAAGTTTCGGTCTTCCTCTTGTCTTTGAGATGTGGACCCGTCTTCGGCCGCTATGAGCCCTCCGGTGATGCCTTATACCTTTTCGTGGTCCGTCAGGAGCATGCTCTTCAGCAAGGTGACTCTACTGTTGATGACTTCTATGCAGAGAGTTCTGCTATCTGGCGCCAGCCTGATTCTCTCCGCAGTGTGGGTTGTCGTACTTGCCCCTGTTGCCAGGCTGTCTAGGCCAATTTGGAGTTTCATCGCGTCTACGAGTTCCTGTCTCGGCTCCGTAAGGAGTTTGAGCCCCGGCGTGCTCAGTTGTTTGCTCGTGGTCGTATTTCTCTCATGGAGGCGCTTTCTGAGATTCGTGCCGAGGAGACTCACTTACGTGGTGCTGGTTTGCTGGAGGTTCCTTCTGTGCTCGCTACTCGGGCTTCTTCCACACCACCTGCTGCACCGACCCCTTCTCGCTCGAGTGCTCCGCCGCTTTTGCCCACTCCTTCTGGAGGCTCAGTCGCCCGTCCACATTATGACTCTTGCAACAATGATGGTCATATTGAGTCCCAAAGTGCTACCTAAGAGGAAACACCTTGTGACGCCCAAGACCGGAGCTTCAGCTTGCCTTCCGTGGTTTCCGAAGTTTTGTCGTGCGATTTGTTTTGTTTGTGCATTCATCATGTCATCTCTTGCATTGCATCATCTCATCATGCCATCATATCATTAATTTTCAAAACACAACTAAATAAATTGTATGGATTTTTCGATCCATTTAAATCGAGGAATTCACATGGTGACTTCTCTTTATAACATACCCTCCCAATATTATTATGGAGCTATATAAAATTATTCCATCGCTTTTGGAATCACCATAACCCACTTGCAAAATAAATCCCATGCCTTTTACGCTCCGAGTTGACCTCAAAACCTTGCCGATTTTATTTCATCATTTTCCATTTTTGTTAAATTCCTCATATTTTTATGAGTCCGGGAAAATAATCCCCAGGCCCAAACTCTTTCTCTAATCTTTTTCTTTTCTTCCCTTTCCTTTCTTTTCTCTGTTTTAAGAGTTTAAAGAGAGAGAGAGAGGAGCCAGCCCAGGCCAGCCCCCTCGTCAGCCCACCATCTTGCTCCCAGCCTCCCGAGGCCCAAGGCCCAGCCGCCTCTAACCCTAGCCCAGCCCCCAGCGCATCTCATCTCTCCCTCGGTCCCTCTCTCTCCAGCGCCGCCACAGGGGAGGAGCCCCTCGTACCACCGCCCGACCTCCTCGCTGCTGCTTCCACCATGGCGCCGCGCCCTGCTTCCTCCTCCTAAGCGCCCGCCCAGGCATCTCGCCCGACCCTCTCGCCCGGCCTTGAACCCGATCCCGTCGCCCTCCGTCAACGACCAGGCCGGACCCCCGGTGGCCTCCTCGTCGCCGACGAGCTCCACCAGAGCGCCGCGCCCGATCCTCAAGCTCGCCTCCTCGTCTACCGGCGCCATCGCCTCGTCGGCTCCGTCGCCCGAGGAGCCCTCGACCAGTCCATCTCGGCCCGACTCCGGCTGACCAAGCGCCCGCTCCGTGCACCCCCTCACCGACTGCCCGCCCGGTTACTGCGGCCGGGTCCTGCCGCCCTCGGCCTCCCCTCGAGCAACCGAGGCCCTGCGAGCCTCCCGCATCCGCATCTGCCTCTCCTTCGTGCCACTCCTCCATGGCGCCATGGCCTCTGCCTCTTTTGGATGAACCGTGGCTGCCGTGCCCTGTTGTGCGTTCTCTCCGCTGCCTGGCACTGTTGACGTCAAGACCGTGGGCGCCAAGTTCGTCTTCCACTATCATCTCCGAGGATTTCTCCAAGACCCGAACCGGAAACCTGAATCGTCAAGACCGGACCCGTCAAGTACCCCCTCGGATCGTCAAGTTCGACTACACGGTGATGCGCCAAGTACCCCCCTCGGATCGTCAAGTTCGACTACACGGGAACGACTACATCCGAGGTGGATAACGACAAGTTCCCCTACGCGCGAAGACGCCAAGTCCTTTTCGGGATTCTTCAAGTACCGCTACCGTCGACCCGAACATCTACGAAAACGCTTGTACCACTACTTCCCTCTTCGATCATCGCGAGAACGACTACTTCCTCTACTTCCCTCGACGACCCGTGAACGTCTACTTCCCTCTACGAAACGTTTTCCGCCCCGAACGCACGCTTCGAAGGTATAACCACCGAGATGACCGACCGTGATCGAATCATCCTTGAGATGCCCTTACATGTATGAGATGCACGATATGTTTGCATCGTGTCCGAATTGTCCTTGCGATGCCCCTCTTTTGCCATGCCACCGTTCCGTGGGAACCCGGTATCCGGGAGCACCCCACCATCCTCGCATGACTCGCTTCCGCCCACTTCCTTTTGCACCGGTATCTCCGTGAGCTACCGGAACCGATATGTTGCCGTGGTATCATTTTCGGATTTGTTGCCGTGGCACCATTTTCGTTTTCGCCGCCGTGGCACCCTTTTCGTTCCGCCACGGTGACTTAATGCTTCATAATGCTCTTGTCAACATTTTCATAAAAATTGCATATAATTTGTGTATGTCATCCGCATCATGATAACAACATTTAAACGTTTATAATTGTTGTTTGCTTTAATTTGCTTAAATGCCATGCTAAAATGATTTATTTCATAACTTAATAACCGTAGCTTGGATTTAAATAATTTATATATGTAAATGGGGTAGAAAAATGCATAGATTAACATGGTGTACTTGTTTTGCATGTTTAACAACATTAAAATTGTGTTTAGGGCAGATCAGTACCGAATCCATAATTTGCATATGGGGATTTTCCTAATTGTTGTTCGTTGTTTCCGCCTCATTTAAACTTGCCTAGATAGGTAGCTTCTTTATGCTTCACCCCTCTTGCCATGTTTAATAACATTTAATATTGTTGAGTACCTAATCGGGAGAGAACTAAATAAGTGATGTGGTGTTCGTCAATATGCAACTCGTTGCATATTGAGCTCCACTTAACTTGTAGTGTTGTTTGTGCATATTGCCATGCCATGCCTCATTAAACCGGTCATGCATCATACTTGTTTGTGCATCATGACATGTTTATGTGATGGTTGTTTACTATGTTGTTTGTTTCTTTCCGGTTGTTTCTCTCGTTAGCTTCGGTTTCGTTCGGAGTTGTGAGGATTCGTTCGACTACGTCCGTTTGTCTTCTTCATGGACTCGTTCTTCTTCCTTGCGGGATTTCAGGCAAGATGACCATACCCTCGAAATCACTTCTATCTTTGCTTGCTAGATGCTCGCTCTTTTGCTATGCCTATGCTACGATGCCTAACACTTGCTTATCATGCCTCCCTTATTGCCATGTCAAGCCCCTAACCATCCTTTCCTAGCAAACCGTTGTTTGGCTATGTTACCGCTTTGCTCAGCCCCTCTTATAGCGTTGTTAGTTGCAGGTGAAGATGAAGTTTGTTCCTTGTTGGAACATGGAGATGTTGTTCCTTGTTGGAACATGTTTACTTGTTGGGATATCACAATATATCTTATATTATTAATGCATCTATATATTTGGTAAAGGGTGGAAGGCTCGGCCTTATGCCCGGTGTTTTGTTCCACTCTTGCCGCCCTAGTTTCCGTCATATCGGTGTTATGTTCCCGGATTTTGCGTCCCTAACGCGGTCGGGTGATTTATGGGACCCCCTTGACAGTTCGCTTTGAATAAGACTTCGTCCAATGAGGCCCAACATTGGTTTTACCATTTGCCTCACCTATGCCCTTTTATTTCCCTTGGGTTTTCCGGAGCCCGAGGGTCATCTTTATTTTAGCCCCGGCCGCTTCTCCTTCGAGTGCCGGTCCAAACCGAAGCGATGTCCGGCGCCCGGGCAATCGTGGTCTATGCCAACCCGACGCGTCTTGCTCATCCGGTGTGCTCGAGAACGAGGTACGTGCGACTCCTATCGGGATTTGTCGGCACATCCGGCGGCTTTGCTGGTCTTGTTTTATTGCTGTGAAATGTCTTGTAGCCGGATTCCGAGACTGATCGGGTCTTCCCGGGAGAAGGAATATCCTTCGTTGATCGCGAGAGCTTATCATGGGCTAAGTTGGGACACCCCGCAGGGTTTGAACTTTCGAAAGCCGTGCCGCGGTTATGTGGCAGATGGGAATTTGTTAATGTCCGGTTGTAGAAAACCCGAAGTTGATCTTAATTAACATACACCAACCCGTGTGTAACGTGATGGTCTCTTCGGCGGAGTCCGGAAGTGAACACGATGTTGGAGTTATGCTTGACGTAGGTTGTTTTAGGATCACTTCTTGATCATAGTTGTTCGACCGTGCTTTGCTTCTCTTCTCGCTCTCTTTTGCGTATGTAGCCACCCTATATGCTAGTCGCTTGCTGCAGCTCCACCTCACTACCCTGTCCTACCTTTAAGCTTAAATAGTCTTGATCTCATGGTGTGAGATTGCTGAGTCCCCGTGACTCACAGATACTTCCAAAACCAGTTTGCAGGTGCCGATGAAACCGTGCAGGTGATGGACCCGAGCTCAAGGAGGAGCTCGATGAAGATCTTGTTCATTGTGTTTGTTTCGTTTCAGTTGATCAGTAGTGGAGCCCAGTTGGGACGATCGGGGATCTGTGTAGCATTTGGGGTAGTCTTCTTTTATTTTGGTTCCGTAGTCGGACCTTGATTGTACCTGTATGACGTAATGCTTTACTCATGTATTGTGTGAAGTGGCGACTGTAAGCCAACTATGTATCTTTTTCCCTTATGTATTACATGGGTTGTGTGAAGATTACCTCACTTGCGACATTGCTTTCAATGCGGTTATGCCTCTAAGTCGTGCCTCGACACGTGGGAGATATAGCCGCATCGAGGGCGTTACAAGTTGGTAATCAGAGCCTTCCCCGACTTAGGAGCCCCCTGCTTGATTGTTTGCTGGCGTTGTTGAGTCTAGAACGGAAAAATGTTTTGAGTCTTAGGATTATATATATCGGAGAGTAGGATTCTTTTTACTCCTCAGTCCCTTCGTCGCTCTGGTGAGGTATCCTGACGTAGAGTTTTGTCTTTTCTCTCCTCAAATTTCACTAAATTTTTTTAGGATCACGTGGGTATCTTGGAATCGTTCGATGGTTTTGTGGCGAGAACATTGTTCTTGGTGCCTCGACATTTAGGGGTTGTGGCGGTGTCCCGGGAGTTGAGCTACGAGGTGTTGTCGTCACAATTTTATCGTTGCAGTTCTGGAATACCTGAGTTTTGCCGACATCGAAATCTCTTTTGTGCACTTGTTGGTGAGATAACCCCGATAGCCCAGTACTGAGGCAAGTGCGGGAGTATTGCCATGACTTGTATAACGGATGTTTTTTTCGAAGGTCGAGGTACACGATTTCCGAAGGTTTCTTGGTTATGTGTTGAAGGATGGATACAGCTGGATCTAGGTATTGTTAGTTTGGGTGATATATTTTGTGTCCCTCAGATCCCCAACACCAGATTGCATAACCGTAAAGTTTCGGAGTTTATAGGTGGGAATTCAAGTAGCTCCTAGAATATCTTTCCGACGGATGTATGATATGGGATTGGGTAAATCTCTATCATATGTATTTGTTCCGCTTATTCGCAAGCCAAATCCTTTGTTTTTGTTCCGCTTTGTGGTATTCAAGTTGCTTCAATGTCAAGTGTTGATTCCATACCTTTCCTAAATGGTGTTCTCATATTGCTATGTGAATACTAATCCTTCTTGATCACTTGAGCTTGTCATGTTAATTCTTTTCCCAACCGCGTGCTTCTCTTCAAGTGGATCCGATCATTCCAACATTCGCAAGATCAATTCTAAGCTTTTCCTCAACGGTGTTCGTTTCATCCGACCCAAGTTGTTTTGATTTCCGCCTCCCACCCTTTTTCTTCAAGGACTCAGATTTCTTAATCAAGTATCCATTTTTATTGAGTGAAGTTTCTTCATTCTTTTCCTTTAATGTTTTATCCGGTGATTTCTCATGAAGACGATAAGGAAGCTTTAACCTTATCATTGTTCCATTCTAATTTTCTTCTCCGGCGGACTCAAGTCAAGTTTTCAGTGTTCATCGTATTCTTTTCATCGTTTCAAATGCTTTCTCATGTCGGTGCATCTCTTAATCATCCATTTCTCGCTATTCAATTGTTCCGGAGTGTTGAAGATACTTCAGAAGATTCTAGTTTCCATTCTCAAGTCACTCAAGTTCTTTTGAGGATGCTATCTCATTCAAGCCATTTAATTCTACCGGTGCAATACCTGTTTCAAACAATTGTTCAACGGTGCTTCATTTGATTGGGCCCTAACCCACGTGTCTTTTCGAGGATCTTACCCGACTCTTCTAATTTTTCGAGTTATTCTCAAATTCTTTGCAAAGTTTGATGTAAGGATGAATCATCATCAGTCAAATGTTTTTCTCCAAGATCTTCCAAATTCTTTTCATCGTTGGTTCAACCTTTCTAATTCTCATTCCGGAGTGCTTCAATAATTCATGGTGATGTTTCTCGTCGTCGTTCTCGAATTTTGAAGACCGAAGAAGAGTTTCTCTTTAATCTTGCTCCATTCTCTTCAAGATTCATGGTTCTAGTTTGATGCCATCCTCTCATAATTATTTTCGGTTGTGAGAATTCTTTTAACCCACCCGGAGCATTTCAGGAGTCTTTCAGTTTGATTCTTCGGAGCCCATCATCTTAGAATTATTCATTCAAGCATTCTCCAATCAGCTCGTCATCTATTCGTTCACTTGTATCTAAATCCCCTCATATATCTTCATTCGTTTTCCAATTCTTCCCGGTGAATTGTGCCTTTGCTACGTTCTTTCTCAATTATTATGGTGGTTTGTTCAAGAGTTCTCTTCCTTCGTTATCATATAGATTCATTCGTTCTTCCCAAATCCCACCGGTGGTTCCATCAATACCTTCCCAAGTTTGCGCCATATCTATCTTAATCCTTTCAATGAGAATAAGTAGTATGCCAAATCCATTTCTTGTCATCTATTTAATTGGTGAAGGATCAACATAATGTAATTCTTATTCTTGTTCCATCGAGTAAATTCAATTCCTTATTCCGGAGGATCGTCAAAATTCGTGATTTCATTTGTTCATCTTTCTTTCCGGAGTTCCAACTTTTCTCGGTTATACCATTTCAAAGCTTCATCTTATCACTGCAAGGCTTCACCTTGTGTTCTCATCTTCTCTTTCTTTTTATCACCCTTTTGTTTACCGGTGTTCTTCATGGAGGCTCTACATGGTGGTTCCTCAAGGATTCTTTTCATTCTTCAATTGTTCATCAAGATTTCTCATGGAGTTATGATCCGCCAAGCTATACTCAAAATTGAACATGGTGCTCAACACATGTTTTGTTTTGAGGAGTTCAAGCATTTCTTCATCTTGCATTCCAAAGTGCAATTCTTTCTACCTTATCTCTTGAGATAGTGTTATGTCATTCTAGATAATTTTCCTTCACGTTTCATGATTCACATGTTGTCAAGAATGGGGTATTTTAAATCCATCAATCTCTTCATTGGAGTTATCTTGGGCTATATTTCACCTAAAGCTTTCCCTAAGGATTGTTGCTATTTATGGTGCTTATAAATGACCCAAGTTCCTCATTTGTCCTCCCGATGATATAAGTTTCTCGCCTCCTTGTTGATATCAATCCAATCAATTGTTTCCGTTGGTGGCAGAAGCTCGCCTCATAATTTTGAGATGTTTACCATAAGCCCACAACAAGCTTGTGCTTTTCGTTGTTGGTTTTCCAACAACTCCGCTCTAACCTTCTTAGCAAGGATGCCTTCCAAAGTCAATTGTGGTAGAAGTTGGCATTTTCTTCTCCATCCCTTTATCCCAGTAATCCATCTTCTATTCTTTTCGTTAGGAAGCATTGTGATGCTGTGCTCTTCAATCATCATCTTGTTTTGTCGGGACCATGTCCTTTTCCTTGCTTATCGCTTTTAACCGGAGTGTGGTGTCTATCGTTCCTCTTTTAACCAGAGTGGTTTCAATATCTATCTTATCACTAAACCTCTTGGTTCTCGTAATGTTCCTTGTTCCTCTTTTCTAACAGAGTGTTTTCAACCTTGTTCATCTTCGTTGTTTTCTTTCTTTCATTTTGTTCAACCTCTCGAGGTTCTTTGGTTTCACTCGTTTGTCGGAGAAGCAACTTTGTTTTACCTCTTCCTCTTCCGCTTTTCTCCGGTGCCATCTTAGATCTCGGGACGAGATCCTCTCGTAGTGGTGGAGTGTTGTGACGCCCCAAGACCGGAGCTTCAGTTGCCTTCCGGGGTTTCCGAGTTTTGTCGTGCGATTTGTTTTGTTTGTGCATTCATCATGTCATCTCTTGCATTGCATCATCTCATCATGCCATCATATCATTAATTTTCAAAACACAACTAAATAAATTGTATGGATTTTTCGATCCATTTAAATCGAGGGAATTCACATGGTGACTTCTCTTTATAACATACCCTCCCAATATTATTATGGAGCTATATAAAATTATTCCATCGTTTTGGAATCACCATAACCCACTTGCAAAATAAATCCCATGCCTTTTCTGCTCCGAGTTGACCTCAAAACCTTGCCGATTTTATTTCATCATTTTCCATTTTTGTTAAATTCCTCATATTTTTATGAGTCCGGGAAAATAATCCCCAGGCCCAAACTCTTTCTCTAATCTTTTTCTTTTCTTCCCTTTCCTTTCTTTTCTCTGTTTTAAGAGTTTAAAGAGAGAGAGAGGAGCCAGCCCAGGCCAGCCCCCTCGTCAGCCCACCATCTTGCTCCCAGCCTCCCGAGGCCCAAGGCCCAGCCGCCTCTAACCCTAGCCCAGCCCCCAGCGCATCTCATCTCTCCCTCGGTCCCTCTCTCTCCAGCGCCACGGGGAGGAGCCCCTCAGACCACCGCCTCGACCTCCTCGCTGCCGCTTCCACCATGGCGCCACCGCTTCCTCCTCCTAAGCGCGCCCGCCCAGGCATCTCGCCCGACCCTCTCGCCGACGCCTTGAACCCGATCCCGTCGCCCTCCGTCAGCGACCAGGCGGACCCCGGTGGCCTCCTCGTCGCCCGGCAGGCTCCACCAGGCGCCGCGCCCGATCCCCTCAAGCTCTGCCTCCTCGTCTACCGGCGCCATCGCCTCGTCGGCTCCGTCGCCCGGAGGAGCCCCTCGACCCGTCCATCTCGGCCCCGACTCGGCGACCAGCCGCTCCGTGCACCCCCCTCACCGACTGCCCCGCCGGTTGCCTGCGGCCGGGTCCAGCCGCCCTCGGCCTCCCCTCGAGCAACCGAGGCCCTGCGAGCCTCCCGCATCCGCATCTGCCTCTGCTTCGTGCCACTCCTCCATGGCGCCATGGCCTCTGCCTCTTTTGGATGAACCGTGGCTGCCGTGCCTGTTGTCGCGTTCTCTCCGCTGCACAGCACTTTGACGTCAAGACCGTGGGCGCCAAGTTCGCTCTTCCACTATCATCTCCGAGGATTTCTCCAAGACCAACCGAAACCTGAATCGTCAAGACCGGACCCGCTAAGTACCCCCTCGGATCGTCAAGTTCGACTACACGGTGATGCGCCAAGTACCCCTCGGATCGTCAAGTTCGACTACACGGAACGACTACATCCGAGGTGGATAACGACAAGTACCCCACGCTGGCGAAGACGCCAAGTCCGTTTCGGGATTCTTCAAGTACCGCTACCGTCGACCCGAACATCTACGAAAACGCGTGTACCACTACTTCCCTCAGCGATCATCGCGAGAACAACTACTTCCTCTACTTCCCTCGACGACCCGTGAACGTCTACTTCCCTCTACGAAACGTTTTCCGCCCCGAACGCACGCTTCGAAGGTATAACCACCGAGATGACCGACCGTGATCGAATCATCCTTGAGATGCCCTTACATGTATGAGATGCACGATATGTTTGCATCGTGTCCGAATTGTCCTTGCGATGCCCCTCTTTTGCCATGCCACCGTTCCGGGAACCCGGTATCCGGAGCACCCCACCATCCTCGCATGACTCGCTTCCGCCCACTTCCTTTTGCACCTTTATCTCCGTGAGCTTCCGGTTCCGATATGTTGCCGTGTCATCATTTTCTTATATGTTGCCGTTGCACCATTTTCGTTTTCGGCGCCGTGGCACCCTTTTTCGTTCCGCCACGGTGACTTAATGCTTCATAATGCTCTTGTCAACATTTTCATAAAATTGCATATAATTTGTGTATGTCATCCGCATCATGATAACAACATTTAAACGTTTATAATTGTTGTTTGCTTTAATTTGCTTAAATGCCATGCTAAAATGATTTATTTCATAACTTAATAACCGTAGCTTGGATTTAAATAATTTATATATGTAAATGGGGTAGAAAAATGCATAGATTAACATGGTGTACTTGTTTTGCATGTTTAACAACATTAAAATTGTGTTTAGGGCAGATCAGTACCGAATCCATAATTTGCATATGGGGATTTTCCGGAATTGTTGTTCGTTGTTTCCGGCCTCATTTAAACTTGCCTAGATAGGTAGCTTCTTTATGCTTCACCCCTCTTGCCATGTTTAATAACATTTAATATTGTTGAGTACCTAATCGGGAGAGAACTAAATAAGTGATGTGGTGTTCCGTCAATATGCAACTCGTTGCATATTGAGCTCCACTTAACTTGTAGTGTTGTTTGTGCATATTGCCATGCCATGCCTCATTAAACCGGTCATGCATCATACTTGTTTGTGCATCATGACATGTTTATGTGATGGTTGTTTACTATGTTGTTTGTTTCTTTCCGGTTGTTTCTCTCGTTAGCTTCGGTTTCGTTCGGAGTTGTGAGGATTCGTTCGACTACGTCCGTTTGTCTTCTTCATGGACTCGTTCTTCTTCCTTGCGGGATTTCAGGCAAGATGACCATACCCTCGAAATCACTTCTATCTTTGCTTGCTAGATGCTCGCTCTTTTGCTATGCCTATGCTACGATGCCTAACACTTGCTTATCATGCCTCCCTTATTGCCATGTCAAGCCCCTAACCATCCTTTCCTAGCAAACCGTTGTTTGGCTATGTTACCGCTTTGCTCAGCCCTCTTATAGCGTTGTTAGTTGCAGGTGAAGATGAAGTTTGTTCCTTGTTGGAACATGGAGATGTTGTTCCTTGTTGGAACATGTTTACTTGTTGGGATATCACAATATATCTTATATTATTAATGCATCTATATATTTGGTAAAGGGTGGAAGGCTCGGCCTTATGCAGTGTTTTGTTCCACTCTTGCCGCCCTAGTTTCCGTCATATCGGTGTTATGTTCCCGGATTTTGCGTCCCTAACGCGGTCGGGTGATTTATGGGACCCCTTGACAGTTCGCTTTGAATAAGACTGCCCAATGAGGCCCAACATTGGTTTTACCATTTGCCTCACCTATGCCCTTTTATTTCCCTTTGGGTTTTCCGGAGCCCGAGGGTCATCTTTATTTTAGCCCCCGGGCCAGTTCTCCTTCGAGTCTTTGGTCCAAACCGGCGATGTCCGCGCCTGGGCAATCGTGGTCTATGCCAACCCGACGTCTTGCTCATCCGGTGTGCCCTCGAGAACGAGGTACGTCGACTCCTATCGGGATTTGTCGGCACATCCGGGCGGCTTTGCTGGTCTTGTTTTATTGCTGTGAAATGTCTTGTAGCCGGATTCCGAGACTGATCGGGTCTTCCCGGGAGAAGGAATATCCTTCGTTGATCGCGAGAGCTTATCATGGGCTAAGTTGGGACACCCTGCAGGTTTGAACTTTCGAAAGCCGTGCCGCGGTTATGTGGCGGATGGGAATTTGTTAATGTCCGGTTGTAGAAAACCCGAAGTTGATCTTAATTAACATACACCAATCGTGTGTAACCGTGATGGTCTCTTCTCGGCGGAGTCCGGGAAGTGAACACGGTGTTGGAGTTATGCTTGACGTAGGTTGTTTTAGGATCACTTCTTGATCATAGTTGTTCGACCGTGCTTTGCTTCTCTTCTCGCTCTCTTTTGCGTATGTAGCCACCCTATATGCTAGTCGCTGTCGCAGCTCCACCTCACTACCCTGTCCTACCTTTAAGCTTAAATAGTCTTGATCTCGCGGGTGTGAGATTGTCGAGTCCCGTGACTCACGGATACTTCCAAAACCAGTTTGCAGGTGCCGATGAAACCGTCAGGTGATGGACCCGAGCTCAAGGAGGAGCTCGATGAAGATCTTGTTCATTGTGTTTGTTTGCTTTGATTGATCAGTAGTGGAGCCCAGTTGGGACGATCGGGGATCTGTGTAGCATTTGGGGTAGTCTTCTTTTATTTTGGTTCCGTAGTCGGACCTTGATTGTACCTGTATGACGTAATGCTTTACTCATGTATTGTGTGAAGTGGCGATTGTAAGCCAACTATGTATCTTTTTCCCTTATGTATTACATGGGTTGTGTGAAGATTACCTCACTTGCGACATTGCTTTCAATGCGGTTATGCCTCTAAGTCGTGCCTCGACACGTGGGAGATATAGCCGCATCGAGGGCGTTACACACCTGCGCAAGGCGCGATCACCATCTTCAGGGACTTCGTCATCTACCTCGACAGCTTCAGCCATTGCTTTGATCGAAAGGTGATATTACGAGACTTAAACGTCTTTCGCGGCTTCGTGTTCTTCCTCGATGGGTACCGCTGGTTACGTGGATCGATGCTTCCCCTTGACCGAGCAACCGCTCTCTACACAGTCAGGTACATCCCCATGGGTTCTGGACTCTGGAGCTTCTTTTCATATGTCTTCTCATTCTTCCACTTTGTCCTCTCTTCGATTCTTTGGATTCTCCTGTTCATGTCTTCACCGCCGATGGTACTCCACTTTACATTTGCTAGTAGAGGCAATCTTTCCACTCCTTCTTATTCTGTTCCTGATGTTGCTCATGTTCCTCGACTTACCATGAATCTGTTTTCTGCTGGTCAACTTACTGATTCTGGTTGTCGCGTCATCCTTGACGTTGACTCTTGTTCTGTCCAAGATCGTCGCACACACACTCTGGTTGGGGCTGGCCCTCGCCGCCGTGATTCTCAGGGTCTTTGGGAGTTGGACTGGTTTCATGTTCCTTCCGTTGCCACCACCATCGCCAGTTCCTCCGCTTCACGCCTCACATCGGGTTCCTTCTAGCGATGGCATCATCGGCTTGGTCATCCGTGTGGTTCTCGGTTGTCGCCTTTAGTTCGCCGAGGTCTTCCGGGTCCGCCTCAGAGATGTCTCTTTAGAGTGTCGTGGTTGTCGTCTTGGCAAGCGATTCGATTACCATATTCACATAGTGAGTCGGTGTCTAAGCGTCCTTTCGATTTAGTCCATTACGATGTATGGGGTCCGGCTCCTTTCGCTCGAAGGTGGTCATAAATATTATATTATTTTCATAGATGATTTCTCTCGTTACACATGGCTTTATTTCATGACTTCTCGTAGTGAGGTGTTGTCTATTTATAAGTGTTTTGCTGCCATGGTTCATACTCAGTTCTGTTCACCCATTCGTGTTTTTCAGGCCGACTCCGGGCGTAGTATATCTCTAAGATGTTGCGTGGTGTTCTTCTTTGAGCAAGGAACTCTCTCTCAATTCTCTTGTCCCGGTGCTCATGCTCGTAATGGTGTGGCTGAGCGAAGCATCGACATCTTCTTGAGACGGCTCGTGCATTGATGATTGCCGCCTCTCTCCGCCTCATTTTTGGCCGAGGCCGTCTCCACCTCCACCTATCTTATCAACATACAGCCTTTCCGCTGCTCTGTGGTGGTGTTCCTTTCGAGCGTCTTTTGATCGTTCTCCCGATTATTCGATGCTTCGCTTGTTTGGTTGTGTTTGCTATGTTCTACTTGCCCTCGCGAACGCACCAAACCGACCGCTCAATCTGTTGAGTGTGTCTTCTTAGGCTACTGATGATGAGCATAAGGGCTATCGTTATTGGGATCCTATCGGTCGTCGGATGCGTATCTCTCGAGACGTGACTTTTGACGCAGTCTCGTCCCTTCTACCCCGCCCATCCTCCTCGATCGCTTCAAAGGAGGATATCTCTTCCTCACTTTTCCTGACTCACCTATTACCCTGTCGAGCTTTGTGCCTAGTCGCTCCACTCCCTCCGCTTCTCCACCTCTAGTCAATTTGCAGCCACCATCTTTCCCGGTCTCCTCGCCTAGCATGTCACCGGATTCTACACCTTCATCTCCGCGACTTCTTCGTCCATACCCCCGATTCTACCTTGGCGATTCCTCCTTCTATTGTTCCATCTTTTCCTCGGCATTACACTCGCTGCTCACGACTGTGGATGCCTCTGTGGATGAGTCGTCATCTTCCTCTCAGCCTACTTATGGCTTGCGTTCTCGCCCTCGTCCGCTTTGTTGATCGCTTTGGATTTCCCACCGGTGCTTCTTTGTTCTTGAGCCGACTTCTTATCATCAGCCGTTGTTCATCCTGAATGGCGGTTTATGGCGGCAGAGGAGATTGCCGCTCTTGAACGACCGGTACTGGGATCTTGTTTCTCTTCCTCCCGAGTCCGTCCGATCACTTGTAAGTGGGTCTACAAGGTTAAGACTCGCTCCGATGGTTCTCTTGAGCGCCACAAAGCTCGTCTTGTGGCTCGTGGTTTTCAGCAGGAGCACGGTCGTGATTATGACGAGACTTTTGCTCTCGTGGCCCATATGACCACCGTTCGTACACTTCTTGCCGTTGCCTCTGCACGCTCTTGGTCTATATCTCAGCTTGATGTTAAGAATGCCTTTCTTAATGGTGAGCTGCGTGAGGAGGTCTACATGCAGCCACCATCCGGGTATTCTGCTCTCGATGGCATGGTATGTCGTCTTCGCTCTCTCTATGGCCTTAAGCAAGCCCCGGCGCTTTGGTTTGAGCGCTTTGCCTCTGTGATCACTGCTGCTGGTTTTTCGGCAAGTGCTCATGATCCAAAGATTGTTTATTCACCTTTCTCCTCGCGGTCGGACTCTTCTTCTTCTCTATGTTGATGACATGATCATCACGGGGGATGACCCCGAGTATATTGCCTTTGTAAAGGCCCGTCTTAGTGAGCAGTTTCTTATGTCTGATCTTGGACCTCTTCGCTACTTTCTTGGGATTGAAGTCTCTTCTACCTCTGATGGCTTTTTTGTATCCCAGGAAAAGTATATCCAGGATCTTCTTGCTCGTCTTTGCTCTTCTTGACGAAGCCTTGTTGTTGAGACTCCTATGGAGCTCAATGTTCACCTCCGTGCTACTGATGGTGATCCTCTCCCTGACCCGACGCGATATCATCATCTTGTTGGCAGTCTTGTCTATCTAGCTGTCACTCGTCTAGACATCTCTTATCCGGTTCATATTCTGAGTCAATTTGTCTCTACTCCCACCTCGGTTCACTATAGTCATCTCCTTCGTGTTCTTCGATATCTTCGAGGCACGATCTCTCACCGTCTATTCTTTCCTCGCTCCAGCTTCTTTCTGACTTGGGCCTATTCGGATGCTACGTGGGCTAGTGATCCTTCGGATCGCCGTTCACTTTCTCGCCATCGTGTTTTTCTTGGTGGTTCTCTCATTGCACGGAAGACGAAGAAACAGCCTTGCGCTTCCCATTCGAAAAGCCGAGGGTGAGTTATGAAAGCAATGGCTCTTTGACGGCAGAGGTGACTTGGTTACGGTGGTTACTTGAGATTTTGGTGTTTCACACTACACCGACTGCTCTTATCTCGACAAAGACAGTGCTATCAAGATTGCAGCGATCACGTGAAGCATGAGCTCACCAAGCATATTGGTGTTGATGCTTTCTATGTGCACTGGTGTGCGAGGATCGAGTTATTGCTCTTGATATGTGCCTTCCGAGTTCTGATTGGCGGATTTCTGACGAAGGCCCGGACTAGAGCACAACATGGCTTTTATCTCTCCAAACTCGGTGTTGTTCATCCACCATGAGTTTGAGGGGGGGTGTTAGAGTTATAATATAAGTCATGTACCCCTTTGTATTTATCCCGTTGTATAAGGGGTTTCCTGCATATGTTCCACACCTGTACATGTATATATATCAACCTATGGCCTCATGGGAATACAAGTTGCTTATTCCTAACAAGATCCTCCAATCTGTTCCATTGCTCTAGTGATCTACTCCCTCCCCTAACTAGCAGGTTCCCTCTAAACTCTAAAGTGCAAACTACACTACTTACTCTCTAGTTGGCACTGCATTTGGCGTTGTTAACTTGAACAGTGCAACCAAAAGGACACGGAGGAGGCAAGGAGAAGTGGTGCAATTAAAAGGACACGGAGGAGGCAGGGAGAAGAATTTTTCTTAAAAATAACATCAATCGTCCATGCCTTGAGGAACTCTTGTGTTTGCCCCTTGACAATTATTCTATGTACTATTCTGGTTCTCCGAATTTATCCAACCTGCAGCAGTAAATTCCTGCAAAAATCCATATATCCATCAGCACCAATCCAACAGAAAGTTACCACCAAACATTAAATTTACATCGAGAACGTGATCATAATAACTGAGTAAAAAGCTCCACTGAGATATGGTTAAAAGAAAAGTTTACCTTGCATGACCTACTTCATCCATCCGTCGGCATGCCCTACTTTGTTACAACCCAACACTGGGATTGGCAGATCCCGCGGCCACGACTCCCATCCCACCTCCCTGGGCAGGCCTAGCGGCTCCGCGTTGTCTCAGCTGCGAGTCTGCACGACGGTCTTCCACCCATTTGCCATCTTTGTCGATGTCTTGCACGAGTTGATCAATCTTCCGAAACTGGTATGGCCAAGTCGAGTTGTATAGGAATTGCCGGAGATCAAACCTGTTATCCTCTGGTGAATAGCTCTGCAAAAAGTAGACTGATGTTATAGCAGCATAAGGCGGCAAATCTTATGCCTACAAACTGAAACGAGCGAGCACCTCGGCGTGATACGATGGTGTCAAGACCGTCATCTTGTGCCGGTTTATGGCATAGTACTTGAAGAAGTGCTTCACTTTATCGGCCACTTCTGAAGGGGATAGTCGCCCACACCACCTGTGGCAGAGGTTCTGTAGCAACATGTGTTAGCATTAAACTACTCCCTCCGATCTATACTAATTGTCGCTGATGACAATAAATTCAATAATTTCACTGACAATTTTAAGATAAACTACTCCCTCCGATCCATACTAATTGTAGCTGATTTAGTACAAAGCTGTACTAAATCAGTGACAGTTAATATGGATCGGAGGGAGTAGTTATTTCCTGTATCCAATCCAACATTTTTTTCATGAACATCATTGCGATAGTAAGACTACTGAATGGCAGTGCTCCTGCCGTTGCCCATCAAAAAAAGTAAGGCTACTGAAATAGGAACGCTACTAAACACAATAGAAACACACGGCGGCACCACTACAAATAATTTAAAAAAATCTGAAACTTCTTGTGTAGATGGAAAGTAGCATAATCTAGCATACTGCACAAATTCAATCTAATACATAACACATATTAAGAGAAAGTATTGCGTGCTCATGGTACTCCTAAATTAAAAAATAAACCCCATAAAAGTCATGAAATTCTCACATATATACACCAGAGAAACAACAACGGATGCTCCCAGTCTTGTTAGTACATAGATTGACTTTTGATGTGTATTGGTAAGTTTTATTATTCAAGTTTAAAAATAAGATTGTGGAAGTGTCAGTTTTTTACTTCACAAAAGACCTTTTCTACCATCTACTATTTTCACCCTAACGGTGAGAGGGGAGGTGAAAAACATGCAGGTGAGTAAAATATCAAACTTTGTGTAGCCATCCCTTTAAGTATCGCTTAACTGAAAGAACTGCATTGCAATCCATGAAAAAACGTAACAATGCAGACATACTTCATGTAACAGTAACTACAAACAAAAGGATGCAAAAGCTCGACATCATACATACATTTTAAGTGTGCTGCAAAAGGATATCTTGAATTCTAATTTTCGGTTAGAAAACAAAATAATCAAGTCAGCTGTAGACCAACCTGAAACATCGAAACAGGACCGCATCGGAATATTTTCCTTAATCTCCCATATATCGATAACTCCTCGTATGTCATCCCCATGTCCACTTCATCCAACTACATAAATGAAATAGGGTCAAATGAGAATACTTGAGTAAAGATACCTAAGTATAATTTTTGTTGATAGCAGCTGGCATAAGACACTCTTATGAACAAGTATAACCGAAACTTGAATGGATAATATGCTAATGGGATATTTTGAGGGCAATGTAACAATTGAGCCAAACAATGTTCTGTTACCAATCGCGAGACAGAAGCAGCATCCACATATATTTTAAGTTATAATGCACTCAAAGTGCCAACACAGAGGGGGAAAAGGAGCAGAGTCAAAAGCACCGGGAACACCAAGTTCCTGTCAGCAAACTAGAGCCAAACTGGAAATGAATAGAATTATTTGGACATTTGGTCACCTGGCTATAATCCGTGCGGATTGGCTCAAGCTCTGCAGTAGGAGGTGCAGCTTCAACCTCAGCCAATGAAGAATACTGAAGATTAACTGCTGCCCATCGTAGGAAAGCCCTAAGGTCTTGCTTACTTACACTTCCAATGGGGTTTATATCGGCTGAACTGCAGTCATACTTAACAGACGAAGCAATGGTTATTGTCATTACTCATTAGTTGTCATCACAGAGTATCAAAGAGTTCCAGCAAGTGCTGACTTGAAATGAAGGATTCATGAAGGAGAATATATACTTGGTTCCCTAGGGCCAACATGGGCGAGAAAATTGTATCTAAAAGGGAGCAGATATGTGTTAAAACTTTTAACTTACTTTCGTCAAGTAACCACGCAATCCTTCGTCCACATTTGAGCTTCCAAGAACAAGATAGAACCCAGACTTGTTATGAACCCATGGCATTAGAGAAGCCATCATAAAGGCAAGCACCATCCTGATTCGAGCTTGAATATTTTGTAATCCCAGATTCTCAGTATGTGATCCCCCGTCAACCTGAATTATTTAGCATAGAATACTGATCATCATAATTTGCCTCAACTGCTTCCAGCTTGTCAAGGAACCAAATGCAAGCATGTCACTATTCATGGTCACTTCGTGATTTATGATAGTTGTTGCTTGGTAGGTTATCTAAATTAAAACATTTGGTTTCTCAAACTAGGAAATGGGATTTCAGAATTTTATGCCATGTGATAAATGATTATCCACTTTAGTATACAACAAAATAGAAGCGGTACTCTTAACTACTTGAAAGGAGCACACATAGCGCTTGTTCTTGGTTTCTTGTAGTTTCTACTTCCATAGTTACAAAGAAATGTTTCTCTGCTCATATACTTCAGAATGGATGAGTACTTAAGTTAGGGATACTTTGCATTTCACGAATAAACAAGTTAACATTTACCCACCACTAAGGATATAAGACAAAAACTTCAGCTCAACGTTTTTGTTAGCCATATAAACAAAATGTTATTGCAAATAAAGATGTTCGCAGAATGCATTTAGGTAATTTCTTTAGTAGATTAGAATGCCATGGTATCAAAATACCTTATAGCGTGGTCGCTTGCCGGTTAACCTTTCAAACAAAGAAAGAAATGCAGACACTACACTGTCAATAGGTACATCAAAGTGGAATGAACCAATTTCTTCGGCTAGCCTTTTGGCACGTGATCTGGTATCTTCAGAACTGTGGAGAAATAATGCTATGAATAAGGGAAAACAAAAAATATATACTATGTGGCAAGCAAAGTATATGCAAATCATATATACACTCTATGAAGAACATTAAGAAATAGTAAAGATATAAATTAATGAAGAAACAATCAGCAGCATATGTGAAAAGGTCCAATGCCTGTGAAATTTTGGTAGCTATTTCAGTAGTAAACTATATTGTTCTGATTTCAGAGATAAATGCCAACTTCAGTTCCATGAGATGATTCTCCCAATAGTCAATCAATGCCAATTTCATTAGTACTCTCATGGAACTGAATTTAGGGTATACAATATTGTGCCATGGATGTCCGAAATGCTACTTTCAGTTCCATGAGATACAACACAAATGATACAAGTCGAGCAGGGTTTGGGAGAAAATACAGTACATAACATCATTATCAAGTTAATCAATTTACATAGAGAATAAATATTACCGATGCATGTCAAATGAGAAGGATGGTACTCTAGATGAAGGTACACTGAAAAGAACTGAATCCTTAAGCCAAAGATTACCTGTTTTCTGTTCCCATGTAAACAGTATAAAATAAACGTTTTGCAAGTTCTCTGCTGTCTGTGGGGAACTCCCCATCTTTATACTGACCAATCCGCATAGCATCTGCCTTAACTTGCTCATCTCCTTTATTTATATCTGCATGTTGGGTGTATGAAATGATCATTAGTCTCATAAATATTCCCTCCATTCAGAAATATAAGGCAAATTTTAACTTCAAAGTTCAAGCTTTGACCAACAATGAATTCGATGATAATAATTTGTAGGTTATGCGACACAAATTTGATACTGTTCGATTCATATTTAAAAGAAATTATTATCGTGATTTTTCTCACTATTAAAAATACATTGTACAAGAAAATTACGATAAGCACTTGAACTTGAACCATCAAAACACGCCTTATATTTAGGCAGTATTGTCTTAATGGAACCTACTATTACTGAAATGTAAAGAATAAGAATACTACAGCTAAGAATATCTACAGAGAATCTGTGCTGATAACAAAACGTTCATTGAGAAGATGAATAAACATCGTAGACGTTTCTTTTGGAGGAAGAAGAAAGATAAGCGGGCTTATCATTGGGTTAAGTGGTCTAGAGTCTGTCGCTCTAAGAAAAAAGGGGGATTGGGTATTAAAGATCTTCATAAGCAGAATATTAGTCTCCTTGTTAAATGGTGGTGGAAATTGGAGTCAGGTGATGGGCTGTGGCAAAAGATTGTACGGGCCCGGTACTTTAAGCGCAAGACGGTGGCTAATATACAGACCCGATTTAATGACTCCCCCTGTTGGAAAGCAATTATGAAGGTTAAAGAGGTGTATATGGAGGGCAGAGGAATTCGCATTAATATGGGCGACCTGGCTAGGGTCTGGCATGACCCCTGGCTATCTGAGACTCCTTTGAAAGCCTGTTACCCTGCTCTATTTGACATCTGTCAAGAACAAGATTGTACCTTAGCGAAATTTGCTGCTAATAACTTTGTGATGGGATTCCGGCGTAACCTCTTTGCTGAGCTTTCTGATCAGTGGGCTAATGTGGTGGATGGGGCTAAAAGGCTTTCTTTGAATGGTTCACCTGACCAAGTTGTTTGGAAGTTTAATAGCAAAGGAGGTTTCACCACAAAATCTGTTTATGAGTGGTTAGAAAAAGATCTATCGGGGCCTGATTACAAGTTGATTTGGAAAGCTAAGATTCCTTTGAAGATTAAAATCTTCCTTTGGCAACTGTTCCAGAATGCCATCCCTACCAGGGACAACCTGCGCAAAAGAAACTGGCCTGGGAACCCAACTTGCTCATTTTGCCATGATGTTGAAACTGTGGATCACCTTTTCTTTGGGTGTGTGTTTGCTCGATCTGTTTGGGGGGCAATTGGGACTGCTTTGGGAGCATCTTGTACTCCTAAATCTATTTGGCAAAGTTGGGCATGGCTTTATAAATATCTTCCTGGGGGTAAAAAACATTACATGACTATTGTTGCTGCTATATGTTGGGGTATTTGGTGCACTCGCAACAAGGCAACCTTTGATAAATGTGTCATTCGCTCTCCGTTGGAGGCTGTTTTCACTGCGTGCTCCTTTTTGATGTATTGGTCAGGTCTTCTGAGAGGGATCGACAAGGAAAGCGTCCAGGCTGGAGTGCAGAAGATGGTGTGCGTGGCTGCGTCGTTGGCGGATCGTTCCACTCCCAGGGGAAGGCTTATGCTGGGGAATGGTGCGGGAGCTTGAAGTTGTTCTGGCCAGTAGCCTTTGAAGTTTATGATCTCACTGGGGTTTGATGCCCGCTGAGATATTTTGTGGCTCCTTTGGGTGTTGGCTCATACTTTACTCCTGTTGTGCGTGGTGTGCGTCGTGTTGTTTGTTTCGAGGATGGGATGGTTGGTGTCAACAGGTTTTTGCCCCGTGGTGGATGACTCGTTTTAGAGTCATTTGTTGCGGGTTTCCTGTTGATGCCCCAACTCGCTCTCCCCTTTCGGTCTCCTTTTGCTTAGTCGTTCTCTAGTAGTTCAGCGTGCTGTGACTTAAAAACATCTGAGACTGTTGTATTTCCGTTAAGCAATTAATGGAAAGGGGTGTGAGCCCGGTTGGAAAAAAAAAGTTGCACAGATGGGCATGTAGTCGCTCCTATTTCTTTTCTAAGGAGGACATATCAGTGTGCAGATAAACTATTTAACTACTTTCCTGCGACCTACTCCCTCCTTGCCAAATTGATGACCCAGAGGCTCCATGAACCAATGCATGAAGCAAAAACAATCCTTCCTAACTCATCCTTGGTATGCAGGTTGTTGCTAATATGCACTATAATTTGGCAAGGAGATGGTACATCACAAAAGGCATCTACAGAAAATTATGCCAATGGAGAAAAACTAAGAAATACTTTTTGACCTGACCTTTTATGACAAGCTGGCACATGCAGCCAACAATTGCTGCAACAGATGAACTATCTGCACCACCAGAAAGTGGAAGCAAAAATCCCGACGCTCGACTTCTGCGAAGATAATCCCATAGCCAGCAACTAGGTCCAAACGCAATCTCCTCTTCAGGACAGTGATACATAATCTTCAGAGGTGATAAAAAAAGGTTAGTCAAAACTTCAGACAATATCAACTGTGGCTTGTCAAAGTTTGCATAGGAAGTCCCAACACTACGCATGTTGGTCCGCATTTCGGGTTTTTTTCAATCACTACAAAGAAAAATAAAACAGAAAGATGACAGCGCCAAATCCTAATCATCGCAGAGTATTAAGTCATAAAAAGTTCACTGAGCACCCCTGCTGTCCGTTGACCCATTTAGCCATACCTTAACCCAGTTTAAGAATTTACTCCTTCGACTCAACTGTGAAAATAAGAAGGCAGCTTAGTAACTAACAATGCACCAGCCGTCCCACGTGACTTCAAAGCTTTGTCATCTCATACACTATACTTGTGTGCTGTCTAGAACAAGGCTATCAGGATCGCGATACAGATCGTATCATGAATTCTTACAACTACCAGGCCGAAGCAATACATATCGCCCTTTTATTGTAATTTTCTAGAATTGCTGCCACTTGTCAGACTGTGATCCCATCGGTAGATTAGCTGGGATCACAATAAGGTCTTCTCCAGGGGAAACGGGAAAAAGAACAGTGCAACATGGCAACCCACTTAATTTGAGCAGGTCGGTGCACGTGCAAAGGTTTATAAGCATGTCCATGCCTAGGTGATTTGCGATGTGGTACTAAACTCTAGTCCATTGCTGCTGTACCATCATTTGGCAGTGGTCCAAATCTTTGCTTCTTCTCATTCCATAGGAGAAACGATGGACATTCATACGGTTGCAGGCTGGGCTGCAGTTTTCATTTGGAATTAGGAGCACAATTTGCATTCGCTAAAAATTGTTCCAGCGGTGATAGTAAGAAATTGTGTTAGATAATTCATCTCAGCATTATTAGATATAACACACGAAATAATTATACTTGGAAATATAAATCTCAAGAGTATCGTGATCCTACGATACGGTGGGTTCTATAACAGTTTGATCCCTTTCGGACACATTTAAAAAGTAAAATATTATATACTGCAGCGTTCCAGAAACAGAAACTAACCTCAATTGGATCAGTTGGGATCATTCCATCACGAAATGTTTGGCAAAGCTTATATTGTACCTTAACACAAGGTACTTTTGTTACGTGGCTTGCTTGCTCCCTAAAACTAGAAACACATGCTCGATAACTCGATACCTGGTTCCACAAAAGAATGTTCAGTTATGCGAAAATTCAATCAATATAATAACGTCGAAGATAAACCGTTATCTACCAGAAGTAGTAGTACTTACATGCTAGAAAAACTCTCTTAACAAATACTCCCTCCGTCCCAAAATAAGTGACTGAACTTTGTACTAACTTTGTACTAAGGTTAGTACAAAGTTGAGTCACTTATTTTGGGACGGAGGGAGTATAAAAGAGAAGAACCAAAAACTTACGACCTTAGAGAACCCTATACACAATAATAATTCAACTAACACAAGAATAAAATTAAACGTAGTGGAGATGCCAGTATTCCTGAACAGCATATAATGATGCAACAGTTGTTAGCAAATATTCTTCCAGGCGAAAACAAAGAAAGTAAGCTAACAAATTTACAGAAGTGAGCAGAAATTATTTGTCTGGTGTGAGTGTAGCTCGATTACCCTATTCTGAAGTACTCCTACAAAACATGTTTTCATACTGCCATTAATACTGATTCAAGAGCCTTCAATTTTGGAAACCCACTAATTCAAAGAATAATAGGAACCACTAGCAGCATTATAGGACTGCAGCTAAAATCCAAAGGAGCTAGAACTTACAGCATCCAGATCTATCAAAGCATCCAACACTTCAACATCCTTCAATGAGAATTGGGATCCCTGGGCAACCACATCCCCATTTACCGCAATGCAGCAGCAACCATCTATTGAGGAACATTCAGGACAACTTAGAACAAATGAATCAAATCATACAACTCTGATAAAGACGATCCATGAATGCATAAAATCAACTTAGCACATAACTACTGCTGGATTCACAATGTAGGTATGCTATGGATGGTTGCATTGCTTAAGGCATTTTCTCTAGCTTGTGTACATCGCTCACTGGCCTTCTGTTGTGCTCGAGTCTTTTGTTTAGTTTTGAATAAGAAAGCTATTACTGGATTGAAGACAAAGGTCTCAATGATAAATGGAAGTCAGAAACAATAGAACCAAAATCACTGTATATCATCACTGCAACTTGTGCAACAAAACAAGAAAAAAATCACCATATGATGTTAGTAGTGCCAATTCAGTAAAATACTGAAATATCACTCGGAAGTTCAGTTTTTGCAAAATATGATTATTGTTACCACAGTCAACAACATGTGTCGGGTATATCCAAATACAAAGGTTATTTTAGAAGGAACATTGAGGAATTCCAATCACACACACTTCCTTCAAAGTGACCCTCGATCGACTGCATCTTTAATGTCGGAAAGAATAACAGTAGAACCTAAACGCCGAACTATAACTGATAATAAAGTGCTATGAAGTTTTAAAGTTCCAAAGAGATAGGATAATGCTAAGAAAAACATGGAGAAAAACCGACATATTAGCATACCATAATAAAGGCGGCCACCATCACAACCCTGGTGATTAGCATACATGTATACACCACCACATAAGCGGGTTGCATTTCTCATGGAATCAATCCGAAGATTGAGCTTCCTTAACTGATGATGGCTTCCACTTGCATTCATGAAGACCTCGACGCCACTGAATGCTAGGTCAATCCGAGGAGCATTTGCAGTAAATAGCTCTTCACAGGTTTCAGCAGCCAAAGATCTGAAATTAATAACTAACATGAAAAGCTATAGAATCGGGTTAATTAAGCAGTCTAATATCATCAAGAAATGCAAGATCATCAATCACATAACATATATAATTACTAATTAAGAACGTGTAATAACATAAACCATATTAGCAAAGGGCAAATTGAGCATATATGCTAAAAATCATAAACATGTTATAGCACATTTACATTAGATAATAGGACTAGCTGGGTGTCAAGAACTAGAGATGCATTCTGAATATTGTAAGGAGGCAGGAAAAGGCACTGCAAGGACAATGATCCTAGAGGACTATAAATAATGATTAACAAAATAAGAACATCCTAGACCTAGACACTTAGGTTCTATATCCAACTTGATTTAGAAAATATTCGTAAAACATTGCTCTATCTGGTATGATAGCCAAGACAGAATCAGGCTGAAATCACATGTTCCCAATCATAAAAAACAATTTAGCATTAGTACTTACACGTCAAGAAACTGAAGATAACCATAACCAAAAGGCACAGTTTCCTGATTTGTAGCCTCTGAGACATCAATAGGGAGTTGAAAGTCGACAAGTGCATCTTTATATGTCCAAGCAGAAAACCATCGGAATTCACGGTAGTTTCCGTCATTTGCAAGGGACATCTTTGGCCGAATCATAATTATCTTGCGATTTAGGCAGAAAACCTGGCAGTTGTATCGCACACTCTTGAAAATAATAGGCATTCCTATGCTGCACAAGATGTTGTCTGTATAGTCACCAGACAAAATGTCCTTCAGGCACTCCCATCTGCAGGTTGTAGATACAGAAGAGCAATTAACATAGAGTATAACTGAAGCTTGCAAGTATTTCATAGAAATGTGAAACCCTAGGCAGAATATCATTACCAGGGATTAGTTATTGTTCATGACTTCCTCCACCAAAATAAGTGGCGTTGATTTAGTACAAAGTTGTACTAAATTAGCGACACTTATTTTGGGACGGAGGGAGTACGATTTAGGATTACCAATTGTTGCCCAATGGGCACTCAAAGGGTTGACATACAAATTCGAGCTCCGTATGCATACAGCAAAGTTTGCATGACACGAATAAAAGATGCTAAACAGATTAATAAAATTACTGTTTACAGGAGAAAATAAATACCTTAAAGAACTCCAACCACTTCAATTACAATTTACAAGTGATTTCCATATATAGGTTAAGTTCATTCAGGTTCTTAACAATGCTCACAGGTTCATTCAGTTTTGCACAACTCACAGGTTCTTCAGCTCATCATCAGTAAGTGAGCAGGTTATGGGGAAGGAGCACTCACGCGTGTGCGTTGGTGTCCTGCTCGAGGAAATGGTCCTCGCAGCCGTATCCGGTGAGCTCGAGCTCGGGGCCGATGCGGACGACGGCGCCGGCGGCCTTGGCCCGGGAGATGGACTCCTTGACGTTGCGGAGGTTGGTGTCGAAGTCCATGGCCCACTGGTTGAGGTTGCAGGTGGCCACCCGCAGAAGCCTCATCTTGCCGCCGCCGCCGCCCGAATCAACAACCTAAGCACAAACAACAAGCAGCTAAACACTAGAGCAAATCCAGATGATTAACTGAAGAAGTACGCACGCTGCTGAATTTCCAGAAAATCTCAGCTAACCTTCAGTCACCGTTGAATTGGCGACCTGGAGAGGGGTGGAGCGGCCCCTGGATCCGGAGGAGGCAAGCGGCGGATCTGGAGGGGGTGGGCGGCGGACGGCGACCTGGGCAGGAGGAGGCGGGTCGGCGGTGGAGCACGGCCCGGCCCGACGGTTGTGAGGTGGAGCGGCGCGAGGGTGGTGGCGGGGATGGTGGTCGGGCGACGAGGACCGGCTTGTGGGGGAGGGACCACTGGCGTGGAGGTGGGGGGCGGCGGCGGAGCAGAGAGAGGGCCGGCCTCCGACGGCCAGATGGGTAGTGAAAGAAATAAAGGATTCAGGCCGGCTTTGGGTTCATCGGAGTTTGGAGGGTAATTTTCACGGGATTCCGGTCCTCAGGATCGGTGCGTTAAGATTCCCCAGGATCGGATTCCAGAGGATCTTTTGGCATCGGGTCCGTTCGGCCCCTCGGGGAATTCGCTGGCGCCAAAAGAGAGCGGCCGCGTGGTGCGCTCAGCAACAGCCGGCCGCGCTGCTCTGCTTCGTGTCCCTCCCTGGCCTGCCTCGTTGCGAAGACCAAAAGTCACCACGCCCGAGAGTTTTTTATTTTCGAGGTAAAAAAAGATTTCTATTACTCAGCCAGAACCAAGTTTACAATGTCACGCATACTCAAGCCTAGCCATACCGCAGTACAGGGGTACTCCTGCCGTACTTCACAAGAGCGTGGCTAACTTGATTTTGCGAGCGACTAATAGATGTAATAGAGATCTCCCTAGCTTAAGCATCCTTCATCCTCTTCGTCTCCTCAACTACCACGCGATGCCTCGAACGATCCCTTCTCGAAGCGTTCAGCATATTCACAGCTTCCACACTATCCATCTCAATGAGAATAGATAAATCAGACTGGTGTAGGGCCAATTCTAGCCCCTCCTTACATGCAGCCAACTCGGCTTCGAGAGCATTATCACATGTGCGAATTTCCCTACAAGCAATCAAAAGTATGCCTCCTCGTTCTGACCGCAGGACCATGCCTCCTCCAGCTGCTCCTGTTGTCAGTACATAGCTACCATCAACATTTAATTTTGTCCAGCCGGCTGGAGGTAACGCCCACCTCACTTCGGCCTTCTGTTGTACATGTTGTGGTGGCGCGAAAGCATCAACCTGAACCACCATCTTTCCTCTCTCCATGTTACCTTGGGGCCATTGGTGGATGCATAACAAGGAATTGATGTAGCCTTGTAAAAATCTGCGTGATGCTTCCGTTGGGGGTGGGGACTTGCCATGAGTAATTTCATTCCGCACATACCACACACGCCACATGGTCATGAGGACAATCATACGTGTAGTCTCAGATAGCGGCTCCAAAAATGAGAACAACCATTCTGGGCCGGTGTGCGTGATGTCCTCCACCTTGGGTATGGGCCAGTCACGCGCCATAGGACGCCACAACTCTTTTGCCAAGGGGTACATGCACATAGCGTGAAAACCATCCTCTCGTTCCACACCACAAAAAGGACATACATCAGAGAGTTCGAGTTGTCGAGAGAATTTATTTGCCCAAGTAGCGAGCGAGTTGGAAACTGACCTCTATGCAAAGACTCGTACCTTTCAGGAAGCAGGGCACCCTCATATGATATTTTAGATGGCGCGATGACCATCCGGTGCCCTGCTCGTTGCGGTCGCCAATGAACGCTCGCGCTCGTCCATGGCGAGGCGATATGCGGAGCGAACAGTGAAGATACCGTTCTTCTCCGGGACCCATGCGATGATGTCGTCGGTGATGCGGGGCGACGTGCGAATGCTGGTGATGGTCGCAACATCCGCCGGGAGAAAATACTGCCGCAACACGTCCGTATGCCCGAGAGTTGTCACATGTACAGCGCTGGAGATGACTCGCTGACTTTGGAGTGGCTAAGTCATGAACTTTTTTCCAATCCACCGTACAATCTTCATCCAGCGACTGTTGTAACTTCTTGCGTTGCATTTTGATGGTTCACTCGCTACAGAAAACTGCATTCTGCCTTACATTATAATGGTTTGATTAAGGTTATTCCCGAAAAAAACAATGAGTAAGGTTATAAAGTACTCCGTCCGTTTCTAAATAGTACAAGACGATTTGACAGTTCAGATTGAACAAACGTCTTGTACTTGGGAACGGAGAGAGAGTAATAAAAAGTGAATTTTCTGAAATATGAACAATGAAATGTCAAGTGCTATCACACATAAATTTCACCTTTTATTTCTCTAATCTAATAGAATTGCGCTTTTATTACACAGAGATACCGCTTGGTATCACACACAAGTTTCACTTTTCATTTCATATATTTTTTGTTTTTGTTTCGCAGAGTTCTTTTTAACTTCAAAATTTTCACTTCTTGGACTACAAGATGAGGGGTCTGGTTGGCCTTGGATGGAGATTGCATGGTGTATGAGAGGCTAAGTCAGTCGGTGACTTAATTTGCCACTCAACGTCGGCCAATGCTAAAAATCATGTTGTGCACATCATTTGGTAACCTGCATTACATTATTGGACATATTAAGGACTGTTGTCTGGTTGCCTGCGTTTGTGTTTCATGGATGAGCAGATGTAAACCACAGTTGTTTGGCCACACACACGTAGTTGTTCTACTCATCGCTTTCAAATATGGTGGCCTTATCACCCAAAATGCAGCACACTTCACACATTTCACATATAAAACGGAACTAAATTAATCCTATACCATTATCACACAATTTAAGCCGATCATGCTTAACTTTGGGGTTCTTTGAAGATCAGCTTACAAAAAAAAAAGATGTGCCTTGTTGATATGAGTAGTCTATCATTATTATTAAGCCAGGATGTTACATAGTGTGTACCACATTTGTAGCAAACTTGTTCAAATATGAAGATCTTTTAGAAACCCACTAAAAACTATGGGCTTGGTTGTAAAAAAAAAATCATGTACCTCACCATGGAAGTATCCTAGAAATAAAAGTGTATGAACATACTCAAAGTTATAAAGTACTCTCTTCATTCCAAAATAAGTTTCAAAATAAATGTTAAACCAACGACACTTATTCTGGGATGGAGAGAGTACCATATATATACTAGAGTGAGGCGTTTTGGAGGCCGAGCTACCTGGAGGCCGTTATCTAGGCTATACGTTCTAACCTTGCGATGTGTGCTGCTTGATTTTCCGAATCGTATACCCTGCCTATCTGGTGGGAATACAGCGGTGCCATGGGCTGGGTACCGTCTTTGTACATGGGCCTGGTAATGTCCCAGGGAGCACATAACGGAAGGGCGTATGCAGAGATCAGAAGGTGCCCCAATTGGATGGTGATTGCGCTTATTGGAAACACCATGGTCAACATCATCCTTGCCATCGTGCTACTGCCGCGCATATGAATCCACAGACACTCAGTTTAGTGTTTTTATTGCAAATCTCCTGCACGCTGGTCGATACGGTCTCATGGGCGAGCAAGCTTGCGATTTTGGCTAGGGTTGATGCTCTTCTAGACACACGGGTAGCCCGATCCAGCAATGTTCCTGTCCATCGGTTGCTAGCAATGATAGAGGAGGCCATGAATGCAGAGTTAGATGCAGCTATATGGTGAAAAATTGTTGGCGCCTCATACACATTGTTCTCGATGTCGATGTGCTGCGTGAGGGTTACTTGAATGACGTTCTCAGTTTTTAAGATGCAACTCCCACAAATCACGTGCGTGTTTTCTAATGTTTGTTTCATGTTTTCCTCGTGCAGATACTGTTCCTGGACTGAATTGAATTTGAAGTAGATGCGATTGGATAACCTACCGGCTCGTCGCACCTGAGTGATACGGGGCATCCATGATGGAAGCCATGAGCAAGAAGCACTTTGAAGCACAGATGTTCATCAGCAAGGCAATCACTGTTGAAAAAAATGAAAAAGTTCAGATACCATGCCTGAACTGACGGATTTGTTTTGGTCTGTCTGAGCACATGAGGCAATCCCTCTACACCCTATCCTGATGGAGTTGTTGGCTTCCAAACACCCAGTACATAAAGGCAATGGTGATGGAACGTGTGCCGGCGCTGCTGGACCGATTCATCTACATGGATGCCACTGTTTATTAAAGAAAAATACAGTCACGTGTAAATGGCTCGTTGCTGAAATACAGACGTGGGATACGTGGCTGGGACTGATCCCGATAGAAATAGACGCGTGTGATACCGGCCTTCAGGTAGCTCGGCCACCAAAGAGCATTTTCAATATATACTACCCAATGAAAGTATATACTGACGTAGATGTACCTACACCTTGCAGTTGGATTTATTTTCCTATTTTGGAATCTCTGTGTGTGTGTGTGTGTGTGTGTGTGTGTGTTGTGTTGTGTACACTGAAGAACACATTTGGATACCTATACATTGAGTTGCTTGGGCTAGAAGAAATTCCTGTACATTGCCATTCAGTACCTAACAAGATCTACTTCTGATGTCAATATGCTCGTCATCTTTGCTTTACAATCTTCCCGTCGGCAGTCCAGTTTTCAGGCACAAAAGACAGCCACGCCAAAGGCAACAATGCAGCCAAACTTTGCAGCAGAATACCCAGAGGCAAGCTTGAGTAGCCCCCAGAGGACAGCCCAATCAGGGCAGACAGTCCAACCCCAAACACACCACTTAGAATCGCTGAAAAGACCAACCCAGAGGTGAAGAAGGCGAAGAGCGAACCTTCGCAGCCAGGGGGGCAGAGGCTTGACAACAAGATCGAGAACGGCAGGACCTTGAACTGCGCGATCGCTTCGGCGAGAGCCGAGAAACAAAGCACATATACCTCATTTGGTATCCCCAGCATAAGGTTCACTTGCTTCACCAGGATCAACTCCGACAGCACCGCGAAAGCATACATTATCTGAACTCCGCCCACGAGTCGCCTCAAGGGAATCCTTTTGAGATAGCGGTTGTAGAGGACGGTTAGGGAGACGACCATGACCTGTCCCATGACCTTTGAAAGACCGATGATCGATGAATCGAGCTTCAGATGCTGTGTTTGAAAGCAGAACATGGTTCCAGAGAGAACAGGCACGACAGCAAACGAGGTCATGATCCATGCAAGTGGGTAGAATATCCTTTCCTCGCGGACCGCTGTCATCAGGTTTGAGAATTGCTTGCGAAGATTGGCCAACAAAGAGCTTTTGACAAGAAGGCTTCTGGAGTTTCCATGGGAGCTTGGCAGTGTTTCCTTTGTGCCTATGGAGAGTGCTAGTTGGAGGCCAAGGAGGACAGAGAATGCTGTGAACATGATCTTTGGTTCCTGCGTTCTCAACAGAACGTATCCACCCGACAAGTTTCCTAGGAGGGCTCCAGCTGCCAGACCTATGAATGCATAAGACTGTAGTACGCCGGTCCTCTGTGTTCTGCTGAACTCTGTGACAACCGCATCGCTTACAACTTCCGTCACGGATGCTCCAAGATTTCCAATCAGAATGCATATCATGTGAGTTGGAAATGTGTCACCCGTAACTGGCATGATCGCAAGTGTTCCCCAAGCAGTAAGCTGAAGTAATGCTGAAAGTGCACAACAGTAGCCAACATTAGCACAGACCAACTGAATAATTCATTCGGTTTTAAGACTTCGTTTCCTAAAAAAATCATCTGTAGTTAACATTTAATTTTCAGAATACAGATTGTTTGCATAGAAAGATAACCACTGAACAAGGAAATATGATTGTTATTCAGTTTGTCAGCAATTTAGCAGCAGCAGGTTTTATATATCGACAGTAAAAGTTATAGGACCAAAGCGTTCTTACATGGTCACGAACAGGAAATATGAAACCAGCAGGTAACAAACAAACAAATCGGCATCATTTCATTTGGATCATCCTCCTAAACTAGGACAAACATCACAGAGAACCTGTCCCAATCACCGTAAGGCGTAGCATGGGGGGTGGGGAATCTCAGAGGCAGCTTTCAGAGATTAGTGGACCACAAAACAGCCTCTAGCAACTTCTCACAAGCACCACAGAGCACAGAGGGCACGGGGCGCCCTCTGGAGAACTCTCTTGGCAAGGCTCAGATCGTGTGACCACCAATCATTCTGAGTAAAACATGCATGTATCAGGAGCCACCAGAATAGGAGTAAGTAGCCTCTGGGATTTACCAACTTGGCCAAGCTCAAAATGTGTGACTAGCACTAAGAGTGGCGTACACACACACTGGACAGGAAGGTGCGGTGTGTTTCCAAAACGTATCTTTCTCTCCGGCAGGTGCCGACTACTGTAGATACCCATGAATCCATGACGCAGACAAGTCTTCCTCTAGAAAGAACAAGTGCCGACTACGCTAGTATATACCCATGTTGCTTTCCAAACAATTCTCTCTCTAGAACAAGTGCCGACTGCTCTAGTGGAAGCTGCTTAAACTACAACAGCTAGTTCGGCCAATCTGTTGGTCAATAATACTACAATACAGAAAAATACTAATCTCTCGAGGCAAATTAATGTAATCCCAGTCAGACAGTGAAATTGGTACCCATAAGAACATGCGGTTTCAATACGAATTATATGTTGTCACTATCACTGAGCTCAGGAGCTCCCTAGTTTTCACAGCTCTTGTCAAATTGGACAACATAGCTGCAGCTGTTGAACCCTTGTACTCATAAGAATTTCCAATTTCAGACAGATACCTGAAACTATTGCCAGGTATATTCATTGGGCTCTCAGCACTTCTGAGCTGAGAATTTTAAGCCGAGATGACCTCAATTATCACATTTGTTTCGATAAATAATCTAAAGAAAAGTAAACAGACACAACAATTTCCAACAAATGAGGAAGAACAGGGGGTCGTAATCGTAGTAAAGCGGAAGGGGAAAAAAAAGGGGCGGATGAAGTTAAGCACCTCCGATGGAGATGTAGGGGAGGCGGTGCTCGCGGCCGATGTAGACGGCGTCGGAGAGGACGCCGAAGAGCGGCTTGGCGACCAGCGGGAGGCTGCCGGCGTTCTGCACCAGCTGCAGCGCGACGGGGCTGAGCCCGAGCCCGCGGGTGAGGTGGAAGTTGAGCGCCAGCCACGGGAAGCACCGGAACCCCTGCACCCAGTACCCGGCTCCGCACACCCACCACACCCGCCGCATCTCCCGCAGCGACCCCCACCGCTCCGCGGTCGTCCGCGGCGCCGGCACGGGCACGGGCGCGGCGGCCGAGCAGCCACGGGGCCTCGCGAGCCGCCATCGCCGCGGCGCCGCGCGGAGCGTCAGGCGGTGGGCATTGTCGCCGGCGCCGGCGGAGGGCGGGGCCTTCGCGTGTGGACCGGGGAGGCACGGCGCGCGCGGCGAGAGGCAGAGCATTTCCGGCGGAGGTCGAGGCCTTTGCGGAGGAGGAGGAGAAAAGTGAAGGGTGTGTGTGTCTGTCGCGACGATTTCGTCGGAGCCTAGTAGCTGTACTGTATGGAACTCGTATGTAACCTCAGGTCACCACGTGTCTCAACAAGGACAAAGATGATTTATGCGCACCGTACCAAACTCTTTCTTTCTCAGGAAGAAAGACTGGGTGGTTTCGCGGCAGCCGACTGGGCGTCTCCTTCCGTCGCCGTCCTCCGGCCGACGACCTCGATTGTATCCACGCATGCGGATCGTTTTTAGGCTTTCATAGTTTAGGTTTTTAGGTTGTTCTTCGTCTTGCTTCAGCGATGATGATGACGGTGCTGAATAAACTTCAGACCATTCTTCGACGAGGCGATGGGCCATATGGTTGGGGATGAATTTGAAAACCAGTATGTTCAATTAAGGATGGCGTGGCGGCGGCATCATCGTGGTCGACCTGTGTCCTCGAGCTCCGTTGTTCGACGACGTTTGCTCCAGCGCTGGTGCGGAGCTTGGGAGGTGTTCAGAAGCGGATGCGGATTATGGTCTGCATTGACGGCATTTGAAAGATGGTGGATCGTGTGTTCGGTTCATGGTTCGTCGTTTACAGATATGGTTTCCTCCTCCGACATCTTAGTCGTATGGGGTGCCAAATCTAAAGTTCGACGGTGTGTCCTGAGTGTTGCCCGTTCTGATTCATTCAACGGTAATGGTTTCGCCTTTGGCGAGCCACTTTGGAGGTCAGCGAATTTGCATATCAGCAATGGAGCCACGCCGAGCTCGGGTGAGAAGGTGACCCGTCATTTTTTTCTTTGGTGGCTGCTGTGGTGGCGCCAGAGTGATACGTCTCCATCGTATCTATAATTTTTGATTGTTTCATGTCAATATTATACAACTTTCACATGTTTTTGGTAACTTTTTATATGATTTATTGGACTAACCTATTGATCCAGTGCCCAGTGCCAGTTCCTGTTTTCTGCATATTTTTTGTATCATAGAAAATCCATATCAGACGCTGTCAGGACCCCGATTTCAAGTCACATCGATCTAGCCGGTAACACCCCATATCACTTTGCGGCCTCACGCACGGTATTCCCACGGGTGTCGCCTTACCATGGCCCGGGACCGTTTGCGCCTTTTGGCTCACGTATATGATAGTGTCGCTAGCATCCATATGATGAAGAACCGGGCCGACATGGCTAGTCGTGAACCCAAAGCGGCGCTAACCCATGGGGACAGGCATACATGAATCACATCGAGCATGTCGGTCATCAACGTGTGAATCGGGCTGTAACCTTTGGGCTAACAGGACTCCGGTATCCCGGTATGTAGCAGCTAGGCAGACTCCGGATGTCACCGCGTGACATTTCCCCGAAGAGACGGACATAGAAAGCGAAGTGAAACACATCTTTGGCGATCAAGTGTCCAAAGCGGTAGTCTTTGGGCTAGCGAGGACTCCGGTGAACCGGCAGAAGCGGACTACTATCGCTCGGGAAGCACTAGACTACATTTCCCCATATGAGAGGCTGCCAAGGATAAACAACTAGATTGTCGGATCCCACACATACCAAGCATTTCAAACATACACACAATATGCTCAATATGTGTAAATACAACATGGCATCACAACATAACTCTCGACTCAAATATTTATTCATTAGGCTCCGAGGAGCGGGATATTACAAACATGGGTCTCATGACCCAACACTCGAAACATACAAGTCAAAACACAAGCGGAAGCTTAACATGTTTGTGTACGAGACATCTACAAATGAAAAAGGCCGAGAAGCGACTATCTACCACATCTGCCGAGGGCACAAGATCGTAGCTGAGATAACAAGCTAAACGTCAAGTCCAAGCGGAACTACTAAGCGAGACCGACGTCTCTCTGCAAAACATAAAATAAGCAAACATGAGTACAAACGTATTTCAGCAAGACTTACATCGTAACTAACTACATATGCATCATTATCAACAAAGGGGTGGTGGAGTTTGACTGCGGCAAGCCAGCTTTGACTCGGTGGCTATCCTCAACTACATTTGCAAGTAACTCTGTTGAGGTGGCGCACGAGCCCACATATTCACCATATCAATACACCACTATGGACCCGCTCCTGTCTTCCCTCTGAACGCCATCCATAGCACTCACGCTTATCTTGCGCATTTTAGAGTATCCACTTTCACTTGTCTATGAACCGTTATAGGCAACCCGAAGTCCTTCTCCGCGGACACGGCTATTCGAATAGATCATATTAACCCTGCAGGGGTGTACTTCTTCACACATGCTCTCACCACTTACCGCCGTTTACACGACATGTACTCGGCAACCTTCAAGCGGAAGCCCAACGTGGGTGTCGGCCACGGCCTACCTAAACATTCAGGTCCCTAGTCCAGGTTTATCGCCTATTCGGGTTCCATCCGCAGGGAGTCCGGCCGAGGTTTCCACTAACGGCCCCGAACGATGTGTGCATGGTTCCCGAGATACCAAACGGGCATTCTTGCAAGGGCCACGGTGTATCTACCGCATCATAGCCCACCACTAGGGTCGGCCTTCGCACGGCCTCCAACACATATCCTACAAACACCAGAAACTAGTTGCAACTCCTGGACAGAGAACAAGGGTGGTTAAGAAGCTGAGAGGGTCCATTGGTTTCGGGCCCAATGCGTGGTAGTAACTATTTCATAGATCACAAACACAGAACTTAGTTCCTGAGGACGGCTGCAATGAGACAACCCACCATGTACTCCTACATGGCCTCTCACCGCTACCTTTACCAAATCGTGTTCACACACTTAGCTCTCAATAGTAGGACATGTTCACACCCCTCCGATTCATTCCCGATGAATCAGACTTGACTCAACTCTAAGCAGTAGCAGGCATGATAAACAAGCATGAATGAGTAGGCACAATGTGAGGCTCAAACAACTCCTACTCATGCTAGTGGGTTTCATCTATTTCTTGTGGAATGACGAGGTCATGCAGAGGATAAAGGGGTTCAGCTACCGCAGCAAGTAATGTATGAATCATTGTTGTCCTAATGCAAGAAAAGAGAAGCGGGAGGCGAGAGAGTGGGATTATATCGGAATGAACAAGGGTTTTGCTTGCACTGGCACTCCACGAAGATATTATAGCTCTTCATCGGTGTCATCGAACTCATCGCTTGATGCGTCGTCTCTTGAGAGGGACAAATACCGGCAAACAAGGAAGAACACAATCAATGCAAGGCACAATATGATGCATGATCATGACATGTCGTAATGCTGTGATTTGAGCTAATGCAACTAGCAGCAGATTAAATGAAGTTGGTTTGAATCCGAGATTCAAATTCAAACTCCATATATGGATATTAAATTGCCATTTATATGCTTTGTGCTAAACAGCAGCTATAAGTTGTTCTAACATGCATGAAAATGGTACAGATTGATAGATTGGATTTTTCTGATAATTTTTCATATATAAATTATTTGATTTGGAGCTACGGTTGAATTACTATGTTTTTTAGAAGTTTTAGCTATTTTCTGAAATAAATAAATCGTTTAGATTTATTTAAAATCCAGAAAAGAGTTATTGCATCAACATGACGTCCTTTGTGATGTCAGCGGTCAACGGGCGCGGTCAGGTCAAACTGACACATGGGCCTGCGTGTCGATGTAATTAGATTAGCTAAAACAATTAGCACTAATCCTAACTAATTAACGAGGCGGGCCCACAGCCGATGAGTCGGGGAAAAGTCAAGCTGAGGTCAAACCCGGTCAAACTTCATGGAGTTGACCCGAGGCTCGTCGCCAGCAGGCCGAGGGACGGCGGAGAGGTCTTGAGTTTCCTCCTCCGGCGACCAAATGGCCCGGAGGGCGGCTCACGTGGGCTGGAGCTTCGCGTCGGGTGATGCTTGGGTGGGAGGTCTTTGGGGTGGCCGGAAACAACGTCGGCGGCGAGCGAGGCGGTGGCCGGAGCTCGGACAAGTGCGGGTTCGGAGTTCTAGTGCACGGCAGGTCCAGCTGGTGGTCAGGGTCATCTCCTGGGAGCAAACCGAGCACTATGACGCGCCCAAGCACGAGCTACGGCGTCTTTAGCCACGACGGCGACATGGCCGGCGGCGGTGAGCTTCGGCCTCGGTCGAAACGGTGGCTACGGTGATCGAGAGGCATGGGGAGGAGAAACGAAGCAGCGGAGGCTCACAGCGGTTGTGAGGCGTCGAAGTGGGCTCGAGGAAGCACGGACGGCGGCAGTCGACGATGGGGATCCGTGGCGGCCGGGCGATGAAGAAGAGGTCGGTGACGGTGTTTTGAGGCGTCGGCGTCGAGTGAGTCGGCAGGAGGACGAGGGCGTCGGCGGAGGCCATGGACACGTCGGCGAGGCGGGGGAGGGCCTGTGGCCAGGGTGGTTCTAGTCGGCGGCGACGCCTGCGCTCGGGTGAGCTCGGGGGAGAGAGCCAGGGGAGGAGAGAAGGTCCAGCGAGAGAGAGGAGAGGTGCAGAGGGTCCAGGGTGTCGTGGCGTTCACAACCGCGTCGGGAAGCCAGGGAAGGTGGAGGTATGCAGCGTGCCGGCGTCACGGTGGCCACGCGCCTCGGTCCTTCCGGGCAGAGGAAGGAGAAGACACGGAGCCCCCGTGGGCTGGGCATAGCCGGGCCACTGTGTGGGCTGGAAGGCCAGGTGAGTTCTTCTCTCTCTCTCCCTTTCCTATTTTCTGTTTTTCTATTTATTTGCTCTGTTTTGATTTAGTTTATAAACCAAATCATTTTAATAAATCCTGAAAATAATTGTGGGCATTAACTGAATTATTACAGAGGCCCTTAACTATTTTCATAATTGTTGGAGCATTGAAAAATATTAACAGTATTTAAATGCCCCAATTCAAATACAATATGGTTTATTCAAAAATCCAAAATGTCCTGGAAAATATGCATCATCTCTGGATATGGTTTTCACCCTTTTCCATAAATCATGAACATTTTTGCAGACTAATTTGGTTCATTGAAAATATTTTGAAGTTGAACCTATTTGCATTATTTTGGTGCTAGGGGTTTGATCAATCCCCACTTCAAGTTTCTTTAAATTAAAACATGTTGCATGAATGCTTATGCAGGGTCAAGCAAGGGCTAAGCTAGGGTTGTGACAGGCGAAGTCCAAATGCAATAAAATTTTACGGAGAATTATTTTGGAATATATGTTATTTTGGGGAGTTGGAATCACCGCAAACGGAGGCCCACACAGCCCACAAGACACCAGGGCGCGCCAGAGGAGCCTGGCTCATGGTGGTGGGTTGTGCTCACCTCGTACGTTGGTTGGAGCTCTACTTCGGGCGCAAGGAAGCTTATATCCGGAAAAAAATCGTGTTAAAATCTCAGCGCAATCGGAGTTACGGATCTCCGGGAATATAAGAAATGGTTTTCGGCCAGGTCGGGAACGCGAAACAGAAGAGAACAGAGAGGAAGATCCAATCTCGGAGGGGCTCCCGCCCCTCCGCCGCGATGGAGGCCGTGGACCAGAGGGGTAACTCTCCTCCCCTCTAGGGGGTAGGCCAAGGAAGAAGAAGAAGGAGGGGGCTCTCTCCCCCTTTCTCCCGGTGGTGCCGGAGTGCCGCCGGGGCTAGGATCGTGACGGCGATCTACATCAACAATCTTGTTGTCGTCAACACCAACGTCCCCCCCCTTCTATGCAGCGGTGTAACACCCCTTCTCCCCGCTATAATCTCTACTTAAACATGGTGCTCAACTCCATATATTATTTCCGAATGATCTATGGTTATACTATGATGTTTGAGTAAATCCGTTTTGTCTTATGGGTTAATCGTGATCTTGGTTGGTATGATTGTATATTTTATTTATAGTGCTGTCCTATGGTGCCCTCCATCTCGCGCAAACATGAGGGGCCCCCGCTGTAGGGTGTTGCAATATGTTCATGATTCACTTATGGTGTGTTGCGAGAGTGACAGAAGTTTAAACCCGAGTAAGTGGATTGTGGCGTATGGGAGTAAAGAGGACTTGATACTTAATGCTATGGTTGGGTTTCACGACCTTAATGATCTTTAGTAATTGCAGATGCTTGCTAGGGGTCCAATCATAAGTGCATATGATCCAAGTAGAGAAAGTATGTTAGCTCATGCCTCTCCCTCATATTACAAGAATGATTACCGGTAATTGTTATCGATTGCCTAGGGACAAATGACTTTCTTGTTGATAAAAGCTATCCACTTTTATTACCTTGCAATTTATTCGTAGTTTCACTCTCGCATAATACTCGTAGTTTTATCCTTGCAAAATACTTTCACACTTGTTTTAGATAAAGCAAACGTCAAGTGTGCGTAGAGTTGTATCGGTGGTCGATAGAACTTGAGGGAATATTTGTTCTGCCTTTAGCTCCTCGTTGGGTTCGACACTCTTATTTATCGAAGAAGGCTACAAACGACCCCCTATACTTATGGGTTATCACAGAGGCAAGTGACGGGCGTTGGTGTCAAGCTCAAAGGATTCTTCAGTCTTGATTGTATTGTTTCTTGGTTGGTATTTCTTTGTACAAAGACTAGCTTTATGTTGTCTTTTCAGTTTTGTCAGGCCGGTGCATGTGTGGTTTGTAGTACAATCCTTATATGATATAAATTAGATATGTATTACCATGGATAAGGGATGATTTATACATGTTTGGACCTCCTTTGGCGGTTGAGGGCATCTCCACACCGGACCTTCAAATCACATGCAAACGCCTGGGCCGAGTGGTCCGAACACTGCAAGTCATCCAACGTTGTCATGCATCGGTCTATGGACACGTTCGCGCGTCTGTCTTTGCACAAACCAGGGGCTTTCTAGGAGTCCTGGCCTCCTCCACGTAGGACTCCGACAACTCTGGCCCACTCAAAAACACACTCGGAGCCGGTGTCTACTTCTCTTCCCCTTGCTCTCATCCACCCCCCCCCCTGTCCGATGCCACCGTTGTGCGACCTAGGCCGTTCGGCAAACCATTGCCAAACCTCCACAGCCTCGTCGCTCCACCCGGTCGCCATGCCGCTTTTCGTTCCACCTCTCTCCTTTCCAGTAGCCCTAGGACTCCGACACCCCCGACCCACCCAAAACCACCCGGCGTCAGCGTCTCCATCCTTTCCCCCTTGCAATGCATCCACTTCCTCCCTGTCTGGCATCGTCACTGTGCCACCCTGACCATCTACCAAGCCCTTTCCGGACCTTTGCAACCTCCGTCGACCCACCCGGTCGCCACCCCGCTTTGCCTACATCGCCATTCCACCTCTTGTTCGTCCGTTGTGTAGGTACCATCCGCCACTGCGGATGCCGTCCGTGGGGTTTACCACGACTGGCAAGTGTTTTGTGAAAATACCGTGCTAATTTTTTGATGATTTTTGTCCCTTCTTTGAAGCAATGGATTCCTACATGGAGTACTTGTATGACCACTACATTAAGTCGTCCGACAAGGAGGATTGCAATTCATAAAAGCATGATACGGTATAGCCTTGGGCGCCGGGAATCCTTCATGATCATCTTCAATCTTTAGTTGAAATGTCGTCGTGACGACCAATATTTCATTGTTGTGGCAACCATTTCAAAAACGCTGCCTTGGCGGCAATTTCAGAAAACATTGTCGTGGTGCTAAATTCAGAAATTCCGTCGTTGCACGAAATTATAGCTCCTCATCTCTTGCCTAGTACACCTTCTCCACGTCAGGGTCCTCCGTGTACGCTTGCCATCGTCACATGTAACCTATAAGCCATCTCTACAATATTTACATTAATGTGGCAATCTCGTGGCTCCAGTCATCATGCTGTGACACACAGGCCACTTAACATTACAACATATAAGCATCTCATACATAAACTCATTAAATTTATTATAAGAGCCTTCTAATAAATATTAGACCCTTATATATATATTTTAATAGCCCCGGGAACATTTTCCACCTATATATTATTTATCGGTAACACCCGGTATTACCCAATACTCTCTAAAACCCTTCCGGGGACCCTGAACGCTACCGGATCCTCTCGAAACTATTTTGAATATTTATGAAACAATTCCACAAATATATTCTCATCACTCTCGTCCTACTAACACTCAACAAATCGTGATTGCCTTAAGCTTGTGACCTTGTAGGTTCGGTAACCCATAGACATGAACGAAACTCCTTTGTTCAATGACCGATAGCGGAACCATGGACGTCCATATCGATCCCTATGAGTACACGAATAATATTCAACTGAACCTTTGATTATCATGTGATGTTCCCTTTGCTTCGTGATACTTCACAAAACCAGGGATGCATCGGTATCCTCCTAAGTCATCACATGCTTGCCACCTCTTGAGCTTGCGTTGGTTTTTCCCTTGAAGAGGAAAGGGTGATGCAGCAAACACTACAAAAAAAAGACACATCCGTGACATTTTGGGCCGAACAAATTTTTTTTTGTCATACTTATGACACTTCTATGAAAATAATTGTGACGAAACCCGGTATCATCATAGATGTGGTGGGATCCTACTTCTATGACAAAAAATCATGACAGAAAATGGGCTTTTCGTCCTGGGCAGGTCGGAGACGCAACTGCATGACATTCTTTGGGCTGTCCATGACGGAAAAATCATGGTAGAAGCAAGGGCGAGGAAAATATCAGGGAGTTCCCAGTTACGGTGGGTGGTCGAGGCCGAGCGATGCGTGTTTCTCTCGTACGTACACACGTATGTGCGAGGCGTTGCGCTCTAACTGAACCCGAGCGAGGCGTTGGGCTCTAATCGAACCCGAAGCGACAGACCGCAGTTACGCTACATCGCATTCGAGCGATCGATCGATCCCTTGCTGTTAAATGGACCCGATCGAGCGATTCCTTCGCTACTGCTGCTAACTGAAGCCGATCGATGCCGCCTCTGGATGAACAATGAGCGTGTTGGGGGGGTTTGGATGAACAGTTCCCGGTGGGGGTTGGATGAATAGGAAACCGTGGTAGTAGAGGCCGTTGCCGCTGGATGAACAGTACCCCGATCGATCGAGCCGGTGGATGAATAGGACCCCGTGGAGGGCTGGATGAACAGGACCCCGTGGAGGGCTGGTTGAACAGTAGCCAGTGGAGGGCTGGCTGAACAGTAGCCGGTGGAGGGTTGGATGAACAGTAGCCCGTGGAGGGGTGGTTGAACAGGACCCTCGTGGAGAGGGCTGATTGAACAGTAGCCGATGGAGGAGCGCGCGGTGGAGGCTGGATGAACAGGAGCCCGTGGATGAACAGTCGCAGGTGGAGGCTAGAGGGGTCGACGGTGGATGAACAGTAGCCCGTGGAGGCTGGAGGAGGTCGACGGTGGAGATGAACAGTATCCTATGGAGTCCCATTGTGCAATACACTGATAACCCACAAGTATAGGGGATCAATTGTAGCCTCTTTTCATAAGTAAGAGTGTCGAACCCAACGAGGAGCTAAAGGTAGAACAAATATTCCCACAAGTTCCATCGACCACTGAGGGAGTCCTGGACTAGGGGGTGTCCGGATAGCCGAACTATCATCTTTGGCCGGACTCCAAGACTATGAAGATACAAGATTGAAGACTTCGTCCCGTGTCCGGATGGGACTTTCCTTGGCGTGGAAGGCAAGCTTGGCGATATGGATATGTAGATCTCCTACCATTGCAACCGACTCTGTATAACCCTAACCCTATCCAGTGTCTATATAAACCAGAGGGTTTTAGTCCGTAGGACGAACAACAATCATACCATAGGCCAGCTTCTAGGGTTTAGCCTCCTTGATCTCGTGGTCGATCTACTCTCGTACTACCCATATCATCAATATTAATCAAGCAGGAGTAGGGTTTTACCTCCATCGAGAGGGCCCGAACACAGGTAAAAACATCGTGTCCGTTGTCTCCTGTTACCATCCGCCTAGACGCAGTTGGGACCCCCTACCCGAGATCCGCCAGTTTGACACCGACATTGGTGCTTTCATTGAGAGTTCCTCGTGTCGTCACCTATAGGCCCGATGGCTCCTTCGATCATCAACAACGACGCGGTCCGGGGTGAGAATTTTCTCCCGGACAGATCTTCCTATTCGCGGCTTTGCTGCGGGCAATTCACTTGGCCATCCGAGCAGATCGAAGCTTCGCCCACAGCCATCGTGTCGAGTTTGGAAGTTTGAACTACACGGCCGACATCCGCGGAGACTTGATCTTCGACGGATTCGATCCACAGCCAAGCGTGCTGCACTATCTCGATGGGCATGATCTAGCTCTGCCGCCGAACAGTGCCCTGGAGGCCGCATTAGCATCCGCTCCGACCCTTAATCCGGAGCCGGATTCCTCGATCGAGGACGAGTGGTTGGACACCGCCTCGGGAGCTAGGATCTCAACGGCGATTGAGCCGAACTCCATCCCCTCGCTGCGAAGACCTCGACTCCAGGGTGCCGGACTCCTCTCCGGACTCCGAACCCTCCGCACCCCTGCCAATCGAATCCGATCGGGCGCCGGTCATGGAGTTCACTGCCGCGGACATCTTCAGCACTCGCCCTTTGGCGACATCCTGAATTCACTAAAGTCTCTCTCTTTATCGAGAGCCTGGCGGACTATGGGAAGGAAGGTTGGGATGCGGACGACGAAGAAATTCAACGCCCACCCAAAGACCCACTTTGTAGCCACCGCCGACGATTTAACCGACATGCTCGACTTGACTCGAAGACATCGACGGTATGGACGACGATGCCGGAGACAACCAAGACCCAGCCTACAGTGGCACCGGAAGGCCACCTCGTCATACGACATATACATGGTGGACATCCCAAAAGACGGAAACGGCGATGGAACAGCGGAGGATGACCCTCCAAGAAACAGCCCAAGCGCCCGGCGTCGGCGCGCTCTAAATCCCGCCACGGTAAAAGCGGCGATTCGGCACGGGAGATAATAACACCCGAGCGGTCAAGACAACCCTTCCAAAGCAGGATTCAAAGATGTGAAGAGGGAGAAGCAAGTCCGCATGACAAAGGTCTGGCAGAAAGAGAGGTAGAGGGCGATAATTATGCCCCCCTCCGAAGGCGAGGCAAGCCTCGGCGACGGCAATTTGTCGTGCTGAGGATCCCGCCGAACAGAGGCGTTTCAAACGCAGGCTTATGGCCACGACAAGCAGCCTCAAGAAAAAAGCGGTAACCGAGCTGACCAAGATTTGCTAGTGACAAATGGACTCAAGTCCTTGCGGCGAAGAGTATGAACTCGAACGACCCTCCAAAAAATACCCCAAACGCAGGCTGCTACCCCAATTAGAGGAAGCAACACTCAAACCTACATCACCAGCGCATGAAGTGGCCGACCGGCCACCCCGTGGTCGCGACAGAGAGGCCTCTAGACCCTCCATTCAAGCCGTACTCCGGCGTCGCTCAAAAAGTACCAAGGCACGGGGAAACGCGCCAGACCTGCGAGACATATTGGAGGACAAGGCAAGGCATACAAGATCAATCTACGGATTGCGTGGGCGCCCCACGACACGTGATGATAACCGTCCACGCCAGATACAAAGAATCGCAGCCGGGCGAACACAAGAGACAAAGCTCATATGAGCTACGCCGTGATATAGCCCAATACTGAGGCGCCACACATCCACTATGCTTCACGGATGAAGTAATGGATCATCAAATCCCTGAGGGCTTCAAACCCGTAAACATCGAATCATACGATGGTACCACAGATCTGTGATGCGGATCGAGGACTATCTCCTCCATATCCACATGGCCCGCGGTGATGATCTACATGCCATCAAATACCTCCCACTCAAGCTTAAAGGACCAGCTCGGCATTGGCTCAACAGCTTGCCAATGTAATCAATTGGTTGTTGGGAGGACACGGAAGCCGCATTCCTTGATAACTTCCGGGGCACATATGTGCGACCACCGTACGCCCGATGACCTTAGCCATATAATTCAGCAGCCGGAAGAATCGGCGGACAATTACGGACACGGTTCCTAACAAAGAAAAATCAAATCGTTGACTGTCCGGATGCAGAGGCCCTTGCAGCCTTCAAACATAACATCCATGACGAGTGGCTTGCCCGGCACCTAGGGCAGAAAAGCGAAATCCATGGCAGCCCTCACAACACTCATGACCCGCTTTTGCGCGGAGAGGACAGCTGGCTAGCTCGAAGCAACAACTTGGCCAAACACCACGATAGTTCGGATACCAAGGACAGCAATGGAAGGTCGCGTCATAATAAGAACAAGCGCCGCGTGCGGTGATAATCTTTGAAGATCTGACCGTCAATGCCGGATTCGGAGGCTCTAAACCCGGTCAGTGGAAGAAGCCATTCAAAAGAAATACCCAGGCCCGTCCAACTTGGACCGAATACTTTCGCATCGCTTGTGCGGATACATGGCACCCCGAAAGCCCAACCACACCAACGAGGATTGTTGGGTGTTCAAGCAAGGTGCAAGCTAAGTGCCGAACTCAATGACAAGGGGTTGCATAGCGATGACGAGGAAGAGCCCCGGCTTCCGAACAATAGAGGACAGAAAGGCTTTCCCACACAAGTGCGGACGGTGAACATGATATACGCAACCCATATACCCAAAAGGGAGCGGAAGCGTGCACTAAGGGACGTATATGCGATGGAGCTAGTCGCCCCGAAGTTCAACCCATGGTCCTCCTGCCCGGTCACATTTGATCTAAGGGACCACCCCACTAGCATCCGTCACGGCGGATTCGCCGCATTGGTTCTTGACCCAATTATTGACGGATTTCACCTCACCAGAGTCCTGATGGGCCAGCGGTAGCAACTGAACACTGCTTTATCAGGATACAATGCGCAAAATGGGCATAGACCCTCAAGGATTAAACCCACAAAGACGACCTTTAAAGGCGTCATACCGGTGTAGAGGCCAATTGTATGCGAGCTCGATTACACTCGAAGTGGTCTTCGGATCCCGAATAACTTCCGGCGAAGAGTTAATCTTCGACATAGTCCCGTTCATGGCGGCTATCACGCCTTTGCTCGGACGAACTGCATTTGCAAAGTTCAATGCGGTGCCGCTTTTCGCATACCTCAAGCTCAAGATGCCAGGCCCTCGAGGAGTCATCCGGTCAATGGAAACACCGAACGCTCTCTCCGAACGGAGGAGCATACAGCGGCCCTCGCGGCGGAGGTGCAAAGCAGCCTCTCACAGCAATTCTCGAGTCCGGCTACTAAACATCCGGACACTGTCAAGCGCGCCCGGAGTAACCTACAACAAGACCGTCTGGCACGATCCAAGCACGCGTAGCAATCCGGCCCCAACCCCAGCCCTCGCGAAACCCACGAAGCCGATTACTACGCGTACATAACTACGCTCCGAGATACCATGGGCATAAGGGAGGGCACGACCACGGCACGCCTGCATGCGGCTCAACCGCACTGTGGGCTCCCAATTGTGTCATTCTTTTTCTTTCTTCTTTTTCTTACTTCCGGGACTCTGTTTTCCGGAAGTCCTGTCTGCACTAGAATCGCCGAACTCATGATGCAACAGCCGAGGAAGCGAGCTACGTCAGTGTTCGTGTGGTCTCTAGTACGAGCATTATACCTGTTTTACATACCATCCCCGCAGCTTACCCCTCGAGGGGGACATGTTAAATAGTCCCATCCCTTGCTTATCGCACTATTTGTATCGTTCTGCTTCCATTGCGGTACCTTTTGAATAAACAATGCATAGCTTTTGCCTATTATTGCACTCCTTTCTTTATCTATATATATGTTCATTTCATGACATGTTGCACCGTACACTTTGGTACGGCCAATACACCAGGGCTTAAGTACCCCAAAAGTATGGTGTGATAAGTCCGAACACTTTCACAAGTGCGGCACCCCGAACTTATAGCATTATATTCATCGGCTCCGAATCATGTCTTGGGTCAATAGTTGGGTTTGCCCGGCTCCTATGTTTTGGTACCTTACGTTTCGTTATATCGGCTAAGGTAGCACTAGGAGAACCACTGCGACTGTGCCCCGGTTGAGCTGGGTTGAGCACCTCAGTGGAGAAAGCTAAAACTGACCGTCATGATAGGGCGAGAGCGATCGCTGTTCGAGAGGTTTTTGGTCCCTAAAGGCGATGCCGCTTAGAAGCGAGGAACAGGCATTGTCCGCCAAAGGCGTGGATAGCGCCCGAACTCGGTCTTCCGAATACTAGGGGCTTCGCCGAAATTTAAAATTATAGAATTCTATGGCTAAGTGAGAGTGTTCAAGCATTATAAGTCCGGTTGCCTTGTTCATTGGGTTGAGCGCCTCCCTCGATGGACCCAAGAATGGGAAAAGAGCGCTCAAGTTTATCCTGAACACCCTAGCACTCGTGGCATGGGGGCTGAAGCCAACGACTTGCCATCTCTCAAATTTGATAAACGGCCGCACAGAAGGTAATATTTTAAATTAACAAGCGTTGCTTAGCGCATGTGAACAAGTTTTCAGCGTACAGGATAGCAAATGCGAGTCTATTCAAAAATTACATCTTTGGAGCACTCATCCACTATACGGCGGGCACCCTTCAGGATGCCCTCATAGTACATTTCGGGCGTACGATGCTCCTTGCCCTTGATTGGCCGTCCGTCACAAGCTTTTCCGCATTCAGCTTGCCCGGTGCACTTTAGCACGGCAAGGCCCGACGGGCACCTTCAATGCGCATTTGAGCGCTTGATGACTTCAATCCATGGACATGCGTCCACCAGCCGCTACACTTACCCGAAGTAGCTCCAGCATGGCTTCCAATGGCCACACCGAACTATGAGGCCCTTCATGGCCTGTTCGGCGACCTTGTGGAGCTCGACCAGCTGCTTCATTTGGTCGCTCGAGGCACCGGATGGTCAGCCTCAAGATACCGAGACCGTAACACCTTCTCCGTCGAGCTCCCTCCTTGGTGCGGTAGAACGCGGCAGATCGGACACACTACGGGGAGATCTGCGAACGCCTCTGGAGAGCTCCAGATTCGGGTAAGTACTAGATAATTGACTTTTACATTCTTGCTCTGCATAAAGAATGCCTTACCCGCCATGATCTTCTTTATTGCCTCAATCTCCTGGAGGGCTTTTTGGGCTTCGTCCTTAGCAGCTTTGGCACTCTCAAGAGCCGAGGCAAGCTCGGACTCTCGGGTCTTCGAGTCACGCTCCAAACCCTCGTGTTTTTCCACGAGAGTCTGGAGCTCTTGCCGTACCTCCGCCAGCTGCGCCTCCCCCTTCTCTTGCTCGGTGTGCTCCGCAGCCGCCTTGTTTTCGGCCGTGGACACCGCCTCCTTCAGGGTCGCCACCTCGCTCATGGCCCCTACAATACCCACGTTATTCCTGTTATTCGTTGCAACCGAAACCTTTCTATAAGGTATTTCTTTAATAAGGTATTACTTACCTTCCTTGTCCTCGAGCTGCTTCTTGGCAAGGCCGAGCTCGTTCTCGGACCGCTCGAGGCTCTGCTTCAATGCATTGACCTCTATGATTAGTGCGGCAGAGGTCAAGGCAAGCGCCTGCATTCCCATATTGACATACTTATATTAGACTCCTGCGTATATCTTTTTATATCCTTAGTCCGGCTTTTCTTTCCGAACACCGAACTAAGCATCGAGGGCTCTTGTCTATGCGGTAATATTTTTACATATTCTAAACTTACCTCAAAGCCTGTTAGAAGGCTGGTACAGGCTTCAGTCAGCCCGCTCTTGGCAGACTGAACTTTCTGGATCACCGCACTCATGATAGTGCGGTGCTCCTCGTCGATGGAGGCGCCATTAAGCGCCTCCAACAAATTATCCGGTGCCTCCGGTTGGACGGAGGTCAGCGGTGTCGCAGTCTTGCCCTTCTTACGAAGGGGCCGCCTGCCGGTCTTCGAACCACTTCTTTGGTTCCACGCGAGTCCCGACAGTGCGAGCTTAGAGCCCTCGGGTTTTGCCCCCTTTTGCCCAGCGTCCGGGAGGTCGCCTTGCGGCGCCTCCGGGACCACCACCGCCTTGTTGGGCCCCTTTTGGGACTCCACCGCGGTGTCATCTGCATCACAAGGAGAGGAGGCGGTCGGAAGTGAAGTCCTATTCACATCCGACATATCCAGGGAGCCGCTCGACGAAGCGGCAAGATCGTCCTTGGGAGGGCTACATGGTTATATTCGGCGTTAGAAGACACTATGCGACAAATGAAAATCCATGAGTTATTCTGGAATCCGGACACTTACGATCTCGCCAGGGGCTTGGCCCTTGTTGGCCACTCCTCCTCGTCGTTGTCGATGTTGGTGGAGTCCGGAGGAAGGATCCTTCCCTTCTTGGACCCTCCGGCCTCCCCGGTTGGGGCGGCCTTCCTTTTCCTCTCTTCCCCCGCTGGGGGAGAGGCTTCTTTCTCCCCCTCCTCGTTCTCAGGAGAGGATTCTGCTTCAGAATCTGACAGTACCTGGCGCCGGGAGCTCTTTCGAGTTCCTGTGGCCTCCTTCTTGGCCTTCTTCTCCGGCACCACGTGAAGTACCGGAGCCAGCAGCCCCGCTAATCGGGCGTCGCCGGGTCTTCCGCAAAGGAGCTGGACAGTTAATCTGTCCGGACGTCTTCAGCCAGTCTGTCAAAGGTTAGGGAGTTTTAGATCCCACATAGAGTCAATCTATGAAAAAGAGTCCCGTAAAGGTAAAATAGCTTACCTCGCTGGCTTGATGTTGCGAAATGAATCCGCGATCTTGATGGCGGATGCGGCGCTTCAGCGCCCTTGAACATCACCTTCCGGGCATCTTCGTGCGTAGTGTCGAAGAGCCAGCTCAAGGTCCGTGTCAGTGCGGATCAAACTCCCACAAATTGAAGGCCCGTTCTTTGTACGGGAGAATCCGGCGGATGAGCATAACACGGACTACGTTGACAAGCTTGAGCTTCTTGTCCACCGTGTTTGAACACAGCTTTGGAGTCCGGCCAGCTCTTCCGAATTACCCCACGTCAGGCCCGTCTCTTTCCATGATGTGAGCCGCGTTGGGGAGCCAGATCTGAATTCGGGGGCCGCCGCCCATTTGGAGTCGCGCGGCTCGGTGATGTAGAACCACCCCGATTGCCACCCCTTTACTGTCTCCACGAAGGAGCCCTCGAGCCATAGAACATTGGGCATCCTGCCCGCCATGGCGCCTCCGCACTCCGCCTGTCGGCCGCCCACTATCTTCGGCTTGACGCTAAAGGTCTTCAACCATAAACCGAAGTGGGGTTGGATGCAGAGGAAGGCCTCACACACGACGATAAACGTCGAGATATTGAGGATGAAATTCAGGGCCAGATCATGGAAGTCCAGGCCGTAGTAGAACATGAGCCCCCGGACAAATGGGTGAAGTGGAAAACCTAGTCCGCGGAGGAAGTGGGGGAGAAACACCACCCTCTCATGGGGCCTGGGGGTTGGAGTTAGCTGCCCCTTGTTGGGGAGCCGACACGCGATGTCGCCGGACAAGTATCCGGCCTCCCGCAGCTTTGTGATGTGCCCCTCTGTGACGGAGGAGGCCATCCACCTGCCTCCCGCTCCGGACATAGATGGAGAAGGTTGAGGTGGGATGTGCGGACTTGGGCGCTGGAGCTCGAGTCTTGTGAAATGGATGAGCAAAGGAGGAAGAAGGCGAGGTGAAAAAGGTGGATCCTTATCCTCTTATATGGACGAACGAAGTTATGCGTCCCCGCCAGCCTGGTAAAACTCGCTTATCTCCCAAGCGCCGTAATCAAGGGCGCGGATGGGTTACCCACGTCCGTATTGATGGGAATCCCGGAATAAGGGGGCACGATCTATGCTTTGATAAGACATGCCAGGGAAACCACCTCGCTAAACGCGCTAAGGTGGAATAGTAAAAAATGATTCATATAAAGGCCTGGCCGTGGTGTGATGTCACGCCGCGGAATACGTCAGCAGATCTGTGCAAAAGTTATTCTCTCTACGGTAGTATGTGGAACTTGTTTTGCAGAGCCGGACACTATCCTTGTGTTCAAAACCTTCTATAAAGTATTCGGAGGAGGAACCCGCCTTGCAATGCCGAAGACAACATGCGCGCCGGACTCGTCGTCATTGAAGCCTGGTTTAGGGGCTACTGAGGGAGTCCTGGACTAGGGGGTGTCCGGATAGCCAAACTATCATCTTTGGCCGGACTCCAAGACTATGAAGATACAAGATTGAAGACTTCGTCCCGTGTCCGGATGGGACTTTCCTTGGCGTGGAAGGCAAGCTTGGCGATACGGATATGTAGATCTCCTACCATTGTAACCGACTCATGTAACCCTAACCCTATCCGGTGTCTATATAAACCGAAGGGTTTTAGTCCGTGAGACTAACAGCAATCATACCATAGGCTAGCTTCTAGGGTTTAGCCTCCTTGATCTCGTGGTAGATCTACTCTTGTACTACCCATATCATCAATATTAATCAAGCAGGAGTAGGGTATTACCTCCATCGAGAGGGCCCGAACCTGGGTAAAAACATCGTCTCCCTTGTCTCCTGTTACCATCTGCCTAGACGCACAGTTCGGGACCCCCTACCCGAGATCCGCCAGTTTTGACACCGACAACCACCGATACAACTCTACGCACACTTGACGTTCGCTTTACCTAGAACAAGTATGAAACTAGAAGTACTTTGTCGGTGTTGTTGGATAGGTTTGCAAGATAATAAAGAGCTCGTAAATAAAAAGTAGGGGCTGTTTAGATAAAGACACAACTAAATTAGTTTTGGTAAAGAGCTTTTTGTCACGAAAAGTTATTTGTCCCTAGGCAATCGATAACTAGACCGGTAATCATTATTGCAATTTTATTTGAGGGAGAGGCATAAGCTAACATACTTTCTCTACTTGGATCATATGCACTTATGATTGGAACTCTAGCAAGCATCCGCAACTTCTAAAGATCATTAAGGTAAAACCCAACCATAGCATTAAAGCATCAAGTCCTCTTTATCCCATACGCAACAACCCCCTTACTCGGGTTTGTGTTTCAGTCACTGACGCAACCCACTATAATCGAATTATGAACGTATTGCAACACCCTACAGCGGGAAATCCCTCACGCTTGCGCGGCACGGAGAACACCATAGGACAGCACCAATAATAAAACATGCAACTCAAACCAATCTTGATCATTAAATAACCCATAGGACAAAACGGATCTACTCAAACATGGATAGCCATACATCATTGGGAAATAATATATAGCATTGAGCACCATGTTTAAGTAGAGATTACAGCGGGTAAGAGAGAGGTTACACCGCTGCATAGAGGGGGGAAGAGTTGGTGATGATGGCGGTGAAGTTGTTGGTGAAGATTGCGGTGACAATGATGGCCCCCGGTGGCACTCCGGCGCCACCGGAATTGAGGCAGAGAGAGCCCCCCTCCTTCTTCTTCTTCCTTGACCTCCTCCCTAGATGGGAGAAGGGTTTCCCCTCTGGTCCTTGGTCTCCATGGCATGGGAGGGGTGAGAGCCCCTCCGAGATTGGATATGTCTCTCTGTCTCTCTCTATTTCTGCGTTCTCTTCGGCTGCCCTTTCACCGTTCCGTATATATATGGAGATCCGTAACTCCGATTGGACTGAAATCTTCGCCGTGATTTTTTTTTTCTCTAAAAATTAGCTTTCTTGCGGCCGAAGAAGGGCATTAACCGCTTGACGGGGGGCCAACGAGGGTCAGGGGCGCGCCCCCCTGCCTCGTGCCTCCCTCGGGCATCGTCTCGCGTGGATTTTCCTTCCCATATTCTCCGAATATTCCAAATATAATCTCCGTCCGTTTTTATCCTGTTTGGACTCCGTTTGATATGGATATTCTGCAAAACAAAAACATGCAACAAACAGGAACTGGCACTGGGCATTGGATCAATACGTTAGTCCCCAAAATAGTATAAAAGTTGCCAAAAATATTTGAAAGTTGTAGAATATTGGCATGGAACAATAAAAGATTGTAGATACGACGGAAACGTATTAGCATCCCCAAGCTTAATTCCTGCTCGTCCTCGAGTAGGTAAACGATAAAAAAGATATTTTTTGATGTGGAATGCTACCTAGCATAATCTTGATCATGTATCTAATCATGGCATGAATATTAAGATACGAGTGATTCAAAGCAATAGTCCATCATTTGACATAAAAACAATAATACCTCAAACCTACTAATAAAGCAATCATGTCTTTTCAAAATAACATGCCCGAAGAAAGTCATCCCTACAAAATCATATAGTCTGGCTATGCTCCATCTTCATCACACAAAATATTCAAATCATGCACAACCCCGATGACAAGCCAAGAAATTGTTTCATACTTCTGACGTTCTCAAACCTTTTCAACTTTCATGCAATACATGAGCGTGAACCATGGACATATAGTGTGGAATAGAATGGTGGTTGTGGAGAAGACAAAGAGGAGAAGATAGTCTCACATCAACTAGGCGTATCAACGGGCAATGGAGATGTGATGACCCACAAGTATAGGGGATCTATCATAGTCCTTTCGATAAGTAAGGGTGTCGAACCCAACGAGGAGCAGAAGGAAATGATAAGCGGTTTTCGGCAAGGTATTCTCTGCATGTACTGAAACAAGTGGTAACAGATAGTTTTGTGATAGGATAATTCGTAACGAGCAACAAGTAACAAAAGTAAATAAAGTGCAACAAGGTGGCCCAATCCTTTGGTAGCAAAGGACAAGCTTGGACAAACTCTTATACTAGGAAAAACGCTCCCGAGGACACATGGGAATATTGTCAAGCTAGTTTTCATCACGCTCATATGATTCACGTTCGGTACTTTGATAATTTGATATGTGGGTGGACCGGTGCTTGGGTGCTGTTCTTACTTGAACAAACATCCCACTTATGATTAACCTCTATTGCAAGCATCCGCAACTACAATAAAAGTATTAAGGTAAACCTAACCATAGCATGAAACATATGGATCCAAATCAGCCCCTTACGAAGCAACACATAAACTAGGGTTTAAGCTTCTGTCACTCTAGCAACCCATCATCCACTTATTACTTCCCAATGTCTTCCTCTAGGCCCAAATAATGGTGAAGTGTTATGTAGTCGACGTTCAGATAACACCACTAGAGGCTAGAAAACATAGATCTCATCAAAATATCGAACGAATACCAAATTCACATGACTACGAATAGCAAGACTTCTTCCATGTCCTCAGGAACAAACGTAACTACTCACAAAGCATATTCATGTTCATAATCAGAGGGGTATTAATATGCATATAGGATCTAAACATATGATCTTCCACCAAATAAACCAACTAGCATCAACTACAAGGAGTAATCAACACTACTAGCAACCTACTAGTACCAATCTCGGACTTAGAGACAAGAATTGGATACAAGAGTCGAACTAGGGTTTTGAGAGGAGATGGTGCTGGTGAAGATGTTGATGGAGATTGCCCTCTCCCGATGAGAGGAGCATTGGTGATGACGTTGGTGATGATTTCCCCTCCCGGAGGGAAGTGTCCCCGGCAGAACAGCTCTGCCGGAGCCCTAGATTGGTTCCGCCAAGGTTCCGCCTCGTGGCGGCTGAGTTTCGTCCCGAAAGGTTGCTTCTGATTTTTTTCTCGACGAAAGACGTCATATAGTAGAAGATGGGCATCGGAGAGCCACTAGGGGCCCACGAGGTAGGGGGCGCGCCCCCCACCCTCGTGGACAAGGTGTGGGCCCCCTGGCCTTCATCTTTGGCGAGGACTTTATTATTATTTATTGTAAGATATTCCGTGGAGTTTCAGGACTTTTGGAGTTGTGCAGAATAGGTCTCTAATATTTGCTCCTTTTCCACTGTAATTCCAGCTGCCGACATTCTCCCTCCTTAAGTAAACCTTGTAAAATAAGAGAGAATAGGCATAAGTATTGTGACATAACGTGTAATAACAGCCCATAATGCAATAAATATTGATATAAAAGCATGATGCAAAATGGACGTATCAACTCCCCCAAGCTTAGACCTCGCTTGTCCTCAAGCGAAAGCCGATAACGATAAATATGTTCCCATGTTTAGAGGTAGAGGCGTCGATAAAAATAAAATACGGACATGAAGGCATCATGATTATTCTCATAACAACAACATATATAGGAAATGTCATATGATTTCTTATGTTCAAGTAATAATCTATTCACAATGTAGAGTACGAATCATAAACTTTATTGAGAACCAACAAACTATAATCTCAGTCATTGAAGCAATTGCAATTTATCATAACATCGGAAAGAGTCTATGTCAGAGCTTAATAGCAAGTCCACATACTCAACTATCATTTAGTCTTTCATAATTGCTAACACTCACGCGATACCTGTGGTTACGGAGTTTTAATCAAACATAGAGAAAGATAGGGGCTTATAGTTTCGCCTCCCAACCTTTTACCTCAAGGGTAATGTCAACAATAATAACTCATGCTCCCTACATCCAATTAGATATATCAATCAGGATCTTTCCAACACACTGTGCTTGCCAAAGGATAAAATGTAAAAAGGAAAGGTGAAGATCACCATGACTCTTGCATAGGGTAGAGGATAATAATAAAAGATAGGCCCTTCGCAGAGGGAAGCAGAGGTTGCCATGCGCTTTTATGGTTGGATGCACAAAATCTTAATGCGAAAACGTCACTTTATATTGCCCCTTGTGATATGAACCTTTATTATGCAGTCCGTCGCTTTTATTTCTTCCACATCACAAGATCGTATAAAGCTTATTTCTCCCACACCAATTAATCATACATATTTAGAGAGCAATTTTTATTGCTTTGCACCGATGACAACTTACTTGAAGGATTTACTCAATCCATAGGTAGATATGGTGGACTCTCATGGCAAAACTGGTTTAAGGGTTTTGGAAGCACAAGTAGTATCTCTACTTGGTGCTGAGAATTTGGCTAGCATGAGGGCGAAAGGCAAGCTCAACATGTTGGGAGATCCATGACAATATACTTTATCTCAGATATAAGAAAACATAACCCATTACGTTGTCTTCCTTGTCCAACATCAACTCTTTAGCATGTCATATTTTAATGAGTGCTCACAATCATAAAAGATGTCAATAATAGTATATCTATATGTGAAACCTCTCTTTCCTTATCACTTCCTATTAATTGCAACGATGACCAAAACTATGTTTGCCAACTCCCAACAACTTTCAATCATCATACCGTTTCTATGTGAAGTCATTACTCTCAATAAGATCAATATGAACTCTTTGTTTCTTTTTATTCTTTTTCTCTATTCTTTTATGCACTCAAGATCATGGCAAAACAATCAAGCCCTTGACTCAACACTAATCTTTATTATATAGCTCACGAACTTGATTACATAGAGAGATCATAAAGCAAAACTCAAAACTAGATCATACCATAGACTTTATTCTACTGGATCAAGATACTACTAATAGGATCGAACTAAGAAAAACGGTAAAGATAGGAGATGTGGTTGTGATACGATACCGGGGCACCTCCCCCAAGCTTGGCAGTTGCCAAGGGGAGTGCCCATACCCATGTGATTATATCTCCTTCTTCGGGGTTGGTGAAACATTCTTGGCGATGATGCCCTTTAGGATGCGATTCTCCTCCTCAAGCTTATTGACTTGCTGCTTGAGGTCCATTTTTTCCTTGCAAAGCTTTCCTGTAACTGCTAAGGCTCCTTGCACCCAAGGGTGTTGCATAGCTGCGGGAGAACAAGTGATACTCCTCTTAATATTTTCATAAGAAAGAAATCTAACATTGGAAGGGATAACCGAGTTTGGAATAGCTGAGCTCTATAGTTCCCCCATCGCGAACCCACCTCGGAAGCGAGAAGTGACTTCTTGATCCTCCATGGCATCTACTCTCATCAAGTCAGCCTCCATCTCCTCCTCCGTTGCTGGACCAAAGGGGCTAGCTTCGTTGTTTGCCCTTGGTTCCGGTGCCGGATTAGTTACCCGGCTCTCCCCGACTGACTCTTGAGAAGACATCTTGCTCTAATCTGCAGCAGCAATAGCTCGAAACAAAAACAGAGGATATTTGCGTGATATGGGAGTCAAAACCTTCGGGAGAATATATAATGAATTTTTACCGACCAAAATACATATCGTGTAAGAAAACGGAGTCCGGAAGGCACACGAGGAGCCCACGAGGTTGGGGGGCGCGCCCAGGGGGGTAGGGCGCGCCCTCCACCCTCGTGGGGCCCTCGTGTCCTTCCCGGACTGCTACTTATTTTTCTATTTTTCTAAATATTCCAAAACGGAGAAATATTGCCTTAAAAATTGTTTTGGAGTCGGTTTACTTACCGTACCACATACTTATTCCTTTTCGGAGTCTGAAACGTTTTGGAAAGTGTCCCTTATGTATTCCTCCGGGGTTACGATTTCAATAACATTGGTTTCAACATTTATAGGATTACCTGAGATATAGTGTTTGATTCTTTGACCGTTTACCACCTTCCAATTTGTGCCTTCGAAGTTGTTGATTTTTATGGCACCGGAACGATAGACCTCCTCGATAACGTATAGGGTCCTTCCCATTTAGAGAGAAGTTTTCCTGCAAAAAATCTTAAATGAGAGTTGTATAGCAATACATAATCACCTACATTAAACTCACGCTTTTGTATCCTTTTGTCATGCCATCTTTTAACTTTTTCTTTAAATAACTTGGCATTTTCATAAGCTTGGGTTCTCCATTCATCAAGTGAGCTAATATCAAATAACCTCTTTTCACCGGCAAGTTTGAAATCATAGTTGAGCTCTTTAATTGCCCAATATGCCTTATGTTCTAGTTCGAGAGGTAAGTGACATGCTTTTCCATAGACCATTTTATACGGAGACATACCCATAGGATTTTTATATGCAGTTCTATAAGCCCATAATGCATCATCAAGTTTCTTGGACCAATTTTCTCTAGACCTATTGACAATCTTTTGCAAAATTAATTTGAGCTCTCTATTACTCAATTCTACGTGACCACTAGACTGTGGGGGATAAGGAGATGCAATTCTATGATTAACATCATATTTAGCAAGCATTTTACAGAAAGCACCATGAATAAAATGTGAACCACCATCAGTCATTAAATATCTAGGGACTCCAAACCTCGGAAAAATAACTTATTTAAGCATTTTAATAGAAGTGTTATGATCAACACTACTAGTTGGAATAGCTTCTACCCACTTAGTAACGTAATCAACAGCAACTAAAATATGTGTATATCCATTAGAGGTAGGAAAAGGTCCCATATAATCAAAGCCCCAAACATCAAATGGTTCAATAACAAGTGAATAGTTCATAGGCATTTCTTGACGTCTACTAATATTACCAATTCTTTGACATTCATCACAAGATAAGACAAACTTACGAGCATCCTTGAAGAGAGTAGGCCAACAAAACAGATTGCAATACCTTATCACTACTAGGGAAAACGCTATACACAGAGGTATAGCAGTAGCGTTGGTCAAAACTCGGCGCTAGCGCTACTTAGTAGTAGCGCTTGTTGCAAAACCACGCTACAATCATTATTTTAGCGTATGCGCGTCTTCACGTAAAAGCGCTACTACTAAAATTCTCTCACTAGTGCCTAGAGGTTAGGAATAGTAGCAGCTTCTCCCGAGAAGCACGCCATCGCTAAAAACATTGTAGCAATAAGCGTTTCTTCTTTACAAATATCGCTATGTAAAAGAAAATAAATAGAAAAATAAGTAGAAAAGTAAATGAAAATGAAAGAAATAGAAAAAGGAGAAATGAAAAAAAAGAAAATGCAAAGAAAACAAAAGAAAAAGAAAAAGAAAACAGAAAGAGTTAGCTGCAGCGTGTTTCTCTGGAACACGCTATAGCTATCTTAGCTATAGCACGTTTCAGCAAAACGCGATGCTGCTAGTTTGACTCAAATCCCGGCGGCCCTGGCTCAAAATTTCGCTAAGTCCTTTTCCCCCCCCCTCTCTACTCCCCCTGTCCCCCAACTGCTCCATCGCCGCCGTTGCCCTGCCGCGCGCCTTCGACCACACCGCCGCCGCCCGTCGCCCGAGGCCGCCTTCGACCACACCGCCGCCGCCCGCCGCCTTCGACCACACCGCCGCCGCCCGAGGCCGCCCCCTCGACCTCACAGCCGCCCGAGGCCGTCGTCGACCTCACTGTCGCCTCCCTCGAGCTTGCCGCCGCCGCCCTCGACCTCACTTGCCCATTGCCCAGGGCAGAGCCTGCCCTCGCTGCCGACCGTAAGGCTATGCCTCTCTTGTCCCTACCCTCCTATTTCTCTCTGCTACGGCAATTATATATATGTGTTGATACTGTGTTGATGTTCATATGAACCCTAGGTGTTCATATGAACCCTAGATTTTTTTTAGGGCAGTAGGCATTTTATAGCATTTAGGAAAAATGATTTGCAATTTTTTTAGGAAATTAGCTAGGGCAATTTTTATGAAAATTCCTAAACAGTAATTCCATTTAGCTTTAAACTAATAGAGGGTATATAAATAATAGTAGCATTTAGATTTAAATTAACAGAGGGTACAAACAAAAACACTTAGCTATAAAGAAATATTTTGACTACGGACCTGAATTTGTTCCAAATTTCATTCAAATGAAATTTGAATTATTTGGACTATGGACCTGAATATTTTTGAAGAAATTGGGTGTAGGTACTAAGGTCTTGGTGTGGAAATTCTGGTGAGGTCAAAAGGGTTAGAGAAAATGTAGTTCCTAGACACTCCACCTACCCAATTAGCGTCGGGTGTCGGGTTGGGTGATAGCGGACGGGGTAAGGAGGAGGCTCCATTAGTCGCTGATGACGTCGCCATGGATGAGGATGAGGATGACGATGGCGCTGAACAGTATGTCTATACTGGCGCCTCCTCAGGGTTTGAGCGTCATGAGTCGGTGCCTGAATTACCGTCTCAACGTATTATTGACGACCTTCCGGTAGTAAAGAAGTCTAGGAAGAGAGCGAGGAAAGGCAAAAAAGTTGATTCTATGATCCAGCAGCCTCGGCTTCAGGACCGTATAGATATCCCCGATGCGGATAAATGGCATATCCCCGGTCAACCAATCCTACCTGCAACAGCGCTACGGGCCAGATTCGGCGATCTAAGGAGACTTCATGACGATGTGCTACAGGTAGAGAAATGCCTCATCGCCTCGAAGATCCGGGATACCCACTCTCGTGGTTAACGTGCATGGCAAATGTCGTACGTCGACAGCTTCCCTGTGGATAAGTTCTTCCTCCGATTCGATTACATATTCGACATGTTTCACGTGAAGAAGCTGGATTTTACGTTTGTCCGCCTTTATGCCTTGCACATGAACTACATCATTGGGGTTGAGCAGATACGTCATATCTGTGTCGCTGACCCATACTACATGCACGAGAGCTTCTTGGGAGTCTGTGCAGAGCAGCGTGAATAAGCGAGGGATTACATCGTCAGTTTCATGCTCGCCAATAAGGACAAGGAGGCGATTCTCGTGCCTTATCATCCCGTGTAAGTCATCCGCGCTGCTATCCTTCCTTCGATTTCAATAATTCATTTGCACGGTGGAGGTTAATTAATTTGAGGTGTACTTATTTTGCGCAGCAGCGTGCGCGCCGTCCTCATCATCCTCTACCCCCGATTCTCCCACGCACTTTACTTGGACTCGTCGAAGAACATTCACAAAAAGGATTACACCCACATCAAAGATATTCTCGGCAGTGCTATGTTTTACTACCAAGCAAGGGGTGGAGAGGTTAGGGACAAGAAGAGAAGGGGCGGCAGGGCCGCCTTCAGCCATAAGACCGACTTCTGCTGCATCCAACAACCGAACGATTCTCTTAATGATGGATTCTATGTCCTACACCACATCTTTGGAGTACGACGGGATCACCGTAACCTTCACATGTCACCTAGATCTGGCGATGCCCATATTCTCGCAATGGGCAAAGGACATAGGAGATATCGAGGATCATCGACTTGAGCTGAGTTCTATAACATCCAGCGTGAACTTGCCCAAATCATCATGAAAGAGGTCGCGGAAAAACAGGGATGTTCTACGGAGAAGGACAAATGTCGCGGAAGACGTCCGAACATGGATAGCCTCTCGGCGTCTCGACATGAAGCCTTTCACTAAGCTCGGGACTATCTCCCCGACCTCGATGGATGGCACGGCATGTTGGAGTGATTGTCGATATATGACAATGTGTCTGTTTAGTCCATACTTTCCGTATGACAAAACTTTGAGTTATGCACAGTGAAACTTTATTTGTGATGTAATTAAACCATCCTCCTCCTCGACGCGAAGATCACTCTAGTTAGGGCATTTTGGGTAATGGCGATGAACTTTGTTATTTATGCTTATGATTTGTTGTTTCTATTTTTGCCATGTCTGTCTCTTTCTGTTTCTCAACTATATATGTTGGATTTCATCGTCTCTTGTGATGATGCAGGTGCATAGATCATCGATGGCGATGAAGTGCTACGCCAGAGTATATATCGATGAGTGGCCGGAGTGTCAGGCCCAGGTGTTGCCGGTTTCCGGTTTCCGAGCGACAGGCAGTAGTTAGTTTAGGTTCACGCTAATGCGAGAGAGGGCTACGAACTCATGTACTCAAAGTGACAGCTCTTCTCGCGTATACCATTGTTTAGATGGATGACGATGTATTTGCAAGTAATCAAGGACTTGTATCGCTATTTTCGATGACGAGAGACCACTTTGTGTTGGATGATGATTATGATGAGACTATTTGTATGTATATGCTATGATTATATTCGTGGTCTCGCAGGCATTTGTATGTGTATCATGATGGCATTTCTATGTGCTAAAGATTCTTCTATAAAGCCTGTTCAAATACAAAACAAATATGCCCAAAAAAAACCTGTTAAATTAGCAGTAACGAGTGTATAGAAGTTAGCAAAGCGCCGCTTATAGCGATGGCTGTTCTTGCAAAGGGCGCTTAGAGCTACTAGCGATGGCGTGCTCGATAACAGCTGCTGCTACACTTGTGTAGCAAGAGCGCCAGACCACGCCACATCGCTATATGTTAGCTGTAGCGCCTTATTAGTAGCGCCCCACCCCGCGCTACTGATACACCTAAAACCCGTGCTGCTGCTAGCCTTTTCCCTAGTAGTGTATGTGCAGTTCTATATCCAGCGTGGTGTCCTCCATAAGCTTTTGAGTGACACTTGCGTAGGATCTGTTCCTGTTCATGCTCAGGTACACAACGTCTAATAACACCATCTACTCCTTCTTTATAAAGATGTGGGTCATCCCAAAAGTAATGCCTTAAATCATAGAAAAACTTTTTCTTTTGCTGGTATGTGAAACTAGGTGGTATGAATTTAGCAACAATGTAATTAGCATAATTAGCGTACCATGGAGTACCACGAGAAGTATTTATGACATTTAATTGTTCATCAGGAAAGCTATCATCAATAGGTAGTGGGTCATCAAGAACATTTTCTAACCTAGACAAGTTGTTCGCAGCGGGTTCTCAGCTCCCTTTCTATCAACAATATGCAAATCAAATTCTTGTAGCAAGAGAACCCATCTAATAAGTCTAGGTTTAGCATCTTTCTTTTCCATCATGTATTTAATAGCAACATGATCAGTGTGAATAGTTACATTAGAATCAACAATATAAGGTCTGAACTTCTCACAAGCAAATACAACTGCTAAGAATTCTTTTTGAGTAGTAGCATAATTTCTTTGAGCATTGTCTAAAGTTTTACTAGCATAATGGATAACATTTAATTTCTTATCAACTCTTTGCCCTAGAACAGCACCTAAAACATAGTCACTAGCATCACACATAATTTCAAAGGGTAAATTCCAGTCAGGTGGCTGAACAATGGGTGCAGAGATCAATGCTTTCTTAAGTATTTCAAATGCTTCTACACAATCATCATCAAAGACAAATGGTATATCTTTTTGTAATAAATTAGTCAGAGGCCGAGAATTTTTTTAGAAGTCATTAATGAACCTCCTATAAAATCCGGCGTGACCAAGGAAACTTCTTATACCTTTGATGTCCTTGGGACATGGCATCTTTTCAATAGCATCAACCACTACTAAGAAAAGGCATGCTAGTGGCGCACCAGTTTTGCCTACTAATGGCGCACCACTGGTGCGCCACTAGCATCACGCCATTAGAATTAAATTCTAATGGCGCACCACCGGTGCGCCAATAGTATCTGGTGTTCAAATGGAACACCAGTAAGTGAGCCAGTAGTATAGCCCACAAGGCGCCATTAGAATGCCTCGAGGGCCGATGTACCCATGTGCTTTGGCATACTAATGGCGCACTGATGGGTGATGTGCCATTAGTGTGATTATCACTGCGCCATTAGTGTCTTGTGTGGTGTGCCACTAGTATGAATATTAGGATTTTTTTTCTTTTCTCGATATTTTCACAGGTTACAAAATATATTATTGGACAGAATTTAGACAACATCACACAGCAACAGCAGATTCATCGAATACAATAGAAGATTAGTCTCCGAATACAATTCATCATATTAGTCTCCGAATTCAAAAGACCGGCATATCGCGATGAAACTGGTCTTCATCCGGTTCCTCCAACGCTCCCTCCTCTCTCCCGCTAGATAACGGGCATATCTAGATTCCGCCTCCGCCCTAGTGGTGTACCCTTTGTAACTGTTACCGCTGAAACGGTGAACCTGTCTCGACACTCCTCCCGATCGTCGTGAACTCAGGAACCTTACCCTTGTACACGACATACATCGGCATCTCTATGCACAAGCCAAACAATGTACAATACATAAGCAATATATAAGTATGCAACAAAAGGATCGGAAGAGAAAAGCAAGACATTAATAGCATCGATTACATCTAAGTTGAACGACCGTCCACCCAAAGAGACATACAAGTTCATTAAAGTTTAATTACAACATGAGCCAATCAATGTTTGAGAACTACACATAGCATCACTATCATCGACTCGACTCATGGGACGGGCGTGGATGAAGCCGCCGCTGTCGTGATGGTCATGAAATCGCGGGCGTTATCAGCCGCATTAAATAGCGTTGTGTCTATCTCACCGCTGGACGGTTGATGTCCGAGGTAGAACTGCCCCGAGGTACGAAGGACATCTTGATGGATAATTTCCGCAAACTCGATCGGATGCGAAGAATTCTTGTCGATGTCCGCGTCTGGATTGCCGACAAGCTCGCGGCCCAATCTTTGAGATTATCTGGTAGCGTAAGGTGATGATGGTCCGCACGATCGCCTCGCATGTGATGGAGGGCGTAGTAGGCATCCTTCGACCGCCAAAGCGGCTTCTTGACGCAGGAGAACTTTGTATTGTGGGCAACACGCAGCGCCGCTTACCACCCTACGAGCTGGCTTGGCGAAGGTGCCTCCAGATTTGGCGTAGCCGGGGAGAACATCATTAAGAACTTTCTTGATATTTGTGTAGTCTATCTTGGAGTCACGGTCCGGGTCGAAATACGTGGCCATGGAATATTTCGGGCTTAAGAGGATGAGTGTGCAATGTGTGTCACTGCACAGAACACAGAATGTTAGAAAAAAAAGAACGATCGAAATCTAAGAAATCATATGTTATAGGGCGGTGAGGGGATGACTTACTCGGGAAAGTAAGGCACGAGAAAGTTATCCTTATCTGGGTTTGCCAGAATGACGCCTTCGAGGTAAGAACTCGCGACTTGCCGGTCCCCAGCGCTGCCCAAGATCTTGGCACGCATGTCGAAGGGGTCGACTATCACGATGTCCGGGATCTTGTCTCTAATGATCCGCATCTCCATACTCAGCGAAAACAGCTGAACGAAGGTGTAGTGCAGCGGATGAAGGTTAAACATAGCAAAGATGTCATCAAACCGCAGGACGATCGTACCCCCGATGGCGCCATCCACAAAGCCCTTGCCCTCTGGCACCTTGGCCATGAAAACCGGGTATGCCACATCATTCTCTCTGAGACGCCGCTTCTCCAAAGAAAGAACAACATCATGCAGACTCCGCATAGCACCGGTTGCAGCATTGAGCATATTTGTCGGTAGCATCGCCCTACCCGCCACATGCACCCTCCTCGAGATATCCTTAGGTGAAGGTGGCCCGTCCTGAGCACGGATCGTACTCGGTGCCGGCTGGCTTGCACCCTTGTTACTCTTTCTTTTCCGTCCCTTCTTGATCTTACATTGTAATGGGACCAAGTTCTGCTCCACGCACCGCCTTCTTGAGTGTTTTGGGGCTGATAATATTTGGCACCTCGACTATCTCGAGGCTCGGTGAAGTCGGCAACCGGAGGCGTCTCCTCGAGAACTGAACGCCACCGACGCTCAAGCTGTTAACTAGGTTTCTCCGCATACCAGCTAGACCGCGGTCGTCTTGGTTGGGTTCTTGAGAAAGAGGCCCGCAGAATTCGTCATCGTACCCATTTTCGGCAAAGTACTTATCGACGTTGCTAAATGTACGGCCGTCGTCGTTGTCGTCGTCGTCGTCCAGATTCTGTGCCATATGCATGTTCGGATCTTGTGCCATAGGGATGTCCGACATGTCCGGTAGCGTTGCGGCGGTCTTGCCATGGCTTACGCCGCACGACCGGGCGGTGTTGTCTTTGGGTGGTGTCCCCGCCCCAAACGAATCCGCTCTTCACCAAAGCGAGGCCGGCTTAGGAGGCGCGAGGGTCATCAGATCATCTTTGTCGGCCCCGATGGGTCGAATCGAGGTAACAAGTCATCGCAGCTGGGCAAAGACCGAACCAGTTGAACCCTATACACGGTGGGTGGCATCGGTTTACCGTGGAACACGGGTTGCCGGTTGAATGATTTTGCCCTTGGCGACATCGACCAACTCGTCGTTCATGAAGTGCGTGAGAGTGCACGGAACGTCGGCAGCACCCTGCGAAAACATGTAGGGCGTCAGGGATGCCCAGTCAAAGGCAAAAGGAGATGAAGTCCTTAGCCGAGAGGTTTAATTAGTTACCGTGATGATGGTGTCGAGCTTGGCTAATGTCGAGGCAATGCCAACGGCGGGCGGTAAATCGACGGAGGGCCCCTTGTCGGGCGAGGTGCCGCCGGGCGACACCCGGGTGCATTAAGCTCCAATGTCGGCCGTGCCGCCGTCGGAGACACCAATACCGCCGCCACGGAGACACCAATGGTGCCGCTGCGTGTTGTGCGAAGTTGGCCGTGAAGCCGGAATCGGGCGGCCTGTTGGCCACCCGCAATCCACGCCGTCGACCCATGAATCAAGGTAGGCATAATGCCGCTGAGCGTCGATCCCAGCTTGTTCGTGCACTTGCTCTTGGACAATCTCCTAATCCGCGCCACTTGTGCCTTGAGTTCTTGAACCTCGCAGGACTGGCTTTCCAAGCTGGTCTTTTTCTCCTTTCGCCCACCAGCGGTATAGTATGACGACCATTTTGTGGACAAGCCTTTGCCGGCCACACGACTAGCTGACGACGGATTACTGAGCTTATCCTTGTTTTTCATTACTTTCAACGCCCTATTTAGAGTGTTGTCCCAAGCAGGGGTGCTCTGAGACGACCCCGCCTACTGCTTTCAGTCTCCTTCGCTAGAACAAGCTCAAGCGCCCTGGTCTTCGGATCTGTGGTAAGCTCCTTTGTTATCGGGTCCTCCTTGTACCGGGCCCTGACATAGTTCCTGGTCTGCTTGTCATTTTTGTATTTCTCGAAGCGGGGCGGTAGGCCTTGCTCGGCACGCTCCGCGTCCTCCTTGTCCCATATAGGCTCCGCCACTCAGAATCATGAGGACCGAGTTTGTGTTCCCTAAGTTCAACTCCCGCATTTCTTTCCCCATCGACTTGATTCGAGGTTGTGACCGCTCTCGCACTTGATCTTGAACTCCTTGTAGTCCTCTTCACGATCGAAGGATTTTTTGCCTTGATCTTCTCATAACTATCACCTTTCTCAATCATTCTCTACACCGAGCTTCTCCAAGTAGACAGGGTAGTGCTCATCCTCGTGAGGGCGGCACTGATCACTTTATTCCCTGAGAGGCGTGTGTTTACAAAATCAGTGGGGAACTTGTATCGTTCGTGCAGCTTCGTGAAGAGGAGGTTGCAAATTCCCTCGGTCCTTATGCCTAAGGTTCTCGGTGTTGATCGAGACGGTGCTCCGGAGAATGCACCCGAGCTAAACCGAAAATTCTTGACTATATGTTTGGGCTCCGTTGGATTCCGTCGGAGTCCACTTGAGTAATTCCTCCTTGACGGTGCGGAGCGCGTTTGGGCGCCGGTCCTTCCGTTGCTTCTTTGGTTGGCTGCCATCTGTGCTTGCGCCGCCATCATCAGTGGTGGCATCCTCGGCGGCACCATCAGTGGTGGCATCCTCGGCGGCACCATCAGTGGTGTCATCCCCGACGCCACTAGGGGTTGTGTAGTCAGGATCGGTGTCTTCTGCGGTGTCCTCATAGCGGTGAGGTTGTTCCTCCATCTCCTGGGACAGCTCCCAGAATTGCTTGCCACCGAACCGCCGGCCTCATCGTTAGGGCCATGTTTCGCTCTAAATAGGAAAAAAGTTTGGTCAAAAGTTGGTTGTTGTCAAGGAACAAGATCATGGTCTCATCATTTAGGGTTTGTCGACACCGAGGCATCCTAAAAGCTAAGCTTTTATCATTTAGGGTTTGTCGACGCCGAGACATCCTAAAAGCTAAATGCTAAGTTAAGTTTTCATCATTTAGGGTTTATCGATGCCGAGGCACCCTAGGTTGGGTCTAATCACTTGGCACTAATCACTTGGCTCTATTGCCACCTATGGTTTAATGCAGCAAGAATAAAGGGGCAGTTGATCCTACTGAACTAATTACTAAGATACCCCGGCCCATGCATTAGTAGCAAGTACCCCATATGTCCGATTTTTAGCAAAGTCATGCTAAAATTCACGGAAACTTTCAGCATGACCTTCGCTGAAAATAGGACATATGGAGTAATTCGAATTTGCCGTAACGGAAGTTAATCGACATTCGACAAACTCAAGGGCCTCTCGGGTACTGCAAATTCATCACGACACAATGGTCGGAGACAAAACCTAGCAAACTAGCAAAGTTCTTGGCGTGTTTACGTAAATTGTTTTTGTAAAAGATGATCATCATCTTTGCAAGTCTTTCTCGATGTGATCACAAGTAATTCAGAGGCATCACAATAAAGCAACACCTGCACTAGCCTAAAAACAAGTGAAGTTTCACCCATATAAGAACAACTTTATAAAATCAGAGAAGTTGCTAAATTTTTTGTATCCTTCATACACACTGGAGTACAATGCTTTATAATGTTCCATCATCATTATATAATCCAAGACCATGTGTTCCATCATCATCATCATTACAGAAATCCAAGAAACATCATGCTTTTTAACAGTTTTCAGTTTGGACAGAATACTGAAAACTACAGTTTGGACAGAATTCCTAACACTTTGGTCTTCTAGTTACAAAACAAAACTGACATAATTCTAGATGCCATAACTGAATTTTTTACAAGAGCTCAAGTTTTTGACAAGAGCTCCTAACAGTAGCTCCTAACTGAATTTTTTGCTTAAAGGGAAGGCTGACTTAAGTGGCAAGATGATACAATTTGCATAACATAACAATATATGCATCTTAATATAACACCATCTCCTAATAGAAATAGTATCCCAGGTTTCCATCTTAATACCACAAAGAATACCATAAAAAATCCAGGATCATTTTTTCTAGAAAAAAGCATCATTATAAGGGGAGTTTCTTACTCTACCAGATCTACTAGGGGGCAAAGTAGAACTGATATTCTTTTGCGACTTCTAGTACAAGGTATAGAAGAGGAGGTAAATACATGAGACATGTAATTGCAGCAGTATTAACAAAGATAATTTCAATAGATTTATAGTGCAAGTTTATAGTAGAATTACAAATACAAAGGTGAGCCGTAACCATACTCCAAATGTAGTAGAAGATACCTTCATTCCATTTGTCAATCTAAAGGGCTGCAACTTGGGCTTTGAAATGAAGATAAGTGGCCGCTAACACATCGTCAAAAAATTCAGTTAACACACTTTCAAAAATAATTCAGTTAACACATCAAAAAAATTCAGTTAACACACTGTCAAAAAAATTCAGTTACAAACATACATTCAGTTTGAATTAATCTCTCATATTCCCTTCACATTGCTAACCATATGGCCAAAATATTGTCCCTAGACATCTCCTGGTCCTACCCAAGATAAACCCTAGTTACAAAAATGCAAAGGTCTGAAAATTCAGTTAACACATCGCCAATACATTCAATTTGAATTATTTCTCATGGTGATCCTCAACAAATTCTTATGACAGAACTACCAACTTTATAAACCCAAGATAAACCCTAGGGATTGGCAGTTATACTCTATTTTCAGAATACATCTACAAATATTTTCAGAATATACACTATTTTCAGAATACATCTACAAATATTTTTACTTAGTTTCAAGATAAAAACTTGAGCAATCCAACAAAAATAACCCCTTGGGATTACCTACCCGCCCACGGTCGGGGGGTGGGTGGGTGGGAATGGGGAATGGTGGAGAGAGGGAGGAAGGAGGAAGGAGGAGAGGTACCTGGTCACGGAGGGGTCGGGGTCGGGTCGGCGAAGGGGTCGGGTCGGGTCCGAGCTCAGACGGTCCTCGCCGCCGTGGTTCGAAGGAGAGCAGGGGCTGGTGGCGGAGGACGGCAGGGGCAGGTGGGGTGGGCGTGTCGGGGCTGCGCTCGCTGGCTGCTGCAGGGGCCGGAGGAGGCACTCGCTCGTCGGAGGGAGGAGGAGAGGAGGAGCCAGGCGGCGACGCCGGGCCGATCCTGCTCGGGGACGCGGGCGGCGGGGTGGAGTCCTGGGGTCGGGCGGTGTCGGGCAACGCAAGACCACAGCAAGGGCGGCGTTGCCACAAGCGTCTGGCAGCAGCGAGGGGCCGGAGCAAGGGGGCGGCGGCGTACGGTTGGGGTCGAGTGGATCTGGCGAGGGAGGGAGGGAGGCCACAGTGCGAGGGGAACAGGTGAAGTGGGGGGAGGGTTCTAATGGCGCACCTCCCCCTAGTGCGCCATAAGTACGACGATTCTAATGGCGCACCACGCCCCGGTGCGCCATTAGAATTTTGTTTCATTTACTAGCCCAACTGGTCAAAGTTATATTCCACCTAACCCCCACTCCATCGTAACACACCCACTAGCCCGACCGGGTCAAGACGCAAAGCACACACACTAGGAGGTCGTGAGTTCGATTCCTGTGCTCCCCATTTTTGTATTTATGCATTTAAAATGTTGTTTGATATTTATTTGTGTTTAAATATGTTCAAACTTGTTTAAATCATAACAGTAATATTTTTATAAAAATAGTAATAATTTTTTAAAAATATCATCAAATTTGTTATTTGAAAATATTTATTAATATGAAAAAATATCATCAAATTTATTATTTGAAAATATCATCGAATTTGTTATTTGAAAATATAATCAAATTTGTTTTTTTTTTGCAATGTTAGTTGCATTCATTTGTGACGGTGGAGCGGGCCGGGGAGGGTGCGGGAGAGGGTGCGGGTGGTCGCCGACTACCGGAGTGGGGAAGGGTGCGGCTAGGGGTGGCTGCACGGTGGAGCGGGGAGGTGGGTCGTCAACAAGTGTGGAGTGGGGAGGTGTGGGTCGGCTTATGCATTTAAAATGATGTTTGATATTTATTTGTGTTTAAATATGTTCAAACTTGTTTAAATCATAACAGTAATATTTTTTATAAAAACAGTAATAATTTTTTAAAAATATCATCAAATTTGTTATTTGAAAATATTTATGAATATGAAAAAATGTCATCAAATTTATTATTTGAAAATATCATCAAATTTGTTATTTGAAAATATAATCAAATTTGTTTTTTTTGCAATTTAAAATGTTGTTTGATATTTATTTGTGTTTAAATATGTTCAAACTTGTTTAAATCATAACAGTAATATTTTTTATAAAAATAGTAATAATTTTTTAAAAAATATCATCAAATTTGTTATTTGAAAATATTTATGAATATGAAAAAATATCATCAAATTTGTTATTTGAAAATATCATCAAATTTGTTATTTGAAAATATAATCAAATTTGTTTTTTTGAAATTTTAGTTGCATCCATTTGTGACGGTGGAGCGGGCCGAAGTGCGGGGAGAGGGTGCGGTGGTCGTCGGCGGTGGTGGAGTGGGGAGGTCTTGGTCGGGTGTCGGTGGCGGCCGGTGGAGGCGGGGAGGTCACGGTGGAGTCGTCGGCCGGTGGAGTGGGGAGGAGGTCTTGAGGTGGCTTATGCATTTAAAATGATGTTTGATATTTATTTATGTTTAAATATGTTCAAACTTGTTTAAATAATAACAGTAATATTTTTTTATAAAATCAGTAATAATTTTTTAAAAAATATCATCAAATTTGTTATTTGAAAATATTTATGAATATGAAAAAATATCATCAAATTTATTATTTGAAAATACCATCAAATTTGTTAGTTGAAAATATAATCAAATTTGTTTTTTTTGCAATTTTAGTTGCATTCATTTGTGACGGTGGAGCGGGCCGGGAGGTGTGGGGAGAGGGTGCGGGTGGTCGCCGTGGCGGTGGAGTGGGAGGTGCGGTGGGTGGTCGTGGCGGTGGAGTGAGGGAGGTGCGAGGGGTTTGCGGCGGCCGGTGGAGCGGGGTCGACCACAGTTACTAATGGCGCACCCGACAGTGCGCCATTAGAAGTTTTGCAAAAAAATTAAAAAGTATATATTCTAATGGCATGCGGTGGCACAGAGCGCCATTACTAGTTTAAACTAGTAATGGCGCCTTGTGCCACTGTCGCCATTAGTAGTTTTGCAAAAAAGAATAAAAAATAAACAACGATGAGTGGCGCCTTTGTGTGGCGGTCGCCATTACTAGTTAGCACTAGTCATGGCGCACCGAGATATGATGCGCCATTAGTATGTTTGGAAAAATAAAAAAAATTGTTACTAGTGGCGCACCATGTTCCTGGTGCGCCATTAGTGTCTCCCACACTAATGGCGTACCAAAACATGGTGCACCATTAGTATATACTAATGGCGCACCACCACAGGTGCGCCATTAGTGTCCATCCCATCTATAGCCCTTTTCCTAGTAGTGAACCTTGGCTTTATCAACTTCAATACCTCTTTCAGAAACTTTATGCCCCAAGACAATACCTTCATTAACCATAAAGTGGCACTTTTCCCAATTCAAGACGAGATTAGTTTCTTCACATCTCTGCAAAACTCGATCAAGATTGCTCAAGCAATCATCAAAATAGGATCCATAGACGGAAAAGCCGTGCATGAAAACCTCACAAATCTTTTCACAAAAGTCAGAGAATATAGCCATCATGCATCTTTGAAAGGTAGCAGGTGCATTACATAAACCAAAAGGCATACGTCTATAAGCAAAAGTACCAAAAGGGCATGTAAAAGTAGTATTTGATTGATCTTTAGCCGACACAGGTATTTGAGAGAAACCAGAATAACCATCTAGAAAGCAATAATGGGTATGTTTGCATAATCTTTCTAGCATTTGATCGATAAAAGGTAAGGGGTAATGATCTTTCTTAGTAGCTTTATTTAATTTTGCGAAATCAATTACCAACCTATAACCTGTAATAATTCTCTACGGGATCAATTCATCTTTGTCATTAGGAACAACAGAAACACCTCCCTTCTTAGGGACACAATGAACAGGACTTACCCAATCGACTATCGACAGAACGGGATTAATTATACCTGCCTCCAGAAGCTTTAGTATTTCTTTTCTTACCACTTCTTTCATCTTAGGATTAAGCCTTCGTTGATGATCACGAACTGGTTTGGCATCTTCTTCCAAATTTATTTTACGTTGACATAGAGTGGGACTAATGCCCTTAAGATCATCAAGAGTATATCCAATAGCAGCATAATGCTTCTTTAGAGTTTTCAATAATCTCTCTTCTTCATGCTCTAAAAGGTTAGCACTAATAATAACAAGATATATTTTCTTTTCATCAAGATAAGCATATTTAAGATTATCAGGCAACGGTTTAAGCTCAAACACGGGATCACCCTTGGGTGGAGGGGGATCCCTAGGATTTCAACAGCAAATAGTGTTTCGTAATAGGTTCCTGTTTAAAGAGTACTTCATCTATTTCCCTTCTTTCATTCATAAACATATCATTTTCATGGTCTAGCAAATAATGTTCTAGAGGATCACTAGGAGGTACGACAATAGAAGCAAGACCAATAATTTCATCCTTACTAGGCAACTCTTCTTCACGGTGTTGTTTACTAAATTTAGAGAAATTAAACTCATGAATCATATCATCCAAGCCAACTGTAACAACATTCTTTTTGCAGTCTATCTTAGCATTAACAGTTTTCAAGAAGGGTCTACCAAATATAATGGGACAAAAGCTATCTTGTGGGGAGCTAAGAACCAGAAAATCAGCAGGATATTTAGTTTTCCCACACAAGACTTCAACATCTCTAACAATTCCCATTGCATATATAGTATCTCTATTGGCAAGTTTAATTGTAACATCAATATCTTCTAACTCAGCAGGTGCAATTTCATGCTTAATTTCTTTATATAAGTCATAAGGTATAACACTAGCACTAGCACCCATATCACATAAGCCATGATAACAATGATCTCGTATTTTAACAGAAATAACAGGCATGCCTACCACAGGTCTATGTTTATCTTTAGCGCCAGGTTTAGCTATTCTAGCAGATTCACCACAGAATTGAATAACATGCCCATCAATATTATCAGGCAAGAGATATTTAACAATAGAAATATTAGGTTCTACTTTGACTTGCTCAGGAGGTGTATAAGTTCTAATATTGCTTTTACGAACCACAATTGAAGCTTTAGCATGATCCTTTATTCTAACAGGGAAAGGTAGTTTCTCAACATAAGAAGTAGGAATAATAGGATCATTATAAGTGACAGTCTTTTCTTCAACTCTAATAGGTGCAGCTACTTTTACTTCTATGGGAGGATGATATTTAAACAACTTATCCTTGGGGAGATCAACATAAGTGGCAAAAGATTCACAGAAAGAAGCTACTATCTCAGAGTCAAGTCCATATTTAGTGCTAAACTTACGGAAAATATCGGTATCCATAAAATATTTAACACAATCAAACTTAGGTGTCATACGACTCCTTACCTTCGTCGAGGTCCCAATCTTCAGAGTTGCGTTTAATTCTATCCAATAAATTCCATCTGAATTCAATAGTCTTCATCATAAAAGAGTCAGCACAAGAAGTATCGAGCATGCTTTGATTATTATGAGAAAGCCGAGCATAAAAACTTTGAAAAATTATTTCTCTCGAGAGCTCATGATTGGGGCATGAGTATAACATTGATTTAAGCCTCCCCCAAGCTTGAGCGATGCTTTCTCCTTCACGAGGCCAAAAATTATATATATAGTTGCGATCACGATGAACAAGATGCATAGGATAAAATTTCTGATGAAATTCCAATTTCAATCGTCAGTAGTTCCATGATCTCGTATCATCACATAGCCTATACCATGTCAATGCATCTCCCTTCAAAGATAAAGGGAAGACTTTCTTCTTGACAACATCATCGGGTATACCTGCAAGCTTAAATAATCCACAAACCTCATCCACATATATTAAGTGTTTATCAGGATGCTTGGTTCCATCTCCTGCAAAAGTATTAGCTAGCAGCTTTTCCATCATACTCGAAGGAAATTCAAAGGGAATATTTTCATATTCATTTTCAATAGGTTCATTAGGTTGAGGAGCAATTCTTTGCTCTACTGGTCGGGGTGAAGATACCCCGAACAAGCCCCTCAGAGGATTACTTTCCATATTAACAAGTGATAGTAAATTTCAGCACACTATTTAAATTTTCCTTACCAAATTCCACCTACCAAAGGCGCTTCACTCCCCGGCAATGGTGCCAGAAAAGAGTCTTGATGACCCACAAGTATAGGGGATCTATCGTAGTCCTTTCGATAAGTAAGAGTGTCGAACCCAACGAGGAGCACAAGGAAATGATAAGCGGTTTTCAGCAAGGTATTCTCTCTCGTAAGTATCAAACAAGTGGTAACAGATAGTTTTGTGATAGAATAATTTGTAACGAGCAACAAGTAACAAAAGAAAATAAAGTGCAGCAAGGTGGCCCAATCCTTTGGTAGCAAAGGACAAGCTTGGACAAACTCTTATAATAGGAAAAACGCTCCCGAGGACACATGGGAATATTGTCAAGCTAGTTTTCATCACGCTCATAAGATTCGCGTTCGGTACTTTGATAATTTGATATGTGGGTGGACCGGTGCTTGGCTGCTGTTCTTACTTGAACAAGCATCCCACTTAGGATTAACCTCTATTGCAAGCATCCACAACTACAACAAAAGTATTAAGGTAAACCTAACCATAGCATGAAACATATGGATCCAAATCAGCCCTTACGAAGCAACGCATAAACTAGGGTTTAAGCTTCTGTCACTCTAGTAACCCATCATCTACTTATTACTTCCCAATGCCTTCCTCTAGGCCCAAATAATGGTGAAGTGTTATGTAGTCGACGTTCACATAACACCACTAGAGGCTAGACAACATACATCTCATCAAAATATCGAATCTAATACCAAATTCACATGACTACGAATAGCAAGACTTCTTCCATGTCCTCGTGAACAAACGTAACTACTCACAAAGCATATTCATGTTCATAATCAGAGGGGTATTAATATGCATATAGGATCTGAACATATGATCTTCCACCAAATAAACCAACTAGCATCAACTACAAGGAGTAATCAACACTACTATAGCAACCTACTAGTACCAATCCCGGACTTAGAGACAAGAATTGGATACAAGAGATGAACTAGGGTTTTGAGAGGAGATGGTGCCGATGAAGATGTTGATGGAGATTGCCCTCTCTCGATGAGAGGAGCGTTGGTGATGACGTTGGTGATGATTTCCCCCTCCCGGAGGGAAGTGTCCCTCGCAGAACAGCTCTGTCGGAGCCCTAGATTGGTTCCGCCTTGTGGCGGCGGAGTTTCGTCCCGAAAGGTTGCTTCTGATTTTTTTCTCGACGAAAGACCTCATATAGCAGAAGATGGGCATCGGAGAGCCACCAGGGGGCCCACGAGGTAGGGGGCGCGCCCAGGGGGGTAGGGCGCGCCCCCACCCTCGTGGACAGGGTGTGGGCCCCCTGGCCTTCATCTTTGGCGAGGATTTTTTATTATTTATTGTAAGATATTCCGTGGAGTTTCAGGACTTTTGGAGTTGCGCAGAATAGGTCTCTAATATTTGCTCCTTTTCCAAATTTCTGTAATTCCAAATTTGCCGCATTCTCCCTCCTTATGTAAACCTTGTAAAATAAGAGAGAATAGGCATAAGTATTGTGACATAACGTGTAATAACGGCCCATAATGCAATAAATATCGATATAAAAGCATGATGCAAAATGGACGTATCAAGATGCCCATCAATAGATATCAATGTGAGTGAGTAGGGATTGCCATGCAACGGATGCACTAAGAGCTATAAGTGTATGAAAGATCAAACTGGAAACTAAGTGGGTGTGCATCCAACTTGCTTGCCCATGAAGACTTCGGGCATTTGAGGAAGCCTATCATCGGAATATACAATCCAAGTTATATAATGAAAATTCCCACTAGTATATGAAAGTGATAACTCAAGAGATTCTCTATATGAAGAACATGGTGCTACTCTGAAGCACAAGTGTGGTAAAAGGATAGTAACATTGCCCCTTCTCTCTTTTTCTCTCTTTTCTTTCTTTTTTTGGGCCTTCTCTTTTTTTGGCCTTTCTCTTTTTTATTCTTTTATTTTTTTCGTCCGGAGTCTCATCCCGACTTGTGGGGGAATTATAGTCTCCATCATCCTTTCCTCACTGGGGCAATGCTCTAATAACGATGATCATCACACTTTTATTTACTTACAACTCAATATTACAACTCGATACTAGAACAAAGATATGAATCTATATGAATGCCTCCGGCGGTGTACTGGGATGTGCAATGATCTAGCGTAGCAATGACATCAAAAAATGGACAAGCCATGAAAATATCATGCTAGCTATCTTATGATCATGCAAAGCAATATGATAATGAATGCTCGAGTCATGTATATGATGATGATGGAAGTTGCATGGCAATATATCTCGGAATGGCTATGGATATGCCATGATAGGTAGGTATGGTGGCTGTTTTGAGGAAGGTATATGGTGGGTTTATGGTTCTGGCAAAAGTCACTTGGTACTAGAGAGGCTTGCAATGGTGGAAGGGTGAGAGTGCGATAATCCATGGACTCAACATTAGTCATAAAGAACTCACATACTTATTGCAAAAATCTATTAGTTATCGAAACAAAGTACTACGCGCATGCTCCTAGGGGATAGATTGGTAGGAAAAGACCATCGTCATTCCCCGACCGCCACTCATAAGGAAGACAATCAATAAATAAATCATGCTCCGACTTCATCACATAACGTTCACCATACGTGCATGCTACAGGAATCACAAACTTCAACACAAGTATTTCTACTAATCCACAACTACCCACTAGCATGACTCTAATATCACCGTCTTTATATCGCAAAACTATTGCAAGGAATCAAACATATCATATTCAGTGATCTACAAGTTTTATGTTGGATTTTATGACTAACCATGTGAATGACCAGTTCCTGTCATCTCTTTAAATAGATGTAAGTGAAGCAAGAGAGTTTAATTATTTCTACATAAGATATGCCCACGCTCTAACAAATATAAGTGAAGCAAAAGAGCATTCTACAAATGGCGATTTTCTGTGTGAAGAGAAACAGTCAATCCAAACTTCAAATGATATAAGTGAAGCACATGAAGCATTCTATAAAGCTATACTCAAAGAATATAAGTGAAGTGCAATGAGAATTCTATAAATAAACCAAGGACTATATTATACCAGCATGGTGCATAAAAGAAAAATGAAAACTAAAGCAAAAGACGCTCCAAGATTTGCACATATCGCATGAACGAAAAGAATCCGAAAACATACTGATACTTGTTGAAGAAAGAGGGGATGTCTTCCGGGGCATCCCCAAGCTTAGACACTTGAGTCTCCTTGAATATTTAATTGGGGTTCCTTGGGCATCCCCAAGCTTGAGCTCTTGCCTCTCTTCCTTCTTCTCACATCGAGACCTTCTCGATCATCGAACACTTCATCCACACAAAACTTCAACAAAAAACTCGGTAAGATCCGTTAGTATAATAAAGCAAATCACTACTCTAAGTACTATTGCAAACCAATTCATATTTTGTTTTTGCATTATATCTACTGTAATATAACTTTTCCATGGCTTAATCCACTGATATAAATCGATAGTTTCATCAAAACGAGCAAACTATGCATCAAAAACAGAATCTGTCTAAAACAGAACAGTCTGTAATAATCTGAACATTCACCATACTTCTGATACTTCAAAAAATTCTGCCAAAATTAGGAAAAATAAAAAATTTGTATAGAAAGACAGTGCAAAAGAATCAGAACCATTTGATGTTCCAGTAAAAAAATGTAAAATCGAGCACTACAGCCAAAGTTTCTGTCCTGCACCGTACAAACCAACAAGCATTGTAAACATCCTAAAGGCAAACCTTGGCACATTATTTTTATAATACAATGGAATTGTACAAGGGGATAATTATTTTTATTGAAATGTTTCTGTAATCAAGATTCACAAAGTTTCCGTGAGCATGAACAAAGTTCAAGGCTAGCTCCCACTTCAACAATGCTCGTCTCTCTCACTTTCACTTTCCTTTTTGGAAAAGTTTTGGTTTCCCCTCTTTATTTTTTTGTTTTTAAACTATATAAAAGCACTCAACAGAAATAAATGACTCTCTAAAACTTCCGGGTTGTCTCCCTGGCAGCGCTTTCTTTAAAGCCATTAAGCTAGGCATACAGTGCTCAAGTAATGGATCCACCCGGATCCCAAGGTATATCAAAGCCAATTTTAATTAACAATGATTTGGCATTTAGTAGTGAGCACAAAGCAACATATATCAAGCAATGACGAAGTCTAACTCTCTTCCTATGCATCGGCATGTCATAAAAGAACAATTCATGCACACATAGTAAAGGCCAATGCATAGTATAAGCAATTTCTTGCAATTTTATCATATTGGAAACATAGAGAGGTGAGATATAGTTCCTCTCTCATAATAATTGCAAGTAGGAGAAGCAAGAACATGCATATTATATTCATCAAAATCATCATGTGCAACGGTAAAAGGCAACCCATCAATATAATCCTTAATAAGGGCAAACTTCTCCGATATAGTGTAGTCGGAGAATTCAAAAGATAATAGGACTATCATGCGTGGGTGCAATAGCAACAATTTCATGTTTAACATAAGGAACTATAGCAAGTTCATCTCCATAAGCATAATTCATATTGGCATCTTGGCCACAAGCATAGCAAGCATCATCAAAAAGGGATATTTCAAGAGAATCAACGGGATCATAATAGTCATCATAGCAATCATCCTTCGGAAAGCACGAAGGGAAATTAAACAATGTATGAGTTGAAGAGTTACTCTCATTAGAAGGTGGGCACGGGTAGCTAATCTGCTCTTCTCCTTTTGTTCTTCGCTCTCCTCATCATCTTTTTCATCCAATGAGCTCACAGTTTCATCAATTTCTTCTTCCATAGACTCCTGCAAAATATTAGTCTCTTCTTGGACAGCGGAGTAGTCCTCAATATATGGTTCAACATAGGCATTAGAAGCATAATTATCATAGCAATATTTAAGTATGGCAAAATTTTCAGATTTGTAAATAGTAGCATCATACGTTTCAATCAAAGAAGCAATTTCGTAAGCACCCTTAGCATACGAAGATACGATTCCATTATCCATAAACTCACATTAGTAGGGAAGGTGTTTCTTAGAGTTTTCAGAACAACTAGTAATATTATATATTTCACATAAATTCCAAGCATAGCATTGCAAACGATGAATTTGATCCAGTAAACGTTTCCCCTTTTCAGATATACGGTGTCGCACATAACAAGCATGCTCATCTAAAGATTTGCCCTCAAGTAAGCTAGTTGCGGTTTCAGCACGAGCACATAGTGATCGAAAATGATCCAAGTAATAAGATTCAGGAGTGTGATAGATTTTGAGTGGTTCTTCAACCATTGGTTCAGTAGGTACAACTAATTTTTTTGGTATTTTGTGTTTCCTACCCATAACTAAAGATAGAAAACAACTAAGAATAGCAAATAAAAATTACTTAGTGATAAAGCAAACAAGCACACACGATAATATTCACCCCACGCTATGACTCCCTGGCAACGGCGCCAGAAAAAGGTCTTGATAACCCACAAGTATAGGGGATCAATTGTATCCTCTTTCGATAAGTAAGAGTGTTGAACTCAATGAGGAGCTAAAGGTAGAACAAATATTCCCTCAAGTTCTATCGACCACCGATACAATTCTACGCACGCTTGACGTTCGTTTTACCTAGAACAAGTATGAAACTAGAAGTACTTTGTCGGTGTTGTTGGATAGGTTTGCAAGATAATAAAGAGCTCGTAAATAAAAAGTAGGGGCTGTCTAGATAAAGACACAACTAAATTAGTTTTAGTAAAGAGAGTTTTGTCACGAGAAATTTATTTGTCCCTAGGCAATCGATAACTAGACCGGTAATCATTATTGCAATTTTATTTGAGGGAGAGGCACAAGCTAACATACTTTCTCTACTTGGATCATATGCACCTATGATTCGAACTCTAGCAAACATCCACAACTACTAAAGATCATTAAGGTAAAACCCAACCATAGCATTAAAGCATCAAGTCCTCTTTATCCCATACGCAACAACCCCCTTACTCGGGTTTGTGTTTCAGTCACTCACGCAACCCACTATAAGCGAATCATGAACGTATTTCAACACCCTACAGCGGGAATCCCTCACGCTTTCACGACACGGAGAGCACCATAGGACAACACCAATAATAAAACATGCAACTCAAACCAATCTTGATCATCAAATAACCCATAGGACAAAACAGATCTACTCAAACATCATAGGATAGCCATACATCATTGGGAAATAATATATAGCGTTGAGCACCATGTTTAAGTAGAGATTACAACGGGTAAGAGAGAGGTTACACCGCTGCATAGAGGGGGGGGGGAGAGTTGGTGATGATGGCGGCGAAGTTGTTGGTGAAGATTGCGGTGATGATGATGGCCCCCAGTGGCACTCTGGCGCCACCGGAAGCGAGGGAGAGAGAGCCCCCCTTCTTCTTCTTCCTTGACCTCCCCCCTAGATGGGAGAAGGGTTTTCCCTCTGGTCCTTGGTCTCCCTGGCATGGGAGGGGCGAGAGCCCCTCCGAGATTGGATCTGTCTCTCTGTCTCTCTCTATTTGTGCATTCTCTTCGGCTGCCTTTTCACCGTTTTGTATATATATGGAGATCCGTAACTCCGATTGGACTGGAATCTTCACCGTGATTTTTTTCTAAAAATTATCTTTCTTGCGGCCAAAGAAGGGCATCAACCGCCTTACGGGGGGGGGGGGGCAAGAGGGCCAGGGGCGTGCCCCCCTGCCTCGTGCCTCCCTCGGGCACCGTCTTGTGTGGATTTTCCTTCCCATATTCTCCGAATATTCCAAAAATAATCTCCGTCCGTTTTTATCCCGTTTGGACTCCGTTTGATATGGATAATCTGCGAAACAAAAACATGCAACAAACAGGAACTGGCACTGGGCACTGGATCAATATGTTAGTCCACAAAAATAGTATAAAAAATTGCCAAAAATATATGAAAGTTGTAGAATATTGGCATGGAACCATCAAAAATTATAGATACGATGGAGACGTACCATACGCCACACCCCTCCCGATGAACAGGACCCCCGTTTCGATCGTAGCGCTCCAACACAAGTCCGTTTCCTCTGTTTTGCGGTATGCCACACCCCTCCCGATCAACAGGACCCCATTTCGACCGTAGGAGGTCCGTTTCCTCCGTTTTGCGGTACGCCAGACCCCTCTCGATGAACAGGATCCCGTTTCCACCGTGGCCGGTCGAACACAAGGCCGTTTCCTCCGTTCTGCGGTATGCCAGGCCTCGTTTCTATCGCCTGTTCCGTCCAAGCCGGTTGGCTCCTGATGAACATCACGCGTTCTGTTGCCTCCCGATGAACACGACGCATTCCGTTGCCTCCCCATGAACACGACGACGATGCAGTTTCTCCGTTTTGACCCAGCCATAGCCATGTACACGAGCCCTGGCCGTATGTATGCGCGAGTAGGCGTTCGAGACCCCACCCGTATGTACGTACGTGGTCGTATTTACTTTCTTGCACCCTGGCCGTTGTACGTACGTGTACATGCTACGTGCGCGCTTCTACTACCACACGTGCGCACCTCTACTACCACACGTGCCCTTCCTTGCACGGCCACGGTTCATCGCTGCAGCCTGCAGACAGACCGATCGACAAGTGTGTACGTACACGTTTGCGACCAGAATGATAACGCTACGTACGCTTCGACCAGGTGGGTCCCGACTGTCTAGCACTTCCTTGCGTGCGAAGATGTAGCTGGTGGGTCCCAGCAGTCATGGGGTGAATCATTTTTTTGCCTGTAATATGGACGCAGTTCCTTGCGTGCGAAGATGTAGCTAGTGGGTCCCAGCAGTCAGGGGGGAAACATTTATTTTTTTTTCACGAAATACAGTGGCCCGTCCGGTGGGTCCCTTATGTCAGGTGGAGGAATCCTTATTTTGCGCGTAATAAGGAGGCACTTCCTTGCTGCGGCCGTGGACCCAGCTGTCAGCCTCTCCAGTACGGTACTCTTCCGATGGAAGTCGTTCCTTGACCACGTTGACCACGCCGCGACGAGAGCACCGGGAAGGTGGATGATGGTGAGGCCTAGGAAGGGGACGACGCGGAGCCGGGGAACACACGGCAGTGGATGCCCATGCGGAGAGGAGTACGAGGGTTCACATGTTCGGCTGCGGTGTGAGGCTGCCGTCGCCGCACGGCCTGGCCAGCGGTGGGAGTAGTAGGGGGCGCTGAGGCCTCCGCGGCAGCACAGCCGACTGATACGTCTCCAACGTATCTATAATTTTTTATTGCTCCATGCTACTTTATCTATTGTTTTGGACTATAATGGGCTTTATTTTCCACTTTTATATTATTTTTGGGACTAACCTATTAACCGGAGGCCCAGCCCAGAATTGTTGTTTTTTTGCCTTTTTTTAGTGTTTCGAAGAAACAGAATATCAAACGGAGTCCAAACGGAATGAAACCTTCAGAAACGTGATTTTCTCACCGAACGTGATCCAGGAGACTTGGACCCTACACCAAGGAACATCGGAGGCGGTCACGAGGGTGGGGGGCGCACCCCCTACCTTGTGGGCCCCTCGAAGCTCCACCGACGTACTCCTTCCTCCTATATATACCTACGTACCCCCAAATGATCAGAACAGGAGCCAAAAACCTAATTCCACCGCCACAACTTCCTGTATCCACGAGATCCCATCTTGGGGCCTGTTCGAGTTCACGAGGGAGGGCATCCACCACGGAGGGCTTCTACATCAACACTATAGCCTCTCCGATGAAGTGTGAGTAGTTTACTTCAGACCTTCGGGTCCATAGCTAGTAGCTAGATTGCTTCTTCTCTCTTTTTGGATCTCAATACAATGTTCTCCCCCTCTCTCGTGGACATCTATTCGATGTAATCTTCTTTTTGCGGTGTGTTTTTTGAGATCGATGAATTGTGGGTCTATGATCCAGCTTATCTATGAATAATATTTGAATCTTCTCTGAATTCTTTTATGTATGATTGAGTTATCTTTGCAAGTCTCTTCAAATTATCCGTTTGGTTTGGCCAACTAGATTGGTAGTTCTTGCAATGGGAGAAGTGCATGGCTTTGGGTTCAATCTTGCGGTGTCCTTACCCAAAGGATGTAAAGGGTTGCAAGGCACGCATTGTATTGTTGCCATCGAGGATAACAAGATGGGGTATTTACCATATTGCATGAATTTATTCCTCTACATCATGTCATCTTGCTTAAGGCGTTACTGCTTTTAACTTAATACTCTAGATGCATGCTTTGGATAGCGGTCGATGAGTGGAGTAATAGTAGTAGATGCAGAATCGTTTCGATCTACTTGTTACGGACGTGATGCCTATATACATGATCATACCTAGATATACTCATAACTATGCTCAATTCTATCAATTGCTCAACAGTAATTTGTTCACCCAACGTAGAATATTTATGCTCTTGAGAGAAGCCACTAGTGAAACCTATGGCCCCCGGGTCTATTCTCATCATATCAATCTCCATCACTTTTATACTTGCTTTGTTTTTACTTTGCCTTTACTTTTCACTTTGCATCTATATACCAAAAATACCAAAAATATTATCTCTATCAGATCTCACTCTCGTAAGTGACCGTGAAGGGATTGACAACCCCTCATCGTGTTGGTTGTGAGTAACTATCAGTTTGTGCAGGTACGAGGGACTTGTGCGTGGCCTCCTACTGGATTGATACCTTGGTTCTCAAAAACTGAGGGAAATACTTACGCTACTCTGCTGCATCATCCTCTCCTCTTCGGGGAAAACCAAGCAAGCTCAAGACGTAGCAAGAAGGATTTCTGGCGCAGTTGCCGGGGAGGCTCACGCAAGAGCAAGTCAAGCACCATACCAAGTACCCATCACAATCCCTATCTCCCGCATTACATTATTTGCCATTTGCCTCTCGTTTTCCTCTCCCCCACTTCACCCTTGCCGTTTTATTCGCCCTTCCTCCGTTCAATCTTGTGTTACCACGTGCCTTCTTTTTGCTTGCATATTCGCTTGCTAAAAGTTTATGGATCCTCATCCACTTGCTAATCTCTTTAAGAGACCCAATTATGATGAACCTATTGCTAGTGAATTGAGTGCACTAGATTATCTTTATGAGGTTTTGCCTGAAATTCGTGAATCTAAAAATTGTGATGAAGTACTTTATGAAGCGATTCACGATAGATCTTTGAATAAAAAGCATGATTACAATGATTTTACTATAAATTCTATTGATGTCAATTGTGCTAAAAATATGCAAAAGCCTAAGCTTGGGGATGCTAGTTTTGCTATGTCCTCTACTTGTTGCAATGATCATGATTGGGGTGATTCTTCTTATGATCTTGAAAATTTATTTAATCCCCATGATGAATATGAGATTGATAATAGTGTTTGCAATAATATTGAAAGTGGGTTTGGAAGAGTGTCAACTTTAGATCCCACATATTTGGATAATGTTCAATCTTATGAAGTTTTTGATAAAAGTGGGTTTGGAGAGGTCATGACTTTAGTTAATATTAATCCCACTATTTCAGAAGAGTGTCAACTTCGCATGCATGTGGATCGTGTTGAGAATATGTTATGTGATAGCTATATTGTTGAATTTTCTTATGATCCTACATGTAATTATTATGAGAGAGGAAAATATGGTTATAGAAATTTTCATGTTACTAAATTACCTCTCGTTATGTTAAGATTGCTATTGTTCCTTTCCGCTTCCTTGCATATGCTAGTTTTTTCTTGCAACGATAATTTGTTTGCTTATAATATGCCTATGCATAGGAAGTATGTTAGACTTAAGTGTGTTTGTCGCATGTTTTATGATGCTCTCTTTGTGCCTCAATTCTTGTCTTTCTTGTGAGCATCATTGAAATCTCAATGCCTAGCTAGGGGCGTTAAACGTTAGCGCTAGTTGGGAGGCAACCCAATTTTCTTTATGTTTTTTTTGTTTCTGTTTGGGAATAAATAATCCATCTAGCCTCTGATTAGATGTGGTTTTATCTTTTAATTAGTGTTTGAGCCAAGTTGAACCTATTGGATCTTCTTGGATGATAGTTATTTGATCTTGCTGTAATTTCCAGAAACTTTGCGCTCAGTGCCCGAATTGTTAAAAATCACCAGAATGTGATAAAATACTGATTCCAATTGCTGCTGATCAATAAACAAATTGTACAGGTCGTCTAATTTTATTAGAATGTTTTGAGTTCCAGAAGTTTGCGTTAGTTACAGATTACTACAGACTGTTCTGTTTTTGACAGATTCTGTTTTGCGTGTGTTGTTTGCTTATTTTGATGAATCTATGGCTAGTAAAATAGTTTATGATCCATATAGAAGTTGGAATACAGTATTTTTAACACCAATATAAATAAAGAATGAGTTCATTACAGTACCTTAAAGTAGTCTTTTGTTTTCTTTCTCTAACGGAGCTCACGAGATTTCTATTGAGTTTTGTGTTGTGAAGTTTTCACGTTTTGGGTGAATTCTTTTGATGGATTATGGAACAAGGAGTGGCAAGAGCCTAAGCTTGGGGATGCCCATGGAACCCTCAAGATAATCCAAGGACGCCAAAAAGTCAAAGCTTGGGGATGCCTTCTGGGGCATCCCCTCTTTCGTCCACTTCCATCGGTAATTTACTTGGAGCTATATTTTTATTCACCACATGATATGTGTTTTGCTTGGAGCGTCTTGTATTAATTGCGTATTTGCTTGTTAGTTTACCACAATAATCCTTGCTGTACACACCTTTTGAGAGAGCCATACATGAATTAGAATTTGATAGAATACTCTATGTGCTTCACTTATATCTTTTGAGCTTGATAGTTTTGCTCATAGTGCTTCACTTATATCTTTTGAGCGTGATAATTTTTGCTCTAGTGCTTCACTTAGATCTTTTAGAGCACGGTGGTGGATTTGTTTTAAATAAACTTGATCTCTCATGCTTCACCTAGATTATTTTGAGAGTCGTTAATAGCATGGTAATTTGCTTAATGTTTATATACTTGGTATTCAAGATATGTGAAACTTTCTTTTGAGTGTGTTGAATACTAAGATAAGTTTGATGCTTGATAATTGTTTTGAGATATGAAGATGATGATATTAGAGTCATGCTAGTTGAGTAGTTGTGAATTCAAAGAATACTTGTGTTGAAGTTTGTGATTCCCGTAGCATGCACGTATGGTGAACCGTTATGTGATGAACTCGGAGCATGATTTATTTATTGATTGTCTTCCTTATGAGTGGCGGTCGGGGACGAGCAATGGTCTTTTCCTACCAATCTATCCCCCTAGGAGCATGGACATAATACTTTGCTTTGATAACTTCTAGATTTTTGCAATAAGTATATGAGTTCTGTATGACTAATATTGAGTCCATGGATTATACACACTTTTTCCCATCCTTCCACCATTGCTAGCCTCTCTAATACCGCGCACCTTTCGCCGGTATCATACACCCACCATATACCTTCCTCAAAACATCCACCATACCTACCTATCATGGCATTTCCATAGCCATTCCGAGATATATTGCCATGCAACTTTCCACCATTCCGTTTATTATGACACGCTCCATCATTGTCATATTGCTAGCATGATCATGTAGTTGACATCGTATTTGTGGCAAAGCCACCGTTCATAATTCTTTCATACATGTCACTCATGTTTCATTGCATATCCTGGTACACCACCGGAGGCATTCATATAGAGTCATATTTTGTTCTAAGTATCGAGTTGTAATTGTTGAGTTGTAAGAAAAATAAAAGTGTGTTGATCATCATTATTAGAGCATTGTCCCAAGTGAGGAAAGGATGATGGAGACTATGGTTCCCCCACAAGTCGGTATGAGACTCCGGACGAAAAATAAAAAATAAAATAAATAAAGAGGCCATAAAAAAAAGAGAAAAGGCCCAAATAAAAAAAATGAGAGAAAAAGAGAGAAGGGACAATGTTACTATCCTTTTACCACACTTGTGCTTCAAAGTAGCACCATGATCTTCATGATAGAGAGTCTCTCATTTTGTCACTTTCATAAACTAGTGGAATTTTTCATAATAGAACTTGGCTTGTATATTCCAATGATGGGCTTCCTCAAATGCCCTAGGTCTTCGTGAGCAAGCGAGTTGGATGCACACCCACTTAGTTTATTTTGTTGAGCTTTCATATACCTATAGCTCTAGTGCATCCGTTGCATGGCAATCCCTACTCACTCACATTGATATCTATTGATGGGCATCTCCATAGCCCGTTGATACGCCTAGTTGATGTGAGACTATCTTCCCTCTTTTGTCTTCTCCACAACCACCGTTCTATTCCACATATAGTGCTATATCCATGGCTCATGCTCATGTATTGCGTGAAGATTGAAAAAGTTTTGAAAATGTTAAAGTATGAAACAATTGCTTGGCTTTTCATCGGGGTTGTGCATGATTTAAATACTTTGTGTGGGGATGATGGAGCATAGCCAGACTATATGATTTTGTAGGGATAACTTTCTTTGGCCATGTTATTTTGAGAAGACATAATTGCTTAGTTAGTATGCTTGAAGTATTATTATTTTATGTCAATATGAACTTTTGTCTTGAATCTTTCAGATCTGAATATTCATACCATGATTAAGAAGATTTACATTGAAATTATGCCAAAGTATCACTCCGCATCAAAAATTCTCTTTTTGTCATTTACCTACTCGAGGACGAGCAGGAATTAAGCTTGGGAATGCCTGATACGTCTCCAACATATCTATAATTTTTGTTTGCTCCATGCTTCTTTATCTATTGTTTTGGACTATAATGGGCTTTATTTTCCACTTTTATATTACTTTTGGGACTAACCTATTAACCGGAGGCCCAGCCCAGAATTGCTGTTTTTTGCCTTTTTCAGTGTTTCGAAGAAACGGAATATCAAACGGAGTCCAAACGGAATGAAACCTTCGGAAACGTGATTTTCTCACCGAACGTGATCCAGAGACTTGGACCCTACGCCAAGGAACAGCGGAGGCGGTCACGAGGTGGGGCGCCTCTAGGGCGCGCCGCCTCGTGGGCCCTCGGCTCCACCGACGTACTCCTTCCTCCTATATATACCTCGCACCCCAAACGATCGTAACAGAGCCAAAACCTAATTCCACCGCCGCAACTTCCTCAGTATCCACGAGATCCCATCTTGGGGCCTGTTCGAGCTCACGAGGGGGCATCCACCACGGAGGGCTTCTACATCAACACCATAGCCTCCGATGAAGTGTGAGTAGTTTAGTTCAGACCTTCGGGTCCATAACTAGTAGCTAGATGGCTTCTTCTCTCTTTTTGGATCTCAATACAATGTTCTCCCCCTCTCTCGTGGAGATCTATTCGATGTAATCTTCTTTTTGCGGTGTGTTTTTTGAGATCGATAAATTGTGGGTTTATGATCCAGCTTATCTATGAATAATATTTGAATCTTCTCTGAATTCTTTTATGTATGATTGAGTTATCTTTGCAAGTCTCTTCAAATTATCCGTTTGGTATGGCCAACTAGATTGGTAGTTCTTGCAATGGGAGAAGTGCATGGCTTTGGGTTCAATTCTTGCGGTGTCCTTACCCAAAGGATGTAAAGGGTTGCAAGGCACGTATTGTATTGTTGCCATCGAGGATAACAAGATGGGGTATTTATCATATTGCATGAATTTATTCCTCTACATCATGTCATCTTGCTTAAGGCGTTACTCTGTTTTAACTTAATACTCTAGATGCATGCTGGATAGCGGTCGATGAGTGGAGTAATAGTAGTAGATGCGAATCGTTTCGATCTACTTGTCACGGACGTGATGCCTATATACATGATCATACCTAGATATACTCATAACTATGCTCAATTCATCAATTACTCAACAGTAATTTGTTCACCCACCGTAGAATATTTATGCTCTTGAGAGAAGCCACTAGTGAAACCTATGCCCCCGGGTCTATTCTCATCATATCAATCTCCATCACTTTTATACTTGCTTTGTTTTACTTTGCCTTTACTTTTCACTTTGCATCTGTATACCAAAATACCAAAATATTATCTCTATCTGATCTCACTCTAAGTAAGTGACCGTGAAGGGATTGACAACCCCTCATCGCGTTGGTTGCGAGTAGCTATCGTTTTGTGCAGGTACGAGGGACTTGTGCGTGGCCTCCTACTGGATTGATACCTTGGTTCTCAAAAACTGAGGGAAATACTTACGCTACTGTGCTGCATCATCCTCTCCTCTTCGGGGAGACCAACGCAAGCTCAAGACATAGCACCGACCATGGGAAGCAGGAGCAGGCGGCATGACCGGCACTGCTTTGGGCGGCTGGAGCAAGAAGACCAGAGGTTGAAGAAGCACGACGACCTTTGGATGGACATCGTACGGTAACTATAGCTAGAATCGTTTATATTGACTAAGTTGACAAATCCCTTGGTACGCGTCAACTTAGTAGGCCCACAGGTCAGCTTCTGAAATGGTGCGCCCCAGATGTCAGGAGGAGGAATCATTTTTCGGGCGGGTGAAGCTAGAATATCCGAGATTGAAGAAGAAGCACGACATCCGGTGGATGGACATCCAACTTCTGCTAGAACCGTGTGTTGACTTTATGTTGACAAAGCCTTGCATACGCGTCAACTTTTATTTTTGAGGGGACGCGTCAACTTAGTAGGCCCACAAGTGTGTGGCAGAGAAATTATAGCCTATTTGAGATTTGTAAGAATGTACAACCCATTTTTGAATTCTAATGGACCATTTACAGTTTGTTAAAAGTACATCCCATTTTCTAGCTAGGACAATGATTAATAATTTCAACCAACCGTTCAAAATAGAATTAAATAAAATTTCCCACATTTGGACGGGATCTGAAATATTTTTATCCCGAGATTTCTAGTCAGATTAAATACAATTTCAATATAAATTTGTACTACGTAAAAATCCAATGAAACATTGCACGCGCAACAGTTAATGAAATTAAAATTTTCAAAATACAGAAATAATATTTTATAAAGAAATTACGTGTTTGGTGCATTTTTTTATAGTTACTGCCCAGTTTTTATAATTACATCCCATTTATTATTTCTTAAAGCCCATTTTCTTGTTAAGCCTAATGCATCCCTCGTAGGAAAGATTTGCAACCCAGCGGGGTGGAGAATAACAAGTTGACCTTGCCTGGGTATTCCTGAAAAAAAAGTATAGTTGGGCTAGCCATTTTCATCTTGAAAAAAAATTAATATCTAGGCTGGATATCTGGCCTGGGCTAGACGGGCCACAACCCGCCCAGTTAATACCCTGCTCTCCTCTGAACAACAATGAAAACATTGCTCAAGAAAAACTCTGCAGTGCTCACACCTCAAAAAGACCAATATTGCTTGAGCTGCTTGGTCCCAGCTGTCGGCCGCTCCTTGTGCAATTCTATTGTTTGTTGACTACATAGGTTGACAATGGTGTGGGACCGTGATGTCAGGAAACCAGGAGGAAGCAAAAAATATTACAGTTGCATATAATAAGGAGGCACTTGCGTACGTGCGGCTATGGCCCTGGTGGGTCCCCACTGTCATCCTCTCCAAGTAAAGTCATCTCCTCATTCCTCATGCCGTTGACCATGTTGACAACGCGAGACGGCGGCACCACGGCGAGCGCAACAACTCAAAGGACGACAGAGAGGGACTCGCGGGCCCTACGGATGGTCTGATACAGCGCCCGCTGCTCATTTGGGAAGCCAAGATCATAGGGACACATGTCCGCGACGGCATTGTCGATCACTTGTTCACCAATGCTCGTTCAGGAGACAGAGGTTGCAGCACAGGTCCTCCTGTGCTGGTAGCTCTTCCGCCATTAGGGCGTCGAAGTGGGCCGCACTTGCTCTATGGTGAACACGGCATGAACCGGCTTGGACGGTGGCGTCGGCTCCTGGTCGGAAGCTACGTCCATCGTCTGATTGTCGTCGTTCAGCTCAGCGAGCTCGCTGGCGAGCCAGCATGTTCGGCTGCTGGAACGACCCGCTGCCAAGCACGAGTCTGACTGCCCTGGCCCACCCAAACCACCTCCCTTGCCCGCGCGCGCTTTCCTCCCGAAACGGTCAGCGCCGCCAGCCCCGCTTCTCGGTGCAGGCGATTTCTCCGCATTAAAACGACACAAGTGCAGTCCGTTCGTCCGTCTGCCGCCCACATTAATGATACGCGGTTGCCGAGGCGGCTACTCCGGCGCCACACGTCCGTCCCTCCGCCGCCCACCATTGCTATATAAACTGCTGCGCTGGCCATAGCCGCAGTCATCCGCCTCCGTTTCCTTTCTCCTGTCCACACCACTACTCCCACCATGGATTCCTCGCGCTACAGTGCTCTTAGGGATGGGCGGACGACGGACCATAAGGAGATGGCAGCCGTTGCTGCCGACTGGCTGGCCGGCAGGCAGCCAGAGGACGACGACGTCCCGATGGAGAACATGGTAGTCAACGATCCAGCGTCAACCCCCTCCTCCGCGCCATCCTCGCCGGTGCATTGCACCATGACCATCAGCGAGCCCCGTGCCCAATACATGGACACGGTGAGGCATAAGCGTGAGGAGCAGTTCCGGGAGGCGCAGGCCGATGCCGCCTACAATCACCATCTCCTCCAGGAGGACCTGCAGGCGGAGGAGCAGATCACCACGGAGCGGGCGGAGCAGGAGGCGCTGCTCGACTCGTACCGCTCCACCTGCGAGGGCCGCCTCGAGCGCTAGCGGTACTGCATGCGGGTGGCGGAGGCTGCGGCCGCCTACAAAGAGGGTGATGAAGCGGGCGAGGCGCTATTGGGCGAGAACGAGGACGAGGCAGAGGACAATGCCGGATCCGACGAGTCCCCGCTCCGCTGTCATCGACGAGGCTCTGCTCCGCCGAGGCCCCGCGGTGCCAACAACGAGGCAGAGGACACCGCTGGCTCCGACGAGTCCCCGCTCCGCTGGCGTCGATGAGCCCCTGCTCCGCCGAGGCCCCGCGGCATCAACAACGAGGCAGAGGACACGGCCGGCTCCGCCGAGGCCCCGCCCCGCCGGCACCGAGGCGGAGGCCCTACTCCGCTGAGGCCCTGCCCCACCAACAACGAGGCAGAGGACATCGCCGGCTCAACCGAGGCCCCACCCTGCCGACAACGAGGGGGAGGATTTCCCCGGCTCCGCCGAGGCGCCGCCCCGTCGGCAACGAGACAGAGGTCATTGCCGGCTCCATCGAGGCCCCGCCCCGCTGCCAACGAGGCCGCTCCACACAGAAAACAAGGAAGAGTAGAACACGGTAGGTCGCCGCCGCTCAGGTCCAAGTAAGGCCACCGCTGCTACCCTCCGGTTGAAGCCAAGCTAGGCGGATTGACCATTGATGGCCGATTAGATTCTTGGCGGCGACGTGGAGTCGGAGAGCTATGTTGGAGAAGGACGCTGCTTCAGTTACTTAACTGCAGGTGCAGTTGGGTCACTAGCATGTGGGCCCAAGAGGCATCTAGCCCACATGTAAGTGACGCAACTGTACCTGCTGTTATGTCACCAAGCTTCGATCCGCTAGAGAAGAAGCTTCTGCTCGGCCAACACGGTGCTATGGTTAATTAATTATACCTCCAAGCATCCCTTTTAGTTGAAGAATGTATGAAATGTAATGAAATCCGGCATGTTTATATGAATCCGCAAAGTGTATGAATGAATTTAGTTTGATTTGTTTGAATTCTTGTATCACTGGCATTGGATGAACATGCAAAACAATGCGTACTAGCATTATTCCCAGGGTGATCACCTCGTTTGCAGCAGTTTCACATGTACTCCCTCTGGTCCTTTTTAGTCACTACAAGAAATATGTCAACTTGTGACCTTGACTATTGGTCACTGAAAGGTCATGGTTTTTCATTTGTGACCTTTTTTTGACCAAAAACAGAAGGTCAAAAGCTGAGGGTCGTTAACTGACTATAGTGACCTTCTTTGTGAGAAGGTCGTGGACGCCATTTACCAAAATATTCCTCTTGTGGCGTTTTGGTCACTAGCAACCTCCCCAGGCCACGTAGGCATCCAACGTGGCAAGCTGATGTGGCACAAGATTCAGCCCAGTCCAATTCGGTTTTCTACATGGGCCTAGCCCAACAATTCAGCCTTTTAATGTATTTTTTCCTGTGCTTTTATTAGCTACATGGGTCTGACCCAGTAATTCGGCCCATGTATTTGTTTTAGGCAAGCCCTTTTAATATATGTATTTTATGTTAATTTTGGTTAGCTACCTGGGCCTGGCTTACAATTTGGCCTTTTTATTTTCTAGCGCACAACATTTTGCAGTCAATTTATTTTTTATTGCCAGCTTTTTTCCCAGCTCCAGTTCTGAGATGGGTCCCAAAAGTCAGATTTTTCACAGCTTATTAATAAGAAATATATATGTATATATCAAATGCAGTAAGAGAGAAAGCATATGAAAACCTTCAAATAACAGCTAAAATAAGTTTATTACAATATGCTATACAGAACAGAACACGTGAAAATACATACACTCATTCACATCACAACAACCAGTTTCCATTCACTCATTCACATCACATCAACCAGTTTAACCATCGAATCTTGCATACCTGTGAACTTCAAACTTCACCCAGATCCACACAATCATAAATATTGGGATCTACAAATAGACCACTCTGCCAGTACAAAAGCTCTACTCTTGGATACCACAGAACATGCTCTTCAACATGGGTAGAAGTCCTCAACGGAGTTCTACCAACAACGCAAGTTCCGTTCACCTACAAGAACAGAATGGAATATCAAGTACTTGCATTCTTTAAGAAGATTACAACCAACATATATATGTAGAAGGACATCAGGAAAGCTGATGGAGCAAAATCAAACAACAGATAAATCAAGTAAACAGACCATTTGGAAAAAAATATACTACCAGGCTTGAACATGAGCATATAAAAGTAAAGATGATTTTAGTGAAATTAAAACTGCCAATGAAAGCTGAATAACAGTGCGGCTGATTAGCTCCTAGTATGGAGGAATATCACAAAATTAAGCAAGATGGTCGTGCAAGTTTCTACACAACAGAAGCAATTGACCAGTCCATATGTTTCGGATAACGGTAGCTTGTTCAAATGGCAAATACTACTAAAAGTAATTGATTCATATCTTTGTAACGATGAGTTACTACAATCCGCAGCGAGGACTACCGGATTATGTTCAAATCAAGCAAGGCATAGATTACGCTAAACGACTAGGGGCTCAAAATCATATCGATCCCCTTTCCGTGACATTTCTTTACTCGCTGGACAAATCAAATCAAGCACGACGCGCGATCTGGTAAACGATGAGGGGGGAGGGAGAGGGGGAGGGGGAGGCACGCACGGTGGTCTTCGATCGGGCGTTGGAGCGGAGGTGGGCCTCGAGCTTGTCGTTGCGGGAGCTGGTGAGCTGCATGACGCTGTAGCCGCCGCGAAGGTGAAGAAGAAGGGCTTGGAGTCATGCGTCCGCGCCACCAGCCACCGCCACGCCGGGCTCATCTCCTTGAATCACAGCCGAAGCTAGCACCTTCCATGGTGATGGTGATGGCCTGCACAAACCAACCACAAGAATCAGATCAGTCGATCCAGAAAAATAAGATGAGGAAAGGGAATAAGAGGAAGAGCAGGATAGGGGAGTCGAGGGGCTGGAGGAGGAGGGCGTACCATGTGGGTCGTCGGAGAAGCTGTAGGCTCACCGGAGAATGCCAGCCGGAGACGCGCCGACCGAAACCCTAGTAAAATCTCCATGGTTGGTCACCGGAGGGGTCCTCTGCGGCTGCGCTGCCTGGTTGAGGAGGGCATTCAACCAACCAACCATGGCGGAGGTGCTGAGCGGCGGCGGGGCTGAGGTTGGGAGGTTGGGGGAGAGGAGTTGGCCCAGAGCTCCTCCCGCTTCCTCTTGAGGAGGACCGACTCCGGCACCACCACCTTCGCCGCCTCGGACGACATCTGCGGCCGCAAAACCATAGCTCAGGGTCAGATCCGGGCGAGGGGCAAGAGCAAATGCCCTGGTGTGACGGGTGGGAGGAGCCGGGCGTGCGCTTACCTCGACGACGACCGGTGAGCTCCTCGCCCGGTCCCTGGTGGGCGAGACGAGGTGGAGGGCCGCGGCGGCCGGGGGGTGGATCTGACTGTCGGCTCTCTCTCCCCCTCTCGTTCTTGGGTGAGGGGAAAGGAGGGGGGAGGGCAGCGGTGGTTGGGTTGGCGCCGGCGGTGGAGTGGAGTGGGGGCCGACCGGGGTTGGGGAGAGGATGGAGGCGAGCGGCGGCGGCGACTGGAATGCAGGGGATCGACAGAGAGCGAGGAGGAAGTGGGATCTAGGGGTCGAGGGGAGGGGGAAAGAGTGGGTCAGCGGTTGATGGACCAGATCTGGGGGCTCGAGGGGAGGGTGGGTGGGTGAGTTAGGTTTTTTTTCTCGGGAGAAGCTCCACTATTGGATGGGTGCGCCACGGATGGCTCAGATTGAGTCCAATTTGGTGATCCACGTGAAGGTCGTTCCTCGCATCTCATTGGTCCATCCAATCCACTCTGATTTTCCTAAACATAACAAAGGCATAGTTTGTCAAAATGATCTCGTATTTTTGCATAAGTGTGCATATTAAAATGACAAACAATATTGCAAAATAGAGCTTTCATCTTCTTTGCACAGAAAATTCATTTTCTAATTTCCGAGTGTCCAAAATGAGTTTTTTTGTGAAGGACCTAGCAAATATTTGTTGCAAATTTGGACCAAATCATTTTTATAAAATAATAGGCCATATATAATGCACAATTGACCAAATGGTTGGGTGTCAAAAGTTTTGATCCACCTCTCGTGAAAAAGACAAATTTCGGCCGATTCAGCTGGAAGTGGGTCAAATTTGAACTGCGACTGCCTCATAGTTTGCTCTTTATTTTTTTCCAAAAATCATTTCTAGGTAAATAAGTATCTATTTAATCATAGAAACACCAAAAAAATTCCAAGATTCAACCACTAGCTAGGAACGGTCAAGCCCGCCGTTTTGACCGCATTTTGAAACGGGCATAAAAAATTCAAAAAAAATCAAAAAATTGGGAAACCTCCGCATTGTGTCATTATATGTGACCAAGTTTCCAGGAAAAATAATAAACTTGTAATATGGTAATTATTTTAAAAAAGTGTTCTCAGAAATGAGCTATCATGCGTGAGATTCATGGCTTTCAAGCCAAATGATCAATCTTATGGCCACATTCATGGCATAGTTTGTTCAAATGATCTCATATTGTTCACAAGGGTGTATATTGGAATTCCAAACAATCTTGCCTAAGGAAGTTTTCATTTTCTTTCAACGGAAATTTCATTTTTCATTTTCCGAGTGCCCAAAAGGAGGTTTTTTTGTGAAGGACCTCCCAAATAATTGTTGCAAAAATGGACCAAATCAATTTTATAAAATACTAGGCCATATATAATGCACAATTGACAAAATGGTTGGGTGAAAAAAGTTTTGATCCACCTCTGGTGAAAAAGAAAAATTGCCGTCGATTCAGCTGGAAACGGGTCAAATTTAATCAGCGAAACACAAAAAAGACAAACTGCAGCTGCCTCATAGTTTGCTCTTTATTTTTTCCAAAAATCATTTCTAGGTACATAAGTATCTATTTAATCAGAGAAACACAAAAAATACCAAGATTCAACCACTAGCTAGGAACGGTCATTCCCGCCGTTTTGACCGCATTTTGAAACGGGCATAAAAATTCAAAAAAAATCAAAAAATTTGAAAACCTTCGCATTGTGTCATTATATATGACCAAGTTACCAGGAAAAATAATAAACTTGTAATATGGTAATTATTTTAAAAAAGTGTTCTCAGAAATGAGCTATCATGCGTGAAGATTCATGGCTTTCAAGTCAAATGATCAATCTTATGACCACATTCATGGAATACTTTGTTAAAATGATCTCATATTGTGCACAAGGGTACATCTTGGAATTCCAAACAATGTTGCCTAAGGAATTTTTCATTTTCTTTGCACGGAAAATTCATTTTTCATTTTTCGAGTGCCCAAAAGGAGGTTTTTTGTGAAGGACCTACCAAATAATTGTTGCAAAAATGGACCAAATCAATTTTATAAAATACTAGGCCATATATAATGCACAATTGACAAAATGGTTGGGTGAAACAAGTTTTGATCCACCTCCGGTGAAAAAACAAATTGTCGCTTTATCTGGGCTTGGAAAGCAGGTCAAATTTGAACTGCAGCTGCCTCATAGTTTGCTCTTTATTTTTTCCAAAAATCATTTCTAGGTAAATAAGTATCTATTTAATCATATAAACACCAAAAAAATTGCAAGATTCAACCACTAGCTAGGAACGGTCAAGCCCGCCGTTTTGACCGCATTTTGAAACGGGCATAAAAAATAAAAAAAAAATCAAAAAATTGGGAAACCTTCGCATTGTGTCATTATATGTGACCAAGTTTCCAGGAAAAATAATAAACTTGTAATATGGTAATTATTTTAAAAAAGTGTTCTCGTAAATGAGCTATCATGCGTGAAGATTCATGGCTTTCAAGCCAAATGATCAATCTTATGGCCACATTCATGGCATAGTTTGTTCAAATGATCTCATATTGTGCACAAGGGTACATCTTGGAATTCCAAACAATGTTGCCTAAGGAAGTTTTCATTTTCTTTGCACGGAAAATTCATTTTTCATTTTCCGAGTGCCCAAAAGGAGGTTTTTTTGTGAAGGAACTACCAGATAATTGTTGCAAAAATGGACCAAATCAATTTTATAAAATACTAGGCCATATATAATGCACAATTGACAAAATGGTTCGGTGAAACAAGTTTTGATCCACCTCTGGTGAAAAAGACAAATTGCCGTCGATTCAGTTGGAAGCGGGTCAAATTTGAACTGCAGCTGCCTCATAGTTTGCTCTTTATTTTTTCCAAAAATCATTTTTAGGTAAATAAGCATCTATTTAATCAGAAATACATGGTTTGATGGCGAGACATCGAGGTTTGGACGGTGGTCGAGGGCCCCAACTCTAGAGCGCCAGAAGCTCGATGTTCGGCCAAGGTGGTCACCAAGGCGTGACCGTGGCGTTGCCATGTGTTCTGGGAGGCCTAGGCGTGTCTAGTGGGTTGGGCACTCCCTGTAGGTGCTAGGAAGAAAATCACAACATAAGATTCTCACGAGGAGACCGATCGATGCTCAAACATGAATAAGCAGCCAAGTGTTTGATTTGCAGTGCACGGGAAATGCACATGGCTAATGGGCGTGAGTTTTGGTGAGGATGATCAGTTACTAAGAAGACCGTCTTCACAAATTTTCACCTCAAAAGGAGGAGCCTAGGTGGTACTTGCTTTACAAAGTACCACAATCGGATATAAATATTTAATGTTGAAGCTGGGCTCAAAATAATGAATGGATTGAGCTAGCATTTGGTGGAGGATGGTTATTTGGGCATAGGAAAGCATCAGAGAAAATGGATACCATTTGGACATGCCAAAGTGGTACTTCCTTCACAAAGTGCTGCTCTGAACATAATTTGAAAATTAATATTTTTGAATTATTTTTGAACTAGGAAAGGAAGGTTTTTACATATTTGACGAAGATATGACCCAAAGAATTTATGAGATTTTTTTGGGAATTTTGGGAATAATAGAAATATAGGTTGCTTCACAACCTAGGGCGTAAACCGCCACATGGACATGACACATAGGCAAAACTGATGAGATGGCGCCTAGTCATCACAACCCACCACAATCTACAAGGCTATGACCATCTATATTGGTCACTAACAACTAGAAATAAGGCAGCGGACTAGCACTGTTTTCTTTGTGACCTTTTCGTGTAAGGAAATTACGACCTTTCTGACCAAAATGGTCGCAATGGTTTAGGGTTTGAAGCCCCTCGAACAGCTTTTGACCAATTGGTCTGAAATGGTCATAGATCTATGACCAATTCTTCCAGGGTCACTGATAGAAGGTCACTAGTTGACATATTTCTTGTAGTGAGTCTGCATATAAGTTTTGTCTGAAGTCAAAATATCTCTATTTTGACCAATTAAAAAAAACTATCAACATTCACAATGTTGAATCAACTGACTTGAAATAAATCTAATATGCGAAGTAAAAAGGAACAGAGGGAGTACAAAATTTAGCGTTCCTGCACATTGCAATCAACACACAGGCATGGCAATTCATAGAGAACATTCAAAACAATTGATGATTATGCATCTCAGCGATTTACATGTCAGAGCCAATATTTACTCCACAACTAAAGAATAAAGAAAAATCGATCGATGCTGCTAACAGCAAAGGGTGTCCCATTTGAAAATATCAAACGCATGTCTTCTTGCTAACATGAATGAGGAAAATTTGACAAGGTTGTCCCATTCCAAAATGTCAAATGTGTGTTGTTTTGCGTACATCAATGAGCAAACTTTGACAAGGTTTTCTCATTCCAAAATATCAAATGCCTATGATTGTGGAATGGGCAGGGTTTGCCATCAGTTCGGACATTGACATGGCACCTCGTGGAAAATAAACCAGCTGTTCTTTTTTGTGCAGTTCCACCAAAATCAACCAAATTCGTGCGTAGCTTGTATGGTTTTGCCTTTATATGTTGCAACGCCTTGAACGTATCGGCACCTCCTTTCTTGTGGTGGAAATGAATGATTCAAGAACATTCAATGTATTCGTGAACATTTTGTGCAGTTCCCATTGATATCAAGCTGAGAACCCCTGTTTGCATAAATACAAAAAAGTGATTAGTATAAAGCAAACTGTACTATGAATTGACAGTTTAAACATTCAACCTATATGATCCATGCAGAGCACACATTAAAAAAATGGAACTCCCCGGAAGGAATCGTAAAACAACATTGTACTGGCAATCACAGCAACAAAGATGGAGATCCGTGAGTCCTTCTGAGCTGAAGTTAGTTTGTTCTTGTGGGCAATAATGTAACCATCCTTCAATTGCTCCCTTCTTAAGAAGAGAGGCTTGGCTTCTTTATCCTGGCATAATCGGAACTAGGCACTTCACGTACTCCATATTCTTCTTCAGAGGAGGATGATCCTGTTGTGCAAAGACAAGAGGACAACTAAATGCTAGCATCCCTGTTTGCTCGAAAAAAAGGAAAGGAAATATTTAAAACAACACAGATGAAGCACTTCTCAAGGACAATACCACTTTCTCATGACAGTATCTAAACAGTAGCACAACACCAATAGAGATGACAAAGCTCAATCATATGGATGAAATCCGTGGGCGAGTACCAACCTTTGCCAGGAGGCTTGTTGTGTAGAGCATACAGATCAAGTACTTTTCCAGAACCATCTGTTGTTATCTACTGTGGTTGCCATGCTTAATATATACTCCTCGATTAGTTTAATGTTTCCAACATCTTCTTGTGCAGTTCTACTAAAATATATGGTATCTTCAAAGAAGATCCCTGTTTGCACAAGTAGAGATAATTACATATTACATTAAGAGTGGCATCAAATTGGTGGCAAAACAATTGCTTGTTCCAGCCATAGCAATAAATTAAGATGCACAACTATATCATTACTTGTGTCATCACAGTTCTAGTGCTTCATTACAGCACCGTGAGTATATTTTTGTTTTTCTTCCGCTTGTTCTGGCCCTTCATCACTTGGTTCAATAACAGACAAGCTTCACCTTCAATGTAAGGTTTGGCATGTCAATTAGGGAGCAAAAGTATAGCACTAAACAACAACGTTATTTTTCAGATGAAAGTGGCAAAATACAAGCCAACTGTTGTGAAATATCCTTATCTTACCTCAATGGGATATTATGGTGCACATACAGATTGGAAGTCTTGTCTCCATTTGTGTAGTTCCCTAAAATCAAGCAACATTAGCGTACAAGTAGCACCACATATGAAAGCACACTGCACAATCATGTGAAAGAAGGCTAGTACTGACCTCTCATGACGGGGAATTCAAACAACTCACAAGAAGAAGATCTTAACCAAATTTGCCAACACGGATAGAAAGTAAGATCTCCTCTTGTGCAGTTCCACTAAGATCAAGCAATCAAGCAACATTGTCGGTGTGACATTTTAGTTGAACTGAACAAAACACTCTTAAAATAAAAGTGTTTTGTGCAGTGCAACAAAAGGTCACAATAGCAACGAGGTGAAGTAGATAACCCTGTTTACACAGAGGTGCAAAGGAAACAACTAGTGGTCAATAACGGTGGATGACATAGAAGCCAACCAAAAGAAGGATCTAACTTATCTAAATGGGAAAGAAAGCAGGACAGTAGCATATTTCTCAAATGGTGGTTGATTAATATTAACACAGAGATTATATTAACAATAAAATTCATTAAACATGTGATTTGCTTTTAACCGTGGCATTGCATCAATTTTCCAACGGCATTATTAGAGGGTGTTTGTTTACAGGGACATTTTGGTGTAGGGACTAAAAAAATTCTGTGTCAGTCACATCTAAACCAAACAGGAGGGACTTTTAGGGACTAAAGAAATAAGACCCCGAGGGAGAGTCTTTTTGGGACTTTTTCCAACAGTTGCCCCTGCCCCGCATCGCAGCTTGTCTCTATTAGTTCATTACTAGGGGTAACATGGTCTTTTAGCTTGTCATTTAGTAACCTCTCGTCCATGTTTAGTCCCTGGAACCAAGCAGGTAGGGACTAGGGAGTTTTTAACCAAACAGGGCCTTAGATTAACAACAGCTAAAGAGTTGCACGTGATAAAGGGACGCACTAGCACCATGTGCATCTACCGATGTATGAAGGGGTGATGCACAGTCTGTTGCAACAAAGAACAAAAACAACCAAGGAGCATATTTGTGTTGGTCCCAGTTTTGTTATCTTTAGACACCTTTCCCTATGTGAGCGCAGCAAATCTAGTCCCGCTCAAACTGACAAATTTTGTCCCTCAAAACAAAAGATCAGTTCACATGTATGTGCGTCTGCGTTTGTCATTGTTTCCCCTTTTCGACCAATGTAAGTGCTGGATAGCCACCTGTACTAGTACTTTCCCCTTCCTTTCCTCTTTGAACCACGTCCTAGATTCATGCTATACAACTTTCCCCACTACTTTCTGTTTGATCCAACACCAAGATTCGAAAAGTGAAGCGGAAAAAAGCCCACATGCAGCTAGTGCAATGCATGTGGAATAAGTAAATTATACCTTAAGGTTCTTGGGGTGTGGTTTGGTAGGCGACCGGAGGCCGTTCTTCCCACACTATGTACGGCGGCCAGGAAGAAGGGGTCGGAGGCCCTCCCTCGCCGCTGCTACAGCTGCGCCGGTAGTGGATTCCCTCCCGATGGCGACAGCCTTAAGCCTCCTTCCCTTCCCGGCGGACGGATCCTGACGGATCTTTGACTAGCAGTGAGGGGAGAGAGAGAGGATAATGAAGTCTTGTTTAGATCTAGAGAGGGTGAGAGAGTGTGAAGAGAGCAAACCCTTGAAAACAAGCGCCGTGGCTGCAACGTGTATATATATACTGGAGAGAGAGTGTGAAGAGTGCAATCCCTAATAAACAAGTGCAGAGGCTGCAGCGTATACATGATGAGGTGATTATACGGTCACTACGAGATCATATAGCTCCGTATCCATCCATTTTGACCAGTCAAAGAATCCTCCTGGCACCGCCCCAGATCATTTTCTCTCCGTGTCATGCGAGGCCTACCTGTCATTGAGTGGAAGAAAGAAGTCGAACAAAAACAAAATTATGCTTAAGTGTAGTTATCGAACCGGAGACATCACGTTTGATGAGCGAACAGGCTAACCAGCTACACCACCCCCACGTTATGTTTAACGAGAGAAAAATAACCTTTAGTACATTCCTGCATTCGTTTGACAAGCATGCCGTGTTTTTTTTTGCGTGGGAGTCATTGGGATTTAAATCATAATCGTGTCATGTGGCTTTGGTGGTAAGGTCTTTTGGTATTTAAAGCAGTGTTGGTAGTACAGAAATAGTGCAGCCTTAGTCACCTTACTTTTCTCCACGTAGTAATGCTGGGTCCCACCAGTCAGAGGGTGAAACAAACAAATTAATAAGAAAAATTAAAAGCGCCAGCGGTGTATCTTACCTCACACATCTCGCTAATGCTCGTGAACACTGTCCAATTGATCCCTCTGTTCGCCTCACCAATTGATCCCCCTTATTATAACATGCACACAATTTTGGGCACTTGTATTCGACCTAAGTCAGTGTGCCACCGTATCTCGTACTACTCCCTGCGTCTAGGTGTAATAAGTCATGTTAGAAGGTGCAGCGGGACCAAGGTGCAAGAAGATTTTTTTTTCGAAACGAGGTGCAATTAGATTGGAGGACAAGGCGAAACTTGACCGGTCCTTCCTCCAATCAAAGCCATGATTTCTGTCTCTAAACACAACAATTAATCACAACAACTAAGAGATGCCATTTTAGCTACCATGCAGGGCCACGTATTGACTCGCATGCATCAACGCGTAGTTGTGCTCCATGCATTGGGTTTCCGGGGGAGATAACAAGGTAGAGTAAGGACCGTTTGGTTACATTGCTAGGCTGGTCATAGTGGTGAGTAACTTGGACTAGTAACAGCATATGTTACTAGTCTATGTTAGTACTTTCATAGTAGGTAGTAACATATGGACGGTAACATGCAAGTCTTCATTAATTGAGATATAGACTCATTTTACCTCGGCGCACGCGCGCGCGTGTGTGTGTGTTTAACAACATGTGTGTGTTAGAGAGAGCGACACATCGACCTACTCCTACAGAGAGATAGTGTGTAGTGTACGATTTAGCCGCGAGAGTCGGTGCATCCTCTCGCTTCCGGCCGTACGGTTGGGACAGGTGGGACAGCTGCCACGCCCGCTCCTAACCAGCCTGGCCGCCCCAAAGCCCCTCCACCGCCCACGCGCGCTTCCCGCCCAAAACGGTCAGCGCCGCTCCAAAGTATCGGTGCCGCATTCATGCCCGGGCAGAGCGGACGCGACCTCTCACTAGCGCCTGCGTTGAAGGGAGAAGCAGATTCAAGAGTGATGGTTGCTTCGTCCATCCAACTTCTTCTTTGGGTCTATGTGATTTGACGGCTCATTGGTCATTATTACTGAGGTGGTAGGACTGCTAGATGTCCCACGCTTTCGGCGAAAGGAGGTACTACTAGATTACAATTTTCTCCATTCTCAGCGGAAAAGTGCGAGAGCATTGAAAACACGTAGGCTCAGTGATTACATGGCCCACCTCACACTATCAACATATTTTCTGGACACCGTGCGACACCTAACTCTTTACATAGTACTAGTATAGTATGTACTGTAATTTATCAGCGAGATAAATTTGTACAATTCTATGAAGCTTCTGGCTTCTGTTTCATGTATCTCGCGTCCAAGGTTGCCCGTTGCAACATTTCATCAAATACAAAGGAGACTAACATGCATGCTATTGCATCTCAATGATTGACATATCATAGCCAATATGTACTCCCTCCGTTCCAAAATAAGTGTCTCAACTTTATGCAAACTTTAGTACAAAGTTGTACTACTACTAAAGTTGATACTTATTATGGAACAAAGGATAACTAAAGAAAAAACGATCCATGCAGTCCCTAGCCCTTGAACCGTAAACCCTAACCGAGCTTTAATTTGCTGGCAACGTTGGAGCTTCTGAAGAAATGAAGTTTGCAACCCTTTGACCATCAGATCATTTTGTGCAGTTTCACCAAAAACGAGATGAGCATCCCTATGGCAAAGTAATTGAAGAAGTGCGATTAGAATAAGATTACTGGGACTAGTTGATGAGACATAAACTCATCACAAATACAGTACGTAGAAGCCAGTAGAGGTATGTGCGGGGCAAAGAAGTAGAGAAATATCCACATGGACTGATGTGGGCAACTGGAGCAGTGGTGCAAGCTGGCTGTAAAGGGAGTTGTACCCGAGGGATGTCAGGATGTAGCTCAACCTAGAGGAGGGCGGCGGGAGGAGGAAACTGCCCACGTCGCAGCAGTGAGCAATGGACGAAGGCAACCTCACCGGCTTTGTGAGAGAGAACGACGGGGACCCCTGATCAGGAGGTGCCGACAGTGGGTTTTCGCTGTCGGCGACGGCGACCGTATCTACACTAAGCATCCACCCCTTCCCCCAGCAGACGTGATCCGCCGGGATGTTAGAGATGTGGCCACAATCATTTTGTGTGAGAGAGTGTGAAGACTGAAGAGAGCGACCCCAGCAAGCAACCGTGTAGGCTCGTCCTGCCTATGTATATAGTGGAGCGGTTTCCTTTTCTCTCCATATGAACCTATTTATATTGCGTACGTGCCACTGAAGAAAAAAACTTTATTTATAAATGACGCGGCACCTACTAATCGTTCTCCTATAAACCTTGCGCTTGGCATCTTTAAAATACTCCATTAACCTTGCGATTGGCTCTTCGCCTCTTCGGGAAGTTGAGCAATAATGGTACTGCAGTATATATCATTCTGGCTATATGAGACCGAATGAATTAATGCACGTCTACCACGTGGGCGAGGGAGAGTGCGTACTATTACGTCCGTTTCAATATGGACTACATACGGAGCAAAATGAGTGAATCTATACTCTAAAATACGTCTATATATATCAGTGTTTGGAGTATGTACTAGTAGTTCATATTGAAACTACTAAAGGACATATATTCCAAACAATATGATAATCTCTCTAACCAAGGTAGGGACGAGGAGTAAACGGAGGGAGTAGTAAAACTTTATCCTCGTCCTGCGAGCCACCGCGTGCGTGGGCGAGGGAGCGAGCGTAAGGCGTACTAAGAAAGCTTCTCCTCGTTCTGCGAGTTGACGAGACACATCAAAAGTACTCTAGTGTATAGAGCCTTGCCTCTAAGGTAGGCCCCACATGGTTTGCCTCTTTTTTAACATAACGCGTCAAGTCGCAATTTGTTTGTTCACCCGTGGTAGACGATCCTCCATCAAGTGGACAACCAGTACACATGTCAAATTACCACGTGGGCTGCCTTTTCATACGGAAATGAGCTCCACCGTGTACCCGCACGGGTGTGGTTGGGAAAGAGATGGGAGTACGTGCGCCGTGCGTGCACCTCTTCTCTTCGTGCACGTCCCCCACGTACGTGGGTGTGTGTGAGAAAGATGCAAACCTAGACAGATGGCGTGTGCGTTCGTTAGTGTTTTTTGTTTTGGGGGGGGGTGGTGATTTCATGAATGTATTTGTGGGAATATGTGTCGATGACATCTCAAAAAAAATTGCATGCAATGTGTGTGAAATAGAGGCATATCCATATCATATAGAGAGGGCCAGAGGGGCCGATCCACTAGAAGAGAGGGAGGGGTCATAGATATCAATAGAGTCGAAGAGAGGATCAAGTGGGTGGGTGCGAGATGGATGAAGAGAGCCATCGAAATTGTCTGTGTGCAAGTCAAAGATATAGGGTGACTGACCTACCAGAACGTCAGAGGGCACATGGCAAGTTTGAGTGTGGCAGGGAGACATGACTAGAGCGCTCGATGTATCGGTGTGTGTGTGGGGGGGGGAGGGGGAGGCAGAGGCCTAACTAAAGAGGTAGAACTACTCGTATATGTGTTTAGAAGGAGAGACCCAACTATGTCTTGAGGGAGATGGGTCGATATCCATACATAACTGAAGGACGGGAAATAGGTTGGGACAGAGAGCGAGAGAGAGAGAGAGAGAGAGAGAGAGAGAGAGGGGAGAGAGAGAGAGGGAGCGAGAGGGGTAGAGTGCTGGATGGGTGATGGAGTTGCTTCTCTAAGATGGTAGGAGAGGCCTACTAGACAAACTGAGGGTAGAACTGCAATATTTTATCAGTAAGAGTGGGGTTGTGTTTCTATGTGTGCCTGTGCGTGATAGATCTGTCGGGACGCATGCATGGATGACGAAGGGGAACCATGTGTTTGCTAAGCAAACCTTACTAGATCGGTAGATCAATTGTTGTTTGTCGGAGGAAGGGAGAGACATAACTAATGAGGTAGATCGATCGACGCATGGGGAAAAACGAGTTATAAGGACCTACCTAGCTATATGTATAGCGGGAGATCGATCGGTGTGCATCCATTTGTTAGAGGCAAATAAGGCCCAGCGAGATGGATAGACAGAGAGAATGGAGCTAGGACGTGGTGCGAGAGGCCGAGCTACTAGCCAGATAGGGGGAGGAATGTGCGGTTGTGAGATCGATGAAAAGAGGGGCGACAGTTTACACGTGTATTGGACCGTATGAGAGACACGAGGCATGGACACAGAAAGGAGGAGATGGAAGGTGCGTGTGTATGTATGTTGTAGGCAGACGCTGGGAGGTTTATCGATCGGTGTGTGTCGAAAAGGAGTTGTGGAGACTGTGGGAGAACGACCTAAATAAAAAATGAATGTGCACGATGGATAGAATGCTGAGGGAGGAGGAGGGCGAGGAGGGCGTGTGCATGCACGGGAGAAAGTTAGTGCTAGCTACAAAGGTTAGAGGATTGTGTGGGTGTAAGAGACTAACAAAGATAATAATTTGGTATGAAAGTGGATTCATATATTTGAATAGGAGATCATAGTGTTATAAACATATGCATGCATGAATATAGCGGTGATACGCGTGCTGTGGTTTTGCACATGTTATACCATATTGTGATAATGCATGGCGTTTGCAACTCACACCTAAATGTCGAACAATCTAAACCATACTATATATTGAAAAATCTCACATTTTATTTGAATTTGTGATAATGTGTGGCGTTTGCAGCTTACAACTAAATATCGAACAATCTAAACAATACTATATATCGAACAATCTCACATTTTATTTGAATTTGTGTTATGTGTGGTGTTTGCAACTCACATCTAAATACTTGTAGGCGTAGGGGGCGGGGCACCATACATTATGTGATAAACACATTATACATATGAGACATAGTTTAGATTATGAAGATCTAGCTAGAGCTTGAAATGTACTGTGATTTGAAATCAACATAAAGTGGATTCAAAAAATCAAGTTCGAGGTTCATATAGTACACATAGTTCATATCTAACTCGAGAGTAATCATGTGGTGTGCTGTGAAGATAATACACAAACGATGGTTTAACTTGACAATAATGATGATTGTAGATCTTATTAAAATGGAGAAACGAATTCAAATGGTTTGACTTCACAACAATCATTATTGTAGATCTTATTCAAATAGAGAAACGAATTCAAATTTAGTTCATATTGAAGCGGTAGTATATACATTTGGAATGCACTAAAATGTTCATTTGAGTAGCATGTTGCATGCATTATACACATAGCGATATATTTTAATTGAACATAACATGAATTTAATGTTTTGAATGACATTTGTAGTGCGAATTGATTTGGTACAGTACACGGGACTAGACTCTCTTGTGTGCTACGAATTGATTTCTTTTGTTTTTTCGTCGATGGAAGTGCGAATTGATTTGGTACAGTACACGTTGGGCTTGTCCGGAAATGTCAACCCGCGCCTTGTTACCCCGAAATATTTAAGATATATCTTTGTCTCGTTGTGCTCCCACAACTCCCTCCATCTCAACCCGCGCCTTGCTATTCCAAAATTACAACGCGCGCGAAACTCCCACCTCCTGTGAAATCTCGACACGCGAAATGCCCGTGATACCCCTGAACCGAAAGAACCGCCTAGCTCAAATTGGTGGGGGTAATTTCGTAACTTACCCCACATTTCGGAGAAGCGCGTCCCTAAGACATGGTTCCCCACTCCCATCCCATCCGCCCACCCATTCGTACACCGAGGCCGCGAAAACCCGTGAAGCCCCACACGCTCCCCCATCCGCCACCCAGCCGGAGCCTCTTCCCCGATGATGTCGTCCACAACAACACCTCGATCTCCCTCATCCACCGTACCGGATAAGGACCCGTCATCGATCTCGTCGTCCCGCCGGTTCAGCCACCCCGTCCTCCACCTCCAAGGAGCTGCCCCGATGTTCCCCTCGTCTTTCGTGCCACCTCCATTCCCACACTACCATCTTCACCTGCACCACCGGAAGAGCATCATCATCACCGTTTCCTTGGATGAAGCTGAGGCCTAATCGGCGCCACCAAAGAGTTTGTACACTAATCGCCGCATTTTCTTCTTGATTCAATCTCACGATGCTGTCGGCGCTCGGTCCCGAGCCTCCACGGCACGACTCCATCCACGGCGGCATCGCCGGCCACTTCCTCCACGACATCGCTCCCTCGGCGGCGACGTCCACATCAGTAGGAGCTGTTGCTGCTTTTGCTCTCGCTCGCGCTGCTCCTCTGCTCTTGCTCTCGGCCCCCTGCTTGGTCTGCTCTTGCTATTGCTCTTTCTCTTGCTCGTGCTGCTGCTCTCGCTCTTACTCTTCTTGCAATGCGGCTCCGATTTAGCTACACTTCAGTCGACCGAATCGACTTTTAGGTCAGTCGATTTTCAGGGGGTGGGGGGGGCTCGCCGGAGTTAAGGAAGAACCAGCTGTATCGGGGAGGGGGGCTCACCAGACAGGTACCCCACTATCTATCTTAGGGTTCAGGGTGGGCGCGGTGGTCCCGGCGGTGATGGGGCAGTGGCGTGGGGATCACCGGAGAAAAAGCTCGGCACGGGGGGCTAGAGGGATGGCCGGGTGGTGGCGGACGGCGGTTGCTACCTCTTGAGCACTGCGTTGGATTTCCCGAAGAGGAGAGGATGATGTAGCAAAGTAGCGTAAGTATTTCCCTCAGCTTTTGAGAACCAAGGTATCAATCCAAGAGGAGACCACGCGCAAGTCCCTCGTACCTGCACAAAACGATAGCTACTCGCAACCAACGCTTAGGGGTTGTCAATCCCTTCACGGTCACTTACGAGGGTGAGATCTGATAGAGATAATATTTTTGGTATTTTCGGTATAAAGATGCAAAGTAAAAAGTAAAAGCAAAACAAGTAAATAAAGTGATGGAGATTGATATGATGAGAATAGACCCGGGGGCCATAGGTTTCACTAGTGGCTTCTCTCAAGAGCATGGATATTCTACGGTGGGTGAACAAATTACTGTTGAGCAATTGATAGAATTGAGCATAGTTATGAGGTTACCCAGGCAATGATCATGTATATAGGCATCACGTCCATGACAAGTAGACCGAAACGATTCTGCATCTACTACTATTACTCCACTCATCGACCGCTATCCAGCATGCATCTAGAGTATTAAGTTAAAAACAGAGGAATAAATTCATGCAATATGATAAATACCCCATCTTGTTATCCTCGATGGCAACAATACAATACGTTCCTTGCAACCCTTTCTGTCACTGGGTAAGGACACCACAAGATTGAACCCAAAGCTAAGCACTTCTCCCATTGCAAGAACTACTAATCTAGTTGGCCAAACCAAACGGATAATTCGAAGAGACTTGCAAAGATAACTTAATCATACATAAAAGAATTCAGAGAAGAATCAAATATTTTCCATAGATAAGTTGGACCATAAACCCATAATTCATCGGTCTCAACAAACACACCGCAAAAAGGAGATTACATCAAATAGATCTCCACGAGAGAGGGGGAGAACATTGTATTGAGATCCAAAAAGAGAGAAGAAGCCATCTAGTTACTAGCTATGGACCCAAAGGTCTGAAGTAAACTACTCACACTTCATCGGAGGGGCTATGGTGATGATGTAGAAGCCCTTCGTGGTGGATGCCCCCTCCAGCGGAGCTCCGGAACAAGCCCCAAGATGGGATTTCGTGGATACAGGAAGGTACAGCGGTGGAATTAGGTTTTTGGCTCCGTCTTTGATCTGTTGGGGGTACGTAGGTATATATAGGAGGAAGGAGTACATCGGTGGAGCGTCAGGGGGCCCACGAGGCAGGGGCGCGCCCAGGGGGGGAGGGCGCCCACCGCCTCTGGCACTTCTTGGAGTAGGATCCAAGTCTCCTGGATCACGTTCGGTGAGAAGATCACGTTCACGAAGGTTTTATTCCGTTTGGACTCCGTTTGATATTCCATTTCTTCGAAACACTGAAATAGGCAAAAAACAGCAATTCTGGGCTGGGCCTCCGGTTAATAGGTTAGTCCCAAAAGTAATATAAAAGTGGAAAATAAAGCCCATTATAGTCCAAAACAATAGATAAAGTAGCATGGAGCAATCAAAAATTATAGATACGTTGGAGACATATCATGCATCCCCAAGCTTAATTCCTGCTCGTCCTCGAGTAGGTAAATGATAAAAAGAGAATTTTGATGCGGAGTGATACTTTGGCATAATTTCAATGTAAATCTTCTTAATTGTGATATGAATATTCAGATCCGAAAGATTCAAGACAAAAGTTCATATTGACATAAAAATAATAATAATTCAAGCATACTAATCAAAATAATTATGTCTTCTCAAAATAACATGGCCAAAGAAAGTTTATCCCTACAAAAGCATATAGTTAGGCTATGCTTCATTTTCGTCACACAAAGATGTTCCCAACTTCTATACCCCCGATGACAAGCCAAGAAATTGTTTCATACTTAAATAATCTCAAACTTTTTCAACCTTCACGCAATACATGAGCGTGAACCATGGATATAGCACTATGGGTGGAATAGAGTATGATGATGGGGATTGTGTGGAGAAAAAAAAGGAGAAAGTCTCACATTGACTAGGATAATCAACGGGCTATGGAGATGCCCATCAATTGATGTCAACATGAGGAGTAGGGATTGCCATGCAACGGATGCACTAGAGCTATGAATGCTCAACAAAAAGAAAACTAGTGGGTGTGCATCCAACTTGCTTGCTCATGAAGACTTAGGGCAATTGAGGAAGCCCATCGTAGGAATATACAAGCCAAGTTCTATAACGAAAAATTCCCACTAGTATAAAAAGACAACTTATGAGACTCACTATATGAAAAACATGGTGCTACTTTGAAGCACAATATATGAGACTCACTACATGAAGAACGAGGTGCTACTTTGAAGCACAAGTGTGGAAAAAAAAGATAGTAGCATTGCCCTTTTTTTGGGCCTTTCTTTTTTTTGGCCTTTTTTTATTTGGGCAATGCTCTAATAATGATGATCATCACACTTCTATTGATTACAACATGAGGATTACAACTCGAAACTAGAACAAGGTATGACTCTATATGAATGCCTCCGGTGTATGCGGGATGGTGCAATGAATCAAGAGTGACATGTATGAAAAATAATGCATGGTGGCTTTGCCACAAATACGATGTCAACTACATGATCATGCAATGGCAATATGACAAAAGTAAAGTATGTCATGATGATGATGGTGGAAGTTGCATGGCAATATATCTCGGAATGGCTATGGAAATGCCATAATAGGTAGGTATGGTGGCTGTTTTGAGGAAGATATAAGGAGGTTTATGTGTGATAGAGCGTATCGTATCACGGGGTTTGGATGCACCGTGAAGTTTGCACCAACTCTCAATGTGAGAAAGGGAAATGCACGGCATCAAGAGGCTAGCAATGGCGGAAAGGTAAGAGTGCGTATAATCCATGGACTCAACATTAGTCAAAAGAACTCATATACTTATTGCAAAAATTTAGAAGTCATCAAAATCAAGTACTACACGCATGCTCCTAGGGGATAGATTGGTAGGAAAAGACCATCGCTCATTCCCCGACCGCCACTCATAAGGATGCACAAGCCAGGTACACTTCATGTTTCAAATTTGTTACATAACTTTAACCATACGTGCATGCTACGGGACTTACAAACTTCAACACAAGCATTTCTCAAATTCACAACTACTCAACTAGCATGACTTTGATATTATTACCTCCATATCTCAAAACAATTATCAAGCATCAAACTTATCTTAGTATTCAACGCACTCAAAAGAAAGTTTCACATATCTTGAACACCAAGTATATTAACATTAAGCAAATTACCATGCTATTCACGACTCTCAAAATAATCTAAGTGAAGCATGAGAGATCAAGTTTCTTTAAAACAAATCCACCACCGTGCTCTAAAAGATCTAAGTGAAGCACTAGAGCAAAAATTATCACGCTCAAAAAGATATAAGTGAAGCACTATGAGGAAAACTATCAAGCTCAAAAGATATAAGTGAAGCACTATGAGCAACTATCAAGCTCAAAAGATATAAGTGAATCACATAGAGTATTCTATCAAATTTCAATTCATATATGGCTCTCTCAAAAGATGTGTACAGCAAAGATGATTGTGGCAAACTAACAAGAAAAGACGCAAATAATACAAGCCGCTCCAAGCAAAACACATATCATGTTGGTGAATAAAAATATAGCTCCAAGTAAATTACCGATGGAACTGAACGAAAGAGGGGATGCCTTCCGGGGCATCCCCAAGCTTTGACTTTTTGGTGTACTTGGATTATCTTGGGGGTGCCATGGGCATCCCCAAGCTTAGGCTCTTGCCACTCCTTGTTCCATAATCCATCAAAGAATTCACCCAAAACTTGAAAACTTCAGAACACAAAACTCAATAGAAATCTCGTGAGCTCCGTTAGAGAAAGAAAACAAAAGACTACTTTATGTACTGTAATGAACTCATTGTTTATTTTTATTGGTGTTAAACCTACTGTATTCCAACTTCTCTATGGATTATAAACTATTTTACTAACCATAGATTCATCAAAATAAGCAAACAACACACGCAAAACAGAATCTGTCAAAAACAGAACAGTCTGTAGTAATCTGTAACTAACGCAAACTTTTTTAACCCAAACAATTCTACCAAAATTAGACGACCTGGAAAATTTGTTTATTGATCAGCAGCAATTGGAATCAGTATTTTATCGCGTTCTGGTGATTTTTAACAATTCGGGCACTGAGCACAAAGATTCTGGAAATTACAGCAAGATCAAATAACTATCATCCAAGAAGATCCAATAGGTCCAACTTGGCACAACCACTAATTAAAAGATAAAACCACATCTAAACAGAGGATAGATGGATTATTTATTACTAAGCAGCAAGGAAAAATATTGGGTTGTCTCCCAACAAGCGCTTTTCTTTAAAGCCTTTTTAGCTAGGCATTGAGATTCAATGATGCTCACAAGAAAGACAAGAATTGAAGCACAAAGAGAACATCATAAAATATGTGACAACCACATCTAAGTCTAACATACTTCCTATGCATAGGCATCTTATAGGCAAACGAATCAAGGCAAGCTAAAACTAGCATATGCAAGGAAGCGGAAAGAGACAATAGCAATCTCAACATAGCGAGAGGTAATTTAATAGCATGAAAGTTTCTACAACCATATTTTCCTCTCTCATAATAATTACATGTATGATCATAAGCAAATTCAACAAAATAGCTACCACATAACATATTCTTAACATGATCCACATGTATGCAAAGTTGACACTCTTCCAAAATAGTAGGATTATCATTATCTAAAGTCATGATTTCTCCAAGCCCACTTTTATCAAATATTTCATAAGATTGAATATTCTCCAAATATGTGGGATCTAAAGTTGACACTCTTCCAAACCCACTTTCAATATTACTGCAAACAATATTATCAATCTCATATTTATCATGGGGCTTAAATAAATTTTCAAGATCATAAGAAGAATCACCCCAATCGTGATCATTGCAACAAGTAGTAGACATAGCAAAACTAGCATCCCCAAGCTTAGGGTTTTGCATCTTATTAGCACAACTGACATCAAATTTTTTTATAATAAAATCATTGCAATCATGCTTTTTATTCAAAGATCTATCGCGAGTCACTTCACGGATTTCAGGCAAAACCTTATAAAGATAATCTAGTGCATCCAAATCACTAGGAATTGGTTCATCATAATTGGATCTCTTAAAAATATTGGCAAGCGTATCAGGATCCATAGATATTGGCTTTTTTGTTTAGGAATAAATAAGCATCTAATCCAACCAAACGAGAAACGAAAGGGCAAGCAAAAGAGAGGAGGAGATTGAGAAAGAGAGGGCGAATAAAACGGCAAGGGTGAAGTGGGGGAGAGGAAAACGAGAGGCAAATGGCAAATAATGTAATGCGAGAGATAGGGATTGTGATGGGTACTTGGTATGTTGACTTTTTGTGTAAGCCTCCCCGGCAATGGCGCCCGTAAATCCTTCTTGCTACCTCTTGAGCACTGCGTTGGATTTCCACTCAAGAGGAGAGGATGATGCAACAAAGTAAGCGTAAGTATTTCCCTCAGTTTTGAGAACCAAGGTATCAATCCAAGAGGAGACCACGCGCAAGTCCCTCGTACCTGCACAAAATGATAGCTACTGCAACCAACGCTTAGGGGTTGTCAATCCCTTCACGGTCACTTACGAGGTGAGATCTGATAGAGATAATATTTTTGGTATTTTTGGTATAAAGATGCAAAGTAAAAGTAAAAGCAAAACAAGTAAATAAAGTGATGGAGATTGATATGATGAGAATAGACCCGGGGGCCATAGGTTTCACTAGTGGCTTCTCTCAAGAGCATAGATATTCTACGGTGGGTGAACACATTACTGTTGAGCAATTGACAGAATCGAGCATAGTTATGAACTTATCCAGGCAATGATCATGTATATAGGCATCACGTCCGTGACAAGTAGACCGAAACGATTCTGCATCTACTATTGTTACTCCACTCATCGACCGCTATCCAGCATGCATCTAGAGTATTAAGTTAAAAACAGAGTGACGCCTTAAGCAAGATGACATGATGTAGAGGAATAAATTCATGCAATATGATAAATACCCCATCTTGTTATCCTCGATGGCAACAATACAATATGTGCCTTGCAACCCTTTACATCCTTTGGGTAAGGACACCGCAAGATTGAACCCAAAGCTAAGCACTTCTCCCATTGCAAGAACTACTAATCTAGTTGTCCAAACCAAACGGATAATTCGAAGAGACTTGCAATGATAACTTAATCATACATAAAAGAATTCAAAGAAGAATCAAATATTTTCCACAGATAAGTTGGATCATAAACCCACAATTCATCGGTCTCAACAAACACACCGCAAAAAGAAGATTTCATCAAATAGATCTCCACGAGAGAGGGGGAGAACATTGTATTGAGATCCAAAAAGAGAGAAGAAGCCATCTAGCTACTAGCTATGGACCCAAGGTCTGAAGTAAACTACTCACACTTCATCGGAGGGGCTATGGTGATGATGTAGAAGCCCTCCGTGGTGGATGCCCCCTCGTGAGCTCCTAACAAGCCCCAAGATGGGATCTCGTGGATACAGGAAGGTATGGCGGTGGAATTAGGTTTTGGCTCCGTCTTTGATCTGTTGAAGTACGTAGGTATATATAGGAGGAAGGAGTACGTCGGTGGAGCGTCAGGGGGCCCACGAGGCAGGGGACGCGCCCAGGGGGAGGGCGCCCCCCCACCCTCGTGACCGCCTCTGGCACTTCTTGGAGTAGGGTCCAAGTCTCCTGGATCACGTTCGGTGCGAAGGTCACATTCCCGAAGGTTTTATTCCGTTTGGACTCCGTTTGATATTCCGTTTCTTCGAAACACCGAAATAGGCAAAAAACAACAATTCTGGGCCGGGCCTTCGGTTAATAGGTTAGTCCCAAAAATAATATAAAAGTGGAAAATAAAGCCCATTATAGTCCAAAACAATAGATAAAGTAGCATGGAGCAATCAAAAATTATAGATATGTTGGAGACGTATCAGCGGTGGGGAGTGGTTTCGGGGCGGGCATGGCGGCGCACCGCAGGCCGCGGGCGGCGGGGGCGGCTGTTTGGCCGGTGGTGGCTGGCGGCTTAGGGTAGCCTCACCTAATTCTGCTACACGACCAGCTGCCCCGGCTCTCGCACGCGCTGCTGCTGCTACTGCTTTTCTGCTACTAGCTAGTGCATTCAGTTTCGATAGTAAAATTCAGTTTCGATAGTAAAATTCAGTTTTGACATCAAAATTCAGTATTGACAGTTAAGTTCAGTTTTGACAGTTAAATTCAGTTTCGAAAGTTAACTTAAGAGATGAGTGGTTGATGTTACATCTAGCACTTTGTGGTTATGTATTTTACGTCATCTATTGGAGATGCTATTAGAATTCTACTCAGGTTAATGTTGTCTCTCCTGTCCTGCTTCAGCCTCGGCGTCGTACAACTCACCGGAGCTGGTCCAACGACGAAACCCTCCATCACAGTGGAGCAGTACCCCGGGCTCCATCTCAAGATGCCTAAGATCTTCTTCCCCTCCTCCGACAGCCAAGTCAGCCGGATCATCCTCACCGAGCAACCCAATCACGCTGAGATCGACATGGCTTCGCCAAAGAGGTTGTACACTTGTTGCATCTCTTTTTTACTCTACATGTTATATATATTGTCCACTGAGCACACGCAGTAACGTGAAATACGATTAGTTTCTCCTACTACATGACAAGCAGTGAGGTACCAGGCAACTTAGCTATCCGTGATGGACTCTCTTGAATGCCATCATTATTTATCTCTGTGTGTTTGAGCTATACATTTGTTGATGGGCCTGGGAGTTGAGCTAGTAGGGTAGTGGCCTCGGTCCAAAGTAGTAGAAGTAGGCAAGTAGCACAAAAACATTTTTTGAGTGTAGCTTTTCCTTGCTCAAGCCTGCCTACTAGAATCGCCAGTGCTTGAAAGGGAAAGTGAAGGAAAAACATAGGAATTGGAAAGTTTCCTATGGTACTACTATTCATGCACTTGGTTCAAAGGAATGGAGCAAAGGAAAACTGTAGGATTTGTTCCTTTAGTGTCTCCTTGAAAGAAAAAACCGTACGGATTTTAATTTCCACTTGTCCTCCTTTTCAAATCCCTATTCATGAAGCACAATACTAAGAGATAGTAGCATAATAGCATTATAACCGTACATTTTCTTGTGGTTTGACTTAATCTCACCATGCTTCTTTGCATCCTGTGATCTTCCAATTCTTGTGAACCAAACACCTAGATTGGCAGAAATCCTGTGTTTTTAAATTCTCTGTTTTGCACGTGCATTCCTATCCTATTACTGTGTATTTCCTATCCCTGCGTTGTTAGAATCCTCCAATTCAAACGAGCCCTTACAAAATTACTTCTCTTACATATAGTTGTCAAAGAAAACCTTGTGTGGTTTGTCCCGCTCCTGTTGTGCCATCGTCCACCCAAGCTCAGCTGCTCCAACGATAGAAGGGTCCAGCACATCAGGGATCCGGCCTCCAGACTGTCTTTCGCCGCCTCAGATCTTATTCCCCGCTGCCGGCAGCCATGACAGCTGCATTACCATCATCAACCGAGCAGATGACCTTGAGGGCTACACGGGTCCGCAAGAGAGGTCGCACTCTTTGGTGTCTGCTTACGTTATGGATCGCTTAAGATTACATGCTACTTTATCGTCTTGTTCACTGATTAGACTCTGAGTCAGCTCCAAACTAATGGTCAAACTTGAGTTTTTAAATGGTTGTGGGGTACATATCAGGGCCGCAACCAATAGTATCTATCTACTATCTGGTTAATCTCTGGTGTCTACTATGAGTTTCATGTTGGGTGGGAAACAAACAGTAAAGAAGCCATTATCTGTATTTTTTAACTGAAGCCATTATCTGCCTGCTATCATTGGTTTTGGGTCTATCCACAGGTTGCTACCATCACTCTGGATTTCTGCAAGCGCTCCTTACATAATCTCACTATGTTTTATTCCTATGCATGTCAGTTATTATACACAATGGAACTGAACATGTAGAGCAAAAGAGACGAGCCTTGCGTGGCAATAAAATTTAATGCAGATGTCGCTCCATGGTAGGCGCAAAGGCAGCCCCCCTCCACCCATTTTGTATTGTAATCGAGAGGAAGATATCTGTTCCGAGGGGGATTCAGAAGGAGAAGACCACTCCTATTTACCCCTGAGGTCTTCGCTCTAACTTGGCATGCTGATGTTGGTTATATCATGCATATGGTGCCTTGCATTGCTTACTTTATACATCAAATATGTCATCTGCTTAGTTTAGACATGCTTTGTGTGAATGCCATATGTTTAGTTTATTCATCGTTTATGTGAATTATCCAACGCCATCTTGTTTAGCCAGGCATCATATATGTGAATTTTGCAATGCCATCCTGCTTAGCCAGTCATCGTATATGTGAATTGTATCAGGCCATCCTTTTTTTCGTTACGTATTACATTTGTCAATAATGTTAGTACATTCAACTACTCTTCGTGTGCATCAGCCATTTGACATGGTGATGGAAAATTCTGGAGTGAAAAAAAGGTCTTCAGAGCAGACTATGCTATCTGACGAAGCGCATATCTCGCTGATTAAGGATAGCTCCTCAGAGGAGGATTCAGAGACAGATGACTAGTCCTATTTCCCCCCCGAGGTGTATGCTCTAATTTGGCAGGGTTATGTTGCTCATATCGTCTGTATGGTGTATTGCACTCCTATGTCATTTGATTAGTTTAGACATGCTTTGTGTGAATGCCACCTGTTTAGTGTCTAATTACCATATATGTGAATTATGCATTGCCATCTTGTTGCAAGAGATTATATATGTGAATTATCCAATGCTATCATGTTGTAAAGGCATTATATATGTGAATTATGCAATGCCATGATGTTGAGCCAATCATCAGGTATGTGAATTATATCATGCTATCATTTTTTTTTGTATTACATGTTCCATTTGTCGACAACGTTTGTATATTCAACTACTCTTCCTATGCATCAGCCATTTGTAGCGGTGATGGAAGTATCTAGAGTGAAAACAAGGTATTCAGAGCAGACAATGCTACCTCTTTGAAGCGGGCGTCTTCTTTGAATCTGAAGAGCTCCTCGAGAGGAGGATTCAGAGACTGATGACCAGTCTTATTTCCCCCCTGAGGTCTATGCTCAAACTTGGCAGGGTTATATTACCCATGTCATGCATGTTGTCTTGCATTGCTTAGTTTTTACATCATATATGAATTTCCATCTGCTTACTATATAAATCACATATTTGAATTATATCATGCCATCATGTTTACATACACATCATCTATCTGAATTATGGCATGGCAACCCATTTAATAAAGACACCATATAGTTATATCATCTAATCCTGTTTAGTTTTTACAGTCATCATATTTTGAATTATGTCATTCTATCCGAGAATTATATCATGCTATCATGTTTCCATAGGCGGCATGTATGTGACTTATGGCACGCCAACCTATTTAATAAACACATTATATAGTTATATCATGTCATCCTGTTTACATAGTCATCATATTTTGAACTATGTCTTTCCATCTTTTTTAGTTAGCCATCATAATGTGAAATTGTGTCATGATATCCTGTTTAGTTAGCCATCATGTATGTGAAATTGTGTCATGCTATCCTGTTTGGTTAGACAACATAAATGTGAATTATTTCATGCCCTCTTTTATTCCCCACTATCCATTGCACCTGTCTATCATACAATGTCTATACATTCAATTACTTTTCTTGTTTATCAGCCATTTGAATTGGAGAGGGTGATGGCAGTATCTAAGGGAGTAACAACACGGTCTTCAAAAAAGATAGTGCTCCAGTTGATGCAGATAGAACCACGGTTGTACTTGGCCAAGAACCAGCCCCACCACACATAACCCAGACTCTCGCAGATTGTACCCCTACCCAGTTGGCAGAGAACCAGCTACACCCCTTCTAACCCCAACCCAGGCAGATAGTAACCCAGTTCCAGTTGACACAACACCGTCTCCACCACAGAGCACCCAAACACGAGCAGTTAGTAAGGTAACTGCAGTACCCAAAGCACGAGGACCACCACTCCGAATTCCAACTCAACGCTTAAAGGAGAATAAGAATTGTTCTCAGGGCAGGTTCTGTAGCTATGGTTCATACTCCTTTGCTCTTGCATCACTGTATTTACTCAGACCAACTATTTTCAAATTTTAAGGATGGAATTGAAACTCCAATGGCGCAACAGGTATGTTTTAAAACTGTTTCTTTAACTAGTTTGCTGTTGTAACTTGCTCTATGTTGATTTCAGTTTCAATTGAATAAACAGTTATGTTCTCATGTCATGCACATTACAAGTGTTGTTATTGCTCTATAGTTTCCCACACTTATATTCTGTCTATTCTGCTTTGTCTTGAACAAATATTATTTGAACTGTGTCTCTATCTTAATTTGGCAACAAAAAATAGAATGATATAGACCATATAGTGACCATGGTACATAGATATATGTTTGTTTCATGCTGTTATCCTGTGCACTTTACTACTGAACTGATTTACCAAAATGAGTTTCATATACAACATTGTAAACCTGTGATGTGTCTGCTTGTTTCTCTTTTAGAATGCGGACAAAATATTGGAGAACAGTACCCCGTTATGCAATGGTGAAGGAAGTAAAGCAGATAAGGTTCAAGATAGTGAGACATCCCTGTTGGTCTCCAAGAAAGCTGATAAAAACTACCTTGACGACAGTGAGAGGACCCAAAAGTCCTGTCTTGATGTAGTGTTCGAAAGTTATCGCCACTACTCTGGCACAAGCTCTTGAACTCGCTGCACGAATCAGTTCGTCTTCTTGAGTCTCGACTTCAAGTTGAAAGACATCGACCCGGATGTCTTTGCGACAGAAGTCAAGGACCGAGGAAGTCCTACGAATTCAGATGCATACTTTCTGGCGCAACAACAAGCGCTGGAGGATTTAAGCGCCAAACAAGATAAAGTTAATAAGCTTGCTAAGCATCTTGCCAGCATTATGGGTACCCAGGATATTGGTTCTTGAGATCTTCTGAAGTGGTTTCAGTTCTGGACTTGTTTTGTCATGGCGTTTATTTGCATCGGTCGCCAACTTTGACAACCAAAGGTATATGATATGATGCTTTGTTCCCTATATTTGCACTGGTGGTGAACTTTGATGCCCAGTGGATGTAATATGTGTAATAGCCATGATAGCCTAGCGTAAGTTTCTTGCTTATTTATTTCCTTGTTGTCTTGTTTATTTGTTTGCTTGTAGTCAGTGCTGCTCTTTTTCCGTGGTTTGCTTAGTGGCCGCAATAACCTATTTTTTAAAACTAGGTCACAATAACCATGGGCTACATATTTACTGCAGTGACACTGGGCCTTCTACGGGCCATAGAAAAATGGGCCTTCTACGGGGCGTAGAAACAATGGGCCTTCTACGGGTCGTATCATCAATGGGCCTTCTACGGGCCGTATGATCGATTGCCCAAACATGGGCCAATAATATACCGCATTATGGCCGGAAACGGGCTAGAGTTGGAATCGTCCGTTCATGGGCCGACCATAACGAGCCGTTGTTAATCGGTCGTATTTGATGACGCTATGAAAACGGCCCAATGTATTAACGGGCCACAAACGGGCCGACTGTAACCACGGGCTGAATTTGGCCCACAAGCAGAAAATGACAGTACACTACTAGGAAAAGGGTTATAGATGGCATGGACACTAATGGCGCACTGTACATGTGGTGCGCCATTACTAAATACTAATGGCGCACCGTGTGTTGGTGCGCCATTAGTAATTTTTTTAATTTTTTCAAAACATCTAATGGGCACGGTGGGTGTGGTGCGCCATTACTAGTTGACATAGTAATGGCGCACCACACCCACCATGCGCCATTAGAAGTTTTGAAAAAAAAGTAAAAAAATAAAAAAAAATTAAATTTTTTTTGTTAGTAATGGCGCACTGTCCACAGGTGCGCCATTACTAGTTTTAACTAGTAATGGCGCACTGTCTACTGGTGCGCCATTACTAAGTTTTTTTCAAAAAAAAATTAAAAAAAATTTCCAAATTTTTTATATTTTTTTTCAAAACTAGTAATGGTGCACTGTGGGTGTGGTGCGCCATTACTAGTTTAACTACTAATGGCGCACCATCCCACGGTGCGCCATTACTAGTTTGCCCGGCTTCAACCGAATGCAGCCCCCCCCCCCGGACCGCCTTCTCAGTTAAAAAAAATAAAAAAATGATAGAAATGTCAAAAAAATAAAAGAAAATAAGTTTCCCATGTGATATGTGGTCTAGTTGTTGGGAAAATTTACAAATATAAATTTCGACTTTATTTGCAAAATCTGTCTCGAAATTTGTAAAATGGGCATAACTTTTGCATACGAACTCGGAATAAAAAGTTTTATATATGAAAAATCATCTACTCAAAAAGTTACATCCGAATTTAATGGGGGGATCCCCGTTAAACATTTTCAAAATCCCCAAAAACCTAACAGAAATTTTTTTTACGGGGCTTTCAAGATCTAGAGGCAAAAAAATTCAAAAAATTTTGGTTTTGAATTTTTTTTTGAAATTTCTTTTCAAAAAATGATACGTAATATGACCGGGAAGTTTGAAATATTTTTCAAAATTTCATCATAGTCATGAACATGAACAAAGTCCTAGACATCAACAAGGTATAATAGGATTGATATGCTAGATATATCAACAAGTGCCTGTGAAGTGAGCTGTTGCTGTGGTTGGATAGAACTCTAAAGTTAAGCGTGCTTGGCCTGGAGTAGCGTGAGGATGGGTGACCTTTTGGAAAGTTTGACCATGGAGTGTGATTTGACCTGAGATTAAGCATATTGACCCGAGATTAAGCCATAGTGACCTGAGATTAAGAAAAAAAATGATTTTTTTTTTGAAAATTTTGAAAAAAATTTTAAAAAAAATTTCTGAAAAGAAAATTTGAAAAAAAATGTTACTAATGGCACCGTGGGCCATACTAATGGCGCACCAGCGGTGCGCCATTAGAATACTAGATTCTAATGGCGCACCACAGGTGCGCCATTAGAAAAAAATTCTAATGGCGTGATGCTAGTGGCACACCAGTAGTGCGCCATTAGAAGGCAAAACTGGTGCGCCACTAGCATGCCTTTTCCTAGTAGTGGTAACGGGTCGTAAGTAACCGAATGCTGGAAATGAGCCCAATAATAAATGGGCCCTGAGAAGGCCGAAAGATAACATGGGCTGGAGACATCCCAACGGTATAATGGGCCGTTAATGGGTATAAAGTGATACACTGTTCATTACGGGCCAGTTTCACCTCGGGTCGTTAATGGGCCAAGAGTTACAAAGGGCCTCATATGGGCCGAAAGACTTCATGGGCTATACATGGGCCAGAAGTTAAAATGGGCTGGAATCATATTGGATGGCCCATATGACGCTACTGGGCCTAATTCGGATAGGTTGTAATGGCCCCTGGGTTAACGGGCTGAAAATGGGCTATATGCGAACAGGCCGTTAACAGGCTTTCCGTGGGCCGGCCCGCCCCCTTTTGACCAAGTCAAACGGGCCAGCCTTTTCATAGGAATGGGCCTCTGTTGGGCCCTTCCACGTGTCTATGTATCATAGGCGCCTTCGGTCCAATGAGTGGATGACATCTGTCCCAACGGTGAGCCAACACGTGTTTCCTCCAGCCAATGATGATTTTACACGTGGAAAATCCCCATTGGTCGGGGTTGTTAACGGGTTATCGTATCCAAAACCGGACCGATAGCGTAACGGCGAGCCGTTACGGTGGATGCCACGTGTCGGTCACCCTTGACGAAAGCACTTCTATGACGCGGGATTTATTGTCATGGAAGTGGACACTTTCGTGATGATATTTTTGGTAATGTCATGGAACACTTTTACGACAGCACATGTATGACTATCTTGATTCTGTCATAAAATTGTCATGGATGTACATGCATGACATAAAAGGTGACCTACTGTGATAAACACGTATCATCACGGAAGTGTATTTTTTTGTAGTGAAAGTAGAGTAAGTATTTCCCTCAGCTTTTGAGAACCAAGGTATCAATCCAGTAGGAGATAACGATCAAGTCACCGAATACCTGCACAAACAAACTAACTTGCACCCAATGCGATAAGGGGTTGTGAATCCCTTCACGGTTATTTGCAAAGTGAGATCTGATAGAGATGGATAAACGGTAAAGTAATATTTTTTGTATTTTTGGTATATGGAACGGAAAGTAAAATATTGCAAAATAAAGGAAATAGGAACGGCGATAGAAATTGGTAAGTTGACGGGAAACTAATATGATGTAAAATATACCCTGGGGCCATAGGTTTCACTAGAGGCTTCTCTCAAGATAGAAAATATTACAGTGGGTGAACAAATTACTGCCGAGCAATTGATAGAAAAGCGCAAAAGTTATGACGATATCTAAGGCAATGATCATGAATATAGGCATCACGTCCGTGTCAAGTAGACCGAAACGATTCTGCATCTACTATTATTACTCCACACATCGACCGCTATCCAGCATGCATCTAGAGTATTAAGTTCATAAAGAACGGAGTAATGCATTAGGCAAGATGACATGATGTAGAGGAATTAACACAAGCAATATGATGAAAACCCCATCTTTTTATCCTCGATGGCAACAATAGAATACGTGCCTTGCTTCCCCCGCTGTCACTGGGAAAGGACACCGCAAGATTGAACCCAAAGCTAAGCACTTCTCCCATTGCAAGAAAAACCAATATAGCTGGCCAAACCAAATCGATAGTTCGAAGAGACTTGCAAAGATATCAAATCATGCATATAAGAATTCAGAGAAGATTCAAATAATATTCATAGATAAACTTGATCATAAATCCGCAATTCATCGGATCTCGATAAACACACCGCAAAAGAGTATTACATTGAATAGATCTCCAAGAACATCAAGGAGAACTTTGTATTGAGAATCAAAGAGAGAGAAGAAGCCATCTAGCTACTAGCTATGGACCCGTAGGTCTGTGGTAAACTACTCACTCTTCATCGGAGAGGCACTGGTGTTGATGTAGAGGCCCTCCGTGATCGAATCCCACTCCGGCAGGACGCCAGGAAAGGCCCCAAGATGGGATCTCACGAGTACAGGAGGTTGCGGCGGTGGAAAAGTGGTTTTGTTGCTCCCCTGGATGTTTTTAGGGTATAACAGTATATATAGGAGGAAGATCTAGGTCAGGGGACTCTCGAGGGGCCCACAATGTTGGGGGCGCGCCCTCCACTCTTGTGGCCGCCTCGAAGTTCCTCTGACTTGCACTCGAAGTCTCCTGGGTGTCTTCTGGTCCAAGAAAAATCATGATGAAAGTTTTATTCCGTTTGTACTCCGTTTGGTATTCCTTTTCTGCGAAACTCTAAAACAAGGAAAAACAGAAACTGGGACTGGGCTCTAGGTTAATAGGTTATTCCCAAAAATCATATAAAATAACATATTAATGCATATCAAATATTAAAAAGATAATATGATAGCATGGAACAATAAAAAATTATAAATACGTTGGAGACGTATCAATGCTCACTATATTGGTATCCTCGTAACCGGTTTTGTTTTTCTTTCTCGTTATCATGTTCTGGCATCCCCGTGAAGTAGTCACCTATGTCTGGTCAGACGATGATTGATGCCGTCACACCGAGAGGGCCCTAAGAATATCTCTCCATCATCGGAGGAGCAAATCCCACTCTCGAGCTATCTAGTCCCTTGTCAAACTTCCCGATGAGCTTGTAAGTTGTTATTATGATCACCGTGTTACAGGTGACGCCTTAGCAACTCCAAAGACTATCGTACAGTAAGAAATGACTATGAATACTCTCATGGTCTAAGGAGCAAAATCACACGTTAACACTTCCTGTTATTACAATTGATTACAAACGATATAAACTCAATTCATAATAGACAAGTTTGGGTCAATTCAATATGATTGTTCTTCCAACGTCACACTCTCAATGTTGTTTTAGGACTATTGTCGGTGTCAAAACCGGCGGATCTCGGGTAGGGGGTCCCAAACTATGCGTCTAAGGTCGATGGTAACAGGAGACAGGGGACACGATGTTTACCCAGGTTTGTGCCCTCTCTATGGAGGTAATACCCTACTTCCTGCATGATTGATCTTGATGAATATGAGTATTACAAGAGTTGATCTATCACGAGATCGTAATGGCTAAACCCTAGAAGTCTAGCCTGTATGACTATGGTAGTGAGTCTCTCCTTCCGGACTAAGTCTTCCGGTTTATATAGACACTGGGAGGATCTAGGGTTACACAAGGTCGGTTACAAAGGAAAAGAATCTACATATTTGGTTGCCAAGCTTGCCTTCCACGCCAAGGAGAGACCTATCCGGACACGGGTGCAGTCTTCGATCTTCGTATCTTCACAACCCATCATTCCGGCCCATGGCTAACAGACCGGACGCCCGAGGACCCCTTAGTCCAGGACTCCCTCAGTAGCCCCTGAACCTGGCTTCAATGACGAGGAGTCCAGCGCGCAGATTTGTCTTCTGCATTGCGGGTTCTCTTGTTTTCGAACTCCGAGATAGTCTTCGGATGTGATGATTGTATTCGGACTTGTAACACACACCACGCATAACCGCAGAGAGAATATAATATTCCGCGGGTCCAACCCGCTGACAACTTTTTACCACGTGACATCACGCCCGCCCGGTCATAATTTCGGACCGTTTTGTTCTGCCGTTCCTCGTTCCAAAACGTGTTGTCATTGACACGTCTTATCCAAGCAGAGATCATGTCCCTTTATTAAGGGATTCTTTTATCGACACGGACGTGGGTAATCCAACCGTCCGTAAGGTACAACTCCTTGGGAATAGGCAAATTTTAAGGCCCGGGAGGAGGCGTTCGATATTCTTGGCTATTACAAAGGGGCATAGACCCGCCTTTCCTCTCCACGGTTGCTTCTTCCTCGACTCTTACTACCTCGAGTTCCAACACCCAGGTTTCACCCTCCGTAAGCCTCAGTCATGTCCGGGTCTAGCCGTCAAGGTCGGTGGGTGGCTTCTTCTGTTACAGAGGAGGAGATCACAAAGCTTCGGGTGGCAAGATACCTGACTGTAGAAATCCTCCATCGGCTTCCCGCGGAGGGGCAGGTTATCCCTACCCCTAGATTCGGCGAGAGGGTCGTGTTCGTTTCTCACTTCCTCCAAGGATTACGGTTTGCCCTCAATCCCTTTGTTCGGGGGCTCATGTTCTATTACGGATGAGATTTTCACGACCTCGCCCCGAACTCTATTCTTCTCATCTCGGCATTTATCGTTACGTGCAAAGCCTTCCTCCGAACTCCTCCACACTTCGGCTTGTGGCTCAAGACCCTCAATGTGAAGCCGCAAGCGATAGAGGGGGAGAAGGCGGAGTGCGGTGGCGCCTTAGTGAGCAAGCTTGCCAGCGCTGTCTGGATAAAAGGATCTTTCAAACAATCTCCCGACTTATGGCAGTAGGAGTGGTTCTATATCACCGAGCCCCGCGGTTCCAAGTGGGCAGCTGCTCCTGCGTTTCGATCCAGCCCCCCAATTCAGCTTGCATCGTGGATTAATAAGGGGTTGGACTGGGGATCAGTTGATGAGGTGCGGACTCTGCAAAGTCGCATCCGAAGCCTCATTGAAAAGGACATCATTATTGTCAACGTTATTCAGGTAATGCTAGTCCGCCGGACCCTGCCGTGCCAGCGACGGCCTCTCCGCCTGTGGGAGTTTAACCCAGAAGGGTCGCGGACTCTTCAACACTTCTTCGGCACTACGCACTAAGGAATGTGGAAATTATTCTTCGGGAGGCGAAAACAGTGGCCGAACACCATCGAAGATACTGGCCTAGACTGTAACCATCCGTACACCCCGGTAAGTACTCATCCGCTGAACACCTCATAGTTAGATATTCTGTGGTAAGATGCTAAGAAAACAATCTTCTTCCATGGCTGGATAAAGAAAGCGGAACGGGTTAGGTGTCCGACCCCTCTTCCCGAAGACTCAGCGGATTCCTTTTTAACAAGGATGCTGGCACCGACACCGCATCAGGCGCCGACAGGGGAGGGCAAGGTGGAGAGTGCGAAGACTCAGGATGACCTTCGTTCCGGAGGTAAATCAGATACTGAGTCTGGAGAAATCGACATTTCCTCGCCCGAAGACGAAGGCGAAAGCGAAGCCAGTATCCCTTCTCCATTCAGGAGGAAAAGGGCCGCCTCCAAAAGTTGGGAGGGGCGGTCTCCTAAGAGAGGCAAGATGCCACCGTCGAGCAGCTCGGGATGGGAAGGCGACGTCGGTGAATGGCTCCATCATGAGGACAAGACCTCAACCAAACCGTAAGTGAATCCGGGATACTTTGATAGCGTCCCGCTTCTTTATTGTTACCGAAGAGATACGTAACGTGCCTGCGTATTTTTTGCAGCCCAGCACAAAGTTTTTCTGGGCAATCCTCTTCTTCGGGAGATCTGCTCCCCGAGATGATGGAAAGCGAGACGCCTGCCTCGACCTCCTCGCCCAATAAGGCGGACGACTCCGAAGTGTCATCTCGGAGGGTTGTTTTTTATCAACAAGCTGTGCAGGGGATGAAAGAGGCGGTACCCAAAGGCGGACCTCCGATCGTCCGAGATTCGGGGGCCAATAATGAAGGCCCCGGACTGTCCGGCTTTCAGCCAACGATGATTCCGGAGACGGGTGAACAGGTTCCTTCAAAGGATGGATGTGCTCCCAGAGCGACTTCCGGAGATCCGGCGACGCCGGATATATTGCGGGATAAGCTGCAAAACGAATCCGTCTCGGAGGAACAACGTACCTTGATGGGTACGGTGGCTGAAAAGATTCTGTCCATGAAAAGCGGGTTGAATGAAGCCTTCATGAGCCTGCTAAAAGGCTTCGAGGTTTGTGATGTAGTTTTCTAAACTATATTTTATTTGCAAAGATGCACATGTGTATTGGCAGTAGCCCCTGAGACTCGGGTTGGCTTCCCATGCACTACAAAAAAAAAGACACATCCGTGACATTTTGGGCCGAACGAATTTTTTTTCTGTCATACATATGACACTTCTATGACGATAATTGTGACAAAACCCGGTATCATCATAGATGTGGTGGGCTCCTACTTCTATGACAAAAAATCATGACAGAAAATGGGCTTTTCGTCTGGGCGGGCGGAGGCCTTGGCATGACATTCTTTGGGCTGTCCATGACCGAAACCCATGGTAGAAGCGAGGGAGGAAAATTTCGGTAGCTGCCGATTCTACGGTGGAAGGTCGGGGCCGAGCGATGCGCGTTTTCTCAGACGTGCGCTGTGTGTGCGGCGTTGGCTCTAATCGAACCCGAAGCGAGGCGTTGGGCTCTAATCGAACCCGGCGATTAGGATCGTAGGGCTACAGCGTTCTGAACCCGAGCGATCGATCGATGGGCTGTTGGCCCGAACCCGATGGAGCGATTCGCCTTCACTGCCGCTAATCAAGCCGATCGATTGGATGAACAATGAGCGTTGCGGGGGTTTGGATGAACAGTGGCCGGTGGTGTTGCCTCTGGATGAACAGACCCCGTGGTGTGGAGGGCTGGATGAACAGAGACGATGGAGGGGTGGCCGTGGAGGGTGGTTGAACAGACCCCGTGGTGTGGAAGGCTGGATGAGCAGAGAAGCGGTGGAGGGTTGCCCGTGGAGGGGTGGTTGAACAGTAGCCGGTGGAGTAGCGTGCGGTGGAGGCTGGATGAACAGGAGCCCGTGGAGGCTGGAGGAGGTCGACGGTAGCCCATGGAGGCTTGAGGAGGTCGACGGTGGAGATGAATAGTGTCCTGTGGAGTCCCGTTTTGCGGTACACCACACCCCTCCCGATGAACAGGACCCCTGTTTCAACCGTAGGAGGTCCGTTTCGTCCGTTTTGTGGTACGCCACACCCCTCTCGATCAACAGGACCCTCGTTTCGACCGTACGAGGTCTGTTTCCCCCGTTTTGCGGTACGCCACACCCCTCCAGATCAACAGGACCCCCGTTTCGACCGTAGGAGGTCTGTTTCCTCCGTTTTGCGGTACGTGATACGTCCATTTTGCATCATGCTTTTATATCAATATTTATTGCATTATGGGCTGTTATTTCAGATTATATTACAATACTTATGGCTATTCTCTCTTATTTTACAAGGTTTACATGAAGAGGGAGAATGCCTTTAAGAATGCAGGAATTTGGAAAAGGAGCAAATATTGGAGACCTATTCTGTGCAACTCCAAAAGTCATGAAACTCCATGGAATATCTTAAAATAAATAAAGAAAAATCGTCGCCAAAGTTGAAGGCAAGGGGGCCCACACCCTGCTCACGAGGGTGGGGGGCACCCCCTGGGGCACAACCCCCTACCTCGTGGGCCCCCTGGTGGCTCTCCGACGCCCATCTTCTCCTATATGAAGTCTTTCGATGAAAAAAAACATTAAGCAACCTTTCGGTACGAGACTCCGCCGCCATGAGGCGGAACCTTGGCGGAACTAATCTAGGGCTCCGGCAGAGCTGTTCTGCCGGGGACACTTCCCTCCGGGAGGGGGAAATCATCGCTATCATCATCACCAACGCTCCTCTCATCGGGAGAGGGCAATCTCCATCAACATCTTTACTAGCACCATCTCATCTCCAAACCCTAGTTCATCTCTTGTATCCATTTCTTGTCTCCAAGTCTGGGATTGGTGCTAGTAGGTTGCTAGTAGTGTTGATTACTCCTTGTAGTTGATGCTAGTTGGTTTATTTGGTGGAAGATCATATGTTCAGATCCTTTATGTATATTATTACCCTTCTGATTATGAACATGAATATGCTTTGTGAGTTGTTACGTTTGTTCCTGAGGACAAGGGAGAAGTCTTGCTATTAGTAGTGAAGTGAATTTGGTATTCGTTCGATATTTTGATGAGATGTATGTTGTCTAGCCTCTAGTGGTGTTATGTGAACGTCGACTACATAACACTTCACCATTATTTGGGCCTAGAGGAAGGCATTGGGAAGTAATAAGTAGATGATGGGTTGCTAGAGTGATGTGCTTAAACCCTAGTTTATGCGTTGCTTCATAAGGGCTGATTTGGATCCATATGTTTCATGCTATGGTTAGGTTTACCTTAATACTTTTGTTGTAGTTGCGGATGCTTGCAATAGAGGTTAATCATAAGTGGGATGCTTGTTCAAATAAGAACAGCACCCAAGCACCGGTCCACCCACATATCAAATTATCAAAGTACGACGCGAATCATATGAACGTGATGAAAACTAGCTTGATTATATTCCCATGTGTCCTCGGGAGCGCTTTTCCTATTATAAGAGTTTGTCCAGGCTTGTCCTTTGCTACAAAAAGGATTGGGCCACCTTGCTGCACTTTATTTACTCTTGTTACTGGTTGCTCGTTACAATTTATCTTATCACAAAACTATGTGTTACCACTTATTTCAGTACCTTTAGAGAATACCTTGCTGAAAACCGCTTATCATTTCCTTCTGCTCCTCGTTGGGTTCGACACTCTTACTTATCAAAAGGACTACGATAGATCCCCTATACTTGTGGGTAACCAAGACTCTTTTCTGGCGCTGTTGCCGGGGACTGTAGCGCCTTTGGTAGGTGGAATTTGGTAAGGAAAAAATTATATAGTGTGCTGAGATTTACTGTCACTTGTTACAATGGAAAGTAATTCTCCGAGGGGCTTGTTTGGGGTATCTTCACCCCGTCCAGTATTGCAAAGAGTTGCTCCTCAACCTACTGAACCTATTGAAAATGAAACTCCTTTTGAAATTCCTTCGGGTATGATGGAAAAACTGCTAGCTAACACTTTTACAGGAGATGGAACAAAGCATACTTGATGAACATCTACTCTATGTGGATGAAGTTTGTGGACTATTTAAGCTTGCGGTATACCCGATGATGTTGTTAAGAAGAAGGTCTTCCCTTTATCTTTGAAGGGAGACGCATTGACATGGTATAGGCTATGTGATGATACGAGATCATGGAACTATAAAAGATTGAAGTTGGAATTTCATCAAAAGTATTACCCTATGCATCTTGTTCATCGTGATCGCAATTATATATATAATTTTTGGCCTCGCGAAGGAGAAAGCATCGCTGAAGCTTGGGGGAGGCTTAAATCAATGTTATGTTCATGTCCCAATCATGAGCTCTCAAGAGTGACAATTCTTCAGAATTTTTATGCTCGACTTTCTGATAACAATCGCACCATGCTCTATACTTCTTGTCTTTGGCTCTTTTATGATGAAGACTATTGAATTTAAATGGAATTTATTGGATAGAATTAAACGCAACTCTGAAGATTGGGACCTCGATGAAGGTAAGGAGTCAGGTATGACACCTAAGTTTGATTGTGTTAAATCTTTTATGGATACCGATATTTTCCTTAAGTTTAGCACTAAATATGGACTTGACTCTGAGATAGTAGCTTCTTTCTGTGAATCTTTTGCTACTTATGTTGATGTCCCCAAGGAGAAGTGGTTTAAATATCATCCTCCCATAGAAGTAAAAGTAGCTGCACCTATTAAAGTTGAAGAAAAGACTGTCACTTATAATGATCCTATTGTTCCTACCTATTATGTTGAGAAACCACCTTTCCCTGTTAGAGTAAAGGATCATGCTAAAAATTCAACTGTTGTCCGTAAAAGCAATAGTAGAACTTATACACCTCCTAAGAAAGTTAAGGTAGAACCTAATATTGCTATTGTTAAAGATCTCTTGTCTGATAATATTGATGGGCATGTTATTCAATTCTACGGTGAAACTGCTAGAATTGCTAAACCGTGTGCTAAAGATAAACATAGACCTGTGGTAGGCGTGCCTGTTATTTCTGTTAAAATAGGAGGTCATTGTTATCATGGCTTATGTGATATGGGTGCTAGTGCTAGTGTTATACCTTATGACTTATATAAAGAAATTAAGCATGAAATTGCACCTGCTGAGTTATAAGATATCGATTTTACGATTTAACTTGCCTATAGAGATACTATATCTGCAATGGGAATTGTTAGAGATGTTGAAGTCTTGTGTGGGAAAACTAAATACCCCGCTGATTTTCTTGTTCTTAGTTCTCCACAAGATAGCTTTTGTCCCATTATATTTGGTAGACCCTTCTTGAATACTGTTAATGCTAAGATAGATTGCGAAAAGAATGTTGTTACTATTGGTCTGGATGATATGATTCATGAGTTTAATTTCTCTAAATTTAGTAAACAACATCGTGAGGAAGAATTTCCTAGTAAGGATGAAATTATTGGTCTTGCTTCTATTGCCGTACCTCCTAGTGATCCTTTAGAACACTATTTGCTAGACCATGAAAATGATATGTTCATGAATGAAAGAAGGGAAATAGATGAAGTATTCTTTAAACAGGAACCTATTTGCAACACAATTTGCCTGTTGAAATCCTAGGATCCTCCTCCACCCAAGGGTGATCCCGTGTTTGAGCTTAAACCGTTGCACGATAATCTTAAATATGCTTATCTTGATGAAAAGAAAATATATCCTGTTATTATTAGTGCAAACCTTTCGAGCATGAAGAAGAAAGATTATTGAAAACTACAAGAAGCACCGTGCCGCTATTGGATATACTCTTGATGATCTTAAGGGCATTAGTCCCACTCTATGTCAACATAAAATAAATCACGGAAGCGGATGCCAAACCAGTTCGTGATCCTCAACGACGTTTGAATCCTAAAATGAAAGAAGTGGTAAGAAAAAAATACTCAAGCTTCGGAGGCAGGTATAATTTATCCCGTTGCTGATAGTCAGTGGGTAAGTCATGTCCATTGTGTCCCTAAGAAGGGAGGTATTACTATTGTCCCTAATGATAAAGATGAATTGATCCCTCAAAGAATTACCACAGGTTATAGGATGGTAATTGATTTCCGCGAATTAAATAAAGCTACTAAGAAAGATCATTACCCCTTACCTTTTATTGATCAAATGCTAGAAAGATTATGCAAACATACACATTATTGCTTTCTAGATGGTTATTCTGGTTTCTCTCAAATACCTGTGTCGGCTAAAGATCAATCAAATACTACTTTTACTTGCCCTTTTGGTACTTTTGCTTATATACGTATGCCTTTTGGTTTATGTAATGCACCTGCTACCTTTCAAATATGCATGATGGCTATATTCTCTGATTTTTGTGAAAAAAATTGTGAGGTCTTCATGGACGATTTTTCCGTCTATGGTTCCTCTTTTGATGATTGCTTGAGCAATATTGATCAAGTTTTGCAGAGATGTGAAGAAACTAATCTTGTCATGAATTGGGAAAAGTGCCACTTTATGGTTAATGAAGGTATTGTCTTGGGGCACAAAGTTTCTGAAAGAGGTATTGAAGTTGATAAAGCCAAGGTTTATGCTATTGAAAAGATGCCATGTCCCAAGGACATTAAAGGTATAAGAAGTTTCCTTGGTCACGCCAGATTTTATAGGAGGTTCATTAAGGACTTCTCAAAAATTTCTCGGCCTCTGACTAATTTATTACAAAAGGATGTACCATTTGTCTTTGATGATGATTGTGTAGAAGCATTTGAAATACTTAAGAAAGCATTAGTCTCTGCACCTATTGTTCAGCCACCTGATTGGAATTTACCCTTTGAAATTATGTGTGATGCTAGTGATTACGCTGTGGTGCTGTTCTAGGGCAAAGAGTTGATAAGAAATTAAATGTTATCCATTATGCTAGTAAGACTCTAGACAATGCTCAAAGAAATTATGCTACTACCGAAAAGGAACTTTTAGTAGTTGTATTTGCTTGTGATAAATTCAGACCCTATATTGTTGATTCTAAAGTAACTATTCACACTGATCACACTGCTATTAAATATCTTATGGAAAAGAAAGATGCTAAACCTAGACTTATTAGATGGGTTCTCTTGTTGCAAGAATTTGATTTGCATATTTTTGATAGAAAAGGAGATGAGAACCCCGTTGCAGATAACTTATCTAGGTTAGAGAATGTTCTTGATGACCCACTACCTATTGATGATAGCTTTCCTGATGAACAATTAAATGTCATAAGCACTTCTCGTAGCACTCCATGGTATGCTGATTATGCTAATTATATTGTTGCTAAATTTATACCACCTAGCTTCACATACCAACAAAAGAAAAAGTTTTTCTATGATTTGCGACATTAATTTTGGGATGACCCACATCTTTATAAAGAAGGGGTAGATGGTGTTATTAGACATTGTGTGCCTGAGCATAAACAGGAACAAATCCTACGCAAGTGTCACTCCGAAGCTTATGGAGGACACCACGCTGGAGATAGAACTGCACATAAGGTATTGCAATCCGGTTTTTATTGGCCCACTCTCTTCAAAGATGCCCGTAAGTTTGTTTTGTCTTGCGATGAATGTCAAAGAATTGGTAATATTAGTAGATGTCAAGAAATGCCTATGAGTTATTCACTTGTTATTGAACCATTTGATGTTTGGGGCTTTGATTATATGGGACCTTTTCCTGCCTCTAATGGATATACACATATTTTAGTTGCTGTTGATTACGTTACTAAGTTGGTAGAAGCTATTCCAACTAGTAGTGCTGATCATAACACTTCTTTTAAAATGCTTAAGGAAGTTATTTTTCTGAGGTTTGGAGTCCCTAGATATTTAATGACTGATGGTGGTTCACATTTTATTCATGGTTTTTTCCGTAAAATGCTTTCTAAATATGATGTTAATCATAGAATTGCATCTCCTTATCACCCGCAGTCTAGTGGTCAAGTGGAATTGAGAAACAGAGAGCTCAAATTAATTTTGCAAAAGACTGTTAATAGGTCTAGAAAGAATTGGTCCAAGAAACTTGATGATGCATTATGGGCCTATAGAACTGCATATAAAAATCCTATGGGTATGCCTCCGTATAAAATGGTTTATGGAAAAGCATGTCTCTTACCTCTCGTACTAGAACATAAGGCATACTTTGGGTTATTAAAGAGCTCAACTATGATTTCAAACTTGCGGTGAGAAGAGGTTATTTGATATTAGCTCACTTGATGAATGGAGAACCCAAGCTTATGAAAATGCTAAGTTTTTAAATAAAAAGTTAAAAGATGGCATGACAAAAGGATACAAAAGCGTGAGTTTAATGTAGGTGATTATGTATTGCTATACAACTCTCGTTTAAGATTTTTTGCAGGAAAACTTCTCTCTAAATGGGAAGGTCCCTACGTCATCGAGGAGGTCTATCGTTCCGGTGCCATAAAAATCAACAACTTTGAAGGTACAAATCCGAAGGTGGTAAACGGTCAAAGGATCAAACATTATATCTCAGGTAATCCCATAAATGTTGAAACCAATATTATTGAAACCGTAACCCCGGAGGAATACATAAGGGACACTTTCCAGACCGTCCAGACTCCGAAAAGGAATAGGTATGTGGTACGGTAAGTAAACCGACTCCAAAACAATTTTTAAGGCTATACTTCTCTGTTTTGGAATATTTAGAAAATTAGAAAAATAAGTAGCAGTCCGGGAAGGACACGAGGGCCCCACGAGGATGGTGGGCGCGCCCCCTACCTCGTGAGCACCTCGTGTGCCCTCTGGACTCCGTTTTCTTGCACGATACGTATTTTGGTCAGTAAAAATTCATTATATATTCTCCCGAAGGTTTTGACTCCCGTATCACGCAAATATCCTCTGTTCTTGTTTTTAGCTGTCCTACTGCAGATTAGATCAACATGTCGTCCCCCGATTCGGAAGGAGAGAGCTATGTGGATGATTACCTAGCAAATCCTAAGGTCTATGGAGGGTGGAGCACGATGGTTGGACCACGGAGGAAGAAGAGGACTATTAACCCAAGGGGAAGGAAGATACGAGCTCAGATGAAGATGAAACCCCATTACCTCAACCTTGGGACATGCATGTGGAGTTCAAAAAGTCAAGTCTCCGTGATAGGGTAAAGAAACCAAAGTTCAAGTTTATCCCTTTTCGTCTCTTGCAGGAAAATAAGCAGGACCTATGCAAAAAGATATTAACCCTGGAGTGGGAGATTGATGATCTATGGGATTAAAATGCCGTCCTCAAGCGCAAATTAACTTAGAAGTCTATGCCATCAACTAAGTCAAAGACACCTTTACCTTCTTCACCAGCAAAGGAGACATAATCACATGGGTATGGGCACTCCCCTTGGCAACTGCCAAGCTTGGGGGAGGTGCCCCGGTATCGTATCACCATCACAACTCCTATCTTTACCATTTTTCTTAGTTCGATCCTTTCAGTAGTATCTTGATCTAGTAGAATAAAGTCATGGCATGATCTAGTTTTGAGTTTTGCTTTATGATCCCTCTTTGTAATCGAGTCCGTGAGCTATATATATAATAAAGTTTAGTGTTGAGTCAAGGGCTTGATTGTTTTGCCATGATCTTGGGTGGATAAAAGAAAAAGAATAAAAAGAAACAAAGAGTTCATATTGATCTTATTGAGAGTAATGACTTCACATAGAAAGAGTATGATGATCAAAAGTTGTTCGGAGTTGGCAAATATAGCTTTGGTCATCGTTGCAATTAATAGGAAGTAATAAGGAAAGAGAGGTTTCACATATAGATATATTATCATTGACATCTTTTATGATTGGGAGCACTCATTAAAATACAACATGCTAAAGAGTTGATGTTGGACAAGGAAGACAATGTGATGAGTTATGTTTTCTTATATCTGAGATAAAGTATGTTGTCATGGATCCTCTAACATGTTGAGCTTGCCTTTCCCCCTCATGCTAGCCAAATTCTCAACACCAAGTAGAGATACTACTTGTGCTTTCAAATACGCTTAAACCAGTTTAGCCATGAGAGTCCACCATATCTACCTATGGATTGAGTAAGATCCTTCAAGTAAGTTCTCATCGGTGCAAAGCAATAAAAATTGCTCTAAATATGTATCATTGATTGGTGTGGGAGAAATAAGCTTTATACGATCATGTGATATGGAAGAAATAAAAGCGACGGACTGCATAATAAAGGTTCATATCACAAGGGGCAATATAAAGTGACGTTCTTTCGCATTGAGATTTTGTGCATCCAACCATAAAAGCACATGGCAACCTCTGCTTCCCTCTGCGAAGGGCCTATCTTTTATTATTATCCTCTACCTTATGCAAGAGTCACGGTGATCTTCACCTTTCCTTTTTCATTTTATCCTTTGGCAAGCCCAGCATGTCGGAAAGAACATGATATATATATATATATATATATATATATATATATATATATTTATATATATATCTAATTGGATGTAGGGGAGCATGTATTATTATTGTTGACATTACCCTTGAGGTAAAAGGTTGTGGGGCAAAACTATAAGCCCCTATCTTTCTCTGTGTCCGATTAAAACTCCGTAACCACAAGTATTGCGTGAATGTTAGCAATTATGAAGGACTAAGTGATAGTTGAGTATGTGGACTTGCTTTTAAGCTCTGACATAGACTCTTTCTGATGTTATGATAAATTGCAATTGCTTCAATGACTGAGGTTATAATTTGTTGGTGCCCAATAAGGTTTCTGATTCATACTTTTGCATTGTGAAAAGATCATCACTTGAACATGAGTAATCATATGACAAAATCTATATATGTTGTTGTTATGAGAACAATCATGATGTCTTCATGTCCGTATTTTATTTTTATCGACGCCTCTACCTCTAAACATCAGGACATATTTATTGTTATCGGCTTTTCGCTTGAGGACAAGCGAGGTCTAAGCTTGGGGGAGTTGATACGTCCATTTTGCATCATGCTTTTATATTGATATTTATCGCATTATGGGCTGTTATTTCACATTATGTTACAATACTTATGGCTACTCTCTTATTTTACAAGGTTTACATGAAGAGGAGAATGCCGGCATTTGGAATTACAGAATTTGGAAAAGGAGCAAATATTGGAGACCTAATCATGCAACTCCAAAAGTCCTGAAACTCCACGGAATATCTTAAAATAAATAAAGAAAAATCGTCGCCAAAGATGAAGGCCGGGGCCCACACACCCTGCTCACGAGTGGGGCGCCCCCACAGGGCACGCCCCCTACCTCGTGCCCCCCCTGGTGGCTCTCCGATGCCCATCTTCTCCTATATGAAGTCTTTCGATGAGAAAAAAACATTAAGCAACCTTTCGGGACGAGACTCCGCCGCCACGAGGTGGAACCTTGGCGGAACTAATCTAGGGCTCCGACAGAGCTGTTCTGCCGGGGACACTTCCCTCCGGGAGGGGCAAATCATCACCATCATCATCACCAACGCTCCTCTCATCAGGAGAGGGCAATCTCCATCAACATCTTCACCAGCACCATCTCATCTCCAAACCCTAGTCCACCTCTTGTATCCAATTCTTGTCACCAAGTCCGGGATTGGTGCTAGTAGGTTGCTAGTAGTGTTGATTACTCCTTGTAGTTGATGCTAGTTGGTTTATTTGGTGGAAGATCATATGTTCAGATCATTTATGCATATTATTACCCTTCTGATTATGAACATGAATATGCTTTGTGAGTAGTTATGTTAGTTCCTGAGGACAAGGGAAAAGTCTTGCTATTAGTAGTCATGTGAATTTGGTATTCGTTTGATATTTCGATGAGATTTATGTTGTCTAGCCTCTAGTGGTGTTATGTGAACGTCGACTACATAACACTTCACTATTATTTGGGCCTAGAGGAAGGCATTGGGAAGTAATAAGTAGATGATGGGTTGCTAGAGTGACAGAAGCTTAAACCCTAGTTTATGCGTTGCTTCGTAAGGTCTGATTTGGATCCATATGTTTCATGGTATGGTTAGGTTTACCTTAATACTTTTGTTGTAGTTGCGGATGCTTGCAATAGAGGTTAATCATAAGTGGGATGCTTGTTCAAGTAAGAATAACACCCAAGCAGCGGTCCACCCACATATGAAATTATCAAAGTACCGAACGCGAATCATATGAACGTGATGGAAACTAGCTTGACGATATTCCCATGTGTCCTCGGGAGCGCTTTTCCTATTATAAGAGTTTGTCCAGGCATGTCCTTTGCTACAAAAAGGATTGGGCCACCTTGCTGCACTTTATTTACTCTTGTTACTTGTTGCTCGTTACAATTTATCTTATCACAAAACTATCTGTTACCACTTATTTCAGTACTTGTAGAGAATACCTTGCTGAAAACCGCTTATCATTTCTTCTGCTCCTCGTTGGGTTCGACACTCTTACTTATCGAAAGGACTACGATAGATCCCCTATACTTGTGGGTCATCAGTACGCCACACCCCTCCGATCAACAGGACCCCGTTCCGAACGTAGGAGGTCCGTTTCCTCCGTTGTGTGGTACGCCAGGCCTCGTTTCCATCGCCTGTTCCGTCCAAGCCCTCCCGATGAACACGACCGCGCATTCCGTTCCGACCCAGCCGGTTGGCTCCCCATGAACACGACGAGGACGCTGTTTCTCTGTTCCGACCCAACCATGTATGTATGCGCGAGTAGGTGTTCGAGACCCTGCCCGTATGTACGTACGTGGCCGTATTTTCTTTCTTGCACCCTCGCCGCTGTACGTACGTGTACATGCCACGTGCGCGCCTCTACATCGACACGTGCACGCCTCTACTACGACACGTGCGCGCCTCTACATCGACCAGTATGTACGTACACGTCGACCGGAAAGACAACGCTACGTACGCTTCGACCAGGTGGGTCCCGACTGTCAGGCACTTCCTTGCCTGCGAAGATGTAGCTGGTGGGTCCCAGTAGTCAGGGGGGCAAATCATTTTTTTTGCCCGGACGCACTTCCTTGCGTGCGAAGATGTAGCTGGTGGGTCCCAGCAGTCAGGGGGTGTCACACCCTGCATTTTGTAACATTTCATTTGCATTAATAAAGCATAAAAATTTGGACCAACAAAAACTTTTGCATTATTTGGCTTTTATTTTAGAGCTGGTTTTCTCTTTGTGATTTTCAAGTGCTCTTCAAAGTCAACTACTCCACCTTCTATACTTCATCCCCTTGCCCCAAGCTTCTGCCCAATGAACATTCCATGTGTATGGAGCAGTATAGTATTTTCTTACAAAAATAATTTGGCCACAAAGTATTTTCTAAAATTAGTTTTCCAAAAACCCCTAAATTGAGGTTTGCACTACAAGTACTTGATTTGGGGTATGAAAAATATTTCAAAGAGTATATTTGAATCCTATTAGATGTAGGACTCCGATAAACCACAAAAATATAATTTTAAAAGTTATTTTCCTATTTTATTTAAAAGCTTTTTCTTAAGGCCAGAAATGGTCTTTAATAGGGAAAAATTATTTTACTGTTTTACAAATATTTGACAAAAATCAGGGAAACTCAGTGGGCATGTATTTCTCATATATAAGAGTTTCAACACATGGTCATGTTCAAAATATTGGGCAAAACCTCTCAAAACCATTTCTGCACATTTCAAGGATTTGAAATATTTCTACAGGAAATATTTTCATAAAAATCCAAGGAAAATCCAGCAAGTCACAAATGCATATTGTGATCACCTTGCAAAGCCTCATGTCAATCAAGGTCATTTTGGTTCACCAAAATGCCCCAAAACCCTCTCTGACCAGAATCAAATTTGAACAACTTTGTACTACCAACTTTCTCCCCTTGACCCCAACTTTGGTAAGAATGTTCACATGACCAAATGAGGCCACTACACCAAATGGTGCATCAAGGAGAAGCTATTTGCTCAACTAGATCTACACAAGTTCATTTCTGATAATTTCTAGGGTTTACAAAAGTTGCATTAGCAACTTTACCCAAATGGACTAAAACTTGGTGGAACCTATTATTATCTCATGCCATTTGACCCTGTCAAGCCTTATGACAAGAGGAGTTCATCTTCTTGCCCAAACCAGCAACAAACACCTTCTGCCATTTTACTAAAACCCCTGTTTTGACCACTTCCACTCTTCTCCATGAGCTCCACTTTTTACCACAACCCCTCCTAGTCCTCTTTCACCTCAAGTAACAATGTCAAATCCAAAGCTCAATTATTGGATGGGTAAAACCCCACTTTCTCTCTTTGGACAACCCATTTCCCTCTCTCTCTCAACCCCACTCCTCTCCTACTGGCCATCCATGGCATCCCATGATCCTCCCCTCATTCTTTACTCCTCCCTAGAGCTACCAGACATGCTTGGCCGTGCCCACCTTGCCAAAGAAATGGCATGCCGGCCATTTGCACGCTCTGGAGGCCTTCTGATCTTGGCCTCAAGACTGTAGCCGCCCCCTTCCAACCGCCTCCGGCCACCTCGGGCCTCCCTAGCGCGCCCGACGATGCGCCTCAGCGTCCGCAGCACGCTAAGCCCTGGTCCCCCTCTTCCTTCTCCCCCCTACGGCCTCCCTCACATGTGCTCCATGGCCGCCCGAGAGCTCCAATGAGCACGCTCACACGCGCGGCGCCTCTGGCCCCTCCTGCTCCCTCTCTTCCTTCCCCTGGTCATGGACCACCTCCACAAACACCCCAGACACGGCGCCAGCTCCTCCCGAGCCCTGTGGCGACGAGCAGGAGCCCACTGGTGCACGAGTCCACGGCACCCCGCCGTTCACCTATTTAAGGGCCTCCCCGAGCCCTACTCTCCTCACCACTCGCTCCCTCACTCCCCTACTCACCCCCCTGCACCACTCACCCCTCTCGAGACGAGCTCGAGCTCCGCCGCCTCGGGTCGCCGTCGATCTCAGGGTATAGGCCCTCTCCGCCACTCCTCTTCCTCGATCTGGAACCGCCGCGGCTCTGTCGGTGTAGGAACGACACCTATGGGATCACAAGAATCCCTACTACGGTTGCGGGGCGCGGGGTCGTGAGAAGAGCGGATGAAACAGATAGCACACGGTCTCTTTATCCAGGTTCGGGCCGCGAGGATGCGTAAAACCCTACTCCTGCTTTAGTGGTTGGTTTATCTGTGTTCTTGAACTAGCAATGGGGCGTGAGGAGTTCCAAAAAGCCGAATCCTCCTCCTGGTCGCCTTGGGCCTCCTTTTATAGGGAAAGGGGTTGCCACAGTGGCACACAGGAGGTGGAAAGGCATGCTGATGATCTAGTCTATCCCTCGCATTACATGAGAAGGCGCCTTAAATGTGTCTTGCTTAGGTGTCCTTGCTTTATCGTGGACGGGGAGAGCCATGTCTCATCCGTGCCGCTCCCTCTCGTGTCGACACGGCATACAGCCAGCGGTGCCTGTGGTGCCATGTAGGCAGGCAGGCAGCTGAGGTGGCGCAGCGGTGGGTCTCCATGAAGATCCGCTTGCCACCACGCAGGTGCCTGCCCAACTGGTTGGGTCGGCAGCTGTATGTGAACGGCGGTGAAGGTTTGATTGGCGCGGGCCCGATGGTGGCCCTACGGGGGTTCTTGGCGAGGGCCTTGCCGGGGCCCCGGCAAGGGTCTTGCCGTGGTGCCTGCTGTCATCCCCGGCAAGGCTCTTGCCGGGGGCCTTGTGGTCTTCCTTGGCTGGGATCCCGCCAAGGGTCGTCATCTTCTATGGTGTGTATCTCATCTTGAATGTCTTCACAAAGATCTGCATGCCACCACGGGGATGTCGCCCGAATCCTTGCCCCATGGGGGTAGTGGACTCAAGGGTGATTCGCTCCGTAGGTGTGGGGTGAGCCGCCCCAGCAAGGGTCCTGTCGGGTTTGTTAAAACCGCCCCCCGGCAAGGATCTTGCCGGGGGAGTCCGCTTTGTCCCCTTTGCTCTTTGTGGTCTTGGTCTTGGAGCCATTCTGTTCCTTTCGAGCTTCGGCCTTACCTTGGCTCACCTCCCTTGCCTTGCTCAGTGCAGTGGTGCCCGCGGCTCAGACTGCCCGTGCACAGTTATAGGGGTACAAAAAGTGTACCCCTCTTTTTGTACACCGACAGGAGCCCCCGGGCCGGGGCCACACGTAAGCGTAGTCGCGTCGTTGGGCTAGGCCCAAAAACGGTGCGCGGGCAGGCGGGGTGGTTTTTACCACCGTAAATCTCTTCGCGCCCTGCGCTTCCCATGCCTCCCGCGCGTGGCTCGGTGTGGGAAGGCGTGCATGACGTGGGCGGCATGCGTGGGGCTGAGCTCTGCGCGCATGCGCCACGTCGTAGTAAAGGGGGCGGTTCGCGCCTTCCCCATAAACGAAGGGAGGCGTGGAGGCGCGGCCCATTTACTGAATGGGGCCGAGGCACGGTCTTCAAGGTGTCCACTCCTCACGATCACGGGGTGGGGAGATGTCACCTCACCAGTCGCCTTGGTCCCGCATGCCTGCCACGTGGTTCTCATGCGCTTGGGGTGGCGAATGGTGGAGGCGGGAAACCGGGCCGTCGCGGGCTGGGGCAGCGGGTTGGTCCCAGTTCCCTGCGCCTTCCGCGTCTCGATTGGCTGAGCGGGGTGACCGAGCCCCCACCCCCTTCCTTTATAAAGAGCGGGGGGGGGGGGGGATGGCATCCCGCATTCTTCCATCTTCTTCTTCCTTCAGCTTCTGCTCCCCCCTCCATTCGCCATGGAGAGAGGGAATTCTGGCCCTTCAACGGTGGCGGTGAGGTTCGCCGCTCGACAACGCGTCCTCCCTTCTCCTGCACCTGCGGTGGCAGAGCCAGCCGCGAGGGGAAGGGGGAGGGGGCGAGGCCGTGGGTGAGGCCGAGGCGCTGGGGGAAGAGGAGGTCGGGGCGGCGCGCCGGTCTCGCCTCCGCCCGTAGTTCCTCCCCCCATGGAGGGCCATGTTGGGGATGATCCTTGCGAATTCTTCGTCAGGCTGCGCCGGCCGCCTCGCCGTCGCCTTCGTCTCCCGACTCCATTCGCGAGCGAGATGGAGCTGGATCCGCCGGAGTCATTGCGGCTGCACATGAGGGGCTGTTGGATCAGCAGTACGCGAGTTCGCGTCGACTTCCCAGCCCCTCACGTGATGTATCTTTGTCGAGGATGGAAGATGTTCGCTCATATCCACCGCTTGACGGCGGGTCTCACTCTCCATTTCAAGCTGACGGAGGGCGGCCTCCTCTCCGTCAAGGTCTTCGGGTGCTTCGGGACTCGGGAAAGGTGCTGCGTGGAGAGCTCTTCTGATAGCGAAGACTCCTCCTTGAGTGGGAGTGGCGAGGAGGACAGCGGCAGCGACGACGAGGGTAGCAGGCGACATGATGACGGGTCCGACTAGGTGTCAGGCACCGCTCCGTGCGGCACCGGCGATCCCATCATCCGCGTCGCCAGCTTCCTGAACTTCTCGAGGTCGTCTCCTTGGGCGGCTGGCGTTGGGAGGCTGCGGAAGAGGAAGAGGGCGGGCGGCAAGACCGTCGAATCGGAGTACGCGGGCACCGACGCCTTCGACGCGTGCTGACGACCTGCCGCCTTGTCTTCGAGCTCTACTTCCGGCGCCGCCATCACCATCCAGCCTTCGGACGACCACCGAGATGTTCTCTTGGTGCCTCCTGCCACCCGTAGCTTGCACAGGCGCCTTTTTAAGCTTTTAGCCTCCTTGACCTGCCTCCTGAGGAGAGGGACAAGAAAGGGGTTACGGGCACCTTATCTTTTTTTTAGTTTGTAAGCCTTTGGGCCTTAGCTGAATTTAAAACTTGTAATCCCATCATTCATGTTTTTCATTCCCCATGGGCTGTACCTGAGTGGAATGTTTTTAATGAAAAAGGGATGCTTGCCGGGTCATTTGTTTGCGGGTAGAACCCATGACAAGGAGTAAATCCTTGATATCCCTAAGATAAACATTTCCTTGCCCGGCAACAGGCCCTGCCGTCTTCCCACTTCGCTCGATCTTTCTCACGCTTTTGGCGGAGGCAGGGATGAGGTGGGTTCAAGCTCCTCGTTTCATCCTTTTGCTGCCGCGACTACGACAAAACCTGGCCCCAGGAACGAGCCCTAGGGCCTAGAGTTTTAGGGGAGCACGGTAGCTTTGGAAGAAGCAAGGTTTCACATACCTCAGTCCATAAGGGAATGCATGATAAGGGATGGAGAACTTATCTGAAACTGTAGCCCCCGGCAACTCTGGTTTGCCGTGGGGGAGTCTTTGTACTTGCAGCCCCCGGCAATACTGGCTTGCCGGGGTCTAGATGTCGGTCTGTCCCTCTTCTCTTTTTCGTCCTCAAGTGATCCGGCAAGGATATCTGTGAGTCCTGCGAACCAAAGAAGACAAAAGAATGGCAAAGAGACGCACACTCGACCTCTAAGCTAGGGGTTAGTCGCTGCTAAGCACTATCAACCCTAACCAAGGACGAGACTCGACCTAGCATGCATGCTATAACTTAGGGCGCCAGCGCTTCATTTATTTATGCTCAGGGTCTGCGCCTGGCTTTGTACAAAGGGTTACATGCATCATCGGCAATTCTTGTACAAAAGGTGGCTTGCCGGGGGGCCCGGCAAGCCGCGCCTCATGGGTAAAACTTGTGAAGATGCTCAATGTTCCAGGAGTTACTCACTGCAACGGCATCTTCGGTCTCCAGGCGGACTGCGTCGGGCCTGGTGACTCAGATACCCGATAAGGGCCTTCCCACTTTAGCGTCAACTTGTTGGAATTCTTGGCGATTGAACGCTACCGAAGGACAAGGTCGCCTTCCTCAAGGCTTCGGGCATGAACCTTTGCGTCTATGGTAGCGGCGCAAGGCTTCTTTGTCGGTAGCATGCTGCTCTCACGGCCGCCCAAAGACGATCTTCCTCAAGGAGCATTCGTCATCTTGCTGCGATTGCTCTTGCTCAAGCTCGTCATAAGCGAGCACTCGAGGTGACCCAGTATATGAGTTCGATGGGAGAACTGCTTCGCCCGTATACGAGGCAAAAGGTGTCCGGACGGTGGCTCGATTTGGCGTCGTCTGATCGACCAAAGAACCACCGGCAACTCATCAATCCAAAGGCCTTCCACTCTTGTGCAGCCTGTCAAAGATCTTGGTCCTTAATCCTTGCAAGATTTCAGCATTTGCCCTCTCAGCTTGACCATTGCTTCAGGGTGAGCAAGCAGGCGAAAGCAGACTCTGCTGCCGAGGTCTTGGGTATATTGCATGAAGGTGCGGCTTGTGAACTATGTGCCGTTGTCGGTGATAACCCTATTGGGTACGCCAAAACGGCACACTAGTCCCTTGAAGAACTTGACGGCTGACTGAGCCGCAACCTTCCTCACTGCCTCCACCTCCGGCCACTTTGTGAACTTGTCGATTGCAACGTACAAGTACTCAAAGCCCCCGACAGCGCGGGGGAAAGGGCCCAGTATGTTGAACCCCCAGACCGAGAAGGGCCATGAGAGAGGAATGGTTTGAAGGGCTTGAGCTGGCCGATGAAGCTTTTTTGAATGGAGCTAACACGCTTCACACCTGGTGACTAGTGTCGTCGCATCCTGGAGGGCGGTGGGCCAGAAGAAGCCTTACCGAAATGCCTTGCCGGCAAGGGCCCTTGACCCAATGTGGGATCCACATACGCCTCCGTGTATCTCCGCCAACAGCTTCAGTCCTTCCTCTCGAGGGATACACTTCAATTTCACGCCGTTCGGCCTCTTTTCTCTGAGGACATCATCGATTTAACTGGTACATGGTAGAGCGACGGGCTACTTTTTTTCGCTTCTTCCCGCTTCCTCGTGAAGTTCCCTGCTGTTGGAGGAATCGGACGGTATGTTGTGCCCACGCTGGAGCACAGGGCTCGGCGGCGAGGACTAAAGGCATTTCCTCCGCTATAGGAGCGGCTGTCTCGACGGCAAGAGCTTGACGCTCCGCCGAGCCGGGCCGTCCGTGGCGGGCTCAGTATCCCCGGCAACATCCTTGTCGGCGGCTCCGCGGAGCTCGGCGGGAAAGTACTTGCCGGGCCCTGATTTCCTCCTCTTGTTCTGCTCTGTTGATGGATCAACGGATGGTTGAGTTAGCTGAAGAACAAAGGTACACAGTTCCTGAGGTAGCTTGAGGGCAGCGCGTTTTGGCAGTGTCGGTGATATTGTTCTCCGCCGGGGAACGTGTTCCTTTCAGATACCGTCGAACGCTCTTCCAGCTTTTCTCACTTCATCGACGTAGGCCTTCATCAACGGGCTCTGGTAATCCTTGTTGACTTGCTTGACGACAAGCTGCGAGTCCCCCTCGACGATGAGTTTCTTGATCCCGAGGTCCGCCATGATCCTAAGACCGGCAAGCAGCACTTCAGATTCTGCCGTATTGTTTGTTGACACCTCCACAGGGAAGTACATCTGGATCACGTGCTTGAGGTGCTCTCCGTGGTAGCGACAAGCGAGACGCCAGCCCCGACGCCTTGTAAGGAGAAAGCTCCATCAAAGTACATGATCCAATCGCAACTTGCCTCCTTGCCGGGGAGAGCAGTCTCTTGGGCTTCTTCGTCAGGCGTTGCGGTCCATTCTGCAATGAACTTCGCTAGGACTCGGCTCTGAATCGTCGAAGTACTTTCAAACTTGAGGCCAAAGCTGGACAGCTCCAAAGGCCCATTCCACAATTCTTCCTGTTGCATCCGGATTGTGCAATATCCGCCGCAGAGGGAAGCGAGTGACGACAGTGATCTCGTGTGCCTGGAAGTAGTGACGCAGCTTCCTCGAGGCCATAAGGAGGCCGAAGAGCAGTTTCTGCACGCCGGAGTACCTTGATCTAGCCCCCTGCAGGAGGGAACTAACAAAGTAGACCGGGTGCTGCATCATTTTCTTCTTCGGCGGCACGTCAACCGGTTGTGTTGTCTGTGCATTGGTGGTGTCAGGCTCTGCCGCTGCCATAACCTCGTTGTCAACCTCTCTCTGTGCCACCAGTGCGGCGCTGACCACCTGGTCCATTGCCGCAAGGTATAGCAGCAACGGCTCCTGTGGCCTAGGCGTGGCGCGGAAGAGAGGTATTTCTTCAAAGCTTCTGGAGTCCACTCCATCGGGCCTACCTTTTTCAGGATCTTGAAAAAGGGAAGGGCGCGCTCGGCAGACTTGGAAATGAACCTGCCCATGGTGGCAACGCAACCAGCAAGCCGACGCACATCCTTGATTCGCTTAGGTGCTTCAATCTGCTCTATAGCTTTGATTTTGTCCGGATTGGCCTCTATCCCACGCTGTGACACCAAGAACCCGAGAAGCTTGCGGACGGGACGCCAAAGACACACTTCTCGTGGTTCAGCTTGAGATTGATCTTAGCAGGTTTGCAAATGTTTCTTGCAAATCTGGTATGAGGGTTGCCCTATCCTTGGTTTTGACCACTATGTCATCCATATAAGCTTCCATATTTCTATGGAGCTGGGGTTCAAAACCAATCTGGACCGCCTTGCAAGCGTCGAACCAGCACTCTTTAACCCGAAAGGCATCCGCATGAAACAATACGTACCACATGGGGTGATGAATGCTGTTTTCTCTTCATCTTCTCTTGTCATGAAGATCTGGTGGTAGCCGGAGTAGGCATCGAGGAATGACAACAGATCACACCCAGCCGTGGAGTCAACAATCTGGTCGATGCGCGGCAACGGGAAGGGGTCTTTAGGGCAAGCCTTATTGATATCTGTGTAATCAATACACAGTCTCCACTTCCCATTTGCCTTGCGCACCACGACCGGATTGGCCAACCACGTTGGATGGAGCACTCCTCTTACCAAACCCGCTGCTTCCAGTTTCCGGATCTCTTCTGTGATGAACTCTTGTCGTTCCAAAGCTTGCTTTCTGACCTTCTGCTTGACGGGCCACGCATGAGGGCAGACAGCAAGGTGGTGCTCAATCACCTCCCTGGGAACACCGGGATGTCGGAAGCTTGCCATGCAAACACATCGACATTCGCCCGCAGGAAGGTGACGAGCGCGTCTTCCTATTTGTCGTCAAGGGTGGAGCTTATGGTAAAACTCCTCTGTGCTGTCCTCATTGTGAAACCTTCTTGGTTCCCGGCGGTATGGCCTGGGCTTCTTGTTTCCGCTGGTGGAGCTTTTCAGCACGTCCTCGACGGCAGCGCTTACACTCCGAAGAGGTGCGCTTGCGGAGTGGGTGTCCGAGGTCTCACCGGTCTTCTTCTTCTTCTTCCCTCCCGGGGCCCCAGCGGCAGGAGCAAGTGCCCTAGCGGCGGCAGCTGCTGCAACTGCTTGCTGGTATAGTTGGTCAGCGCATCTTTCTTGTCGGAGGGGATGGTAATGATCGTCATAGGTCCTAGCATCTTCAGGGTGTTGTAGGTGTAGTGTGACGCCGCCATGAACTTGGCCAGCGCTGGGCGGCCAAGGATCCTGTTGTAGGGCAAGGGGATCTTGGCAACATCGAACACGATCCTCTCCGTCCTGAAGTTCCGGTTGCTTACAAAAGTCACGGGCAGCGTGACCTTTCCCTTGGGTTGGCTTCTTCCCGGGTTGACCCTCTGAAACGTGCCCATCTCTTCGAGGTCTCCATCAGGAATCTGCAGTTTCTCGATCACGGCAGGCGAGATTAAGTTCAGACTGGCCCCGCCATCAACTAGCATCTTTGTCACCTTGAGGTTGCGTAGGCAAGCACCCGACCGCAGTAGTGCGATCAGGGTGGTCCTCAGTGTCAAAAATGATAGGTGTTCTGGACCACTTCAGCGGCCTTTGGGCGTCAAACGACGGCTCTGCCGCTGTAATCTCTCGCGCCTAATCGCTTAAGCCGGTGGTGAGAAGTATGCACGATGGCGCCGCCCGTCGGCGCACATGGCCTCTGTAGCTTTCAAACTCTTGCTCGCTGGATTAAATGCGTCCTCTTCGTGATCGTCGTCTTACGGCTTTCTGTCACGGCCCGGCGGCCTCTCCTATTGCTTATCCTTGCATGACGGCCCGCTTTGGCCGTCACGCTTCTTCTGAGACCCCTCGGCACCCGTCAGGCCCTTCTCCTTGTCTCGCCTCTCATACTCAGCCCTCTGCTTCTCCGCGAGGAGCTCAACCTGTCGGCAGTCCTGGAGAGCATGGCCTTTGGTGCAATGGATCTTGCAGTATTGCTTGTCGGAGTTTCCTGGATTCTCAGCAGCCGCCAAGGCCCGGCAGGCGACACATCCGGCAACCTCCTTGCCGGGGTCATCTGCCTTGGTTTTCTTGGTGGAGCCGGCGTCATCAGATCCCTCGACGGCAAGCACGGCTTTTCCTTTGCGCTTCCTGTTCGGCGCCGACCTTTCTTCGCCGGGCGGCAATATCCTCATCTGAGGAGTCGGTTTCCACGCCGGCATCTTCGCCTGGGTACTTCCTTCCCTCTTCAGCTCGGGCACATTTGTCAGCAAGAACATAGAGTTCTGCTACATCTCTCACCTTGTTCATTGCCAACTCTTCGCGCATCTTGCGGTTATGCACATTCTGATGGAACGCTACCGATGATGGCGGCGGGGTGAACATCGGGGATATTGTACTGCATCCGGCTGAACTTCAGATATACTTATGCGGAGACTCTCGCCTCCCTTCTGGGGAATGACGTGCAGGTCGCTTGCTTGGCCATGGGCTTGGTGGCCTCCAGTAAAAGCGCCCATGAACTCATGGCACAAATCCGACCAGGAGGAAATAGAGTCTACCGACAAGTGCATCAACCACGACATGGCGTTGGGTTTAAGAGCCAACGGAAAGTAATTCGCAAGCACCTTATCATCGCGGGCTCCGGCAGCTTGCATCGCGATGGTGTAGATGCTGAGGAACTCAGACGGGTGGGTCTTGCCACTGTACTTTTCGCCCACGTTGGGTTTGAAGGTGCGGTGAGTGGGCCACTGGAACTGCCACAACTCACGGGTAAAAGCCGGACAGCCTACCTCGTAAGGCAGGCCTCTAGGGCTCCCCGGTGCCGGGTGGCTCACAGCAGGCCCTGCTCGCCTGTCTGATTGGTGGCGCGCTCCGCGCCGACGCTCGATAGTGGTTTGAGCGTCTTCATGCTCTCGTTCCTGAAGAACTTGGCGCCGGTCACAGTGGGCCCGTGGGTCGGATGATGCTACGGAGATTTCGTCGCCCGTAACGTCGTGACAGGCTGGCGTCCGCGGTACCGGGCGAGGAGGAGGCGAGTGCACCGTGGTCGCGGCGCCGCCGGCTCTCCTGCCACTGGTGCGTGGGACTCCGTTAGAGCGTCGACCCGGGGGCTCCACCGGACTCGGTTCGTGTTTGTTGGCCACCGCAACAAGGCTTCGGATAGTGGCTCTCCATTCCTCGAGTTTCCCCGTAGTGGGAGGAAAATCGAGAGCAATCGCTAGCGCCAGTGGCTTCTGCTGGCGTTGGTGGCAGCGAAACCTGCACGGACCGCGACGCGCTTCGACTTCTGACCATGTCAGAAGGAGCTCTATCACGATCCCGTGGTCGCATGCCACCTTCACCAGCGCCTCGGCGAGCGGGCAGGTCTTCTAAATCCCGGGAGTGGCGCTCGGGGCTCTTTCATGGCGACGCCGGGGTCCTCGGCGTGATTACGCCGTTAATCGTCAGCGCCACTTGAGAAGAAGCGCGCCGCCATCGGGCGCCGCGTGGGAGTCTTGAAGCCCTCACGCCGCTGCGGCGGGGTGGCAGCGATCTTGGAAGGCCCCGCGCCACCAGCGGAGGGCCTGGCTCCGTCCTTGATTTTTGCGGCGTGCGGCCGTTACCAAGCGCCACGAACATCGCCGCCTCCCAAACTTCGCCTCGGGGCGGTGTTGGTGTTCGCAGCGGCGCCCGGGTCCTTTCTGCGACCAGTCCGCTGCTACGCCGCGTCGGGGCAGATGTCCGGCTTCCGACGGGCCAACCGCCACCGTCATCTTCTTCTTGGGCGCCATGACGATGAAGAAGCGTCGAACTAACTGCTAGAGCTGATTCTCACAACTGCGCCCCCTACCTGGCGCGCCAAAGATGTCTGTGTAAGAATGACACCTATGGGATCACAAGAATCCCTACTACGGTTGCGGGGTGCGGGGTCGTGAGAAGAGCGGATCAAACATATAGTACACGGTCTCTTTATCCAGGTTCGGGCCGCGAGGATGCGTAAAACCCTACTCCTGCTTTGGTGGTTGGTTTATCTGTGTTCTTGAACTAGCAATGGGGCGTGAGGAGCTACAAAAAGGCGAATCCTCCTCCTGGTCACCTTGGGCCTCCTTTTATAGGGAAAGGGGTTGCCACAGTGGCACACATGGGTGGAAAGGGTACAGTGATGTGAGTCTATCCCTCGCATTACATGACAAGGCACCTTAAATGCGTCTTGCTTATGTGTCCTTGCTTTATCGGGGACGGGGGAGAGCCCTGTCTCGTCCGTCGCCGCTCCCTCTCGTGTCGACACACGCCCTGGCTAGCGGTGCCCGTGGTGCCATGTAGGCAGGCAAGCAGCTGAGGTGGCGCAGCGGTGGGTCTCCACGAAGATCCGCTTGCCGCCACGCAGGTGCCTACCCAACTGGTTGGGTCGGCAGCTGCATGCGAACGGCGGTGAAGGTTTAATTGGCGCGGGCCCGATGGTGGCCCTACGTGGGTTCTTGGCGAGGGCCTTGCCGTAGCCCCGACAAGGGTCTTGCCGGGGCCCCGGCAAGGGTCTTGCTGTGGTGCCTGCTGTCATCCCCGGCAAGGCTCTTGCCGGGGGCCTTGTGGTCTTCCTTGGCTGGGATCCCGCCAAGGGTCGTCATCTTCTATGGTGTGTATCTGATCTTGAATGTCTTCACAAAGATTTGCATGCCACCACGGGGATGTCTCTCGAATCCTTGCCCCATGGGGGTAGTGGACTCAAGGGTGATTCGCTCCGTAGGTGTGGGGCGAGCCGCCCCGGCAAGGGTCCTGCCGGGTTTGCTAAAACCGCCCCCCGGCAAGGATCTTGCCGGGGGAGTCCACTTCGTCCCCTTTGCTCTTTGTGGTCTTGGTCTTGGCGCTGTTCTGTTCCTTTTGAGCTTCGGCCTTACCTTGGCTCACCTCCCTTGCCTTGCTCAGTATGGTGGTGCCCGCGGCTCAGACTGCCCCTGCACAGTTATAGGGGTACAAAAAGTGTACCCCTCTTTTTGTACACCGACAAGCTCACTGACCATTTCCTCTCTCTCCCCCGCCTCGTTTGCAGCCAGAGTCGACCGGAACGACCACCTCCCGACGCTCCTCCACCGTGCCTCCTCGTCACCGGCGAACCAGGCCACCCGGCGACCGCAACCACCTCCACCCGAACGGCGACACAATGCTGAGTCCATCCGTGCCCTCGCCCGACCACGCCGTGCCCTGCATCGTCGCTGGTGACCTCGCCAGCCATCTGGACCCGGGGTTAGGGATGACAGGCGGGCCCCGCCTGTCAGCCTCTCCCCTCCATCGTTCCTCTCTCTCGCTGATGCAGGCCCCCGTCGAGGTTTAAACACAGCGCGTGTGCACCAGTCTTGTTGGGCCGCCTCTCTGGCTGGGCTCTTCGCGTTCTGGCTGATTCAGCCCAGCAGGCACAGAGCCCTTTTTCCTTTTCTTTTTCTGTCACTTTTCCAAAAATTCCACAGGATAATTTTTTTGTCCAAATAAATTAATTCCAACTCCTAAATTCCTAAAGTATTGCAACCAATTTAATGGTGCAACTTTCATTCAAATCCAGAAAACTTTTCTTCACTGTAAATATTTAAATGTGATTTTAAGCATTTAAATATACCTTTGTAAATCCATTTCTCCTGTTATGCCACTCCAAATCCAAAACTAGGAATTTTCCCCTTCTTAGTTTTCACCCTAATATTTTACAAAAATAAGTTGACATTTTTCTGAGCACTTTGACTTTTCTGTTTTTATTATTGTCTTATTTTTCCGTTATTTTCTTGCGACGTTTAGATCCCATATTTGACGAAGTTGCTGAAGAAGGAGGAGAAGGATTTGAAGAACTTGAAGACCAAGCCAATCAAGGCAAGCAGCCCTTTGACCATGACACCCCTCTTGTTCATCGGTACCCTTTTTCCGATTGCATGATGATGAAATATGACGATGGTAAACTTGTTGTGAGCCACCCCATGATGCATACCCCTACTCATGACCTTACCTTGTTCATGATTGCATTTTCAAGAGACTAGTTGATGCATAATGATGCATGTGTACCATGAACTCTTCATGGTTACATTCTTTCGAAAACCCCATCAGGGTCCCCACAGAGCTGGTATCAGAGCCATCCTGACTGTAGGAAGCCTTAGTTAGCATGGGCGTTAGTTAGCTTGAGACCATCTAAACTTCTCTTCTTTTCTAAGCTTACCAAACCCAAGATATATTTTCATATTGACCTCTCCCATTAAACCTTTGTAGATGGCTGCCGTACCCGAAGACTTCCTGACCACCGGATTTCCCGTGCTTCTCGAGGATAGCCTCAAGAAGTGCCAGTTTCACCGAGCCCCCATTTTCACCTACCATGTGCATTGGATCAATGACACCGAGACGGAGTATCATGTGGAAGTGATCGTGAAGGCTAATGACTCACCAACAAGCTGGTTCTTTGAGGGACCCCAGATGGCAACACTGGTTCTTGCCTTCGAGATGGCAACCCTCAAGGCACTCACCCGCCTCCGAGACCTTCTTCCAGAGATGGCACACGAGTTGGCAACCCGCTTCTTGCCTTATTGGAAGGAAGGTGAGGATGAGAGCAGTGCACCAGCTCCACCATTAGAAGAAGGACTTCCACTCCGATTCCAGACCTACTTCAGCCTTTGTGCCGATAGTTTGGCACAACACTTGGCCTCGGAATCAATGGAGCTTCGAAAGGAACTTCATGAAACCAAGGCACTTCTTCTCCAAGCACAAGAGAAGACGGATAGGATCAAGAAGGAAGGTGCTCCCCCTGGACAACCCGCAATCGCATACAGAGGCAGAAGACCCCCAAAGGATGGAGAACCACCACAGCAACACCGCATGAGCGCAAGGGATTACTGCAAGCTCTTCACCCCACCAACAAAGCAACGCCGTGTTGAGCTCCTCCACTCCCCCACCCCTTCAAGTGAAGACGAAAGTCAGGATGCTGATAATGAGGAGGAAGACCCAGAAGAGCCAGACTACGCGACCGAGCATTCCACCACTTAGGCATCATTCGCAACTTGGATATGCCCGTTAGTAGCCCTACAGTAGGATAGGTCGTGTACCCCTATGCAAAGTCGAGTCCTTGTAATGGTTCATATGAAACCATGTAGTCTTGTGTTTGCTTTTGATGTGTTTGATGGACGTCGTGCTTTCCTTTGGGGACTTGTAAGCGACTACATCACCCATTTGGACTTTAATGAATGTGTTTGGCCTTTTGGCCCTTGCATGAAAACAATTAGTGTCATACCAACCCCCTTACTAGGCGTCCCATCTACATTGCTTTACTCATGTTTCCCAATTATGAGACCTTGACCGCTCCAACAGGATGCCTGTCGTAACACGTACTGGTACCTCTACCCAGCAGCAAGAAGCCGGAGCAGGAGCCAGTCAGGACCAAACCCAAGGACAAGCTCCACCACCGCCACCACCTCCAAACATGGACATGGCTCAACTTCTCCAAGCCTTCCGAGAGGAACGCCAAGCCAACACTGCAGCCCTCCAGATGATTGCTCAAGCTGTCAATCGCCAGCCGGCGGGAAACGGCAATGGATGTTCCACGTTGGTGGAGTTCAAGAAGCATGCACCACCCACCTTCATCGAGACTGCTGAACCCCTGGATGCAGACGACTGGGTCCGCACCATTGAGGATCTATTGGAACTAGTCGGATGCACTGAAGACCGTGAGAGGGTGGCATATGCTGCCCACTGTCTCGGGGGAACTGCCAGAGCTTGGTGGGATGGATTCAAGGCCATGCATGCTGAGCAAAACATCACTTGGAATGACTTCAAGGCAGAATTCCACAAGGCCCACATCCCTTCCGGAATCATGGCCATCAAGAAGCGTGAGTTCCGAGCCCTGAAGCAAGGAATTAGCACTGTCAAGGAGTACATGCAGAAGTTCAGTGTTCTCTCAAGGTATGCTCCTGAGGATGTCGACGATCTTTGCCAAAGGGCGCTTCATGGAAGGCCTTAACCGGACTGCGATGCTCGCTTGTTGTGTGTGACTGCCCAACCTTTCCTAATCTGGTGAACAAGGCACTCATGCTTGAAGACAAGCGACGTGCTTTGGATGATACCCGTAAGCGCAAGTTGATCAGCAAGGGTAGCTCTAGCAACCAGAAGCCTCGCTAGTGGCAGCCAGCCCCAGTCAAGCCAACCTATCAGCAGCCAAGAGCTCCTGCACCCCGCACCAACTATCCACCTCAGCAGTACTCCAACCCCAGGCCAGTTTACAACAACCCCAATAACATCGGTGGCAACAAGACCAACAACCCAAACCAAGTCACTTGCTTTGGATGTGGTCAGTTAGGACACATCTCAAGGGTGTGCCCCAACAAGAAGCCCGATGCTCCACGCCCCAATGCACAGAACCCAGGACAAGGTCGTGGAATGCCCCCAAGAAACCAAGCTCCCCGCAATCCGCCCAACAATTGCAAGGGGCGTGTGAACCACGCCATCCTTTGCAAAAGAAGCTCGAGAAGACCGGACGTCGTCTTTGGGTACATTCCTTGTCAACTCAAAGACCTGCAATCGTCTTGTTTGATTACGGAGCCACGCATTCATTTGTCACCCAAAGGTTTGCATTAAAAAGTGGCATGACCCCTACACCCCTGAATAACCCTATGGTGGTACAAACCCCCGGAGCAGAGATGAGAGCCAAGATAGGATGTAAAGGAGTCAGGATTATCATTAATGGGGTAGATTTCCTAGCAGACCTTATCATCCTAAGATCACAAGGCTTGTACGTGATCTTGGGAATTGATTGGCTCAGCAAGCACCAAGGCTTGTTAGATTGTGCCAACCGGACTATCACTGTGACCAATGACCAGGGAGTCGAAGTTAAATTTGCCTCCAACCCCTCCTCTGCTCAAGCCACCCAAGTCAACTGTTTGACTGAAGTTGGATTGGAGCAAGTGCTTGATAGTCTGCGAATACCCCGATGTCTTTCCTGATGAGCTACCGGGAATGCGTCCTGACCGAGACATTGAGTTCATCATCGAGCTCATACCCGGAGCAGGACCCATCTATAAGAAGCCTTATAGAATGGGATCGGAGGAGTTAGCAGAATTGAAGAAGAAACTGGAAGAAGCAGTTGAGGAAGGGATTTAGCATGTAGTGCCTCCCCTTGGGATCACCTGTTACTGTTTGTGGCAAAGAAGGGCGGTACCATCCGCTTGTGCATTGACTATCGCTCCCTCAATGAAGTTACAATCAAGAACAAGTATCCACTTCCCAAGATTGAAGATCTGTTTGATCAACTCAATGGGGCCAAGGTGTTCTCCAAGATCGACCTCAGATCTAGGTACTACCAGCTGAAAATCAGACCCCAAGATATTCCGAAGACGACATTTGTAACCAGATATGGCCTGTATGAGTGCATGGTCATGTCCTTTGGATTGACCAATGCCCCTGCTTACTTCATGTACCTCATGAATAAGGTCTTCATGGAATATTTGGACAAGTTTGTTGTCGTCTTCATTGATGACATTCTTGTCTTCTCGAAGATGGAAGAAGAGCACGAGCAACACTTGAGGATGGTCCTAGACAAGCTTCGAGAGCACCAACTGTACGCCAAGTTCAGCAAGTGCGAGTTTTGGCTACATGAGGTTGGATTCTTGGGTCATGTATTGAATGGCGAAGGGTTGTCAGTAGATCCCACCAAGATTAAAGCCGTGACTGAATGGCAAAATCCGAGCAATGTGAAGGAATTCAGAAGCTTCCTCGGGCTCGCGGGATATTACCGCAAGTTCGTTGAAGGATTCTCAAGCATTGCCCGACCTATGACCCAGCTCTTGAAGAAGGACAAGAAGTTTGAGTGGACACCAAAGTGTGAAGAGAGCTTCCAGGAGCTGAAGAAGAGATTAACCACCGACCAGTTCTGGCCACACCTGATATTCACAAGGGATTTGTGATCTATTGTGATGCATCAAGAACTGGAGTCGGTGGTGTCCTGATGCAAGAAGGCAGAGTCGTAGCATATCTATCCAGACAGCTACGTCCTCATGAAGAGAACAATGCTACTCATGATCTTTTGTTGGCAGCTGTAGTTCACGCCTTAAAGACCTGGCGACATTACCTTCTAGGGAAGCGGTGTGAGATATACACCGACCACAAGAGTTTAAAGTATATCTTCACTCAAAAGGAACTGAACATGAGGCAAAGAAGGTGGCTAGAGTTGATCAAGGATTATGACCTCGATGTCCAATACCACCCGGGAAAGGCTAATGTGGTAGCAGATGCCTTGAGCAGAAAGGCTTGTTCCTTGAATGCTATGCTTAAGGGAAGGCTACCCGCCTTGTATGAAGAACTTGAAAGCTTCGGGTTGGAGCTGGTTGCACCAGGATTCTTAGCCAACCTTGAAGTCAAGCCTACCCTGATGGATGATGTTAAGGAAGCTCAGAAGGGACACAAGAGTATTGAAGGCATCAAGAGGAAGATCAAGACGGGCAAAGCCCCAAGTTTCTCAGAAGATGAGCAAGGAGTTGTGTGGTTTGGGAATCACATTTGCGTACCCAACAAGATTGAGCTCAAGAATCTGATCTTGCAAGAAGCTCACGACACCCCGTATTCCATCCATCCTGGAGGAACCAAGATGTATCAAGACCTGAAGGAAAGATTCTGGTGGCACGGGATGAAAAGGGAGATTGCCACCTATGTTGCAAAATGTGATGTATGCCGAAGGGTAAAGGCTGAACATCAATGACCTGCTGGATTGCTCCAACCACTCAAGGTTCCCGAGTGGAAATGGGATAAAGTCGGAATGGATTTCATCACTCGGTTACCTAGGTCAAATAAGGGTCATGACTCCATCTGGGTTATAGTCGACCATTTGACTAAAGTAGCCCATTTCATTCCTGTTAAGACTACCTATGATGGCAACTAGCTAGCAACTCTATACATCAACAAAATCGTAAGTCTGCATGGTGTTCCTAAGGAGATTGTGTCAGATCGAGGAACCCAGTTTACCTCGAGGTTCTGGAAGAAGTTCCAAGAGGCCATGGGAACCAAGTTGTGTTTCAGCACTGCTTTCCACCCACAGACCGGAGGCCAGACAGAGCGAGTAAATCATATTCTCGAAGACATGCTCCGAGCCTGTGTCCTAGCATATGGGGCTAAGTGGGAAGATTGTCTTCCATTCGCTGAGTTGTCCTATAACAATATTATCAATCGAGCCTCCAGATGGCACCATTTGAAGTGTTATATGGACGCAAGTGTCGCACACCCCTCAATTGGTCAGAGACCGGAGAAGGGCTAGTCTTTGGACCAGATGTTCTCCGTGAAGCAGAAGAACAAGTGCAGCTAGTCAGAGAGCGTCTGAAGACCACCAAGTCAAGACAAAAGAGCTATGCTGACACTCGTCGCCGGCAGGTGAACTTCCTAGTCGAAGAACATGTGTACCAACGGGTAACCCCCCTTAAGGGAACCAAGCGTTTCCACGTTAAAGGGAAGCTCGCACCGAGATTTATTGGCCCCGTCAAGATCACCGCACGATGAGGAGAAGTGGCTTATCAGTTGGAACTACCACCTGAACTATCCGATGTGCACAACGTATTCCACGTGTCACAACTCCGGAAGTGTCTCCAAGTTCCAAACAAGCCTGATCTCTACAAGGATGTCAATCACCAAGCCATTGACCTTCAGCCTGATTTGACCTACCGTGAGAGGCCCATCTGCATTTTGGATGAGGCTGAGTGGCCTTTTCAAGCCGCACCATCAAGTACTTCAAGGTCCAGTGGAGCAACCACACTGAAGCAGAAGCAACTTGGGAACGTGAAGACTACCTTAGATCCGAGTTTCCGTATCTCTTTAAAGCCTAGTTTGGGAATCTCGGGGACGAGATTCTTGTAAGGGGGGTAGGTCTGTCACACCCTGCATTTTGTAACATTTCATTTGCATTAATAAAGCATAAAAATTTGGACCAACAAAAACTTTTGCATTATTTGGCTTTTATTTTAGAGCTGGTTTTCTCTCTCTGATTTTCAAGTGCTCTTCAAAGTCAACTACTCCACCTTCTATACTTCATCCCCTTGCCCCAAGCTTCTGCCCAATGACCATGCCATGTGTATAGAGAAGTATAATATTTTCTTACGAAAATAATTTGGCCACAAAGTATTTTCTAAAATTAGTTTTCCAAAAACCCCTAAATTGAGGTTTGCACTACAAGTACTTGATTTGGGGTATGAAAAATATTTCAAAGAGTATATTTGAATCCTATTAGATGTAGGACTCCCATAAACCACAAAAATATAATTTTAAAAGTTATTTTCCTATTTTATTTAAAAGATTTTTCTTAAGGCCAGAAATGGTCTTTAATAGGGAAAAATTATTTTATTGTTTTAAAAATATTTGACAAAAATCAGGGAAACTTCGGTGGGCATGTATTTCCCATATATAAGAGTTTCAACACATGGTCTTGTTCAAAATATTGGTCAAAACCTCCCAAAACCATTTCTGCCCATTTCAAGGATTTGAAATATTTCTCTGAAATATTTTCATAAAAATCCAAGGAAACTCCAGCAATTCACAAATGCATATTGTGATCACCTTGAAAAGCCTCATGTCAATCAATGTCATTTTGGTTCACCAAAATGCCCCAAAACCCTCTGTGACCAGAATCAAATTTGAACAACTTTGTACTACCAACTTTCTCCCCTTGACCCCAACTTAGGTAAGAATGTTCACATGACCAAATGAGGCCACTACACCAAGTGGTGCATCAAGGAGAAGCTATTTGCTCAACTAGATCTACACAAGTTCATTTCTGCTAATTTATAGGGTTTACAAAAGTTGCATTGGAAACTTTGCCCAAATGGACTCAAACTTGGTGGAACCTATTATTATCTCATGCCATTTGACCCTGTCAAGCCTCATGACAAGAGGAGTTCATCTGCTTGCCCAAACCAGCAACAAACACCTTCTGCCATTTTACTAAAACCCCTGTTTTGACCACTTCCACTCTTCTCCATGAGCTCCACTTTTTACCACAACCCCTCCTAGTCCCCTTTCACCTCCAGTAACAATGGCAAAGCCACAGCTCAATTATTGGATGGGTAAAACCCCACTTTCTCTCTCTGGACAGCCCACTTCCCTCTCTCTCTCTCAACCCCACTCCTCTCCTACTGGCCATCCATGGCATCCCATGCTCCTCCCCTCATTCTTTACTCCTCCCTAGAGCTACCAGACATGCTTGGTCGTGCCCACCTTGCCAAAGAAATGGCATGCCGGCCATTTTCACGCTCTGGAGCGCGCTAGAGTGCGCTCCCGCACTGTAGTCGCCCCCTTCCAACCGCCTCCGGCCACCTCGGGCCTCCCAGCGCACCCGACGATGCGCCTCGGCGTCCGCAGCACGCTAAGCCTTGGTCCCCCTCTTCCTTCTCCCCCCTACGGCCTCCCTCACACACGCGCCATGGCTGCCCGAGAGCTCCAATGAGCATGCTCACACGCGCGGCGCCTCTGGCCCCTCCTGCTCCCTCTCTTCCTTCCCCTGGTCGTGGACCACCTCCACAAACACCCCAGACACGGCGCGAGCTCCTCCCGAGCCCTGTGGCGACGAGCAGGAGCCCACCGGCGCACGAGTACACGACACCCCGCCTTTCACCTATTTAAGGGCCTCCCCGAGCCCTACTCTCCGCACCACTCGCTCCCTCACTCCCCTACTGACCCCCCTGCACCACTCACCCCTCTCCAGACGAGCCCGAGCTCGAGATCGAGCTCGAGCTCCGTCGCCTCGGGTCACCGTCGATCTCAGGGTACAGGACCTCTCCGTCGCTCCTCTTCCTCGATTTGGAACCGCCGCGGCTCACTGACCATTTCCCCTCTCTCCCCCGCCTCGGTTGCAGCCGGAATCGACCGGAACGACCACCACCCGACGCTCCTCCATCGTGCCTCCTCGTCGCCGGCGAACCAGGCCATCCCGGCGACCGCAACCACCTCCACCCGAACGGCGAAACGACGCTGACCCCATCGGGTGCCCCTAATGCCCTTGGGAGATGTTGAACTAAGGTCACCACTTGAGGAAGAAGTGGTGTACCAGTGAGAGCTTTTGGTGTGTGTGTAAAATGATGGATTAGATTTACGTGTGATTACCGTCCCAACCAAACATGTGCAACCACTCTACCCCTTTATGGACGGGGCATTACTGATTACTTAGGCTGATACTAGCATGGTGCCCACATTACTAATGACGGGTGTGACTTGAGGTCACTCTTGGGACTGGGTCGTGCTTGGATAGGCGGCCATGACTGTTTTCACAGGGCACCGGACACACCGTTGGTCCCTTCGTGTATGCGAAATAATGTGAAAAGGGCAGAGTCCCACGATCTTTTGCTTATACACGAGGGCCGTGTATCAACGAGTGGACCCTATGTTAGTGTCGTCTAGGGAAAGGTAATGATCGGGTGCTTCCCCCGAGTACTTGAGGTACTGCGGGATCGTGGATGACACAAAAGCTTCTCGGATCTTGTGGGTAAAGTGCGCAACCTCTGCAGAGTGTCAAATTCTTGGAATAGCCGTGTCCACGGTCATGGACAGTTGGGAGGTGCTACTTAAACTATGTCCAGAAATTTTACAAATCACTATGCATGTGTGTGTGGAAAGGAACTACTTGTGTCAAGGTGGAGACTTGACATGTTGAATGACATGACATTGATTCAACTCTATTTATGTTGATATATGTAACCTGTTCTCGAGGTTACCCATGTTTTATTGATGCATATCTCACAAGTTGATAGGACATCTTAACTCGTTTGAAGCTAGGTTGCTTACTCGTTGTGCAATTGCATTGTTACTTTGAACCAAATCATGGGTTGCTTGCGAGTACATTCAAAGTACTCATTGGCTTTCCACTGGTTATTTAATTGGCCAGGCATGGAAGAAACGGAGTTCGAAGAATAATTCTATGGAGATGAACATGCGAACTAGGACGTTTCCCAGTCAGAATGCCTGTAGGGTAAAGGCAGATGGCATGGGTTCTACTTATCGACGAAGATTTCCGCTGCTTGTGTTTCAATTAATATTCAGCCCTTAAGGCTTTATCAATGTAAGACTTCACCATAATGGTCATAATTTGTGTAAGACGGTATGTATGGATGTAAGACTCTTGTTATTCAGCTTCTGTGTGTTCAGTTAGCATTGATCTCTGGGATCACTGTACACGTGCATTCGGTGATCTCGACTTATGAGTCGGGGTCCCCATAGAGGGGACCCCGATGGGGTTTTCGAAAGAATGTAACCATGAAGAGTTCATGGTACACATGCATCATTATGATTCAACTAGTCTCCTGAAAATGCAATCATGAACAAGGTAAGGTCATGAGTAGGGGTATGCATCGTGGGGTGGCTCACAACAAGTTTACCACCGTCATATTTCATCATCATGCAATCGGAAAAAGGGTACCGATGAACAAGAGGGGTGTCATGGTCAAAGGGTTGCTTGCCTTGATTGGCTTGGTCTTCAAGTTCTTCAAATCCTTCTCCTCCTTCTTCTTCAGCAACTTCGTCAAATATGGGATCTAAATGTCGCAAGAAAATAACGGAAAAATAAGACAATAATAAAAACAAAAAAGTCAAAGTGCTCAGAAATATGTCAACTTATTTTTGTAAAATATTAGGGTGAAAACTAAGAAGGGGAAAATTCCTAGTTTTGGATTTGGAGTGGCATAACAGGAGAAATGGATTTACAAAGGTATATTTATATGCTTAAAATCACATTTAAATATTTACAGTGAAGAAAAGTTTTCTGGATTTGAATGAAAGTTGCACCATTAAATAGGTTGCAATACTTTAGGAATTTAGGAGTTGGAATTAATTTATTTGGACAAAAAATTTCTCCTGTGGAATTTTTGGAAAAATGACAGAAAAAGAAAAGGAAAAAGGGCTCTGTGCCTGCTGGGCCGGAAACAGCCGCCTGCAGCCAGGCCAGGAGAGGCGGCCCTTGGTGCCTTGTGTATGAGTTTAAACCTGACGGGCAGGGCCCAGCCGTCAGCGAGAGAGAGAGGGGTGATGGAGGGAGAGGCTGACAGGCGGGGCCCGCCTGTCATCCCTATCCCCGAGTCCAGATGGCTGGCGAGCTCACCGGCGACGATGCAGGGCACGACGAGGTCGGGCGAGGGCATTGATGGGCTCAGCGTCGTGCCGCCGTTCGGGTGGAGGTGGTTGCGGTTGCCGGGGTGGCCTGGTTCGCCGGCGACGAGGAGGCACGGCGGAGGAGCATCGGGTGGTGGTCGTTCCGGTCGACTCCGGCTACAAACGAGACAGGGGAGAGAGGGGAAATGGTCAGTGAGCCGTGGCGGTTCCATATCGAGGAAGAGGAGCGGCGGAGAGGGCCTGTACCCTGAGATCGACGGCGACCCGAGGCGGCGGAGCTCAAGCTCGGGCTCGTCTGGAGAGGGGTGAGTGGTGCAGGGGGGTGAGTAGGGGAGTGAGGGAGCGAGTGGCGAGGAGAGTAGGGCTCGGGGAGGCCCTTAAATAGGTGAACGGCGGGGTGCCGTGGACTCGTGCACCGGTGGGCTCCTGCTCGTCGCCACAGGGCTCGGGAGGAGCTGGCGCCGTGTCTGGGGTGTTTGTGGAGGTGGTCCACGACCAGGGGAAGGAAGAGAGGGAGCAGGAGGGGCCAGAGGCGCCGTGCGTGTGAGCGTGCTCATTGGAGCTCTCGAGCGGCCATGGCACGCGTGTGAGGGAGGCCGTAGGGGGGAGAAGGAAGAGGGGGACCAAGGCTTAGCATGCTGCGGACGCCGAGGCGCATCGTCGGGCGCGCTGGGGAGGCCCAAGGTGGCCGGAGGCGGTTGGAAGGGGGCGGCTACAGTCTTGAGGCGCCTGTATGCAGCTCGAAGCGTGCAAATGGCCGGCATGCCATTTCTTTGGCAAGGTGGGCACGGCCAAGCATGTCTGGTAGCTCTAGGGAGGAGTAAAGAATGAGGGGAGGAGCATGGGATGCCATGGATGGCCAGTAGGAGAGGTGTGGGGTTGAGAGAGAGAGAGGGACATGGGCTGTCCAGAGAGAGAAAGTGGGGTTTTACCCATCCAATAATTGAGCTGTGGATTTGCCATTGTCACTGGAGGTGAAAGGGGACTAGGAGGGGTTGTGGTAAAAAGTGGAGCTCATGGAGAAGAGTGGAAGTGGTCAAAACAGGGGTTTTAGTAAAATGGCAGAAGGTGTTTGTTGCTCGTTTGGGCAAGAAGATGAACTCCTCTTGTCATGAGGCTTGACAGGGTCAAATGGCATGAGATAATAATAGGTTCCACCAAGTGTGAGTCCATTTGGGCAAAGGTGCCAATGCAACTTTTGTAAACCCTATAAATTGGCAGAAATGAACTTGTGTAGATCTAGTTGAGCAAATAGCTTCTCCTTGATGCACCACTTGGTGTAGTGGCCTCATTTGGTCATGTGAACATGCTTACCAAAGTTGGGGTCAAGGGAGAAAGTTGGTAGTACAAAGTTGTTCAAATTTGATTACGGTGAGAGAGAGGGTTTTGGGGCATTTTGGTGAACCAAAATGACCTTGATTGACATGAGGCTTTTCAAGGTGATCACAATATGCATTTGTGACTTGCTGGATTTTTCTTGGATTTTTATGAAAATATTTCCTGTAGAAATATTTCAAATCCTTGAAATGGGCAGAAATGGTTTTGGGAGGTTTTGCCCAATATTTTGAACATGACCATGTGTTGAAACTCTTATATATGGGAAATACATGCCCACTGAGTTTCCCTGATTTTTGTCAAATATTTTTAAAACAATAAAATAATTTTTCCCTATTAAAGACCATTTCTGGCCTTAAGAAAAAGCTTTTAAATAAAATAGGAAAATAACTTTTAAAATTATATTTTTGTGGTTTATGGGAGTCTTACATCTAATAGGATTCAAATATACTCTTTGAAATATATTTCATACCCCAAATCAAGTACTTGTAGTGCAAACCTCAATTTAGGGGTTTTTGGAAAACTAATTTTAGAAAATACTTTGTGGCCAAATTATTTTTGTAAGAAAATACTATACTGCTCTATACACATGGCATGGTCATTGGGCAGAAGCTTGGGGCAAGGGGATGAAGTATAGAAGGTGGAGTAGTTGACTTTGAAGAGCACTTGAAAATCACAGAGAGAAAACCAGCTCTAAAATAAAAGCCAAATAATGCAAAAGTTTTTGTTGGTCCAAATTTTTATGCTTTATTAATGCAAATTAAATGTTACAAAATGCAGGGTGTGACAGGGGGCGAATCGATTTTTTTGCCCGGACGCACTTCCTTGCGTGCAAAGATGTAGCTGGTGGGTCCTAGCAGTCAGGGGGAAACATTTTTTCGCGAAATACGGTGGCCCGTCCGGTGGGTCCCTGCTGTCAGGTGGAGGAATAATTATGTTGCACGTACTAAGGAGGCACTTCATTGCTGCGGCCGTGGACCCAGCTGTCAGCCTCTCCACGTCTGATCCATGTCCGATGGAAGCCGTTCCTTAGCGGCCTTGTGCCGAGAGCACCGAGGCGATGGAAAATGGCGAGGCCTAGGAAGGGGACGACGGCAGGCCGGGGAAGACGCGACGATGGATGCCCGCAGCGTGAGGAGTCTGAGGTTCACTGGTTCGCTGCGGTATGAGGCTGTCGTCATTGCGAGAATAACGAGTGTGGTTGAGTAGAGGATGGCACAGCCAACGGTGGGAGTAGTAGGGGCGGTGGCGCCTCCGCATCGCAGACGGCCACGGAGGCGAGAGCACGAGGCACGACCGACGCTAGGTTGGGCGGCTGGAGCAAGAAACCAGAGGTTGAAGAAGCACTACGGCCGTTGGATGGACATCGTACGGTCACTTGAGCTAGAATCGTGCATATTGACTAAGTTGACAAAGCCCTCCGTCCCCGTCAACTTAGTAGGCCCACAAGTCAGCCTGCCACTAAACTGGGTTCCAGCTAACAGGGGGAGTATTCATTTTTTTGTGCGTAATAAGGAGGCACTTCCTTGCCTGCGAAGATATAGCTGGTGGGTCCGAGCTGTCAGTGGCGGTAACGTTTTTTCGTGAAATACAGAGGCCCTTTCGGTAGTTCCCCGATGTCAGGTGGTGGAATCATTATTTTGCGTAAAATAAGGAGGCACTTCCTTGCGTGCGGCCGTGGACCCAACTGTCAGCCTCTCCACGTACAGTCCACTTCAGATGCATGTCGGTTGTTGACCACGTTGACCAGGCCGCGCCGAGAGCACCAGGGCGGTGGACGACGGTGAGGCCTAGGAAGGGGACGATCTGCGAGGCGAGGAAGACTTCGGCGATTGTTTCCCCAGCGGAGGAATACGACTATCTGAGGTTTCTTGGTTCGTCTGCCGTCGCCGGAGAATAACAGCGAGTGTGGGTGAGTAGAGGATGGCTAGGCCAGCGATGGGAATCTGATGGGGCGGTGAGGGCTGCTGTGACGGCAACCGGCCTTGAGGAGGAGGAGAAGCGAGCAGTCCCACGGCGCTTGTTTGAGCGGTGGAAGCAGGAAGAGCAGAGATTGAAGAAGCACGGCGGCGTTGGATGGACATCGTCACGGTCATGGAGCTAGAATCGTTCATATTGACTAAGTTGACAAAGCCCTCCGTCCCCGTCAACTTAGTATGCCCACAAGTCAGCCTGCCACCATGGTGGGTCCCAGCTAGCAGGGGGAGTATTCATTTTTCTGTGCATAATAAGGAGGCACTTTCGATGGGTCCGAGCTGACAGCAGGGGGAACATTTTTTTCGGGAAATACGGTGGTCCGTCCGGTGGGTCCCAGCAGTCAGGGGCAAACATTTTTTTTGCAAAATACGGTGGCCCGTCCGGTGGGTCCCATCAGTCAGGGGGGAAACGTTTTTTTTGCGAAATACTGGTGGCCCGTCCGGTGGGTCCCAGCTGTCAGGTGGAGGAATAATTATTTTGCGCGTAATAAGGAGGCACTTCCTTGCGGCTGCCGTGGACCCAGCTGTCGGCCTCTCCACGTACAGTACTCTGCTACCTCATGGGCACTGCGTTGGATTTCCCCGAAGAGGAGAGGATGATGCAACAAAGTAGCGTAAGTATTTCCGTCAGTTTTTGAGAACCAAGGTATCAATCCAGTAGGAGGCCACACACAAGTCCCTCGTACCTGCACAAAACGATAGCTCCTCGCAACCAATGCGATTAGGGGTTGTCAATCCCTTCACGGTCACTTACGAGAGTGAGATCTGATAGAGATGATAAATAATATTTTAGTATTTTTGGTATAGAGATGCAAAGTGAAAAGTAAAAGGCAAAAGTAAAAACAAAGCAAGTATTAAAGTGATGGAGATTGATATGGTGAGAATAGACCTGGGGCCATAGGTTTCACTAGTGGCTTCTCTCAAGAGCATAAGTATTCTACGGTGGGTGAACAAATTACTGTTGAGCAATTGACATAATTGAGCATAGTTATGAGTATATCTAGGTATGATCATGTATATAGGCATCACGTCCAAGACAAGTAGACCGAAGCGATTACGCATCTACTACTATTACTCCACTCATCAACCGCTATCCAAAGCATGCATCTAGAGTATTAAGTTAAAAAACAGAGTAACGCCGTAAGCAAGATGACATGATGTAGAGGAATAAATTCATGCAATATAATAAATACCCCATCTTGTTATCCTCGATGGCAACAATACAATACGTGCCTTGCAACCCTTTACGTCATTTGGGTAAGGACACCGCAAGATTGAACCCAAAGCTATGCACTTCTCCCATTGCAAGAACTACCAATCTAGTTGGCCAAACCAAATGGACAATTCGAAGAGACTTGCAAAGATAACCAATCATACATAAAAGAATTCAGAGAAGATTCAAATATTATTCATAGATAAGCTGGATCATAAACCCACAATTCATCGGTCTCAACAAACACACCGCAAAAACAAAGATTACATCAAATAGATCTCCATGAGAGAGGGGAGAACATTGTATTGAGATCCAAAAAGAGAGAAGAAGCCATCTAGCTACTAGCTATGGACCCGAAGGTCTAAAGTAAACTACTCACACTTCATCGGAGGGGCTATGGTGATGATGTAGAAGCCCTCCGTGGTGGATGCCCCCTCCGGCGGAGGTCCGGAACAGGCCCCAAGATGGGATCTGATGGATACAGGATGTTGCGGTGTTAGAATTAGGTTGTCGGCTCCTGTTCTGATCGTTTGGGGGTACGTAGGTATATATAGGAGGAAGGAGTACGTCGATGGAGCAACAGGGGGCCCACGATCCAGGGGGCGCGCCCTAGGGGGGCTCTTCGAAACACTAACATTAGCAAAAAAAATAGCAATTCTGGGTTGGGCCTCCAGTTAATAGGTTAGTCCCAAAAATAATATAAAAGTGGAAAATAAAGCCCAATATAGTCAAAAACAGTAGATAAAGTAGCATAGAGCAATCAAAAATAATAGATACGTTGGAGACGTATCAGGCATCCCCAAGCTTAATTCCTGCTCGTCCTCGAGTAGGTAAATGATAAAAAGAGAATTTTCGATGCGGAGTGATACTTTGGCATAATTTCAATGTAAATCTTCTTAATTGTGGTATGAATATTCAGATCCCAAAGATTCAAGACAAAAGTTCATATTGACATAAAAATAATAATACTTCAAGTATACTAACTAAGCAATTATGTCTTCTCAAAATAATATGGCCAAAGAAAGTTATCCCTACAAAATCATATAGTCTGGCTGTGCTCCATCTTCCCCACACAAAATATTTAAATCATGCACAACCCCGATGACAAGCCAAGCAATTGTTTCATACTTTAACATTTTCAAAAGTTTTTCAATCTTCACGCAATACATGAGAGTGAGCCATGGATATAACACTATATGTGGAATAGAATGGTGGTTGTGGAGAAGACAAAAAGAGGGAAGATAGTCTCACATCACCTAGGCGTATCAACGGGCTATGGAGATGCCCATCAATACTCATAACGGGCTATGGAGGTTCTGGAGAAGACAAAAAGTTTTTCTATCATTTTTTTTATTTGGGCCTTTTCTCTTTTTTTATGGCCTCTTTTTTTTCTTTCATTTTCCTTTTTTTATTTTTCGTCCGGAGTCTCATCCCGACTTGTGGGGGAATCATGGTCTCTGAGGGAGTCCCGGACTAGGGGGTGTCCGTATAGCCGGACTATCGTCACGGCCGGACTCCAAGACTATGAAGATACAAGATTGAAGACTTCGTCCCATGTCCGGAAGGGACTTTCCTTGGCGTGGAAGGCAAGCTTGGCGTCTGGATATGTAGATCTCCTACCATTGTAACCCGACTGTGTAACCCTAACCTATCCGGTGTCTATATAAACCCGAGAGGGTTTTAGTCCGTGGGGACGAACAACAATCATACCATATGCTAGCTTCTAGGGTTTAGCCTCCTTGATCTCATGGTAGATCTACTCTTGTACTACCCATATCATCAATATTAATCAAGCGGGGAGTAGGGTATTACCTCCATCGAGAGGGCCCGAACACTGGGTAAAAACATCGTGTCCCTTGTCTCCTGTTACCATCCGCCTAGACGCCTGATTCGGGACCCCCTACCCGAGATCCGCCGGTTTTGACACCGACATTGGTGCTTTCATTGAGAGTTCCTCTGTGTCATTACCGATAGGCCCGATGGCTCCTTCGATCATCAACAACGACGCGGTCCAAGGTGAGACTTTTCTCCCCGGACAGATCTTCGTGTTCGGCGGCTTTGCACCTTGAGGCCAATTCGCAGCCATCTAGAGCGAATTGAAAGCTCGCCCCAGCCATCGAGTCAGATTTGGAAGTTTAAACTATCTGGCCGATATCCGCGGAGACTTGATCTTGACGGATTCGAGCCGCAGCCAAGCGCCCGCATTGTCTCGATGGACATGATCTAGCTCAGAGCCGAGCGGTGCCACAGGCCGCATCAAGATCCGCTCGACCCTTAATCCGGGCGGATTCCCGATCGAGGGCGAGTGGTTGGACACCGCCTCGAGGGCTACAATATCTCTGGCGATCGAGCGAACTCCATCCTGTCCTTTGCAAAGACCTCGACTCCAGGCGCGGACTCCTCTCCGGACTCCGAACCCTCAGCGCCCTTGCCAATCGAACCCGATTAGGCGCCCGGTCATGGAGTTCACGGACGCGGACATCTTTCGGCACTCGCCCTTTGGCAACATCCTGAATTCACTAAAGTCTCTCTCTTTATCCGAGAGCCCTGGCGGACTGCGGTCGGGGAAGGTTGGGATGCGGACGGCGAAGAAATTCAACGGCGCACCCACCACCCACTTCATAGCCAGCGCCGAAAGCTTACACGGCGTGCTCGATTTCGACTCCGAAGACATCGGCGGTATGGGCGGCGATGTAGGAGACAACAATGAACCAGCACCTATAGGATGCTGGACAACCTCATCCCATGATGTATACATGGTGGATACACCTAAAGGAAATGAAGGCGAGGAACAACGGGGCGCTACGAAGGATAAATCCCTCGAAAAGCGGTCGAGCAACGGCAGCGTAAACGCCGAACAAAGTCCCGCCTCAACAAGGACCCAACCATAGAGCGAGGCGAACCGGTGGACAACGAACAAGCTATCGAGCAATCGTCCGAACAAGACAACTTGGATAAACAATCTGTCCCGGTGAAGACAACAGTCCGGACGATCTCACACGGACAAACTATTGGAGCAAAATGACCTCGAGAAAAGGCTCGCCGCCATCACAGAGCGTAGCCTGAAAAAGCGAAGCGGAAGCTCAAAACAGCGGAAGATTTACTCAGGATCGAGATGGAGCAAAGTATTCAGCACCTTGAACAAATGCGGCGGCGATCGCCCGAACAAAGAGCTACCCGAAAAGAAAGCTACTGCCCGAATTCAACGAGGAGGCCTTAGAGCCCCCACAATTAAAAAGCAAGAAGGCCACCCGGTCGGATGGACGACCTCGCGACAAAAAGAGAGCAGCGAATGGTGCCGCACACAAGCCAATATGCGATCCGCATAAGGATTCACATCACAAGGATGGCCCAGTTAGGTCCATCTATGGGCCAAGAAAGTATGCTCGTCAAAGCAATGCAATACGCCAAAATTCCGAAGATCACGGCACACCCAAATATAGGGGCGCGCACACCCCTATGTTTTACCAATGAGGTCTTTGGATCATGAATTTCAATGAGATTTAAACCCGTAAACATAGAGGCATCTGACGGAACAACAAACCACAGAGTCTGGATTGAGGATTACATCCTCCACATACACATGGCTAGAGGAGATGATCTCCACGCCATAAAATACTTACCCTTAAACTCAATGGGCCAGCTCGGCGTTGGCTTAAGAGCCTCCCCGAAAATACCATTGGAAGCTGGGAAGAGCTCGAGGATGCATTTTGGGCAAATTTTCAGGGGACTTATGTCCGCCCTCCGGATGCAGACGATCTAAGTCACATAACTCAACAGCCCGGAGAGTCAGCCCGGAAATTCTGGAACAAGTTCCTTACTAAAAAGAACCAAATAGTCGACTGTCCGGACGCCGAAGCCTTAGCAGCTTTCAAACACAACGTCCGAGACGAATGGCTCGCCAGACACCTCGGCCAAGAAAAGCAAAGAACAATGGCCGCATTAACAAGCCTCATGACCCGGAGAGGATAGCTGGCTAGCAAGATGCAGCACCAGCAAAGTGCATCCGAAATCAGGGATGGAAATGGGAAACCACGGCGCAACAAGGACCAGCACCGGATTAAAAGGAACAGTCCAAAGAGCACGGCAGTCAACGCCGGATTCAAAAGCTCACAGCAGAACAACAAAAAACTTCCCCTTAAGGACAATAGCGATGAGCTATCCAACTTCAACAAAATCTTGGACATGATATGTCAAATCCACAGTACTCCTGGGAGGCCTGCTAACCATACCCACCGAAATTGTTGGGTCTTCAAAGCGAGTCCGGCAGATCAGCGCCCGAACACAAGGGGCTCGACACACCAAGTGAAGATGACGACGAGCACCACAAGCAGAGCCCCGGAAAACAAAAAACTTTCCCACATGAGGTTAAAACAGTAAACTCACTTCACGTGATCAAAGAGAAAAACAGAGCGGTGCCCACTAAAAAGCGCGCCGCACACTGGTTGTCAAAACCAATCACCTTCGACCATCAGGACTATTCCGAAAATATCCGGAACACAGGATGGACTGCCTTGATATTGGATCCTATAAGCGACGGATTCCAATTTACACAAGTCCTCATGGATGGCGGCGATGACATAAACCTGATATATCGAGGACACAATCCAGCAGGATGGGGATAAACCCAACCAAAATTAGCCGTAGCAACACCTCCTTTAAAGGAGTAATGCCGAGCCCATATGCCATTTATGCGGGCTCCATCGCTAGAAGTTGTGTTTGGTTCATCCGACAACTTCCGTCGCGAAGGTTACTCTTCCATGTCGCCTCGTTTAAAGTAGCCATCAAGCACTATTGGGACGCCAAGCTTTCGCCCGCTTTAACGCATAATACCGCATTATGCATCTCTAACACTTAAAATGCCGGTCCACGCGACATCATCTCGTTAAAAGGAAGTATTAAGTGTTACTCGAAACCTGGAAGATCGGGAGACTGCCTTGACAGCCCCACAGCTATCCGGCTCGGCTAGGCAAAGAGCTTGAATTGGTCATTCAAACCCCGGACACGGCTAGACGAGTCCGGCGCCTACTAGCGGCATACCCCCCATACGAGGGGCCGCATGCATGTATAACAAGAGACAATAAAGCTCAATTTTATTCACTTCTTCTGACCGTACTCTGTTTATTTAATATTAAGTACATATTTCGCACGATCCTTTTTCTTTTAAACTAAGTTCCTCTCTTTTACAGATGAACAACATGCTACACCCGTCCGAGGATACGGCTGCGCGGAGACACAGCGCAGACGTGCGATGAGGACCCGTTGCAAGGATTCTTTTCAGATTAAGACCCTGCGTAAACCTTTTTTCACTGTCTCCTTGTTGATATACATCCCCTGGTTCCTTACTATAACCGAGGAGGAGGCTGGTGTTTTGGCATTGACCGCACCAGAATTTTAAGCGGCGTACACGGACACCAGGGGCTTAGGGCATTATTCTGCCCATTTTCATAAAGACCGAATACCTTAGGGAGTATTCGGCGTCTCGAGTTAGGCCTTATATGCATCAGCTCCGAATCATCTCTTTGGTCAAATGTTGGGTTGCCTGGATCCTGTGTTTTGCTGCCTTACATTCCGTTTTCACGGCTAACGCGGCACCAGGAGAACTACTGCGATTGTGCCCCGGTTTGGCCGGGCAAGCACCTCGATGAAAGCCGAAAACTGACCGTCATGATATAGCGAGACTGGTCAACCACTCGATGACCCTTTGGAATGTTTAGGATTCCTCCGCATTAACGAAGGACGGTTTTTCGGTCAGGCACATACGCACCACTGAATCGGGAGAGTGCGGTGCCCCGAGGCTATATAGTAGCCCCACCCTCGAACTCCTATGGCTAAGTGAAAGTGATAAAGCATTATAGTCCGGTTGCCTAGTTTGCTACGCTATCACCTCCTTAACAGGACCAAGACGTTGGATTAAGTGTGAAAAAGCGCTTTCTTTGCAAACACCCCCGCACTATGTGCGTGGGGCTGAAAGCCAAGGACTGCCATCTTTCGAGTTATATACACATATACATAAGCGGCCGCATAGGGAGTAGTTTACTACTTGAACGCACAAGTATAAAAAGCTCTTATATTATCTTTGAAACATTGTTTTCACAAATCATACATGTCATTTAAACATAATATCCTTGAGCACTGCGTCTCTATTAAACGAGCGCCCGGCGGAACTTCTTCAAAGTAGTGCTCGGCGGTACTGCTTCATCCGAATCTTGGGATGCAACGTCGGTGGCCTTCATCTCTGCCCGGTATGTCTTGACACGGGCAAGAGCCATCCGCTCCCTCAATACACGCCGATCGCTTCATTGCGTCGTCTGTGATACCGCACCAAGAAACTGCTGCACTAAACCAAAATAGCTCTTGGTGAGGTCCGCCCGACCACAAGTGAGTCAAGACATGCTTAATGGCAAATCCGGACAACCGATTCAGCTCGGCCCATTCGGCCAACCCGATCGGTCAGTGGCGAAGGGCGCTCCGGACTATGGAATTGCGACCAATATAGCTCTTCTCTTACAGGCCCTTCCGGCCCGGAAGTGCTCAACGCGTCCATGGCGCTTCGCCGCCAAGTCCAGATAAGCATCCTCCAAACTCCACAACTTATCCAACTGAGCATTCTTCGGATCTGTACATTTCCTCCGCAGCAGAAACGGTTTTCTAGCCGCAATTGCCCCGGCCTGACTCAGCTCCTCCTTGGCAGCTCTCAAAGCCGATTGGGCATTCTTGGATTCGGCGGCGGCCTTTTTTAGGCCCTCTTGTTCCGTTTGGCGTTCTTTTTCAAGAACCTCGCGGCGATCGGTAGTATTCCTTAACTTTTTGCCATATCGGCCATTTCCTCTTTGCTTGGCGATGAGCAGCCCGTTCGGCTTCTAGCTCTTCGACCGCCTTTAAAGCGGCCGCATTACTAATTCCGGCTTGCTCTTTCGCTCGGGCGAGTTCTACCCGCAGCTCTTCCACGGCAGCGGCACCATCTGCATTAAGCATACGAATAGTAAGACATCAGCGTCAAGCTCCCTTACCAGGTGTCCGCATAGAAGTCGCATACCTTGTGACTCGTCAAACCGTTTATTGACCAGCGCGATGTCCGCATCCGCCTCGTCATGTTGCCGCTTTAGTTCGGCATATTCATCAGTCCGACTGGCCTCCGGACGCCCCGCCACCTGTTTAGGAGCGGCGATATGTTATAACTGAGAATTTGATCCTCGGCAAGTTGTCAATTTTGACAACATACCGAGTCTCGAGAACTACTATCTATACAGGCGCATTTTATATGCATAAGCTGCCGGAAGGTACATCATTTTGCGTACCTCAAACCCTGTCGATAAGCTTCGGCGGCTTCATGCAATCCGCTCTCCGGCGGATGCAATTCTTTCAATCACCTTACCCATTAGAGCACGGTGATCTTCTGAGATAGCCGCTTGCCCGAGCAGATCCTTCAGCTCCTCCGACCGCACACCACTTGGCGCCGGACCTTCCGGCCCCGCCGGACTTGGGGGAACCCTCCGCGACGACACCTCCAGGTCGTCCACTTCACATGAGGCGTTTCGCTCTCCATCATCTCCGGAAGAAGATCCCCCGAAGACGAGCTCTGCTGAGAAGGGCTGAGGTCCGAACTACAAGGTGCAATTTCGGTTATCTTCATAAATAAATACGGAGATGTTCCTTATTTACAAGACCCCTTCTTTTTACTTACGGCTCGCTGGAGGGCTGATCCCCTTGGGGAAATAATGCGGCTGGGTTACTTCCCAGCGCCGGACTCTCTGCCGAAGATTCCTTTCCCGTCTTTGAGGCCTTGACCTCCGGATCTTCCGAAGCGGTCCTCTTCTCTCCTCGGAAGGTGGGACTCTTAATCCCTCCTTCCTTGATAGCCTTCTTCGTAGAGGCAGTTGCTTCCTCGCTCCCCCCTTCGCCTTCTTCAAAACGCGCGACCTTCAACATCTTGGTCAAGATGGGATCCGGCGTGGTCTCCGGGAGGAGCCGGACACCTTATCAACTTTGCCTTGGCTATCCAGTCCTGTTCAAGAAACGGCTCCTTTAAAGGGCATATATATATATATATATATATATATATATATATATATATATATATATATATATATATATATATAATAAATGAATGAACAGCTTGTCCGATTCTGGGACTACTTACTTGAGTATCTGGGCGATTGCAGCTTAGTCCTACATCCTCGGTCAAGTCCGGACACTTCTCTTGTGATCTGAAGAACAGTTTATACATCTCCACGGGCGTCGTGCCCATAAAATTTTGGAGAGCTCATGGTCCCTCCGGATTGAATTCCCACAAAGCGGAGGGGCGGCGTTCTTGAGGCTGAAGGCGCGGATCACCATAACTGCGCCAGCTGCGCCAGATTGATCCCTCTTTCACTGGAGGTCTCGAATACGGCCCTGCAGCAAGGGAACGTCCTTGGGCGGCCCCAGTCGAGCCCTTGTTGACCCATGATGCCGGCCGCTGTGGTGGACCTGGCGGAAGGCGAGGCGCCGCCCATTTGGTGCCCCGAGGCGGTGATATAAAACCACTCCCGTTGCCACAAACCAAGCTCCTCTTGTAAAGAGCCCTCGGGCCACGGAGCATCAGCACATTTGCTTATGACCGCCCCTCCGCACTCTGCTTGTTGCCCCTTGATCATCTTTGGCTCCACCTCGAAGGTCTTGAGCCACAATCCAAAGTGGGGGGTAATATGGAGGAGGGACTCACATACGACAATGAATGACGAGATATGGAGGATGGACTCCGGACTCAAGTCATGGAAATCAAGCCCATAATAAAACATGAGCCCCCGCACAAAGGGATCCGTCGGGAAGCCTAAACCCCGAAGGAAGTGGGACACGAACACCACGTTATCGCCGGGCTCAGGAGTAGGAATGACCTGCCACAGGTAGGCAACCTATGCGAGATCTCGCCGGTTAGATACCTGGCATCGCGCAGCTTTAGCACATCTTCTTCTGTGACGGAGGAAGACATCCATCGGCCGTGCTGGTCGGAGCCGGACATCGTCGAAAGTCCGAAGCGCCTGAATCTGAAGCTTTGGGTGTTGGAACTCGAAGCGCGAGGCGAACTCGATGGAGGGTGTAAAGAAGAAGAGGGCCTTGGTCTCATTATAAAGAGGTTGAATACCAAGAGCCCACCCCGTGGTCGATTAGGACTCGCCTTTGATAGAGAAGGCGGGCCAGCGAACGCACGTCGGGTTACCCACGTTCGTACTGATGAGAATCCCGGAATAAGGGGGGCACGATCTATGCTTTGATAAGGCGTGCCAAGGAAACCGCCTCGCTAAACGTGCTGAGGTGGAACAATAAAAAACGATTCATATAAAGGCCTGGCCGTGGTGTGATGTCACGCCGCGGAATACGTCAGCACATCTGTGCTAAAATTATTCTCTCTACGGTGTTATGTGGAACTTGTTTTGCAGAGCCGGACACTATCCTTGTGTTCAAAACCTTCTATGAAGTATTCGGAGGAGGAACCCGGCTTGCAATGCCGAAGACAATATGCACGCCGGACTCGTCATCATTGAAGCCTGGTTCAGGGGCTACTGAGGGAGTCCCGGACTAGGGGGTGTCCGGATAGCCGGATTATCGTCACGGCCGGACTCCAAGACTATGAAGATACAAGATTGAAGACTTCGTCCCGTGTCCGGATGGGACTTTCCTTGGCGTGGAAGGCAAGCTTGGCGATACGGATATGTAGATCTCCTTCCCTTGTAACCGACTCTGTGTAACCCTAACCTATCCGGTGTCTATATAAACCGGAGGGTTTTGGTCCGTAGGACGAACAAAAATCATACCATATGCTAGCTTCTAGGGTTTAGCCTCCTTGATCTCATGGTAGATCTACTCTTGTACTACCCATATCATCAATATTAATCAAGCAGGAGTAGGGTATTACCTCCATCGAGAGGGCCGAACACAGGTAAAAACATCGTGTCCCTTGTCTCCTGTTACCATCCGCCTAGACGCACAGTTCGGGACCCCCTACCCGAGATCCGCCGGTTTTGACACCGACAGTCTCCATCATTCTTTCCTCACTTGGGACAATGCTCTAATAATGATGATCATCACACTTTTATTTTTCTTACAACTCAACAATTACAACTCGATTCTTAGAACAAAATATGACTCTATATGAATGCCACCGGCGGTGTGCCGGGATATGCAATAATTCATGAGTGACATGTATGAAATAATTATAAAAGGTGGCTTTGCCACAAATACGATGTCAACTACATGATCATGCTAAGCAATATGACAATGATGGAGCGTGTCATAATAAACGAAACGGTGGAAAGTTGCATGGCAATATATCTCGGAATGGCTATGGAAATGCCATGATAGGTAGGTATTGTGGCTGTTTTGAGAAAGGTATATGGTGGGTGTATGATACCGGCGAAGAGTGCGCGGTATTAGAGAGGCTAGCAATGGTGGAAGGATGGGAAAAAGTGTGTATGATCCATGGACTCAACATTAGTCATAAAGAACTCTTATACTTATTGCAAAAATCTAGAAGTTATGAAAGCAAAGTATTACGCGCATGCTCCTAGGGGGATAGATTGGTAGGAAAAGACCATCGCTCGTCCCCGACCGCCACTCATAAGGAAGGCAATCAATAAATAAATCATGCTCCGAGTTCATCACATAACGGTTCACCATACGTGCATGCTACGGGAATCACAAACTACAACACAAGTATTCTTTAAATTCACAACTACTCAACTAGCATGACTCTAATATCACCATCTTCATATCTCAAAACAATTATCAAGCATCAAACTTTTCTTAGTATTCAACTCACTCAAAAGAAAGTTTCACATATCTTGAATACCAAGTATATTAATATTAAACAAATTTCCATGCTATTAACGACTCTCAAAATAATCTAAGTGAAGCATGAGAGATCAATAGTTTCTTTAAAACAAATCCACCACCGTGCTCTAAAAGATCTAAGTGAAGCACTAGAGCAAAAATTATCACGCTCAAAAGATATAAGTGAAGCACTATGAGCAAAACTATCAAGCTCAAAAGATATAAGTGAAGCACATAGAGTATTCTATCAAATTCTAATTCATGTATGGCTTTCTAAAAAGGTGTGTACAGCAAGGATGATTGTGGTAAACTAACAAGAAAAGAGCAAATAATACAAGACGCTCCAAGCAAAACACATATCATGTGGTGAATAAAAATATAGCTCCAAGTAAATTACCGATGGAAGTAGACGAAAGAGGGGATGCCTTCCAGGGCATCCCCAAGCTTTGACTTTTAGGTGTCCTTGTATTATCTTGGGGGTGCCATGGGCGTCCCCAAGCTTAGGCTCTTTCCACTCCTTGTTCCATAATCCATCAAAAGAATTCACCCAAAACTTGAAAACTTCACAACACAAAACTCAATAGAAATCTCGTGAGCTCCGTTAGAGAAAGAAAACAAAACACTACTTTAAGGTACTGTAATGAACTCATTCTTTATTTATATTGGTGTTAAACCTACTGTATTCCAACTTCTCAATGGATTATAAACTATTTTCCTAGCCATAAATTCATCAAAATAAGCAAACAACACACGAAAAACAGAATCTGTCAAAAACAGAACAGTCTGTAGTAATCTGTAACTAACGCAAACTTCGGAACTCCAAAACATCTACCAAAATTAGACGACCTAGAAAATTTGTTTATTGATCAGCAGCAATTGGAATCAGTATTTTATCACGTTCTGGTGATTTTTAACAATTCGGGCACTGAGCGCAAAGTTTCTGGAAATTACAGCAAGATCAAATAACTATCATCCAAGAAGATCCAATAGGTCTAGCTTGGCACAAACACTAATTAAAACATAAAATCACATCTAAACAGAGGATAGATGGATTATTTATTCCTAAACAGAAGCAAAAGCAAAAAAAACTAAAAATAAAATTGGGTTGCCTCTGAACAAGCGCTATCGTTTAACGCCCCTAGCTAGGCATAAAAGCAAGGATAGATCTAGGTATTGCCATCTTTGGCAGGCAATCCATAAGTGGCTCTCATGATAGATCATATGGTAATTTTATTTTCTTTCTAGAAAAGTGTTCCATGCCTTTTTCTAATGGAAATTGGAATCTAATATTCCCTTCCTTCATATCAATAATTGCACCAATCGTTCTAAGGAAAGGTCTACCAAGAATAATAGGACATGAAGGATTGCAATCTATATCAAGAACGATAAAATCTACGGGCACATAATTACTATTTGCAACAATAAGAACATCATTAATTCTTCCCATAGGCTTTTTAATAGTGGAATCCGCAAGATGCAAGTTTAGAGAGCAATCATCAAAGTCACGGAAATCTAGCAAATCACACAAAGTTTTGGGAATAGTTGAGACACTAGCACCCAAATCACACAAGGCATGAAACTCATAATTTTCATTTTAATTTTAATAGTAGGTTCCCACTCATCATAGAGCTTTCTAGGGATAGAAACTTTCAACTCAAGTTTTTCTTCATAAGATTGCATCAAGGCATCAACAATGTGTTCGGTAAAGGCCTTATTTTGACTATAAGCATGAGGAGAATTTAGCACGGATTGCAACAAGGAAATACAATCAATTAAAGAGCAATTTTCATAATTAAATTACTTGAGATCCAATATAGTGGGTTTAGCAACATCTAGGTTTTTTTTCTTTCAATCCCACATTTATCAATTTCATCATCAAGATCTAAAAACTCCGAATTCTTAGAACGCCTTCTAGGTAAAGGAAGATCATCTTCAGTTTCATCAAGATTCATATTGCAAAACAAAGATTTAATAGGGTACACATCAATAAATTTTAGATCTTCATCTTGATTTTCATAAGAATTGGAAGAACACACTTTAATAAAGGCATCTTTGGAAGCACGCATCCTAGCGGTTCTTTCTTTGCACTCATCAATGGAAATTCTCATAGCTTTGAGAGATTCATTGATATCATGCTTAGGAGGAATAGATCTAAGCTTTAAAGAATCAACATCAAGAGAAATTCTATCAACGTTCCTAGCTAAATCATCAACTTTAAGCAATTTCTCTTCAATCAAAGCATTAAAATTCTTTTGTGAATTCATAAACTCTTTAACACGACTCTCAAATTCAGAGGGCATCTTATTAAAATTTCCATAAGAGTTGTTGTAGGAATTTCCATAATTATTAGAAGGATTACTAGGATAAGGCCTAGGATTAAAATTCCCTATATATGCGTTGTTACCAAAATTATTCCTACCAACAAAATTCACATCCATAGATTCATTATTATTCTCAATCAAGGTAGACAAAGGCATATCATTAGGATCAGAAGAAACACTCTTAGTAGCAAATAATTTCATAATTTCATCCATCTTTCCACTCAAAACATTAATTTCTTCTATCGCATGCACTTTTTTATTAGTAGATCTTTCAGTATGCCATTGAGAATAATTAACCTTAATATTATCTAGAAGTTTAGTAGCATATCCTAGAGTGATTTCCATAAAAGTGCCTCCCGCGGCCGAATCTTAAAGATTTCTAGAAGCAAAATTCAATCCGGCATAATTTTTTTGTATAATCATCCACAAGTTCAAACCATGAATAGGACAATTACATACCATTAATTTCATTCTCTCCCAAGCTTGTGCAACATGTTCATGATCAAGTTGCTTAAAATTCATAATATCGTTCCTAAGAGACATAATCTTAGCGGGAGGAAAATACTTAGAGATAAAAGCATCTTTGCACTTGTTCCAAGAGTCAATACTATTTTTAGGTAAAGATGAAAACCATGCTTTAGCACGATCTCTAAGCGAAAAAGGAAATAGCTTAAATTTAATGACATCATTATCGACATCCTTTTTCTTTTTCATATCACATAAATCAATGAAGCTATTCAGATGAGTAGCGGCATCTTCACTAGGAAGGCCGGCGAATTGATCTTTCATAACAAGATTCAACAAAGCAATATTGTTTTCACAAGATTCAGTATTGGCAAGAGGAGCAATCGAGTGCTAAGGAAATCATTATTATTGGTATTGGTGAAGTCACACAATTTAGTAGCATCTTGAGCCATCGCGACAAACAAGCAATCCAACACACGAGCAAACAAAAGGCAAGCGAGAAAAGGCAACGGAAAAAGAGGAGGAGATTGGGAAAGAAAGAGAATGAATAAAACGGCTAGGGTGAAGTGGGGGAGAGGAAAACGAGAGGCAAATGGCAAATAATGTAATGCGAGAGATAGGGATTGTGATGGATACTTGGTATGGTGCTTGACTTGCTCTTGCGTGAGCCTCCCCGGCAACGGCGCCAGAAATTCTTCTTGCTACCTCTTGAGCACTGCGTTGGATTTCCCCGAAGAGGAGATGATGATGCAGCAAAGTAGCGTAAGTATTTCCCTCAGTTTTTGAGAACCAAGGTATCAATCCAGTAGGAAGCCACGCACAAGTCCCTCGTACCTGCACAAAATGATAGCTCCTCACAACCAACACGATTAGGGGTTGTCAATCCCTTCACGGTCACTTACGAGAGTGAGATCTGATAGAGATGATAAATAATATTTTTGGTATTTTTCGTATAGAGATGCAAAGTGAAAAGTAAAAGGCAAAGTAAAAACAAAGCAAGTATTAAAGTGATGGAGATTGATATTATGAGAATAGACCCGGGGGCCATAGGTTTCACTAGTGGCTTCTCTCAAGAGCATAAGTATTCTACGGTGGGTGAACAAGTTACTGTTGAGCAATTGACATAATTGATCATAGTTATGAGTATATCTAGGTATGATCATGTATATAGGCATCACGTCCAAGACAAGTAGACCGAAACGATTCTGCATCTACTACTATTACTCCACTCATCTACCACTATCCAAAGATGCATCTAGAGTATTAAGTTAAAAACAGAGTAACGCATGTAAGCAAGATGACATGATGTAGAGGAATAAATTCATGCAATATGATAAATACCCCATCTTGTTATCCTCGATGGCAACAATACAATCGTGCCTTGCAACCCTTTACTGTCACATCGGGTAAGGACACCGCAAGATTGAACCCAAAGCTATGCACTTCTGCCATTGCAAGAACTACCAATCTAGTTGGCCAAACCAAAGCGGATAATTCGAAGAGACTTGCAAAGATAACCAATCATACATAAAAGAATTCAGAGAAGATTCAAATATTATTCATAGATAAGCTAGATCATAAACCCACAATTCATCAGTCTCAACAAACACACCGCAAAAAGAAGATTACATCGAATAGATCTCCAGAGAGAGGGGGGGAACATTGTATTGAGATCCAAAAAGAGAGAAGAAGCCATCTAGCTACTAGCAATGGACCCGAAGGTCTGAAGTAAACTACTCACACTTCATCGGAGGGGCTATGGTGATGATGTAGAAGCCCTCCATGGTGGATGCCCCCTCTGGCGGAGCTCCAGAACATGCCCCAAGATGGGATCTCGTGGATACAGGAAGTTGCGGTGGTGGAATTAGGTTTATGGCTCCTGTTCTGATCGTTTGGGGGTATGTAGGTATATATAGGAGGAAGGATTACGTCGGTGGAGCAACAGGGGGCCCACGAGGTAGGGGGTGCGCCCCCCACCCTCGTGACCGCCTCTGTTACTTCTTGGAGTAGGGTCCAAGTCTCCTGGATCACGTTCGGTGAGAAAATCACGTTCCCAAAGGTTTCATTCCGTTTGGACTCCGTTTGATATTTTGTTTCTTCGAAACACTGAAATAGGCAAAAAAACAGCAATTCTGGGCGGGGCCTCCGGTTAATAGGTTCATCCCAAAAATAATATAAAAGTGGAAAATAAAGCCCAATATAGTCCAAAACAGTAGATAAAGTAGCATGGAGCAATCAAAAATTATAGATACGTTGGAGACGTATCATACTCTTCCGATGGAAGTCGGTCGTTGACCACATTCACCACGCCGCGCCGAGAGCACCACGGCGGTGGACGATGGCGAGGCCTAGAAAGGGGACGACACGGAGCCGGGGAAGACGCGGCAGTGGATGCCCACGCAAAGAGGAGCACGAGGGTTCACTGGTTCGGCTGCGGTGTGAGGCTGCCGTCGCCGCAGAATAACATGGGGAGTGGGTGAGTGGAGGGATGGCCTGGCCAGCGGTGGGAGCAGTATGGGGACGGTGAGGCCTCTGCGGCAGCACAGCCGGCCACGGGAGGCAGGAGCATGTGGCACGACCGGCGCTGCTTTGGGCGGCTGGGGCAAGAAGAACAGAGGTTGAAGAAGCCCTGCGGCCGTTGGATGGACATAGTTGACCACGCCGCGCCGAGAGCACCAGGGTGGTGTACGACGGCGAGGCCTACGAAGGGAACAACACGGAGCCGGGGAAGACACGGTAGTGGCTGCCCACGCGGTGGAGAGTACGAGGGTTGACTGGTTCGGCTGCCGTCGCCGAAAAATAACAGGAGGTGTGGGTGAGTAGAGGGATAGACAGGCCAGGGATGCGAGTATGATGGGGCCGTGAGGCCTGCCCAGCAGCACTGCCGGCCACGGGAGGCGGGAGCAGGCGGTTCCGACGGCGCTGGTTTGGGCGGCTGGGGCAGTTACGATTGCCGTTAGATTGACATCTAACGGTCTGACGCATTATAGTCCATTTTCTGCCCAGGACCACGGTCAAAAAGTTCAAACTTATTTTGCATATTTCGGTGGAGTCTGAACTGTTGTAATCCCGAAATGATAAACATTTTTTTAAGAACTTATTGATTTGCCAAAAAAATCGTTTTGTTTTTGTGAGCAAATAAGACGTGGGACAATTGAGTTGGTTTAAGGGAAAACCAGTGGTTAAAAAATCAGCGCTGGGTGGGAAAAAACAACAAAAATAAGGATGTAAATATGAAAATGGAATTTCATGTGTTCTCAATATAATGATACGTGTATATGAACTAGTAAAACTATAGGTAGATATTAGAAAACGGATGTAGGACATGCGTTTCAAGAGGAAAATAGAACTGGGCTGTGTGTTTGATTCAAGAAAAACTACTGCGGATGTTGTAAGACAAAATATAACTAACGTTATTTGGCGGGCGAGGCCGATGAGATACCTTTGGATCTTTGAGCCCTGTTGTCATCATGGGCTGGGCCTGTTAAAAACAAACCAACCAACCTGGGCGATCTGCAACCCAGTTGAAACTTGCTCGACACGAAAAACAATATCGTGCTCAATAAGCGAGAGAATTCTGCAAGTAAATGCGGTGATAAGCGGGATGTAGCATGGATATTGTTTTTTATCGTGATAATAAGTGCATGCACTTGTTTGAAAAAATTGGAGAACTGAATTGAGCGACGGGTGCTTATGCTACCCATCAAATAAAAATCAGGTGCCTGAAAATTCGTTTCGAAACAAATGATTCAACTTTATATCCACGCCGACCCTCGGCATGATGGTTGGAAGCAAATGCAAGTTCATACCAAAAGATCGTTAACAAAAATACCAACTTGCGGACGACAAGGTAGTACAACTACCAATACCTAACTAACTTATAATCTTTTTACTACTAGCCCTAGTGTTAAATGCGGTAGAAAATCTTGCAGAGGACCGGTTCCGCTCCTTCTCTTGCTCCGAGGTCCCGAGGTGGTACTGGTGCATCACCCGATTGGTCCTCTGCTGGTCGAAGTTCTTGTTGGTGTGCAGCACCGTAACCTTTGCTGCCCGTCTGCCGGCCGTTGACCATCACCGACAAGGTATTGCCGGTCTTGTTCCACATCGCAAGCATGCCGCACTCCGACTGTATCTTGCGACGCGTCCACGTGCCCCTTTTGAACGCCCTGGAATTGCGCTGGAAGAATTGCTTCCTTAGGCCACTCAGCGTGATACCTACAGTATTGTGGAATACAGGTTTTAGTGTACGTAGTTGGTATTTTCATAACATCTTTGGCATGTTGTAGTCACTTGTTTCACTTTTTATTAACTGTCAAATTGTAATTGCTTCACCAGGTCTGCGTCTAAAAATAAAAATAGAGCTATAAACATAGGAATATGTTTGTGCAAGTAGACGGCCGATCGGTGTCTTACCTGGAAGTTTCTCAGGTTGGGTGTAGCATATCTTTGTGCTCATTGTCGGACGGTTGGTACGAACAAATCGATGAGAGACTGAAACCTCATTGTCGGCACTCACTTTGGCCTCAAGGTGCTCGATCAGCTCGATCCGTGGGATCGAACTTGACGCCAGCCGGCAGCACCGGCCAATCCTTCTTCGACTTGCATCGGTAATTCTAGTTATATGGTACTCAATGTATGATCAATCGACTGTTTTAAGTGAATGATGAAAGATTTCGACAGATAAGTGGTACTCCAAATCTGAAGTCCAGAATAGCCGAACACGCCGCCGGGATTCTTGTGTCACCTCACGCGCAGCGTGTTGTCACGTCAATTCAATGTGTGGACATGATGATTAATTTGACCGGCGTATACTAGTACTGCTCTTGTACTACTTACTAGTCGTATTTAGTGTCACAATTTATACATAGGTTTAACTAACAAATGCGCACTTGAAGCCTAACTGATATATATATATATATATATATATATATATATATATATATATATATATATATATATATGGCTTCGCACATCTCCATCATCATTATCAGTACATCCTACACAGGTGAGTTAGGATGCACTTGATCCCAGGAAGGTATCTATCCTTCAAACCAGAGGAGTGCTTGAAACTAACAACAGTACATAATATCCAATAAAAGAGGGTCGTGCTACAGCAGCAGACATGGCTCAGTCTAGATATCAGCACGATCATCACGAATCAAGTTGTGCATATTTGTTGTTGGCATGAACCACATCGCTGCATGTCTTGATGCCTTTCACACACTGCAGATTACCTGGCAACAAGCTGTGTCGACGAATCTCTAGATATGGTGATTCATGAAACCCATGGTATGATGTGTAAACACAGCCCCCCCTCGCGAATGGAAGTTGCATAGCACAGTAATCATCGCCGGTGATATGATCGATGATTGGTTGGATGATCGGATAATTGAGCCCGAGGAACAAGGAGTGGTTGCCGAGGCTATAAACCCGCCTCCAGTTGAATACGCCTGGCCCAACGGAGTTGGGATCTTTCTCGAACACGAAGCATCCATAGCCATCAATGTCACCAACGCCCCACACATTGTACTGCATGTGGTTTGATGTAATGGTTTGGTCAATTTGGTACGTGCGAATGAGCATCAAATGAACGCCGTCAGCTAAACGAGCGATAAACCACCACCCATCGGCTGGTATGATTCCAGGTCCTGGAATCATGAAGGCTAGCGCATTTGCGTCTGCTACAACAATTCAAATTGGAGACCAAAAGGACAAAAATAAACAATCACGTTCAGAGAATGTGTGGAATTAAGATTATTATAACAGTGACACATATCATAGACAGAGACTTGCAATGCCGTGGTCATAATCATACCCCAAGTTAAAAAATTAAGCCAATGGCTTTCATATTCTAGCAACATGTCATGGTTCAAACATCATGTAACAATGAGAGGAAAACAGCTATGACAGCGCCTACTCATATTCTACCATAGCACTTACTACTACTGTTCTCATATCAACTCTAAGCAATAACATGCGTTGTTATAAAAATCTTGTAAACGAGAGTAACATATAGCAATCATGATGGTATGCTCATAATATGTATTCTAACAATCATTAGATGCCAATTGTTCTCATATCAACTCTAACAATAACATGTGTGGTCATAAAAATCTAGGAAATGAGAGGAACACATAGCAATGATGTGGTTATAGACATGCTATGCATTCTAAATTTGTAACAAATGAACAGGCAGTCGTATTGATAAGGTAAAGATGAGATGAGATACAACAATTACACGATGATAGATTCCACCAGTATAGGAAGCCAATCTGTGCATCGACCACGTAAACGATGCCATCGTGCACTATAGCATCAGACAGAAATGTTGCCTCAACAGGATTGATGATGAGCCAGAACCATGTATGGTGACCGGATTCCAGATAGACTAATCCCATGTTGAACAAGGCAATGAGCTTTTAATCCATGTAGTCTTACGATGGTGTGGGCACTTCGCAGATTACAACTTTCGCAAGCGATGAGGTCGAGCCAAAAGCTTGACACGTCCCATGCATAGTAGGCGGGAGTGTCCGTGGTCGCGAGGCTCGATGTCGGCGGTATCCAACGATGGAAGGGTGATCTCTCACTGGGTGTAGATATCCACGAGACGCCACGGACTACCGGTGTGGTGGATGAGGACGATCCAGTTGGCCTTCATGCCCGCCCAGTAGTGGCAGTGCATGAAGGACAGGTGGACGGGTAGTGGTAGCATGTCGAGGGGCACCGCGGCAACCTCTGTAGGATCGTCAAGTTGGTGTCTGGGCCACCTGCGAGGATCGGGCATCAGCAAGCAGGGTGTCTTGAAAAGAGCCGGCGGTTGCGCATTTGAGTAGACGGTACAAAGACACCAAGCATGCGGCCAGACGGACGATGTTGAGTAGGTCCATACGACTACAGATCTGCTCCAAGAGAACATCGGGGAGGGAATTCCAATCGCGGCTCTGCGTGTCAATCAGTTCTGCCATTGGGGTTTTCGGTGCCTGCGAGTCAGCGGGCAAGTGGATTCGAGCGGGCGAGCAAAGAAGCTTCTCCTCGTGTGGCCGAGCAGTGAGCGGGGGAATATGGTACGCGCGAGCTACCAAGGAAGATGGCGCGGGCGGGCGAGCAGTGAGCGGGGGTAAATGGTGTGCAGCCGATGATGGGGAAGAGAGGAGGAAGAAGAAGAGAGGAGGAAGAAGAATGGAAGACGGGGAAGGAAGTGCATTAAATCTCAATTCTACTAGTACTACTACCAGGATATACCGCCCTTCGGAGTGTAAATAGTTACACCGATGACATGTGGGTCTACCACAAGAGGGCCCATATGTCGCTTAATGGAGGATGAGGTGCGTAGGCATATTTGCAGAAGCGTGCTCTACTGGCAAACATGATGGCAGTACTGGGTAAGGCTGATTTAGTAACAACAACACGCTGGTTCAGCTTATTAATTACGTGTCCCATCTGCTGCAGCGTGTATTGTCACTTCACTGCGAAGACTAGTTGAATAGTTCTCTCTGACCGAGATGGGGAATGATGGATTGCGAGGACTTCCTTTCTATAGTATCCCTATGCCTCTACGCTCACTTCACTCATTTTGCTCCGTACCTAGTCACTTGTTGAAATCTGTAGAAAGACAAATACTCCGTATTTGGGAACAGAGGGAGGCTTTTACTCCGTACTATTTGGGAACAGAGGGAGTATCACCATATGGAGGGAACAGAGGAAGCTTGAAATATGAACATGTCAATGGTAGGGAGTAAGCCCCATGCATGCATGCATGCATGCAACATGCAACACTCACACGTACACATGGACGCACGCAACACTCACGCACCCATGCGGCACACAGCACACGATGCAACACACACAGCTCACGCTCAAGTGCTCAACCTACTCTCTACGTCCATGAAAGACTGTACATTTAGAGATTTACACATTGACAAGGGCATAATTAACGCCCAAAAGTAGTAGACTTATGTGTGCATGCGACCATTGAGATAAGAAGATTAAATGAAGGCCGTTGCATGCTGTAATTAAGGATAGACATGTAGCCTATACCTACAGCACAAGTTGGTGCATTAGTCAATCAATATCGATTTAGATTAAAGGCTAAATGCATTGGAAGTGTAGATGTACATTATGTACCACACTCTTTGTTTTGTAGCCGATGTACACTCTTTGTTGGAAGACTGAGGGATGACACGTGCATGCACTCACATACACAGCCAGGGCGGTTCACGCGCAAGGGTTGGACTCGTGTCACGCCTGCGTAAAGTTTTGTTTAACTAATTTCTTTGCTCTGCCAACTAACAGATGGGACCCAGAAACCAGGTGACAATTTAACCAGTCAACAAAGTGCCACATCGACTATGTGTCCGGTCAGTAGGGTGCAATACGGTGCTCTACGATGAGCTAGTGATCGTATAATCGCCGCAAAACTATATATAGTGACCGTAAAGAGCGTATTGTTACATGCTTTGACCGCCAGTGTATTTTTCTCGTTTCAAATTAAGCCATATTAATCGGAAAGGACGCAGTATGGACTACTACTAATACTAATACTCCTTTGATGTGTCCCGTCAACTCGCCGAACGAGGAGAAGCTTGCTTACTACGCCTTTCCCTCGCCCACGCGCGCGGTGGATCGCAGGACGAGGAGAGGGTTTTGACTACAACGCCCTCTCCCTCTCCCTCCCTCTCCCTCTCCCTCGCCCTCGCCCTCGCAGTGGACGTGCAGCAGTTCAATCGGTGTCAGATTGCTAGAAGCATATTGTACTGTAGTATCATCATTGTTGGACCTTCCGAAGAGGCGAAGAGCCAAGTGCAAGGTTCAGACGAGTACGAACTATTGAACCTCCCGAAGAGGCAAAGAGCCAAGCGCAAGGTTTTATAGGAGTTGTCGTCCTAGTAGGAGTGTACTACAACTATAGCGACGATGCTCTTGTATGATGCCGCCACGTCACGTATATCCAAAGCTGTGCCACCTTTTTTTCTCAAAAGAGCATGTTGGAGCCCGTGCAACAACCACACAAGTTGCACGTACACATAACACATTTACTAGTAATAGATTCTAAAGGACAAATGCCAAGATGCCACACAAGTTCATCTCCAATTCATGTGATAAATTTGTGCATGACTAGTCTACATATATTCACAGCGCTACCGTTCACAATTACCGTACTCCACTTACACGTTATAGATGGACTACATGCATGTCCTCCTCTAGGTTCCAGTCCCAGGTGTTCTTCATGGATGGCACAATCCATAGCGGTGGGCAACGGGAATCATTGTCGCAGCTTTCTAGTCCGGTTCCACACGATGGAGACTCATCCAAGCTGAAGCGGCATAAATCAGGGATAGCGTGTCCCAAAGATGTCGTTCATCCGGCGGTGCGCAATGAAGACACAACCATGCTTCATGAACGGCAGGCCTTCCGTGTCGTGCACGGAAGGTGGCATCCGCTTCACAATGGGGTAGCTGTCCCCGATGAAAAGCAAGTAGTCTCCAAGAGTGTTCCTCGGCACCCACGTAGCATCACGGGGGTCGAACTCGGCGCCGTTCGTCTGGTACACGCGGCATCCCAGATCTGGACACATGGTGACGTACATTTTTTGTACACGCCAACTAGTGTCAAAAAACGTCTTACATTATGTGACGGAGGAGTACGATTGCCCGTAGAAATCACAAGATTACTTTTCTCAACTAGTAGTGTGATGTACGTACTTCTAGTCTAGTCTAGTATAGTGCACCAGTTTTGAACTCTTGAATCTCAGGGCCAAGGAGCTACAGTTGGAAGTGGAGGGTACTACTGTTCTCTAGAACCATCGCTGTACTATCAATGCAGGGGAAGTACACCTGCGTAGTGGCATAGTGGGTACTCCCGGTGCTATATTCAGCCGCTCCTCTCACGTAGGAGTAGCCGGCCTACTCAGCCGCTCCTCTCACGCACACACTAGCAGCCTGTTTATCAGCGAGCGTTCATGAGCGAGAACATTTGAGTTATTTGATACAACGAGACTAGGCTTTTTGCTTCCATTTGTGGAGGTGTAATGGATCTCGTCGAACTTTGTTAGTAGTTCCTTCTTTATGAATGATATGAAGCAAAGCTTTTGCCTCCGTTTAAAAAAAACACGTCAAGAGGAATTTCTTTTATAGTAGAGCCGATAATGGAGTGAAGTCCATGCGTGCAACGCCACAAGCTACAGAGTAGTAGTAGAGCACTTTACGTCTGAGCCATATTGCACGATTCCCAATGCCCCGCCAGGCTTTTCCGGCTCCTCGGGCTTAATTGGGAGGCGCTAGTTTAAATATGCTACTAGCTGATGAGGAAGCTGCAAGCGAGCTGCGGCTAGGGCGAGCACGCGAGCCACGGGATGGTGGAAAGGAAAACCCGTTCACGTGGCTAGGTTTTCCACTGCACCCAGATTTTGGGGCCGCACGTCCGTTCGACTTCAAAACTCAAACTACCTAGTACTATTTTTAAAAAAGGCCGCCGTGCGTTCGGCCGGGTTCGAACCCACAAAACGAGGTATACACTCCCGCGACCACTAGTAGTACTCGTTGGAGTACAACGCAACCTAGAATCTCCTTTTGTCGCTAGTAGTACGTACATTGTTCCTTACAAGAAACCCCTAATAATGCAAGAAACCACTAAAATGCCAAGAAACTACTACCACTTGCATACGTGGCAGATTTAAGATAAAACTACCTTATCAACCATTGTACATGCTCTTACCAACAAAAATCCTCGAGTGACCTCCTACCTCCGGCCCGTCCACCTAGTCATCCTCGGCCATGGGACGCAGCTACCGCCGCCGGCAGAAGGCAAGGTCAAAACCGTCGGCGGTGCGGAGCCCATGTTGCGGCAGCCCGGATGCCAGCTCCGTCCGGCGCTCGCGGCCGCTAGCTAGCCAAGATAGCTCCGTCCAGCTGCTTGTCTGCAAGGTTTGCTAGCTAGATTGGCACGCCAAATGCGGCTTCCTCGCTTCGCACCGCTCAGGCCAACCATCCGCTCGGCGAAAGGCCAGTAGCGGCTTGCTCGCTCGTGAGTCATGCTCGGGCCAGCCCGCCAACCCGTGCGAAGGCTAGCGCGGCGTCCGGCCCGTCCGGCGGAGCCGCGGCCAACTCGCTCATCACCGGCGCCACCGACGAACACGCATCAGTACTGTTTGAAGTAATGTTCAGGAAAAATATTGATTTGAGGGGGAATAACAAGATAGAAGGTTAGATGTGGGTCCCTCGTGTCAACGGTCAAACAAAATGTGTTGGTTTAAGATGCCTCGTGAGCACGGGCGTGTGGGCCAACCCTGTCATAAATGGGTTTAAACAAACCTAATCGGTAGGAGTACTTGGTAGTAGTTTTTGGCGTGGATTAAGAAATTTTGGGTATGTTTTTGCTATTTTTTTGTACAATAGATTCTTCTTAGGGCTGGTTGAAAGTGGTAGTTTTTTGTTAAATACTCTACATATTGTAAGTAGGAGTGAAAGTTAAGCTTTGGAAGCCAATAAGCAAGGCTAGTTACATAGTGCATATGTGTACATGATTGAAAGTAAATATCAACCATGAGTGACTAATATCTTGATGGAAAACTCGAAACTACGGAATACTAGGAAAAAATGCATGGTTGGAAATACTAGCAATGTTCATGTCCGTTGCAACGAATCATAATTAGAATAATACATATTCACAAACTTGGTACAAAACACTCTAATTTTGATATACATATGTTTCAATTAGAATATATTCCTTGGGTTGCTTTGGTGAGGTCAGGGAGGGATGTGGTTGGTTTTAAGATACTAATTATGGGTTTTTCTGCAAATTGGTAGACAAGTGAGATGTTGGTGAGAAAAGGCAACAACTTACCTCACAATCGTTAGATGTAGAACTAGTGGTCAAAAACGACGGATGGCAGACACCAAAGATCACCAACTTAGTCTTGTGTAGGAGTACTAGCAAGATCCGTGCATTGCACGGAACATCAAGATGCATTTTTTATAAAACACTTGGTGTGATTGACCCTTATGGAGTAATCCCATGTGTAAAAACTAATGATATCTCGAGAAATATGAGATAAGGTGAAGAGGAGTGGGGTGTGGTGGTGGTTGGTGGTCTGACCGAGCGGAGGCATGGGGATTGACGACGCCGGCGCGCCACCAGGCAGTTGTTCCAGAGGCTTCCTTTCTTAATTGCTCAACAATGAGGTTTGTTGGAGATAGGGATGAACGAGGGAAGGCCTTGTCTGCAAATGTGGAGAGGGGTGCGGGTATCTTTTAGTTTAATTTCCATCCGCCAGATATAGATCGGACGGTCTATATTGCAAGATGGCACACGTACCATCATCACCACCTCGGTTTTTTATAAGAGAAGAAATATAAGTTTGCAGATACAAACGTATTATCGATACTTGCTTCCGTAAACTAGCATCTACATTCTATTCAACGCCTCGGCATGTGGGGCCTTAGCACAATGACTTCTCGACTGTGTAAAACAAAGATTTTCCCGTCGCCGACAAGGAGGGGGTGACGGCGCCGCGCTTTTTGGCTTGCTCTAGTCCTAGTAGTCATACTAGGTGGTCTAAGCACGTGTAGATTTATTCTTTTTCACGTCTCGTGTTCGCCGTACTGCCACATTTGTTGATGACTAGAGGGTAAGTTATTCACGGGGAAACCCTTGATGAGCGTGTTTGTGAGAGAGAGACAGTGTGCGTGTGTGATATGTTAGAGACTGAGGCAATGATAACAGATTCTTTGTGTCTATGTGTGTGGAGGATAGAGAGAGACATGTACATGGGGCTTTGTGTTGTGTAACATGGAGACACATATACATAATTAGAGAGTGAGTGTGTGAGATACACATGCGGACATGGGGAGAGATGAGGATCTAGATAAATGGGTGTTTGTGCGTGTTTGTGTGTGTTTGTGCACGCATTTGTGTGTGAGAGGGAGAGAGTGTACGTGGAGTAGAGAGACCACTGATGATGTAAACCTAGTATAAGGGAAGGGGGAATTGTGTGACATGTGTAGTAGCAGTATAGCACGGGTGCGGGCTGGGGGAGCAGACTATTTGGAAGAGACATCGAGTGTGTGTGTGTGAGAGCGAGAGAAAGTGAGAGATAACGACGGAGAGAGAGAGAGAGAGTGAGAGAGAGGAAGAGAGGGGGTGAGAGGGGTCGTTTGTGTCCATAAATGGCGTCTAGATAGGGAGACAATGTTGATGTTGTCTGAAATTGGCCTATGAACGGAGACGCAAGTGAAGCGAGTCATCGTGTGTGTGATAGGGACTTCATGAGAGATCTAGAATAGATGGTGTAGAGAACAATGTGCGAAATCGAGAACGATTATACATTAGGGAGCTATGCAAAGAGTCACGACATATATGTATGCAGGGAAGGAGCTGGGCGGGTCCGCATGTGGGAGAGATAGAAAGAGGAGAGTGGTGCACAAGGAGACAAAGTGTGCTTGCTTGCGATTGGGGGTGGTGTGTGAGGTGAGTCTTGTGAGAACCACATAACTAGGGAGATAGACGTGTGGGGGCGATGTTTTGTGTGTATGGGAAATATACACTCTACATAGTGCGTGTGCTTGGGTAAGAGAGATAGCGGGATACCTAGAGAGTGAGGGAAGAGATGTGTGCATACCCGAGAGACAAAGTGTTAGAGACCTATGTTGGGGTCCAGACTTTACAAGAGAGAGGGGTGTTAATGTGCTCGTGTGTTGGTGTTTGGGGGAGAGAACGACTTCTCTATGTGTGTGTGTGTGTGGTGGTGGTGGTGGTGGGGGTTGGGGGGTCGACTTCACTACAAAAAAAAGACACATCCGTGACATTTTGGGCCGAACGAAATTTTTTTCTGTCATACATATGACAATTCTATGAAGATAATTGTGACAAAACCCGGTATCATCATAGATGTGGTGGTCTCCTACTTCTATGACAAAAAATCATGACAGAAAATGGGCTTTTCGTCCTGGGCGGGCCGGAGACGCAGCTGCATGACATTCTTTGGGCTGTCCATGACGGAAAAAATCGTGGTAGAAGTGAGGGGGAGGAAAATTTTGGGGAGTTGCCGGTTACGGTGGGAGGTCGGGTGCAGAGCGATGCGCGTTTCTCTCGTACGTACGCGCTTGTGTGCGAGGCGTTGGCTCTAACTGAAGCCGAGCGAGGCGTTGGGCTCTAACTGAACTCGGCGACAGACCGCAGGCTACGTGTTACTAAACCCGAGCGATCGATCGATGGCTGTTAATCGAACCCGATGGAGCGATTCGCCCGCTCTGCTGCTAATCAAGCCGATCGATGTTGCCTCAGGATGAACAGATTAAGCGTTGCGGGGGGTTGGATGAGCGAGCGGTGGCGTTGCCTCTGGATGAACGAGGAACCCGTGGTGTGGAGGGCTGGATGAACGATGAGCGGTGGAGGGGCGATTGAACAGGACCCGTGGTGTGGAGGGCTGGATGAACAGTGAAGCGGTGGATGGGTGCCCGTGGAGGGTGGTTGAGCGATGGCGGTGGAGTAGCGCGCGGTGGAGGCTGGATGAACAGGAGCCCGTGGAGGCTGGAGGAGGTCGACGGTGGAGATGAACAGTATCCCGTGGAGTCCCATTTTGCGGTACGCCACACCCCTCCCCCCGTTTCGACCGTAGCGCTCCAACACAAGTCCGTTTCGTCCGTTTTGCGGTACGCCACACCCCTCCCGATCAACATGACCCCCGTTTCGACCGTAGGAGGTCCGTTTCCTCCGTTTTGCGGTACGCCACACCCCTCCCGATCAACATGACCCCCGTTTCGACCGTAGGAGGTCTGTTTCCTCCGTTTTGCAGTACGCTAGGCCCCTCCCGATCAACAGGACCCCGTTTCGAACGTGGCCGGTCGAACACAAGGCTGTTTCCTCCATTGTGTGGTACGCCAGGCCTCGTTTGCATCGCATGTTCCGTCCAAGCTCTTCCGATGAACACGACCACGCATTCCATTCCGACCCAGCCGGTTGGCTCCCCATGAACACGACGACGACGCTGTTTCTCCGTTCCGACCCAGCCATGTACGTATGCGTGATAGGCGTTAGAGACCCTGCCCGTATGTACGTACGTGGCCGTATTTTGTTTCTTGCACCCTCGCCGCTGTACGTACGTGTACATGCTACGTGCGCGCCTCTACTACGACATGTGCGCGCCTCTACATCTACGACACGTGCGCGCCTCTACATCGACCAGTATGTACATACACGTTCGCGACCGTAATGACAACGCTCGACCAGGTGGGTCCCGGTATCGAGCACTTCCTTGCGTGCGAAGACGTAGCTGGTGGGTCCCCAGCGGTCGGGGAGAATCGTTTTTTGGACGCACTTCCTTGCGTGTGAAGATGTAGCTGGTGGGTCCCAGCATGAGGGAAACGTTTTTTTCGCGAAATACGGTGGCCCGTCCGGTGGGTCCCCGCTGTCAGGTGGAGGAATAGTTATTTTGCGCGTAATAAGGAGGCACTTCTTTGCAGCGACCGTGGACGTAGCTGTCAGCCTCTCCACGTACAGTCCGCGTCCGATGGAAGCCATTCCTTGACCATGTTGACCATGCCGCGCCGAGAGCACCAGGGCGGTGGACGACGGCGAGGCCTAGGAAGGGGACGATGTGGAGCCGGGGAAGACGCGGCAGTGGATGCCCACGCGTAGAGGAGTATGAGGGTTCACTCGTTCGGCTGCGGTGTGAGGTTGCCGTCGCCCTTGAGAATAACGAGGGTGTGGAGTGCGTGAGGTATGGCACAGCAGCGGTGGGAGTAGTAGGGGCGGTGAGGCCTCACGGCATCACAGCCGACCCGCAGGCGGCAGGAGAAGCGGCACGACCGGGCGCTGCTTTGGGCGGCCGGAGCAAGAAGACCACAGGTTGAAGAAGCACTACGGCCGTTGGATGGACATCGTCACGGTCCTTTGGAGCTAGAATCGTACATATATTGACTAAAGTTGACAAAGGCCTCCATCCCAGTCAACTTAGTAGGCCCACCAGTCAGCCTCCCACCAAGGTTGGTCCCAGCTAGCAGGGGGTATTCATTTTTTTGTGCATAATAAGGAGGCACTTCTGGTGGGTCCGAGCTGACAGCGGGGGGAACATTTTTTCGCGAAATACGGTGGCCCGACCTGAGGGTCCCAGCAGTCAGGGGGAAAGTTTTTTTCACGAAATACTGGTGGCCCATCCAGTGGGTCCCAGATGTCAGGTGGAGGAATAATTATTTTCCGCGTAATAAGGAGGCACTTCCTTGCGGCTGCCGTGGACCCAATTTCGGCCTCTCCACGTCTGATTTCTTCCGATGGAAGTCGGTCGTCGACCACATTGACCACGCCACGCCGAGAGCACCACGGCGGTGGACGACGGCGCGAGCCTAGGAAGGGGATGACGCGGAGCCGGGGAAGACGCGACAGTGGAAGCCCGCGCGGAGAGGAGTACGAGGGTTCATCGGTTCGGCTGCGGTGTGAGGCAGCCGTCGCCGCAGAATAACAGGGGGTGTGGGTGACTAGAGGGATGCCCTGGCCAGCGGTGGGAGTAATAGGGGCGCTGAGGCCTGCGCGGCACCACAGCCGACCACGGGAGGCGGGAGCAGGCGGTCCCGCCGTCACTGCTTTGGTGGCAGGAGCAAGAAGATCAGAGATTGAAGAAACACGATGGCCGTTGGATTGACATCCAACGGTTACGTCTGCTAGAATCGTTTGTTGACGTAGTATATAATAACTAAAAAAAACTTGCATACGCATCAACTAAACAGGACCACAAGTCAGACCACTCCCTCTTTTTTAATAATTTATATATAGCTCATGGCAACTTCTTTTGCAATTTATTGCTGTCATTTTTTTTTGGTTTGCCAGGGCCAATTTCGCATATTTCTGTGGGTTCCAAACTATTTTTAATACCGAAATGTCGAGCCAGATTTAAAGTACTTTGAAGATATATTTGAATTAGGTTAATGCCCAAAGGAAATAGGAATCTGAAAATGTGAAAAAATCAGAAATTATAAAGTAATTGCCAATTTGTCATCTGTTTTTATATTTACAACCCATTTCATATTACTTTCAAGGCGTGAAAAATAAGTAGGCCTGGATTGGGTATTCTTCGAAAAAATAAAGCGGGCTCATTTTCACAAAGAAAAATAGCTGGGCTGGTCACATGGTGAACATAAAATATAAGCACAGGCTAGGCGGGCCTGACCCAGTTCAAACGCTGCTCCGTCTCAACAATACCAAACAAAAAAATACTACTCGAGTAGCTACGTCCCGTGTGTCACCGATCTTGTGCTGTTCTCGTTGTCTATTGACTATATACGCTCACAATGTCGTGGGTCCCGGATGTCGTGAAAACACTAGGAGGAAGCATTTTATTTTTCCATACGCTGACATGGTGGGCCCCTCATCATCCTCTCCACGTGCATTGCCGATTCCTGTTGTTTGTTGACCATGTTGACAACGCGAGGGCGGCGCCTTGTGGCGAAGCGCACCAAAGCCGCTGGAGGACGTCGGCGTTAACGATTTAGGAGGCGGTGGGCGGCGATGCGTGGAGGCGCAGCCAGCCGTGGGAGGCGGAAGCAGCGGCCACTTGCGCTGGTTTGGTTTTAGCGGCCGGAGGAAGACAGATCAAGAAACACGACAGATCAGTAAAAAGCAGCAGGAGTACTTAACAACCTTAATCGAAACCAGCGGGGCACTTAACAACCAAAGCTGAAATTAGTATGGATACTTATACAGGTTCAACCGCATAAAGCACGCCTCGAGCGGTGCTACTTTGCCTACAAAGCTCTGATTAACCAAGGGTGAGGCCGCCAAGCCCTGTGACAAGGCCCAGGCGCCACCTCGCGCATCCACAACCTTCTGAAAGCGGCTTCATCTCGCAACATGGTCAATAAACAGGATATTCGCTTTAGAGCCATGGAAAAGCATGAACATAATCTTCTGTCCTATTCTCGAAGATGGACGGGCCTTCATTATCTGAGACCACCCACGAATAAGTATATTTTCGCCTCCAAGGGGAATTGAGTAGGTCGACATAAACATCATGTTGTGACCAAGCGCAAGTCTGACCCGACCATGGTCAGGCATCTGTATAGGAACAATAGAACTCGGCAGTTCCTGTTTCAAGAAGATCACAGCTGTAAAACGGTGTATAAGCAATAGCTTATGAACAACATATATAACAGAAAACAGCTCGTACCATAAGTTTCTCGACACAGTTGGACCTGTTCAACGAGTGCACCAATGGCACACATATCCCACTTGGCCTTCCACCATTGAAATGCCCCACAAGGACCTCAAGACGATCAATAAAGTGTAGGAACATGTGGATGTCGATCCAGTCAACTTCAGTGCCATTAGTAACAGCCGAGTTATTACAGAGTAACAAACAAGTAGACTGCTTAACTCTGAAAAAACCTACATGTGCCACCAATTATAAGACAATATTAGTTAGAAGTAGCATCTTTGTGAGAGATTCGTTGCTACTTCTAAAGTTAAATTGTGATTAGTTAGACAGAATAGGTGGATTAAGAAGTATCGAGGCAACAAGCAAGAACCAAATACAAAACTAACATGGATGAACAATTGGAACGATGTCGGGGTGGAAGATCACAGTGAAGATGAGACCAGGTTCTGCTATTTCCATCAACATTCGTGCGCCAACTTTCAGTCCGTAACACTTGAGAAAGTTTACCCAAGTCCGGCCATAAAAAAAGCAGCGATCTTCTTGTTTCATGAACCCAACTCGGAAGCAATATCCATGGATTGTCTTCACTGTGACCATTAAACTAGTGTATTCAGTTATGGCAAGGCCGAGCTTCTTCAGTACATGTGTTCTGGCAGAGCAAATAATACACTGCAGGAAAAATAATATGAGAACACAGCATGTTCAAAAAAAATCCACCCTCCCGTATAGAGAAGAGGATTCTAGGAACATACTGTGCACGTTTCAAAATGCTGTGGTAGGACGAGAAGGAACAAGTTTGGCGTCTCGCCGTGGGCGCAGAAATCTGTAGGGTACTCGCACTTTGGGCACTGCAACTGAAACACAGTAGATTTAGTACGAAGAAAAATGCATCAACGGCGGCGGCTGCCAACCTAGGATTACCTGCGACCAAGGGACTTGGATTTATCGGGGATGGATGAAGAATTCGTACCTGGTTCTCCATGAGAAAACCCTATGCAATCGACGAGCGGGGGTTTTCTCTGAACAAGCAGACGAGGGAGAAGGGGATTCAGGCCAAGTGAAATATTGTATCTTCGTCCGTCCAACTTACTGCTAAAGCTGGAAAGGGGGGGGGGTTGTGATTTGACGGCTCATTGGGCATTACTGCGGCGCTACGACCGGGGTGTGTCTATCGTGAAGGTGTGCATTCTAATTTGTGCATATGGCACGTGGACCCCGTTGCCAGTTGCCCCACATATCAGCGAAAGGAAGAAGAAAGACAGGAGTAACTAGTTACACATAAATATATATTTTGACAGAGAGATACTCCCTCCAGAAAGAAATATACAAATCTTTTATATCACAGGCTCACCTTGCCGAGAAATATACTCCTCTCGCAACGCACGGGCATTATGGGGGTTCAGCTTTTTATGGGGGTTCAGCCGAGAATATAATACTCGAGATAGGCTCACGGTTCGACTTTGGGCCGCAGCCGACCCACGCATGTTTGGGGGCCATGTGTTCTACCTCGGTGCTTTTCATATTGCAAGCGATCGATGCTATGGCTGGTTTTAGATGTTGTCGCAAGGCGAATACACAAAATTGAATATATACACGGCAATGTTGGAATGAAATCGAGCACGACGGTTCCTAACCAACAATCGAGTTGCAATTCTATCAACGATATACCATGTGATAAATAATACTATCGTACTACTTATACACACAGGACACTTGTTTCACCATGCCGATTATTACATCAAAATCTCTCGGAGGATAGATCAGTTCGGCGCCAGTGTGCTATCTTGAAGAATTTCAAAGTTGATTTGGACCAACTCTCCTTGCCGAGAAAGTTTGATTTTGACATCATCCCCTACCGCAAGATATGATTTAGATTAGAACCTTGACCATCCTTTAGCATCAATCATCATGCGACCATCCTTTGTACTTACGGTATATTGAGCAGGTTCATTCACACCAAGGCTGTGCATGGTAAGAGAAACTTGGCAGCGTCGCCGGATTGTTGAACGACTCCATCGTTGCTCTAGTAATTCTTTGTTTGAGAACAAGAAGACATACCCAAACAGTTAGATCAACACAGTTAATAATGTTAAACAACATGGAAAGAAAAAAGAACGAAGCTCTTGGGCGGCCAATGCTTACCAAGAATGTGGACATGTCGGTTTTGTAAGGACTTTGGTATATGAAGTGCGAACTACAGCCCGATCATTGCGGTGCAACCGCAGGCTGGACCAAATGCTGAAGTGCAAGTGTTGGTGCGAGGGCGAAGCGCTTCTTTCTGCGGAGATGGTGCTCCTTGTAGAGCTGGTGCCGGTGTCGATGCCCGAACCTCCGGTAGATCAGACTGGTCCGCTGACGTGGTCGGTGCCCAATCCTCTGCTGGATTAGGATCGAAGCTGTTGCATTCGCTGCTAGAGCAACCGCAGGTGCTCGATCTGTCTTGAGACAATGGCGATCGTGTCTGGTCTGCTATGATCAGCTTTCTAACTTGACTAGGATCCATGACCGTGATCTAGTTTTATTCTTCATTTCTTTTAAACGCGAGAAGGACTAATTGTGGCGTTTTTGTTAAACCAAACTGCAGTTCATCATAGGGATTCAGCTTGTAATCAGACAAATGTGATCCAATTTTTCCGATAATATAAGTGATGGACAAGTGCCTTCGTTATGACACGAGATAAGAAGTGAAACCTGCAAAAATAGCCATCGTAGAGCAAAGCAAACGGTTTATTCTGTGAAGAATGTCACATGGCAAAACCTGCATCGTAAAATTGCAGGAAAAGAAAGAAAACATGACATTAAATCAATAAGATTTAGACAAGAAATCAATAAGATTTACTTGATGTGACACGAGTGAATCCTTACCAGAAATCACTATGTTGAAGTACTAAATGTAAGATTGATTGTCCAACTACGCTGGCGTGGCATGCAGGGGCCCCGCCTACTCCCACAAGCAGACAGTCCAAAGGTGGTGACAAATCGTATGGACCGAACATTCATGGATGGAATTCCTGGTGGGTGCGATAAACCCTGCAATGCATACAGATATTGGAGTGTAACCATAATTGATAAACCGTCCTCACAAAAAATATGATCTGGATACTTCAAAATGTACAGACTGAATTGAGTGGACAGACATTAACATAGACCATTCTCAGGACTGACCACACACCAAAAGCGGCAGTACTAATAAACAATAGAGGTTCACAAACACAAATCAAGTAATCTTGAACAATAGTACTTACTACGGACAAGCAAAGTTGCACTAACTAAACTCTGCAGACTATTTCTTGCCACCGACCTACGGGATGAACCCCGCTTAACTGACTAGGCCATGGACTTCGGGTGAGATGTCTACATGCACCATCACCATCTTGTCAACCTTGGAGAACCTAACAGAGTGGTCTTTCCACTCATAAACATGATGATGAAGATAGGCCGCATCAGATTTGTTGGGAAGCTTTACAAGAACCACACCCTTCGTAATTGAAGGCACAACCAAGAAATTGTTGTGGTCAAGTACAGCCTCGAGAACACGCCTGACAACAATGCTACAGGAAAACACTAGTTCAGGACACGTGGCGACAAGGACACAGCAAATTTGGATAGTTCAAAGAAGAGAACTCATCATCAGGTCTTCCAGTTCACACGGCATGAATTTGAGAACTTCATCTCCATTGCGGACCTGGTTCTAATTCAAACAGAAACCATATTTCATTACTACCTCCGTTCAGAAATATAAGATGATTTTCGATATTATACTCCATATATGACTACATATACGCACATAAATGAGTGAACAAAGACACTAGAACATGTCTTCAAAGGCATGAGAGCAGAGGGATTACATGCAATATCCATAACACAAGTTACTGAGGCAAATATACCCTCTTAAAAGGTAGCATTGATGTTCATAAACTCCCTCCGTCCCAAAATTCTTGTCTTAGATTTGTCTAGATACGGATGTATGAAGTCACATTTAGTATTAGATACATCCGTATCTAGACAAATCTAAGACAAGAAATTTGGGGAGGGGAGTAGTTGAAAGTAATCTATAAGAAATCAGTGTCAACCTCTCGCATGTTTTGGTCAAAAGAGGAATTTAGAACCGTCATTTGGCACACTAAAATCACATGCAAGATCACCCAGAAAGTTGTACTACCAGTACTACTACTGCGTGTTAGATGAAAAAACACGATCAAGATCGAGAAAAAGATCGTCAACAAGAGACATTACCTTGGCTTGCTTAATGAGGGATCCCGGAGAGGGGGGCTTGGACAGGGTGATGGCTTTGAGCTTGTCTGCGATAGTCTCGGCGGGGTGCTTGCGCTTCTTCGTACCAGCCTCGACGGTTTTGGCCAGAGCCATAGACATCACATCGGCCGGTGCTCCGGCGTCCATCCAAGAGAGGAAGCTGAGAGAGAAGAGTGAAAGGAGGAACGAGATGAGGGAGAAGCGAAGCGAGTCGGCGTTTTCTTCAAGAGAGGAAGCTGAGAGAGAGAAGAGTGAAATGATGGTTGCTTCGTCCGTCCAACTTACTGCTGGAAAGGAGGGGGCTTTGTGATTTGACGCCTCATTGGGCATTACTGCGGCGGTTCGATCGGGGTAGTCTACCTTCACTCTACTACGGAGTAATTTAGTGCATGGCTGGTGGACCCAGGTGCTGGCTGTCCCACACGTCGGCGACAGTGAGTAATTTAGTGCATGGCTGGAGGAGGATCCGCACGGTAGAGCGTGTCCATTGTTTTTCATTCTGAAGAAAAAAATGATTACAGCAAGCGTTTCCACTCTTACGACGGAGGAGTGTGAAACACGACAGCCACTTGAACATACACAGTGCTCCTACTACTAGGCATGTGCATTGGTTCATACGTCAGTACTACACAATCTTGTTGCTGTGTTGTGCGCATGTCAACTACTCCTATATGTAACATAGTACCGCTTTTTCGACTGTTCGGTCGAGAATGAAGGTGAGAGTACGGTGCTACAGTACTCCACGAAACATGAACCATATGAAGCACATCCTATAGTGTTAGACAGGGTGTATGAAGGGTGCACGGGATGGGAGCAAAATTTCCCTTCTCGACCCACTTTTGGGTGTTTGGCAGAGTGCATGAAGGGTGCATGAGTCCACACTAGTAGGTTGACAAAAATACGAAGAGGAAACAACTATATTGAGATGAGAATGCAACCAAACACACCCACACGCTTTGTGCTATAGTGACTGATCTGCACCGTCTGAGTTTGATCCAACGGTCATGTTGCACCGAGACATGGACATGCCCATGCAGAGGGCGTCCCTCTGCTTCTCGAGGCGCACGACGTTGGTGATGCAGGGTGCAACCTCCCGCAGAGCCCGCTCCCGGTCGACGGGAGCCAGCTCGTCAAAGACGGCATCCAATGGAATGAATGGATTCCGGTGACGGAGCCCTGAAAGGATTCGCCCGGCAACGGCGACGGCAGCGCAACCCCTCCTTGTCCAGCTCAGCCCCCACCATCGCGAGGAGACGGCTCAGCTCCTCGGAGATATAGGTGAAGAAGGAGACCAGGTCAGGAAGCCACAGCTCGTTGAAGTCGACCGGGTGGTCGAACGGGTTTAGCCCGACGGCCCGGCATCGTCCGCTACCGGCACGACAAGTAGGGGCATCAGCAGCCGCAACACGCGGTGTGGCAACTTGGTTCACCAAGTGGCCGAGGCGATCTGGACCTCGTCACGATCGGCCCGCTCAGCGCTCCGGCCGGCTCCCCTGACGGCCTATCGTATCTCCGCTTTACGCAGCAATGCCGCCCGGCGCCTCGAGCATCTTTGTGGTGGGCCGCCGCTTTTGAAGCTCCGTGAACTCCCGCAAATAACGGAGGAGCATGGCACTCCTCTCCTCCTTGAGCTCACGGAGCTCCACGTCCTTGGTCCTGAGCTCCGCATCCTTGGCATGGAGCTCCTGTCTCAGGTGCCTCACCTCGGACTCCGTGATCTGCTGCGCCGCCATGGCACCAGGTAGAAGCAATGGGGAGAGGAAGCAAAGGGGGCGAAACTGCTGAAAGGCAATGCAATCTACGGGAAGGCGGAGGGAGCCAGCCGAGGAGCGGGGAATCTTTTGGTTTTCACCACGGTAAAACACCAGCCGAGGAGCAGTGGGTTTTTACAGGCGGAGTCATCGTGACTAATTGCTACCGCGCCTGCTCCCGTCAATCAAAAAATTAAAAATCCTGCCGCGCCTGCTCCCATCAATCAAAAAATTTAAAATCCCGCCGCACCCAAACACCAAAGCAACGCCGCGGTGGATATTTAAATTTACCTGCCGGCAAGTAGATAAAAAAAGGGGTGAAAAAACAAATGTGGCGGTGGCCTAGCTAATCGGTCGAACTAGCCCGACTAGCTAGCCACCGTGCTTCACTGATGTACTCGGTGGGAAAGGTGGTCTTTTGTGATTTGACGACTCATTTACTTGCTTCGGCGCTACAACCGAGGAGGACCTAGAAAACGCGCGGTAGGGCGTCCCACGTCAGGAAGAATATATGCGTGCACCACCCGGGAGGACCCCGAAACCGCGCGGTAGGGTGTGCCACGTGTCGGCACAGAGGAAAAATGTGCATGTAAAAATATCAGTATCGGGCGTAGTACCTATGGTTCGACCTCGGGACCCAGCCAGTCGGTTGAAAACACCCCACTAGCCACACAGCTTCATCATGCAAACGTGGCACGGTTAGCTCCGTCTCGACCAGTCGCAACGTCTCTTGTTCTAGGCGATTCTTCTATTTTCCAAGCTTTTTTTAGTTGTAATAACACCACGGCAAGCTAGCGCCGCTCTTCGTGTGTGTCCGTGCAAAGGTTAGACAATGGAGAGAAGAGAGATGGAGATCGCAGACCTGGGACCACCCGTAAGTGAGACAACGATCATGCACGTGTTGACGAGGCACTCCCTCTACTCTACTCAACGCAAGTACTGTATAAAATCAAGTTATGGGACAAAGCCAACAACCGTTCGTTTTTTCAGGCTATCGACTTACGCTTTGTAGTCCAGTTTACCAGTTCGAATCTCGTCTTTCAGATTTGTTAGTTTTAGGTCCAAATTTGATTAATGACAAGTAGGACCCCCGTGTGTTGTTCCGATATTTCAGTGTAGGATGGTTTTTTGAACAAACACTTTGCGCGGTTAGACAAGTAACGGCACGAGTTACACGTATTTTGCAAGTTTACGAACAAAGATGGCAGCGGCATAGAATAGCACATCCACCCCGCAGCTTAGATACTATGGTGATACGAGTTTTTACACCGTTGGAAGTGAGATCCAATGGCTTGGGAGTAGTCTTTGTAATTATGCGCAATTTCCAAACTCTCCAAAGTTTTTTTTGCAAATAAAACATTCAGGCCTCGTGTGTGCCGCTGCATCTTCGATCCAATGGCTCCCCGGTGCTAATATTACGTGCTCCCCGTAGCTTAATTACCCGCTACGGTGATATGAGCATCTAGGTCGTACGATCAGTGATCAGATGGCACATGCATAGTACTTGTACTTTCTGCGCATTTCACAAACTCTATCAGCCGTATATTGCAAAAACATTCAAACCTCCTACTATGGGACGTTAGATCTCAGTAAACTCGTATCACCATAGAATCTACGGTGCGGGAGCACCTCATACTCTCCCGTGCGAGAAAACATAAGGTGCTATCGCAGCTTGGATGCTACGGTGATACGAGCTTGGAGGTCGTTTGATCTGAGATCCAATGGCATCTGGCAGTCTTTGTGCTTGTAAGGGTGGCGAACTCTTTGGGGCTTTTCTGCAAAAACCATTCGAACCACCGAGGAGGTGTTGGGTCACAAATCCAACGCCTCAAGAGCTTGTATCACCAAACCATCTAAGGTGTGGTGGCACATGATATTCTTACATACGAGGAGAATATGATGTCCTCCTTCATCTTAGATGCTACAGTGATACGAGCTTGAGGTCTTGGATATGGGATCAAAGGGCATCTAAGTAGTTTTTGTACAAATTGAGTGCAATTCTCAAACTCATCAAGGTTTCCTGCAAAAAATTAAGACACATCATGTGAGCTGCTATATCTCAGATCTACAAGTTCCAAGCAACTCAGACGGCATATAGCATGTAAGGTATGGGGGCACATGATATTCTCCCGGGAGGAGGGGTGGGGTGCACAACCAATCGGTGGTTGGGTGGGTGGGAACAAATATAATCTAAACAACCCTAAACAGAGCTCCACAGTTTTATCTAAGGTCGAGGGTTGACCCCAGACAATCATAGCTCCGCCTAAACACAACATTTGCATGTCTTTGTAGTACTAGACTTAATATTCATGTTTCAGTTTCATGTTCATTTTAAATATTGAACTGAGGACCATGGATGTCTTACATTTTACTCCCTTCGTTCCTAAATATTAGTCTTTTTAGAGGCTTCTAATGGACTGGCACATACGGATGTATATAGACATATTATAGAGTCTAGATTCACTCATTTTGCTCCGTATATAGTCACTTGTTGAACTCTTTAAAAGACTAATATTTAGGAATAGAAGGAGTATTTTTGAACTCGTGTCATACATGCATGGGTTGGAAAAATAGATGCACTATACTTATTGGATTGTTGTTGTGTTCGTGCGTGTGTGTGTGTGTGTGTGTGTGTGTGTGTGTGTGTGTGTGTGTGTGTGTGTGTGTGTGGTCATATGCTTGATACATACAAAGTTTTCTCACCTCCATATTGTTCATCTTTTAAATTTGAATTTGCATTGGAAAACTTACTAGGGATACCATGAAATGTGAAATCCACGTTGAGATCACTATATCACAAATTCACTCTAATTCAACAACTCGTCATAAATCAATTACCACGTTGAGATTAGTATTTGCAAGGAAAATACGGGTATTGTAATACACATATATTCGCTCGGGCAATTTAAAAGGTTCCTTTCAGATTCTCAAATGGTAGGACCCAACGGCGTACCAGCCGGACCTTGGCTCCTGTTGCTCCTAAAAAACCGGGCTCGTGTCCGGTGGCGTGCGTGGTAATGCACATTATTAGGCAACCCCAACCAGTCGAGCCTCGGCGTTTCAAGTCGAAATATCTGGCGCCAGAATTCCAGCCCTAGGAAATTCCCTCATGTCCCCGGTCCATAATGACTACCGATGAACAACGGAGGGATGCTTTAGTAACTAGACAACGTTACCTACCGTGCCGAGCACGGTTCAATTCCCTCGGTCGCCGCTCGTCAATGTCACCCGTCAACTGCATTGCCTAGTACTACTACTACTACTACACCAGGATGAGCACAGAATTGAGCCCGTTTGTTCAGCCTAGTACTTTTTTTGTTCGTGCCTAGTACTTGAGTTAATATATCAGGCAATGCACTGGTACGGAGGGATTATCCTTTACTCCTTTTTCTTCAATTCGAGACAAGCTGCTTATGACAAGTTTCACAAATGAAGAGCCAAGATATTTTGGAACAAAGACCTGTCACGTTTTTTTTAGGGAAAAGACCTGTCACGTTAAGGCGAACGCTTTCACTATTGAAACTGTGGGCGTTTACGTGCCACCACGAGTCACCGCTTCTCATCGGCAGGTGCCGTCCCAGCAAGCGTGTGAGTCGACGGGAGGCGTCTTGACGAGCGACAGCTGCGCCGGGCCGTCGTGGAGGCGTCTTGGCGAAAGGTCATTGCGAACTCTTGGGAAGCGAGCCCTTTGACCAGGCTCCGCCGCCCACCGTCGTCCCAACTACTCCCACTTTTAATGTCACCGGCGCCGTAGTTTAAAATCAACCCCGCACTACCCGTATCGCTACAATCCTCTCTCTTCCTCTCCGATTCTCCTGTCGTCTACCTCCAACTAGCCTGACCTAAACGTACGCCATGCCGCATCACAATGGTCTGCCCTTAGTGTTCCAATTTCATGAGGAAGACACCCAGCCGGAGTCTCAAGAACATAAGGCGCTTTGGGACGAGCTTGAACTGGCCTTGCGGGAAGACGCCGCGCCTGTCACCGCTCCGTTCGCTCCGTCGCCCGGACTACGCCAGCGCCCATCCCGTGGCATTGATGGGCTGGGAGCCGCACATTGTCGCCGAAGCTTGATGCCACGGGGTTCCACAAGGTCCCGCCCGGCTTTCACGCAGCGCCCGATGCACCTGCCGGCGCATGCGCTGCGCGGGCAGCAGACGCCGCCGTCGGGTGCCCATGCACCTGCCAGCGCGTATGTGCTGCGTGTGCAGCGACGTGCGCGCGTGCGGTGCCCGTGCACACGAATGTCTCCGCCGCGCCGTTGACAGCGCCTGTCCCCGCGCGGGTGCCAGTGCCCCCCTCAGCGGCATGGATGGCCGCCGTCGACCGCTTCCTTGCACCAACGACAGTCGCCTCCTCCCGCCAGTTGACTCACTCCGAAGTACAGAACATTTTGGCCTTCCTTGAAGCTAGGCCAACGTCCAGGAGTACGCCAACAAGGTGCAAGACGCCGCCGTCGCCGTTGGTCAGTGGCCCGACGACACACAGAGCACGGCAGAGGAGCCGCTTCCCACCGCGAGACGCCCCCGCCGCCGCCACGTAATCTAAATTTGCCATGAAAAACGTTCGGATTGCCATGCTTAAAATCTGAACATTTATCATTTCCGATTATTTTATATCGATCATCGTATAATTTAAAGTCGGAGTCAGACTGAACGAAATGTATGGTTTGATCGACTGAATGTTCTGCTAGAGCCGTATCAAACTAAATATAAAACGTCATCAAGCCACATGTATTCCTTGTCATCCAACGACCTAGACTGCTTCAATGTCGAGCACTCAACACGTTTAGCGTGCAGTTAATTTCATGCCAAAAATAGTGCTAATCACATGACAACACGCAAATAATATCCTATTAGTTAATATCCGCATGCACTTAATATACTTCCAAATTAACGTGCATTGCACGTACACACTGACTAGTGCTGCTAGTACGTGAAACTGGTGCCATGACTTGTGATTTGTGAACGCGTCCAGATATGATCAACGGCAACATCGCCCGCGAGTTCTTCCTGTTTGCCCCTGCGTCTAAATGCAGAAGGGAGGAGAGAGAGAGAGCACACATGGAACCCACCAGTAAGTGAAGGCGAATAGTACTAAAAATAATATTACATGTTATCCATTAATTAGGCTGTGGTAATATAAAACATTATGTGAACAAAGGGGGTACAACAAACATTGCTATTCTACGTATGTTGCCTATTGACGTGCGGCTTGAAGGCCCGGTCGCATGTTCAATCCTCGTCCTTTATTTTGTTAATTTGTATATGGTCCAAATTTTTTTCATGACATGTGGGCCCCTTGGTGTGTAGTTTGTAGCACTTTAATTTGTGGGTCGAAATTTGTTCCATTCCAAGCGGACTATCGGGGTGTAGTTTTGTAGCTTATTTATAATAATTAAAGAGAACAACATAGTTTTTTCAATAATACCATGGTGCGACGTTGAAGGTGAGAAAGGATGTGCGAGAGAGCAATGACCGAGTCAGAGGGAAATCAACTAGGGGAGTTGCGTGGGTTGCAACGGCGTTTGGAGTAGTTGTGGGCCGAATGCTACGAAAATATAATCTAAACCGACCGGAATAAATGCCTACACAAATTAATCCAAGGTTGGAGCGCCCCTCGCAATGTAAATAGCTCCGGCTTTGCAAGGGATGGAGAGGTAGTAGCTTCAACGCGTGGAAGATACGGTATGAGAAAGCAAGGACAATCGAGAGACATATAGCTAGAGAGACAACGTGAGTGTGGTCCGACATTCATTGAACAAATATATATGCTCCGGAGAGATATTGTCCGGTAGAGCTTTTGGTAAGGGTGAGGGCTGTAAGATAGAGCTTGAGAGATGATCCAGTCACAGACGTGTAGATATATTTTGTGCGTGGGAGGAAGCAAGGTCAACCGATCACATAGGGTCGCCATGCGATCGAAAGAGTGAGACGGGTTGGAGAGAGTGACCTAGATAGACTATGTGCGTGAGAGAGTATACAATGTGAATAGGTCGAATTGGGTTCAAACATGGTGATATATCGTTTTTGTCCGAGAAAGAGCGAGGTAAATCGAGACATACACACACACACACACACACACACACACACACACACAGAGAGAGAGAGAGAGAGAGAGAGAGAGAGATTGAGTGAGCGTGGCCCACCATGAGGTCGAAAGAGTGGCGGCGGCTAGGATGGACTGACCTAGATAGACAATCTACGTGAGAGAGTATAGAGTGTGTCGAATTTGAGGCCCGAACAGGGAGATATATCATTTGTGTGTGAAAGAAAACGAGGTTAAACGAGACTCAGATAAAGAGAGCGAGACTGAGAGAGTGTGGCCCGCTGTGCGGAAGAAAGAGTGAGACAGTCTCGAGGGAGTGACCTAGATATACAACGTGCGTTCATGCACACGAGAGGTTGGGGGGCTAGATAGGCAATACATGTATTTAGCGCGAGAGGGTGAGAGGGAGAGGGGAGAGAGAGAGAGAGCTCGGCATGGGGTGCAATGGCGGGTGTGTTAGGTAAATACATTTGGTAACAGGAGTGGAAAAGGGGGTTGTGTAGTTGAGAGACTTAGAGATCGAAACATGGAGAGAAAGAATGAACATGTGTTGGAAACCGATAGCTTGCTAAGGTGGTTGGGAGAGGAAGATTGACCGTCTGAGGAAGTATGTAGCGTTTGTCTTGGCGGGGTGGGGGACTAAAACAACATTTGACTGTACAGAGTACGAGACTTAATATCGATGTTTCAATTCGGTGTACATTGTAAGATTTGAACCGAGGACCAGGCATACGGGTAATTATTTCGAATTCGTGCCATACTAAGTTTTGAAAAGTTGACATTGGCTCAATTTGTTGTGCTATTTTGTAGGTCATATGTTTGAATCCATCCAAAAGTTTGCTCACTACCATGGTATTCATCATATACATATGAATTTGTATTAAAAAAGTAGCGTGGATACAGTGAAATGCGAAATAACTAACTACGTGACACACACTCTAATTCAAATAACTAACTACGTGACACACACTCTAATTCAAATAACTAATTATGTGACACACTCTAATCCACGTTAGCATGGGTACCGTTTCAATTTTTTTTCAAATAACTCCTCATTAATTAATTTATAGTACTCCCTATGTTCACTTTTATAAGACCTTGAAGACATTTCAGACAATGTGCAAAACAGTTCATTTTAAGTTGTCTGAAACGACTTACAAAAGTGAACGGATGGAGTATCTCGTTTAGAATGACTAATTATTGCAAGGAAAACACGGGCATGGTAATACATACAGATTCGTTTGCAAATGAAAGAAGATTCGTTTGCATTCTCAAATGTAAGCGCACTGTGCGAGACCGAGGTCGTGGTCGTGGTGGACGCCGCTTTGGTGCCTTAAAGGCAACAGCCCTTAGGCCCGACATGTGGGCCAGCCGCTTGTTGGGCCCACATGTCAGGGACACAAAGGCAGGTGCCTTAAGGCACCGAAGCGTAGTCCTGTCGGGGTGGTCGTGTGTCGGACGGACGCGTAGCACCCAGCCACCCACCCCCTCCCCCCAAAAAAGGGACGACGACAATATAAGTTCACGCTTCCACGTTTCGGATTGAAATATCTGGCGGCCCCAATTCCAGCACTGCAAAATTTCTCTTCTCCACCGTCCCCTTCCGCGCCCAGATTGCTCAAATCCCTAATTCGCCGCCATCCCTCGAATCGCCCCTCGTCTCATCTCTTTCCCCGCCGTTCCCCACTTCTGTGCCGGACGACGGCGACGAAGACGACGGTCGCGCTTCACCACCGCACCAGAGCTACCTCATCTACGCCCTCGTCCGCCGCACCAGGTGGTCCACCGACAACGTCGGCCGCCACAACCGACGTGCCTCACAGACAACGAGTTCCACCGCATCAGGTGCACTTCACCGACGTCGTCTCCCAGCTCACCGGGGCTACTTCACCGAGCACATCGTCGCACCTCCGCCCCCCGAGGTCGTTGGGGCTTCACCAATGGTCTCGTCCACCCGCATCGTAGCGCTCCGCTACCACTCAAGATCTGCATCCATGCGCGGCCAGCCAACGCCAGCACATCACCCTCAACGGCTTTGAAGTGACCCGCACTCTAGCTAGGCGAGCATGCCCAAACGCCGGCCCGAACTAGGTATCCACACATCACTCCCTTGTGCACTGTTCTGACGATGTTTGGATAAACTTTCACTTCTCTCTTAGCTTACACGCCTATGCAACTCTTATTTCTTCTGGAGATATCATCCGAAACAAGCAAATCCATTTTTTAGCGAAGCATGATGGGGCTATGGGATCTGGTACACAACCTGCACACCCGTATAACCTTGTAAGTATATGTCCTCCGGTACAACATCAAGGTCGATTCCTCTTATTTTATCAACCATTCGCCGTGTCAAAAATGCAGAGGGGGGTGCAAGGAGCACAAGGCCTCCACATCCAAGCAAGTGGTAACATGGACTTGTACATGGAACATCCCAAGCGCCAAGCGTAGCTGCAGCGAGCACATGCATAATGAGCTAGCGTAAGTCCCTGCATTTCATTTAATTCATTGGCATTCATGTATGATTTGTGCGTTGGCTGATCCACGAATTCAAGTTACTAGGGCAAACATTTAACTTAAAAAATACGAAGGCACTTGCACCCCGGAAATCAACATAACTTGAGAAATGTGAAGCTACATGCACTTTGAAAACCAGCTAATGATCCAAAGTAGTTCAGATTATAAACACTAAATGATGAAAGCACCAAAAAACACAAAATGCAACATGGTGTACAAGGACTACAAACATGGTCTGTACCTGCCTGAATTATTCGTTCTCTGGCTGAAAATATCGAAGTGTAATTGCACGTATAACCAGTGCGCAAACTGCATACCAATATATCTATCCTGCACAAGTATGCCAATAGTTTCAAACAACAGATTAGAAAAGTATTTATGCTATGTTGTCATGATACGGGGACTTTCTGGTAGATGGACTCGATGTTTCCTCAAGCTATGAAAATGCACTATAATTTGCTTGTCATCAATGCCTGCAAATCTCTTTCTCTCTCAACATAGTAGATCATCATTAGACACTAAATCCTTCAATGAGCTTGCAAAATGCTTGCATTAGATCCCTCATTAGACACTACATGTTCATCACAAGGAGCATGTAAAATGTTTGCATCAAATCCTTCATTAGCATACTGTTCATTAGACAATTCAGGCTCAAGAACAACATGAGCTTGTATGTTTGCACCCAAAACTTGATTAGATACATCAGATTCAGTCAGTTCAGTATTGATTGGGGGAGTTATAAAATAAGTAGAAATTGGTTTCATTTTCTCATATATTCCCTACATACAAGCAGTTTTACAACACCGTCAGGTTTAACTATTGGCCAGAAATTGAAGAGTTGAATTAGATATAATCAGGGATGTGATGTACCTGCTCGTTGAGCATGCTACTCTTGCAAGCTGCGACTGTCCGTTTGTGCAAGCTCGATGCCATGCCTGTGCTGCCGCTGCTGCCTCCCACGCAGGCTACACCCAGGGTTGGATCTTCATCTTCTTGTCCTTCCGTTCGCTTGAAGCCCGGCGACCACCCTCCAACGAGGGCGCGAGGAAGTGCTGTGTCGGTATTTCCAGCGGCGGCTAGGTTAGGAGCAAACCAGACTGGAGGCTGGAGCGAATGAATTGGGATTTTTCCTGCTGTCGATCGATATGGGAGGCGCTCGTTTGGGCCACGAGCCTGCTATAGGGCCTGCCTTGCACTTATGTTATTGGCCCATCCAAATTGAAACATTTTTCTTCATTTTTACATTGCACCTTTCGTGCATTGGGACGAACAAAACTAGCGTGGGCCAACCAGACGACTCAAACTAGGTGCACACTTTCCAGCCACCGAGGCGGCCGCCCATACCAGCCCCTATGGTGGCGTCGCCCTTTTATGCGTGTATGATTGGATAGTGAAAAAATTCCAAATGGCGCTTTTGATTTACCCACAGAATGGTTGAATTGCTTGTTTCTATGAACTGAGTTCGCCAATAATGTGAAGGATGCCAGTCTTTTCATCTTATTGTAGATTGCTTAGATCTCGATATGCCAAAAGTAATCGCATGAAATATACAAGAAAAGCCGCAGTGATGTGTTTGGCTACAACTAGTCTGACTACATGTCCTCATATAACATATGAAGGACGCACCATCTTACCAGATTAACCATTCGACTTACCCATGTAGTGTGGGAAGAAAGAAGTATTGGGACTGTGTATCCAAGCAATTGATGCCATGGACTCCTTTGTACAACCTTGTGAGCGAAAAAGAAGTTGCAGTGTGCCTGTACAAAGAACTAGCGTAAGTTCAGTTACACCGCTTCTCGAATTTTAGTTAGCCACTTATTGCAAAATTGTTCAATTACGTTGCTTGGCTTAATTTAGTTTGCTACTAATTACATAATGGCACAGCCTGTTAATCATATTGTAGACTGCGCCTATCTATGTGTTTGATACTTACTGTTAAGAATTACCTGTTTGCCTTAACTTAAATATCTACTTGTTTGTTTAACTGCTTTGTTGCTGCAACAGCGGGTTACAATGATGTTAATAACTACTCCCTCCGTCCCATAATATAGGACGTTTTTTGACACTAGCATAGTGTTAAAAAATGTCTTACATTATGGGATGGAGGGAGTACTTTTCAACATCCAATTGAAACTCTTAAATTCCTTGTTTGTTTAACTGGTTTGCTGTTATAACTCCTAGTTGAGATGTTTTGCTAACTTCAACTTTTCTGAATCCAATCGGAACTTTAATGGCAAAACAGGTTAGCCCAAGATCAAAGAGCGAGGTCCCCATGGACGTTGCATCATCCCACACCAGTGGCACCGGCCCAATCGTGCATTATGAAGTGCCAACTGCTGATGCTCTAGAGGCTAAACTAGTGGTAGAAAGAGATTCTGCTTGTGCACTTAGAGATGAAGTTGACATGTTGAGGAAGCAAACAACACAATCACAAGCAAGACTCAAGACAACCATGAAATATTTGGTGGATTTCAAAACGAAGCAAGCTGAGACTGACCAGATTGTTAAGGTCCTAAAGGAAAAAAGGAAATTAAATTCCTACTTGGTAAATCATAGGTGAAATGTTCTTTCCATAGTTGAATAACCTTTGTGTTGTATGTTCATGTAATCAATCGAACCATTTGTTTTAGAGATCATGAAATAATTTTTTTTGTTTTTTGGTTTGTAATTTTATTTAAGCACAAGTCTGTATTAATTGATAAGACTCGGAGACATTTCATTTGGATTGCTATGCCCGACCTACAAATATGCCAATCGGGCTGAATGTCCATTCAGCAATAGTAGTAGTATAGATGGACCATAAGTGGCACGCATCGGAAAGGGCCAAGATCTTTGGCTAAAAAAAGATGTTGTTGTAGCCAAAAAAAGTACATCGGCCTAGCTTATGTATGTTAGTTGATATTATTGATCCATATACTCTATAAGTGTTTATATGTCTGTTAGTTCTGTACATTCTTGGTTGATTGACTCGGTATTTGAATCTTGATACATCGCTTGTGTACATATCTAAATGGGAGTACACATTATGCTGCGTGTGACATTTGAGTTGGACATGAAGTGTTCCAAATATTCGAATTCACCTTAAACTGGATATTAGTTTCTGAATTTGAGTATCGGCATTTGTAAACCATATTCATATATGACAATGGAATACATCTTTGTCGTCCTTTTGAAGATATATAAAAACACATAGAACGATTTATAAAGATTCATATAGGAATACAAAATGGATTCGAATTTAGTTGCCAGGGTAAACGTGGATGCTTATTGTCCCAAAATTCGAAAGAAGCTGCAAAATGTCCACTCCCACGTCGGTTGCACGAAGCCAAGTGTTTGGGAGATGGAAATTACTGTCTACCCATTATACGGACAATCCATCGGCCCGATTTCCACTGCTCTAAATAGGGGTAGGTTAGTAACTTCAATTAGATGTGACACGACCGCCTCTGAGCCCATTCTGACACGGTGGGCGTCAAACATGGGCGGCAAAACACATTTGATTCAAGATCGTCCGAAATACCTCTGTTTCTCCCTCCATTCCCCATTCATACACGGTGGGCGGTAAAACAAACTCGACTCGGCCGCAATCGATGTAGGCAAATATTTTCAATAGGGGCAGGTTTGTAACTTCACTCAGACGTGACACAACCACCCTACCTGTCAGCCCCGTTCATACACCGTGGGTGCCAACCATGGGCGCCAACCACCCTCTCCTCGCCCGAAATCGCTCTGGACAAATATTGGCGAGATGCGAGATTACCGTCCTATCCCCAACCGACGAGACGTCCAAATTTTAAACGGGGGCTAAGTTCGTAACTTTCCCATATTTCAGACAGGCGCGTCCCAAAAACATGGTTCCCCGTACCTCTCCTCCATTTTCCCATTCATACACCGTCCGCGCTAGAACACCCCATCCCCACACCAGCCTCCGTCCGCCACCCCATCCATCGCCGCCGTCCTCCACCACATCCACCGCCATCGTCCTCCACCATGCCGGAGCACCTACCAAGACCGCGTTGTCCACTGCTAGAGATGGACGTTTCTCATCCATGGCGACGGACCAATAGCCTTGCATCGCGTCCTCTCGCTTCATCGGCGTCGTCGTCCTCTTTCCCGGGGCCGCTCACACGACCTTCTCTTCCACCGCAACGGGACTTATCCCCCGATGCACCGTCTACCATCACAGATCTGCTTCAATGCCACCGACAGCCATCGCACCCCCAATGCCTACACGGTGCCGCAAGAGAGGTGGTACTTCATATCTCCTCAACTTTTTTATCTCAACCAGAAAATAGATCTTAACTTGGTTACTCTACTTTCTTTTCAGCTCTTAGAATTTAGTTCTTTGTTCGAAGCAAACAATGGATGCTAAATATCATTTCTCCGGTTTGCAGTTTCAAATCTGCCATGGCACAGCCATAATACGGTTTAATTGATCATGCTTAGGGTTTAATTGATCAGGTTGGTTCCGTGGTGATTTCTTTAATAGAAATCGGAGGGAAAACCCTCTTTTGCTAAAAAAATATGCTTAGAGTTTCCCCCCTTTTATGATCACTATACGATCAGAATACGTGCTTCGTGTCATAATAACACTGCTCCACGCATCAAGCTAAACAAGCTTAGAGGTTCAAATACGAATCTGATATTATTAAAACAAAGTTGTTTAATTGGTCAGCTAAATGTTCCTAAATTAGCTTCGAAAATGCATGTTCGCCGCTCGGGTGTGTATCTCTACAGGGTGCCCACGGTGGGTCGGCCCATCCACAGGATTTTGGGTCGTCCAGGCCCCGATTCCCTCTGCTGCGTGCTTCCAATCTCTACCGCCGCCTGCCTTTGCCGTGACTTGCCGTCCCGGACGACATGACTCTAGGAGGAGACGCTGACTAACAGGAGGCCGGGAGCCGCTTCAACAAGCGTCACGGCTGACCGGCGCGCCGCCGTGCCTACCTTCCCGGTCCGTTCGAGGCTCAGCGTGCAGCACCCACCAAGCCAACCCGATTTATCCTGAGATACGTCCTCAACACTCAGCAGCCACTCCTCATCACCCATTTTCTAACTGATTCATTACTCATTAGGCAGGACTGTCATTAGGGTTTGTTGTGTGCTTAGTGCTACCTACACTTAATGGTTGAGATGTATTTCGGTAATCTTTAGTACCTCTAAAGTTCACAGGGTTTTGAAAATTCCAGCCCTCGGAACATAAACTAGTCATTTTGGATTTTTGGTCATAGTGACATTGACCCAGATTACTACTGCAAGCCAGGTTTGTTGACAATTTTACTTGTCTTTCTTACTCATTCGATATAATATCCAATTATTCACGTCGATTAGTTGCAAACAATAAGTGCTAGACAAACTTCTTCATTCAGATTTTGGACGGTCTCTTCTGCGATTACAATTCTGCATACTTGTCCTAATAAGCTCACAAGTAAATGATTGATTCACTACATCTATGCTTGCCTTGTCATATTTGTTGTCAATATTCTTTTAGGGTGGACCACCCTGTTTCTAAATCTTTGGAACCGTAGACCTGACTGAATAGTATTTCTCTATGTGATCTCTTCCATCATGTGTGGGTAACGAACACTGCATTGTATAGAAAGAAAGTGTCATTTCCAGCTTTTACATAGGTTTTGATCTTTTACATGGAATACAATCTGCCTAATTGCTTTGTGTCGCACTACCAACACTCCACCCTTGAAGCTAAAAATTACACCACTCATAATTGCTTAGTTTATTTGTTCAAATACGAATTTCATATGATTCTAATGTTCCTAATTCAGTTTTGAAATGTGTGCACACTGTTATAGAGACATAAGGGGTTTGTATTTACGTGTGTGGTCCTGTCAAGACGGTTGGGGAGGTGAACTGTGCATATGCAGGGGTTTATAGGGAGACACTCTCCGAGTTGAATCCGCAATGCATTCCATAGATAATCTGACTACTTTTTATGTTTTCATGAATCTTAGATTCTGAACAGCATCATAATGATTATGATCTTGCGCGCATGAAAAGAATAAAGCAGAACAATGCCATGGCTGTCAAACTTGGCATTAAGGGACTGAAATCAAGTCTAGATGCAATGCAATGCAAACACTCTCCACCTACAGATTCATACTCAGAATATGATCCTAACAGTGATTCTGAGCTAGAGGGAGACCTAAGTCGATGTAGCTCCCTAGTGGAGGAGTCAGAGGAAGATGCCCTATTTTATTCACCCATCAAGGTACTTGCTCTAACTTTCAAGGTTACATTGCTCGCACATATCTTGCAACTGATGCTTTGCATTGCTTCTACTTTGTTGAAGTGCCATTAGCTTAGTTTACACATCGTGTATGTGAATACATACTGCCTATCCATTTTCAAGACATATTCCATCCGTCATCATACCATATTTATCCATTCAAATGTTGTTCTTGTGTATCGACGTTCAAAAGGAAGAGGGCGATTGCTGATCGTGGAGGAGCACAAGCAAAGTATTTGGAAAAGGTAGTAGCACGATAAATCAAATAGCCCATTGGGTGTAGTTGCAATATCACACGACCCACAAAATACCCCAACTCTAGCGAGACTCTAGCCCTACTACACTTTGGTCATTTACGATGCCCCAACTCAGCAGACCCCAACTACAAGAAACAATATGATTATGCCAGTTGACATAGCACCACCGGTCTGACGCAAAAACCCCCATTCCAGCAAAGACTACACCAAATCCAGTTTCCAAATCCCATTTTGAACCAGAGAGAGCCCCAATTGCAGCAAATAGGACCCCTGTTCCATTTCTTCCCAGTTTAGAAGACGAAGCTTTTGTTGTTGTCAGGAACTTGGTGTGCATCTTTCCTTCATGGAAAGATTATACCGCATGAACGTAACAATTTCCAGTCTTCCTCCGCAACTTACGCGTAAGTAATGTACTAATGTTATTCATGGTCATTATCGCATATGTTTCTGTGACAGAAGACACAAGATTTCATTCTTTTAAACAGGCGAGGAGCAAACTGGATTGTGATGACGAGCAAGAGTTGGTTGCGCTTTTCAAGCACTCGTTGATGAAGTATCGTTCCTACCTGAGGCAAGCGCACTTTGATGGCAAGCCTCTGAACAAAATTTCTATAAAGTCTCCGATGCTACATTTATCCGACGGTGACTGGAATAATCTTGTTACAAATTGGTCTCGGCTGCAGCGTAAGGTACTGTCTATGATATCACATCACAATTTGAACTACATTTCTACATTAGCCTTAATGTCTCACTTGTATGAAAATCAAGTTAGCAGAAGAACATTCGTTCTCAAGGGACCACAGAATCTCGCAACTATACTGCACACTGCATTGGTCTCGTGAGTACCTCTTGCCCTGTATGACCATACTTACTTTCATAGTTGTTTGATTATGTAGCATCACTACACATGTTAGCCTCGTAATCTCTCATTTGGTGGACATTATAAGATCCGTATGGACTCTTACACAAATTTAGAATCAACCCAATGCTTTTGAAGAGGTTTAGCTCTGCAGTCCTCTTGTAAGGACTGAACGTGGTCTATCACTGTACTTACATTAACACCTACTCCCTCCGTCCCATAATATAAGAACGTTTTGTACAGTACACCAGTGTTCAAAACACTCTTGTATTATGGGAAGAGGGATTGGTTCATTTTGTAGCATTCTGCATCTTATCTCCCTCGCCCACCATTTACTAAAAAAGATCAGATCTATATTTAATCTTACCAACAAGTAGAATACATGCATAATGCCGGTGTAGAAGTGTAGCCCATTGCTCTTGTCGAAGAATTTTGTCCTGTAACGCTTGTACTTCCTGGGATTGGTAGTTGATTATGTAGCATCAATCTGCATCTTATCTTCATTATCCTCTATCCCTTCCAGTATTATCATATCTATAATTACTCTCTACAAAATGTAGAATACAGTGCTTACGAAGAAGATTCTGTGCTGAAATTCTTGAGTTATCCTTCCCTTGACATGGAGAAGGGCATTATAAAGCCGGTGTTAACTGTTAATGTAAGTCAGTCCTTCTAAAGCCTTTATCCTCAACTGCTGATTAATTTTCTCATACTCCCTATCGTTTCTTTGCTGTTTAGTTTGTTGTTTCTACCAAAATGCATGTTCGTAAGAACCGTAAGTTCTAAGTTTTACTTGTAAAACCAAATTTCTTATTCATACCATGCACATTACTTAATACTCCCTATATGTATGCTTGGTTTTGTGGATCTATAATCCAATTATGTGGTGAAGCAGCCCACCTTTGCACCTTGTCATCTCCTGTTTTATCTTCTTGATGTGGTGATGATATGAACAACATGCCATGCACATTATCCAAAATAGATACAATGATTTTCTTTGCCTTTCATCTATGCTTGTTATGTTGACATGGTAATCCAAAGAGTGTGGTGAAGCTCCCGCATTATGAACAATGCCAAATTATGCTATTGATATTTTGAACTTACTCTTTATTTTCTAATTTGAAATTGGATAGAATTAATGAGCAGTTATCATCTTTGTTTATACACGTGCAAAACCTGTCATCTCTCTGCTTTGTTTCAGGGTGATATGCCTGATGGCATGCACAAGTCTGCTGAAGGCTGTGAGACAAACCCAACATATATTGCAGCAAAGAAGGCAAAACATATTGAAGATAGCGAGACAACCCCAAAGTCTTGTCTTGATGCAGTGTTCAAGTTACTTGAGACTAACAGTCAGACAAGCTCACATAATTCGTTGTCTGAATCAGTTCGACTTCTTCAGTCCCAAGTTCTAGCAGAAAGGCATTCTGCAACTCAACTTCGACTTGAAGTCCTATCTCTAAGAAAGATTGCGCAGAACACCAATGAGAACCTCATCACTAAACAGCTACACCTGGAAGCTATGACCGACATGCTAGGCCGGTCTCACAGCCTTGCTCAGCAGCTTGCGCAGCAGTTCCCCCGCAAGACTAACCTTTCTTGAACTGTCTTGGAAGTGGTCTCGGTTCAGTATTATTTTGTTACGCTGCAATGGTGCCCAGTTTTTGTAATCTGCTTCTTCGTTGCGCTTTTTGATCACTGGTGGCAAACTTCGATGCCCAGTGGATGTAATATACCTTAAATCCTTTATTGTATAGTGTAGGTTTATTCTTAGTTACTATGTCGTAATTTCTTTACAGCCATCATTCGCTATCTGAAAAAAATCAGATGTAGTCGACCGGGCCGAAACATTCGATAACGGGCCAAGTTTTTTAGCGGCCACAATTGGGCTCGCTGCGTCTTTCTTGGGCCGGATGATTGGGGCCTTCACACATTGCGCCAGCCCAAACTTACACCGGCCTATATTTTAGTTGGGCCTTTTGTCGACCCGGTGCTTAGTTTGGCCCGAGTAGCGTTGGGCCATTAATGTGCTGAATATTGCATCGGCACATTACGCCGAGATGAAACCACGGGCCTTTAGCAGGACAAAATGCATGTTGGGCCTCAATTTTCACTAGTTGTCGACAGGCCTTCAGCAGGCCGAAATGTAGACCGGGCCGTTATGGGCCCAGTTAGCTCACGGGCCGTTACCAGGCCAAAACATATCTCGGGCCTTAGTTGGCCCACTGATATCATGGGCCTTTAAGAGGCCGAAAGCTTAGTACAGGCATCAACGGGCCGAATTATGTGACAGGCCTTTAACAGGCCCAAAGTCACGTTGGGCTTAACTGTTGCCACCTTTAGCACGGGCCGTTAGTGGGCCCGGTGTTCCGTCGGACCATATATGGCCCATGGGCAGCACGGACCATTCCTAGGCCGAAAGTCGCACCGGGCTGAAATGGGCCCATGTCTACATAAGGCCTCTAACAAGCCGAAAGTCACTGGGCTGTAGTTGGGCCCGAATATTCGGCGAACAATTAACGGGCCAGATCTGGCTTCGGGCCGTAAATGCCCAAATATTGGGCGAACAATTAACGGGCCAGATCTGGTTTCGGGCTTAAGCATGCCGTTATTGGGCTAGCCCACTAGTACCTGATTAAGTTCTACGGGCCTTTGACTGGGCCGGCCTTTTTAACCTATATGGGTCTTTGTTGGGCCCAGCCACATGTCGACGTACCATAGGCATGTCTCCTCCAATGGACGGGCGACATCTGGCCCACTGACGGCCAATCAGAATTTTACACGTGGAAATTTCCAATTGGTCGGGGCTGTTAACGGGTTATCGGATCCAAAATCCGACCCGATAGCTTAACGGTGTTCCGTTACGGTGGATGCCATGTGTCGGTCACCCTTGACGAAAGCACTTCTGTGACGCGCGATTTATCGTCATGGAAGTGGACACTTCCGTGATGATAATTTTGGTATTGTCATGGAACACTTCTCTGACGGCCTGTATGACTATCTTGATTCTGTCATAAATTTGTCATGGATGTACATGCATGACAAAAAACGCGACCTACTGTGACAAACACATATCATCACGGAAGTGTATTTTTTTTGTAGTGCTTCAAATAAAGAGTGAGGTGTCTATATTTGAGGGATTTTAGCGTAATTGAGATATTGTGCACTCATGGTTGATCCATTTGTTTCACAGTTTGTACTATGAGATAACGATACTTTTGAACATGCGTGATATACCTTGATGTACCCAAATTACAAACCTAAGATTGGATTTTGGAATTTGACTCCATCGTTAGCTTTTGTAATTCATTTAAACGGAGGTACATTTTTTAAGCCGGGATTTCGCGATTTCAAATTCATATATCAAACCTAGAGATATACACATACGGGCATGTTCAAACTTTATAATCATCCACTTTATTCATACACATACACATTTTTTGCTTTTGTCATCATATTTAGGATAAACACACTTGGAATTTCATTTGAATTGGACCGTATGATGGTATTTGCTTGTAGTAGCTCAATGATCCATATTTGAATTGAATGGACAATCTAAGTTTCGAGTTGGAGACATTGATTTTCAAAACTTGCACATTTTTTTTATGCAAAACAAACAAATTGTCGGCCATGATATCATAGTCGGTCGTACGAGAGCAGAATATTTATAATTTTAGGCGCCAAAAGCTTTCAAACTTCCTGCTCACATCGAAATATCACGCGCCCGAAAGTTTAGCCCTGCGATATTCCTGTTTTACCCCTCTCACATGAACGGAAAAGGGCTGCTTTGGTAACTCCATTGTTTTCCCCTCTTTGCCCCCAACATTCTTCCCCAGAGCCCCTCCCCTTCCCCTCCCCGACCCCCCAACCATGGCAAGCCGCCGAATCTAGTCCTCCACCGCAGCGGTGGACCTCACACCCCGCCAGATCTACCTTCCGCACCTTGGAACCTCCAACTGCCAAATCACCACTTCACCGGAGCCGCTTCAGCGACTGGCTTGTCCACCGCTCCAGAACTCCTTGACCGCCATCATGGTCCACCGCACCGGATCTGCTTAACCGGCGCCCTCCACCACAACATAGGCCCTTCACTGACTCCCTCGTCCGCCCCTTCACTGGCCCTTCATACAAGCCCTCGTCCGACGCAACAGATCCGCCTCACCGAAAGCACTATACAACGCGCCCGCCGAAGCCTTCGTCCAATGCACCGGACCCGCTCCACGTACGCCATATTCAACTCCACCGGCCCTGCTTTACCGACGCCGCAGCGTCATCAGATTATTTCATTTGTACTCCTTCGGTTTTTCTCTTTATCGTGCAACTGTTCACTTACCACAGATGAGCTTTCTTGTATGTCGACAGGCGCCGCAACCGTAGCACCGGAGCAGCTTCAGCGACGGCGATACCGCCCAAACTCAACCGCAACACGAACACCATCGTCGATCCTTAGCTATCAAGTATGACAACGATACCCATACGCCGAGAATCGGTACTATTATCCAACGGCCGACGCCACGTTCACTTTCCTAGCATAAGCACCACACCTTTGAATTTCTTGAGGCATCATTCAGTTTTTCATGAGACGCGTTATTCGCTTGCACTGTAGGGCCCTACTTACAGCAAAGGAACATGTTACATGTGTTAAATTACACACCAAAGGCACATATAGTTAATCTGCTTTAGTTTTGTTCGGATGCCACCGTTGGTTCCATCGACCGCTTAATGTTCTCTATGCTTAATTACACATCAGCAAACTAGCATGTGGTTCCGCTGCTTTTTGTTCGTTTTACCCTACATTTTCTCGATGCTAGCTATTACATCACCGCTCCGAGCCTCTCTGTTCATTACTTGTTTGTGTGTTCTTGATCTTTCCAAGTTACATGACTAATTTGATGCTTCTATTAATTATGGAGCTGCCAACCCCATCAAGCAAAATATTTGTTCTTTTGGTGCCGCACCTCGAACAAGCATAAAAATAGAGGGAAGCAGATATATTGTCGTGTATGCACACACCCTTCTTTCATTAGTTTAGATGAACCATTGATGATAAATTCGGACCAGTGCATGCGATTAAAATTAATTTTACCTAAATAGATGGTGCGAGAATAAACTACAACAACTAGATTTGCAACCACGGGATGTCGATTGATATCTTCAAAGAACATTGCAACAGCAGCTAGGCTTCACGACAACATATGGTAAGCCGGTGTGTTTTAGTACATGTTAAATGTAATGCGAGTGGGCTGCTTTCTTGGCTTGTGCCCTCAATGTGTAATCCTACCGAATTACAAATAGTTCAGTTATGCGCTTTCTTTGTATTGCTTGATTTGAATGCTTGTTTGTTGTTACGTTATACCCGAGTTGGCCAATATGTCAAGAAGGTTACATTGTACTATCGTAAATAAATGCATGCCTATTTCATTTGAGTCCTTAACTTTTCCTCTCAACTTCATCACAAGACTGTCTTCGTAGTAGGCCACACTGTTAAGTGCTTTCTCAGATTATTTCAACTGCTTAGATGCCTTGGCAACTTAAATATGGCGGTTGTACACTCCCTTTCAACTTTCATCTTACCCTTTTAATTTGTTTTCGGCTGATGCTGCTTCGAACCATTTAAATATAGTTTGCCATGCTCGGCAATAATTCGTCCGTCGTTTACCATGTAAGCTTACTGCCTGGATCATACGATAACTATCTCTTACTTATGTCCAACGGAAACCTTTCAGGATGCCGTTCACACTAGGACACAATGTACAACCCTAGAATCTATTTGTGGAAGCGGTCGCCATCCATGTTACCAGATGGTAGCGATTCAGAGGTAACACCACCGGAGAGCGATCGAGCATAGATATTATAGTGCTTGAGGCTCTACTAGAGGCGTAAAGAGATGGTGTGGCTGCCATGAATGAGGTAATCTTTATCTTGAGGCTGGAAATTACGAAATTAGCGGCACGCATTATGCAAGCAACCCAAGAATTGGAGGAAGTAAGAATGTTGCATTTGAAGACGGAGGAGGTCCTGCTATTTCTATTATCTGAAGCCCAAGGTAATCCCGGTTCTTCTTTATATACCAGTTGAAATTGTCATTAGATTATTGTACTTGCATATTGTGTCATGTCTCTAAATGGATTATGTTGCAAGACCCCCTATGTTGTCCGGAATTCCATGTTGTCCATGTGTTGTAATGATCCGAATTTTTTAGGCGAGGTAATCCTCAGTACTTGTATGATTCACATAAGGTGAACTGTTTTTCGTGTGAGCATATTGTATTGGATGAAATAACTGTTTGAATCAGAGTGTATCCAACCCTCTTGAATTCAAAGATCACGACATTTCTAAATCATAATCATATATAAAGGTGGAATAAATCTTTGTTGTGGTTTTGAAGAAATAAATAACAAAACATATAATTATCTGTGGATATTCGTAATCGAATACAAACTAGATTTGAATTTAGTTTGCCAGGTCCCAGGGCAAACATGAATGCTAATTTTCCCAAGTTTTGAACGAAGCGGCTAAACACCCACTGTAATTTGTGGGCTGCCCGAAGCAAGTGTTTGCGAGATGGAAATTACTGTCTACCCCTGACACTTGACATCCTTATCGGCGGATTTACCTTTGTTGCCGATAGGGGTAGACTAGTAACTTCAATCAGACGTGACACGACGGCCTCTCGAGACCATTCAGACACGGTGGGCGCCAAACGTATGACAAAACACATTTGATTCAAGCTCGTCCGAAAGATATGTGTCTCTTCCTCCATTTCCCCATTCATACACGGTGGGCGGCAAAACAAACTCTCCTCGTCCGAAATCGATGTAGGCTAATATTTTAAATAGGGGCAGATGTGTAACTTGCATCAGACGTGACACAACCGCCCTACCTGTCAGCCCTGTTCATACATCGTGGGCGGCAAAACACCCTCTCCTCGCCCGAAATAGTTACTGGCAAATATTTAGGAGATGCGAGATTACCGTCCTATCCCCAACCGACGCGATATCTGATATTTTAAACGAGGGATAAGTTCAGAATCTTTCCCCATTTCGTAGAAGCGCGCCCCACGCTTTGAGATCGCCTCCCCCTCCATTTCCCCATTCATACACCATCGGCCACGACAACCTCCGTGACTGGCCAGCCTCCTCCGTCCGGCACCCCATCCTCCACCTTGCCAGAGCCGCTACCCCTACCCCGTCGTCCACTGCAAGAGATGGACGTCTCTCATCCACGGCGCTGGACCAGGATCCTTTCATCTCCTCCTCTCGCTTCATCGGCGCCATCATCCACCTTGCCATTGCCGCTCCTACGACTGCCTCGTCCATGGCAACAGGATATATCCCCCGACCCGGCCGTCTGCCGTCTAAAGTCTTCTTCCCCGCCGCCGACAGCCATCGCACCCGCAGCACCCTCAACGTATCAGCATAGGCCTACACGGCGTCGCAAGAGAGGTGGTACTCTTCCATATGTGCTTAAGTTATTGATCTCACCCGGAAAATAGATCGTAATTTGTTTACTGTACTTTTCTTTTCCGTACCAAATCGTAGTGGCTAGTTGAAAGCAAACATTGGTTGCGAAGTAGCTTTGTCCGGTTTGCACCATCAGATCCGCCATGGCACGGGCACTATACTCGTAAAGCTTATGGTTTCCCCCCTTTATATTCACTACCATCATCGTAGGTGCTTCGTGCCGTGCTAGCACTGCTCCTCAAGACCTCAACCCAAAGCTTACGTGTTCAAATACGAATCTGATATGATGTTCATATCACTAAAACAGAGAACGTTTAATTGGTCACCTAATGTTCCTATATTCGTTTCTAAAATCATGTGCGCCACCCACTGGTCCAGCTAGTTCCACTTTCCTGATTTTCTCTTGATGCCTAGGGTTTTCCCCTTTTATCTACTCTACTATGATCTTCGTAGGTGCTTTCTGTCGTACTAGCATTACTCCACCCTTCAAGCTAAACAACACAACACTCAGAATTCGAAAGCTTAGTTGTTCAAATATGATTGTGATACTAATATTAGTTAACCGACACATTTAATTGGTTAGCTAAAGGTCCCACTTGAGTTTCCAAATGCATGTCACGACATATAGAGAGACAGCATAATTAAATTTCTTTGTCACTTGTTGACCGTACTTTCTTGTCCATACCAAATCTTAGTTGTTATTTCAAAGCAAACATCGGTTGCTAACTACCCTTTGCGCGGTTTGCGACTTCAGATCTGCCATCCCACCGCCACGGTCAACACCGTCTTGATCATGCTTATGTTTTCCCCATTTTATGATGACCACAATCAGCCTCGTGGTTCATGTCATAATAGCACTGCTCCACCCATCGAGCTAAACAAGCTTAGTTGTACAAATTCATATCTGATATTATTGCTGATATTAGTAAAACTGAGAGATGTTTAATTGGTTAGCTAAATGTTCCTACTTTGGTTTTGAAATGCATGTGAGCCACATATGGAGAGACCGGAAAGAATAGTATTTCTCTGTGCGCTCTGGTTCATCATGGGTGGCCAACCGACATTGTATTGAAACACTTGTAATATCTTCAATCTGCTTGCTCTTCTGCTCTTCTTTAAGATGATACTCTTCTCTTGCGGTCGAATGGTCAGGTCGAGTTGTTCTCCCTTAGTATATTTTGAATCTGTCAGGTCAGGTCGACTTGTTCTTCTTTACTATATGTTGAAGCTATCATCTGTGAAGTGTCATCACTTCTGGAGCTCTCATATTTTGAGTAGTAGGCCACATTATATTAACGCACACAACAGATTACAGCATGCATGGCATCTTTTAAAAGAATTGCAGAGATAGCACAAAGGGGTTTACAGGAGGCGATATTGGATTAGAATCACTTCTGCATTACAAAGAAAATCTCACTTGTTTTTATGTTTTCATGCATGTCAGATATTGAACATTATCAAAATGAATATGAGAATGGGCACACGAGAGGAATATTGGGGAACGATCCACTGGCTAACAAACTAGGCATGGTGGAGGACGGCCTATCTTATTCACCCATCAAGGTGCTTGCTCTAACTTTGCAAAGATGTATTGGTCGCACATATTTTGCATCTGACCTCTTGCATTTCTTCTACTTTGTTACACCATCTGCTTAGTTTAAGCATCATATATGAGTATATGCCATAACTATCAATTTTCTGTACCTATTCCATGTGTCGTCACACTATGTTTTTCCAGTCAAATGTTGTTCTTTCGTGATAGATGTCCAAAAGGAAGAGGGTGAGTGCAGATCCTCAAGGAGTACAAACTAGGTATTTGGAAAAGGTAGTGGTACCTGTTAAATCAGATAGATTAGCAGCCACAGAAAACACAGGCCCAACTGTACCACACTTTACCCCTACTCCAGTGGCCAAACCCCTATTAGAACTGCTGGGAGCCCAGCGTCAGGTACTGTCTATGATATCAATTCAAAATTTGAACTCCTAAATTTCTGCTTGTGCCTTACCTTCTCTCTTGTATGAAAACTAATTTCAGATGAATCTCCTTGCTCAAAGGATCATACGATCTCCAAACAATAGTGGGCTCTGCATTGCTCTTGTCAGTACCTCTCTCCCTTTTGCCTTGTAACTCTGTACTTAATTAATTGCTATTTGATTATGTATCATCAGTCTGCACCTGAGCTTCATTATCCTCTGTTTCTTCCAATATTATTTGATCTATATTTACTCTTTGCAAAATGTAGAATAATGGCAACGCTTATAAAGAATTTTCTTTGGGGAATTTATTGAATTATCCTTCCATCAACATGGAGAAGGGCTTTGTCCAGCCCATGTTAACATGTAATGTAAGTTCATCCTTCTCAAGCCTTCAAACTTTGTTCTAGTATAGATTTGGATAGGCATCATTGCCTCCACTGCTGTTTGCTTTGTTGTTTACATCTGATTGGATGTTTGCAACAACTACTAGTTTCAAATTGTAGTTGTAAAAACATGTTCCTTATGCAAAACAGATCCATTTATTTGCTTATATAATTGTGAAACCTGTTACGTGTCTCCTTGTTTCTCATTCAAAGTCGTATCTCTTACGCCAAAGTGTAACTTTAGGGAAGATAGTGAGCCAAACCATCTTGAGGACAGCGAGATGACCCCAAGGTCCTGCCTTGATGAAGACAGTGAGTTGAAGCTACTCACCGCAGGTGTGAGACAACCTCTGCGTACGCTGCCTCAATCAGTTCGACTTCTTCAGTCTCAACTTAAAGCGGAAAGTCTTGCTTCAGCTCAGCTCCGACTTGAAGTCAAAGATGCAATGATGATGTCAGAGGACTGCCGTGCACACCATCATGTCTTAAATCTAGTGTTGATGCATCTATCGTTGACACAACTGAGGTCTATTCAGCTTCTTCAGCTGTTTGGGGGCCCGACACAGCGGGCCTAGTGCCTTCTGAAGTGCTCTCAGTTTTGTATATTCTTTTGTCGGCGCGTTTATTTGCACTGGTGGTGAACTTTGATGCCCAGTGCATGTAATATGTGTGATAGCCGTGATAGCCTAGCGTAAGTTGCTTGCTTATTTATTTCCTTGTTGTCTTGTTTATTTGTTTGCTTGTAGTCATTGCAGTTCTTTTTCCGCGGTTTGCTAGAGTCTGCAAAAACCTATTATTTAAAACTATGACACAATAACAATGGGCTAATATTTACTGTAGTGACACCGGGCCTCCCTACGGGTCAGAGAAACAAGTGGGCCTTCTACGAGCCGTAGAAACAAGGGCCTTCTACGGGCCGTAGAAACAATGGGCCTTCTACGGGCCGTATCATCAATGGGCCTTATACGGGCAGTATGATTGATTGGCCAAACATGGGCCAATAACAGGCCGCATTATGGCCGTAAAAGGGCTAGAGTTGGAATTGTCCGTTCATGGGCCAACCATAACGGGCCATCGTTAATAGGCCGTATTTCATGACGCTATGAAAACGGCCCAACGTGTTAACGGACCACAAACGGGTCGACTGTAACCACAGGCTGAATTTGGCCCATAAGCAGAAAATGACAAGAACGGGTCGTAAGTAAATGAATCTTTGAAATGAGCCCAAGAATAAATGGGCTCGAGAAGGCCGAAAGATAACATGGCTGGAAACGCCCAACGGAATAATGGGCCATTAATGGGTATAAAGTGATACACTTTGTTCATTACGGGCCGCTTTCACCACGGCCGTTAATGGGTGTAAAGTAATACATCGTTCATTACGGGCCGGTTCACCACGGGCCGTTAATAGGCCACGAAGTTACATAGGGCCTCATATGGGCCGAAGACGTCATGGGCCATACATGGGCCAAAAGTGAAAACGGGCTGGAATCATATTGGGTGGCCCAGATGACGCTACTGGGCCTAATTCGGATAGGGCATAACGGGCCTTGGGTTAGCGGGCTGTAAATGGGCTATATGCGAACAGGCCATTAACAGGCTTTACATGGGCCAGCCCGCCACATTTTGACCAAGTCAAACGGGCCGGCCTTTTCACAGGAATGGGCCTCTGTTGGGTCGTGCCACATGTCAACGTATCATAGGAGCCTTCTGTCCAATGAGTGGATGACATCTGTCCCAACGGTGAGCCGACACGTGTTTCCTCCAGCCAATGATGATTTTACACGTGGAAAATCCCCATTGGTCGGGTCATTAACGAGTTATCAGATCCAAAACCCGACCCGATAGCTTAACGGCGTTCCGTTACGGTGGATGCCACGTGTCGGTCACCCTTGATGAAAGCACTTCTGTGACGCGCGATATATCGTCATGGAAGTGGACACTTCCATGATGATAATTTTGGTAATGTCATGGAACACTTCTATGACAGCACAGGTATGACTATCTTGATTATGTCATAAATTTGTCATGGATGTACATGCATGACAAAAAAGGTGACCTACTATGACAAACACGTATCATCACGGAAGTGTATTTTTTAGTAGTGATGGGAGGCGAATAGAGGATCGATAAGAAATATTTGAGGACTAATCTAATGAACTTGAACACAGGCTGCTTCCCCCTGGCTACTTCCCAAACTACGGAAATTGCCGAGTTGCAGCGGAAGCTTGATGTGACAGGGGCTGACATTGCATTAATCAATATGCGTCTTGATGAGTCGCAAGGTATGTATTCGGGGCAGTGCAGTCCCTTCACATACTTTTTGTGATATAAGCATGACGCTGAATGTTATATACTGCAATATGCATGACTGCAGATGGTGCCGCCGCCGTTGAAATTCTTCGAGAGGAGCTGGCCCGGGCCAAGGAGCAGGCCCGGTTTAGTAATGCGGCTGCCGAGAAGGCATCGGCTGAGTTAGAAGCCGAACAAGTTGCTTGGCGCCAAGATGAGGAGAAGATATCCATGATGGCGCTCGAATTAAAAAAAGTTGCTAGCCGCTGTGAACTTCTTGAGAAGGAAAATGAAGCCAAAATGGGTAAACTTGACAAAGCCTTACGAGAGGCGAGAGAAGCGCGTCTGAATCCAGGGCAGCCCGTGAGGAGATCCGGCAAGCTGGGGAGACTGCAGCTGGTAAGCCCTTTTTGCTGCAGACTAAGTTCGGCGATCCGAACTATGCTCAGCTTAACCAAGTGTGGAGTTCTCCGGACGAGTTTCTAGACTTGCCGAAGAGTTCTTCCGATGCGGCGCAGTTTTATCAAGCGCGAGAGGGATACGCAATGGAGAAGCTTTTACGGTCACAATTTGCGCGCCAAAGCGCCCTCATTGCTGAATGAACAAATGTCTCAATGGGCCGAGCTTCATAGGATATCCGGCGCTGCCATGAAGAACTTCATAATCCGGTTGTGGCCGACTGAGCCTGTTCCGAATAGCTACTTCAGCTTGGTGCAGCGGCTCGTTGATGCAGTGCCATGTATCGACGCTGTGAAGCGGTCGGCGTGCATTGAGGGTGCACGGATGGCCTTTGCCCGAGTCAAGACATTCTGGGGCAAGATGAAGGCCATCGAAGTTGTGGCAAAGAGTCCACCCAAGGGCAAGGACCGTTATGCACTGGAGCATTATTTTGAAGACGTTTTAGAGGTCGCCCGCTTAATGGAGGGTCAATGCTCGAAAGACATAATATTCGAGTGAGGTGTATGAGAATTGTAGAAGATAATTTTGTAGTTAATCTATTTTTATGTTTTGCCTGAACGCTTATGTTCCTCCTGTGCGGCCGTTTTAATATAATCTGAAAGTTTTCCAGTCGTCGGCTTCAGCCCCCTCGTAGGAAGTACGGGGGTGTTCGTGAAAGCATTTAACCACTCTTGATCCAACGTCTTGGTCCATGAAGGAGGTGATGATGCGGCGAACCAGGCAATCGGACTATAGGGTGTTAACACTTTCACTTAGCCATAGGAGTTTTACAGGGGGGACTATGATATAGCCCCTAGTATGTGTACGGCTTATTCCAATATGGTGCGCTACATATATGACCTGAAAAAAAGGTCCTTCGTGTAATACGGAGGGAATCGCGACAGATTCCCATAAGTCATCGAGTGGTTGACCAGCTCTCGCGGCATCATGACAGTCGGTTTTCGGCTTTCTCTACTGAGGTGCTTGACCAGACGAGCTGGAAGCACAATCGTAGTAGTTCTCCTTTACTACCCTAGCCGATAGAGCAGAACATAAGGTAGCAAGCACATGAGCTGGGCAACCCAACCATTGACCCAAGACATGATTCGGAGCTGATGCATATAAGGCCGAACTCGCGATGCTGAAGTACGCTGAGAAAGCTGTTTGGACTTTGTTGGCAACTCATTTGTTCCCATACCAAGCCCCTGGCAGGTTATGCCGAGGTATATCTGTGAGACAACCATAGGAGCCATATTCATTGGCGAAAAGACACAAATGATTAATTCAGATAATGTTTACTGGGACCGGAGCGATATGCCGATGATTGCTTTATATATATATAAACCACAACCACGGCTATTTGACATGCCCGGGGTCGAAGGCGGGGGGGAAAGGCATATTACAGGCTCGAAATAAACAGTGCGGTCTACAAAAAGTTATTTTGGACCTCCTCTCGCACGTCTGCGCCGCCTGTCCTCGGCGAGAGGGAATCCTTGACGGAAGTAACCCCTGAGGTGAGTGTATGGATCCGAACTCCGATAGAATCAGTTTGGATTTTTGTCCTTGGCATCACCTGTTTTTAAGAGAAAAAAAAAGAAAGAAAAAAAGAGAGTAGATAAAAATGTTACGGGAATACTTGCAGGCTTGTTCATATTGTTCTTCCACCTATGCCCATGGTATCTTGAGTGTGTAGTGATGTATGCGCGGTACACTTTCTGCAGGTATACGCAGTGGGCGGCAGAAGCCGAACTGCTATTTCTGCTCCGGGATTGGTCGATCCTCTCCGTCGTCCCTATCGCTTGGCGGCCTCCTCCCCTTGTGTTCGGCGTTGAGCTTGCCGGCCTGCTTGAAGACCCAACAGTTTCTGTTGGTATGATTAGCCGGTTTATCGGGGTGGCCGTGAATCTGGCGGGGTCGGTCCAATATCATGTCTAGTTGGATGGTCCATCTTGGTTTGCCTTGAGTGGCCTTTTCCGTTGACCGGGTTTGGGATTGCTAAATCCGGCGTTGACCGCTGTGTCGCGTGATCTGTCATTGCGACTGTTGTGTTTGCTTCGTCGTGGCTTGCCATTGCCGTCCCGGATTTTGAAAGTGCCCGAGTCGCTGGCACTGTTGCTTCTACAAGCGAGCCAGCTGTCTTCTCCCGCGCAAAAGCGGTTCATTAGAGCGGTAAGGGCTGTCATGGATTTAGGTCCTTCTTGACCGAGGTGGTGTGCAAGCCATTCATCCCGGACGCTGTGTTTGAAGGCCGCGAGGGCTTCCGCGTCTGGACAGTCGACGATTTGGTTCTTTTTAACTAAGAACATAGTCCAGAGTTCCCTGGCTGACTCTCCGGGCTGCTGGACAATATGACTTAAGTCAGCGGCATCTGGTCGCCGGACATATGCTCCTTGGGAGTTGTCGCAGAAGGCATTTTCCAAAACTTCCCAGCTACCAATAGAATTTTCGGGCCGACTGTTTAACCAGTACCGAGCTGGTCCTTTGAGTTTTAATGGTAGGTATTTGATGGCATGAAGGTCGTCTCCGCGGGCCATGTGGATATGGAGGAGGAAGTCCTCGATCCATATCGCGGGATCCGTTGTTCCGTCGTATGATTCGATATTTATGGGTTTGAACCCGTCTCGATTTCATGCTCCATTACTTAAATGCAGGAAGCAAAGAGGGTGTGCGGCACCTCTATGTTGGGCCACACTGCGATGTACCTCCGATGGAGTCCATTTGCGGTTTTCGGCCCGAGCGTGGCTAGGTTTACCACGTCCGAATAGGTAGCCATCATCGCGTGTCGAGGCATGTCCTTGCGATCCGTAGAGCGATCTTGCGTGTCCTGCTCTACTGTCCAAGTCATGTCTAAGGTCGTATGTATGACCACGACCTGTTTTATTCTTGCCTTTACAGCGGGGTGGGATGGTCTGGTGTTCGGCCTGAGTTGCCGCTTTATCCATATCAAGTTGTGGTCGGCCTGCCGCATTGTGCGATGATGGTACGGGCTCCAGCGCTTCGTCATCGAACTGGGGTAGCAATCTACGCTTCGGGTGGCTTTTGGCTGGGCCACTAAGGTCGTATTCTTCGGCGGCCAGGACTTCGGTCCACCTATCATTGAGCATATCTTGGTCTGCTTGAAGTTGCAGCTGCTTCTTTTTCAGGCTTCTTGCAGTGGCTATTAGTCGGCATTTGAAGCGCTCTTGCTCGAGAGGTTCCTCGGGCACGATGAAATCCTCATTGCGAAGGCTTTCCTCCTCCTCGAAGAGCGGAAGATAGTTACTGTCCTCCGAGTCTTCGTGTATGGCTTGTTCATCCTGTTCGTAGGTTGTTCCCACAAGGTCTTCATTGTCTTCGGCGTCGTTCGGAGTATTATTCTCTCTGGTGCCAGTGTTGTTGTCTTTTGTACAATGTGGCTTAGAGCGGCACCGCTGACGTCGGCGACTGAGCTTTTTCTCAGGAGGTTTGTCTTCAACTGGGTCCTCTTTGTCATCGTTGTTAGTTTCTTTAGGCGTATTCACCATGTATACGTCGTAGGAAGAAGTGGCAGTCCATCGCCCGATGAATGACGGGCTGTGGCCCTGCTCCTCGTCGGCATCGTCGTCCGTATTGACGACGTCTTCGGAGCTGTAATCAAGCATGTCGGTTAAGTCCTCGATTGTGGCTATGGAGTGGGTGGCGGGTGGGAAGCAAAATTCCCCATCATCAGCCCCTAGTTCAAACCGTACGTAGTTCGGCTGTGAGTCCCCCGCCAAGGACAAGTTCTTTACTGAGTTCAGCACATCGTCCAAAGGAGAGTGCTGGAAGATGTCTGCGGCGCTGAACTCGAAGACCGACAAACGATCAAGCTCGGTATCCGCGGACTCACATGGTTCGGAACTTATACCCGGAGAAGAGTCCGGAGTTCCGGTTACACAGATATTGTGTGTGGTTAAGTCCATGTGCGGCTCCAACGCCGGGAAATCCTTGGCCTCCGTGGTGGGGTCGAGCCTCCCATCCTTGGATGCCGCAGTGTGCTCTGGATCTAAGGCAAGAGTGGTTGCAGGAGCTATCTCCTGGATGCGGTCTGACGACAGATTTAGAGCATGCTCGTCAAGGTGACCAGGAGCAGTTGTCGCGGTCTCGAATCCGGCGAAGATCCAATCTCCATGGATGTCCGCAACGTAATTCAAGCTCCGGAACCTGAGCCGATGGCCAGGGGCGTAGCTGTCGATCTGCTCTAGGTGGCCAAGCGAGTTGGGCCGCTGTGCGAAGCCACCGAACACGAAGATCTATCCGAGGAGGAAGGTTTCTCCTTGGACAGCATCACTATCGACAATTGAAGGGGCCATCGAACCTTTTTTGTCGACGGCACAGTGGAACTCTCAATGAAAGCACCAATGTCGGTGTCAAAACCGGCGGATCTAAGGTAGGGGGTCCCGAACTATGCGTCTAAGGTCGATGGTAATAGGAGATAGGGGACACGATGTTTACCCAGGTTCGGGCCCTCTCTATGGAGGTAATACCCTACTTCCTACTTGATTGATCTTGATGAATATGAGTATTACAAGAGTTGATCTACCACGAGATCGTAATGGCTAAACCCTAGAAGTCTAGCCTGTATGACTATGGTAATGAGTCTCTCCTTCCGGACTAAGTCTTTCGGTTTATATAGACACCGGGAGGATCTAGGGTTACACAAGGTCAGTTACAAAGGAAAAGAATCTACATATTTGGTCGCCAAGCTTGCCTTCCACGCCTAGGAGAGTCCTATCCGGACACGGGTGCAGTCTTCGGTCTTCGTATCTTCACAGCCCATCAGTCCAGCCCATGGCTAACAGACCGGACGCCCAAGGACCCCTTAGTCCAGGACTCCCTCAACTATCATTACACTTAACGATATCCTAAGATCCGGGAAACGTGATCACCAACTGAGGGAGTCCTGGATGAAGGGGTCCTCGGGCGTCCGGCCTGTTGGACATGGGCCGGACTGATGGGCCGTGAAGATACAAGACAGAAGACTCTTCCCCGTGTCCGGATGGGACTCTCCTTAGCGTGGATGGCAAGCCTGGCATTCGGATATGAAGATTCCTTTCTCTGTAACCGACTTTGTACAACCCTAGTCCCCTCCGGTGTCTATATAAACTGGAGGGTTTAGTCCGTAGAGGCAATCACAATCATACATGCTAGACTTCTAGGGTTTTAGCCATTACGATCTCGTGGTAGATTAACTCTTGTAATACTCATATTCATCAAGATGAATCAAGCAAGAAGTAGGGTATTACCTCCATAGAGAGGGCCCGAACCTGGGTAAACATCGTGTCCCCTGTCTCCGGTTACCATTGACCTTAGACGCACAGTCCGGGACCCCCTACCTGAGATCCGCCGGTTTTGACACTCACATTGGTGCTTTCATTGAGAGTTCCGCTGTGACGTCGAAGACAGGATTGATGGCTCAATTTGTTATCAAGGACAATATCACCTCCGGAGGAGCCCTGGCCTCAGGCCAAACGCTCCGGCTGGGCGGCTTTACCATGACCGCCCGTCCGGCCGTTAAGCCGACGATGACTTCTCGGGTCATCAAAAATCGCCTCCGTGTTGACTCCAAATACTCCAAACGAACAGATCCGACGGAGTTGTCGTCTTTAAACGAACTCCTGGATCGCATCGCGGCCTTGGGGTCGCTACAGACTACGATCAGATTGGGCTTAAACCCGATCAGAGAGAAATCAAATCTCCGCCGATCACACATCAGATAGCGGTAGTAGAGGATCAAAACAAAAACTCTTCCTATATAATGAAGACGAACTATGTTCGGATTTCCGAGCTCGAAGAGCCGGATACCTGTCCGTGGAACGACATGCCTTGTCCTCCGAACCTAGAATCGGACGGTGGACCTGAAAAATCGGTTGATATCCCGGAGCCCAAATTATTAAGCTCGGAAGTTTCTCAAACTCTGGATCCCAAATTGGGTCAGGGTTCGGATTTAAAGCCACCCACCCACCCAGATATATGCGATCTCATGTACATACGACGGTAGTCTCAGGAAACAGTCCATCACTTTTGGGCCAGATTCCTCCTTGTCAAAGACAAGATTAAAGATTGCCGCGACGAAGACGCGATCTCAGTATTCTGCAATAATTGCACGGACGAAGGAATCCTCAACGCCATCAACCGCCGTCGCGTATTACACTTTGCTGACTGATACGTCTCCAACGTATCTATAATTTTTTATCGTTCCATGCTATATTATATTCTGTTTTGGGTGTTTATTGGGCTTTATTATACACTTTTATATTATTTTTGGGACTAACCTATTAACCGGAGGCCCGGCCCAAATTGTTGTTTTTTTGCCTATTTCAGTGTTTCGAAGGAAAAGGATATCAAACGAAGTCCAAACGGAATGAAACCTTCGGGAACGTGATTTTTGGAACAAACGTGATCCAGAGGACTTGGAGCCTACGTAAAGCAATCAACAAGGAGGGCACAAGGTAGGGGGCGCACCCACCTCCCCCAGGCGTGCCCTCCACCCTCGTGGGCCCCTCGTTGCTCCACCGACGTACTTCTTCCTCCTATATATACCCATGTACCCTGGAAACATCGTATACGGAGCCAAAACCCTATTTCCACCGCCGCAACCTTCTGTACCATGAGATCCCATCTTGGGGCCTATTCCGGCGCTCCGCCGGAGGGGGCATTGATCATGGAGGGCTTCTACATCAACACCATAGCCTCTCCGATGATGTGTGAGTAGTTTACCTCAGACCTTCGGGTCCATAGTTATTAGTTAGATGGCTTCTTATCTCTCTCTTTTATGTATGATTGAGTTATCTTTGCAAGTCTCTTTGAATTATCAGTTTGGTTTGGCCTACTAGATTGATCTTTCTTGCAATGGGATAGGTGCTTAGCTTTGGGTTCAATCTTGCGGTGTCCTTTCCCAGTGACAGCAGGGGCAACAAGGCACGTATTGTATTGTTGCCATCAAGGATAAAAAGATGGGGTTTATATCAAATTGCATGAGTTTATCCCTCTACATCATGGCATCTTGCTTAAAGCGTTACTCTGTTTTTATGAACTTAATACTCCAGATGCATGCTGGATAGCGGTCGATGTGTGGAGTAATAGTAGTAGATGTAGAATTGTTTTGGTCTACTTGTCGCGGGCGTGATGCCTATATACATGATCATACCTAGATATTCTCATAACTATGCTCAATTCTATCAATTCCTCGACAGTAATTCGTTTACCCACCATAATACTTATGCTCTTGAGAGAAGCCACTAGTGAAACCTATGGCCCCCGGGTCTATTTTCCATCATATTAATCTCCCGTCAACAAGCTATTTCTGGCGCCATTTATTTTGCTTTGTTTACTTTTACTCTTTATCATAAAAATACCAAAAATATTATCTTATCATATCTATCAGATCTCACTCTCGTAAGTGACTGTGAAGGGATTGACAACCCCTTTATCGCGTTGGTTGCGAGGTTCTTATTTGTTTGTGTAGGTGCGTGGGACTCGAGCGTGGTCTCCTACTGGATTGATACCTTGGTTCTCAAAAACTGAGGGAAATACTTATGCTACTTTACTGCATCACCCTTTCCTCTTCAAGGGAAAACCAACGCAGTTCTCAAGAGGTAGCACTGACTTGGCAACCATAGTACAGAAGTACTGCGCAATGGAAAGCACCTGGAAAACTCATGCAGCTTGCTGGGAACCACCGGTTTCCACTCAACCACTCGTCCGGGCAAAAAGGATGCACCCTCGCGGGGCGCCCGACCCAATAGTAAAGAAATCTAAGCCCATTACGGGGCGCGGAACCGTTCTGGAGGGATGGCTCGATAGGCCATGCAAAATACACACAACACCGGATACCATACCAACCCACAACCTTAGGGCTTGTTGGATACTCCGGCAAGTGGCCAAGAGCGCCAAGGATATTATCACCAAAAATACCTAAGAGGAACACCCCCTGGAAGACGACGACCTCGGCGTATTGACGGTCTTCGAGAATTTCACTTCAAACAATCGGCACAAAAGGGCCCTCCGCGACCTCCCCGAAGTCTGCCAAGTCGCAGCAACAAACTTCTGGAATGACACGGCCATAACATTCAATGCCAGTGACGAACCAAAATTCCGGACAGTCCCGGCACCGGCCGCCTTGGTTCTTAATCCAATTGTGGACGGCTTTCGGCTCACCAAAGTGCTCATGGACGGCGGCTGATGTCTACTACACGACCTTCTTATTGTAGACGTTGTTGGGACTGCAAGTGCACAGGTTGTAGGACAGTAGCAAATTTCCCTCAAATGGATGACCTAAGGTTTATCAATCCATAGGAGGTGTAGGATGAACATGGTCTCTCTCAAACAACCCTGCAACCAAATAACAAAGAGTCACTTGTGTCCCCAACACACCCAATACAATGGTAAATTGTATAGGTGCACTAGTTTGGCGAAGAGATGGTGATACAAGTGCAATATGGACGGTAGATAAAGGTATTTGTAATCTGAAAATATAAAAACAGCAAGGTAACAAGTGGTAAAAGTGAGCGTAAACGGTATTGCAATGAAAGGAAACCAGGCCTATGGTTCATACTTTCACTAGTGCAAGTTCTCTCAACAATAAAAACATAATTGGATCACATAACTATCCCTCAACATGCAACAAAGAGTCACCCCAAAGTCACTAATAGTGGAGAATAAACAAAGAGATTATGGTAGGGTACGAAACCACCTCAAAGTTATTCTTTCCAATCAATCCGTTGGGCTATTCCTATAAGTGTCACAAACAGCCCTAGAGTTCGTACTAGAATAACACCTTAAGACACAAATCAACCAAAACCCTAATGTCACCTAGATACTCCAATGTCACCTCAAGTATCCGTGGGTATGATTATACGATATGCATCACACAATCTCAGATTCATCTATTCAACCAACACATAGAACCTCAAAGAGTGCCCCAAAGTTTCTACCGGAGAATCACGACGAAAACGTGTGCCAACCCCTATGCATAGGTTCATGGGCGGAACCCGCAAGTTGATCACCAAAACATACATCAAGTGAATCATGTGATATCCCATTGTCAGCATAGATACGCACGGCAAGACATACATCAAGTGTTCTCAAATCTTTAAAGACTCAATCCGATAAAATAACTTCAAAGGGGAAACTCAATCCATTACAAGAGAGAAGAGGGGGAGAAGAAACATAAGATTCAACTATAATAGCAAAGCTCGCGATACATCAAGATCGTGCCAAATCAAGAACACGAGAGAGAGAGAGAGAGAGAGAGAGAGAGAGAGAGAGAGATCAAACACATAGCTACTGGTACATACCCTCAGCCCCGAGGCTGAACTACTCCCACCTCGTCAAGGAGAGCGCCGGGATGATGAAGATGGCCACCGGTGAGGGTTCCCCCCTCCGGCAGGGTGCCGGAACAGGGTCCCGATTGGTTTTTCGTGGCTCTGGAGGTTTTGCGGCGGCGGAACTCCCGATCTAATCTCTGTTCTGGAAGTTTGAGGGTATGTGAGTATATATGGGCGGAAGAAGCACGTCAGGGGAGCCACGAGGGCCCCACGAGGCAGGGGGTGCGCCCTAGGGGGGTGGGCGCGCCCCCACCCTCGTGGCTTCCTTGTTCCTTCCTTGACGTGGGGTCCAAGTCCATCCGGTAGCTTTCCTTCCAGAAATAACTTCTCCAGTTGATTTCGTTCCGTTTTGACTCCGTTTGATATTCTTTTTCTTCAAAATACTGAAATAGGCAAAAAAAACAGCAAATCTGGGATGGGCCTCCGGTTAATAGGTTAGTCCCAAAAGTAATATAAAAGTGGAAAATAAAGCCCAATATTGCCCAAAACAGTAGATAATATAGCATGGAGCAATCAAAAATTATAGATACGTTGGAGACGATCAAGCATCCCCAAGCTTAATGCTTGCTCGCCCTCAGTAGGTAAATGATAAAAAGATAATTTTTGATGCGAGTGCTACTTGGCATAATTTCAATGTAAATCTTCTTAATTGTGGTATGAATATTCAGATTCGAAAGATTCAAGACAAAAGTTCATATTGACATAAAAATAATGATACTTCAAGCATACTAACTAAGCAATTATGTCTTCTCAAAATAACATGGCTAAATAAAGTTCATCCCTACAAAATCATATAGTTTAGTCATGCTCCATTTTCATCACACAAGAATGCTCTCGTCGTGCACAACCCCGATGACAAGCCAAGCAATTGTTTCATACTCTAGTAATCTCAAACTTATAAACCTTCACGCAATACATGAGCGCGAGCCATGGATATAGCACTATGGGTGGAATAGAATATGACGATGGGGGTTATGTGGAGAAGACAAAAAAGGAGAAAGTCTCACATCAACGAGGCTAATCAACGGGCTATGGAGATGCCCATCAATTGATGTTAATGCGAGGAGTAGGGATTGCCATGCAATGGATGCACTAGAGCTATAAATGTATGAAAGCTCAACAAAAGAAACTAAGTGGGTGTGCATCCAACTTGCTTGCTCACGAAGACCTAGGGCATTCGAGGAAGCCTATCGTTGGAATATATAAGCCAAGTTCTATAATGAAAAATTACCACTAGTATATGAAAGTGACAACATATGAAACTCTCTATATGAAAAACATGGTGCTACTTTGAAGCACAATATATGAGACTCGCTATATGAAGAACACGGTGCTACTTTGAAGCACAAGTGTGGAAAAAAGGATAGTAGCATTGCCCCTTTTTATTTTATTTTTTATTTTATTTTTGGGCCTTTTTTTTCCTTTTGGCCTTTCTCTTTTTTTTGGGACAATGCTCTATTAAATGATGATCATCACACTTCTATTTTATTTACAACTCAATGATTACAACTCGATACTAGAAGAAAGTATGACTCTATATGAATGCCTCCGGCGGTGTACCGGGATATGCAATGAATCAAGAGTGACATGTATGAAAGGATTATGAATGGTGTCTTTGCCACAAATACTATGTCAACTACATGATCATGCAAAGCGATATGACAATGATGAATGTGTCATGAAGAACGGTATGGTGGAAAGTTGCATGGCAATATATCTCGGAATGGCTATGGAAATGCCATAATAGGTAGGTATGGTGGCTGTTTTGAGGAAGATATAAGGAGGTTTATGTGTGAAAGAGCGTATCATATCACGGGGTTTGGATGCACCGCTAAGTTTGCACCAACTCTCAATGTGAGAAAGGGCAATGCACGGCACGAAGAGGCTAGCAATGATGGAAGGGTGAGAGTGCGTATAATCCATGGACTCAACATTAGTCATAAAGAACTCATATACTTATTGCAAAAATCTACAAGCCATCAAAAACCAAAGCACTACGCGCATGCTCCTAGGGGATAGATTGGTAGGAAAAGACCATCGCTCATCCCCGACCGCCACTCATAAGGAGGACAATCAAATAACACCTCATGTTTCAAATTTGTTACATAACGTTTACCATACGTGCATGCTATGGGACTTGCAAACTTCAACACGAGAATTTCTCAAATTCACAACTACTCAACTAGCACGACTTTGATATTACTACCTCCATATCTCAAAACAATTATCGAGCATCAAACTTCTCTTAGTATTCAACACACTCATAAGGAAGTTTTACAAATCTTGAATACCAAGCATATTAGGATTAAGCGCATTACCATGCTATTTAAGAATCTCAAAATAATATAAGTGAAGCATGAGAGTTTATCTATTTCTTCAAAATAAAACTACCACCATGCTCTAAAAGATATAAGTGAAGTACTAGAGCAAATGACAAACTACTCCGAAAGATATAAGTGAAGATCAATGAGTAATCGAATAATTATACAACTATGTGAAGACTCTTTAAAATTTAAGAATTTCAGATCTTGATATTTTATCCAAACAGCAAGCAAAGCTAAAGAAAATAAAATGACGCTCCAAGGAAAACACATATCATGTGGTGAATAAAAATATAGCTCCAAGTAAAGTTACCGATGGAAGTAGACGAAAGAGGGGATGCCTTCCGGGGCATCCCCAAGCTTAGGCTCTTGGTTATCCTTGAATATACCCTTGGGGTGCCTTGGGCATCCCCAAGCTTAGGCTCTTGCCATTCCTTATTCCATAGCCCATCGAATCTTTACCCAAAACTTGAAAACTTCACAACACAAAACTTAACAGAAAACTCGTGAGCTCCGTTAGCGAAAGAAAACAAAACACCACTTCAAGGTAATGTAATGAACTCATTATTTATTTATATTGGTGTTAAACCTACTGTATTCCAACTTCTCTATGGTTTATAAACTATTTTACTAGCCATAGATTCATCAAAATAAGCAAGCAACACAATGAAAACAGAATCTGTCAAAAACAGAACAGTCTGTAGTAATCTGTAGCTAACGCAAACTTCTGGAACTCCAAAAATTCTAAAATAAATTGGTGGACCTGAGTAATTTGTCTAGTAATCATCTGCAAAAATAATCAACTAAATAGCACTCTCTAGTAAAAAGTTGAAGCTAATTTCGTGAGCGCTAAAGTTTCTGTTTTTTACAGCATGATCATAAAGACTTCACCCAAGTCTTCCCAAAGGTTCTACTTGGCACAAACACTAATTAAAATACAAAACCACATCTAAACATAAGCTATATGGATTATTTATTCCTAAACAGAACCAAAAAGAAAGAAACTAAAATAAAATTGGGTTGCCTCCCAACAAGCGTCATCGTTTAACGCCCCTAGCTAGGCATGATGATTTCAATGATGCTCACATAAAAGATAAGAATTGAAACATAAAGAGAGCATCATGAAGAATATGACTAGCACATTTAAGTCTAACCCACTTCCTATGCATAGGGATTTTGTGAGCAAACAACTTATGGGAACAATAATCAACTTGCATAGGAAGGTAAAACAAGCATAACTTCAAAACTTTAAGCACATAGAGAGGAAACTTGATATTATTGCAGTTCCTATAAGCATATGTTCCTCCCTCATAATAATTTTCAATAGCATCATGAATGAATTCAACAATATAACCAGCACCTAAAGCATTCTTTTCATGATCTACTTGCATAGAAATTTTATTACTCTCCACATAAGCAAAATTCTTTTCTTCAACAATAGTGGGAGCAAACTCAACAAAACAACTATCATGTGATTGAAAATTAAGATCAAGATGACAAGTTTCATGGTTATAATTATTCTTTAAAGCATACGTGTCATCACAATAATCATCATAGATAGGACGCATGCTTTCATCATACTAAATTTGCTCATCAAAACATGGGGGACAAAAAATATCATCTTCATCAAACATAGCATCCCCAAGATTGTGGCTTTGCATATCATTAGCATCATGGATATTCATAGAATTCATACTAACAACATTGCAATCATTCTCATCATCCAAAGATTTAGTGCCAAACAATTTAATGCATTCTTCTTCTAACACTTTGGCACAATTTTCCTTTCCATCATACTCACGAAAGATATTAAAAAGATGAAGCGTATGAGACAAACTCAATTCCATTTTTTTGTAGTTTTCTATTATAAACTAAACTAGTGCTAAAACAAGAAACAAAAAGATTCGATTGCAAGATCTAAAGATATACCTTCAAGCACTAACCTTCCTGGCAACGGCGCCAGAAACTGCTTGATGTCTACTACACAACCTTCTTCTTGTAGACGTTGTTGGGCCTGCAAGTGCACAGGTTGTAGGACAGTAGCAAATTTCCCTCAAGTGGATGACCTAAGGTTTATCAATCCGTAGGAGGCGTAGGATGAAGATGGTCTCTCTCAAACAACCTTGCAACCAAATAACAAAGAGTCTCTTGTGTCCCCAACACACCCAATACAATGGTAAATTGTATAGGTGCACTAGTTCGGCGAAGAGATGGTGATACAAGTGCAATATGGACGGTAGATAAAGGTATTTGTAATCTGAAAATATAAAAACAGCAAGGTAACAAGTGGTAAAAGTGAGCGTAAACGGTATTGCAATGAAAGGAAACAAGGCCTAGGGTTCATACTTTCACTAGTGCAAGTTCTCTCAACAATAAAAACATAATTGGATCACATAACTATCCCTCAACATGCAACAAAGAGTCACTCCAAAGTCACTAATAGTGGAGAACAAACTAAGAGATTATGGTAGGGTACGAAATCACCTCAAAGTTATTCTTTCCAATCAATCCGTTGGGCTATTCCTATAAGTGTCACAAACAGCCCTAGAGTTCGTACTAGAATAACACCTTAGACACAAATCAACCAAAACCCTAATGTCACCTAGATACTCCAATGTCACCTCAAGTATCCGTGGGTATGATTATACGATATGCATCACACAATCTCAGATTCATCTATTCAACCAACACATAGAACCTCAAAGAGTGCCCCAAAGTTTCTACCGGAGAATCACGACGTAAACGTGTGCCAACCCCTATGCATAGGTTCATGGGCGGAACCCGCAAGTTGATCACCAAAACATACATCAAGTGAATCACGTGATATCCCATTGTCACCACAGATACGCACGGCAAGACATACATCAAGTGTTCTCAAATCTTTAAAGACTCAATCCGATAAAATAACTTCAAAGGGGAAACTCAATCCATTACAAGAGAGAAGAGGGGGAGAAGAAACATAAGATCCAACTATAATAGCGAAGCTCGCGATACATCAAGATTGTGCCAAATCAAGAACACGAGAGAGAGAGAGAGAGAGAGAGAGAGAGAGTGATCAAACACATAGCTACTGGTACATACCCTCAGCCCCGAGGGTGAACTACTCCCTCCTCGTCATGGAGAGTGCCGGGATGATGAAGATGGCCACCAGTGAGGGTTCCCCCCTCCGGCAGGGTGCCGGAACAGGGTCCCGATTGGTTTTTCGTGGCTCTGGAAGTTTTGCAACGGCGGAACTCCCGATCTAATCTATGTTCCGGAAGTTTTAGGGTACGTGAGTATATATGGGCGGAAGAAGCACGTCAGGGGAGCCACGAGGGCCCCACGAGGCAGGGGGCGCGCCCTAGGGGGTGGGCGCACCCCCACCCTCGTGGCTTCCTCGTTCCTTCCTTGACGTGGGGTCCAAGTCCATCCAGAGCTTTCCTTCCAAAAATAACTTCTCCGATTGATTTCGTTCCGTTTTGACTCTTTTGATATTTCTTTTCTTCAAAATACTAAAATAGGCAAAAAAAAACAAATCTGGGTTGGGCCTCCGGTTAATAGGTTAGTCCCAAAAGTAATATAAAAGTGGAAAATAAAGCCCAATATTGCCCAAAACAGTAGATAATATAGCATGGAGCAATCAAAAATTATAGATACGTTGGAGACGTATCAGCGGCAGCGGACTAAACCTCATCTACGAGGACACACTCAACAAAATGGAAATAGACAGGAGCCGCATCGACCAAAGTAGCACGACCTTCCAAGGAATCATTCCCAGTCGGGAGGCGTGATGCGCGGGAAAAATCACGCTCGACGTGGTATTCGGCACCACGGAGAATTATTGGTCCGAAGAGATAACCTTCCAAGTGGCACCTTTCAATAGTGGATATCACGCCCTATTGGGCGAGATGCATTTACACGCTTCCAAGCCATACCTCATTACGGGTACATGAAGCTCAAGATGCCCGGGCCCAATGGTATTATCACACTTGCCAGTGACCCGGACATAGCACTCCGTGCCAAAAACAAAACCGCATCCCTGGCCCTCGAGGCACTGTCTGAAGCCCTCGCGACCGAAGAGTTAACCGCGCTGCGCTCCATGGTGGATAGGGACAACGTAATCCTGGACAAGCGACCCAAATCCACCTCCTTTAAAGCAGCAGATGAAATAGTCAAATTTCAAGTCCACCCGATGGACCCCAAGAAGACAGCATCCATCGGGGCACAGCCAGACCCAACGGTTGACGCCGCGCTACGAGGGTTCCTAGGCGAGAACTGGGACATATTCGCCTGGCACCCTTCTGATATGCCAGGAATCCCTTGCAGGTTGGCCGAACACAGCCTCATATTGAAGGGATATAAACCGGTCAAGCAAACACCGTGGCGCTTTTCCGAACCCAAATGACAAGCTATGGGGGAGGAGCTAGCCAAGTTAATCGAGGTCGGATTCATCAGAGAAATAAAACACCCGGACTAGCTAGCAAACCTGGTGATGGTGCCAAAGAAGGATAAATCCTGGCGCCTATGCTTCGATTTCAAAGACCTCAATAAGGCCTGCCCTAAGGATCCCTTCCCCCTCCCTCGCATCGATCAGATTATTGATGCTACTGCAGGACACGACTCACTGTGTTTCCTCGATGCATACTCCGGATACCATCAAATCAAAATGAAGGAGTCCGACCAAGCCGCAACGGCATTCATTACCCCATATGGGCCGTTCTGCTTCAACAATATGCCCTTCGGACTTAAAAACGCCGGCACCACCTACCAACGCATGATTCAAACATGCTTGGAAAGACAGATCGGCAAGACAGTTGAAGCATATGTGGACGACATCGTCATCAAAACTAGGCACGTCGAGTCATTGATAGATGATATGCGTCTCACATTTGACAACCTCCGTACATATGACATCAAGCTCAATCTGTAAAAGTGTGTTTTCAGCGTTCCCGCCGGAAAACTGGTGGGCTTCATCATCTCCAATAGAGTAATTGAGGCAAATCCAGCCAAAATCCGAGCTTTCTCACAATTGGCTACACCAACAGACCTTAAACAGGTCCATAACTAGCCGGATGTGTGGCAGCTTTATGCCGCTTTATCTCCAGACTAGGAGAAAAAGCATTGCCGCTTTATCGCCTTCTCTGACGCACCGACCACTTCGAGTGGACGGATGCGGCAACGGCCGGACTGGAAGAGATAAAGGCTCTTTTAGCGAGCAACCCAATCCTGGTCGCACTGAACATCGGTGAACCCATGTTATTATACATCTCTGCAACACACTAGGTGGTGAGCATGGTGCTCGTCGTCGAGCGAGAGGAGGACGGATACAAATTCCCACTTCAGAAACCGGTATACTACATATCCACTGTCCTCACACCATGCAAATCTCGATACCCTCATTACCAAAAGATAGCATACACGGTCTTCATGGCATCCCGTAAGCTACGACACTACTTTCAAGAGTGCTCAATCATGGTGGCTTCCGAAGTACCACTCAATGACATAATAAACAACCGTGATGCCACGAGCCGGATTGCCAAGTGGGCCATTGAGCTCCTTCCATTCGACATAACATACAAACTGCGTCGGGCCATTAAATCCCAAGTACTGGCCGACTTCGTCGCCGAATGGACAGAGGCCGAACTCCCTATAGAGTACGACACATATTCCAACTGGGTCATGCACTTCGATGGTTCCAAAATGCTGGCGGGCTTAGGAGCGGGCGTTGTCTTAAGGTCCCCCACTGGAGACACAGTTCAGTACATACTCCAAATATTATATACGAACTCCAACAATGCAGCCGAATACGAGGCCTTATTGCATGGTCTTCGGATGGCTGTCTCCATGGGCAATGCCTGGAGGTGTGCGGGGATTCAAACCTCGCAATATCCCAAATAAATGGAGATTTCAACGCCAAAGATCCGAAGATGTCTGCCTATCATAATGTCGTTCTCAAAATGTCAGCTCGGTTCGAGGGGCACGAGTTTCATCATGTGGCTCGAGAAAGTAATCAAGCGACGGATGTCCTTGCTCGCATCGGCGCCAAGCGCGACCCCGTCCCGCCTAACATATTCCTGGAAAGGCTCTTCAAGCCATCTGTGGTGTGGCAAGGGGAGAGCGGCAACACCAGTCCAGACCCGATTATACCCCTAGATTCCGAACACAATACCGATATCATCGGGGGCTCAGCCACCGAAATAACACCCTCGGTCCATCTAATCATGGCAGTAATTGCCCCATGGAACGAACCCTTCTTGGCCTACCTTAATAGGCGAGAGCTCCCTAAGGATCAGAATGAGGCTCGCTGCATTTTCCGGCGCTAGAAAGCCTACAAGGTCCATGACGAAGAGCTCCACAAGAAAAGCGCTACCGGAGTACTTTAAAGATGTATCTCCGAAGAAGAGGGACGGCAGCTCTTGGCCGAAATTCATTCCGGTCTTGGTGGTCACCATGCCGCGGCTCGGGCCCTTGTAAGTAAGGCCTTCCGTACAGGTTTCTATTGGCCGATGGCCCGAGCAGATGCACAGGACCTTGTCCAACATTGTGTCGGATGCCAGCTTTTCGCCAACCAAAGCCATATGCCTCCCACCGCTCTACAAACAATCCCTATTACTTGGCCCTTTGTGGTCTGGGGGCTTGATATGGTCGGACCCCTTAAATGATAAAGCCATAAGAAAAAATATCTGCTAGTCATGGTAGATAAATTCACCAAATGGATAGAGGCCAAACCAGTTAAAACGGCCGAAGCCAGACCATTGATAGACTTCATATCCAGTGTTGTGCACTGATACGTCTCCAACGTATCTATAATTTTTTATTGCTCCATGCTACTTTATCTACTGTTTTGGACAATAATGGGCATTATTTTCCACTTTTATATTACTTTTGGGACTAACCTATTAACCGGAGGCCCAGCCCAGAATTGATGTTTTTTGCCTTTTCATTGTTTCGAAGAAACAGAATATCAAACGGAGTCCAAACGGAATGAAACCTTCGGAAACGTGATTTTCTCACCGAACGTGATCCAGGAGACTTGGACCCTATGACAAGGAACCAGAGAGGCGGTCACGAGGGTGGGCCCCCCCCCCACTAGGGCGCGCCCCCTGCCTCGTGGGCCCCCTGTTGCTCCACCGACGTACTCCTTCCTCCTATATATACCTACGTACCCTCAAACGATCAAAACAGGAGCAAAAAACCTAATTCCACCGCCGCAACTTCCTGTATCCACGAGACCCCATCTTGGGGCCTGTTCCGGAGCTCCGCCGAAGGGGGCATCCACCACGGAGGGTTTCTACATCAACACCATAGCATCTCCGATGAAGTGTGAGTAGTTTACTTTACCTTCGGGTCCATAGCTAGTAGCTAGATGGCTTCTTCTCTCTTTTTGGATCTCAATACAATGTTCTCCCCCTCTCTCGTGGAGATCTATTCGACGTAATCTTCTTTTTGCGATGTGTTTGTTGAGATCAATGAATTGTGGGTTTATGATCCAGCTTATCTATGAATAATATTTGAATCTTCTCTGAATTCTTTTATGTATGATTGAGTTATCTTTGCAAGTCTCTTGAATTATCCGCTTGGTTTGGCCAACTAGATTGGTAGTTCTTGCAATGGGAGAAGTGCATGGCTTTGGGTTCAATCCTGCGGTGTCCTTACCCAGTGACAGAAAGGGTTGCAAGGCATGTATTGTGTTGTTGCCATCGAGGATAACAAGATGGGGTATTTATCATATTGCCTGAATTTATTCCTCTACATCATGTCATCTTGCTTAAGGTGTTACTCTGTTTTTAACTTAATACTCTAGATGCATGTTGGATAGCGGTCGATGAGTGGAGTAATAGTAGTAGATGCAGAATCGTTTCGATCTACTTGTCACGGACGTGATGCCTATATACATGATCATATCTAGATATACTCATAACTATGCTCAATTCTGTCAATTGCTCAACAATAATTTGTTCACCCACTGTAGAATACTTATGCTCTTGAGAGAAGCCACTAGTGAAACCTATGGCCCCCGGGTCTATTCTCATCATATCAATCTCCATCACTTTAATACTTGCTTTGTTTTACTTTGCCTTTTACTTTTTACTTTGCATATTTATACCAAAAATACCAAAAATATTGTCTCTATCAGATCTCACTCTCGTAAGTGACCGTGAAGGGATTGACAACCCCTAATCGCGTTGGTTGCGAGTAGCTATGGTTTTGAGCAGGTACGAGGGACTTGTGCGTGGCCTCCTACTGGATTGATACCTTGGTTCTCAAAAACTGAGGGAAATACTTACGCTATTGTGCTGCATCATCCTCTCCTCTTCAGGGAAAACCAATGCAAGCTCAAGACGTAGCAAGAAGGATTTCTGGCGCCGCGTTCTTGGAGTCTCATAAAAGTCAACATACCAAGTACCCATCACAATCCCTATCTCTCGCATTACATTATTTCCCATTTGCCTCTCGTTTTCCTCTCCCCACTTCACCCTTGCTGTTTTATTCGCCTCTCTTTCCCAATCTCCTCCTCTTTTCCTTTTGCCTTTTTCTCGTCCGCTTGTTTGCTCGTGTGTTGGATTGCTTGTTTGTCGCAATGGCTCAAGATGCTACCAAATTGTGTGACTTCACCAATACCAATAACAATGATTTCCTTAGCACTCCGATTGCTCCTCTTGCCAATACTGAATCTTGTGAAATCAATACTGCTTTGTTGAATCTTGTTATGAAAGATCAATTCGCCGGCCTTCCTAGTGAAGATGCCGCTACTCGTCTGAATAGCTTCGTTGATTTATATGATATGCAAAAGAAAAAAGATGTCGATAATGATGTCGTTAAATTGAAGCCATGTCCTTTTTCGCTTAGAGATCGTGCTAAAGCGTGGTTTTCATCTTTGCCTAAAAATAGTATTGATTCTTGGAACAAGTGCAAAGATGCTTTTATCTCTAAGTATTTTCCTCCCGCTAAGATTATCTCTCTTAGGAACGATATTATGAATTTTAAGCAACTTGATCATGAACATGTTGCACAAGCTTGGGAGAGAATGAAATTAATGATATGTAATTGTCCTACTCATGGTTTGAACTTGTGGATGATTATACAAAAAAATTATGTCGGATTGAATTTTGCTTCTAGAAATCTTTTAGATTCGGCCATGAGGAGGCACTTGTATGGAAATCACTTTAGGAGATGCTACTAAACTCCTAGGTAATATTATGGTTAATTATTCTCAATGGCATACTGAAAGATCTACTAATAAAAAAGTGCATGCTATAGAAGAAATCAATGTTTTGAGTGGAAAGATGGATGAACTTATGAAATTATTTGCTACTAAGAGTGTTTCTTCTAATCCTAATGATATGCCTTTGTCTACTTTGATTGAGAATAATAATGAATCTATGGATGTGAATTTTGTTGGTAGGAATAATTTTGGTAACAACGCATTATAGAGGGAATTTTAATTCTAGGCCTTATCCTAGTAATCCTTCTAATAATTATGGAAATTCCTACAAAAACTCTTATGGAAATTTTAATAAGATGCCCTCTGAATTTGAGAGTAGTGTTAAAGAGTTTATGAATTCACAAAAGAATTTTAATGCTTTGCTTGAAGAGAAATTGCTTAAAGTTGATGACTTGGCTAGGAACGTTGATAGAATTTCTCTTGAGGTTGATTATTTAAAGCTTAGATCTATTCCTCCTAAGCATGATATCAATGAGTCTCTCAAAGCTATGAGAATTTCCATTGATGAGTGCAAAGAAAGAAACGCTAGGATGCGTGCTTCCAAAGATGCCTTTATTAAAGCGTGTTCTTCTAATCCCTATGAAAATCAAGATGAAGATCTAAAAGTTATTGATGTGTCTCCTATTAAATAATTGTTTTGCAATATGAATCTTGATGAAACTAAATATGATCTTCCTTTACCTAGAAGGCGTTCTAAGAATTCGGAGTTTTTAGATCTTGATGATGAAATTGATAAAAGTGGGATTGAAATAAATAAAAATCTAGATGTTGCTAAACCCACTATTTTGGATCTCAAGGAATTTAATTATTAAAAATTGCTCTTTAATTTATTGTATTTCCTTGTTGCAATCCGTGCTAAATTCGCCTCATGCTTATAGTCAAAATAAGGCCTTTACCGAACACATTGTTGATGCCTTGATGCAAGCTTATGAAGAAAAACTTGAGTTGAAAGTTTCTATCCTAGGAAGCTCTATGATGAGTGGGAACCTACCATTAAAATTAAAATTAAAGATTATGAGTTTCATGCTTTGTGTGATTTGGGTGCTAGTGTCTCTACTATTCCCAAAACTTTGTGTGATTTACTAGATTTCCGTGACTTTGATGATTGCTCGCTAAACTTGCATCTTATGGATTCCACTATTAAAAATCCTATGGGAAGAATTAATGATGTTCTTATTGTTGCAAATAGGAATTATGTGCCCGTAGATTTTATCGTTCTTGATATAGATTGCAATCCTTCATGTCCTATTATTCTTGGTAGACCTTTCCTTAGAACGATTGGTGCAATTATTGATATGAAGGAAGGAAATATTAGATTCCAATTTCCATTAAAGAAAGGCATGGAACACTTTCCTAGGAAGAAAATAAAATTACCATATGAATCTATTATGAGAGCCACTTATGGATTGCCTACCAAAGATGGCAACACTTAGATCTATCCTTGCTTTTATGCCTAGCTAGGGGCGTTAAACGATAGCACTTGTTGGGAGGCAACCCAATTTTATTTTTAGTTTTTTTGTTTTTGCTTCTGTTTAGGAATATAATCCATTTAGCCTATGTTTAGATGTGGTTTTATCTTTTAATTAGTGTTTGTGCCAAGTTAAACCTATTGGATCTTCTTGGGTGATAGTTATTTGATCTTGCTGTAATTTCCAGAAACTTTGCGCTCAGTGCCCGAATTGTTAAAAATAACCAGAACGTGATAAAATATTTATTCCAATTGATGCTGATCAATAAACAAATTTTCTAGGTCTTATAATTTTGGTAGAATGTTTTGACTTCCAGAAGTTTGCGTTAGTTACAGATTACTACAGGCTGTTCTGTTTTTGACAGATTCTGTTTTGCGTGTGTTGTTTGCTTATTTTGATGAATCTATGGCTAGTAAAATAGTTTATGATCCATAGAGAAGTTGAAATACAGTAGGTTTAACACCAATATAAATAAAGAATGAGTTCATTACAGTACCTTAAAGTAGTCTTTTGTTTTCTTTCTCTAACGGAGCTCACGAGATTTCTATTGAGTTTTGTGTTGTGAAGTTTTCAAGTTTTGGGTGAATTCTTTTGATGGATTATGGAACAAGGAGTGGCAAGAGCCTAAGCTTGGGGATGACCATGGCACCCCAAGATAATCCAAGGACACCAAAAGTCAAAGCTTGGGGATGCCCGGAAGGCATCCCTCTTTAAATCCACTTCCATCGGTAATTTACTTGGAGCTATATTTTTATTCACCACATGATAAGTGTTTTGCTTGGAGCGTCTTGTATTATTTGTGTCTTTGCTTGTTAGTTTACCACAATCATCCTTGCTGTACACACCTTTTGAGAGAGCCATACATGAATTGGAATTTGATAGAATACTCTATGTGCTTCACTTATATCTTTTGAGCTTGATAATTTTTGCTCTAGTACTTCGCTTAGATCTTTTAGAGCACGGTGGTGGATTTGTTTTAAAGAAACTATTGATCTCTCATGCTTCACTTAGATTATTTTGAGAGTCGTTAATAGCATGGTAATTTTCTTAATATTAATATACTTGGTATTCAAGATATGTGAAACTTTCTTTTGAGTGCGTTGAATACTAAGATAAGTTTGATGCTTGATAATTGTTTTGAGATATGGAGGTAATAATATCAAAGTCGTGCTAGTTGAGTAGTTGTGAATTTGAGAAATGCTTGTGTTCAAGTTTGCAAATCCCGTAGCATGCACGTATGGTTAAAGTTGTGTAACAAATTGGAAACATGAAGTGTACCTGGCTTGTGCATCCTTATGAGTGGCGGTCGGGGACGAGCGATGGTCTTTTCCTACCAATCTATCCCCCTAGGAGCATGCGCGTAGTACTTGATTTTTGATGACTTCTAAATTTTTGCAATAAGTATATGAGTTCTTTTGACTAATGTTGAGTCCATGGATTATACGCACTTTCACCTTTCCGCCTTTGCTAGCCTCTTCGGTACCGTGCATTGCCCTTTCTCACCTTGAGAGTTGGTGCAAACTTAGCGGTGCATCCAAACCCGTGATATGATACGCTCTATCACACATAAACCTCCTTATATCTTCCTCAAAACAGCCACCATACCTACCTATTATGGCATTTCCATAGCCATTCCGAGATATATTGCCATGCAACTTTCCAACCGTTCCGTTCATCATCATGACATACTTTACTTTTGTCATATTGCCATTGCATGATCATGTAGTTGACATCGTATTTGTGGAAAAGCCACCATGCATTATTTTTCATACATGTCACTCTTGATTCATTGCACCATCCCGGCACCACGGAGGCATTCATATAGAGTCATACATTGTTCTAGTTTGAGTTGTAATCCTTATGTTGTAATCAATAGAAGTGTGATGATCATCATTATTAGAGCATTGCCCCCAAAAAAGAGGAAGGCCAAAAGAAAAAAAAAAGGCCCAAAAAAAGAAAATAAATAAAAAGGGCAATGTTACTATCTCTTTTTCCACACTTGTGCTTCAAAGTAGCACCTTGTTCTTCATGTAGTGAGTCTCATATATTGTGCTTCAAAGTAGCACCTTGTTCTTCATGTAGTGAGTCTCATATATTGTGCTTCAAAGTAGCACCTTGTTCTTCATATAGTGAGTCTCATAAGTTGTCTTTTTTATACTAGTGGGAGTTTTTCGTTATAGAACTTGGCTTGTATATTCCTACGATGGGCTTCCTCAAAATGCCCTAGGTCTTCATGAGCAAGCAAGTTGGATGCACACCCACTAGTTTTCTTTTTTTGAGCATTCATAGCTCTAGTGCATCCGTTGCATGGCAATCCCTACTCCTCATGTTGACATCAATTGATGGGCATCTCCATAGCCCGTTGATTATCCTCGTCAATGTGAGACTTTCTCCTCTTTTGTCTTCTCCACACAATCCCCATCATCATATTCTATTCCACCCATAGTGCTATACCCATGGCTCACGCTCATGTATTGCGTGAAGGTTGAAAAAGTTTGAGATTATTTAAGTATGAAACAATTGCTTGGCTTGTCATCGGGGGTATAGAAGTTGGGAACATCTTTGTGTGACGAAAATGAAACATAGCCTAACTATATGATTTTGTAGGGATGAACTTTCTTTGGCCATGCTATTTTGAGAAGACATAATTACTTTGATTAGTATGCTTGAAGTATTATTATTTTTATGTCAATATGAACTTTTGTCTTGAATCTTTCGGATCTGAATATTTATACCACAATTAAGAAGATTTACATTGAAATTATGCCAAAGTATCACTCCGCATCAAAAATTCTCTTTTTATCAATTACCTACTCGAGGACGAGCAGGAATTAAGCTTGGGGATGCATGATACGTCTCCAATGTATCTATAATTTTTGATTGCTCCATGCTACTTTATCTATTGTTTTTGACTATAATGGGCTTTATTTTCCACTTTTATATTACTTTTGGGACTAACCTATTAACCGGAGGCCCAGCCCGTAATTGATGTTTTTGCCTTTTTCAAGTGTTTCAAGAAAGCAGAATATCAAACGGAGTCCAAACGGAATGAAACCTTGAAACGTGATTTTCTCACCGAGCGTGATCCAGGAGACTTGGACCCTCGACAAGGAACCAGAGGCGGTCAAGAGGGTGGGGGGTGCCCCCCCCTAGGGCGCGCCCCCTGCCTCGTGGGCCCCCTGTTACTCCACCGACGTACTCCTTCCTCCTATATATACCTACGTATCCCCAAACGATCAAAACAGGAGCCAAAAACCTAATTCCACCACCGCAACTTCCTGTATCCACGAGATCCCATCTTGGGGCCTGTTCCGAGCTCCACGGAGGGGCATCCACCATGGAGGGCTTCTACATCAACACCATAGCCTCTCCGATGAAGTGTGAGTAGTTTACTTCAGACCTTCGGTCCATAGCTAGTAGCTAGGTGGCTTCTTCTCTCTTTTGGATCTCAATACAATGTTCTCCCTCTCTCGTGGAGATCTATTCGATGTAATCTTCTTTTTGCGGTGTGTTTGTTGAGACCGATGAATTGTGGGTTTATGATCCAGCTTATCTATGAATAATATTTGAATCTTCTGTGAATTCTTTTATGTATGATTGAGTTATCTTTGCAAGTCTCTTCGAATTATCCGTTTGGTTTGGCCAACTAGATTGGTAGTTCTTGCAATGGGAGAAGTGCATGGCTTTGGGTTTAATCTTGCGTTGTCCTTACCCAGTGACAGAAAGGGTTGCAAGGCACGTATTGTATTGCTGCTGTCGGTGTCAAAACCGGCGGATCTCGGGTAGGGGGTCCCGAATTGTGCGTCTAGGCGGATGGTAACAGGAGACAAGGGACACGATGTTTTTACCTAGGTTCGGGCCCTCTCGATGGAGGTAAAACCCTACTCCTGCTTGATTAATATTGATGAATATGTTAGTACAAGAGTAGATCTACCACGAGATCAGAGAGGCTAAACCCTAGAAGCTAGCCTATGATATGATTATTGTTCGTCCTACGGACTAAAACCCTCCGGTTTATATAGACACCGGAGAGGGCTAGGGTTACACGTAGTCGGTTACAATGGGAGGAGATCTACATATCTGCATCGCCAAGCTTGCCTTCCACGCCAAGGAAAGTCCCATCCGGACACGGGACGAAGTCTTCAATCTTGTATCTTCATAGTCTAGGAGTCCGGCCAAAGGTTATAGTCCGGCTATCCGGACACCCCCTAATCCAGGACTCCCTCAGTTGCCATCGAGGACAACAAGATGGGGTATTTATCATATTTCCTGAATTTATTCCTCTACATCATGTCATCTTGCTTAAGGCGGTACTCTGTTTTTAACTTAATACTCTAGATGCATGCTGGATAGCGGTCGATGAGTGGAGTAATAGTAGTAGATGCGTAATCGCTTTGATCTACTTGTCACGGACGTGATGCCTATATACATGATCATACCTAGATATACTCATAACTATGCTCAATTTCATCAATTGCTCAACAGAAATTTGTTCACCCAATCGTAGAATACTTATGCTCTTGAGAGAAGCCACTAGTGAAACCTATGGCCCCCGGGTCTATTCTCATCATATCAATCTCCATCACTTTAATACTTGCTTTGTTTTACTTTGCCTTTTACTTTTCACTTTGCATCTTTATACCAAAAATACCAAAAATATTATCTCTATCAGATCTCACTCTCGTAAGTGACCGTGAAGGGATTGACAACCCCTAATCGCGTTGGTTGCGAGTAGCTATCGTTTTCTGCAGGTATGAGGGACTTGTGCGTGGACTCCTACTGGATTGATACCCTGGTTCTCAAAAACTGAAGGAAATACTTACGCTACTGTGCTGCATCATCCTCTCCTCTTCGGGAAAAACCAACGCAAGCTCAAGACATAGCATGCACCGTTATGGCGTCCCACACAGCATCATCACCGATAACGGCTCCAATTTTACAGCCGATGAGGTGAAAGCTGAATGAAATATGCCTTAGAGGCAATAATAAAGTTATTATTTATTTCCTTATTTCATGATAAATGTTTATTATTCATGCTAGAATTGTATTAAACGGAAACATAATGCTTGTGTGAATACATACACAAAAAGAGTGTCACTAGTATGCCTCTACTTGACTAGCTCGTTGATCAAAGATGGTTAAGTTTCCTAACCATAGACATGAGTTGTCATTTCATAAACGGGATCACATCATTAGGAGAATGATGTGATTGACTTGACCCATTCCGTTAGCTTAGCACTTGATCGTTTTAGTACTGTTATTGCTTTCTTCATAACTTATACATGTTCCTATGACTATGAGATTATGCAACTACTGATTACCGGAGGAACACTTTGTGTGCTACCAAACGTCACAACGTGAATCTGGGTGATTATAAAGGTGCTCTACAGGTGTCTCCGATGGTACTTGTTGAGTTGGCATAGATCGAGATTAGGATTTGTTACTCCGATTGTCGGAGAGGTTCTCTAGGCCCTCTCGGTAAATGCACATTGCTATAAGCCTTGCGAGCAATGCAACTAATGAGTTAGTTGCGGGATGATGCATTACAGAACGAGTAAAGAGACTTGCCGGTAACGAGATTGAGCTAGGTATTGAGATACCGACGATTGAATCTCGGGCAAGTAACATACCGATGACACAGGGAACAACGTATGTTGTTATGCAGTTTGACCGATAAAGATCTGCATAGAATATGTAGGAACTGATATGAGCATCCAGGTTCTGCTATTGGTTATTGACCAGAGACGTGTCTCGATCATGTCTACATAGTTCTCGAACCCGTAGGGTCCGCACGCTTAAAGTTCTGTGACGATCGGTATTATGAGTTTTTGTCTTTTGATGTACCGAAGGTAGTTCGGAGTTCGGATATGATCACGGACATGACGAGGAGTCTCGAAATGGTCGAGACGTAAATATCGATATATTGGAAGCCTATATTTGGACATCGGAATGGTTCTGGGTGAAATCGGGATTTTACCGGAGTATAGGGAGGTTACCGGAACCCCCCGGTAATTCTATGGGCCTTAATGGGCCATAGTGGAGAGAGAGAGGAGGCCAGGGCAGGCCGCGCACCCCCTCCCCCTCTGGTCCGAATTGGACTAGGAGGGGGCGGCGCCCCCCTTCTCCTTCCTCCCTCTCTCCCCCTTCCTTCTCTCCTAGTCCAACTAGGGAAGGGGGGGAATCCTACTCCCGGTGGGAGTAGGACTCCTCCAGGGCGTGCCATAAGGGCCGACCCTCTCCCCCCCTCCTCCACTCCTTTATATACGTGGCCAGGGGGCACCCCATAGACACGCAAGTTGATCATTGATCTCTCTTAGCCGTGTGCAGTGCCCCCCTCCACCATAATCCACCTCGGTCATATCATAGCGGTGCTTAGGCGAAGCCCTGCGTCGGTAACTTCATCAACACCGTCATCACGTTGTCGTGCTGACGAAGCTCTTCCTCGAAGCTCTACTGGATTGTGAGTTCGCGGGACATCACCGAGCTGAAGGTGTGCTGAACACAGAGGTGCCGTACGTTCGGTACTGAGGATCGGTCGATCGTGAAGACGTACGACTACATCAACTGTGTTGTCATAACGCTTACGCTTTCGGTCTACGATGGTATGTGGACACACTCTCCCCTCTCGTTGCTATGCATCACCATGATCTTGCGTGTGCGTAGGATTTTTTTTGAAATTACTACGTTCCCGCAGAGTGGCATCCGAGCCAGGTTTATGCGTAGATGTTATATGCACGAGTAGAACACAAGTGAGTTGTGGGCGATACAAGTCATCGCTTACCAAAGCATGTCATACTTTGGTTCGGGCGGTATTGTTGGATAAAGCAGCTCGGACCGACATTACACGTGATGCTTACGCGAGACTGGTTCTACCGACGCGTGCTTCGCATACGTGTGGCTGGCGGGTGTCGGTTTCTCAACTTTAGTTGAACCGAGTGTGACTACGCCCGGTCCTTGTTGAAGGTTAAAACAGCACTAACTTGACGAAATATCGTTGTGCTTTTGATGCGTAGGTAAGAACGGTTCTTGCTCAGCCCGTAGCAGCCACGTATAACTTGCAACAACAAAGTAGAAGACATCTAATTTGTTTTTGCTGGGCATGTTGTGATGTGATATGGTCAAGGCGTGATGCTATATTTTATTGTATGAGATGATCATGTTTTGTAACGGAGTTATCGGCAACTGGCAGGAGCCATATGGTTGTTGCTTTATTGTATGTAATGCAATCGCCCTGTAATTGATTTACTTTATCACTAATCCATAGTGATAGTCGTAGAAGCAATAGTTGGCGAGACGATAACGATGCTATAATGGAGATCAAGGTGTCGCGCCGGTGATGATGGTGATCATGACGGTGCTTTGGAGATGGAGATCAAAGGCACAAGATGATGATGGCCATATCATACCGCTTATATTGATTGCATGTGATGTTTATCCTTATGCATCTTATTCTGCTTTGATTGAGGGTAGCATTATAAGATGATCTCTCACTAAATTTTAAGGTACAAGTCTTCTCGCTGAGTATGCACCGTTGCCAAAGTTAAATGCGTCGAGACACCACGTGATGATCGGGTGTGATAAGCTCTACGTTCACATACAACGGGTGCAAGCCAGTTTTGCACACGCAGAAATACTCGGGTTAAATTTGACGAGCCTAGCATATGCAGATATGGCCTCGGAACACTGAGACCAAAAGGTCGAGCGTGAATCATATAGTAGATATGATCAACATAGTGATGTTCACCATTGAAAACTACTCCATTTCACGTGATGATCGGACATGGTTTAGTTGATTTGGATCACGTGATCACTTAGATGATTAGAGGGATGTCTATCTAAGTAGGATTTCTTAAATATGATTAATTGAACTTTAATTTATCATGAACTTAGTACCTTATAGTATTTTTCTTGTCTATGTTGTTGTAGATAGATGGCCCGTGTTGTTGTTCCGTTGAATTTTAATGCGTTCCTTGAGAAAGCAAAGTTGAAAGATGATGGTAGCAATTACACGGACTGCGTCTGTAACTTGAGGATTATCCTCATTGCTGCACAGAAGAATTATGTCCTGGAAGCACCGTAGGTGCCAAACCTGCTGCAGGACTTGAACCAGATGTTATGAACGTCTGGCAAAGCAAAGCTGATGAATACTCGATAGTTCAGTGTGCCATGCTTTACGGCTTAGAACCGGGACTTCAACGACGTTTTGAACGTCATGGAGCATATAATATGTTCCATGAGTTGAAGTTAATATTTCAAGAAAATGCCCGGACTGAGAGATATGAGGTCTCCAATAAGTTCTACAGCTGTAAGATGGAGGAGAATAGTTCTGTCAGTGAACTTATACTCAAAATGTCTGGGTATAACAATCACTTGATTAAACTAGGAGTTAATCTTCCGTATGATAGTGTCATTGACAGAATTCTTCAATCACTGCCACCAAGCTACAAGAGCTTTGTGATGAACTATAACATGCAAGGGATGGATAAGACGATTCCTGAGCTCTTCGCGATGCTAAAAGCTGTAGAGGTAGAAATCAAAAAGGAGCATCACGTGTTGATGGTCAACAAGACCACCAGTTTCAAGAAAAAGGGTAAAGGGAAGAAGAAGGGGAACTTCAAGAAGAACGGCAAACAAGTTGCTGCTCAAGAGAAGAAACCCAAGTCTGGACCTAAGCCTGAGACTGAGTGCTTCTACTGCAAAGGAACTGGTCACTGGAAGCGGAACTGCCACAAGTATTTGGCGGATATAAGAAGGATGGCAAGGTGAACAAAGGTATATGTGATATACATGTTAGTAATGTGTACTTTACTAAAGCTCGCAGTAGCACCTGGGTATTTGATACTGGTTTTGTTGCTAATATTTGCAACTCGAAACAGGGACTACGGATTAAGCAAAGATTGGCTAAGGACGAGGTGAAGATGCGCGTGGGAAATGGTTCCAAAGTCAATGTGATCGCCGTCGGCACGCTACCTCTACATCTACCTTCGGGATTAGTTTTAGACCTGAATAATTGTTATTTGGTGCCAGCGTTAAGCATGAACATTATATCTGGATCTTGTTTGATGCGAGACGGTTATTCATTTAAATCAGAGAATAATGGTTGTTCTATTTATATGAGTAATATCTTTTATGGTCATGCACCCTTGAAGAGTGGTCTATTTTTAATGAATCTCGATAGTAGTGATACACATTTTCATAATGTTGAAACCAAAAGATGCAGAGTTGATAATGATAGTGCAACTTATTTGTGGCACTGCCGTTTAGGTCATATTGGTATAAAGCGCATGAAGAAACTCCATTCTGATGGACCTTTGGAATCACTTGATTATGAATCACTTGGTACTTGCGCACCTTGCCTCATGGGCAAGATGACTAAAACGCCGTTCTCCGGAACAATGGAGCGAGCAACAGATTTATTGGAAATCATACATACTGATGTATGTGGTCCGATGAATATTGAGGCTCGCTGCGGGTATCGTTATTTTCTCACCTTCACAGATGATTTGAGCAGATATGGGTATATCTACTTAATGAAACATAAGTCTGAAACATTTTGAAAGTTCAAAGAATTTCAGAGTGAAGTGGAAAATCATCGTAACAAGAAAATAAAGTTTCTACGATCTGATCGTGAGGAGAATATTTGAGTTACGAGTTTGGTCTTCATTTGAAACAATGCGGAATAGTTTCGCAACTCACGCCACCCGGAACACCACAGCGTAATGGTGTGTCCGAACGTCGTAATCGTACTTTACTGGATATGGTGCAATCTATGATGTCTCTTACCGATTTACCGCTATTGTTTTGGGGTTATGCTCTAGAGACAGCTGCATTCATGTTAAATAGGGCACCATCTAAATCCGTTGAGACGACGCCTTATGAACTGTGGTTTGGCAAGAAACCAAAGTTGTCGTTTCTTAAAGTTTGGGGTTGTGATGCTTATGTGAAAAAGCTTCAACCTGATAAGCTCGAACCCAAAATCGGAGAAATGTGTCTTCATAGGATACCCAAAGGAGACTATTGGGTACACCTTCTATCACAGATCCGAAGGCAAGACATTTGTTGCTAAAAATGGATCCTTTCTAGAGAGGGAGTTTCTCTCGAAAGAAGTGAGTGGGAGGAAAGTAGAACTTGATGAGGTAACTATACCTGCTCCCTTATTGGAGAGTAGTTCATCATAGAAACCGGTTCCTGTGACACCTACACCAATTAGTGAGGAAGCTAATGATGATGATCATGAAACTTCAGATCAAGATACTATCGAACCTCGTAGGTCAACCAGAGTAAGATCCGCACCAGAGTGGTACGGTAATCCTGTTCTGGAGGTCATGTTACTTGACCATGACGAACCTACGAACTATGAGGAAGTGATGATGAGCCTAGATTCCGCAAAATGGCTTGAGGCCATGAAATCTGAGATGGGATCCATGTATGAGAACAAAAAGTGGACTTTGGTTGACTTGCCCGATGATCAGCAAGCCATAGAAAATAAATGGATCTTCAAGAAGAAGACGGACACTAATGGTAATGTTACTATCTACAAAGCTCGACTTGTTGCGAAAGGTTTTCGACAAGTTCAAGGGGTTGACTATGATGAGACTTTCTCACCCGTAGCGATGCTTAAGTATGTCCGAATCATGTTAGCAATTGCCGCAATTTATGATTATGAAATTTGTCAAATGGATGCCAAAACTGCATTCCTGAATGGATTTCTAGAAGAAGAGTTGTATATGATGCAACCAGAAGGTTTTGTCGATCCAAAAGGTGCTAACAAAGTGTGCAAGCTCCAGCGATCCATTTATGGACTGGTGCAAACCTCTCGGGGTTGGAATAAACGTTTTGATAGTGTGATCAAAGCATATGGTTTTATCTGAGACTTTTGGAGAAGCCTCAGATTTACAAGAAAGTGAGTGGGAGCTCATAGCATTTCTAATATTATATGTGGATGACATATTGTTGATTGGAAATGATATAGAATTTCTGGATAGCATAAAAGGATATTTGAATAAGAGTTTTTCAATGAAAGACCTCGGTGAAGCTGCTTATATATTGGGCATCAAGATCTATAGAGATAGATCAAGACGTTTAATTGGACTTTCACAAAGCACATACCTTGATAAAGTTTTGAAGAAGTTAAAAATGGATCAAGCAAAGAAAGGGTTCTTGCCTATGTTACAAGGTGTGAAGTTGAGTAAGACTCAATGTCCGACCACTGCAGAAGATAGAGAGAAAATGAAAAGTGTTCCCTATGCTTCAGCCATAGGCTCTATCATGTATGCAATGTTGTGTACCAGACCTGATGTGTGCCTTGCTATTAGTTTAGCAGGGAGGTACCAAAGTAATCCAGGAGTGGATCACTGGACAACGGTCAATAACATCCTGAAATACCTGAAAAGGACTAAGGATATATTTCTTGTTTATGGAGGTGACAAAGAGCTCGTCGTAAATGGTTACGTCGATGCAAGCTTTGACACTGATCCGGACGATTCTAAATTGCAAACCAGATACGTGTTTATATTGAATGGTGGAGCTGTCAGTTGGAGCAGTTCTAGACAAAGCGTCGTGGCGGGATCTACGTGTGAAGCGGAGTACATAGCTGCTTCAGAAGCAGCAAATGAAGGAGTCTGGATGAAGGAGTTCATATCCGATCTAGGTGTCATACCTAGTGCATCAGGTCCAGTGAAAATCTTTTGTGACAATACTGGTGAAATTGCCTTGGCAAAGGAATCCAGATTTCACAAGAGAACCAAACACATCAAGAGACTCTTGAATTCCATTCGCGATCAAGTCCAGGTGGGAGACATAGAGATTTGCAAGATACATACAGATCTGAATGTTGCAGACCCGTTGACTAAGCCTCTCTCACGAGTAAAACATGATCAGCACCAAGGCTCCATGGGTGTTAGAATCATTATCGTGCAATCTAGATTATTGACTCTAGTGCAAGTGGGAGACTTAAGGAAATATGCCCTAGAGGCAATAATAAAGTTATTATTTATTTCCTTATTTCATGATAAATGTCTATTATTCATGCTAGAATTGTATTAAACGGAAACATAATGCATGTGTGAATACATAGACAAAGAGAGTGTCACTAGTATGCCTCTACTTGACTAGCTCGTTGATCAAAGTTGGTTAAGTTTCCTAACCATAGACATGAGTTGTCATTTGATAAATGGGATCACATCATTAGGAGAATGATGTGATTGACTTGACCCATTCCGTTAGCTTAGCACTTGATCGTTTTAGTTTACTGCTATTGCTTTCTTCATAACTTATACATGTTCCTATGACTATGAGATTATGCAACTCCCGATTACCGGAGGAACACTTTGTGTGCTACCAAACATCACAACGTAACTAGGTGATTATAAAGGTGCTCTACAGGTGTCTCCGATGGTACTTGTTGAGTTTGCATAGATCGAGATTAGGATTTGTCACTCCGATTGTTGGAGAGGTATCTCTGGGCCCTCTCGGTAAATGCACATCACTATAAGCCTTGTAAGCAATGCAACTAATTAGTTAGTTGCAGGATGATGCATTACAGAACGAGTAAAGAGACTTGCCGGTAACGAGATTGAGCTAGGTATTGAGATACCGACGATCGAATCTCGGGCAAGTAACATACCGATGATAAAGGGAACAACGTATGTTGTTATGCGGTTTGACCGAAAAAGATCTTCGTAGAATATGTAGGAACCAATATGAGCATCCAGGTTCTGCTATTGGTTATTGACCGGAGACGTGTCTCGGTCATGTCTAAATAGTTCTCGAACATGTAGGGTTCGCACGCTTAAAGTTCTGTGACGATCGGTATTATGAGTTTTTGTGTTTTGATGTACCGAAGGTAGTTCGGAGTCCCGGATATGATCAAGGACATGACGAGGAGTCTCGAAATGGTCGATACGTAAAGATCGATATATTGGAAGCCTATATTTGGACATCGGAATGGTTCCGGGTGAAATCAGGATTTTACCGGAGTACCGGTAGGTTACCGGAACCCCCCGGTAATTATTGTATGGGCCTTAATGGGCCATAGTGGAGAGAGAGAGAGAGGAGGCCAGGGCAGTCCGCGAGCCCCCTCCCCCTCTGGTCCGAATTGGACTAGGAGGGGGGCGACGCCCCCCCTTTCCTTCCTCCTTCTCTCCCCCTTCCTTCTCTCCTAGTCCAACTAGGGAAGGGGGGATCCTACTCCGGGTGGGAGTAGGACTCCTCCAGGGCGCGCGCCATAGGGGCCGGCCCTCTCCCCCCTCCTCCACTCCTTTATATAGGTGGCCAGGGGGCACCCCATAGACACACAAGTTGATCATTGATCTCTCTTAGCCGTGTGCGGTGCCCCCCTCCACCATAATCCACCTCGGTCATATCTTAGCGGTGCTTAGGAGAAGCCCTGCATCAGTAACTTCATCAACACTGTCATCATGCTGTCGTGCTGACGAAGCTCTTCCTCGAAGCTCTACTGGATCGTGAGTTCGCGGGACGTCACCGAGCTAAACGTGTGCTGAACACGGAGGTGCCGTATGTTCGGTACTGAGGATCGGTCGATCGTGAAGACGTACGACTACATCAACCGCGTTGTCATAACGCTTGCGCTTTCGGTCTACGAGGGTACATGGACACACTCTCCCCTCTCGTTGTTATGCATCACCATGATCTTGCGTGTGCGTAGGATTTTTTTTGAAATTACTACGTTCCCCAACAAAAGCATGGTGTGCTAACCTGGGCATTAAGCTCAATTACGCCTCCGTCTATCATCCACAAACAAATGGTCAAGTCGAACGAGCTAATAGTCTTATTATGAGTGGCATTAAGCCTAGACTAGTGCAGTCTTTGAAAAAATCAAACATGCACTGGGTTGAGGAGCTCGACTCCGTACTCTAGTGGCTGCGAACCACGCCCAATCGCACTACCAGATATACACCCTTCTTCATGGTGTACGGCGCAGCGGCTGTGTTGCCCTGCGACATTATTCATGACTCACCTCGAGTGCGCATGTATGAAGAGAGAGAGGCCGAGCTTGATCAGCAGGACAGCTTAGATGCCCTGGAGGAGGAGCGCAACGTCGCAAAAGCCCGTTCTGCATTTTATCAACAGCAGGCTCGCAGATATCAAAGCAGAGAAGTGCGGGCCAAGACTTATAACGTTGGCGAACTCGTTCTACGCTTGACAGAGAAGAAAAAGGACAAACTCAAGCCCAAGTGGGAGGGTCCCTTCATCATAGATGAAGTTCTCACTTGAGGAGCGTACCTCCTGCGTGATGCATTGGACAACCGCTTAGAGCCGAACCCGTGGAATGCCGCCAGACTTCGAAGATTCTACACCTAGAGCCGGACTCTTTGTTCGTCTTCTTCTCCCTTTGTTTCCATTATTTTTTTCCTCTCTTTAACTTTTCTTCTAGCTTTAAGCTCTTGTGCGGCTAAACCACACACCTATGACATACGCATCCTTAAATATGTACGCCCATAATACCTGGGGGCTTCTTGTACAGAAGCTTGTTATTATTTTTCGAGCATCAAGCTCACCACACATGTGTATTTTTCCTCATATGTACCTTTTCTTCGCCATTATATGCATCGTTATGACTGAAGTTTTGGCCAAGCTGGGTTGCCTGGCTCCTGTGCTTATGCCCTACGTTCCCATTTGTTCGGCTAGGGCATAAAGGGAGCACCTCTGCGATTGTTACTACCGGGTCATCCGGACGTGTACCTCAGAATGGGTGAAGCCGAAAGCTAGCGTTCTTAAGGGAATATTCGGTCGGTGGACTAAAGACGTGTTACAGTCATTACACTATGAACCCCCAGATGTCACATACACTGCGATTTTTTCAATCACAGTTCGGGCATGCACACTAACGCATGTTCACCCAGGGAAAGGAACCCTTAACGGAACTATTCTCTCTGGAAGATGTTTCTTACAATTACAATGTAATATAACATAGCTAGCCGGATACAACTTGTCTGTTCAAGCAACTATGACCCCTACGCCTGGTTTCCACACATACCCCGGTCTATATTGCCGCTTTGGTATTCGGAAACACTCCGTACCTTCGGGTCCTGAGATCGAAGCAAAAAGGTCTGCCATGACAATCGTTTTACAATCCGGCTAGGGACAATTATGTCAATTGAAGTACATAGTCACTTGGACTCAAAAACTTCTTCCTCTATGCCGTCTAACAGGTTGTCTAGCTTACAATCCTGTTAGGAGTATTTGGCAGCTACCTTTACTTTGTCATATACCAAACTAACTGGAATTTCTTTTCCATCTAAACCCTTAGGCCCGACCCGGCCCATATGATTCCGATCAAGCTTGGTGTACCGTGTCTTCACCATGGCCCAGGCCTCCCGCGCACCTTCTCGACAGGCTGATATCTTCCATAATCGAATACGCCAACGTGCTCCTTTGAATAGCTCCACGAGCTTCGCCATACTTCCTGGAGGGGAGGCGGATGGCCATAAAGCCTTGGCAACACTCCGCATTGCTTGCCGAGCTCGCTCGTGCATTTGGCATAGCTCTTGTAGTAGGTCGCCTTAAGATCCGGACATTTCCTCTTCGGGACGGCCAGTCAGCATACCTGCAGACATAAATCTGTCAGTTCCTGTCCTCGCCGAATTATATGGAGGCAAGTTCGAAAAGCATACTGAATATGGCGCCTCGTAGTCTCTTATTCTCCTTCATGAAGTCGGCCAGCTGGGCTCGCACATCTTTTAGTTCTTCGCCCAGCATGGTGTTGGAATCCTGCAGCTTATTTTTATCATCCCTGACCCGTGTCAGCACACATTCACCCACGGGTGGTTGCCTTTTGGCCTCTTGTTCACACGCTTGTGCGACTTTCAGTGCTTCCTTCAATTGATCTGACGATCCTGTCATGGGAAATACAACAGTATTAATATTGCTGGTATATGATTATATTTTTCGTGATAGAAGGGAACATTGCCAGGCGGTGCCTCCTTGGATTTCTCCAGTTCGGCGGTAGCAGCAGCTAGCCGTGTCCGACACTGTTCCAGCTCTTGAGACAGCATGTTGTTCTTTTCCGTGAGCGCCTGGTTATACAATGATCCTTAAATCAGTTGTACCAACTGCTTCAAGTCTCGGGGGCTACTGGTATATGATTATCAGATTTGTACAAAGGTGTACTTAACCACATATCTTTCAGGTGCTGGACTGTGGATCTCGTAAGCCCATCTCGCGTAGCTCGGATGTACGCATCAGCCGAGCTGAAGGCATTGAATGCCTCTTTTGTAAAACCGGAGTCGCGAAGAGCGCTCCTCCGGCGCTAATGATTCATGGCACTCTCCACTTCAGAGTTTGTGACGGATACATCATCTGAACCCTCTACCGAAGGACAATCCGGTGTCACTCTTGTATCAGCCCTCATCTTTAAGGCAGGGTCTGGAACCTGACTTGTGGAGGCACCGCAGGCAGGATCCCCGGACATAGTCTGGCAAACGCTTTTCCTGATAAGACACAGCGGATAATGTCACAGTTTGATGTGACTGCCAGGGGGCATGTTTAAAAAACCCATACCTCTTTGACGAAGGCTCTGTCGTGTTATCGTTCGCCTTCCTCTTCAAAGATTTGCTCGGCGCGGGCGCCGCTCTCTTAGGATATGCCTCTGGTGCACATTGGGGCATCGGACGCCTCCCCTTTGGAGCACAAAATAGTGAGGTGTAATGAGGAAACTCTTTCGAAGAAGGTGTCTCTTGATTACTTACATGCGAGGCGGGGAGGAGGCCGGGATAGTCGGCGATAATGGCCACTTCTGTGCCGCCATAGCTCGCCTGGTAGAATACTCCATCCTCAAGCTCCACAAATACATCCGGATCCTCTTCGAATCCGGGGTCAAGGTCCCGATTGTGATCCTCTGGCTGTGGGGCGGGGCTATGGATCCCCTCGGTAACCTTCCGCCATTCCTATTACAAATGGATTGGTTAATATCCATTAAAGGTGACTCAGGGAGAGGATTGAGTAAAGTGGTGGGATTAGAACTCACCCAGCTAGGAGGACTGTACATGGAAAATCCATCTCGACGTTTAAGAGGAGTGAACTCCTCTTTCTCCCCTTTGTACAGTTCGGCCAATATTTTGGCCAAAGTGGCGAGGGTGTCTGGACCCTTCCGACCGCAGCGTGAGGCATCATCTTCCCCATTGTAGTGCCACGTGGGAAGCCCTCTGTATTGGATTGGATGGACCTCCCGCACTATGGAAGTCAACATTACCTCGATTATCGATAATCTAGACTGGGCGAGTATCCTTATTTTGCCCATTAATTGACGGACTTCCGCACTATCTTTCTCCTCGAGGCTCCGAGGGCGCCAGCTGTGGCGTTTCTTCAATGGAGCATTTCAAAATTCGGGAAAACCCATTCGAACTGGGTCAGGGAGATCGACGTCCTCAATATAGAACCATTCTGAGGGCCATTCTTTGGGCGCCTTCTTCGGCGTGCCAGACAGGTATCCGGTCCCAGCTATGCGCCATACTTCGGCGCCTCCCTCCTCGAATATCGACCCCTCTTGGTTGCGACGGACGAGGCAGAATAGCTTCCTCCACAAATCAAAGTGGGCTTCACAGCCCAGGAAAAGCTCGCAAAGGGCGACAAAACCCGCGATGTGCAGGATTGAGGCCGGCGTGAGGTTGTGCAGTTGGAGGCCGTAATACTCTAGGAGTCCTCGGAGGAAAGGGTGGATTGGAAACCCGATGCCTCTCAACAAGTAGGATACGAAGCACACCCGTTCCCCCCTGGTTGGATTGGGGAAATTTTCCGCCAGAACTTCGCCTGTTAAGGAGGTCAATCCTGCTCGAACAGGGACCAGATCCGCAGGGGGAAGGAATCCCTGTGTTTGGAGCTTAACCAGCTGCTCATGGGATACAGAACATCTCTCCCAATCGCCTTTTTCGGAGCCGTGAGGGCGGGAGGAAGAACTAGGACGCTAGCCATGTTGAATGGTTTCCCCTAGCAAGACTCTAAGGATTTTCCGCTGGGTGTGGAATGGATATGAGATCCAATCCCTTTAAATAGAGGCCTTTCTTACGTGGCGGGGGGTTATATGCAAAAAATACCCCTACCGCTCGTATTCACTCGACACGTGGAAGCAGAAGGTGTGGAGGAGTAGAAGCCGATGGGTGCGACATTAAATGGAAGGCTGAATACAGCTCTTTAAGTCAGGTACTTTGAAGTGATCGGAGGAGGAACCCGCCTTGCAATGCCAAAGACAATCTGCGTGCCGGACACCTCAACATTGAAGCCTGGTTCAGGGGCTACTGAGGGAGTCCTGGATGAAGGGGTCCTCGGGCGTCCGGCCTGTTGGACATGGGCCGGACTGATGGGCCGTGAAGATACAAGACGGAAGACTCTTCCCCATGTCCGGATGGGACTCTCCTTGGTGTGGATGGCAAGCCTGGCGTTGGGATATGAAGATTCCTTTCTCTGTAACCGATTTTTTACAACCCTAGTCCCATCCGGTGTCTATATAAACCGGAGGGTTTAGTCCGTAGAGGCAATCACAATCATACAGGCTAGACTTAAAGGGTTTTAGCCATTACGATATCGTGGTAGATCAACTCTTGTAATACTCATATTCATCAAGATCAATCAAGCAGGAAGTAGGGTATTACCTCCATAGAGAGGGCCCGAACCTGGGTAAACATCATGTCCCTTGTCTCCTGTTACCATCGACCTTAGACGCACAGTTTGGGACCCCCTACCCGAGATCCGCCGGTTTTCACACCGACACCAACAACACTTGAGCTAGCCCTAGAGGCAAAACTAGGAACCTTTTATTTAACTGTTTATCATTCCACACGTGCATATGATTTTTCCACTAAATTGCATATTCCAGGATCATAGCAGTTATAGCATAGAATATAAACTTATTAATTATGAATACAGGAATATAATAATACAAATATTATTGCCTCTAGAGCATATTTCCAACATGTTACTGGCAAGGTTGTTTCCGACGGTAGTGGTAGACTCATATCTTAATGTGGAGGCCTTGACTTGTTCACTGATGGTCTGTAAGTGCACGGAGTTTAGTTGTAGCCTTTTAGAAGTAAGAGTACTGATCCCATAGAGAGCACAAGATTGGACCTTTCTCTTGTAGAGACTTATGGAATTGTGCCTACAAGTTGTAGATGAAAGGAAAAATGAAGGTGGAAGTTTGTAATGTTTTGAGTGAAGTGCGATCAAAAGTAATTCGTGCACAAAAAAGTAAAAGAACAACGCGAAGAAAGCGATGAAACCGACAATAGTATTAAGGCGTGTTCTCAGGGAGTCCGGATTCCCCACTAGTATGTGCCTAACACAACATATGCGATTTGCATAGTTCTAGCTTGGGTCCTTGGCCACTCTTCATGTTTGTAATTGGGTGGAGCCAGGTATAGTATACAAGCTACTTGTCTAGTATTTGTATCACGCATGCCACCACCATAGTTTCCCCACTCTGGTTCTCACTACGATGATTAAGGGTTCCCTCATGGACACGGCCACACCAAGGGTTCTTCGTTAATCCCCTATCAAATACGAAGGTGGGGAAGAGAGGATATTACTGTCACCTCTTTACCCCCACATCCCAAACTTGACAACGACAGTAATATGCTCCATGGCAATGATACGTCCATTTTGCATCATCTTTTTATATTGATATTTATTGCATTATGGGATGTTACTTCACATTATGTCACAATACTGATGCCTTTTCTCTCTTATTTTACAAGGTTTACATGAAGAGGGAGAATGCCGGCAGTTGGAATTACAATTTGGAAAAGGAGCAAATATTATAGACCTATTCTGCACAACTCCAAAAGTCCTGAAACTCCAAGAAACTCAATTTTGGAATATATTAGAAATATTGGGCGAAGAAAGCACCAGAGGGGGGCCACCCACTGTCCACGAGGGTGGAGGGTGCACCTACCCCTGGCGCGCCACCTCGTGGGCCACCTGGAAGACCCCCGATGCCCATCTTCTGGTATAAGGTGTCTTTTGCCCCGGAAAAAAATAAGAAGGAAGCTTTCGGGACAAAGCACCGCCGTCTCGAGGCGGAACCTGGGCAGAACCAATCTAGGGCTCCGACGGAGCTGTTCTGCCGAGGAAACATCCCTCCGGGAGGGGGAAATCGTCACCATCGTCATCACCATCGATCCTCTCATCGGGAGGGGGTCAATCTCCATCAACATCTTCACCAGCACCATCTACTCTCAAACCCTAGTTCATCTCTTGTATCCGATCTTTGTCTCCAAACCTCAGATTGGTACCTGTGGATTGGTAGTAGTGTTGATTACTCCTTGTAGTTGATGCTAGTTGGTTTATTCCGTGGAAGATAATATGTTTAGATCCTTTATGCATATTAATACCCCTCTGATTATGAACATGAATATGATTTGTGAGTAGTTACGTTTGTTCCTGAGGACATGGGAGAAATCTTGTTATAAGTAGTCATGTGAATTTGGTATTCGTTCGATATTTTGATGAGATGTATGTTATCTTTCCTCTAGTGGTGTTATGTGAACGTCGACTACATGACACTTCACCATTGTTTGGGCCTAGGGGAAGGCATTGGGAAGTAATAAGTAGATGATGAGTTGCTAGAGTGACAGAAGCTTAAACCCTAATTTATGTGTTGCTTCGTAAGGGGCTGATTTGGATCCACATGTTTCATGCTATGGCTAGGTTTACCTTAATTCTTCTTTCGTAGTTGAGGTTGCTTGCGAGAGGGGTTAATCATAAGTGGGATTCTTGTTCAAGGAAGGGCAGTACCCAAGCACCGGTCCACCCACATATCAAATTATCAAAGTAACGAACGCGAATCATATGAGCATGATGAAAACTAGCTTGACGATAATTCCCATGTGTCCTCGGGAGCGTTTTCCTTTATATAAGAGTTTGTCCAGGCTTGTCCTTTGCTACAAAAAGGATTGGGCCACCTTGCTGCACCTTGTTTACTTTTGTTACTTGTTAACCGTTACGAATTACCTTATCATAAATCTATATGTTACCGATAATTTCAGTGCTTCCAGAGAATACCTTACTAAAAACCGCTTGTCATTTCCTTTTGCTCCTTGTTAGGTTCGACACTCCTACTTATCGAAAGGACTACGATAGATCCCCTATACTTGTGGGTCATCAAGACTCTTTTCTGGCGCCGTTGCCGGGGAGTGAAGCGCCTTTGGTAGGTGGAATTTGGTAAGGAAAATTTATATAGTGTGCTGAAATTTACTGTCACTTGTTACTATGGAAAATAATCCTTTGAGGGGCTTGTTCGGGGTATCTTCACCCCGAACAGTAGAGCAACGAGTTGCTCCTCAACCTACTGAAAATGTTTACTTTGAAATTCCTTCGGGTATGATAGAGAAACTGCTAGCTAATCCTTTTATAGGAGATGGAACATTACATCCCGATATGCACCTAATCTATGTGGATGAAGTTTGTGGATTATTTAAGCTTGCAGGTATGCCCGAGGATGTTATCAAGAAGAAGTTCTTCCCTTTATATTTGAAGGGAAAGGCATTGACATGGTTTAGGCTATGTGATGATATTGGATCAAGGAACTACAACCGATTGAACTTGGAATTTCATCAGAAGTTTTATCCTATGCTTCTGGTTCATCGTGATCGTAATTATATATATAATTTTTGGCCTCGCGAAGGAGGAAGTATCGCTCAAGATTGGGGGAGGCTTAAGTCAATGTTATATTCATGCCCCAATCATGACCTCTCAAGAGAAATTATTATTCAAAATTTTATGCTCGGCTTTCTCTCAATAATCGCTCCATGCTCGGTACTTCTTGTAATGGTTCTTTTATGATGAAGACTATTGAATTCAGATGGGATTTATTGGAAAGAATTAAACGCAACTCTGAAGATTGGGAACTCGGCGAAGGTAAGGAGTTAGGTATAACACCTAAGTTTGATTGTGTCAAATCTTTTATGGATACCGATGCTTTTTGTGAATTTAGCACTAAATATGGACTTGACTCTGAAATAGTAGCTTCTTTCTGTGAATCATTTGCTACTCATGTTGATCTCCCTAAGGAGAAGTGGTTTAAATATCATCCTCCCATTGAAGTAAAAGTAGTTGAACCTATTAAAGTTGAAGAAAAGACTATCACTTATAATGTTGATCCTATTGTTCCTACCGCTTATATTGAGAAACCCCCTTTCCCTATTAGAATAAAGGATCATGCTAAAGCTTCAACTATGGTTCGTAAGAGTAATGCTAGAACATCTACACCCTCTGAGCAAATTAAAGTTGAATCTAGTATTGCTATGGTTAAGGATCTCTTGGTTGATAATATTGATGGGCATGTTATTTACTTCTGTGATGAAGCTGCTAGAATTGCTAGACCTGATACTAAAAATAAACATAGACCTGTTGTCGGCATGCCTATTGTTTCTGTTAAAATAGGAGATCATTGTTATCATGGCTTATGTGATATGCGTGCTAGTGCGAGTGCAATACCTCATTCCTTATACGAAGAAATTATGCATGATATTGCACCTACTAAGATTGAAGATGTTGATGTTACAATTAAGCTTGCCAATAGAGATACTATTTCACCAATTGGAATTGTTAGACATGTTGAAGTCTTGTGTGGGAAAGTTAAATATCCTACTGATTTTCTTGTTCTTGGTTCCCCACAAGATGACTTTTGTCTCATTATATTTGGTAGACCCTTCTTAAATACTGCTAATGCTAGGATAGATTGCAAAACGGATATTGTTACTGTTGGTTTAGGGGATATGTCTCATGATTTTAATTTTGCTAAATTTCATAGACAACCCCATGATAAAGAATTGCATAGTAAAGATGAAATTCTTGGTCTTGCTTCCATTGCCGTGCCTCCTAATGATCCTTTACAACAATACTTGCTTGACCATGAAAATGATATGTTTATGAATGAAAGAAGGGAAATAGATGAAGTATTCTTTAAACAGGGACCTATTTTCAAACACAACTTGCCTGTTGAAATTCTAGGAGATCCTCCTCCACCCAAGGGTGACCCCGTGTTTGAGCTGAAACCATTACCTGATACTCTTAAATATGATTATCTTTATGAAAAGAAGATATATCCTGTTATTATTAGTGCTAACCTTTCAGAGCAGGAAGAAGAGAAATTATTGAAAACTACGAAGAAGCACCTTTGTCTGCTATTGGATATACTCTTGATGATCTTAAGGGCATTAGTCCCACTCTATGCCAAAGACAAAATAAAATTGGAGAAAGACGCTAAACCGGTTGTTGATCACCAACGATGGTTAAATCCTAAGATGAAAGAAGTGGTAAGAAAGGAAATACTAAAGCTTCTGGAGGCAGATATAATTTATCCTGTTGCTGATAGTCAGTGGGTAAGTCCTATCCATTGTGTCCCTAAGAAGGGAGGTATTACTATTGTTCCTAATGATAAAGATGAATTGATCCCACAAAGAATTGTTACAGGTTATAGAATGGTAATTGACTTCCGCAAATTAAATAAAGCTACTAGAAAAGATCATTACCCTTTACCTTTTATTGATCAAATGCTAGAAATATTTCCAAACATACATATTTTTGCTTTCTAGATGGTTATTCTGGTTTCTCTCAAATACCTGTGTTAAAAGAGGATCAGGATAAGACCACTTTTACTTGCCCTTTCGGTACCTTTGCTTATAGACGTATGCCTTTTGGTTTATGTAATGCACCTGCTACCTTTCAAAGATGTATGAATGCTATATTCTCTGACTTTTGTGAAAAGATTGTTGAGTTTTTCATGGATGATTTCTCCGTGTATGGAACTTCTTTTGCTGATTGCTTAAGCAATCTTGATCGAGTCTTGCAGAGATGTGAAGAAACTAACCTTGTCTTGAATTGGGAGAAGTGCCACTTTATGGTTAATGAAGGTATTGTCTTGGGGCATAAAATTTCTGAAAGAGGTATTGAAGTTGATAAAGCTAAAGTTGATGCTATTGAAAAGATGTCGTGTCCTAAGGACATTAAAGGTATAAGAAGTTTCCTTGGTCATGCCGGTTTTTATAGGGGGTTCATTCAAGACTTCTCAAAAAATTCTAGGCCTCTGACTAATCCCATACAAAAAGATGTTCCTTTTGTCTTTGATGACGATTGTGTAGAAGCATTTGAAATACTTAAGAAAGCCTTGATTTCTGCACCTATTGTTCAGCCACCTGATTGGAATTTACCCTTTAAAATTATGTGTGATGCTAGTGATTATGCTGTAGGTGCTGTTCTAGGACAAAGAGTTGATAAGAAATTAAATGTTATCCAATATTCTAGTAAAACTCTAGACAATGCCCAGAGAAATTATGCTACTACTGGAAAAAGAATTTTTAGCAGTTGTATTTACTTGTGATAAGTTCAGACCTTATATTGTTGATTCTAAAGTAACTATTCACACTAATCATGCTGCTATTAAATATCTTATGGAAAAGAAAGATGCCAAACCTAGACTTATTAGATGGGTTCTCCTGCTACGAGAATTTTATTTGCATATTATTATTGATAGAAAGGGAGCTGAGAACCCCGTTACAGACAACTTCTCTAGGTTAGAGAATGTTCTTGATGACCCACTACCTATTGATGATAGCTTTCCTGATGAACAATTAGCTGTCATAAATGCTTCTTGTATCGCTCCATGGTATGCCTGATTATGCTAATTAAATTGTTGCTAAATTTATACCACCTAGTTTCACATACCGGCACAAGAAAAGGTTTTTCTATGATTTAAGACATTACTTCGGGATGACCCACACCTTTATAAAGAAGGAGTAGATGGTGTTATTAGGCGTTGTGTACTGAGCATGAACAGAACAGATCCTACACAAGTGTCACTCTGAGGCTTATGGAGGACACCACACCGAGACAGAATCGCACATAAGGTATTGCAATCCGGTTTTATTGGCCTACTCTTTTCAAAGATGCCCGTAAGTTTGTCTTGTCTTGTGATGAATGTCAAAGAATTGGTAATATTAGTAGACGTCAAGAAATGCCTATGAACTATTCACTTGTTATTGAACCATTTGATGTTTGGGGTTTTGATTATATAGGACCGTTTCCTTCCTCTAATGGGTATACACATATTTTAGTTGATGGTGATTACGTTACTAAGTGGGTAGAAGCTATTCCAACTAGTAGTGCTGATCATAACACCTCTATTAAGATGCTTAAAGAAGTTATTTTCCCGAGGTTTGGATTCCCTAGATACTTAATGACTGATGGTGGTTTACATTTTATTCATGGTGCTTTTGGTAAAATGCTTGCTAAGTATGATGTTAATCATAGAATTGCATCTCCATACCACCCACAGTCTAGTGGTCAAGTAGAACTGAGTAATAGAGAGATTAAATTCATTTTGCAAAAGACTGTTAATAAATCTAGAAAGAATTGGTCCAAGAAACTTGATGATGCATTATGGGCCTATAGAACTGCATATAAAAATCCTATGGGTATGTCTCCGTATAAAATGGTTTATGGAAAAGCATGTCACTTACCTCTCGAAATAGAACATAAGGCATATTGGGCCATTAAAGAGATCAATTGTGATTTCAAACTTGCCGGTGAGAAGAGACTATTTGACATTAGCTCACTTGATGAGTGGAGAACCCAGGCCTATGAGAATGCCAAACTGTTTAAAGAAAAAGTTAAAAGATGGCATGACAAAAGGATACAGAAGCGTGAGTTTAATTTAGGTGATTATGTTTTGTTATATAACTCTCATTTAAGATTTTTTGCAGGAAAACTTCTCTCTAAATGGGAAGGTCCTTACGTTATCGAGGAGGTCTATCATTTCGGTGCCATAAAAATTCACAACTTCGAAGGCAGAAATCCAAAGGTGGTGAACGGTCAAAGAATCAAACATTATATCTCAGGTAATCCCATAAATGTTGAAACTAATGTTATTGACATCGTAACCCCGGAGGAGTACATAAGGGACACTATCCAGAACGTTTCAGACTCCGAAAAGGAATAGGTATGTGGTACGGTAAGTAAAACGACTCCAAAACAGTTCTAACAGCAATTTTTCTCCGTTTTGGAATACTTAAAAAAATAGGAAAATAATAAGTAGTTCGGAAAGGACACGAGGCATCCACGAGGGTGGAGGGCGCGCCCCCTACCTCGTGGGCACCTCGTGTGCCCTCCGGACTCCGTTTTCTTGCACGATACTTCGTTGGTCGGTAAAATTTCATTATATAATCTTCCGAAGGTTTTGACCACCGCGACAAAGTCCTCTGTTTTTGTTTGGAGTTGTTTTCTGCGCAGTTCTAAAAATATGTCATCTCAAGACTCTGATGGAGAGAGCTATGTCTCACATCTCGTTGTTGACCCAAAGACCTATGGGGACCTACCGCCTTATGGTCGAACTACGGACGACGAGGAGAATGCTCACTTGATGAGGATCGATTTTTCAAGCTCAGAGGAGGATGATGTGCCTCTGCCTCAACCTGGGGGTATGCACGTGAAATTCAAGAAATCAAGTCTCCCTAAGAGAGCTAACCATTCTAAAAATCTATCTATTCCTTCTCGTTTTCGCGTAAAAGCAAAGGGATTTATGTGACAAGATCTTGAAGCTGGAGTTGGAAGTCGATGATTTAAAGGAGGAAATTGCTCTCGTCAACTACAATATGATATAGTTGAAGGTGCAATTGTCACCACCACCATCTTCTTCACCACCAGAGGAGAACTGAGTATCGGGTATGGGCACTCCCCCTGGCAACTACCAAGCTTGGGGGAGGTGCCCCAGTATCGTATCACCATCACACTTATATATTTACCGTTTTTCTTAGTTTGATCCTTTTGGTTATATCTTGGTCTAGTAGAATAAAGTTTAGTAAGATCTAGCTTTGAGTTTTGTGTTGATCCCTATCTATGTAATCGAGTCCGTAAGCTATTGTCGGTGTACTAGAGTAAGGGTACCCTAGTATCCCGAACTCGTGCACGGACAGTTGCAGCACCCCGCGGCAGGGTTTGCCTGGTCACCGCCAAGATCCTCCGTGGTTCCTTTGGAGCCATTCAAGAACAAAGTATTTGACCAAGAAGACAAGGCCCCGGCAAGAGGAGCTTGCCGGGAAGGCCACTCAAGGCACGCAGAAGACAAGACCCCGGCAAGAGGAGCTTCCAGGAAGGCTCGAGCGCGACAAGCCTCCGGACGCGACAAGGATTCAGCCGCGGCAAAGGCGCTTGCAGCGGCAGTAACCTCTCTTCATCTCCGCTCCAGCTCATCCATCAACGTGTCGCCATGGGACCATTCCATGCGCTTGGCGTGTCAAAAGGCTGTGCAGCCAGCGGGAGCAGCGATAAGCGGCGCCGACAAGCTTGCCATCGTGGCGGCGGAGGCGCACTGACGGTCTCTCACAGAATCGCTTAGGCGACACAGACGGGCATTTAATGCTTTTGTCCCTTACCGTCAGAGTTAGGTATATTGCACTGTACACTATTCAAGTAGGTGTACCAACTACTGTTTTTACATTTGTACCCTCATCTACGTTGCCACCTGTCGGGGACCCCTTGAGCATATAAAAGGAGGCCCATGCGCAACGTAGAAAGGGTTCGGCTCCGTTCGACGCATTCGAGACCAGAAGCACTCACACTAGGTTTTGTAGCTCTCGTCGCTCCCTAGCAAGAACACAATACAATCAGACAAGCAGCAGTAGGAGTTTTATCTCTCCGGAGAGCTCCGAAGCTGGGTAAAACTGCTCGTGTGCCTCACCTCGATCCGCTCTTCGTGCGATCTCCGCCCCCCTCCACCACAAGGGGCCTGGTCTGCCGGCCCCATAGGTGTTCGTGGGTCCGATCAGCCTCCCCGACATCTTTGGCGTGCCAGGTAGGGGGCGTCGAGGCTGTGTGAATCTGATCCGGCGTTCACACGAGCAACGTCTTCATCATCTTCAACATCTTCATCAACATGCCACCGAAGAAGAAGGCTTCGGCAGCAGCGGAGCCGTCCGCGTCGTACCCACCATCACCACAGCAAACGGGTGGTGGGGCAGACGCTGGCGGAGGAACGGGCGCCGATGAAGGAGTTCGTGACGCTGCCAAGTCCAAGGACAAGGCCGCGCAGACCTCGGCGTCCGCACATCCCCCACGCCCATCTCAGGAGACGCGGGACCAACAGCGTCATGGTACTCTCAACACCATACGCTCGTTGGATCGAGACCCTCAAGACCAGCGTGCACGCCAACACGCTGGCACGAGCGAGATACGGTCGCCTGGACGGGATGCTGCTCCTTCTAACATAGTTAGAAGTCCGAGCATATCCCGCTCCTCGCACCGTTCACCAATGCCACCCACTACTCCAGCAGAAGCTCTGGTGAGAGCTCAACTGCTCCTCGACTACCCTCCAACGGCCGACAAGGTCGACGAGTGGAGGGCCACTATACTGAAGTCTCATCGGCTTCGCTTAACGGCGACGCTCCGCTGACAACCGAGTGCGCTGCCGCTGGCGCAGGAACACCAAACGCGAGCCGGTGGCGGCAGACTGTTGGAGGTGCAACTACCATGCACTCTCCGCCCGAAGGCCAAGATCACCGACTCACCGGATCCACCTCGACAAGCGACTCCGCTGCGTCGCCGGATCCACGAGCTCGCCGCGATCAGCGCCAAGTTCTTCATGAACGACAACAAGAGGGCCTTCGAACTTCGCATCGGCCCGGAGAGAAGCGCGACGTCAGTCCGACAAGCGCGCCAGGCCCTCTGTTGACATGCGCGCGCCAGAGGAACCAGGCGACTTGCCGTACGCGGTAGGTTTCCCTGCGTTCACTCGTGAGCTGCGGCAAGTCCAGTGGCCCAGCCAGAAAAACTTCAAACCAGATGTGTCGGAGAAGTACGATGGCAGGACGCATCCGTCGGAGTTCCTAAGCATCTAGACCATCGCGGTGCAAGCTGCGGGGGGACGAGACGACAAGATCCTCGCCAACTACTTCCCGCTGGTACTCAAGCCCAACGTCAGATCTTGGCTCATGCACTTGCCGGACAGCTCCATATCCTCTTGGGCAGATTTATGCCATCAGTTTGTTGGTGCCTTCACAACCGGCCACAAGCCTCATGGCCAAGAAAGTGACCTTCATCTGCTCGCCCAGAAGGAAGGAGAGTCCCTGCGCAAGTTCATTCAGAGATTCAGCCGTGTGCACTACAACATCCCAGATGTCCACCCTGCCGCGGTGATCGGTAGCGTTTCATCGAACGTCGCGGAACCGCAGGATGAGGGAGGAGATGGCGATGTGCAAAGTCAAGGACGTCGATGAGTTGTATGCCTTGGCCGACAAGTGTGCACGTCTTTGAGGAAGGAGGAGACTCCCGGAGAGAATGCGAAGCAGGATCGGCAAGGAGGAGACCGCCCGGCAAAGAAGAGCGTGGCGGCGAGGTAACAGGAAGAAGAAAGGCAGAGAAGTGCTAGCTGTTGAGCAGTCCGGCAACGGAGGTGGCAACAAGAACGCCAAGGCTGGTGGCTCCGGCAAGGAGGTTGCCGCTGACGCCAACCACCAGTCCGTGGCGGCCGCCGACAAGCAGGACGGCTCCGGCAAGCAATACTGCAAAATCCACCGCACCAAGGGCCACGACCTCCAGAGCTGCAAGAAGGTCGAGCAGCTTGTTGAACAGCAGAAGGCTGAGTACGAGCGGCGCGACAAGGAGAAGGCCCAAGAAGGTGCTGGAGGAGCCAGCAAGAAACGTCTGGCCGGGAGGACGCCGCGGCAAAGCCAAGCAGCGGCAAGGAGACAGACCTCCCCGCGGCCGCGACAAGGATGAAGATGACGACGACGACGAAGATATGGAAGACGACGAAGCCGATGAGCAGGAGTTTCAGAAGGCTACAGAGGTTCTCTGCATTGACGGAGGTGCTTCCCTACATACTTCCCACCGCCAACTCAAGCAGTGGATGCGGGAAGTCAATGCAGCGGAACCATCCGTAGAGTCACACAAGCCTCTGAAGTGGTCCAGCACGCCTATCATCTTTGATATTGAGGACCACCCTGATCGCATAATCATGCGGTCGGGTGCTTGCCGATGTTGGTCTCACCAACCATCCGCAACCTCAAGGTCACCAAGATGCTAGTTGACGGCGGGCCGGCTTAAACTCGATCTCCTCCGCGGTGCTCCGTAAGCTTCAGATCCTCGACAATGAGCTCGAAGAGACCGGCACTTTCCAAGGAATCAATCCAGGAAGGAGCAAGCCGAAGGGGAAGATTACGTTGCCGGTAACATTTGGCAGCGAGCTGAACTTTAGGACTGAGAGGGTCACATTCGACATTGCTGATTTCCCATTGCCTTACAATGGGATACTTGGCCGCCCAAAGACTCGCCAAGTTCATGGCAGCCTCTCACTACGCCTACAACTTACTCAAGATGCCAGGCCCGATAAGCATCATCTCTGTCCATGGCGACAAGAAGGATGCTCTTATCTGTGCCGATAAGATCTATCGGGATGCAGCAGCCGCGACAGATTGCCAGACACTTGTCGCTGAAGCTCCCGGGGGAAAGAAGACCAAGTCCAAGTCCGGCAAGAGCTCTGATGCCCACTCCGGCAAGCGCACCTCTTCGGAGTGCTGCGCTACCGTCGAGGACGCACCATCGAGCTCCACCGGCAAGTGCAAGAAGAAGATGGCAGCTCCGCCAAAGACCAAGAGGGTGTCCGCCAAGGAGGACGGCACTGGTGGTACCTTCACCATCGATTGCCTCTCTCGACCCTAAATAGGAAGGCGCGCTCGTTGCTTTCCTGCGGCGAACGTCGGCGATGTTTGCATGGCAACCGTCGACATCCCCGGTGTTCCTAGGAAAGTAATTGAGCACCGCCGCCGTTTGTCCTCATCGCGCGCCCATCAAGCGTAAAGTCGAGGAAGCAAGCGGTGGAGCGCCAAGAGTTCATCGCAGAAGAGATCAAGAACCGGAAGCGGCAGGCCTTGTCAGAGGTGTGCTCCATCCTACGTGGTTGGCCAATCCTGTAGTTGTGCGCAAGGCTAACGGGAAATGGAGGCTTTGTATTGACTTCACGGATGTTAATAAAGCTTGTCCCAAAGATCCGTTTCCCTTGCCGCGCATCGACCAGATTGTTGACTCCACAGCTGGATGTGATTTGCTTTCATTTCTTGATGCATATTCAGGATATCATCAGATCTTCATGGCAGAAGAGGATGAAGAGAAAACCGCATTCATTACTCCATGTGGCACATATTGTTTCATACGGATGCCTTTCGGTTTGAAGAATGCTGGTTCAACATTTGCAAGAGTAGTCCATGACGCTTTTGAGCCGCAAATGCACAGAAATGTAGAAGCCTACATGGATGACATAGTGGTCAAGAGCAAGGACAAGGCAACTCTGGTTCAAGATTTGGATGAGACCTTTGCAAATCTGCGCAAGATCAACCTCAAGCTCAACCCCGAGAAGTGCGTGTTTGGAGTCCCTTCCGGCAAACTTCTCGGGTTCTTCGTGTCTCAGCGGGGGATTGAAGCCAATCCCGACAAGATCAAGGCCATTGAGCAGATTGAAGCACCAAAGCGCGTCAAGGATGTACGAAGGCTTGCCGGTTGTGTAGCTGCCCTCAGCAGGTTTATATCTAGGTCTGCTGAACGCGCCCTGCCATTTTTCAAGATTTTGAAAAAGGCGGGTCCAATGAAATGGACTCAAGCGGAGGTTGCGCTGCAGACTTGAAGAGATACATCCTCCACTCCAACACTTGTCGCACCTAAGCCACAAGAGAAGTTGCTGCTATATATAGCGGCAACCAATCAAGTGGTTAGTGTTGCGTTAGTAGCGGAGAGGGAGGCGGATGACGAGCTAGCAACCACGGCGAGACACATCCAAATGCGACAAGCGTGGGGTTTCGCCGGCAAGCTCTGGTCCCGATTAAGGACGGATCTGCGTGAGACGCAAGAGCGAATGCGTAAAAGGATGGTGCAGCGCCCAGTTTACTTTGTCAGTTCCCTTCTGCAGGGGGCTAGATCAAGGTACTCTGGTGTGCAGAAATTGCTTTTCGGCCTTCTCATGGCCTCGAGAAAGCTGCGCCATTACTTCCAAGCGCATGAGATCGCAGTTGTCACTCGCTTTCCGCTGAAGAGGATACTGCAGAATCCAGAGGCAACAGGCAGGATTGTCGATTGGGCACTAGAACTGTCAAGCTTTGGCCTCAAGTTTGAAAGCACTTCAACTATCCAAAGCAGAGCATTGGCCGAATTCATAGCAGAATGGACGCCAACACCAGATGAAGAAATTCCAGAGACGAGCATTCCCGTCAAGGAAGCAAGCAAAGAGTGGCTGATGTACTTTGATGGTGCCTTCTCACGCAAAGGCGCCGGTGCGGCGTCTGCTTGTCGCACCCACCGGAGAGCACCTCAAGTACGTAGTCCAGATGCACTTTCCCAAGGAGCAGGCGACAAACAATACTGCAGAGTATGAAGGGTTGCTTGCCGGTCTCAGGATCGCAGTGGACCTTGGGATCAAGAAGCTTATTGTCAGGGGTGACTCGCAGCTTGTCGTCCGCGAAGTGAACAAAGATTATCAGAGTCCGTTGATGGAAGCCTACGTTGATGAAGTGAGGAAGCTAGAAGAGCACTTTGACGGCCTGCAAATGGAACATGTTCCAAGAGCTCAGAATAATATTGCTGATGGCTCGTCAAAGTGCGCTGCACTTAAGTTGCACTGTGGAACCAGGGATTTTCGTGCTCAAGCTGACTCAACCAACCGTAACACCATCAACCGGATGTAACAAGAAGAGGAAGTTGATCTCTGGTGACTACTTTCCGGCAGAGCTCCCGAAGCCGCCGCCAAGAAGGTCCCCAAGATCGACACCAACAGAAATGAGGGGCGATCTGCTCCGACAAGCCCTGTGGTTTGTTTCGTTGAAGCAGACGCTCCCGACAAGTTTTGCTCCGGCAAGCTTGCCGGGGAACATCAAGCTCCGGCAGGACCGCAGGTCCTCGCCGTGGAAGCTGGTGTTCCCGCAGCAGCAGATGTGCCTTTAGTCCTTGTTGTCGAGCCACAAGCTCCAGCATGGGCATAGCAGATTGTCCATTTCCTTCAGACAGGAGAACTTCCCGAAGAGCAAGAAGAAGCAGAGAGAGTAGCCCGGCAGTCAAGTATGTACCAGTTTGTCGATAGCATATTGTACAGAAGAAGACTCAACGGTGTGAAATTGTAGTGTATTTGCCGGGAAGATGGACAAAAGCTGTTGGCAGAGATACATGGAGGCATATGTGGTCACCACATTGGCGCAAGAGTGCTTGCCGGCAAAGCTTTCCGGCAAGGTTTCTTCTGGCCGACAGCCCTCCGTGATGCAATCGCACAAGTAACCAAGTGTGAAGCGTGCAGTTCCATTCCAAACAGATACACCACCAGCTCAAGCTCTCCAGACGATCCCTTTATCCTGGCCATTTTCGGTCCGGGGTCGACATCCTCGGCCCCTTCCCCGAAGTTGTCGGGGCTTTGAGTACTTGTAATGCGTTGCTATCGACAAGTTCACAAAGTGGCCGGAAGTGGAAGCGATGAGGAAGGTGACAGACACCAGCAGTCAAGTTCTTCAGTCGATTGTTTGCCGTTTGGAATCCCTAACGGGATCATCACCGACAACGGCACACAGTTCACAAGCCGCACCTTCATGCAAGACGTCCAAGATCTTAGCGCCAAGGTCTGCTTTATACATTGCTCACCGAGAAGCAACGGTCAGCGAGAGAGGGCAAATGCTGAAGTGCTGCGCGGGCTCACGACGAGAACTTTTGACAGCTGCACAAGTGCGGAAGAAATCGGATTGAGGAGCTGCCGGTGGTTCTTTGGTCGATCAGACGACGCCAAATCGAGCCACCGCCGGACACCCTTTGCTCTAGTCTATGGAGCAGAGGCAGTTCTCCCCACGGAACTTCAGATACGGATCGCCTCGAGTGCTCGCTTATGATGAGCTTGAGCAAGAGCGATTGCGACAAGATGACGCTACCGCTCCTTGAGGAAGATCGCCTTCAAAGTCATTGTCAGACGAGCTGCTCGCTACGCAAGCTTTGCGTCGCTACCATAGCCGCAGTTAGTGCCGTAAGCCTCGAGGAAGGCGACCTTGTTCTTCGGCGCATTCAGTCCACCAAGAATTCAAACAAGTTGACGCCTTGAAGTGGGAAGGCCCTTATCGGGTGAAATGAGTCACTAGGCTGGCGCTGTCCGCTTTGAGACCGAAGATGGCATTCGGTGAGCAACTCCTGGAACATTGAGCATCTTCGTAAGTTTTATCCATAGGCGCGGTTGCGGAACCTGTTCCGGCAACCACCTTTTGTACAAGTCTTGCCGCTGTTGCATGTAATCCTTTGTACAAAGCCGGGCGCGAACCCGATGCATCGATAAAGCTCATGTGTTGCGCACAACTTGTCAAATTCATGCTTTCATCGTTTTATTGCATGTTTTGGCTAACACTTTGTGCAGCAACCACACCCGGTAAGCAACATCGAGCCGCTGGGCTCCATAACTTTATTTTCTCTCCTTTCTCTTTTCTCAAAGAAAGGAAGGTTCCCTCGCACACAAGTTAACCAGGGGGGAAGGAGAAGATAATACTATGGACCAGGCGTCGCTCAAGGAAGTTTAACCTTGCCGGGAAGCAAACGACAGAAAAGCTAAGTTGCCAAAGTTTGAGCAATCAGTTTTAAATTTTTAAGTTATCTTCCTCGAACGATAGTACTTTGTATGGAAAACACATGCGCGGAGGAACCAACTCATGGCTGGTCGCTACTTTACTTTGTTTCGAGTCCGCTCAACAACTTAAGTCAGCTGCAGCTAGTCGCGACAAGGTTGCTTGTCGGGCGGCGCCGCCAGGTCGCTGACGTTCACTCGGCCTTTCATGACAAAAGGTGCTCGTGACCGACAAGTTCCCTAAAAGCGTAGGGTAAAAACGTACAAAGGAAGGAATCAAGTAAAGGAAATAACATTGCATTGATCGCCTAAGATAGAGTATATTACAAAATAACTTGTCGCTGATCTAACAAAGTGCTCTAAACATGATCAGCAGCGACAAGGGAAAGATAAAATTGGCGGCCTAGTCTACGCGGTCGCCGTCAATCCGCTTGATCTTGTTCACCTTGTCCACAATGGGTGCGACAAGGGCTTTGAGCGCCTCCACGTCAGCATCTGGCGGCAAGGATCTGAGGAAGCCGTTGAGGTTGAGGCCCGGATTGCGGAAAGCCACCTTTATCAACACCTTCTCGAGGGCTCCTGAACAGATCTGGCGCGACTCCTCGGCCAGCTACTTTGGGACCTCTTCCCGGAGTCGCTGGAGGCCCGTCAACACGCCCTTGAAGAATAAGCTAAGCTTGGCGCTGGGTTGGAGATGCTCGTCGGAGGAGTATGCAAGATCCACCATCCCCAGCTCCATCAGCTCATTGTGGATGTCGACAGTAGTATCCACAAGACCTTCGGTCCAATGCTCCACACTCTCCCTCAAGGCGCTCACGGGTATCAACAGATTCGCCAAAGAGCTCCTCCTTGGCCTTGATCGTCTCCAACAGGCCCACCTCCCGCTCTCTGGCGCCGTCCAGCGTCTGCGTCAGAGTGGTCAGCTTCAACTGAAGATCTGCCTTGGAATCCTTGGCGGCGTCGAGCTCCTTGCTCATGTCGGCGAGACGGCCCTGCAACTCGCCAAGAGTGTAGGTGTCCTTCTCGCGCTCGTGCTTGAGCGCGGCAAGCTCTTCGCCGCTCTTCTGGAGACTGGCTTCCAGCTGCGCCACCTTCGTCTTCAACTCTTCCTTGGCGGCTTCGGCGGCTGCGGCAGCATCCTTCGCTTCCTTAAGCGCCCCGCCAAGTGACTCCTCGCGCGCGACAAGCTCTTCCTCGTGGTTGTCCAGGTTGATCTTCCGCTGCGCCAGCTCGCTTTCCTGCGCGGATATCTTCTCGGCGGCAAGCCGCTGCTCCTCCTCAGCTGCGGCCTTCTCGAGGATGAAGGCCGTGCGCACTTCAGCGAGTAGCGCCCGCTCTTCCGCTACGTTCTGGAGAGCTTCTTGGTTGGCGCTCCGGAGCTCTTCTACGCGCTTCTCCATGTCTGCTCCCGCCCTCGCGACAGGTGCTTCCCGGGACTCCAACTTGGCTTGCGGTAGCGGTAGAGCGGCAATGACTTCTTCGGCGGTTGCTCCTCCTTAGACTTCGCCGCTCTTTGCTTGGCGAGTAGCTTCATCATCGAAGGTCTCTCCTTCGACCGCGCCCTGAACTCGACTCGGGGAGTTTGATGAAGACACCGTCGCCCGGCCTTCAAGTAGGCGCCGGGTGGGGCTCCTCGAACTGGCTAGCTGACAGCGGCGGGGGAGTTGGCGGTCGGTGTAGCGCCTGGCGCTCCTGCGGCCTCAGGGCCGTCAGTGCGATCGCCAAACCCCTCGCCAGCTTCTGTGGCGGCAGCCTCGGTGGCCTCTTCGCCGACAGGCTCGTCAGTGCCGGTCTCTTCTTCCACGACGGTGGCTTCGTCAATGTTGCGTGTGCGTCCTCCTCGCCGGCGACCTCGACCTCCATCGGCTCTGCGTCAGACAAAGAAAGAACAGTCAATCAAATGTTTAAAAAGAAAAACAGAAGAAAACAAGCCCAAGGGAAATTTTCGCGCAAAGTGATTACCTGCAATGGGATCTGCAGCCATGGACTCGACCACTAGAGGGTCACTGGTGCCGTCCCTTGCCGGGGTGGCCTCCCTTGCCAGAGGACGCTCCCTTGCCGGAGAACCCTCCCTTGGCGGCGTAGTCGCAGCAGACAGAATCTCGGGGGCGGCTTCCAGGCCCTCCTGATGAGGCTGCTCTGCTCCTACACAAACAAACAAATCGAGATATCAATGAAGAAGGAGCACCCATGCACACCTAACAAGAAGGAGAAAACCGCATACTTACCACAGGGGTTGTCTGGGGCTGCTCTGAAGAAGGGTTGCCAGGTCCGGCAAGGGAGTCTCAGACGCGCCTCCTGTTGCCGCGGGTGGATCATCCTCAACGACGACCACCGGGGTCTTGGCCCTCTTCGACGCTCTCTGGGCTAGCGTCCTGAAAAGGAAAAAGTTCAGAACGAAGCAAGTCAGATTCAAGATAAAGCAACAAAATTGAAGAAATACAAGCACAATATTGAAGCTTACTCTTCTTCTTCCTCCTCGGAGCTGGCCGGAGAAGTCAAACTCGGCTCGCCTCCCGCGACGAGGCGGAGGAGTGGGCTCTCTTGGCCGCTTGGCGGGCGTCGGCGGTGGCACAGGAGGATCCCGCCCGGTTGTCGCAGCGGTGTGGGGTGCTCCAGCGGCAACATCACTTGCATGTAGCGCGTCGCTGGCGCCTTGCGGCTGTCTGCCCGTTGCCGCCCGTCTCGTCTCGGCCTTGCGGAGACGCCTCTTCGGCGGAGCCGGGGGCTCCGTTGGCGGCAAGTCGCTGGGTGGTGGAGAAGAAGCGCCCTCGGCTGGTCCGCTCGACTCAGCCTCGGGTGCGGTAAGCTCTTCCTCGCCGGCGAACTCTCTTCGCTCGGCAAGGCTTGCCGCCTCGGCTGCGTCCGCCTCCTCCACAGTGTACCCGAAAGGCGCCCGGTAATGGCCGCTGCCGCCTCCTCCAACCTGGTGGCAATGCGCACCATCTCCTCGTCGGTGGTGTCGCGGGTGAGCCTCTTCGCTTTCGTCGGGCGGATCGGCACTTCTTCCAAGTTGTCGAAGAAGCTGCCGCGATGTCGTCGGAAGGCTCCTGCCAAGGTTGGAACGATCCCATGGGAATCGCTGGCGGCATCATGGCCCTGATGCGGTCGAGCGCAAAGTTGTTGCACAATGGGACGACCCCCCTCGGCAACCTAAACCACTCGGGGTGATCGGGGTCGTTCTTGAACAGCTCTAGCAGCATCGCATCCAGCTCCAAGACGGTGAAATTCCAGTTAAGACCCGGGTGCAGCCTCATGATGTCTGCCGCATTTTGGAACTCCCAAGCAGGCCTCCTCCTCTCCTGCAAGGGAGCGATGCGGCGGCGAAGGAAGTCTGCGCCAACTGCGCCTACGGTAAGTCCGGCAAGCCTGAGGCGCAAAATCTGGGTCACAGCTATCTTCAACCTAGCATCCTCCGGCTCCAAGCTACTCCAATCGTTGCCGCGCACTATTGGGGTTTGGCGCACGGCAGTGAAGGGCTGCGGGTTCTCCTCTGCGATCCAACACCAGTTGGCTCTCCACTCCTCCCACTTGCTACGGAACTCTCCTTCCAGATACGCTTCTTTCTTGCCGACCCTGCAGACCCAAGCTATCCCTCCGGCAAGCGGCTCCCCTCTCTCAACGCGGGGCATGAAGAAGTGGCGGAAGAGGGCTACGTTGGGATAGATCCCGACAAAGTTTTCGCAAAGGTGTGCGAAAACTGCCATGGTTAGAATGGCGTTGGGAGTGAAATCAAGGAGGCGGAACCCGTATGTGTTCATAATGTCGCAAAAGAACTCAGAGAAGGGCGAGCGAGCCAATGTAAGAAAAAGGGCAAAGAAAGGATACCTAGTTGGGGCTAAATCCGACGCGGTGGCGGGAGTACCTTCGCGGCGCTGGATGCGCACGCGTCTCCGTCGACCGGAAGAGGTAGAAGAGCTCCCTCAGCTCCTTTGCGTCGAGCTGAGGGGAGAAGATGGCCCGCTCCTTGCGCAGCGCCGCGAGCCGCTGCGCCTCGGCCGACTTCACGCCTTTTCCCTTGTCGGCTTTCGGAGCCATGGCGGAGGCGGTGGAGGAGGTCGACGGCGGTGAGTGTGCTTGTGGCGAAAGGGGGCGGGACGCTGCTCTCTTCGCACTGGAGAAGAAGGGGGGAGCGGTGGTGGTTTTCTTGACAAGATAGCAATGGCGAGGTGGACGGCCTGCCCCTGTTTCCCCTGTTTATAAGGAGGGGGAGGGGGCGGACGTTCCGCTTTTCCTAATAAAGAAACCCCCACGACCACGCCCACGATCTCTCGCACGACGCCACGTTCGGTGCGTGCCGTTAGTGGGGGACGTGGTGGGTCCGGGGTGAGTTACGGCGTGATCGAGGCCGCGTGTGACCGTGCACTGTTTTGGGCCTGGCCCGACAGCGCTCGGCACCGTGTGCGGCCCAGGCCCGGGGGCTCCTGTCGGTGTACTAGAGTAGGGGTACCCTAGTATCCCGAACTTCGTGCCGCAGACGATTCTGACACCAGCGGCAGGGTTTGCCTGGTCACTGCCAAGATCCTCCGTGGTTCCTTTGGAGCCATTCAAGAAGAAAGTATTTGACCAAGAAGACAAGGCCCCGGCAAGAGGAGCTTGCCGGGAAGGCCACTCAAGGCACACAGAAGACAAGGCCCTGGCAAGAGGAGCTTGCCGGGAAGGCTCGGAGCGCGACAAGCCTCCGGACGCGACAAGGATTCAGCCGCGGCAAGGCGCTTGCCGCGGCAGGCAACCTCTCTTCATCTCCGCTCTAGCTCATCCATCAACGTGTCGCCATGGGACCATTCCATGCGCGCGTGTCAAGAGGCTGTGCAGCCAGCGGGGAGCAGCGATAAGCGGCGCTGACAAGCTTGCCATCGTGGCGAGCGGAGGCGCACCTGACGGTCTCTGTTGCACTGTTTAGGCGACACAGACGGGCATTTAATGCTTTTGTCCCTTACCGTCAGAGTTAGGTATATTGCACTGTACACTGTTCAAGTAGGTGTACCAACTACTGTTTTTACATTTGTACCCTCATCTACGTTGCCACCTGTCGGGGACCCCTTGAGCATATAAAAGGAGGCCCATGCGCAACGTAGAAAGGGTTCGGCTCCGTTCGACGCATTCGAGACCAGAAGCACTCACGCTAGGTTTTGTAGCTCTCATCGCTCCCTAGCAAGAACACAATACAATCAGACAAGCAGCAGTAGGAGTTTTATCTCTCCGGAGAGCTCCGAAGCTGGGTAAAACTGCTCGTGTGCCTCGCCTCGATCCGCTCTTCGTGCGATCTCCGCCCCCCTCCGAACCACAAGGGGCCTGGTCCGCCGGCCCCATAGGTGTTCGTGGGTCCGATCAGCCTCCCCGACAGCTATATATAATAAAGATTAGTCTTGAGTTGAGGGCTTGGTTATCTTGTTATGATATTGAGGGAATAAAAGAAAAAAAAGAAATAAAATAAATAAAAAGATCATATTGATCTTATGGAGAGTAATGACTTCACATATAAAGGGTATGATGAATAAAAGTTGTTGAGAGTTGACAAACATAGTTTTGGTCATCGCTGCAATTAATAGGAAGTAATAAAGAAAGAGAGGTTTTCACATATAAATATACTATCTTGGACATCTTTTATGATTGTGAGCACTCATTAAAATATGACATGCTAAAAAGTTGATGTTGGACAAGGAAGACAATGTAATGTGTTATGTTTTCTTATATCCGAAATAAATTATATTGTCATGGATCATCCAACATGTTGAGCTTGCCTTTCCCCCTCATGCTAGCCAAATTCTTTGCACCAAGTAGAGATACTACTTGTGCTTGCAAATATCCTTAAACCCAGTTTTGCCATGAGAGTCCACCATATCTACCTATGGATTGAGTAAGATCCTTCAAGTAAGTTGTCAGTGTTGCAAGCAAGAAAATTGCTCTCTAAATATGTATGATCTATTAGTGTGGAGAAAATAAGCTTTATACGAGCTTGTGATATGGAAGAAATAAAAGCGACAGACTGCATAATAAAGGTCCCTAGCACAAGTGGCAATATAAAGTGACGTTCTTTTGCATTGAGATTTTGTGCATCCAACCATAAAAGCACATGACAACCTCTGCTTCCCTCTGCAAAGGGCCTATCTTTTATTTTTGTCTTATACCTTATACAAGAGTCATGGTGATCTTCCCATTTCCTTTTTACACTTTATCCTTTGGGAAGCACTATGTGTTGGAAAGATCCTGATATATATATCCAATTGGATGTGGGTTTACATAAAGCATTATTGTTGACGTTACCCTTGAGGTAAAAGGTTGGGAGGCAAAACTACAAGACCCTATCTTTCTCTGTGTCCTCTTAAAACTTCATACCCATAAGTATTGCGTGAGTGTTAGCAATTGTGAAAGACTAAATGATAGTTGAGTATGTGGACTGGCTGAAAAGATCTTATATTGACTCTTTCTGATGTTATGACAAATTGTAATTGCTTCAATGACTGAGATCACAGTTTATTAGTTTTCAATGAAGTTTTTGATTCATACTTTACACTGTGAATAGATTGTTACTTCAGCATAAGAAATCATATGACAATATATATATATATATATATATATATATATATATATATATATATGTTGCTATTCTAAGAATGACCATGATGCCCTCATGTCCGTATTTTATTTTAACGACACCTCTATCTCTAAACATGTGTACATATTTTTCAATATCGGCTTCCGCTTGAGGACAAGTGAGGTCTAAGCTTGGGGAGTTGATACGCCCATTTTGCATCATGTTTTTATATCGATATTTATTGCATTATGGGTTGTTACTTCACATTATGTCATAATACTTATGCCTTTTCTCTCTTATTTTACAAGGTTTACATGAAGAGGGAGAATGCCGGCAGCTGGAATTCTAGGCTGGAAAAGGAGCAAATAGTAGAGACCTATTCTGCACAACTCCAAAAGTCTTGAAACTCCACGAAAGTCAGTTTTGGAATATATTAAAAATACTGGCCGAAGAAAGTACCAGAGGGGGGCCACCCACTGTCCACGAGGGTGGAGGGCGCGCCCCCCTGCCTCGTGGGTCACCTGGAAGCCCCCCGATGCCCATCTTCTGGTATAAGGTGTCTTTTGCCCTGGAAAAAATAAGAACGAAGCTTTCGGGACGAAACGCCGCCGTCTCGAGGCGGAACCTGGGTAGAACCAATCTAGGGCCCCGGCGGAGCTGTTCTGCCGGGGGAGCATCCCTCCAGGAGGGGGAAATCGTCACCATCGCCATCACCATCGATCCTCTCATCGGGAGGGGGTCAATCTCCATGAACATCTTCACTAGCACCATCTCCTCTCAAACCCTTGTTCATCTCTTGTATCCGATCTTTGTCTCCAAACCTCAGATTGGTACCTGTGGGTTGCTAGTAGTGTTGATTACTCCTTGTAGTTGATGCTAGTTGGTTTATTCGGTGGAAGATCATATGTCCAGATCATTTATGCATATTAATACCCCTCTGATTATGAACATGAATATGATTCATGAGTAGTTACGTTTGTTCCTGAGGACATGGGAGAAGTCTTGTTATAAGTAGTCTTGTGAATTTGGTATTCGTTCGATATTTTGATGAGATGTATGTTGTCTTTCCTCTAGTGGTGTTATGTGAATGTCGAATACATGGCACTTCACCATTGTTTGGGCCTAGGGGAAGGCATTGGGAAGTAATAAGTAGATGATGGGTTGCTAGAGTGACAGAAGCTTAAACCCTAGTTGATGTGTTGCTTCGTAAGGGGCTGATTTGAATCCACATGTTTCATGCTATGGTTAGGTTTACCTTAATTCTTTTTTCGTAGTTGCGGATGCTTGCGAGAGGGGTTAATCATAAGTGGGATGCTTGTCCAAGGAAGGGCAGTACCCAAGCACCGGTCCACCCACATATCAAATTATCAAAGTAACGAATGTGAATCATATGAACATGATGAAAACTAGCTTGACGATAATTCCCATGTGTCCCCGGGAGCATTTTCCTTTATATAAGAGTTTGTCCAGGCTTGTCCTTTGCTACAAAAATGATTGGGCCACCTTGTTGCACCTTGTTTAATTTTGTTACTTGTTACCCGTTACAAATTACCTTATCATAAAACTATCTGTTACCGATAATTTCAGTGCTTGCAGAGAATACCTTACTAAAAACCGCTTTTCATTTCTTCTGCTCCTTGTTGGGTTCGACACTCTTACTTATCGGAAGGACTACGATAGATCCCCTATACTTGTGGGTCATCAAGCCATACAAGGAGGAAATGCTAAGTTGGGCCCCTTCACAACATTCACAGAGCCTATTAAAACAAACATTCAACAGAGGATCTCATATCTCTATAAGTGTTCATCACTTATACATACTAGGGTTCATCCATATCCCCGGTAACTATGGTAATTACTCACACATGGAGATAGCAAGCATCATACGAATGGCGGTGATAAACATGAACGATAGATCAGAGTAATAAGTGTAGAAATCATGTAGGGTTTGGTATTATAATGGAGTGAAGAAGGGCTGGCAGTGAAGATGATGGAGATGGTTGATGCTGGCGTCTCCTTGTATGAGGTGTTGGCGATGGCGATGTCCTCCTTGTCGATTTATCCTCAGGATCCCTTTCAGAGGCTATGGTTCTTCGTCTGGAGAGGTTTCTGATGATTGTGGGCGTCTAATCCTCGATCCAATCACATAGGATAGAAGTATTGGACCAGAGGGTTGCGGCGGCGGCTAGTACCAGCGTGCATAGTCGTCCTGAACGTCGTTGATCACTCTGGAGCCTTCGGTTGCGTTTCCCTCTTCCCTCTTTTCGTTCTTTCTTTTATTGTAGTATTTTATCACATCACTTAATGTGATCTTAGACCTAATCCATTTCTTTCCTTGTGCCGCAAAATACCTTTATGGGTGAAATTCTGGTGAAAACAAACAAACGAGGTGCATAAACGTGGTAAAATCCGACAAACCCTACAACTAAGGTGCAAGAAAAAAGGTAAAAATAACGTAAAATTTGGACTCATTAGTCACGGCGGGCCTCCTTTCAGGGGTAGGATCATTGGCCTATGTTTCTTCTCGTGGCTCCGAGTGAAAGGCTTGTGCTTTCTAGCTGACAACGATGATAATTGTTGGTGACATGTCCCTCTTGGGAGCGTAGTTATGGGTCTCCTGCCCGTGCTAGGTCTACCAGTGAAAACCATGGTTCATTCCTTTAGACTCAACGGCAACAATGCGTTATGCCATTACCCTCTTGGGGGCATTGTCATGGATCTCAGGTACCCTCGGTTGTGGCACATTAATTCAGGCATGCTTGGATCTTAGCATGCTGCTTCTGAGGTTCCGTCCTGGGACGGTCGCAATTGGCTCCTATCTTTTACACATGACCATGCTATCAATGTTCTCGGCTCGTGTTGCTCGTTGGCAGGATCAATACTCCTTGGACTGGAGCGAGAGGGCAGATGGACCTCTCTGGTGATAGTCTGGTGATGGCTTCACAACGTAATCCGATGGTTTCTTCTGGAGATGTGGGCAGGTCTGGATGTGGCTTCGCGTTTTGTCGTCCGTCACAGAAGGCATATGGCTAGAGTGCGGCTACTCTTCTGCTAATGCTCGACATCAAGGTCATGGCGTATTGTATTGCATCTCTTGTGCATTGTGTGCATTGCTTTCTCTGTTGTTTGGTTTTGCTTTGATCTACTTTGTAGGAAGGTTTTCTCATCACCTTGCATTGTTCAGTCGTGTGGCTTTATTTATTAGGAAAATTTGTATTTCTGCCATTCTAGCTTTTGCCAATTTTCCTTATGCCACTATAAAATTTTACATTTCACTTTTGCCACTTTTAGCTTTTGACAATGTACAGTGCCAAAAGTGAAATGAAAATTTTTTGCTTTTGCCATGAAATGACAATTGTGATACATTATCAAAAGCTAAGAGTGGCAAAATTGAAATGTCAAATTTTACATTGGCATAAGAAAAATTGGCAAAAGTTAGAATGGCAAAAACAAAAAAAAATCCAATTTATAAAGCGGGGTGAAAGCTTGTTTCTAGAACTAGATGAATTATGGCAGTTTATTTAGGTGATATGCACTAGATTCCATTTCATACTTATCAAGCCTTGGACTTTTTTATTTATCTGCAGTAAGGCGATTGCCTTCCATCTTTTAAGTGTGAGCACTACTGGAAAAAGCGTTATAGATTTATTAGATTTATATCATCTAGCGGTTTAGATCTAACTTTGGTGGTACGGTCCACATAAACGGTTGTCAAATATTTCTGATTTTCGTGAGATTTTCTATCTAGTTTTCTTTTGTCTAGCTAGTCCATCAAGTACTTTTAGTCTGTAGTAATAGATAACAACATATACTGTTGCTCCAGCCAAGTGGTTATAAAAGCACTCGTCCATAGTTCAATCAGTCCGTACATATCAGCGTTTACAAAATGGGGCATCTTATTCTGATATCAACAATCACAAAACTCTATTAAATGGCCATACTCTGATCAATAATCACAAAACGCTATCGAATGGTCATTTGACCTTGGCGCACTCTGCACACGGGAGGCGGCCTTTAGAACGGCACTTTGAGCAAGGGGCCAAATCTGCTGCCTTTGTTTCAGCTCCAAGCGATTCATAGATGTCCTCCAGCATGCCGAATGTGAACGTTCCACCTTTCCTGACAGAGCCTACTCCTTTGCATTGCGAACATGCCACCATGCGAAGATCACCACAGCGCTTGCACATGTTTAAAGAGCTGCAATGCAGTAGCAAAAATTTTTAAGTGAAGTAAGGGTACATGGGTTTCATACTTTGGTTGCACTTGAGTTTTCCGATAAGAAATTGTTGGCAAGTTTGTTTAGTTATTTAAGTTTGATAGTTGGATCCAAGCACTTGAGTTTTCACTTTACTTAAGTTTAAAGCACATCATAAAGTGCTGTGTTGTCAAAGCAAAATAATACTAATTCTGAAGCACAGCATACAAGAAGAGAGAAGGACAGAGGCAGTAGTCTATTGGTGCCGAAAGGGATTCATCTATCTGAGATCTGAAGGAAATACAGTGCCATCTGATTTCAGTTATTTCCCATAAACACTTTTTCTTTAGACTTCCCATAAACTCTTTTGCTATCTACTCCTACCAGATATTCTGAGGCACAGTACATCGGTACATTGTTGGAAGTGCTTGGGAGAACAGATTAAGTGATGATGTACAGTTCATTGCCAAGTTATATATAGTTTGTATAGGTTATTTTGCAGCATTGGCTTCCCAGTCACACCCGTGCTATTCATTCGTTCTTGTGATTTTGATGACACGAAACAATGCATAGTAATTCAGCTTTTTCTCTGCAAACAAGCAAGGAAGCAAGAAGCGGGCAAGGAGGAGCAGGGACCTTCTCTGCGAAGCGGCGACGAAGCCGTCGACCCTCTGCGCGGCGATGCTGGCGCCGAGCAGAAAGGCGCCCACCGCGAAGCCGGCGACCTCGCTCTCCGTCAGGCCCTCCATGCTCGCTGGCTCGCGCTTCCAACGAATCCGCAGAAACAACTGCATGGTTCGGGGAACAAGGGGAGATTCGGATTAGAACGGAACAGATGGCCAGAGCAGAACAGATCAACGTTAATAATCCAAGCAAAAAAAGCTATGATCAACTCGTCACCTAGAGCTGGAAGGATGGGGAATCGATCGGTGCCACGGTCGCGGAGGAGGGCAGCCGCGACTAGGGGAGGAAGAGGCTCTTTGCAGGTGATGCGCTTGGGCGGGAGGGTGTTTGGAGGAGAGGCCGTCCGTCGCCAAGGGAAGAAGGAAGAGGATAAGGGAGCTGCGTGCCGGTGTGGATTTTTGGAACCTGGGTGCAGATGTACCCCATTTAGCAAAGAAAAATTAAAATAGTAAAAAAAAGGTCAAATATATTTGAAACTTTCTTGCAAAAGCATTGTCAAATAAATTAATAAAGTTTTTTGTTGGCAAAAAAGATAAAATTGCAGCTACAAAATATGTGAATACAAATAGATAAACTTGCATGCTTTTTTTTATCAAAACGGAGACAAAAAGTTTGCCTCGTTAATCAAGAAGAAGAGAATTATCCAATTAATTCATAAAAAACCGGTCGAAAACCAATACAAACGGAGCAAAGACTAACTACTCACACGGCATGAAACCCCACAACCGCATAGGCGGCCCGCCACACTCTGTGAATACATATCATCCACAAATCTCAAGGCATCTCCCAACCCACAACGACAACCCAATCAAGCAGCCAGAGACGTCTTGTCTTTTGGCGCCACTCTTGCCTTTGCCCATCTTCTTTTGTTTGCCCCTTAATGGCGTCCCCGTCAGGTGGCAAGCAATCGACCTACCGAAACCAGGTCTAGACACCTCCACGATGGCTAACAAGTCACAAAGTTCCTTCACGAAGAGAGCATCTGAATTTGGAGTAGGTGCCGACACAAGTGGCTCAATGGTCATGCCACTCATAGGCATCACCTGCCCGATGGTCACAGATGGGGGAATGGCGGCAACATCTAATACTCCGTGCTCCATGACGTAGAGAGGTAGGTTATTTGACGCCTGACAAGGTTCCGCGCGGGGTGGTGAGGACACCATGTCCACCTCTGAAGCCTGGAGAGAGTCCAACTTGAGCTGCTCATCGACAAAGGCGAAACAGGTTTCCCACACAACATCTGCAGCTCGGGCATGACCTACAGCACCAGAGGCACAACCTCGGCGGAGGCCTCACCCTCGAAGTTCGGCAACACATAGGGCGTCAAACTAGACCCAACACGGGGCAAGAAGCCCGAAGCACGAGCAGAGAAGCATCCATAGAGATCCACATCTTTGTTGCCCTCGAAGTCAACAACCATCTTAGGCAGAGTAGGCAACATAGGAGGGAGTGGTGCCTCAACCGTCGCAGGAGATAGCCTGCCCAGAGCAACCTCTGCACGCTCCAGAAGGCTCCCAGCCCGCAACAGCCATCCATGCATTGGATTAACCACATCACGCAGAGGTTGAATCGCATTCACCATTTGTAAGGAAGGCATGCCTTGCAGCTAAGAGCATAACAGCTCGGCTTGCGCGGCAAAGACAGACTAAAGAGCCACCTCAGCCGAGGCTGCAGAACCAACAGAAGAAGAAACAACTAATGCCCAGGAGTCACGTCGGATCGCCTTGGAGGGAAGCATGGCAACAGACTAGGCCTGACATGAAGTTGAATGAAGATGATGGATGGTGTCGAGGCGGGACAATGACGAAGCAGTCTACACATGTAACTTTTCAAATGAGCGAGCTAGATGTAGTTTTATGTTAATTAAGCCGGATGCAGTAGCTTTCGGTGTAGCCTGTTAAACTATTTTTTTCCAGTTCAGTCATACAATATTATTTGTCATGTAGTAACATTTCCCCCTTATGCTCTATAGCACAATATGAAACACATATTTAATTTTAGTTTTCAAATGTCTTTCATTTTTTTCTTTTTTTTGTGAAAAGGATCAGATCCATTATAAAAATTCACCGAAAGTACAAAGCACCTCAAACATTCCATTGTGTCCCGAAAATTCGATATGGTTTGTAGGTCCATATGCTTTCATTATTTGGGTCGTTCGTTCGAATCTCTCGGGATATGGGATGGAGACATATCGCTGATTGGAACTATTCGACTGACTTATTTGATTTGGGGCTGCTATGCACACGACGCATGCACGATTCCGCCGTGGCAGCGCCAACAGCGAGCATGCTCGCAAGAGCACTGTTGGGGAGGGAGCATCATTTGTAGGTCGTGTAGAGACTGTCGTGTGTGATTTGATTCTTCTTCTTCCAATTCTCATGAAAACAATAATACAGCGTACGATAAGGTTCACAAAGATCAAAACCGCAAAAAACTAGGGAGCACAAATTACCCCAACCTGTTGATAATAAGGAAATCGTCTCACCCCCAGCACCAACATATTTTCTGAAACCAAACTCCACTCAACAAGTCTTTTCCCTAGAAGATTTGCTGCGTGGCACTGTTTTCACAAAAGAAACCAGAAAATAGAGTGAATTGCAAGAAACCACCACATTTGGGGCTTATCTTGCAGAAAACCACCTGGTCGCTAATCATTTGCAAAAATCACCGTGTATTCAGTAAACATTTTGCAAAAAGCACTGAACAGATGATTTAGCCCGTTTAACCATTTTCTGACTAATGAGGCCGGACTGTAAGGAGCTGATTTGGCAACAAATTGACATGTACCTCCCTGGATCTTATAAAAGATAAGCAATCAAGCCCCCCCCTACCCCACGGAGGGCATCTCCTTCCTCTCGCCGGGGAGAAGCAGGACGGTGGCGGCTGGGCGGAGCTGCAGGCGAGGATCGGAGCACGGCGGCGGGATTCGGCCAGGAAGGGCCTGCAGGCAGCAGATCCGGCGGAACTGGAGGCGGCGCGACGAACTGAGAGGGGGCGACGTCCTCGGCTCCTGCAGCAAAACGACGGCGAGGCGGAGAAGTCAGCAGCGGCGCGACACAGCCTCGCGTCCGTGCACCAGCCGCCGTCGGGGCTCATGCGGGGTTCGCATGCCTTGCCGTCCGTGCCGCGCCTCAGGTCCAAGTTCTCCTCGCCTCCTCTCCCGCCCGCTTCGGCAGCAGCGCCGCCCGTCGGCGGCTTCGTCCTCAGCGCCTCCTCTGCCGGCAAGATGCGATCTGAGCTGCGCCTCTCTCCAGCGGGGGCCGCCCGGCCCATAACCGTCGTGGGATGCAGCCTCGCGTCCGTGCACCCGCCGCCGTCGCGGTGGGCGGGAAGAGCGTGGCCGTGTCCGGTGGCGGCGGCGGCGGCGCCATCATCGACTCTGGCACGACCTTCAGCTATCTGGACCCGACGGTGTTCAAGCCGGTGGCGGCGGCGATGGTGGCGGCGGTGGGGGCAGGTACAACCGGTCCAAGGCCGTGGAGGACTCCTGAGGGTCAGGCCTCGCTTAGCTCGGCGGGCGCCAAGACCATGGACCTCCCCGAGATGTCCCTCCGCTTCAGCGGCGGCGCCAAGATGCGGCTCCCGATCGAGAACTACTTCCTGGCGGCGGGCATGGTCCAGGGGGCTGATTGATTTTTCTTAAATCTACTAGGGGTCTGTGTGTGATTATTTTGGGCCCCATCTGTTGGAAACGCCCTCAACCGCGCCAAATTACATGTTCAGTGCAATCTGCAACACTTTTACTGAATGCGCGGTGATTTTTGCATATGATTAGTGACCAGGTGGTTTTCTGCAAGATAAGCCCCAAATATGGTGGTTTCTTGCAATTTACTCAGAAAATATAGTTGGTTTCAGCGTGTTCATATACAAAAATATACTCCCTCCGATTCAAAATAAATGTCATGGATTTAGTTCAAATTTGAATTAAAACCACGACAATTATTTTTGGATCGGAGGGCAAATTTGAAATGGCAGCGAGTAGGGACCTAAACAGAGAGTCAAATAGTTTGAAACAACATCAAGGAAGACTCAACATCAGGGCATTGATCTTTTTCTTCAGTCATCCTGGTGCTGCTTGAAACGGAAAGGAAATACCAATGGTTAGTTCAACACCAGTAGGAGGTTAAAAGAGAGTAGCCATATATTATCCAAAATATAAGACGTTTTTGTAGGCTAGACTAGTTAGGGAGCAGGAAAGGCGTACCATAGGCACGAGATGTGGCAGCCTTCTTGCTCAAGTTTATTCAACCCGTACTTGTCTCCCCATGTTCCTCTTCAATTTCAAAACCTCCAATACTCCATGTTGGGTCTCCATACCTTCGATTGTACTGCTTCGATCAAGCACCGGAAGGAAAATGAATACAAAGCCGAGTGAACAGAGCAATGTATTAATCAATAATACGGAGGTTGAAATGAAGTTATGCATTGACAGAAGTCGGTGGAGTAATATTAAAAGCAATGTGGATCGTCCGCCAAAGGACTTTGGCCAACGGGCAATCAAAAAAGAGGTGCTTAATCGTCTCATCCCGATCACAGAAACTACACCTAGTAGGTCCTGTCCAATTACGCTTTATCAAGTTGTCCTTTGTTAAAATAACTTGTTTATGGACAAACCACATAAACACTTTTATTTTCAAAGAAACTTTGACATCCCAGACATTCTTGGAAGTTGGAATGGAGCTCGAATTAATAACATCAATATACATTGATTTAACTGTAAATACTCCAGACCTAGTCAACTTCCAGCGTAATTCATCGGGTTGGTCAGAAAGTTGAACCTCCATCAGTCTCCTAACTAGATGGAGCCATTCTTCCCAACGATTGCCCGCTAGCGACCGTCTAAACTGAATATTAAGGGGGATAGATTGAAATACCGTTGCAACGAACACCTCACGTCGTTGAGCAATACGATATAAAGACGGATATTGAACGGCCAAGGGTGAGTCGCCAAGCCAAGTATCCTCCCAGAAACGTGTACTAGCACCGTTTCCAATAACAAACCTCGTCCTATTGAACATTGATTGTTTGACTTTCATTAGTCCTTTTCAGAAAGGCGAGTTAGTCGGCCTGACTGTGACCTGGGACAATGTTTTAGTCTGGAGGTACTTGCTGCGAAGGGTCTGCGCCCACATGGCCTCAGTCCCGGATGAGAGCTTCCACAACCACTTACTAAGAAGGCATATGTTCTTAACTTCAAGATTCTCAATACCAAGACCCCCTTGGTCTTTCGGTCGACAGATGATATCCCATTTAGCAAGTCGGTATTTTCTTTTAAGTTCATCACCTGCCAAAAGAAACGTGATCGATAGAAGTCCAGTATTTTCCTAACACCAACTGGGACCTCAAAGAACGATGAGAGGAACATAGGCATACTCGTGAGCACCGAATTTATCAAGATTAACCGGCCTCCGTATGACATGAGCTTACCCTTCCAGCAACTCAGTTTCTTCTCAAATCGGACCTCGATGCACTTCCATTCTCTGTTTGTCAGCCTACGATGGTGTATCGGAATACCAAGGTAGGAGAAGGGTAAATTCCTCAACTCGCACCCAAACAATTGTCTATAAGACTCCTGTTCGTCTTTGGCTCTACCAAAGCAGAACAACTCGCTCTTATGAAAGTTAATCTTTAACCCGGTCAATTGTTCAAAGAGGCATAACACCAGCTTCATATTTCTCACCTTGGCCAAGTCATGCTCCATAAAGATGATTGTATCATCAGTGTATTGAAGGATGGATACACCTCCATCAACAAGATGAGGTACCAAGCCACCCACTTGACCATTCTCCTTAGCCCTTCCTATTAAAATTGCTAACATATCCACCACAATGTTAAACAGGATAGGGGACATCGGATCTCCTTGTCTGAGGCCTTTATGTGTCTAGAAGTAATGACCTATATCGTCATTCACTTTAATTCCGACACTCCCTTTTTGCGTAAATGATTCGACACTTCGTGGCGCCAAAGCGTCATCAAAACCTTTCATACGCAATGCCTGTTGGAGGAATGGCCACTTGACCTTATCGTACGCTTTTCCGAAATCCACCTTAAAAATTACTCCATCTAATTTTCTGGAGTGGATTTCATGGAGCGTTTCATGAAGGACAACCACCCCTTCAAGGATGTTTCATCGGCATGAAAGCAGTTTGGGATTGTTGCACCACGTAATGTGCAATCTGTGTGAGCCTATTAGTCTCGACCTTGGTGAAGATTTTGAAACTAACATTGAGGAGGCAGATCGGCTGAATCGCTCAATTCTCACAGCATCCCTTTTCTTAGGGAGCAATGTGATAGTTCCAAAATTCAAGTGAAATAATTGAAGATGTCCAGAGAATAGATCATGAAACATAGGTAGCAAATCCCCCTTAATAATGTGCCAGCACTTTTTATAGAACTCGACCGGGAACCCATCCGTCCGGAGCCTTATTGTTTTTTATTTGTGCAATAGCATCAAACACCTCCTTCTCTGAGAATGGGGCAACCAGGATATCATTATCGGCAGCAGACAATTGAGGCACATCCTCAGTCCTGGACTCATCGAGGGACACACAATTATCCTCCGGAGGTCCAAATAACTGCCTATAATACTCGGTAATATATGTTTTCTGTCCTAAAATAGTGCCCTCATCTTGTTCAAGTTGAAAGATTCACTTCTTTCTGTGCTTACCATTGGCAATCGGGTGAAAGAATTGAGTATTCACGTCCCCTTGGACCACTTTGTGGACCTTAGCTCGCAAAGCCCACTTCAACTCTTCTTCGCGGAGAAGTTCTTTCAACCTCTTCCCCACCTCAGTTTTAACTCGGAGCTCAAGAAAAGAAATTGCGAATTGGCTTTTATGTCCAGGGCTGTATAAGAGAAAGGAGCCTATCCTTCTCAATCTTATACACCCCAATCGAGGTGCTTAGCCCAACCCTGTAAGAAACTTCTCAAATGCCTAATTTTATTCTGCCAACGCTCGACCGCCGTCCTACCTCCTACACCCTTAGCCCATTCCCTGGCAATCAGGTCTAAGAACCCCTCACGTCCGAACCAGGCCATCTCGAATGAGAAGTGTTTTTGTTTCCCACATGGTTCGGCTCCCCTGAGTCCACGAACAATGGTGTGTGATCGGATATTCCCCGCGAGAGAGCTTGCACCGTAACAAGAGGGAACTTATGTTCCCACTCCACGTTCGCGAGAACTCGATCAAGCTTTTCATATGTCGGGTTTGGAAAAGCATTAGCCCAGGTAAACTTTCTACCAGAAAGCTCTGTCTCCCTCAGATCCAAGCTTTGAATAATGGTATTGAACATAAATGACCACCTGCCGTCAAAGTTATCATTATTTTTCTCCTCTCTCCTCCTAATGATATTGAAATCACCCCCGACCAAAATCGGAAGCTGCTCGGACCCACAGATTCGAACAAGGTCCGCCATGAAACTCTGGTTTAAGCTCGGCCATGCGGCCCCATAAACCGCCACCAAAGCCCAGTTGAAACCATCAACTTTAGACCTAACTCGAAACTTTACATGAAGTCGCCCATCACTACACTCCGGACTTCAAGGGAATCACATCTCACACCCAGCAAGATACCTCCCGATCTTCCTCGCGGAGGTAGGCAATGCCAGTCGAAATCAACACCACCCGCAAGAGAGGATAGAAACTGAGGCGCAAAATTATCTCTACCGGTTTCCGATAGAGCAATACAATCTAACCGATGTTCCAGAGAAGCCTCAGCAAGAAACCTTCTTTTAGCCAAGTCTTTCAGACCTCTGCTATTCCAAAAGATTCCTTTCATATTTCGTCATGGAATTTTTTAGTAATCCGAATCCTAGCACTCCTACGAACTGCAGAATCGGGATAAATCTTCCGTTTCCACTTACGCTTTGGCTTACTAGGCTCAGTCGCCCGGTCCTCATAACCGGGCTCAACGGAACTAACAGCGGCAACATCTAGGGGCCCATCATCGTCCTCAGACTCATGATTAGAAGGTGCTAGATCCGCACACAGATTATCGAGCACTCTAACCCCTAACGCATCAATCTCCTCATCATTCATGGGTTTAACCGCTGCAAGATTACGCATAGTCTCTAAGGCACGCTCCGCCTCCAAATCTAACATATCATTCACCGAATTGGAGATCTCACTATCAATAACACCTAGTGTAACTCCTAATTGGTTTGCATTATTTATAATCTCCTCATTAGAAAAATGCAATAAATAATTAGATATGTTGACGGACATACCAGAAGAGATCGCAGCATCGTGAAGCTTGGTCGCCCTCATAGCGCACCGCTGCTGCATATCATCAACCTCCGAAAGCTCCTGAATGCGAGCACTCATCCGTCTCCCCGTCGAGACCGGGTCCGGGATCTCGCCAAAGGCAACAACCTCCTCCCTAGTAAAGCCTCGCGGTGAGTCCCGCAACGGGTCAACCACGGCTACCGGAGGAGGCGGCTGCGGGCTCCCAAGCCCCTCGGGCAAATGCCCCACGGGTAAGACAAGAGAAGGGACAGTTGGGGCCACCTGCACGATCCCTCCTCCCGCCCCACCCACCGGCTCAGAGTGAAGTGTCGACGTCGCAGAAGGCGCGGTCCTCCTGACCGCGGACGAGGAAGGAAGGTCTAGGGTCACCTGCCCCAACCCCCCTCCTCCAGCGCCTCTAGAGACGCGGGTGCCACCGCCACGACCTGAGGAGGAAGAGCTGAGGCCGCCTGCCTCGGGCTCCCTCTCCCAGCGCTGGCCGACCCAAGCGTGATCAAGCGTCACGGTGTCGGGATAGGGAGTGGAGAAGTCAAGGCCACCTGCCCTGACCCCCCCTCCCCCAAGCCCCACCTCGAACATAGACGACATCACCGGAGCCACGACAACCGGTGAAGCAAGGGAAATAGAAGCGACCTCCGGCTCCACTTCCCCAACTGCAGCACCCTCAAACTCCAACAAAGGAAGCGTGTGTTCAAACACATCATCAGTCTCCACCTGATATCCAAAGTCTAGGAGGCGCTGAGGCAGGCTCAAAGGACCCAAAACGCAACAAAGTCATAGGCACCGAAGGTGAGGGTGCAGCTCAACCCCGTCCCTCCCCGCAATCGAGCATCTGGCGAGAGCCAGTGAGACCCCTCTCGAGTGGAATCGGTCGGTGCCCCCTTGGCTCCTGCACCGCCGTCACCCTCGTGCATATCAACATCATTCCCATTAACCTCCTCAGCAAACAGATCAACATCCTCAAACTCTATGTCGAGCGGGAATACCTCTCCCCTATATGTCTAGTGGACCACATCGGGCACGAACTCAATATTCAGAACACTCACCAAAATCCGGGCCACTCCATGAGCATGGGTAAAAGCCATATCCACCTTCTCTGTCTTCCCAACCATGATACCCATATCGCCACAACTCGAACATCCTGCAAAGGCTTAGATGGAGCCCCGAAAACCTCAACTGCACCTGCATAAGCGGCTTTCCTTTAGCCTCCACCTTCGCCCACTCGTGAAACTCCAAAATACACTTAGTAATGTGCACTCCACACAAGCCAAAGCTCAGTTTACGCAAATCATCCACAGATGGGAAATCCACCTTAAAGACATTAGCTTCGAGGCTGACCAGCTCCCACTGGAAGTCACCCGGTGCCAGCTCCTGAAGCCTCCGGACAATCTGAGCCTCAGTCACCTCTCCCTGGGTTGCTTTCACAATCCCGGTGGTCAAGCTCTGTGTCTCCTCGGTAATCTCCCTCGCGGTCAGGGACTCAAAGAACAAAAGCTCTGCACAGTATAGCCCATACATTGTCAGAGCCGGAGCCTGGTCACGCAATAACGAGCAGTCTCCCGAAGCATGTGCTGGCTTGCCACACGAGTCACACAGCTCTGCCACGCACTCCACAATGAAATCGCCCTTCTCACCACACCGGTAACAAAGCATCCTTTCCTTCTTGCGCCCACTTGGACGCCCTCTCTGAATCAGACCTGTCAGACGCCTCAGCCACACACTACAAGAAATATGTCAACTAGTGACATTTTGTCAGTGACCCTGGAAGAATTGGTCATAGATCTATGACCATTTCAGACCAATTGGTCAAAAGCTGTTCGAGGGGCTCCAAACCCTAAACCACTGCGACCATTTTGGTCAGAAAGGTCGTAATTTCCTTACACGAAAAGGTCACAAAGCAAACAAGCGGTGCTAGTCCAGCCTTATTTCTATTTGTTAATGACCAATATAGATGGTCATAGCCTTGTAGATTGTGGTGGGTTGTGATGACTAGGCGCCATCTCATCGATTTTGCCTATGTGTCATGTCCATGTGGCGGTTTTGCCCTAGGTTGTGAAGCAACCTATATTTCTGTTATTCCCAAAATACCCAAAAAATCTCATAAATTCTTTGGGTCATATCTTCGTCAAATATGTAAAAACCTTCCTTGCCTAGTTCAAAAATAATTCAAAAATATTCATTTTCCTATTCTGATCAGAGCAGCACTTTGTGAAGGAAGTACCACTTTGGCATGTCCAAATGGTATCCATTTTCTCTGATGCTTTCCTATGCCCAAATAACCATCCTCCACCAAATGCTAGCTCAATCCATCCATTATTTTGAGCCCACCTTCAACATTCGTATTTATGTCCAGTGTGGTACTTTGTAAAGCAAGTACCACCTAGGCTCCTCCTTTTGAGGTGAAAATTTGTGAAGACGGTCTTCTTAGTAACCGATCATCCTCAGCCAAAACTCACGCCCATTAGCCATGTGCATTTCCCGTACCGCAAATCAAACACTTGGCTGCTTATTCATCTTTGAGCATCGATCGGTCTCCTCGTGAGAATCTTATGTTCTGATTTTCTTCCTAGCACCTATCTGGGGAGTGCCCAACTCACTAGACATGCCTAGGCCGCCCAGAACACATGGCAACGCCATACGGTCACGCTTGATGACCACGAACATGCGAGCTTACGCGCTCTAGAGTCGGGGCCCTCGGCTACCGTCCAAGCGTCGATGCCTCGCCATAAAACCATGTATTTCTGATTAAATAGTTACTTATTTAACTAGAAATTATTTTTGTAAAAAATAAATAGCAAACTATGAGGCAGCTGCAGTTCAAATTTGACCCGTTTGAATCGAATTCCATGACAATTTGTCTTTTTCACCAGAGGTGGATCAAAACTTTTTCACCCAAACATTTTGTCAATTGTGCATTATATATGGCCTAGTATTTTAGAAAATTGATTTGGTCCATTTTGCAACAATTATTTGGTAGTTCCTTCACAAAAACCTCCTTTTGGGCACTCGAAAAATGAAAATGAATTTTCCGTGCAAAGAAAATGAAAACTTCCTTAGGCAACATTGTTTGGAATTCCAAGATGTACCCTTGTGCACAATATGAGATCATTTGAACAAACTATGCCATGAATATGGCCATAAGATTGATCATTTGGCTTGAAAGCCATCAATCTTCACGCATGATAGCTCATTTCTGAGAATACTTTTTTAAAATAATTACCGTATTACAAGTTTATTATTTTTCCTGGAAACTTGGTCACATATATACAACGTGAAGGTTTTCCAATTTTTTGATTTTTTTTGTATTTTTTATGCCTGCTTCAAAATGCGGTCAAAACGCGGGCTTGACTGCTCCTAGCTAGTGGTTGAATCTTGGAATTTTTTGGCGTTTATATGATTAAATAGATACTTATTTACATAGAAATGATTTTTGGAAAAAATAAAGAGCAAACTATGAGGCATTGCAGTTCAAATTTGACCCGCTTCCAAATTTGAATCGACGGAATTTGTCTTTTTCACCAGAGGTTGATCAAAAATTTGACACCCAACCATTTTGTCAATTGTGCATTATATATGGCCTAGTATTTTATAAAATTGATTTGGTCCTTTTGCAACAATTATTTGGTAGTTCCTTCACAAAAAACCTCCTTTTGGGCACTCGAAAAATGAAAATGAATTTTCCGTGCAAAGAAAATGAAAACTTCCTTAGGCAACATTGTTTGGAATTCCAAGATGTACCCTTGTGCACAATATGAGATCATTTGAACAAACTATGCCATGAATGTGGCCATAAGATTGATCATTTGGCTTGAAAGCCATGAATCTTCACGCATGATAGCTCATTTCTGAGAACACTTTTTCAAAATAATTACCGTATTACAAGTTTATTATTTTTCCTGGAAACTTGGTCACATATAATGACACAATCCGAAGGTTTTCCAATTTTTTGATTTTTTTTGAATTTTTTATGCCCGTTTCAAAATGCGGTCAAAACGGCGGGCTTGACCGTTCATAGCTAGTGGTTGAATCTTGGAATTTTTTTGGCGTTTCTATGATTAAATATATACTTATTTACATAGAAATGATTTTTGGAAAAAATAAAGAGCAAACTATGAGGCAGCTGCAGTTCAAATTTGACCCGCTTCAAATTTAATCGACGGAATTTGTCTTTTTCACCAGAGGTGGATCAAAAATTTTGACACCCAACCATTTTGTCAATTGTGCATTATATATGGCCTAGTATTTTAGAAAATTGATTTGGTCCATTTTTGCAACAATTATTTGGTAGTTCCTTCACAAAAAAACCTCCTTTTGGGCACTCGAAAAATGAAAAATGAATTTTCCGTGCAAAGAAAATGAAAACTTCCTTAGGCAACATTGTTTGGAATTCCAAGATGTACCCTTGTGCACAATATGAGATCATTTGAACAAACTATGCCATGAATATGGCCATAAGATTGATCATTTGGCTTGAAAGCCATCAATCTTCACGCATGATAGCTCATTTCTGAGAATACTTTTTTAAAATAATTACCGTATTACAAGTTTATTATTTTTCCTGGAAACTTGGTCACATATATACAACGTGAAGGTTTTCCAATTTTTTGATTTTTTTTGAATTTTCTATGCCCGTTTCAAAATGCGGTCAAAACGGCGGGCTTGACCGTTCCTAGCTAGTGGTTGAATCTTGGAATTTTTTTGGCGTTTATATGATTAAATAGATACTTATTTACATAGAAATGATTTTTGGAAAAAATAAAGAGCAAACTATGAGGCAGCTGCAGTTCAAATTTGACCCGCTTCCAGCTGAATCGACGGGAATTTGTCTTTTTCACCAGAGGATGATCAAAAAATTTGACACCAAACCATTTTGTCAATTGTGCATTATATATGGCCTAGTATTTTATAAAATTGATTTGGTCCTTTTTTGCAACAATTATTTGGTAGTTCCTTCACAAAAAAACCTCCTTTTGGGCACTCGAAAAATGAAAAATGAATTTTCCGTGCAAAGAAAATGAAAACTTCCTTAGGCAACATTGTTTGGAATTCCAAGATGTACCCTTGTGCACAATATGAGATCATTTGAACAAACTATGCCATGAATGTGGCCATAAGATTGATCATTTGGCTTGAAAGCCATGAATCTTCACGCATGATAGCTCATTTCGAGAACACTTTTTAAAATAATTACCGTATTACAAGTTTATTATTTTTCCTGGAAACTTGGTCACATATAATGACACAATGCGAAGGTTTTCCAATTTTTGATTTTTTGAATTTTTTATGCCCGATTCAAAATGCGGTCAAACGGGCGGGCTTGACCGTTCCTAGCTAGTGGTTGAATCTTGGAATTTTTTGGTGTTTCTATGATTAAATAGATACTTATTTACATAGAAATGATTTTTGGAAAAATAAAGAGCAAACTATGAGGCAGCCAGTAGCTCAAATTTGACCCGCTTCCAACCGAATCGACGGAATTTGTCTTTTTCACCAGAGGTGGATCAAAAAATTTGACACCCAACCATTTTGTCAATTGTGCATTAAATATGTCCTAGTATTTTAGAAAATTGATTTGGTACAATTTTGCAACAAATATTTGTTAGGTCCTTCACAAAAAGCTCATTTCGAACACTTAAAAAATGAAAAAAATGATTTAAAAGAACTCATTTCTCATAACTCTTTAAAAAATATTTATCTTATTTTAGTTTATGATTATTCTTGAAAACAATAGTCAAATTTGCTGACACGGTAAAAAGTTTTTTTTTTCAAATTTTCAGGTCATAATAAAATAGCTAACATGATTTAGCACATAATTTTAGTCGATTATGACCAATTTAAATGGTCAAAATATCATACATGTATATTGTGTTCTGATTGGTCCAGGGGCCTCTCACGCGGATCATGGGTAAATCACCGTCGGATCCCCTGGATCCAACGGCCCGCACCAAACATGGATGTGTCCCCGAAACCCTGCTCTGTCCTGTGGTCATTTTCCATCCACCCCTCCACCTCCATTCTTTCCCTCGCTCTCTGCTCCTCCTCTCCCCTTCCAGATCCGGCGGAGCTCCTCTCGATCCCCTCCCCTTCCTCCCCGCCAGCCGCAGCACCCATTCTCTCCAGATCCAATCCAAGCCCCCCTCGTCCACCGTCCCCTTCCTCCGCCGTCGACGTTCGCGCTCAAGGCCTCCGCCTCACCCGCCCTCGCCATTGCCTCCTCGGCGGGATTGCCCTTCTTGGCGTCCGCCTCCGCGGTGCCGAGGGCCGCGCCACCGCGGCCACGCCGTCCCCAACCCCAAGGTATTTTCCTCTCCCGTCGTGCCCTGCGTTGAGCCCGTGCGTTTCTCCTTCTCGAGACGAGGTTCTGACAATGTCATGCGCTCCTTTGGTGTTCGATTTTCATTCCGCAGATGTCGCCCGAGGCGTTCAAGGTGGTGCTGCTTGAGTCGGTGCACCACCACTCCACCGCATTATGCGACGACGCCGGGCGGCTGCTTAGGGTTCCGGCCAGATATGTCGATGGCGGCCCGACCTGCCGCCAACCGTGACGCTTCTCAACACAGGACGCCGGTCTTTGCCGCAGAAGTTGTGCCGGAGATCCGCCCGATCCGGGCTTCGGTCGTCTGCTTGGCGGTTAGGAGCCTGTGCCTTCCCTGGATTGTTATTACTTTGCTCTTGCTTACGATTTTGCTCACGGTCTCGATCACGAATCTTATTTGCTCTTCCTTTCCCTTGTAGCGTGCGTGAGCCGATGGAGCGTGGGAGCGAGATGAGGCCCATGCACAACAGCGTCGACACCGCTCGCGCTTCGATCCTGCCCTCTGTGTGAATTTTTGGTATCCTACATGTTGCTACTGGTTGGGTCTTTTAGTGAGCTGGCTCTGATCATTATGCTGCTGTGGCAGAGTTCACGGTTGCTTAGTAGTTGCATCGTCTGTCTCTGTTTTTTAAGTGCAATCGCTGGTTTGGGTACCTCACATATTCGACTGCTACTTTGTGTCATTTGATTTGTGCCACAACGAGAGCTCGGCATGATTGATGCATCTCGTTATGATATCACCCGGTTGCCAACTCACATGTGCATGCAGGGTACCTGGTTGCTGTGTAATAGGAGGCTGTTGCGGTGACCACCTAGGTGCAAGAGGAGATTCTCCGTGAAATGGGGAACGATATATGCTCTATGTTTTTCTGGTTTGCTTGCTCTAGCGATTCTTATGCATATGTGAAGTTAGAATTGACGATAGCCTAGCATGTCTTTCAGTCTATGCTAGTAGTGATGCCCAAATACAGAATGTAGGCATGACCCTGTGAGAAAGTGTTCAACGATTGGTATTATATTGTAAGATAATTGTGCTGAACAGTGAAGGAAATAAATAGTATTTTATTATGATAACCAATATTTTTATATTCTCAAAATAGTGTTGTACAGGTTAGGTCCAGGGAGTAAATTATGAGTTGATAGCAGTAACAGTGTAGTGATGTTGTATGCAAGTCAAAATTTTGAATAACCAATTGCATCATATTATAATCTTTGGTGCTTTGGGATCAATTCACCATCTGGTCCCGGCTAACCATTCAATGCTTTGGTGCTTTGTACACATGCAAAGCAAGATTAATCAAACTAGCCCAACAAATCGAGTATTTCCTTTGGCCAGTGCATGCAATGTTCTTGTAACAATGTATGATGAGAGCGTAGTAGATGTATCATCATTAGTTTTTGTTGTTGATTTATTAGTAAGTTACAATCCTGCAACAATTGTTTTGGTTGCGAACAGCTTGTGCAATATGTTCTGAAGGGTATTCTTCCAATATGATAGCGCTCTGCAGCCTGTGCTCATTTTTATTGCGTGTTTTCCTTGTGATTTATTCGTCTGATGTCTGATATGTTCTGAAGGGTATTCTTAGGCTCCTTATTTTCTTTGTCTGATGTCTTGCTTCTGGGGCAGCATTGCACATCATATTCTCCTCCTTTATTTATTTTGCTTTGTACTTTGTTGTGGTGTTGAATTGCCGCTGTTGGATGAACAAGAGGTCTGGCCAGGAACATGGCCTTGCCTTGCTCGAGGAGGAGGGACGAACCTAGGCACCGGCCCTGTCCCGCAACAAGGGGTCTGCTCCTCTGCTTCCAAGGCAACCAAGTTGCCCTCTCTGAGCTCGATGAGTCCAGCCCGGCCACGACCACGCACCGCTCCCAGCAGGTAGCACCTCCCTCTCCCTCTGCTCACTCACTTGCTGCTAATCTCTGCATGTATCTCTGCATGTTTGAGCACTCGCGCAGTACTTCAAAATGGAGTAGCTTAATTCACTGAATTTGGTTGTAATACTAGTTGATTCACTGAGAAGATTTAGTAATGAGTTGAAAATGTGATGATTTAGCTCACTTTCTTAACGTGATGTTGCTGCTGTACTCCATAAATTACTGAACATTTGTTAAAACTCCAAAAATACAGTATTTGCTACTGGCCTATTAGTGTTAGCAGTATTTGCAAATTGGAGTATTTAGAGATTCAGTTTCCTACTCCAAATTTTGTATGTTTTTGATGTGAAACGCTTATGCATGACTAAGTGTTAAGTTGATACAATTTTGAGTCTGCACTGCTGTTTGTTTTTGATGTGAAACACTTATGCATGACTAAGTGTTAAGTTGATACAATTTCTTTGGTAGACAAGCATGGAAATATGTATTAACTTTCCTGAAAGTAGACAAGCATGACAATTCTGTTCAATTCTGATTTCTTTTGTAGTCAATTATGTTCAACTAATTTCTGAATATTTCTGATGTGACCTGTGGCCAGGTACCAGAGGCTGGCCAGATACTCCATTGACATCTGTAGCTCCCACATGTCGCCCCTGGGCTGGAGCGCCCTCGTGGGCGATCGGCATCCTCCTGGTGGCGCTGCTCCTCACAAAGTGTTAAGTTGGATTACCGCCTCATGTTGATGGCATTGTTTCTTTTTGGTGATCTAATGTCGCTTAGGTTGCTGCTGCTGTGATGGAAGCGCACCACAACTTTAGTTGATGTGTATCTGTTTTTGCTTGTTTTAGTTGAGGTTGGACGTGCAGACTTGTATGTGCTATTGTGTGTATTTGGATGAATGATTTCTGAATTTAATCATTTAATTGAGAGAATTATTGAGTGTTTGCTGTTCATGTGTAAACTGAAAATCGGTGAATAATAAAAAGACCAAATGTTCTTACTGGACCAAATAATATATGGGCTCTAAAAATGCTACAGCCCAAATAATAGTGGACTGGAACATTGTGCATTTCAGAAACCTTACAAAAGGCCTAATGAAATGGTTTGCAAAAGGGCCATGGCCTAGAAAATTAAAAGGCCGAATTGTAGGGCGTGGCCCATGTAGCCGACCAAAAATTCACATGAAAAAAACAATAAAAAGGCCGAATTGTTGGGCTAGGCCCATGTAGAAAATCGAATTGGACTGGGCTGAATCTTGTGCCACATCAGCTTGCCACGCTGGATGCCTACGTGGCCTGGGGAGGTTGCTAGTGGCCAAAACGCCACAGTAGAAATATTTTGGTCAGAACGCTCACGACCTTCTCACGAGAAGGTCGCTATAGTCGATTAACGACCCTCAGCTTTTGACCTTATGTTTTTGGTCACAAAAAGGTCACAAATTGAAAACTATGACCTTTCAGTGACCAATAGTGGAGGTCACTAGTTGACATATTTCTTGTAGTGACAGTCCCAGGCATAGGAACCTCAACATTGGCCAGGGCCGTCACCACATCCATCGCCTGGCTAGTAAGATCAGTAGACTGAGCGTTATCTGCCACAACGGCTGTAGCCGCATGGTCAACAGTAGTCGGGGCGGAGGCTGCCGACGATACCTCCCACGGCCACCACCCCGACCACCCCGATGTCCACGGTAGCCACCTCTCTGGCGGTGATCCGGACCGGAGGCCCCCTCGACAAAGCCACCAGGAGGCCTGAGAAATGGTCTCTCAGCAGACCCGTCACTCTGCCAGGCATAGCCTCGACCGCCACCCGTAGACGAGGAACCAAGGTGCTTTCCGTCTCCATACGCATCAATACCATCATCCCCCCACTAACCTTGGGGCGGCTCAAAGGAATCTCTAGCTGTCGAATTTTGCCTCGTCTGCGATGGTCCCGAACGGTTTTGAGCCGGCCTCGCGACATAGTGCGGCGGCGGAGCGGCCCGAGGCGGATCACAACAGAACCGACACCACCGGGTCTCGGTCCGGACCCACCACCCGACCCATAGCAGAATGCCCATCGGAGGCGTTGGCCCCATCACGGTGTCCGGGGCCCCTCTTCCTGCCGGCAGATAGGCGGCCTGGCCATAAGCACAGCGGCCATGCCCGAGGTTGCCGCTTGCCCGCCCCGTAGCCAAAGTAGGAGCTGCAGTGCCCCGCCCGGCATCGGCTACAGCCAGCCCACAATCGGCCGCGCCAGGCCCAGCGCCAGCGGCCCCTCGTCTAGCACCCCCAGGCGGCGGCGGCATTACTGCCCCGGCCCTGTCTCTGCCCGTAGCCGCCTGGGGCTTCGACGCCGGCGGCCCTCCCACTCCTCGGCCTGCCATTGTACCAAGTGGAGGGATCCGACAAGCACGGCCAGGGCTGCAAGGAGGGAACACAGGCGTCCCGTTCCGGCGAACCCTAGGATGAGAAACGATCACGCACGTACGGGAAGTCTCGATCTCATCCGTGCATGCAGCAGCCGCGTCGATACATGTGGTGCCCGGTATGGCCTGGGCCTCATACCCAGCCATCTCCGGCCCATCTAGCCGCGCGTGAGAATTCAACGAAACCGGCCCAAACCGGCCCAGCAGCTGGTTCAAACGATCGCGGCGAGTCGCACGGATCCCGACCGACGTCCTCGACGGCACCGCAGCCGCCGCCGCCAGCAATGATCCGGCCCTCAACCGGCAAACCGGCCTCCTCTTCTTAACCACAGTCCATGAATCCGGATGAATCAAGTCGAAAAGCATGAGGTTTGGAAGTCGTACCTTAGGTAAAGGGACCTTCCACGGCCTGACCGCTGACGCCGCCATTCTCCGGTGAACGACACGTCGCACCATCTCCTTCCTCTCGTCCGGATGAAGCCCGATCCGCGTCGGATCCTCCACCGGCAAGACCTTGTCCAGTGTTTCCAAATAGCGCAGTTCTCCAAATTTTCCGGGGAGCTCAGTAATTTTGGATTGTCCCAGACGCAGGTACTTGAGATGAAGCAACCTTCCAATATTTGCAAGATGATGGTTTTCTAACTCCCAGCATTCTCCCAGGTCCAACACGCGAAGGGTGGGGAATGTCAACAAAGATTCTTCCATGCAGTGTCCAAGTACAGTAAGTGACCGAACATGGGATAGTATCAGGCTTGTTGGTACGGTAACCTTATTGTTATTGCGATTCTCGACACAAAGCCGACGAACCATATAATCTGAAGCATGTCCATGCTCCACGGGATCGAATAAAGTGACAAAATTTTCTTCAGTAGTCTTGCATGTGATGAAATCAAGGATGATGTCGTGAACCCGGCACGCCTTGGGCTGGCCATACTCACTAGTAGAAAAGGGGGCAATGGTCCAGGCCGGGTCAGCCCATTAGTCCCGGTTCAGTCCAGAACCGGGATCCATGGGGCATTGGACCCGGTTCGTGAGTCCCGGGGGCCGGCCGGGCCACGTGGGCCATTGGTCCCAGTTCATCTAGACCTTTTGGTCCCGGTTGGTGGGACGAACCGGGACCAATGGGCCTCGCTCCTAGCCCACCACCATTGGTCCCGGTTGGTGGCTTGAACCGGGACCAAAGGCTGCCCTTTTAGTCCCGGTTCATGCCACCAACCGGGACCAATGAGGTGCCTATATATACCCCATCGCGTAAGAACAGAGCACACTGCTCTGCTTTTTTCGGCCGAGGGGAGAGGGCTTGGTGGTGCTCTAGCTCACCTCCTATGCACACAAGGTGTTCGATGGAATGCCCGAGCCACACTACTTAAGCTTTCTCCTCTCCAAGCTCGACCTCCAAGCTCCATTTTCCTCAATATTTGTCTAGGTTTAGCGGTCCATCACGCTCTGTCCCCGTCTTCACCGCCGTCGATCACCCGCGCCGATCTCATCGCCGGCACCATCGTGGTGAGCCTCTTGTTCTTATCTTCTTTCTAAAAGGAAAAATATTCTTACTTGTATGTTTAGATAGATACTTGTATTATTTTCTTACTTTTATTATTGCATCTTATATAGTGCGATGGTTTTGGTATCCGCCTCGTTGGCCCTCGTCCCGCCTATGATTCGGATGTGGTATATATTATCTTTTCATAACTATTGGTTCATTTATTGTTTATGAAAATTATGCCACCAACGTGACATAGATTTTATTTATCTAGGAGGTTGTTGAACCGGAAATTCCAACCGACCCTATTGTCGAGAGGTTAAATTTAGTTGAAGAAGAAAACAATTTCTTGAAGGAAAAAATAAAAAAATTGAGAAGGAGAAGATGATATTGGAGTTGCATGTTGCGATGTCGTCGATGATCACAAGATCAAGATGGATGCAATGCGCTCGAAGATTAGAAAGATTAGAAAATATGCCATTCATACCGAGGCTTGGTATCATTATGCAGTTGGATTAGTTGTTACCTTGATTGCGATTATGATCGCATTTGTTTTCGCATTGAAATGTTTTACATAGTTTCAATGTATGGTTTAATTAATTAGATGCTCTGGAGAGCTATATGTTGTTAGATGAGAACTATGTATGTACTTTGGTTTTAATGTGATGATGAACTTCTATTAATTTGGTCACTTATTTATCTATTCATGATGTTTTGTAATGGTTTTTGACACACTTAATTATATATATAATGCACGCAGATGAACCGGCAATGGATGTACGGTGACAGACACACCTCCGAGTACATTAAGGGCGTGCATGAGTTTCTCGAAGCGGCCGAGGCAAACAAGAAGAATGGTTTTATGTGTTGTCCGTGCATTAAATGTGGGAATACGATGTCTTGCTCGACCGAAAATCCTTCACACCCACCGCTTTACAAGGGTTTCATGCCACACTATAATGTTTGGACGAGGCACGGAGAAATAGGGGTTATGATGGAAGACGGCGAAGAAAAAGAGTACGATGACAACTATGTGCCCCTGAATACGGTGATGCTACTGAACATCAAGAGGAACCAAACGATGTGCACGATGATCTTTGCAACGGGCAAAGCTGCAAGATCAAAAGGAACCAGACGATGTGCCCGATGATGATGATCTGCGCCGGTCATTGTCGATGCAAGGACGCAATGCAAAAGTCAAAAGGAGAAGCTGAAGTTCGATCGCATGTTAGAGGATCACAAAAAAGGGTTGTACCCCAATTGCGAAGATGGCAACACAAAGCTCGGTACCGTACTGGAATTTCTGTAGTGGAAGGCAAAGAATGTTGTGCCTGACAAAGGATTTGAGAAGCTACTGAAAATATTGAAGAAGAAGCTTCCAAAGGATAACAAATTGCCCGACAGTACATACGCAGCAAAGAAGGTCGTATGCCCTCTAGGATTGGAGGTGCAGAAGATACATGCATGCCCTAATGACTGCATCCTCTACCGCAGTGCGTACAAGGATCTGAACGCATGCCCGGTATGCGATGCATTACGGTATAAGATCAGACGAGATGACCCTGGTGATGTTGATGGAGAGCCCCCCAGGAAGAGGGTTCATGCGAAGGTGATGTGGTATGCTCCTATAATACCACGGTTGAAATGTCTATTCAGAAACGGAGAGCATGCCAAGTTGATGCGATGGCACAGTGAGGACCGTAAGAAAGACGGGAAGTTGAGAGCACCACGACGGGTCGCAGTGGAGAAAAATCGAGAGAAAGTACTTGGGATGAGTTTGCAAGTGACCCAAGGAACGTATGGTTTGCTTTAAGCGCGGATGGCATTAATCCTTTCGGGAGCAGAGCAGCAATCACAAAGACCTAGCCCGTGACTCTATGTATGTATAACCGTCCTCCTTGAATGTGCATGAAGCGGAAGTTCATTATGATGCCGCTTCTCATCCAAGGCCCTAAGCAACCGCAACGACATTGATGTGTACCTAAGGCCATTAGTTGAAGAACTTTTACAGCTGTGGAATGGAAGCGGTGTACGACGTGGGATGAGCACAAACAGGAGGAATTTGACCTAAAGGCGTTGCTGTTCGTGACCATCAACGATTGGCCCGCTCTCAAGAACCTTTCGTGACAGACAAACAAGGGATACCACGCATGCATGCAATCGCTTACTTGACACCGATAGTATATACCGGGAAGCTGCAGGAAGAATGTGTACCGGGCCATCGCCGATTTCTTCCGACCAACCATCAATATCGAAAGAAAGGCAAGCATTTCAAAGGCGAGGCGGATCACCGGAAGAAGCCCGCCATGCGCATCGGTGATCACGCATTTGCTATGGTCAATGATTTACACGTAATGTTTGGAAAGGGTCCTGCGGACTAGCTGTTCCGAATGACGCCGAGAAACACGCACCCATGTGGAAGAAGAAATCTATATTTTGGGACCTACCCTATTAGAAAGACCTAGAGGTCCGCTCTTCGATCAACGTGATGCACGTGACGAAGAACCTTTGCGTGAACCTGCTAGGCTTCTTGGGCGTGTATGGGAAGACAAAAGATACACCTGAGGCATGGGAGGACCTGCAACGCTTGCACGAAAAAGACGGCATGCCTCTGAAGCACTATGAAGGTCATGCCAGCTACACTCTTACGAAAGAAGAGAAAGAAATCTTCTTTGAATGCCTGCTCAGTATGAAGGTCCCGACTGGCTTCTCGTCGAATATAAAGGGAATAATAAATATGCCAGAGAATAAGTTCCAGAACCTAAAGTCTCATGATCGCCACGTGATTATGACGCAATCGCTTCCGGTTGCATTGAGGGGCTTTCACCGAAAAACGTCCGATTAGCCATTGTGAAGCTATGTGCATTCCTCAATGCAATATCTCGTAAGGTGATCGATCCGTAAATCGTACCAACGCTAAGGAGTGATGTGGCGCAATGTCTTGTCGGTTTCGAGCTGGTGTTCCCACCATCCTTCTTCAATATCATGACGCGACGTCCTAGTTCATCTAGTCGACGAGATTGTCATTCGGGGCCCGTATTTCTACACAATATGTTCCCCTTTGAGAGGTTCATGGGAGTCCTAAAGAAATATGTCCAGAATCGCTAGGCCGTAAGGAAGCATCTCCATGGGCCATCAAACAGAGGATGTCATCGGGTTTTGTGTTGACTTCATTCCTGGCCTTAAGAAGATAGGTCTCCCTAAATCGCGGTATGAGGGGAGACTGACCGAAAAGGCACGCTTGGAAGGGACTCAATAATATGCAGGATGGATATTCTTGGTCTCAAGCACACTACACGCTTCTACGTAACTCTACCTTGGTGACCCCGTATGTCGATGAACACAAGAACGATCTGCGCTCCAAACACCCGGAGCGGCGACGATCGGATTACATGTGAACACATCAGGACTTTCAGCAGCTTGGTTGGAAACACGTCTCGGAGGTGACAAGACTGTTTGTGATGAGTTGTACTTGTTGTCCAAGGGACCATCTTTGGTATATTGATTTACAAAGGATACGAGATAAATGGGAATACATTTTACACGATTGACCAAGATCAAAAGAGCACCAACCAAAACAGCGGTGTCCGCTTTGATGCGCAACCGAGAGGGAAAGGACACATATTATGGTTACATAGTGGACATATGGGAACTTGACTACGGACATGATTTTAAGGTCCCTTTGTTTAAGTGCAAATGGGTCAATCTGTCAGAGGCGGGGTGTGTAGACCCACGATGTAATGACAACAGTGGATCTAAAAAATCTTGGGTACACTGACGAACCGTTCGTCCTAGCCAATGATGTGGCACAGGTTATCTATGTGAAGGACATGTCTACTAGACCGAGAAAAAGAAAATATAAGGAAGCGAATACATCATACGATGAGCCAAAGCGCCACATAGTTCTTTCAAGAAAAAGGGACATCGTGGGAGTGGAGGGAAAGACAGACATGTCTGAAGATTATGAAAAGTTTCATGAAATTCCTCCCTTCAAAGTCAAGGCTGACCCAAGCATCCTGATAAACGATGAAGATTATCCATGGTTATGGCGCAATAAGCAAATGACACAAGCGAAGAAAAAGTGAAGACTTTCTCCCGCAACTATTATGATGATACCATGCCAACTTTGTAATGCATTTAGTATGATACCATTGTCCGTTTTTAACATGCACATGCTATGTGGGTGAAATTATGATACCATGCCAACTTTCAACTTTTTCAGAGTTCATTTGAAATGCTTTAATGTCTTATTGTTCGGCCCTCGTAATACCATTAATCCCGGTTCGCTCCTTGTCAACTATGTTCTCACCAAGAACACTCTCAAGAGGGCAGCCACGTGGGCCATTGGTCCCGGTTCGTCTGGACCTTTTGGTCCCGGTTCCACGCACGAACCGGGACCAATGCGCCTCGCCCTTGGCCCAAGTGCCACAAACCGGGACTAAAGGGTTAGTCCTCGTTGCGCTCAGAGTTTAGTCCCACCTCGCCAACCGAAGGGCGCTCACACCGGTTTATAAGCTTGTCCCTCTCTGCCTTGTTGAGCTCCTCTCAAAGTGAAAATAGATGCCCCTATACAGGGAATTTGACCTAAATTCATAGAAATTATTATGAACTTAGGTTGAATTTTCTCTATAGGCGCATCTATGTTCATTTTTTTAGTAAAGTTAATCAAGAACTTGTGATTCACACAAATTTCAAAGAATTCAAATTTTAAGTATTCAAATTTGAAAACTAATGGCACTAACAGAAAGTTTATAATTTTTCTAAAACTAATGGCACTAACAGAAAGTTTATAATTTTTCTAAAACTAATGGCACTAACAGAAAGTTTATAATTTTGCTGACCTAAAAGCAAAAAGAATTAAAAAAATAAAGCAAAAAACAACAGAAAATAAATAATGCAGAAAACAAAAAAAACTGGAAACAAAACAAAAATAGCAACAATAAGTATTTTGTTGTAAGTAGAAACAAAATAAAATAAATAAAGCAACAAAGAAAACAAAAAAACAAAAAATGTTTTCAAATTGGAAAACTAATGGCACTAACAGAAAGTTTATAATTTTTCTAAAACTAAAAGCAAGAAAGAATTAAAAAATAAAGCAAAAAACAAAAGAAAATAAATAATGCAGAAAACAAAACAAAAAAACTGGAAAAAAATAAAAATAGCAACAATGCTGGGCCCCAATGGCCTGAATACGACTAGAAACCCTACCATGGGCCAGGATTCAGGCCCGCAGACGGGCCCAGCAGGCCCACAGGCAAAACAGTGTCAGATTAGGCCCATAGGCCTGCAGTTCAGAGGAGTTCGAGAGAGAGGAGGCAGCAGTGCTTATAAGCAGGTGGTCGACGCTCTCAACTAGCGAGGTGGGACTAAACTCCCACCACCACGCCGTTGTGCAAGGCCATTGGTCCCGGTTGGTGGCACGAACCGGGACTAAAGGGAGGCATTGGTCCCAGTTGGTGCCACGAACCGGGACCAATGCCCCCTTTAGTCCCGGTTCGTGCCACCACCCGACCAAAGGTCGCCGCTTCCGCCCTTTGGGTCTTTGAAAAGAGATTTGGTCCCTTGGTGGCACCAACCAGACTAAAGGTGCATTAGTCCCGGTTGGTGCCACGAACCGGGACTAAAGGCTTTGCTCTATACGTTCACACTTGGGAAATTTCCACTCTCATCTCGCAGTTGCCGCCCCGACGACGCCGACGCCGACGCCGCCCGCAGCCAGCCGCCCCCGCCACGTCGCCGTCGTCGTCGCCGTCGCCGCCACGCCCTCGACGCCGCCCGCCCGCCCGTCGTCGTCGCCGCCGCTGCCCCTGCCCCGACGCTGCGCTTGCCCGCCTGCCGACGTCGCCGTCGCTGTCCCGACATCGCGCCGCCTCGCCCGCCTCACCATCGCCACCGCCTCGACGTCGCCGCCCAGCCCGCCGTACATCGTTACATCGCCTCGCCTCGCCTTCGCCGACGCCGCCTACCCCGAGCGCGCCACCGCCTGTCGCCATCCTCGCCGCCGACCCCGCGGTCCTCCTCACCTTGGTCCGGCCGGCGCCCTCCCTATCATTTTTTTTCATATATATGCTTGTTTATTTTTCATATATATGCTTGTTTTTATATATACATATATATATATATATGATGATATATATGCTTGTTATCATAATTGTTTTTGTTCATATATATATGTAATGATTTTTTTATAAAATATGATGTTTTTTTCATAGATGATAACATATATGATGTATGCACGGATGTGGATGAAATATTATGTTTTTTTGTTCATAGAACATGATGTTTTTTTTATTCACAGATTTTTTTTGTTTATGAGAGAGGCGGGGACGTCGAGGGATCATAGATGTATTTTTTTAGAATTTTCTATCGTGCATAGACGGATTTTAGACCACGGGAGCACCCCCTCCCTATCGTTGCAAAAGTTGCTAAGTGATATTAAGAAGGACGTGGGGGTTCGATATACCCCCTCCCCGATAATATTATTTTCATGTACGTATGTCATGTCGATATAAACTCCCGATAACTTCAACACGTGGGGGGGGGGGTCGATATACCGCCTCCCGATAACTTCAACACGAGGGGGGTCGATATACCCCTCCCGATAACTTCAACACGTGGAGGGGGGTCGATATACCCCCTCCCGATAACTTCAACAAGAGGGGGCCGGGGTCGATATACCCCCTCCCGATAACTTCAACACGTGGGGTGGGGGTCGATATACCCCCTCCCCGATAATATTATTTTCCCATGTACGTATGTCGTCGTTGTCGATATAAACCCCTCCCGATAACTTCAACATGTGGGGGGGTCGATATACCCCCTTCCCGATAACATTATTTTCCCGTGTATGTATCTCGACGATATTACCCCCTCCTTGAAGCGTTCTCGAGGCCACCCCAAACCCTTGAAGCGTTGTCGAGGCCACCCCAAACCCTAGAGAAGCAGCGTCGAGGTCACTAATATGATTCCTTATTGTGATTAGCTAGCTAGTTCTACGTTTGCCACTAATATATCCATCTGTCATGTTTGAATAATAATTGCCATGTTGTAAATATTTGTAGAAACTATGGACACCCCCCGAGACGAAGCACAAGAAGCGTTGTTGGGGGACATAATCGCACAAGGAAGTGATGTCGTCTGCTCGTTGTTTCTCAACAACACCGATGGTCTGGAAGGACAGGGTGAAGAAGCAGCTGGATATGATTATGATGGCTCCGGTGACCCAACGCCGGTGCAAGAAGGAGACCGTGAGGACGGCTCCGGTGACCCAATGACGGTGCAAGAAGGAGACCGTGATGACGGCTCCGGTGACCTAACCGAGTCCGGCCAGGTATATATATTAGTTAAGCCTGTGCTGACTAGCTAATTGATGCATTCATTGTTTTGGTATGTACACATATTAATTAACTCTTGTCTTTGTTCTTTTTTCTAGCCCTCCTGGATCGAGCACAACTTCGGTAAAGAGACGAGGCTGAAGAAAAAGTTGAGCTCGGATGAAAGGTTTGAGATCATAGCAATCGCGCTGACGGCCAACCGATTGAACCCATCCGGGACAAAGAACACATCTGTTGCTTTCGATCTGGGGTTACGGTTAGGGACAAGATCCCGATCAGCATCCACCAATGGTATAAGCCTAAGAACGAAGACCACGAGGTGTCTTATGTCAATGATATGCGTAAAATGATCTTTGGACCGAGCTGAAGTCAAATTTCACCCTACCGCCAGAGGATGATCCGGAGAAGCCGCTTAAAGAGCAATTAATCAAGTCTTTTGCTCTTAAGAAGATGGCAGACCTATTCAGGAGGTGGAAGAAAGACCTGAATACGCTTTGTCGACAAAAAAGAGACACCAGAATTCAAGGGCAAATATGAGAAGATCAGAGATCACTGGCCCGCATTTGTTGCCCACAAGACATCGGAAAAGAGTAAGAAGATGTCGGCGACAAACAAGCAAAATGCTGCAAAGAAGAAGCTTCACCATCGCACGGGGTCAGGTGGCTACCTCAAAGCCCGGCCTAAGTGGGCCAAGCTGAGAATGATCTGGTTGATAAAGGGATCGAACCAGAGACAATGAACTGGCCAGTGTTGGAAATATGCCCTAGAGGCAATAATAAATTAGTTATTATTATATTTCCTTGTTCATGATAATCGTTTATTATCCATGCTATAATTGTATTGATAGGAAACTCAGATACATGTGTGGGTACATAGACAACACCATGTCCCTAGTAAGCCTCTAGTTGACTAGCTCGTTAATCAATAGATGGTTACGGTTTCCTGACCATGGACATTGGATGTCATTGATAACGGGATCACATCATTAGGAGAATGATGTGATGGACAAGACCCAATCCTAAGCCTAGCATGTATCGTAGTTCAGATGCTAAAGCTTTTCTAAATGTCAAGTATCATTTCCTTAGACCATGAGATTGTGCAACTCCGGATACCGTAGGAATGCTTTGGGTGTACCAAACGTCACAACGTAATCGGGTGGCTATAAAGGTGCATTACGGTATCTCCGAAAGTGTCTCATTGGGTTGGCACGAATCGAGACAGGATTTGTCACTCCGTGTGAACGGAGAGGTATCTCTGGGCCCACTCGGTAGGACATCATCATAATGTGCACAATGTGACCAAGGGGTTGATCACGGGATGATGTGTTACGGAACGAGTAAAGAGACTTGCCGGTAACGAGATTGAACAAGGTATCGGGATACCGACGATCGAATCTCGGGCAAGTACAATACCGCTAGACAAAGGGAATTGTATACGGGATCGATTGAGTCCTTGACATCGTGGTTCATCCGATGAGATCATCGTGGAACATGTGGGAGCCAACATGGGTATCCAGATCCCGCTGTTGGTTATTGACCGGAGAACGCCTCGGTCATGTTCGCATATGGTTCCCGAACCCGTAGGGTCTACACACTTAAGGTTCGATGGCGACGCTACGGTTATAAAGGAAGTTTGTATGTGGTTACCGAATGTTGTTCGGAGTCCCGGATGAGATCCCGGACGTCACGAGGAGTTCCAGAATGGTCCGGAGGTAAAGATTTATATATGGGAAGTCCTGTTTTGGTCACCGGAAAAGTTTTGGGTTTTATCGGTAACGTACCGGGACCACCGGAAGGGTCCCGGGGGTCCACCATGTGGGGCCACCATCCCCGGAGGGCTGCATGGGCCAAGTGTGGGAGGGGACCAGCCCCAGGTGGGCTGGTGCGCCCACAAGGGCCCAAAGGCGCCTAGGGTTTGGGGAGGCGCCCACCCAGCTTGGGGGCAAGTTTCCTCTCCCTTGGCCGCCCCACCAGATGGGATCTGGGCTGGCCGCCGCCTCAGGAGGGAACCCTAGAGGGGCATCCCTCCCCTTCCCTATATATACTTGAGGTCTAGGGGCTGCCCAACACATGAGTTTTGACCTCTCCATGGCGCAGCCCTGCCTCCTCTTCCTCCTCTCCGCGGTGCTTGGCGAAGCCTGCAGATTGCCACGATCCTCCACCACCACCACGCCATTGTGCTGCTGCTGGGCGGAGTCTTCCTCAACCTCTCCCTCTCTCCTTGCTGGATCAAGGCGTGGGAGACGTCCACGGGCTGTCACGTGTGTTGAACGCGGAGGTGCCGTCCGTTCGGCACTAGGATCTCCGGTGATCTGGATCACGACGAGTACGACTCCTTCAACCCCGTTCTCTTGAACGCTTCCGCTTAGTGATCTACAAGGGTATGTAGATGCACTCTCCTTCCCCTCGTTGCCGGTTTCTCCATAGATAGATCTTGGTGACACGTAGGAAAATTTTGAATTTCTGCTATGTTCCCCAACAGTGGCATCATGAGCTAGGTCTATTGCGTAGACTCTTTGCACGAGTAGAACACAAAGTAGTTGTGGGCGTTAATTTTGTTCAATATGCTTACCGTTACTAGTCCGATCTTCTTTCGACGGTATTGTGGGATGAAGCGGCCCGGACCGACCTTACACGTATTCTTACGTGAGACAGGTTCCACCGACTGACATGCACTTGGTGCATAAGGTGGCTAGCGGGTGCCGCCTCTCCACTTTAGTCGGAACGGATTCGATGAAAAGGGTCCTTATGAAGGGTAAATAGCAATTGGCATATCACGTTGTGGTTTTATGAGGTAAGAAACGTTCTTGCTAGAAATCCATAGCAGCCACGTAAAACATGCAAACAACAATTAGAGGACGTCTAACTTGTTTTTGCAGGGTATGCTATGTGATGTGATATGGCCAAGAAGAATGTGATGAATGATATGTGATATATGAGATTGATCATGTTCGTGTAATAGGAATCACGACTTGCATGTCGATGAGTATGACAACCGGCAGGAGCCATAGCAGTTGTCTTTATTTATTGTATGACCTGCGTGTCATTGAACAACGCCATGTAATTACTTTACTTTATTGCTAATGGGTAGCCATAGTAGTAGAAGTAATAAGTTGGCGAGACAACTTCATGGAGACACGATGATGGAGATCATGATGATGGAGATCATGGTGTCATGCCGGTGACGATGATGATCATGGAGCCCTGAAGATGGAGATCAAAAGGAGCAATATGATATTGGCCATATCATGTCACTATTTGATTGCATGTGATGTTTATCATGATTATACATCTTATTCGCTTAGAACGACGGTAGTAAATAAGATGATCCCTCATTAAAATTTCAAGAAGTGTTCTCCCCTAACTGTGCACCGTTGCTAAAGTTCGTCGTTTCGAAGCACCACGTGATGATCGGGTGTGATAGATCCTTACGTTCACATACAACGGGTGTAAGACAGTTTTACACATGCAAAACACTTAGGGTTAACTTGACGAGCCTAGCATGTACGTACATGGCCTCGGAACACAGAGACCGAAAGGTCGAGCATGAGTCGATAGTAGATACGATCAACATGAAGATGTTCACCGATGATGACTAGTCCGTCTCACGTGATGATCGGACCACGGCCTAGTTGACTCGGATCATGTAATCACTTAGATGACTAGAGGATGTCTATTCGAGTGGGAGTTCATAAGATGAACTTAATTATCTTGAACATAGTCAAAAGATCTTTGCAAATTATGTCGTAAGCTCGCGCTTAAGTTCCACTGTTTAGATATGTTCCTAGAGAAAATATAGTTGAAAGTTGACAGTAGCGATTATGCGGACAGTAGATAGCTTATGTCCTTAATGCACCGCTCAGTGTGCTGAACCCCAAACGTCGTCTGTGGATGTTGCGAACATCGGACATACACATTTTGATAACTACGTGATAGTTCAGTTAAACGGTTTAGAGTTGAGGCACCAAAGACGTTTTCAAAATATCGCGGCACATATGAGATGTTTCGAGAGCTGAAATTGGGATTTCAGGCTCGTGCCCACGTCAAGAGGTATAAGACCTCCGACGATTTTCTTAGCCTGCAAACTAAGGGAGAAAAGCTCAATCATTGAGCTTGTGCTCAGATTGTCTGAGTGCAACAATCACTTGAATCGAGTGGGAGTTGATCTTCCGGATGAGATAGTGATGTTTCTCCAAAGTCATTGCCACCAAGCTGCTAGAGCTTCTTGATGAACTATAACATGTCGTGGATAGATATGATGATCCTTGAGGTATTCACGATGTTTGACACCGCGAAAGTAGAAATCAAGAAGGAGCATCAATTGTTGATGGTTGGTGAAACCACTAGTTTCAAGAAGGGCAAGGGCAAGAAGGGACACTTCATGAAACGGCAAATTAGTTGCTGCTCCAGTGAAGAAACCCAAGGTTGAACCCAAATCCGAGACTAAGTGCTTCTGTAATAAGGGGAACAGCCACTAGAGCAGAATTACCCTAGATACTTGGTAGATAAGAAGGCTGGCAAGGTCGATAGAAGTATATTGGATATACATTATGTTAATGTGTACTTTACTAGTACTCCTAGTAGCACCAGGGTATTAAGATACCGGTTCGGTTGCTAAGTGTTAGTAACTCGAAATAAAGGAGCTACGGTATAAACGGAGACTAGCTAAAGGTGAGCTGACGATATGTGTTGGAAGTGTTTCCAAGTTTGATGTGATCAAACATCGCACGCTCCCTCTACCATCAAGATTAGAATTAAACCTGAATAATTGTCATTTGGTGTTTGCGTTGAGCATAGACATGATTGGATTATGTCTGCCATGTCTGGTTATTCATTTAAGGAGAATAATGGTTACTCTGTTAATTTGAATAATACCTTCAATGGTCTAGCACCTAAAAGGAATGGTTTATTGAATCTCGATCGTAGTGATACACATTTTCATGCCAAAAGATATAAGATAGTAATGATAGTACCACGTACTTGTGGCACCGCCATGTAAGTCATATTGGTATAAAAGCATGAAGAAGCTCCATGTTGATGGATCTTTGGACTCACTCGTTTTGAAAAGTTTGAGACATGCAAACCATGTCTATTGGTGTATACGCATGAAGAAACTCCATGCAGATGGATCGTTTGGACTCACTTGATTTTGAATCACTTGAGATATGCAAAGCATACCACATGGGCAAGATGACTGAAAAGCCTCGGTTTCAGTAAGATGGAACAAGGTAGCAACCTGTTGGAAGTAACACATTTTGATGTGTGCAGTCAAATGAGTCTTTGAGGCATGCAAAGTGAATATCGTTATGTTCGACTTCACGGATGATTCGAGTAGATGTTGAGTATATTTACTTGATGAAACACAAAGTCCTGAATTATTGAATGGTTCAATTAATTTCAGAGTGAAGTTAAAGATCATTGTGACAAGAGGATAAAATGTCTACGATATGATCATAGAGATGAGTATCTGAGTTACGAGCTTTGGCACGCAATTAAGACACCGTGGAAATTGTTCACAATTAATACCGCCTGGAACACCATAGTGTGATGGTGTGTCCGAACATCATAGTTGCACCCTATTGGATATGGTGCGTATCATGATGTCTCTTATCGAATTACCACTATCGTTCATGGGTTAGGCATTAGAGACAACCGCACTCACTTTAATAGGGCACCACGTAATTCCGTTGAGACGACACCGTTTGAACTATGGTTTGGAGAAACCTAAGTTGTCGTTTCTTAAAGGTTTGGGGCTGCGACACTTATGTGAAAAAGTTTCAGGTTTATAAGCTCGAACCCAAAGCGGATAAAATGCATCTTCATAGGACACCCAAAACGGTTGGGTATACCTCCTAATTCAGATCCGAAAGCAATAGGGATTGTTTCTAGAAACGGGTCCTTTCTCGAGGAAAAGTTTCTCTCGAAAGAATTGAGTGGGAGGATGGTGGAGACTTGATGAGGTTATTGAACCATCACTTCAACTAGTGTGTAGCAGGGCACAGGAAGTTCCTGTGGCACCTACATCAATTGAAGTAGAAGCTTATGATAGTGATCATGAAGTTTTGGATCAAGTCACTACCGTACCTCGTAGGGTGACAAGGATGCGTACCACTCGTGAGTGGCACAAGAATCCTGTTTTGAAGGTCATGTTGCTAGACAACAATGAACCTACGAGCTATGGAGAAGCGATGGTGGGCCCATATTCCAACAAATGGTTAGAAGCCATGAAATCCGAGATAGGATCCATGTATCAGAACAAAGCATGGACTTTGGTGGACTTGCCTGATGATCGGCAAGCCATTGAGATAAACGGATCTTTAAGAAGAAGACGGACGTGGATGGTAATGTCGCCATCTATGAAGCTCGACTTGTGGCGAAGAGTTTTTCACAAGTTCAAGGAGTTGACTACGATGAGATTTTCTCATCCGTAGCGATGCTTAAAGTCCGTCGGAATCATGTTAGCACAAGTTGCATTTATGAAATCTGGCAGATGGATGTCAAGACAAGTTTCCTTACCAGTTTTCGTAAGGAAAGGTTGTATGTGATACAATCAGAAAAAGTTTTGTCGGTCCTAAGGATGCTAAAAGGTATCTTGGCTCCAAAGAATCCTTCTAAGGACTGGAGTAACCATCTCGGAGTTGGAAAATGCGCTTTGATAAGATGATCAAAGATTTTGGGTCTATACAAAGTTTATGAGAGACTTGTATTTCCAAAGAAGTGAGTGGGAGCACTATAGAATTTCGATGAGTATATGTTGTTGACATATTGATGATCAGAAATGATGTAGAATTTCTAGAAAGCATATAGGGTTATTTGAAAGGTGTTTTTAATAGAAAACCTGGATTAAGCTACTTGAACATTGAGCATCAAGATCTATGAGGATAGATCAAAAACGCTTAATGGTACTTTCAAATGAGCATATACCTTGACATGATCTTGAAGGTGTTCAAGATGGATCGATCAAAGAAGGAGTTCTTGGCTGAGTTGTAAGGTATGAAGTTAAGACTTAAAGCTCGACCACGGCAGAAAAGAGAGAAAGGACGAAGTTCGTCCCTATGCTATAGACGTGGGCTCTACGGTATGCTATCTTTGTGTACCGCACTGATGTGTGCCTTGCTACATATCTGGCAAGAGAGTACAAAGGTGATCAAGGAGTGGATCACCAGATAGCGGTCAAAATTATCCTTAGAGGAATAAGGACATGTTTCTCGATTATGGAGGTGATAAAGAGTTCGATGTAAAGGATTACGTCGATGCAAGCTTTAACACCTACCCGAATGACTCTGAGTAGCAAAACGGATACGTATAGTGGAGCAACCATTTGGAATAGCTCCAAGTGGAGCGTGGAAGCAGCATTTACAATATGACATAGAGAATTGCGAAGTACATACGGATCTGAATGTTGCAGATCCGTTGACTAAAACCTCTCTTACAAGCAAAACATGATCAAACCCCAGAACTCATTGAGTCTTAATCACATGATGATGTGAACTAGTTTAGTGACACTAGTAAACTCTTTGGATGTTGGTCACATGGTGATGTGACTGTGAGTGTTAATCACATGGCGATGTGAACTAGATTATTGACTCTAGTGCAAGTGGGAGACTGTTGGAAATATGCCCTAGAGGCAATAATAGATTAGTTATTATTATATTTCCTTGTTCATGATAATCGTTTATTATCCATGCTATAATTGTATTGATAGGAAACTTCGGATACATGTGTGGGTACATAGACAACACCATGTCCCTAGTAAGCCTCTAGTTGACTAGCTCGTTAATCAAGAGATGGTTACGGTTTCCTGACCATGGACATTGGATGCCATTGATAACGAGGATCACATCATTAGGAGAATGATGTGATGGACAAGACCCAATCCTAAGCCTAGCACGGATCGTGTAGTTCGTATGCTAAAGCTTTTCTAAATGTCAAGTATCATTTCCTTAGACCATGACATTGTGCAACTCCGGATACCGTAGGAATGCTTTGGGTGTACCAAAGCGTCCTGGCAACGAATCGGGTGGCTATAAAGGTGCACTACAGGTATCTCCGAAAGTGTCTATTTGGTTGGCACGAATCGAGACTGGGATTTGTCACTCCGTGTGAACGGAGAGGTATCTTTGGGCCCACTCGGTAGGACATCATCATAATGTGCACAATGTGACCAAGGGGTTGATCACGGGATGATGTGTTACGGAGCGAGTAAAGAGACTTGCGTGCGAGATTGAACAAGGTATCGGGATACCGACGATCGAATCTCGGGCAAGTACAATACCGCTAGACAAAGGGAATTGTATACGGGATCGATTGAGTCCTTGACATCGTGGTTCATCCGATGAGATCATCGTGGAACATGTGGGAGCCAACATGGGTATCCAGATCCGCTGTTGGTTATTGACGGAGAAACGCCTCGGTCATGTATGCGCATGGTTCCCGAACCCGTAGGGTCTACACATAAGGTTCCATGGACGCTAGGGTTATAAAGGAAGTTTGTATGTGGTTACCGAATGTTGTTGAGTCCGGATGAGATCCCGAACGTCACGAGGAGTTCGAGAATGGTCCTGAGGTAAAGATTTATATATGGGAAGTCCTGTTTTGGTCACCGGAAAAGTTTGTGTTTTATCGGTAGCGTCTGGGACCACTGTGAGGGTCAGGGGTCCTGAAGTGGGGCCACCATCCCGGAGGGCTGCATGGAGCCAAGTGTGGGAGGGACCAGCCCTGTGTGGGCTGGTGCGCCCGCACAAGGGCCCAAGGCGCCTAGGGTTTGGGGAGGCGCCCACCCAGCTTGGGGGCAAGTTCCCTCTCCCCTTGGCCGCCCACCGGATGGGATCCTGGGCTGGCCGCCCCTAGGAGGGAACCCTAGAGGCGCAGCCCCTCCCTTCCCCTATATACTTGAGGTCTAGGGGCTGCCCAACACATGAGTTTTGACCTCTCCATGGCGCAGCCCTGCCTCTCCTCTTCCTCCTCTCTGCGGTGCTTGGCGAAGCCTGCGGGATTGCCACGATCCTCCACCACCACCACGCCGTTGTCTTTGCTGCTGGGCGGAGTCTTCCTCAACCTCTCCCTCTCTCCTTGCTGGATCAAGGCGTGGGAGGCGTCACCGGGTTGTACGTGTGTTGAACAGCGGAGGTGCCGTCCGTTCGGCACTAGGATCTCCGGTGATCTGGATCACGACGGCAAGTCTGACTCCTTCAACCCCGGTCTCTTGAACGCTTCCGCTTAGCGATCTACAAGGGTATGTAGATGCACTCTCCTTCCCCTCGTTGCTGGTTTCTCCATAGATAGATCTTGGTGAGACGTAGGAAATTTTTGAATTTCTGCTACGTTCCCCAACAGCCAGACCGTTGCCGGACTTGGTTCTTCGGGGCTGGCGGAACCTTGGACCCTGTATCAGGGAAGTGCATTTGGACGGACGAGCAATTGGAAATACCAGTCAAGAGGCTTCGGCACTATATTGATGCAGCGCAGCAAGGGATGTTCCTTCCAGACAGAGAGAACGACGAGCTCACAATGGCCCTCGGGAATCCTGGGCACCGTGGACGGACATGAGGCACGCCAGGCTCCGTTCCGTGGAATGCTGGTTTTCCGGACGCAGGCGGTTACAAATGCTAGGAGAGGAGGAAAAAAGTGCAGCAGACCCAACTGCAGGCGCTGCATGCAAGGGTACAAGCGATAGAGGAACGAGAAGCAAATCGCAGCAAACTAACTGTCGAAGCTTCCCCCGAAGCTACCCCGCCATCTCAGCGGAGAAGCAGCGTGGCTTCCACCGAGCTGCTTCAGCCGGAGCATGTCTTGACGGCTCTGCCAGCCTATCCGTGGATGCTATCACGAGTCTCAAAATTGCCACACTATGACGCAATGGATGAATTTGAAGGTCAAGGCGGTTGTTGGCTCTGTTTATCCTACTGAACCCGGCGCAACTTTTCACTACCGGCCGATTCCAGAAGGATATGCTAGGGTGACGGTGGATGAAATAACGGAGGGATTTGAGGACCTCCAGCTTGACCACCCTACCAGTGAAGGGGAGACTAGGCTGGGTTCTGCTCTGAAGACTCCATGCCTATGGCGGAAGGAGCTCATCAACCTTTCGAACTGGATGCCTCCGCCTCCTCCTCCTCCTCCTCCTCCTCCGGCGAGTCAGGGCACTCCGCCTCCTCCTCCGGCGAGTGACGATCAGGGCACTCAGCCTCCTTCTCCGGCATGTGGCGGCACTCTGCCTCCTTCTCCGCCTGCGCCGGCGTGCCCGAGCAGCCAGCAGCCTCCTCCTTCTCCGTCTCGCCGGCAAGGGCGGAAGAGACCCGCCGCCGCCCCGGCTGCTCCGGTGCGTCGTAGTCCTTCTCCTCCGCCTCGTAAGCAAGCACGAAAGAAGACAGCCGCAGCCGCTCCGTCTGCTCCGGCGTCTAGCAGTACAGGCAGAGGCGAGAAGCAATACAGATACGGTCCACCTCTCAATCCTATAGAGAAGTTACCGTACGAGATGACCGTGGAGGAAAACAAGAAGATCGTGTGGGCCGAAGTGAAGGACTTCTTTGAAGGGTTGAAAGCGCAGAGACATCCACCTCCGGAGGAGAAGGTAGATCCGGTGAAAGCAAAGCGCACTATTGATGCCCTGAGGAAACCACCAAAGTCCCCGCCGAAAACCAACTATGAGCGCATTACTCAAAAGGCATATCAAGAAGCGTCGCGGTCGGGAACTACTATCAGTGATCAAAGGTTAAAAGAACGACGAGCAGCTGGGAAAAAAATTGCCCAGCTCAGCGAACAAGCGAACCAATCGTGCCCCGCTCCAACGTGTCTAGCGACATATCGTCGCTAATGCTCGGCGACGGTGCCGGTTATAGCAATCTTGCAGATTACACCTTTGACGATGTACATTTTGATTTCATGGAGGTGGGCGAACACGTCTACGAGCACGGGAAGCCTCTCGTCAAAGATGAAAAATCTCTAACAACGATGATGCGAAGATTCCATAATTGGTACATGAAAACCTGCAGAGAGTCCGGGGACGAATACTTTGTATCGAGAATTAAAGAGGAGCACGACCTCGTTGGAACTGATCTGTTACTTGTTCCATTTGAGGAGTTCTTCGAGTTCTTCAATCAAAAGGCCCATTAACGGTCTTTTGCTACTGTCTGTAAGTACTATTTCTGTCATTAAGTCTCTATATATAGCTCAGCTCTTTCATTGCATGTATTTATAATTAATTATCCTCACTATATTATGCAGATTGAAGATCGTCGAGTGGAGAAAACAAGAAATGTATGATATTGGGTTCATGAACACAAATATCATATTTGAAATTCAGGTTAAAAAGCACGCCGAAGAGGCCGAGGCCAACTTGCTACAATCGTTGATCAAAAATCAAAACAAAGATACCATACTCTTTTCTTACAACTTCAAGTGAGTGTTACTGTCGTGTGCATATTCGGTTTCCCTTATTACTCGAGCGAGGTTATAGTAATGTAATTGATGAGTTATGCATGCGTGCGCATCTTCCACTATGTTCTTCTGTAGATTAAGCTTGAGCGGGGACTAGTAACCGTCTTAGACTCGAGACGAAAAGATCCCGAAACCTATGCGGACATGACTAAATTGCTCAACAAGTAAGTTCAATCGATCATTATCGCACCATATCGGCAACTTTTTGTTCATTTCCTGATATCTCAAGTAATAATAATTATTTTCTTTGTCTTGCGGGGTTTGGAAACAGTTCACCGCAGAAGCTCCGGGACTGCCGAAGGAGCTGCGATATACATACCCGAAAGTAAGTACTACTAGCTAGCTAGTTGCGCCGCATCTCCGTTGATTCTATAGCTATACTTTCATCAATGCCATTTATAATGCTTCATTATCAGTTTGATTGATCTCTATTTCTCGTAAAGTGCTTGTGGTAGGAAGAAGGGAATAATTTCTGTGGATACTACGTGTGCGAGTTCATCTACAACGTGACTTTGAAAAATAAGCGGGGCTACTCTAAAAGACAATATGAAGTGCGTAAGCAATAATATTCACAATTTCATTTTATTACACCATCATTTCTGTTGACTTTCATTCATATATATGTATTAACCCCCTTCTTCAAATTAGACGTGGCAGATGCGGAATGAACTCCTACCACAAGATCGCATGAAAGCAATTCAAGAGGAATTGGCGGAATTCTTTCTTGACCACGTCATCAATAAAGCCGAAGAATACCATGTGGAAGTTGATTTCAAATGCTAGGGGATTGTAAGAGATCTTACATATTGTATATGTATGTAGCCAGTAGCGTCGGATAGATAATACGAGTGTTGTTCGACCAATCTCTTGGATAAGGAGAGGTCGATCGATCACTTCTCTCGGTATGCATGACTTAACTTCAGACTTAATGGTTTCCTTCATTTTCTTACTAGCTAGCGTGTCGAGGCCTCTCTATGTATAGTACGTGGCGTCGACCAAGCACGGACATAAGAGGACACTTCTCTCTATTAATTAGCTAGCTAACACAATATATGAAACACCTAAATTAACCCCCAAAACCCCCAACCCCCCCTCTTTCAAAAAAACAAAACCACATCCCCTCAAATGTGGCGTGGATGACGCTTATGGCCCACAAAAACCGACTAAAGGTTCTCCGCGGCCAAGACCGGCCACGTGGAGGCCCTTCCTGACTGAACTGGGACTAAAGGGTCGTTAGATAAGAACGACCCTTTAGTCCCTCGTTCGTAAACCCATAAAAGCGCCTTACCAATCGATACTAATGGTGGTTTATCTACTAGTGACTCTACATCAACTGGCTGGATCAAGTTTCTGTTGATGAGGTCACTGAAATAGCCCTCGCCTACTTCATAAGCACTCCGCCCTCGTTCTTCATGGATGAATCCTTCCGCGACCCATCGACTTATCAACCGCTGTTTGTCAATCCTATGATCTTCTGGGAATACACTCAAATACAACAAACAGGTTCTCATATGGTGAGAAAGATCAAAATAGCTCAGAGACAATATCTTTGTCATGTTCCCAACATTAGGACCATTTGCAAGTGCCGAGCCAATAGCTGTCAGCACCCTGTTCCATTCATCTTTTGCATGCTTGTCAGCTAACAAGCTGGATAAGGTTATGATCGCCAATGGAAGTCCACCACATTTTGCCAATATCTGGGATCTGGTGTGAATCTGAATGTGTTTGAAAACTACATGTACTTTCTATTATTTCTCTTCTTCAATAACAACATCTGTTTGAGAGTCAAATATAAAATATAATGCATTAATTTTTTTGTACTTTTGTGAGGACCACTTTTCTCAACCTTCTTCTTTTTCATGATTGCTTTCATTTTCAGTGGACTGACCAAATGCAAGGTACGATTGAACTGAAAGGAGAAGGGCATTTTTATCAAAGGCCTGCTATTTGCAAAGTTTGTTGGCTTTGGTCTGCAACTACAACTTGCACAGTAAGTACAATCGGACGAATGACACAACTTGCACGGTAGTTGCTTGATATGAGCTTATGGAGAAGCTTGAGGAAACACGAAGGTCAATAGGTTGCATTTCAGTAGAGCTTGGTCGTGCAGATTTTCTTGAATTAAAGCCTACTGATAAAGCTAAGCTTTCTATGGTTGCAAGGGATTATACCGGTTTACAAGATCCAAAGTGGCGGAAGATTCTGCAGCTGTGGAAGCCATCAGGTACATGTAGAACACTACAGAACAATACCTTCTAAGATGAACCTGTACCTTAGGAGTTAGAGAGCACAACTGAAATTACTTTCAGTTAGGATTATCAAGTTTATTAGATACACAACAGCAGAATGAGTGAGCGAGTACATGTAAAATTACTTTGAACAGTGGGTGAGTCCTCTACCAGTTTCAATACTGTATAGATTATGTGTACTTATATTTACTGATCGGATTACTTAATAAATTTTGAAGCCAAATTTAAGACGATTCGTTGAAGAAAAAATAGAAAACTGAAACAGTGTCATGTCATGTGTTAAGCTTAGACGATGCCTTTCTTACACAGAGGTCTTACGGTGTATTTCTATTAGTCATTCTAATAAATAAGCATACCTTCCTTACCCAGGTGGCTCATGAGTGATGATCAATCAATTCGCCACTTGCTTCGGCACTGTTATTGCCCAACTATGTATATACCACTAGCCACAAAGCCGTTTCAGTGAATTTCTCTTCGACCATTCACCTTTTGTAGGAATGCTTTGCTCTGAATATTATGTTGCATCAAAATTGTTGGATGCTCTCTCAGACAACCTTGACTACTTTGTATAAATATACTGGTACTTAAAAGTATTCTGTGTTAGCCCTGTCTGTGCTTGCTAATTGTGTTGTTTGCTCAATACTGATCTCACTGCCATTGGCTGCTTCTGCTATTCTTTAGCACTGAACTCCCTATTGCTCTTTTACAAACTAAATACTTGTGCTTCCCTTAAAAAAACTATATACTTTTGCATTATCATGGTCCTATTAATTGTGTTTGTCCCACAATTACAGTATACCTGGCACAAGCGTTAGGTCCCGGTACCGGCGCGCCGGGTGGCGCGCTACAGGTCTAGTGTGGTGTGATTTGAGCAACTAGTAACAAGAGATGGAAATATGGAAGACATTACGGCCCGGTCGCTGTCATTTTTCTTTGGACGCATTCAAGAATTACTGGTGCCCCGGCCTGAATTTTCAAACGGATCTGGGAAAATGGGGAAACTTTTCCCTTGCAACTAGTCATGCATTGACAGGGATGTGACAGTGATGGCCACATGGGGATGGGGCACCTTGTGGTTGTGGGTATCCTATGCATGGAGCAATGCCATGTTTTTTTTAACATAGAAAGGCGCACAAAGCGCCAACCAATACATTCAGCTTAGTAACATCTTACAGCGTGAATTACATAGCCCTGGAAATTGAAATTAGACAGGAGAGAAACAACAAGGCATATCATGTTTGTATGAGCTGAAGCAAAACAACTAGTGTCGTGTTCGGTAAACTTCTAAGAACCTGATGAGCCACATTATGAGAAATACCATTGATCTCTCTTGATATGTGATACACCTATGCTTGGAGATCATTTGTAAAGGAGAAAAATTCAGCTAGAGAAGTTCTGATGGTCCAAGGGGTGGAATGCCAATACACTTCTTGCCGCCGCTGCTTTTGCCAAAGAGAGGCAATCAGTAAGAAAAGTAGGCCTAGAGATCTGAAGTATACGGGCGACTTGAGCTGCAAAAAGCAAAGCAAGAGCTTCTGCTTGAAGTGGCGAGCTGGTGTTCTGGGTAGAAGCTTGAATTTGCACATTCACTTCCACTTGGTCCTGAGAAAAAGCGAAACACTCCTACTCCTGTAGCTGTTGTGCCATGTGGTAATCCTGGAACCTTTGCACATTGAAAAGCAAGATCGAATAAATTTTGCTCCGGATATAAGAAGATCAGATTTGAGAGTGTGCCCTTGAGCAGGAATAACACAACTATTTCCTTGCCGATGAACTTGATCAATAGCTTGTCCCTGATTAGAAGAAATTGACACGATCATATATTGGTCGACAAAGCTTTTGCAGCGGTGTGAACATGATGAGGTTGAGAATTGCGTCTGTCGAAAAGCTTATCATTTACGGCTTTCCATATGCACCACATAAAATTTAGTATGTTAGATATAGATGCATGAGGATGATTCATATTTAGTAAACCGAGAATAATCATGCATAGAGAAATGATTTTGAACCAAGCCATCGGATCTAATATACCAAGGGTGGCCAAACTAGGCTGCTCTAGCAAAATCGCAAAGAAAAAGAGATGCATTTCATTTTCATCCTCACCACACCGCAACATGATTTAGAAATGTGAATTGAAAAGCGGCCCGCTTCAAACCTCAGTAGGAAGAGCTTTTTGAAGAAGTCTCCATGCGAAAGTTTGGACACGGGTGCAATCAACTTTTGCTTCCAAACCCGAGTGAGAAGGTTTTTAACACCTTGATAGTTGAGAGGAGTATTCACAGGAATGCTTTGAATATCCTGCAAGCACAATTTATAAGTGGATTTAGAAGTGCATTTGCCACTCAAGCGAGGTCCCAACAGAGAATATCTGGGCAGTCATCACGAATGATGGAGGTTTGAGTAATAGAAGTAGCCATAGGATATTGGAAAAGAGAATGAATAATATTTTTGTTCCAAGTTTTTTGCCCAGGAATCCATAGATCCTTAACCTGAGTAGGATAAATAAAGCCAGGTGGTTGAATGATGAGATGATTATGAACATTGGACCAAGAAGAACACCATGGGGAACTCCAGAGGGCAATATTCCCCTGAGTAATTTGGTAGAAAGAGTGGGCTTTTAACTTGGGAAGCATTTTGAGAATGGAAGACCAATAAGCAGATTTTGGAACAGTGGAAGTAGCAGTCCAAATGGAAGAGTTCGGAAAGTATTTGGATTTGAGCACAAGGTACAAATAAGAGTTAGGAGCATCTGCAAGTCTCCAAGCTGAAGCAAGAATAAGGCCTTCATTAATGGCTTGGAGGTTTCTAATACCTAGCCCTCCTTCATTCTTAGTCATACAAATGTCCTTCCAAGCTCTGAGACAAAGACTTACATTTGAATTATTATCCCCGATTCACTGTCCACCAAAAAGTTTCTAATAATAGCGGTGAGTTTAGCAATAAACTTTTTGTGAACAAAATGTTTGACATGTAATAAACAGGAATGGCTGAAAAGACAGATCTAATGAGTTCCATCTAGCTGCATGAGAGAGCATGTTAGCCTTATAAGCGAAGCTTGGCCATAAATTTGTCAAGAACAAAGTTATAAGCAACAACTCTATTTTTAGCGGGAAGAATGAGAGGGTGCCCCAAATGAGTAAAGTCAAGTTATCCATGGAAGGAACAGGAAAAATGTTTTTAATATCAGCAATGACAGTTTGACTAACATGGGCACCTTTGAAAAGAATAGCGGATTTTGACCAGTTAGGAGTTTGACTGAAATAACACAAAAATGATGAATAATTTGAGCCATAGTGTTAACTTTAGATGTATTAGCTTGTCCACAAACCGTAAGATCATCTGCAAAAGAAGAGAGTGAACAGGAGGGCAATTTGGTCCAAGAGAAATACCACGAAGATGGTTAGCAGCCATGGCATCATTCGATTAAGAGACAATTCATTTATAGCTAGAACAAAAGATAAGGAGACAGAGGGCAACCCCAGCGAATCCCTCTATGACTTTTAAATTTATGAGAAGGCTGGCCATTAATGATGACAGAGAAAGTAGGTGTGGAAATGCAGCGTAGATCAAGTTTATAAAATGATCATGTAGCCCTTCTGAGCGGGCGAGAGACAATGAAGTTCCATTCAAAGGCGATCAAAAGCTTTAGCCAAGTCAATTTTAAGCATGAAAGCATGATGTTCCCAAGATTTGAGAGCAAAAGAATGGGTGATCTCTTGGCGATAATAATGTTGTCACTAATTCTACGACCTTCAATAAAAGCTTCTTTGGCCGAAATCCGGTATAATCGAGCAAATGAGGTTTTAGCCTATTAGCTAAGGATTTAGCAATGATCTTATAAACAACGTTGCAAAGACTAATAGGTCTAAAATCCATGGGAACTTGAGGAGCTAGCTTCTTAGGAATGAGAGCAATATTAGTATCACTAATATGAGGAGGTAATATACCTGATTTGTAGAAGTTGATTACCAAATCAATGACTTCATCGCCAATCCAGTCCCAAGAAGCAAGGTAAAACTCCACATTGAAGCCATCTGGGCCCGGCGATGCATTTAGCTTCATATCCTTGAGAATCTGCAAGATTTCCTGTTTATCTGGAATGGAGTAGGTGAAATCATCGATTGTATCGAGGCTGAGTTGCAAGAAAAGGCACGCCCAAATTGATGTTAGGGGAAGAAAAGATGTATCTGAAATAATTCACGTAAGTGTTAGCAACTTGAGTTGGCTTAAAATGGATAACATCATTTTCATCCTTAATGGAAACAATAGTGTTCCTCTTTCTTCTCTTTAAAACAGCTTGATGGAAAAATCTAGTATTTCTCTCCATCCTTAGCCCAAGGCTTCTTTGCCCTTTGTTTGTAAAATTGATTTAATTTGGAGAGATTACGCTCATACACGAGTGTAAGCTCGTTCTCTAGTGCATGGTCTTGTTGGTATAGATGCTTTAGTTGAATCGATTGATTTGTCCCTCAATGTCTTTTAACTCCTGCCGATAGGTTTTTCTTCCTGCACCATCTCTTTAATGAACACGCAAGAGAAGAGGTCCTGGCGAGAAAAAGAGGTCGGCCTGGTACTATTCCAGTGCCTTAGCATGATCATGGAAATCTTTTTCTAGCAACCACCAATTTTCAAATTTGAAAGATTGCTTAGGTTTACAAAAGCCCGACCCTCTGTGGAAATCGAGAATAGGCGCATGATCGCTTAAAATGATAGGTAAATTTAGCACTTTCGTATTAGGGTAAATAGTACACCAATCCGGATTGACTAAACAACGATCCAAACGTTGATAGATAGGATTAACCGTGTCTTTGCCTATTGCGCCAAGTGTAAGCCGGCCCACTATAACCAATGTCAAAGAACCCACAATTTTTTATCAAAGCACTAAAAGCAGACATACGATAAAAATTAACATTAGCATTGCACTTATCAATATCATACAGGATATCATTCAAGTCACCCATACATAACATAGGCTTGCCTAAGTTATCATACACAAAATTAGCAACCTGGTCCCAAATAGCCTTAGTTTGACGGTGATATGGATCACCATAGATGCAAACTAAACCAAACTCAATACCCGAGGCCCTATGAATAACATTAGCTAAAATAGCATGAAAGGAAGCACTATATATAGAAACCTGCAACTCCATCGTTCCACATCAGCCATAAGCCTCCCGACGATCCTCTTGAAGGAACAACAATACTATCAAAGATGTCAAAACGATTCAAAAGATCACGGGAAGTAACCTTGGAGGATTTAATTTCTGAAATGAAAACTATCTGAGCTTTTGTGGAGTGGATAAGATTTGCCAAGAACAACATACGATCATTGCCGAGGCCCCGGCCCATGCCTCGGCAATTCCAAGCAATAGCTTTCATGGCATAAAAGCTTGGCTTAACTTCCAGACCAGATCCAAACTAATAACTATGAAAACCAAGTGACAGAGAGAAGATGGAGCAAGGCAGCTAAGATTGAGCAGCAAGAGACACAGAAATAGGGACCAGCAACAGCAAATCCCGAATTCCTCTATCTCCAAAGAGGGAATCTACAAGGAAAAAAGAGGGAATCCCGAAAAGTAATTGGATGACGGCTCGCTGCAGGATAAGATAAAGGAACCAAAGCCTGAGAAAAGAGCAGAGAACAGAGCACCAAAACAGAGAATCCAAAGGCCTCAGATCTGATCAGAGTAGACAAGAAGGAGGTGAAGAGGGCCAAAACGGCTCTGGATCCAGGCGGGCAAGAGACCAGAGGGAAGGGTTAGATCGAGTTGAGGGGATGGGGAAGGGATTGCAGCGTCGGGAGCAAGAAGAGGGGGAAGGAACGGAGGCGGCGAATCTAAGCTGGGAAGCACAGGGGCCACCGGTGAGAGAAGCTGAACGAGGGGTGGCAAGAACAGAGGAACAAGGGGACACAGGACGAGTTCGAGCTGTGAGAAGAGATCGACAGGGGGAAAGAAGAGAAAAGGAAAAGAAGAAGGGGGCGGCATCACGCCAGTCGCCGGCAATCGTCGGAAGTCGTCATCGCGGCAGTCTGAGGCCAGCGAGCCTCTATTTTGCAAGTTTGGATGGATAACATAGATAGCTATAGTCTCGTGCACATGGCGCGATCGTACTCTGCCGATGGAGCCTCGGCGGCCGCTTTCCCTGTCTCCGCCGACCGCAGCTCTATGTTCTCTTTGGAGCAATGCCATGTGGTTTCACGATTATTATCAGCACGGCGTCGAAAGAAAGCACACAGGGCGACACCTCGGGATTTTTTGTCCAAAAAAACCACTTACCAAGATGAATTGACAAAAAAGACTACATGTAAATTAAATTGTGAAAAAAGACCTCCCTAAACGTGGCGGCAGGCGCGGCAGCCGACGCATGGCACCCGCCGCCACGTCTGGAGGCGGCAACACCTGCCGCCAAACTGGCAGGCGGCCACCAGGGTGTAACAGGAATTGGCAGGTGCGGCCATCCCGCAACGGAACGGTGCTGGCCTTATGGGCCATGCCGCCAACGTATGAGGCGGCCTTGCCGCTGTTGTTCTATGCACTAATTGCAATGCCTTTTGTCTTGCTAGATGGCACTAATTTCTACGAGACTACGACGATTGAAGCACTATTTGATTCCCGTCTAAAATTTCGTCGATCTACACACTGATTGTAGTGTTTTGGATCACGTATGTTTTCCGTCTAAAATTTCGTCCGTTCATGGTTATTTTCACGTCATTAGAGCAACTCCAACGCGCCGACCCAAATGGACGTTACTTTTATCCGATTTTTGTCAGTTTGTATCGGTCACCCGTTCGACGTCCACCATCTTTAAGATTTGGGTCGCAGTTCACCCAACGACAGCGACCCATTTTCATGTCCGCGTGCAAATTTCGAAAAAGGCCCGCGGCCATAGATCATGCCAGCGGGCATGTCGTCGCCCGAAGTTCATGCCGACAAAGATGCCGGCCGGGCATGTCGTCGCCAAGTTCACATTGGTGGCATGGGCCGTGCCGTTTCCTCCCTCCGGATGACGAGCCACCGCCCAACGATGTGGCGCCGAGGTCGATGGGTCTTTGGCGTGGACATGGAAGGCGCCACCACGCCACCTCGGCGAGCATTCCCCGGAGAGTTGGGAGCCTTGCGGGTAGACGTGGAAGCGGTATCGGTGCATCGCCGACACGCGGGCGACTTCAGGCGACACCATCCGAGGAAAAGCAGATGAGCGGTCTTGGCGGTGATGGCTGGCGTTAGCGAGGCCATCTTCAAGGTTTAACCCTAGAAAGATCGGCGCCTCCACAGTTGCCGCCGCGGGCGTTGGTAACCTCTGTCTTGCGGCGGCAATGATGGCGGCCGTCACAATTTCTTCGTCCCTTGTGTCCGCCGCATGCCGCCGGCCCATTCTCTTCGCCGATTCCCTTGCGCGCTCCTCGGGCTTAGTTTCTTCTTCGGCTTGGGCGCGGCAACAGTCTTGCAGGGGGAGGGGGTGCGAGGCTTGCCAGGTGGAGTAGTTGGTGCGCATCACGCGCGTCCGTCTCGTGTCCGTGCCGACGCAAATGAGGCTAAAAATGAGCCAAGAATGTGTCAGCAGGCGGACGAAAAGCGGATGTGCGTCTGTTTGGGTCGGCGCGTTGAGCCGACTTTTTCCGTCTTGACCCATACACGGACGCTGAACGAAATAGGTTGCCGCCGAGTTGCTCTTATATTTGTCATCGGAGCCTATAAATCTGGCGCCACCATCCCAGGCGTGCCGTCGTCAATTCTTTGAGCCTCACGGTATCCAGCGCCTCCGTGACCAACCGCCCTTGCCGGTGGGGATCCGCAAGGAGGGGAAAGGAGCAGCCCGCCGCCTACGCCGGTACAAACTAATAATACAAGTACATCTGAATTTTAGGCGGGAAATATACGTGATCCAAAACACTGCAATCAGTGTGTAGACAGATGAATTTTTTGACGGGAATTAAATAATGCTTCAATCATCGTAGTAGTCTCGTACTAGCAATTAGTGCCATCTAAAATAACGAAAGGCATTGCAATCAGTGCATAGGATAATTACACGTGGGAATCAACACACCAAAGCCTCTGCATTACAAAATAGCAGCGGTAGAGGCCGCCTCAATCGTTGGCGGCATGGCCCACAAGGCCGACAACGGAACGCCGCTGCCGATTTACATTACTCGCCTGCGTGCCCGTGGCACTTTGCCGATGTGGCGGCCGTTGCTTTCGCCGTGGCGGCAGGTGCCACACGTCGGCTGCCGCGCCTGCCGCCACAGCTGGGGGGTCTTTTTTGTTAATTTGATTTATAGATAGTTTTTTTTATCAATTCATCTCGGCAAATAGTCTTTTTGGACGGGAGATGGTAGATAAGCGGGCAGGCTCACCGGGACCAACAGAAGGGGCCGGTGGTCGGCCGGAGTCGGAGAAGACGCTCGGTCCTCCGCAGATTTCGAATTAACCTCCCCGTATGCATCAGCGATAGGAGGGGGACTCAAAAGGGGGCAAGGTCGTCCTTGAGAGCCGGACCGCGGCCTACAAAGCAAGGCAGGGGATGCGGGTGGTGAGTTGAGTGGGGAGGAACGGCGGGCGGTGGAATCAGGATTAAAACAGTGAGTTGCCGGGGGCGATGGCCGCCGTCGCCGCCGACGAGCCTCCAAGGAGAGGAGGTCGCCGACTCGCCGTCACCGGGGTGGGAGACTCTCCGTAGCGGAGTTACAGTTGGTCCGGGATTTTCGTGGAAGTATCGGGCCAGCCCACCAGCCCGTGGCACGGTGCAGGCCACATGCGAAAGTCATGCCCACGATCTCAAAAAAAAAAAAAAAGAGAGAGAGAGAGAGAGAGAGAAAAAGTGATGCCCACATGGAGAAAACTCTGAATCTCTTTGAAAATTTGTAAACTATTTTTTAAGATTTGAACCTTTTTCAGAAACATTGTGAACGTTATCCAATTTTTGGAAGAAAAAATGGACAGGAAATAAGTTTTAAAAAAAGGTAGATATTATTTTAGGCTAAACACACGCTTTATCACTCGAAAGAATGTTCTGAGGAATACAACTTAGATCTGGAGGTTGACGAAGCCAAACATGACGACCAACTGAAAGTTAAGCGCGTATCTAGCGAGGCTATGTGCTGACTGAAAGGTTAAACACTCTATGTTTAAAAATAAAAGAACAAGACTATAAATCTAAGGACATTAAATTGATCTCTCTGATGGTATAAGCATGTTTTCCTCAGACTTCCTTGTAATCAGAGGCCAGACTTAGTGGGCGACGGGAGAGAAGTGTCTCCCAGCAGGGCACATACGCGTATTTTTTCTCACATTTTTGTTTTCTATGTGTATTTTCACGCAGCTTAAAAAAAGTGAGCGTGTATTTTTCTAAACGTCCATGAAAATTTTATTAATGTATCACACATATGGAAAAGGTGTTCACGAAAAAAGTAAATTCTTCATGCATTTTAATAAAACGTTTATGAAATTTCAGAAAGTGTTCCTACATTTACAAAAATATTCATGAAATGTAAAATGTTTGTACCATTCAACACAGCGTTTAAAAAATTGTTCATGATATCTAAGAAAATGTTCATGAAATGGAAAAAACGCACAATATTTAAATAATGTTCATGACATATAAAGAATGTTTTCTCCATTGTAAAAATGGTTCACAACTTTTATAAAACGACCACACATTCAAAACAATATTCGTAAAAATGTAAAGTTTGTTTGCGTAATTTTTTAGTTTTTTAAAGTACTTATTGGCTTACCAAAGAAACATAATTTAGTTTGGTACGTTATAATAAGAGGTGGGACTATTGAGCTGGTTTTCAGAGAAAAAGGGGTGAAAAACCAGGGACAGGAAGAAAAATAAATCAAAACGAGAAGACGAAGGAGAAACGTACATAAGGTTGGACAACATACGAGCGAACCCTCACCTTATGTATTTTTCGAGTAAATTGCATAAAATCACCATTTTGAGGGCTAAATTTGCGAAAAACACTAGGATACATAATCATTGCAGAAAGCACCATGTCTAGCATAATTGTTTTGCAAAAACCACTGATCGGCGGATCGGACTGAGTTAAGTGAGTTTATGATAGGTGGGGCCCGTTTTTCGCGTACGTGGCACTCCAGGCCGTTCCGACAGCCGGCAGACGGCGTTAGACGCCGCCGTTCGATCCTAGCAGTCAAAAGCGCCAACCGTTACTCCTTCTCCACTCTGCTCGCTCTCGCTCTCGCTCTGTTCTTGGTCGCCGCACCCGTCGCCGCCGCGCCGCGCCGCTGCCGCTCCGCCATGGTGTCGTGGAGTGATGGGTCGGATAGCAGCGAGCACACCAGGCAGTACATGAGCTCGGATTTCGACGACGGCACCATTAAGGTCAGTTCTCAGAGTTAGGGTTAGGGTTTGATATTTGGGGATTTCTGGAATGAGCTTCTTTTCAATCATTGGACCAAATCTCAAATCTCTGTCATTCCTTTGCACTCCAGGTTCCTCCTAGCACCGAAGACTCAGATTTCGAGGGCCCTGAGACAGATATGTATGTTTTGTGCCATGGACACGGGAAGGCAGCAGAAAGGCGTGTTGCTTTCGAAGGGATTCACACTGGCAGGAGGTTTCTTTGTTGTGCAGAGAAGGTATGGTTCCAACTTAACTAATTGGAAGTTGTTGATTAACTTAACAGACCTGTCATTTGTTTGCCATGGACATGTAATGTGGCACTCCAGCAGGCATTGTATTATAATGTGAAGTTTGGACAGTGGATTCGTTAATTGTTTACTCTGCCAGCATTGTTTACTCTAGTTCTGGCAACATTGTTTAGTTAGGCCATTTTGTTAACTCTGTCAGGTTAGCATATTTTAAGAGAGTAGATGCATGGGTTGGTAGTCCAACATTTTTTAGTTTGGATCTAGCAATATTATTTAGTTAGGTCATTTTTTAACTCTGCCATGTTAGCTTATTTTAGGACAGAATATTCATGGGTTAGCACACCATCATTGTTTACTTAGTAGTTGTTTACTTTAGAGCATGATCTGAATTTTAGTATAAAGTAATCTAGCCTATCATTGTAAGCAAGTCAACATTATGTAATTCATTTTGTTAATATTCTTTTTCCAGAAGGTAAAAACTGCGGACTAGTAGAATGGATTGATCCATCTTGGCCCACTACCCTTGAGAATGCACCTTTGTCCAAGTTGTGGTCTATGTATGAGCAGTAAGATGGACAGGAATGAGGAATGTCTGATGCATTCATTTACTGTTCGTGACCTCACACAAGAGAATAAGAAACTCCAGGCCAGCTATGAGAAGTTGGTTGAAGATGTCAATGCACTTATGGATGCCCAGCAGCAGAGGGCAGTGATAGAAAGGAAAGATGCTGAAACAACCAAGTTGCAGGAGAAGTATGACACTTTGAAGAACATAGCAGCTGCTCGAGGTACTGTCATTAGGAACATGAAGTTGAAGCTAGCTGAAGAGTAGTAGAATTTGCTGATCCACTTTGATGAGCTCAAGATGTCCGTTGAAGTGAGCAATGTGAAGCTGGAGAGGATCAAGGCCATCATAAATGGATAAGCGATTGCAAGAGAAGAATGGGCAATATCATTTGGCGATTCTTTGACCTTTTGCAAGGTGTGGTTTGGCATTTGTTGTAATGATAGTAGTTTAAATTCTATTAACTATGAGTACTACTGAACTATGGATATGTAAGCTTAAGTAAGATGTTTGCATTTGAACTAGTGCTGAATGTGGTGGTATTTGAACTAGTGCTGAATGTCAAACTATGATTATGTATGGATTTGAACTAGTGCTGAATTTGGTGGTATTTAGAGCTGGTCAATGTTATCTTAAGTAATGTGTTTGCAAATGATGATTTTTGCTTTAGTATGTTCCTGTTCAACTAATGATTCTGAGTTAGTTAAGTAGGGCCAATTAGGGTTGCTTTTGGCTTTTTATCGATGTCGAGGCATCAAGTAGGCCAAGTTAGGGTTTTTGGCTTTTTATCGACGCCGAGGCATCAAGTAGGCCAAGTTAGGGTTTTTGGCTTTTTATCGACGCCGAGGCATCAAGTAGACCAAGTTAGGGTTTTTGGCTTTTTATCGACGTGGAGGCATCAAGTAGGCCAAGTTAGGGTTTTTGGCTTTTTATCGACGCGGAGGCATCAAGTAGGGTCAAGTGATGGGTTTTTGGCTTTTTGTCGACGTCGAGGCATCAAGTAGGCCAAGTGATGGGTTTTTGGCTTTTTATCAACGCCGAGGCATCAAGTAGGGTCAAGTGATGGGTTTTTGGCTTTTTGTCGACGTCGAGGCATCAAGTAGGGTCAAGTGATGGGTTTTTGGCTATTTGTCGACGTCGAGGCATCAAGTAGGGTCAAGTGATGGGTTTTTGGCTATTTGTCGACGTCGAGGCATCAAGTAGGCCAAGTGATGGGTTTTTGGCTTTTTGTCGACGTCGAGGCATCAAGTAGGCCAAGTGATGGGTTTTTGGCTTTTTGTCAACGTCGATCCATCAAGTAGGCCAAGTGATGGGTTTTTGGCTTTTTGTCGACGTCGAGGCATCAAGTAGGCATCAAGAATATCACAGCATCAAGAGTATCACAGCATCAAGACTATCACAGCATCAAGAGTATCACAGCATCAGCAGTACTACTAGAATGCCATAGTTTGACACAAATTGATCATAACAGTTGAGCATCACAGGACTACTAGAATTCCAAAGTTTGATACAACATCAACACAACCAAATCACCATCAACACTGGAGTAGCATAACTGGAGTAGCAGAACAACACAACATAGTTTCACAACACAACCAAAATGCCATAGTTTGATAAAACATCAACACAACCAAATCATCACCATTTTGCACCACAGGCAGTCAAGTAATCCTTCATTATGTTGCTGGGCTTCCTGACTCTTTGGGAACCATCACTTGGTCTTGGAGGCATGAAAGCTAACCTTGGTCCCTTTGCAGCAGCTGATGAAGATCTGATTGTTGGTGCCTTACCCTTGGGAGCAGCTGGTGCCTTACTCTTGGGAGCAGACGATGAAGATTTATTGGCTGCTGCCTTACCCTTGGGAGCAGCTGGCTGCCTCCTAGCTGGAGCAGCAGCAGATGTTGCCCTCCTTCTTTGGAGCTGGACCGGCGCAGATGTTGCCCTCCTTGATGATCCACCGGCGATGGCAGCGGCAAAGGCTGTAGTCCTTCTTTGGAGTGGGCTGGCAGCGGAGGCTGCAGTCCTTCTTGGTCTTTGGTGGGTAAGAGCTGGTGCTTGGCTGCAATGAAACAAGTAGTTTAATATTAGTATGCAATAAAGTAACAACAAATTTAGTCTTTCTCATAGCAGAGTGGTTACCTGATGTTTGTTCTTTCTCATAGCAAGTGCAGGCTTTAGAGCATCATGGCAATTGGTGTACCTATGGCCCACCATTTTACAGTTGGAGCAGGTAATTGAGGCCATTCTTGAAGTGTCTTTGGGAGCTGGCTTCTCAAATTGGCCCTTTCTCCTCTTAGTCTGTGCTCTGCCCTTGTGTTCTTTGAAAACAGGAGCCTCAGTGTCCAAACTATCTGTCTTTTCATCTCCTCAAGCCTAGCAAGGATATCACCATATTCTTCCAAATCATCACTGTCCTCCTCATTATCCATCACTGCAGCTTTTCTCTTCAAAGAAGTGTCCCTCTCTTTATTTTTCTTATTCTTCCTAAACATTTGAATTTCCTTCCTCCTTGTCTCCTCCATAACCTTTTCAATTTCCATTTGCTCCTCTGAATTGTTTACAGGATTTTCTTCCACTTGTACATAACCTAAAGCAAGTTGCTCCTCCAAATTGTTTGTGCTATGTTGTGTTTGAAGCTGTATGGGCATTGGCTCGATTCTGCTGCTTGAAGTTCTTTGCTGCTACATGCACATTTCACCTTTGAATAGCACTCCTCCTTCATCTATCTGATATAGTTTGGGCTCTCCAATTTCTTCTAGAGGGATTTGCTGCTCAATAACATTGGAGCTGGTGTTTATAGTTGCAGCATTGGGAGCAGTGGCGGAGCTTGCACAAAAACGCTGGGCGGGCTGGGTGGGCCACAATGTGAAGGATTACTACTAGATTGTATTATACAACCCATGAGCTGGCTATAATATATGAGGAGAAACGCGAGAGCTGGGCGGGCCATGGCCCATTCGGCCTTGCCTAAGCTCCGCCAGTGATTGGGAGAACTGGCCCTAACAACTGTCACATTCAATATCTTTTGATTTTGCAATGCTATGTTGTCTAGAATTTCCTCAAGCTTGTCATCATCATCTATTTCTTCCATTACTTCTATACCTAGCCCAGGATCCCTGACATAGTACATGTAATCTTTAAATCCATAACCTTCTGTTTCTATCAGTGCTACTAGGTTGTAAAATGTTATGTTTGACATCATCATAAATCTCTCAATATTGTCTCTGTCATGGAAATGCATCCTCAATTCCCAAACCTCATCATCAGACTGCAAATAATATAAAATACATAGCAGTATAAGTGCTTAATTATAACTGAATAACACTAATGAAACAACTCATGTCGATTGCACTAATACAATCCTTTGTCACTTATAAAGCGAGATAACAGGATAACTCATTTAACAGTGAACCTAACCAAATGTCTAACTTCACTCCAATTAACAGTGTACCTAAAATAAACTGAATAACAAAGCACAAACATGCATTTTTCTAAGTTAATAATATCATAATCATATACTATACCAGAATAACTTTGCTGCTCGTTTATAAAATCAACTAAATCAGCTTATTTGTCAACTAATCTAAAAATGTCAACCCTAGGGCACAGGACAAACAAATCACAGAATCTGAACTAATCTAAATTATGTCAACCCTAGAGCACATGGCAACAAATCCACAGCATCTACTCCATCTGATAGGATAGAGCAATATGAACCCTAACCCTAGAGTACACTAGCAACGCAATTGAATGAGAGTACTCATTGAATGGAGAACGGGAAGGGGAAGAGCAAAGAAAAGTGGATCTCACTATACGCCGTCGTAGGATGACCCGATGTGTTGGCTTCCCGTCGGATTGGCCTTCACCGCCGCGACGAATGCTCTCGCCGCCCGGTATTCCATCGAATACTGTGGGTCCTCCTCCTATGATTCCTCCGTCGTCTTGCTAGGGTTCGAGCTCCCAAAGCTCGCTGGATCCATCTTGGGTCCTCCTCCGCTGCCGCGGCGGTGCACCGCCACCAAAGAACTCCACCTTTCACTGGCTACGCATCTCTGCAGTCAGGCGAGGGCAAGGCGGCGGCGGGAGGAGCGAGGGAGTGGGCGGCGCGGCGGGAGCGAAGAGGCGGCAGCGGGAGGAGGCGAGGAGGGAAGAATAATGCGGAAACAGAGACGGATGCGGGGATGACTAAAGACGAGACCTAACGCGTCGTCTAATGCCGTCTGCTGGCTGTCGGGACGGCCTGGAGTGCCACGTAGGTGAAAAACGGGCCCCAGCTGTCATAAACTCACTTAACACGGCCCGATCCGCCGATCAGTGATTTTTGCAAAAGAATTACGCTAAACGTGGTGTTGTCTGCAGCGAATCTGTATCCTAGTGTTTTTTGCAAACCTAGCCCTCAAAGTGGTGGTTTTATGCAATTTACTCGTATTTTTTAGGTTAGGAGAGAAAGACAGTGGAAAAATCAGAGATGAAAAGAAAAGAAAATGAGAAGAGTAAGAAAAAACGTACATAAGGTTGGATGAAGGATGAGTGAACTTCAGAATCTTGTGTCTTTTTTAAATAGGGGAGAAAACCGATTGAAAAAATCAGAGATGAAAAAAAAATGAGAAGAGGAAGGGAAAACGTACATAAGGTTGGATGAAGGACAGCCAAACCACTGAATCTTATGTCTTTTTGAAGTAAGAGAGAAAACCAGTGGAAAGATAAGAACGAAAAAGAAAAAAGAAGAGGAAGGTGAAACGTACATAATAACCTTATGTCATTTTTAAATAGGAGAGAAAATGGTGGGAAAAAACAGAGATGGAAGAAAAAATATCAAAGCTAGAAGAGAAAGGGGATATGTGCAGCCGCGGGAATGACGCGAGAGGTTTTGAGCGCTAAAGAGACCTGAGTGATCTGCTTTCCTTTTTTCTATAAAGCTGATACTGTATCAGTTTCAAAAGAAAAAGACTTGTTGAGTAAAGTTTGGTTTTAGAATATATTGGGTTTGTTAGGTTTGTTTGTGCTCCCTTTGATGCTTTGCGGTTTGTTTGTGCTCCCTTTTATGCTTTGCGGTTTGGATCTTCCTGAATGGGTATTGGTCCCAGCTGGTACTTCATTTGGATCGATCTCCCTCTTTGTTCCTTGTTCCGTTTCTGATCACTCCCCCTTCCTGATCCTCTGCTATACCTGATACATATAGTGTCTGGCTTTGAGATCTCCCTCTTTCATGAATATATTTAGGTGTTCTTTGAGGCCTCTTTTATGAACATATATTCAGGTGGGGAAATTACAGCGGACGTTCTGCCAAATTTTTGAAGTAAATTTTGAAATAATTTAAATCCAAGATATGCATGTTTACAGCTGCCTAATTTTACATTTAACAACCGAAAAAAAAAGTTATTGTTTCTTTAGTAATGTGAATAATTCTGGTCACAAGTTGCAGCGGGGGTAAAATCATCTTTTCAGGTGTCATTTAAAGTTGGTGACAAGTATTTGGTGACAAGTATTTCCGGACGGAGGGAGTAGTGCTCAAAATGGACGGTGTATCACAAAAGGAATAAATTTTAAAGTTGGTGTTAGATGAGGAAGAAAAAGGTTTCATGTAGTATCAAATTGGCCAAAACAAATCAGTGTTAAGTAAGGAATTCTCTCTTCCGTAAAAGGCCAGATTTGGCAGAGTTGTCAATTTTCACGGGTAGAGAAGACAGCACGGGAGGGAAAGAATATAGACACGGGCGAAACCGCGAGACGGTTGCAAGTTTGCAACCAACCTCCACCACGCCACCTCGTGCCGTCGTGCGTCACGAGCTCGCTCGCTGGTTCTCCCTCGCGGCCGCGTCCACGAATATTCTGGGCTTCTCCAGCGCGCGCTAGAAACCGCCATGCCCAAAACTTCCTCCATGACCATGCTCCGCCGTATATAAGCCGGGTCGCGTCCCCTCTCTCCCTTCACCAACCGAGCAAGCAAGCAAGCAAAGCCAATTGATTGATCGAAGCAAAGTGCGTGCGTGCGTGCAAGAAAGCATCGGCCACCGGAGCTGCTGCAGGAAGCCAGGAATCACCCCCGTCTCCAGTCGACCATGGACAAGGTGCTGGCCTTCTCCATCCTGAGCGCGTCGCCGGCCGATGTCGCCCCCGTCGCTCGGTTCTCCTGGCAGCGGCAGGGGAGGAAGCTGCGGGACGACGGCCAGGCTAGAGCAGGGCAAGACGGGAAGCGGGGCGATCCGCCGGCTGAGCCGGACCAGCAGCAGCCGGACAAGGGGAAACCGCCGACGTTGCGGCCGCGGTTCGCGCCGGAGTTCGACGGGATCGACTGCTTCGGGACCATCGTGTGCCACTGAGCAGTGAATCACGGGCTGCTCGTGGTCTGGCCGCGCGTGTGTGAGACTGATTCTTTCTTCGTTCGACGATCGCCGTACGATCGGCGTGCTCATTTGCTGTTAAAGTTGTGCTTCTAGCTGAAGCCGCGTGTTGTACAGAATACAGAGGTATAATGAAACCAATTTCGCCGTGATTATTTGGAGATGAGCTTTGGTTTTTTAGGCTTGACATCATGACGGAGCAGAGATGTTCAGTAGCGGCAACGTCTGCATGAGCAACAGTGACGTTTCAGGCGATCAAAGCCATTGAGCGAGCAGGCCGAAGGTCGAACTGAGCTTGCGTCTGAGGATATCGACACCTTCGTCAGTTAACTGAAATAGACTCACCACACCACGTCCTGCGAATTCAGAGTTCATAGTCCAACAGAGAAACATCTCTGCCGGTTCAGACTCGTTGTCTGCGGAGATCGAACCAAGACAAAATTCCTTGTTCTGTTTCTGATCACTCCCCCTTCCTGATCCCCTGCTATACCTGATGCATATGGTGTCCGGCTTTGAGATCTCCCTCGTTCATGAATATATTCAGATGTTCTCTGAGGCCTCTCTTATTGAATATATTCAGGTGGGGAAACCCGGGTGTCGTCCCAAATTCATTTTTCTCCCGCACGCTTATTATATGACCTTCCAACACGCATAAATTTCGCATGGAACATCAGCACAATTTGACACCAGATGTTGACTTCAGACCAAAACAAAGCAAATGAAATTACTAATAATCAGATGAAAACCAAGCTCGCTTGGTTCAGGCACCATCAGAGAATAATCTTGTAAAGTTCAGCGTGCACCAATGCTCGCCGCCCATTCTCGTTCTTTACACTTCTGATGACAAGACGAAACGATCGCGGCTGTTCTATCAATCTAATTTGTACGATTCGCATTACCAATTACCATGTACTCTCAAGAACAATGTCATTACATTATTACAAAAAGTGCAGAAAGAAAATACACGTGGTACAAAATATGCATCTCAGCACAAGTAAAGTTTATGCGCATCTTCCCTAAATAAACATCCTCTCCTCGGCTAGAACAAGCTTGCCTGATCCATTAACCTCACGATCCTACCGTAACGTGCTGCGCTGACTGAACCCAAATATTTTCATCTTACGTTCGATCAATGATACAACAGATAAACACCACAAGAGAAAAATGGCCAAACAAACTGTGTCGACGTAAGCAGTAGCAGCAACATCTGCATGAGCAACTGTACGGTTTGGGGGATCATGGCCATTCGGCGAGCATGACGAAGGGTCGGGAGCTGAAGCTGAAACTGAGTTTGTCTGAAGATATCGACACTTCATCAGTTAACTGAAACAGGGCGAGCTGAAACTGAAATTAAGGATTGAAACAGAGAGACATATCTGCAAGTTCAGGTTCGTTGCCGCAGAGATTTACAGAGAAGAAGCAAGGTCGCACAACAAAACATAGCAAGAAGTGAAATAAGCGCTGTTACTATTTCTCCGGATCATGAAATGTGATCCCACACAAACAGCAGCACAAGTTACAACACGACAGAGCACGAACAGCTATCCCCTACTACAGAGCAACACCGATCGATACAACCACCAAAGAAGACACGGAGACGGACGGGCAGATCAGGCGGAGGTGAACTTGGTAACGGCCTTGGTGCCCTCGGAGACGGCGTGCTTGGCGAGCTCGCCGGGGAGGACGAGGCGGACGGAGGTCTGGATCTCCCGGGACGTGATGGTGGGCTTCTTGTTGTACCTGGCCAGCTTGGCGGACTCGCCGGCCAGCTTCTCGAAGATGTCGTTGATGAAGGAGTTCATGATGGACATGGCCTTGGAGGAGATGCCGATGTCCGGGTGCACCTGCTTCAGCACCTTGAAGATGTAGATCTTGTACGTCTCCACGCTCTTCTTGGCCTTCTTCTTGCCCTTCTTCTCGCCCCCGCCCTCCTTGGACGCCGGCACCTTCTTCTCCGCCTTGGGCTTCTTCCCCGCCGGGGTCTTCTCCACCGGCTTCTTCTCCGCTGCCTTGGGGGCCATGGATGAGGATGCGGATGCTTCGGCGGGGAGAGGTGCTCTGGTGTGTGTGTGGATGAGCTTGAAGGTGGGAGGAATGGTGGAGGATTGAGGGCGGGGGCGCGGTGGATTTATAGGAGGGGGAGGCGGGCTCTGATTGGTGGACGGGTTGGTGCCACGGATCGATAGGGTATCTGCCGTCCGCGGCGGTGCGGGATGGACGGCCCAGATGCGGCTTGGCGCGGATCGCTGACGTGGCGGAAAGTAGGTGGGCGGGAGAGCACACGGATTTCGACCCACGCGCGCGTACTGGAGTTTCTCCCTCGCCGGGATTTGAGTCCAATTGTTTTTCGATCTTTTCTAAATAAAAAATGCACTCTCCTGTCTCCTGCCTCCAAGTAACTTTTGAGTTAACCCCTCCACACATGTTCACGTCTGCCTTTGGGTGGTTCTCTCTTTGCTACAAATATGTAATCTTATGGATTTCCAAGCTCTTATTTACCTGACTAAGTGTGGTTATATTTATCTCTTTGGTTAGGACAATTATAGCAAGGACGTAGGCCAAAGACTAAATGCGGGTGGTTTGAAAGGCCTTTCCAGGTCCACACATGAGGTCTCTCAAAAGCTTTGTAAGTCGGCTACCTTGGTTCCTCTGGTTCTGCACTGCACATATTTCTGTCTAGAATTCTACACGTAGGAAAATTCTTATGTACTCGACTCGATATTTTTGCAGTTTCTTTCTTTGTCTTACTTCATGTAACATGGAGATGTCTTCTGATCTTGTTTTGTTCATGAAGATGTAGAATCGAGAGAAACCACGAGGAGACCTAAAAAGCTTTTTTCTCAGTTGAGAAAGAACTCATTTCTGGCACAAGCTGGAAATCCCATTCAAGGAGCAGCAGCATCAATGTGTTCATATCACCCCTAGATGAATTATCATCCCCCCCCCCCCCCCCCAAGGATTCTGATCAAGGCTTGTTGTTGTTGGAAAAAAACCGGTCTTAACTTGGCCTTGGCATTGATAACTAAGCAAGATGTTGCCAATACTAGCGAGATGCTGGTTTACTTGGCCTTGACTTCCTTTTGGTCCTAACCAATTTGAGAGAACAGTGTAATGTTTTCATTGCTTTATTATCCTCGGTGTGGACAAAAACTCACTTGAGTCTTAGGTAGTCGAGCTGCATTATCAACATTTTATAAATGTTTCTTGTGCAGGTCGGAGCAGTGTGCAAGAAAGCTAAAGACATATTGATGGAAGAAATTAAGCAGTGTTCAGGTTTGCCAGTGTACCCTTGAACATAAAAGTAGCAGCACAATCTTCTGTACTGCAAGAAATTAAGCAGTGTTCAGGTTTGCCAGTGTACCCTAGAACATAAAAGTAGCAGCACAATCTTCTGTACTGCAATGCATGACTTTTTTTCTTGGCTACACTGAGTAACTAACCAGGTGTTGCGGTAGTTCATGTTGTCATCTACTCCCTCCGTTCCTAAATATTTGTCTTTCTAGAGATTTCAAATGGTCACCACATACGGATGTATATAGACATATTTTAGAGTGTAGATTCACTTATTTTGTTCCGTGTGTAGTCACCATTTGAAACCTCTAGAAAGACAAATATTTAGGGACGGAGGGAGTAAATCTCATAGCTTCTTGTGATGTCTGCTTTCATGATAATGTATAGCGGAGGTTTTATTTTCATGTGGTTATTCTATATTTTGGTTGTAGTTTGTATCAGTAAGCTGTCATGTTGTCCCTAATAGACAGTTTCAACTTCATATGGTAGTACTTTTTTAAAATGGAAATATTGTAGTAGTACTTAGTTTACCAGGTTGAATGTACATTCTATTTTGGTCGTATACATTTGCATACATTTGCAGTATGACAGATAGTGAGACAACGGGAAATGTACAAGCTCTTGTACCCTTCAGCCAGCACTTGCTCCAAAACGATGCCCCTAGGAGGGAGAACTGAAGGAAATATGCCCTAAAAGCAATAATAAAGTTGTTATTTAAATTTCCTTATATGATGATAAATGTTTATTATTTATGCTAGAATTGTATTAACCGGAAACTTAGTACATGTGTGAATACATAGACAAATAGAGTGTCACTAGTATGCCTTTACATTGACTAGCTCGTTAATCAAAGATGGTTAAGTTTCCTAGCCATATGCATGTGTTGTCATTTGATGAACGGGGTCACTATGATCGTTTAGTTTATTGCTATTGCTTTCTTCATAACTTATACATGTTCCTATGACTATGAGATTATGCAACTCCCGAATACCGGAGGAGCACTTAGTGTGCTATCAAACGTCACAACGTAATTGGGTGATTATAAAGATGCTCTACAGGTGTCTCTGATGGTGTTTGTTGGGTTGGCATAGATCGAGATTAGGATTTGTCACTCCGTGCTTCGGAGAGATATCTCTGGGCCCTCTCGGTAATGCACATCACTATAAGCCTTGCAAGCAATGTGACTAATGAGTTAGTTGCGGGATGATGCATTACGGAACGAGTTAAGAGACTTGCTGGTAACGAGATTGAACTAGGTATTGACATACCGACGATCGAATCTCGGGCAAGTAACATAACGATGACAAAGGGAACAACGTATGTTGTTATGCGGTTTGACCGATAAAGATCTTCGTAGAATATGTAGGAACCAATATGAGCATCCAGGCTCCGCTATTGGTTATTGACCAGAAGTGAGTCTCGGTCATGTCTACATAGTTCTCAAACCCGTAGGGTCCGCACGCTTAACGTTCGGTGACGATTGGTATTATGAGTTTATGTGTTTTGATGTACCGAAGGTAGTTCGGAGTCCAGGATGTGATCACGGACATGACGAGGAGTCTCAAAATGGTCGAGACATAAAGATTGATATATTGAAAGGCTATGTTTGGACATTGGAAAGGTTCCGGGTGGTTCGGGCATTTTTCCGGAGTACCGGGAGGTTACCGGAACCCCCTGGGGAGTTAATGGGCCTTAATGGGCCAAGGTGGAAGAGAGGAGGAGGCGGCCAAGGTGGGGGCGTGCCCCCCCAAGCCCAATCCGAATTGGGAAGGGGTGCGGCCCCCCTTTCCTTCTCTCCCTCTCCCTCTTCCTTCTTCTCCTGCTCCAACTAGGGAAGGGGGGAAACCTACTCCTACTCGGAGTAGGACTCCCCCCCTTTGGCGCGCCGTAGAGAGGCTCGGCCCTCCCCTCCTCCACTCCTTTATATACAGGGGAGGGGGTGTCGGAGTAATTAGCCACGGGTAGCCCCTTCGGCTCCCCATGGCATTTCAAGACATCGGGCCGGCTGCGCCCCTCAAGAATCCAAGACCGAAGCGTCGCCTTCTCACTTCTTGGCTGGTCCACCACGGCGGCGGTCGGCAACAAGGTCGAAGGTGGCTTTGGGTGGGCCGACTCTGGCGGGCGGCCACGGAGGCCGTCTCCCGGCGTGACCTGGCGCCCTCATCAATATGACGAGATGGGGCATGGCTACAGCACGCCACCCCCCTAGCCTAGGGCCTAGCATGGCCACAGTGTGCCGTATCACACGGGGATCCTCTGTTCGGCGCAGCACTATTGCCACGCTGACCCTGACGTCATCCTTGTCAGAGGGAGCCATGCTCCCACGATGGGCTATCGGTATGGCCCGCTTATGGCGGGCCCCATTTGACGGCAAGAAGACCAGAAGGCGGTCGTCCCTGGCCAGCCGGCTCAGAGGAGCCGGCAGATGACCAGGTGGCCCTCCCCCTCTTCCTCCGACATTTGGCGCCCACCATGGGGCTAGGTGCACCGTTGTCCGGAGATCTGTTCTGGACGGGAACCCTCTTCCTCCACGGCAGCGCAGCCGGCCACGCCCGCAAGCGTCGGCAACCGGCCTTGTTGCATGGCCTGAGCTTCGCTTTGTCTGTGGTAGCCTCGCCAACCTAGTTGACGAGATCCGCCTCTTCGATGAGCCCGCGCCAGGCGCGGGTGCAACCAGCACCGAGAGCTGCCTCGTCGACCTCCTCGCCAAGCTCGACATCACCAATGAGCCCGCTTCTGACTTCGAGTCGATCAGCTCCACCGACCCGATGCATGTCGACTCCGACACAACATCTCTAGACGCCTTCCCCACCAACATGGTGGTCTTCGACAACCCTCTCCCTCGCGTCGACGGTAGCGGTAGCGTCGTCACGGAGGTGCTCGTCATCAGCCACGACGGAGCCTCTGGCGACGACGCCCAAGACCCGCTCGAAGCAGAGCTGCGAGACCTGTCTGCGCCCATTGCGGATGATGCCGACGCCGAGACGCTGGAAGCACGCCGCGTCCAGCTCGTCGAGAGCGCCAAGAAGTTGGCGAGCATGAGATGCCTCTCAGAGGCTTACCAACACGAGATACCGCACTGTTGGCGGTACGCCGGCTCCTGGCAGGCCCAGCCACATTGGCATGGTCCGGTAGCGTGGCGCTACCATCGCCAGCATATTCGAGGCAGATCGCCCTGTCTACGCCATGCCTGCGGAGAACATACGAGCTGCCCAGGTGACAGCAGACGAGCTAGACAAGCTCGAAGGTGACAAGCATTGCCACATGACGGAGCGCGTCCAACGACTCATCGACGCGGCTGCTGAGCAGCAAGGAACTGCTGCCTGCCGCCAGGCGGGACCCGGCGCGCACACCGCTGATCCTCCCCCTCGCCAAGATCAAGGCGCGACCTCCCGGACGTCGACTGGTGGCGTCCGTGATAGAAGAGACAAGGAGTTGGCTGCCAGCCGCAGCCGGACACGCCTCACCATCGAGCGCGACCAAGACGGTCGCCCAAGAGCAGTGGAACGACGGGACAATTATCTACCTCCTCCTCCCCGCACGGAGAGGCGCGCTTCCCCGCCGCCTGTTGACCACCCGACACTCGGCGACCGCCTTGGCCGCCGAGAAGGAGTCGGAGAACGACGCGTGCCACCGAATCGACCGCCTTGCTCGGTCCCAGCCGCTAGAAGAAGAAGACGTGTTGGGCCCACCCTGCTTCAGCCCCCGCATTCGCGACGAGCCCTTCCCCAAAGGGTTCACACTTCCCCGAGATACGCCCAAGTACAATGGCTCCGTGAAGCCAGAAGACTAGCTTCGACTACTCCACTGCGGTCAACATAGCGAACGGCAACAAGCGTGTTGCCGTAAAGTACGTTCCACTCATGCTCCAAGGCACAACCCGGACATGGTTGAACAGCCTGGAGCCCCGCAGCATCAACAGCTGGGTCGATTTCACCAAAGTCTTCATCCGCAACTTCACCAGCACCTACAAACGGCCGCCCAAGCCCCGCCAGCTCTCCTTGTGCGTCCAAGGCCCCACCGAATCCACTCGCGACTATCTGACGCGGTGGGCCGAGCTGCGCAACTCCTGTGAAGGGGTGCATGAAGTCCAAGCAATCGATTACTTCACTACAGGGTGCCGAGAGGGCACCTTACTCAAGCACCGACTCCTCTGCGACGAGCCGGCCACACTCGACGAGCTGCTGATCATAGCAGACAAGTACGCCACTACCGACTCCTCCATGAAGTCGGAGCTTCGGGTGGACGCCTCTGGGAAGGTGCTCCCCCGGCTCCCAGGACACCGGCTAGTGACTCCAGTCGGCGCCAGCAGCAGAATGACAACAAACGCAAAGCCCCAATGCCGGCTTCCACCAGCCGGCAAGTTGCGACAGTTGAAGCCCAGCAGCCGGAGGGGCAGCCCCAACCCAAGTGTCAGAGAGGCGGCAAGATTAACTGGTTGCCCGCCTTCTCCTTGAGCAAACTCTCGATGCTCCTTACAAATTTCATAGCGGCGCGAAGACGTCCAATCACACCACTCGGAAGTGTCACTGGCTCACACGAATCTCCAAGGGCGAAGGACTGTTACCTCCACCGCTTGCTGGCCAGCCGCCCCCGCCTCCTCAACAGTCGGCGGCTCGCCCAGCAGTCGGCGCCATTCAAGATGAATTCCCTGAAGAGCACGGAGCCTACATCGTCTTCACCAGCCAGGTTGACGACAAGCGCAATCGGCATCAACAACACCAAGAAGTCAATGTCGTTGCCTCCCAAGTCCCAGAATACATGCATTGGTCTGAGAATCCCATCAGCTGGAGCAGAGCTGACCACCCGGAAGTGATGCCTTCTCCGGGCTCCTATGCCCTGGTGTTGGATGCAACCTTTGCAACAGAGAGGCGAGCTGCTCGTTTCTCCCGAGTCTTGATAGATGGCGGCAGCAGTACCAACATCCTTTACCGCAGTACCATGGAGAAGTTATGTATCAAAGTGAAGCAGCTCCAGCCCAGTCGGACTGTCTTTCATGGAATTGTGCCTGGCCTTTCCTACTCACCAATCGGCAAGATCAAGATAGATGTTCTCTTTGGGGACAAGAATCATTTCCGCCGTGAAGCAATATGGTTTGAGGTAGGTGGATTTGGAGAGCCCTTATCACGCGCTACTTGGCCGACCCGCTCTGGCCAAGTTTATGGCAGTGCCTCACTACGCCTACCTCAAGATGAAGATGGCAAGAACCAAGGGTACTATCACCATAGCTGGAGATTACCAGAAGTCGGCTGACTATGCACGAGATAGCGCGATCGATTGGCCGAGTCCCTAGTGATTCTTTGCGAGAGATGAAGCTCTGGACCGGGTGGTGGCCATGGCCAGCAAGCAGCCGGACCTGTCACCAGATCCCAAAGAGTCAGAGACCCAGGCCTCCTTCCAGCCAGCCAAAGAAACAAAGAAGATCCCTTTGGACCTTGAGCACCCGGAGAGGCACGCTCTCATAGGTGCCAACCTTGACAGCAAGTAGGAAAGCGAGCTCGTCGATTTCCTCCGTGAGAATTGAGACATCTTTGCATGGTCCCCCAAGGACATGCCGGGTGTTCCGACAGAATTCGCTGAGCACAAGCTACACGTCAGAGCAGATGCCAAGCCAGTCAAGCAGCCTCTCCGCCAACTGTCGGAGGAGAAGAGAAGAATCGTTGGAGAAGAGATCGCCTGACTGTTGGCAGCCGGCTTCATCATGGAAGTTTTCTTCCCAGAATGGCTTGCCAACCCAGCCTTGTACTGAAGAAGAATAACAAGTGGCGCATGTGCATTGATTACACCAGTCTCAACAAAGCCCGGCCCAAAGATCTGTTTGCCCTGCCACAGATAGACCAAGTGATAGACTCCATAGCCGGATGCGAGCTGTTGAGTTTTTTGGATGCTTACTAAGGATACCACCAGATCAAGCTGAACCCGGCAGACCGCCTGCAGACCGCCTTCATCACACCATTCGGAGCCTTCTGCTACCTGACCATGACATTCGACTTGAGGAATGTCGGTGCTACGTTTCAGCGTTGCATGCAGAAGTGCCTCCTCAAGTAACTCGGCAGGAATGCCCACATCTATGTAGACGACATTATGGTGAAGACGGAGAAGCGCAACACACTCTTGGAAGACCTCAAGGAAACTTATGAAAAACTGCACTGTTTTTAGATCAAGCTCAACCCAGAGAAGTGCGTGTTCAGAGTACCAGCCGGCCAGCTCCTTGGCTTCCTGGTCTCAGAACGCGGCATCGAGTGCAACCCTGTGAAGATCAAGGCCATCGAGAGGATGGAGAGGCCCACCCAACTGCGAGACATCCAGAAGTTCACCGGCTGCTTGGCATCCATCAGCCGGTTCCTCAGTCGGTTGGGCGAGAAGGCTCTTCCCCTGTACCAGCTCATGAAGAAGACCACTCATTTCGGGTGGAACGACAAGGCGGATGAAGCTTTTCTCCATCTAAAGAAGATGTTGACCATGCCACCTGTTCTGGCGGCTCTGGCTGCTAAAGAGCCCATGTACCTCTACATAGCCGCCACCAGCCGGGTGGTCAGCACAGTCATAGTAGTGGAGCGCCCAGAGGACAACAAGGCACAACCAGTCCAGAGGCCTGTGTACTATTTGAGTGAGGTGTTGTCAACCTCAAAGCAGAACTACCCTCATTACCAGAAGATGTGCTACGGCGTGCACTTTGCCGCCAAGAAGCTGAAGCCATACTTTCAAGAGCACCCAATCACGGTTGTCTGCACCGCACCACTTGCTGAGATCATTGGCAACAGAGATGCATCTGGCCGGGTGGCCAAGTGGGCCATCGAGTTGGCCCCCTACACCATCTTCTATCAGCCCCGCACTGCCGTCAAGTCCCAAGCACTGGCCGACTTCCTCGTCGACTGGGCCTAGACCCAGTACCTGCCGCCAGCTCCTCCACTCATTGGCGGATGCACTTTGATGGCTCAGAGATGCGCACCGGCTTGGGAGCCGGCATAGTCCTCACCTCTCCCAAAGGCGACAAGCTCAAGTATACACTGCAAATTCATTTTGCCGCCTCCAACAATGTAGCCGAGTACGAAGGACTAATATATGGCCTCCGGTTGGTCAAAGAGATTGGCATTCATCGGATCCTGTGGTACGGCGACTCCAACTTGGTGGTCCAGCAGTCTTCTGGTGACTGGGACGCCAAGGATGCAGACATGCAAGCTACTGTTTCCTCGTCCAGCAACTCAGTGGATACTTCGAAGGGTGCGAATTCCTTCATGTGCCAAGGGCCGAAAATGAGCAAGCAGATGCCCTAGCACGGATCGGCTCCACCCGGCAAGCAATACCAGCCGGTGTCTCCCTTCAGCGCCTCATCAAGCCGTCGATCAAGCCTTCTCCAGAATCTGAGTCCATCTTCGTGCCGGATCCTCCTGAAGCAGTCGGATCCGACTCGAGGGCCGCGGCAGCAGGCTTGGGGACTTCAGCAGGTGGCGCGGGGACTGTGGCAGTCGCACCCGGCCCGGGGACTTCACAACCCAGCCCGGGGGTTGCGGCAGTCGGCCCGGGGACTTCACCAAGCGGCTCGGGGACTGCAGCAGGCACACTCAGCCTGGGGACTCCACCACCCGGCCTGGGGGCTGCGGCACTCGGCCTGGGGACTTCGGAGACACATCAAGCGGCAATCAATTCCAACCCGCCGCCTCCCAACCCAACCGCCCTTGTACAAGTGGCCGTAGTGGTGATAGAAGAAATTCAAGCACCATCATGGGCGGAGCCCATCCTCAAGTTTCTAGTGAATAGAGAGCTGCCGACTGATGAGATCTCGGCTCGGCAGGTGCAGCGCCGAGCAGGAGCTTACAGGATAGTAAATTGAGAACTCGTTAGACGCAGTGTGACTAGAGTCTTCCAGCACTGCGTAGAAGCAGAGATATCCACCAAGGAGAGTGCGGCCACCACGCGGCCTCCAGATCGTTCGTGGCCAAAGCCTTTCGCCATGGTTTCTTCTAGCCGACTGCCTTGGAAGATGCCAAGGAGCTAGTCAAGCATTGCAAAGGGTGTCAGAAGTTCAGCTCCCAGCAACACCTACTGGCTTCTGCACTCAAAACCATTCCCCTGGCTTGTCCCTTTGCCGTCCGGGGGTTGGATATGGTGGGACCATTCAAGACAGCACGCGGCGGCATGACCCATCTACTCGTCGCTGTGGACAAGTTCACCAAATGGATTGAAGCAAAGCCAATCAAGAAATTGAACGAGCCGACTGCTGTGACTTTCATTGCGAACATCACCACTCGGTACGGAGTACCGCAAAACATCATCACCGACAATGGCATGAATTTTGCCAAAGGAGCCTTGGCTCATTTCTGCGCGACGCAGGGCATCCGACTAGACTTAGCGTCCGTTGCCCATTCGCAGTCAAACGACCAAGAGCGAGCAAACGGCCTCGTCCTCTCCGGCATCAAGCCCCGACTGATCGAGCCTCTGGAGCGGTCGGCCAGCTGCTGGATCGACGAGCTGCCAGCCATCCTTTGGAGCCTCCGCACCACTCCGAACAAGTCAACCGGTTTCACTCCATTCTTCCTCGTGTACGGTGCCGAGGCCGTCATCCCAACTGGCATCGAGTTCGACTCACCTCGCATCACCATGTACACCAAGGCGGAGGCGAAGGAAGCGCGAGAAGATGGCGTAGATCTGCTTGAAGAAAGCCGGTTGTTGGCACTCAGCTGGTCCGCCATCTACCAGCAGAGCCTGTGCCGCTACCACAGTCAAAAGGTCAAGCCTCGATCCTTCCAAGAGGGAGACCTTGTGCTTCGGCTGATCTAGAGAACAGCCGGCCAGCACAAGCTCTCGGCACCTTGGGAAGGCCCCTTCATCATCAGCAAGGCGTTGGGCAATGATTCCTACTACCTCATCGACGCGCAGAAGCCCAGAGCACGCAAGAGAGACGATTTAGGAAGGAGTCGGAGCGCCCATGAAACGCCAATCTCCTCCGACAATTTTACAGTTGAATGCAGTATGTACCATGCTACCTTTTGTATTAAGTGCAAAGACATCGGGTCCCTCAAGGAGCACTCGGGGACTACCCTCTTTATCTATATGATAATTTCTATGCCTATGAATGTGTTATTTCATTATTATGCCTCGCACCGGGTTCGACCAGTCGGCCCGGGGGCTTTGCCGCCTTGTACTGTGCCAATCCTAACTGCAGTCGGACAAGTAGTGTGCTGGCACCTAAGCCCTCTCTTGCCACAAGCCGCAACTCGCAGAGCGGTTGTTCGGCCGGCAAGAGATGAAGGCAGGAAACGGTGCCTACACGAAAAATGGCTAAGGACTAAAAGCATTTACATAGGCCAAGTCGGCTCCCCCCTCGCCGACCGGCTGCTGAGCAGCCGGGCGGCCAGTTTCTACCTTAAATTGCTACACTCTACCGAACGGCTAAAGTACTTGCCCTTCCCAAACGGCCAAGTACTTGACCCAGCCACAGTCCGCAGAGCGGCTGTCTGGTTGGCAAGACAACAACCAAGGAAAGGCGGCAAAGGAAAAAAGCTAAAAAAGTAGAGAAGCAAGACAAGTTGGAAGTCGGCAAAAGATCGCTTTTTACAGCCAAACGGCCCTTGGCCAGCATTCAACAGAGTTTGAATACACCCCGCGGGTGGAATTGCGCGAACTTAACAATTTATGTTTGAGATTTACAAAACAGGGAAAGAAAGATAACTTGGCCGCCTAGGCCAGAGGAGCAGCAGCTGGATCGGAGGGGTCGGCGGAGGTAGAGGCTCCGGGTGGTGGAGCGGCCGCCTGGTGGGTCTCGGCCTGGCCTGCGTCTGTAGCAGCCGGCTCGCCGGCGCTCCGACCGTTGGTCGATACTTGGTCAGGCTGAGGCCGGCCGTCGTCTTCACCGTCTGGTGCATTGCCTTTGTCGTCCTCGTCCTAGTCCCCACCTTCCTCTTCCTTGCCTTCATCGCTGGAGGTGATCTCCTCCACGGAGTCCTTGCCGCCTTCTAGGTTCAGCCCGAACTAGTTGGGTGGCAGCTCGGCGCCAGCCTCGTCCAGCTCAGGGAGGAAGACGCTGGTGTCCGTGTACTCGGCGATCGCCGCGGCGCGATGACGAAGCTGAGGCGCCACTGATACGTCTCCGTCGTATCTATAATTTTTGATTGTTCCATGCCAATATTATTCAACTTTTATATACTTTTGGCATCTTTTTATACTATTTTTTGGGATTAACATATTGATCCAGTGCCCAGTGCCAGTTCCTGTTTGCTGCATGTTTTATGTTTCGCAGAAACCCAATATCAAACGGAGTCAAAACGGGATAAAAGCGGACGGAGAATTATTTTGGAATATTTGTGATTTTTGGGAGGAAGAATCAACGCGAAACGGTGCCCGAGGTGGTCACGAGAGGGGCCCACGTCACCCCTCTAGGGGGCGCCCCCCTATCTCGTGGGCCACCCGTAAGGCGGTTGATGCTCTTCTTTTCCCGCAAGAAAGCTAATTTTACGAGAAAAATCTGGGCGAAGGTTTTAGGCCAATCGGAGTTACGGATCTCCATATATACACGAAACGGTGAAACAGAGCCAGGAGAGAACGCAGAAACAGAGAGATAGATCCAATCTCGGGAGCCAAGGACCATAGGGGAAACCCTTCTCCCATCTAGGGAGGAGGTCAAGGAAGAAGAAGAAGAAGGGGGCCTCTCTCCCCCTTGCTTCCGGTGGCGCCGGAGCGCTGCCGGGGGCCATCATCATCACCGCAATCTTCACCAACACCGCCGTCATCTTCACCAACATCTCCATCACCTTCCCCCTTCTATATTCAGCGGTCCATTCTCCGCAACCTGCTGTACCCTCTACTTGAACATGGTGCTTTATGCTTCATATTATTTTCCAATGATGTGTTGCCATCCTATGATGTCTGAGTAAATTTTCGTTGTCCTATCGGTGATTATGAATTGCTATGATTGGTTTGAGTTGCATGTTTTATTATTGGTGTTGTCCTATTGTGCCCTCCGTGTCGTGCAAGCGTGAGGGATTCCCGTTGTAGGATTTGCAATATGTTTATAATTTGCTTATGGTGGGTTGCGTGAGTGACTGAAACACAAACCCGAGTAAGTAGGTTGTTTGCATATGGGATAAAAGGGGACTTGATGCTTTAATGCTATGGTTGGGTTTTACCTTAATGAATCTTTAGTAGTTGCGGATGCTTGCTAGAGTTCCAATCATAAGTGCATAGAATTCCAAGTAAGGGATGATATGTTAGCTTATGCCTCTCCCTCAAATAGAATTGCAATAGTGATTACCGGTCTAGTAACATAGTCAATTGCTTAGGGGCAATTTCACAACTCCTACCACCACTTTTCCACACTCGCTATATTTACTTTATTGTTTCTTTATCTAACAGCCCCTACTTTTTATTTACGTGTTCTTTATTGTCTTGCAAACCTATCCTTTCACACCTACAAGGTACTTCTAGTTTCATACTTGTTCTAGGTAAAGCGAACGTCAAGCATGCGTAGAGTCGTATCAGTGGCCGATAGGACTTGAGAGAGTATTTGTTCTTCCTTTAGCTCCTCATTGGGTTCGACACTCTTACTTATCGAAAGAGGCTACAACTATCCCGTATACTTGCGGGTCATCAAGACCTTTTTCTGGTGCCGTTGCCGGGGAGTCATAGCGTGGGGTGAATAATCTCGTGTGTGCTTGTTTGCTTTATCACTAAGTAATTTTTATTTTCTGTTCTTAGTTGTTCTCTATCTTTAGTTATGGATATGGAACACAAAATACCAAAAAAAATTAGAGGTACTTGCTACTCATGTAGATGGGGTAACTCCTAAAACCCCCGATTCTCATTATGTGAGAGATATTATGTACTACTTTGATAATCCCAGAAAACCCCATTCAACTTTATAATGGGAGACACATTGGATCAACGTGAATACTTTAGGGATTATCGCTCGACAAAAAGGGAAACTATTATGGGATCAATTTATTATGTTGCGTTGGTATGCCTGGAATCTATGCTTGAAATATGATATTACTTGTTGCTTTAGGATGGAGGCTCCACACCTTCCCTTTTCATGCAAATTTAATGATAATGAAACCTTAGCTTCTTATGCTAATGGTATATATGATTACTATGATGTGGAACAAATAGAAGAATTTGTTGCTTTTAAGGCTGCTTATGAAATTGAATCTTTGTTTGAAAAGTATGAAGCTTTAGATGATGATGCTTATAGGCCTGAAAATCTTGCTATACTTAGATATTGCTATGCAAATTATGAATACAATTACTATATTAATGCATTTATGAAGAAATTCTCCGCTGTCCAAGAAGAGACTAATATTTTGCAGGAAGCTATGGAAGAAGAAATTGATGAAACAGTGAGCTCATTGGATGAAAAAGATGATGAGAAGAGCGAAGAACAAAAGGAGGAAGAGCGGATTAGCTACCCGTGCCCACCTTCTAATGAGAGTAACCCTCCAACTCATACATTGTTTAATTCCCCTTCGTGCTTACCGAAGGATGATTGCTATGATGATTGCTGTGATCCTTTGAATTTGTTTGAAATATCCCTTTTTGATGATGCTTGCTATGCTTGTCGCCAAGATGCCAATATGAATTATGCTTATGGAGATGAACTTGCTATAGTTCCTTATGTTAAACATGAAATTGTTCCTATTGCACCCACGCATGATAGTCCTATTATCTTTTTGAATTCTCCCTACCACACTTTATCGGAGAAGTTTGCGCTTAGTAAGGATTATATTGATGGGTTGCCTTTTACCATTGCACTTGATGATTTTGATGAATATAATATGCATGTGCTTGCTGATCCTACTTGCAATTATTATGAGAGAGGAACTCTATCTCCACCTCTCTATGTTTCCAACACGATAGAATTGCAAGAAACTGCTTATACTATGCATTGGCCTTTACTATGTGTGCATGAATTGTTCTTTTATGACATGCCGATGCATAGGAAGAGAGTTAGACTTTGTCATTACTTGATATATGTTACTTTGTGCTCACTACTAAATTACAAGTCATTGTTAATTAAAATTGGCTTTGATATACCTTGGGATCCGGGTGGATTCATTACTTGAGCACTAAATGCCTAGCTTAATGGCTTTAAAGAAAGCGCTGCCAGGGAGACAACACGGAAGTTTTAGAGAGTCATTTATTTCTGTTGAGTGCTTTCATATAGTTTAAAAACAAAAAAATAAAGAGGGGAACCTAAAACTTTTCAAAAAGGAAAGTGAAAGTAAGAAAGACAAACATCGTTGAAGTGGGAGAGCTCCTTGAACTTTGTTCATGCTCACGGCAACTTTGTGAATCTTGATTACAGAAACTTTTCAACAAAAATAATTATCCCCTTGTACAATTCCATTGTATTATAAAAATAATGTGCCAAGGTTTGCCTTTAGGATGTTTACAATACTTGTTGGTATGTGCGGTGCAGGACAGAAACTTTGGCTGTAGTGCGCGAATTTTACTTTTTTACTGGAACGTCAAATGGGTATGATTCTTTTTGCAGTGTCTTTCTGTACAACTTGTTTATTTTTCCTAATTTTGGTAGAATTTTTGGGGTACCATAATTATGGTGGATGTTCAGATTGCTACAGACTGTTCTGTTTTTGACAGATTCTGTTTCTGATGCATAGTTTGCTTGTTTTAATGAATCTATCAATTTATATCAGTGGATTAAGCCATGAAAAAGTTATACTACAGTAGACACAATGCAAAAAAATATGAATTGGTTTGCAACAGTACTTAGAGTGGTGATTTGCTTTATTATACTAACGGATCTTACCGAGTTTTTTGTTGAAGTTTTGTGTGGATGAAGTGTCTAATCGAGGATGTCTCAATATGAGGAAAAGGAAGAGAGGCAAGAGCTCAAGATTGGGGATGCCCGAGGCAACCCAAGTAAATATTCAAGGAGACTCAAGCATCTAAGCTTGGGGATGCCCCGGAAGGCATCCCCTCTTTCTTCAAAAAGTATCGGTATGTTTTCGAATTCGTTTCGTTCATGCATTATGTGCAAATCTTGGAGCGTCTTTTGCATTTAGTTTTCATTTTTCTTTTATGCACCATGCTGGTATGAGATAGTCCTTGGTTGATTTATATAATGCTCATTGCACTTCACTTAAATCTTTTGAGTATGGCTTTATAGAATGCTTCATGTGCTTCACTTATATCATTTGAAGTTTGGATTGCCTGTTTCTCTTCACATAGAAAACCGCCATTTGTAGAATGCTCTTTTGCTTCACTTATAATTATTAGAGCGCTGGCATATCTTTTGTAGAAAGAATTAAACTCTCTTGCTTCACTTATATCTATTTAGAGAGATGACAGGAATTGGTCATTCACATGGTTAGTCATAAAATCCTACATAAACTTGTAGATCGCTGAATATGATATGTTTGATTCCTTGCAATAGTTTTGCGATATAAAGATGGTGATATTAGAGTCGTGCTAGTTGAGTAATTGTGAAATTGAGTACTTGTTGTCTGTGTCAAAACCGGCGGATCTCGGGTAGGGGGTCCCGAACTGTGCGTCTAGGCGGATGGTAACAGGAGACAAGGGACACGATGTTTTTACCTGGTTGGGCCCTCTCGATGGAGGTAAAACCCTACTCCTGCTTGATTAATATTGATGATATGGGTAGTACAAGAGTAGATCTACCACGAGATCGTAGAGGCTAAACCCTAGAAGCTAGCCTATGGTATGATTGTTGTTCGTCCCCACGGACTAAAACCCTCCGGTTTATATAGACACCGGAGAGGGTTAGGGTTACATAGAGTCGGTTACAATGGGAGGAGATCTACATATCCGTATCGCCAAGCTTGCCTTCCATGCCAAGGAAAGTCCCATCCGGACACGGACGAAGTCTTCAATCTTGTATCTTCATAGTCCGAGTCCGCCAAAGGTCATAGTCCGCCATCCGGACACCCCCTAATCCAGGACTCCCTCAGTAGCCCCTGAACCAGGCTTCAATGACGACGAGTCCGGCGCGCAGATTGTCTTCGGCATTGCAAGGCGGGTTCCTCCTCCGAATACTTCATAGAAGATTTTGAACACAAGGATAGTGTCCGGCTCTGCAAAATAATTTCCACATACCACCATAGAGAGAATAATATTTACACAAATTCAACCTGCTGACGTATTCCGCAGTGTGACATCACACCACGGCCAAGCCTTTATTCGAATCGTTTTTACTGTCCCACCTCAGCGCACTTAGCAAGGTGGTTTCCTTGGCACATCTTGTTGAAGCAGAGATCGTGTCCCCTTATTCCGGGATTCTCATCAATACGGGCGTGGGTAACCCAACCGTGCCATTAATTTACGGCGCTTGGGAGATAAGCGAGTTTTACCAGGCTGGTGGGGGCACATAGTTTCGTCCGCCCATATAAGGGGATAAGAATCCACCTTTTCCATCTACGCCTTCTTCCTCCTTTGCTTATCCATTTTCGCGCACTCGAGCTCCAACGCCCAAGTCCGCACATCCCGCCTCAACCTTCTCCGGTCATGTCTCAAGGCGGGAGGCAAGTGGATGGCCTCCTCCGTCACGGAGGGGCACATCAAAAAGCTGAGGAAGGCTGGATACTTGTCCAATGACATCGCGCACCGGCTCCCCGACAAGGGGCAGCTCATCCCCACCCCCAGGCCCCATGAGAGGGTGGTGTTCCTCACCCACTTCCTCCGCGGACTAGGTTTTCCACTTCACCCATTTTTCCGGGGGCTCATGTTCTACTACGGCCTGGATTTCCACGATCTGGCCCCGAACTTCATCCTCAACATCTCGGCGTTCATCTCGTGTGCGAGGCCTTCCTCTGCATCCAGCCCCACTTCGGCTTATGGCTGAAGACCTTCAATGTCAAGCCGAAGGTAGTGGGCGGCCGCCAAGCGGAGTCTTGGGCGCCATGGTGGGCAAGATGCCCAACGTTACATGGCTCGAGGGCTCCTTCGTGGAGACCATAAAGGGGTGGCAATCGGGGTGGTTCTACATCACCGAGCCGCGTGACCACTGAATGGGCAGCGGCCCCAATTCAATCTGGCATCCCCACATGGCTCACCTCCGGAAAGAGAAGGGCCTGTCGTGGGGTAATTCGGAAGAGCGGACCGGACTCCAAACCTGCGTCCAAGACCTGGTGAACAAAGAGGTTAAACTCGTCAACATAGTCCAGGTCATGCTCATCTGCCGGATCCTCCTGTGTCAACGACGGGCTTTTAACTTATGGGAGTTCAACCCGGCCTAGCACCAAACTCTGGCCAGGCTCTTCGACACAACGCACGAGGATGCCTGGAAGGTGCTATTCAAGGGCGCCGAGGTTCCCCCTCCCATCACCGAGGATCGCGGATTCAGCATAAGCGTAAGCCGCGTAGTAAGCTTATTTTACCCTTTACGGGATACTTGTTTTCATAGTTTAACTCTATGCGGGATCTAAGCTCCGTTCCTTTGTGACAGAATGGCGAGAAGAAGACCGGACGGTCGATTGTCGGCTCCTTCGCCGAAAGATCAAAGAACGCCCACTTGGCCAGGCTGCGGTTCCGGCACCTTACGTGGTGCTTGGGAGAAGAAGGCCAAGAAGAAGGCCACGGAACTCGAAGAGTTCCGGCGCTGATAGTGCCGGATTCATCGTCCGATGACTCCGAGGCGCGCTCCTCCTCCGGAGACGAGGAGGAGGAAGAAGAAGCCTCTCCCCCTCCAGCGCGGGGAGGAATGAAAAGGAAGGCCGCCCCAACTGGGGGGGCCGGGGAGTCCAAGAAGGGAAGGACTCTTCCTCCGGACTACTCCACCAACGCCGACGACGGCGAAGAGGAGTGGCCATCCAGGGCTAAGCCCCTGGCAAGATCGTAAGTATCCGGATACCAGAATAACTCATGGCGTTCCTTTATTGCACACGGTACCTTCGGCGCCGAATATAATCATGCAGTCCGCCCAAGGCCCGGCTCGGCAACCGTCGGCGGTTCCCCAGGTTCGTCGGATGTGAACAACACTTCACTTCCGACCGCCTCCTCTCCTCGCGCTGCGGATGACGCCGAGGTGGCGTCCCAAAGGGCCAAGCCAGGGAGGGTGGTCTGGAGGCGCCGCAAGGTGACCTCCGGACTCCGAGCACAAAGGGATAAAACCCGAAGGGCTCAAGTCCGGCCCTAGGCGAGCACCGCCCGGAACCTTGGTGGTTCCGAGTCGTGGCGCCCCCTAGTAGGAAGGGCAAAACTACGATGCCGGTGACCTCCGTCCAACCGGGGGCGCCGGATAATCTGCTAGAGGTGCTTAACGACGCCTCCATCAACGAGGAGCACCGCACTATTATGAGTGTGGTGATCCAGAAGGTTCAGTCCGCCAAGAGCGGGCTGACCGAAGCCTGTGCCAGCCTTCTAACAAGCTTTGAGGTATGTATTTAAGATATGTAAAAATATTACCGCATAGACAGTAGCCCCTGATGCTCAGTTTGGTGTTCGGAAAGAAAAGCCGAACTGAGGATCAAAAAGATATACGCAGGAGTCTAACATAAGTATGTCAATATGGGAATGCAGGTTGTCTTTGCTGACCTCTGGCGCCTTGTTGCGGAGGTCAATGCATTGAAGCGAGCCTCGAGCGGTCCGAGAACAAGCTCGGCCTTGCCAAGAAGCAGCTCGAGGACAAGGAAGGTAAGTAATACCTTATGTAAGTATATAAAAAAGATGTGGTTGCAAAAAATGACAGGACCAACGTGAGTATTGCACGGGCCACAACCGAGGTGGCGACCCTGAAGGAAGCGTTGTCCAAGGCCGAAAACAATGCGGCCGTGGAGCGCACCGAGCGAGAGAAGCAGGAGGTGCGGGTGGCGGCGGTGCAGCAAGAGCTCGAGGCTCTCGTGGAAAGACACGAGTGTTTGGAGCTTGACTCAAAGACTCGAGAGTCCGAGCTCGCCTCGGTGCTTGAGAGCGCCAAATCTGCCAAGGCCGAAGCCCAAAAAGCCCTCCAGGAAATTGAGGCGATGAAGAAGATAGCGGCGGGTAAGGCATTCTTTATGCAAAGCAAGCACATGAAAGTGAATTAATTGTTACTTACCCGAGTCCGGAGCTCTCCAGGAGCATTCGTAGATCTTCCCCGGAGTGTGTCCGATGCTGCCGCATTCTACCGACCCGAAGAGGGGAGCTTGACAGAGAAGGTGTTCTGGTCTCAGTATCTTTGAGGCGGACACCCAGTGCCCTGAGCGACCGGTGAAGCGGTGGTCGAGCTCCATAAGGTGGCCGAACAGGCCATGAAGGGTCTCGTAGTCCGGTGTGGCCTAGGGAAGCCATGCACAGGAGCTACTTCGGGCTGGTAAGGCGGCTGGTGGATGCCTGTCCAAGGCTTGAAGTCGTCAAGCGCTCCGTATGCATCGAAGGTGCCCGTAGGGCCCTTGCCCGTGCTAAAGCGCACTGGGGCAAGATGGACACTGAGAAGCTTGTGACGGACGGACCACCGCCGGGCAAGGAGCATCACAAGCCCGAGATGTATTATGAGGGCGTCCTGAAAGGTGCTCGTAGTATAGCGGATGAGTGCTCCAAAGATGTAATTTTTGAGTAAACTCGCATTTGTGATCTGTCTGTTGAAAACTTGTTCATATCGCTAAGCAACGCTTTTGAATTTAAAATATTACCTTCATGCGGCCGTTTATTAAATTTGAGAGATGGCGAGTCGTCGGCTTCTCGCCCCCATGCCACAGTCTTTGGGGTGTTCGGGATAAACTTGGGTGCTCTTTTTCCCATTATTGGGTCCTTCGAGGGAGGCGCTCAACACAACATACAAGGCAATCCGACTATAATGCTTCAACACTCTCACTTAGCCATAGAATTCTATAATTTTAAATTTTAGCGAAGCCCCTAGTATTCGGAAGACCAAGTTCGGGGCGCTATCCACGCCTAGGCCGGACAAAGCCGATTCCTCGCTCTAAGCGGCATAAGTCTTTAGGGACTCGAAAACCTCTCGAACAGCGACCAACTCTCGCCCTATCATGACGGTCAGTTTTAGCTTTATCCACTGAGTTGCTTAGCCCAGCTCAACCAGGGCACAATCACAGTGGTTCTCCCAGTGCTACCTTAGCCGATAACGGAACGTATGGTACCAAAACATGGGAGCCGGGCAAACCCAACTATTGACCCAAGACATGATTCAGAGCCGATTCATATAATGCTATAAGTTCGGGGTGCCGCACTCATGAGAGTGTTCGGACTTCTCACACCATATTCTGGGGTACGTAAGCCCCTGGTGTATTGGCCGTACAAAAGTGTACGGTTGCATAATGTCATAACTGAACATATTTTTTTTAAAAAGGTAATGCAATAATAGACAAAAGCTATGTATTGAAAAGTCTGCGATAAAAGCAGAACGATACAAATAGTGCGATAAGCAAGAGATGGGACTATTTAACATGTCCCCTCCGAGCGAAGCTGCGGGATGATATGTGAAACAAGTATCTTTGCTTTCGTTATAGAGACCACTGGACACTCGGCGTAACTTTCATCTCCTGGCTGTTGCATCGTGTGTTCGGTGATTACCTTTGCCGGACAGGCCTTCCGTAGAGTGGAGTCCTGAAAGTAAGAAAAAGAATGACAAAATCGGGAGCCCCTGGTGCGGTTGAGCCGCATTTTGGGCATGCCGTGGTCGTGCCCCTCCCCCTATGCCCATGGTATTTCCAGAGCATAGTTATGTATGCGTAGTACTGGTTTCACAATTTCGCGAGGGCTAGGGTTGGGGCCGCATTGCTCTGGCGATGCTCGGAGCGATGTCGAGCGGTCTTGTTGTAGGTTACTCCGGGCGCGCTTGATGGTGTCCGGACGTTTAATGGCCGGACTGGAGAATTGCCTTGAGAGGCTGCTTTGTACTTCCACCGCGAGGGCCGCCGTATGCTCCTTCGTTCGGAGAGAGCGCTCGGTGTTTCCATTGACCGTAATGACTCCTCGAGGGCCTGGGATCTTGAGCTTGAGGTATGCGTAGTGCGGCGCCGCATTGAACTTTGCAAATGCGGTTCGTCCGAAGCGATCGCGTGATAGCCAACTGCGGAGCAGGACTATGTCGAAGATTAACTCCTCGCTTGGAAATTATCCGGGGATCCGAAGACCACCTCAAGTGTAACTAAGCATGTACAGTTGGCCTCTACACCTGGTATGACGCCTTTAAAGGTCGTCTTTGTGGGTTTAATCCTTGAGGGATCTATGCCCATTTTTCATACTGTATCTTGATAAAGCAGGTTCAGCTCTTGGCCCGTCCATAAGGACTCTAGTGAGGTGAAATCCGTCAATGATTGGGTCTAGAACCAATCGCCAAATCCGCCATGGCGGATGCTAGTGGGTGGTCCCTTGATCAAAAGTGATCGGGCGGGAGGACCATGGGCTGAACTTTGGGGCGACTGTCTCCAACGCATATCGTCCACGAGTGCACGCTCCGCTCCCTTTTGGGTATGTGGGTTGCGTATATCATGTTCACCGTCTGCACTTGTGGGGGAAACCTTCATCCCCTATTGTTCGGCGGGGCTCCTCCTCGTCATTGCTATGCAGCCCTTGTCATTGTTTTGGCGTTTAACTTGCTCGCTGCTTGAACACCCAACAATCCCTGTTGGTGTGGTTGGCTGGTTTTCGAAGTGCCGTGTATCCGCACGGCGATCAAGTATCTGGTCCAAATTGGACGGGCCCGGAGTATTTCTTTTGAATGGCTTTTTCCACGACCGGGTTTCTGACCTCTGAATCCGGCATTAACCGCCGTATCCTCAGCATTGTCGCCGTTAATGCGGCGCTTTTGCTTGTTGCGACGCGACCTGCCAATGCTGTCCTTGGTATCCGAATTACCAGGGCTCTTGGTCATGTTATTACTATGAGCTAGCCAGCTGTCTTCTCCTGCGCAAAAGCGGGTCATGAGTGTCGTGAGGGCTGCCATGGATTTCGGCTTTTCCTGTCCTAGGTGCCGGGCAAGCCACTTGTCACGGATGTTATGCTTGAAGGCTGCAAGGGCCTCTGTGTCCGGACAATCGACTATTTGATTTTTCTTCATTAGGAACCTTGTCCGTAATTGTCCGCCGATTCCTCTGGCCGCTGAATTATGTGGCTTAGGTCATTGGCGTGCGGTGGTCGCACATAGGTGCCACAGAAGTTGTCGAGGAATGCGGCTTCGTGTCCTCCCAACAACCAATTGATTCTGCTGGCAAGCTGTTAAGCCAATGCCGAGCTGGTCCTTTAAGCTTGAGTGGGAGGTATTTGATGGCGTGTAGATCATCACCGCGGGCCATGTGGATATGAAGGAGATAATCCTTGATCCATACCGCCGGATCTGTTGTGCCATCATATGATTTGATGTTTACGGGTTTGAAACCCTCGGGGATTTGATGATCCATTACTTCATCTGTGAAGCACAGCGGGTGTGCGGCGCCTCTGTATTGGGCTATATCACGACATAGCTCAAATGAGCTTTGTCTACTGTGTTCAGCCCGGCCAGATTTACCATATCCGGCATGACGGTTATCGTCACATGTCGTGGGGCGCACACGCGATCCATAGATCGATCTTGTTTGCCTTGCCCTGTCTTCTAATATATCTCGCAGGTCTGGCGCATTTCCCCGTGCCTTGGTATTCTTTGAGCGACGGTGGGGTGCGGCTTGAGTGGAGGGCTGAGAGGCCTCTCTGTCGCGGCCACGAGGTGGCCGGTCGGCCACATCATGCGCTGGTGATGTAGGTCTAGTTGCTTCCTCCTCTAATCGGGGTAGCAACCTGCGTTTTGGGTAGCTCTTGGAGGGGCGTTCGAGTTCGTACTCTTCAGCCGCAAGGACATCAGTCCATCTGTCGGCTAGCAAGTCTTGGTCAGCTCTAAGCTGTTGTTGTTTTTTCTTGAGGCTGCTCGCCGTGGCCATAAGCCCACGTTTGAAACTCTCTTGTTTGACGGGATCCTCAGGTACGACAAATTCGTCGTCGTCGAGGCTTGCCTCGTCTTCGGAGGGAGGCATGTAATTATCGTCCTCTACCTCTCTATCTGCCACTCTCTCACGAGGGCTGGCTTCTCCATCCTCCTGCGCTGAATCCTGCCGGAGGGGATTGTCTTCGGCACTGTCCAGGGTGTTATTATCTCCCGTGCCGGAATCGCCGTTTTTGTTGTGGCGGGATTTAGAGCGGCGCTGTTGACGCCGGCGCTTAGGCTGTTTCTTGGAGGGGTCATCCTCCGTTGTTCCATCGTCGTTCCCTTCTTTTGGGGTGTCCACCATGTATATGTCATACGACGAGGTGGCCTTCCAGTGCCCTGTAGGCGCTGGTTCTTGGTCATCTCCTGCATCGGCGTCCATACCGTCGATGTCTTCGGAGTCGAAGTTGAGCATGTCAGTTAAATCATCGACAGTGGCTACAAAGTGGGTGGTGGGTGGGCTTTGAATTTCTTTGTCGTCCGCATCCCAACCTTGCTGACCATAGTCCGACCAGGGCTCTCCTGATAAATAGAGAGACTTTAGTGAATTCAGAATGTCGCCGAAAGGCGAAGTCTTTGAAAAAGATGTCCGCGGCGGTGAACTCCATGATCGGCGTAATCGGATTCGATTAGCGGCGCGGAAGGTTTGAAGTCCGGAGAGGAGTCCGGCACCTTGGAGTCACGAAGCCGCAAAGGACAGGTATGGTGTTGGCTCAATCGCCTGGAGATTCCAGCCCGAGGCGGTGTCCAGCCACCCGTCCTCGATTGGCGCATCGGCTCCGAGCTAAGGGTCGGAGCGGACCGGTGCGACCTCCGAGCCTTTGCTCGGCGGCAGAGCTAGATCATGCCCATCGTCACAGTGCGGCATGCTTGGCTGTGGTTCGAACCCGTCAAAGATCAAGTCTCCACGGACATCGGCCGTGTAGTTCAAACTTCCAAATCTGACCTGATGGCCAGGGGCGTAGCTTTCGATCTGCTCCAGATGGCCAAGCGAATTGGCCCGCAGTGCAAAGCCGCCGAATACGAAGATCTGTTCGGGGAGAAAAGTCTCACCCTAGACCGCATCATTGTTGATGAACGGAGGAGCCATCGGGCCTAAAGGTGACGACACAGAGGAACTCTCAACGAAAGAACCATTGTCGGTGTCAAAACCGGCGGATCTCGGGTAGGGGGTCCCGAACTGTGCGTCTAGGCGGATGGTAACAGGAGACAAGGGACACGATGTTTTTACCCAGGTCCGGGCCCTCTCGATGGAGGTAAAACCCTACTCCTGCTTGATTAATATTGATGATATGGGTAGTACAAGAGTAGATCTACCACAAGATCGGAGAGGCTAAACCATAGAAGCTAGCCTATGGTATGATTGTTGTTAGATCCCCTGGACTAAAACCCTCCGGTTTATATAGACACCGGAGAGGGCTAGGGTTACACAGAGTCGGTTATAATGTGAGGAGATCTACATATCCGTATGGCCAAGCTTGCCTTCCACGCCAAGGAAAGTCCCATCCGGACATGGGACGAAGTCTTCAATCTTGTATCTTCATAGTCCAGGAGTCCGACCAAAGGTCATAGTCCGGCCATCCGGACACCCCCTAATCCAGGACTCCCTCACTTGTGTTGAGGTTTGCGAGTCCCGTAGCATGCACGTATGGTGAACCGTTATGTAACGAAGTCGGAGCATGAGGTGTTTATTGATTGTCTTCCTTATGAGTGGCGGTCGGGGACGAGCGATGGTCTTTTCCTACCAATCTATCCCCCTAGGAGCATGCGCGTAGTACTTTGTTTCGACGACTAATAGATTTTTGCAATAAGTATGTGAGTTCTTTATGACTAATGTATGATTCCATGGATTATACGCACTCTCACCCTTCCATCGTTGCTAGCCTCTTCGGTACCGTGCATTGCCCTTTCTCACCTCGAGAGTTGGTGCAAACTTCGCCGGTGCATCGAAACCCCGTGATACGATACGCTCTGTCACACATAAGCCTCATTATATCTTCCTCAATACAGCCACCATACCTACCTATCATGGCATTTCCATAGCCATTCCGAGATATATTGCCATGCAACTTCCATCATCATCATATACATGACTTGATCATTTATTGTCATATTGCTTTGCATGATCGTAAGATAGCTAGCATGATGTTTTCATGGCTTGTCCGTTTTTTGATGTCATTGCTATACTCGATCATTGCACATCCGGGTACACCGCCGGAGGCATTCATATAGAGTCATATCTTTGTTCTAGATATTGAGTTGTAAGTAAATAAAAGTGTGATGATCATCATTATTAGAGCATTGCCCCAGTAGGAAAGGACGATGGAGACTATGATTCCCCCACAAGTCGGGATGAGATTCCGGATGAAAAAAAAAGGCCAAAAAAGAAGGCCCAGAAAAAAGGAAAAGAAAAAAAAAGAAAAAAAATGAGAGAGAAAGAGAGAAGGGGCAATGTTACTATCCTTTTACCATACTTGTGCTTCAGAGTAACACCATGTTCTTCATAGAGAGAGTATCCTATGCTTTCACTTTCATATACTAGTGGGAATTTTCATTATAGAACTTGGCTTGTATATTCCGATGATGGGCTTCCTCAAACGCCCGAGGTCTTCATGAGCAAGCAAGTTGGATGCACACCCACTTAGTTTCAGTTTGAGCTTTCATATACTTATAGCTCTAGTGCATCCATTGCATGGCAATCCCTACTCCTCACATTGATATCTATTGATGGGCATCTCCATAGCCCGTTGATACGCCTAGTTGATGTGAGACTATCTTCTCCTTTTTGTTTTCTCCACATAACCCCCATCATCATATTCTATTCCACCTATAGTGCTATGTCCATGGCTCACGCTCATGTATTGCGTGAAAGTTGAAAAGGTTTGAGAAATGTCAAAAGTATGAAACAATTGCTTGGCTTGTCATCGGGGTTGTGCATGATGTGAATATTTTGTGTGGTGAAGATGGAGCATAACCAGACTATATGATTTTGTAGGGATGAGCTTTCTTTGGCTATGTTATTTCAATAAGACATAATTTCTTGGTTGGTATGCTTGAAGTATTATTGTTTTTTATGTAAAATGATAGACTATTGCTTTGAATCACTCGTGTCTCAATATTCATGCCATGATTAGACATATGATCAAGATTATGCTAGGCAGCATTCCACATCAAAAATTATCTTTTTTATCATTTACCTACTCGAGGACGAGTAGGAATTAAGCTTGGGGATGCTGATACGTCTCCGTCGTATCTATAATTTTGATTGTTCCATGCCAATATTATTCAACTTTTATATACTTTTGGCATCTTTTTATACTATTTTTGGGACTAACATATTGATCCAAAGGCCCAGTGCCGCCTCTGTTTGCTGCATGTTTTATGTTTCGTAGAAACCCAATATCAAACGGAGTCCAAACGGGATAAAAAAGGACGGAGAATTATTTTGGAATATTTGTGATTTTTGGGAGGAAGAATCAACGCGAAATGGTGCCCGAGGTGGCCACGAGAGTGGCCCACGCCACCCCTCCAGGGGGCGCGCCCCCTATCTCGTGGGCCACCCGTAAGGCGGTTGATGCTCTTCTTTTGCCGCAAGAAAGCTAATTTTGCGAGAAAAATCTGGGCGAAGGTTTCAGGCCAATTGGAGTTACGGATCTCCATATATACACGAAACGATGAAATAGAGCCAGGAGAGAACGCAGAAACAGAGAGATAGATCCAATCTCGGAGGGGCTCTCGCCCCTCCCAAGCCATGGGAGCCAAGGACCAGAGGGGAAACCCTTCTCCCATCTAGGGAGGAGGTCAAGGAAGAAGAAGAAGAAGAAGAAGAAGGGGCCTCTCTCCCCTTGCTTCCGGTGGTCTTGGGAGGCCGCTGGGGCCATCGTCATCACCGCAATCTTCACCAACACCGCTGTCATCTTCACCAACATCTCCATCACCTTCACCCTTCTATATTCAGCGGTCCACTCTCCCGCAACCCGCTGTACCCTCTACTTGAACATAGTGCTTTATGCTTCATATTATTTTCCAATGATGTGTTGCCATCCTATGATGTCTGAGTAAATTTTCGTTGTCCTATCGGTGATTGATGAATTGCTATGATTGGTTTGAGTTGCATGTTTTATTATTGGTGCTGTCCTATTGTGCCCTCCGTGTCGCGCATAAGCGTGAGGGATTCCACTGTAGGGTTTGCAATATGTTTATGATTTGCTTATGGTGGGTTGCATGAGTGGTGAAACACAAACCCGAGTAAGTAGGTTGTTTGCATATGGGATAAAAGGGACTTGATGCTTTAATGCTATGGTTGGGTTTACCTTAATGAATCTTTAGTAGTTGCGGATGCTTGCTAGAGTTCCAATCATAAGTGCATAGAAATCCAAGTAAGGGATGATATGTTAGCTTATGCCTCTCCCTCAAATAGAATTGCAATAGTGATTACCGGTCTAGTAACATAGTCAATTTCTTAGGGGCAATTTCACAACTCCTACCACCACTTTTCACACTCGCTATATTTACTTTATTGTTTCTTTATCTAACAGCCCCTACTTTTTATTTACGTGTTCTTTTTTATCTTGCAAACCTATCCTTTCACACCTACAAGGTACTTCTAGTTTCATACTTGTTCTAGGTAAAGCGAACGTCAAGCGTCGTGAAATTCGTATCGATGGCCGATAGGACTTGAGAGAGTATTTGTTCTACCTTTAGCTCCTCGTTGGGTTCGACACTCTTACTTATCAAAAGAGGCTACAACTATCCCGTATACTTGCGGGTCATCAGCCACCACCTCCAGCTCAGCGCCGGCTTCAGCGCGAAGAGTGGTGAGCTGGTCCAAGCTCAGCCCGGGGTACCACCCCTTGACGAACTCCAAAGCTCGGCGCGCACCCGCCCGAGCGGAGGAGCCCTTCCACACCTCGATGCGGCCGATGGCCACCTCGAACCAGTCGGAGGTCCGGCTCGCAGTGCGCAGAATAGGAGTGCCCGGCCAGAGGGCAGAAACCACTTGAGCTCCAGCACGCTGAAGATGGCGGAGAGCTCGACGCGCCGGCTGGAGACGTGCTTCGATGGCGACCATCTGCTCGGCAAGAGTCCGAGGAGCGTTGGGTGCGATCGTCACGCCAGCCTGCCTCCGCTCATCTCGATGGGCCTCGGCAGCCCGAGCGACGGCGACGGAGTAGCCGGGGAAATACTATGCTCAAGGAAAGAAGAAAAAAATAAGAAGTCGGAGGCCAACATACAGGACGAGCCAGTAGGCAGAACAAGAAAAGAGCAACCTACCATCGAGAAGATCCTCAATCTGGCCATAGCCGGCCTCCAGGGCTTTTTCAGTGTCGACCCAGGCGGAGCGCTGAGTCTCGAACTCGGCCTGGAGGGCCTCCTCCGCATCCTTGAGCATCTGCAGTTCCCCCTTATTCAGGGTGTGCAAAACCGAACCGAAAACCAAAAACCAAACCGAAAAAAAGAAACCGAACCGAAGTTTCGGGTTTTTCAGGTTTTGGTTTCAGTTTCAGTTTTCAATTTAGGAAACCATTTAGCCTTCGGTTTTTTCGGTTAAAAACCGAAAACCGTTCGGTTAAACCGAAATAACCGAAAGCAAAGATTTGAGTTGAATCCCTTCACCCCACCCCTCCTTTTATAGCCCTCCACCGGTAATCTTTGCTACTGCTCGGCGATGTGGTACTAAACAGCTGACTCAAAGCAACTTTGGCGCCTTGATTCTTGTTGGGCCTCAAATTAGCCAGCCAGCCCATACCGCTCCACGCGTGGAGTGCTCCGTCGGCCCATCTTGTCCCACCACGACTGGGCTCGTGGCTCGATCCCTTGTCCAAAAATTCTGAATACCTTATCCCTACGTCAAACATCAATGCAGAATTGCCTCTTTCCTTTTTCCTATAAATAAAAAAGATATTTCCTTTTTTTCTGTCTGGCCACTTGCTCCCCCATGTAATCACACACCGTCCCTAATTTGGAACCTGCCTAATCTATTATCCATCTGATCTGCTACCATCCAATTGCATAGAACAAAATCATGTTTTTCGTCTAATGATCTACTCTACGTATGTGGTTCTCACACGAAAAATCTAAACTACATACACAGACAGAATCATGTGACCAAATAATTATTTGTTGTTAAAAAATTCGCGTCAACTTTGGTTATTTTGGTTATTACCGAAACCAAACCGAAACTAAATGGTTATTACCGAAACCGAGCCGTATCTATGTATAAAACCGTATAAACCAAAGTATAATAACCATATAAACCAAAAACCGTATAAACCGAACCAAATGAAACCGAAAAAACCGAATGCACACCCTGACCCCTTATGGCTGTCTGCCTCGTCAGCCAGTTGCTTGGCCAGGCGGTCACGCTCTTGCTCTGCCTTGAGGCACGCCGCCTCCTTGGTGCGCAACATGGTCTGAGCCTCGCCAAGTTGCTGACGCAAGGTGGCATTGGCGCCTGCGAAGACAAGAAGAAAAAACAGTTAATGATCAACAAAGAAAAATAAACGCCAGGAAGATCCGGCCCGATCGCCAATGCCAACCCGAATCTCGGTACTACATCCATGGTCTTGGTGGCGCCCGCGATGGATTGAACAATTCAACAAAGAAGCAAGAAAAGGTGGTTGCGGAAGATCCGCCCGACCGCTCGGCGATCGGCCCGAATATCGGGACTACACCCGGTAGTCTTGTTGCCGCGCCCCCGCGAGAAGAAAGAGGATGGAGTGCTTACTCCGGCTCTCAACCAGGTCCGCGGTCCGCTTGTCCAGCTCCTTGATCTAGGCGTTGAAGGTGGCCGCGCGGACATTGTGGTAGTCCTGCAATGGAGCAACAGAAGGAAAAGTGAGTCAGAGCTCAGAACCCGCCATGAAGTTCTAGGCCGCCTGCTCAGCAGCCGGCCCGGAACTCGGGGACTACACCCAGTGGGTGCGCTGACGTGCCCCCACCGAGGGTTCTAAAAATCAAAAGCAAGAAGCAAGTGCGTACCCGGATGGAGGCCCGCGTCTTCACAAACACCTTCATGCATTGATGAAGGGCGGCGGCTTCAGCCCTGAAGTCGGCCTGGACATCCTGCGCCGCCTTGATTAGGGTGCTCGTTCCGCCCCCGTACACCCACTCCGTCGGCGTGGCGCTGGTGGCCTCGGCGTCAGGAACCGACGAGCCCGAAGCCCCAATCTCTTGGGGCCATGAATAAAAATCGCCGCCGCAGCGCTAAGCGTGTTGGTTGAGAATCTGACGCCGATAAGCGCCCCACTAGCTCGCCACCGCCTTGAGGCGATGACGGTGCATTGGGACGACTGCCCTGGGCCTCGGCAGTCGGCGCCTGCTGGGGCGCCTGTGGCTGTGGGATGATGGCGTCTCCCCCTCCCTGTCCATGATCGGCTGGTCATGGCCGGCTCCTCCGGTCGGCGCCAAGACCCCTGTTGCTGGCGGCATGGAGCGCAGCGGAATGATCAACAGTGGAGCCTAGCCACCTGTGGTCGCTCCCACTTGCGCCCCGACGGATGCGTCCGCCTGGGCCTTGGCCGCCTTCTCCGCCTGGGCCTTCGCTGAGGCATCGGCCACGGCCCTGGCCGCGGCGTCCGCCTCCTCCTGCGCTGCCCTGGCTGCATCCGCCTTTGCTTGCTCCGCCCTCTCCTTCTCCTCGCATGCTTCCCGCGTGTTCCGCTATATCGCCGCCTGGAGCTCGGCGTGCGGGTCCACACGACGGGTGTTGGTGGAGCCCTCCGGCCCTCCGACGATGGAGGCAGAGGTCGACCGCTCAAGAGAGAGCGGGGCTCTGCTCGTACAAGAATAAAAAAGATATTCAGAAGAAGCTCGCAAAAGAAGCGCAAGAAAGACAAAAGGCAAGTATAAGGAAGAATAAGTACTCACGCGTGCAGCGTTGGCGGCTGCTTTGGAGCCCGCTGGAACCGGGCTGCTTTCACGGCAGCCTCCTCTCGCCTGGTTGCGGCGGCCAAGGCCTTGGGTTTATTCGGCCGGCCGCCGTGCGATTCGTGCCATTTCAGCGGCGCTTGGCGTGTGGATGGCGCGTGAGGAGCTCGCCCTCGCCTGTTGCCGACTTCTTTGGCGGTGCCGACCTCCTCTTCGTCGTCGTCCGACCACTCCTCGAGGCCGCCTCCTCCACTGGAGCTGCCTGCCCCGTCGCCACCACCTGTGGCGTCATCTTCCAAGGCGGCCGCCCCCAAGTCGGGGTCGTCCGGGTCACTCACTGACCGGTCCGGTAGGAAGACCTGGCCCTGCGCCAGAGCGTCAGCCGACTGCTCGGTTGGAAGGAGCTGTGATGTGTCTTACTGGTTAGTCGGCAAGCCAGAATTCGACAGAAGATATAAAGACCAAAAAAGAGAGAAGAATAGGGAACTTACGGCAGGAGGCGGATTTGCGTGGGAGTACGGCGGCATGCCGAACCGCCAATCCGTCGCGAGCTTGAGGTTCGCGATCTCGTTTACCATATGGGCCACCTCCGCGACCGGCATCTCACGGGTGGACAGCCGGCATGGGTCCCGATGCTGGAGGGGAAGGACCCGGCGCGTCACAAAAGCCGTCAGCAAGTCGGACGCCTGGAGGCCTTCCAGGTCCGTCATCTCCTCGAGCTGAGCGACGGCGGCGGTGGCGGCGGTCGACAGGTGCTTGGCTTATGCGTCCGGTGGGCTGGTTCAGCCGACGAGCCGTCAGCGGCGAGTTGAGAAGTCCACCGCCGGGTTGATGTTCTTCACGTAGAAGTACGACTTCTGCCACAGCTTGACAGACTGGATTAGAGCGATGGGTGGAAAGCAGTTGCCGGCTCCTGGGCGCCAGACCGTGATGAAGGCGCCGCACTCGGCCACCTCGTCCTTGACGGCGACGCCGAGTTTGGTGTAGAAGCACCCCCCACAGCTCGAGTGTGGGGAGAATCTCGAGGTAGCCTTCGCACATCATGACGAAGGCCGACAACAGCACCACCGTGTTAGGTGTGAGGTGGTGCGGCTAGAGGTTGTAGAACTAGAGGAAGGAGCGGAGAAAACCGCTGACTGGCAAGCCGAAGCCGCAGAGGAAGTGCGTCCGAAACACGACGTGCTCGCCGTCCCTCGGCGCCGGCGTGATTCCTTTCACCCGCGGGACGTGCGTCTCGACATAGCTCGCGCTAGGCAGCCGCCTCGTGTCGCGCAAGAAGTCGAGGTGGTCCTGTTGGACGTTGGAGCCATCCCAGGCACCGGAGTTAGCCTTGGCGCGCGCCATGGATGCAGAAAGCTCGATGGAGGCGCGATGCGGCGGTGGAGGAGCGAGTCCGCGGCAGAGCAGCGGCGCCGCGGAGGAGAGAAGCTTTGCCACGAAAAGCCGCGGCGGCACTCCGGCGATACTGCGGGGGCGCAGTGGCGGCGAAGAAGAAGAAGAAGAGCAAGGTGAAGGGAGAGGTGGGCGCGCGTGCTAGTGCCGCCCCTCCTCTCCCTATTTGTAGCCCCGGGTTGCGAAACCGAGGGGGCGGGGCGTGGGGGTTCGTGGGATTGACTGCGCCCACAACCTCACGTTCCCGCACTAACCGCACAGTAAAAGGCACGGGGTAAATGCGCGCATAAGCCCAACCAACCGCCTCGGCCACAGCGGATCCACACGCGGGCCGAGGCTCGGTGGTGGTGGGCCCTGGCCTGCGGCCATGTCCCATCGCGCGCGTGGGCTGGCAGGACTCCTGGCCTTCTGGCACCACGTGGCGTGCGAATAGCTGGCGGCTAGCCTAGGGCTGGGCTAGCGCTTCGCTTGGTTCCCGCCTAGATGCTTCGAAAACCACCAGGCAGCCGCCTGGTCGCGTCCGACTTCTGGCAGTCGGAGCTCCAGAAGACGGATGAAACAAGATCAACAGAACACTCATAGTAGGAAGCTGCTGAGGCCCCCCGTCTCTTTCAGCAGCAGTGCCCCACCAGCTTCGGGGACTACTTCGGAGTAATTAGCCACGGGTAGCCCCTTTGGCTCCCCATGGCGTTTCAAGACACCGGGGCCGGTCGCGCCCCTCAAGAATCCAAGACCAAAGCGCCGCCTTCTCACTGCCGGCTGGTCCACACGGTCGGCTGTCAGAAGGCGGCAGGGTCCAGAAGGTGGCTCTAGAGCGGGCCGACTCCTGGCGGGCGGCTTCTGGAGAGGCCGACTCCCAGCAGGCGGCCCCGAGCGCCCTCAAAGTCTGCGCCCTCATCAATACGATGAGACGGGGCATGGCTACAGCATGCCACCCCTAGCCTAGGGCCTAGCGTGGCCAGAGTGCGCCATATCACACGGGGATCCTCCGTTCGGCGCATCACTGTTGCCACACTAACCCTGACGTCATCCCTGTCAGAGGAAGCCATGCTCCCATGACGGGCTGTCGGTATGGCCCGCAGACGGCGGGCCCCATTTGACGGCAAGAAGACCAGAAGGCGGCCGTCCCTGGCCAGCCGGCTCAGAGGAGCCGGCAGATGACCAGGCGGCCCTCCCCCTCTTGGGGATCCGTGCGCCATTAACCAGAAGATACGGGGAGTGGCTACAGTGAACGCCTGCCATGTAACATCCCAAATTTTCAATTTGGAATGTTATACATAGAGCATCATTGCATATCATATTTCTTTCGTTGCATTTTGCTCGATCCTAGAAATTTTACACAACTCAAGGACCCACGGAGAGAGTTGGGGGTTTCGTTATTTTCATATTTGAGTTTTCTCAAATTTTGAAACTAGGATCATTTGATTTTAATTATTTTATCATCAGTAATTTCTACTATCAAAATATGAGAGAGGGAATAAAATGACTTTCCCAAAATAAAGAAATAACGAAGATTTAATAATAAAATCAAATAAGATTTTATTTTGGAGTTTTTAAGCCTTTTTATTTGAATTTAGGAAAAATCGTGTTTTTCAAAATTGCATTTAGGCCCCAAATAAATGTTCATCTAGTCCGCTTGATTTTAGAAGCCGGGGAAAATTTATTTTGGGATTTTTGGAGTCCGTTTAGTATTTCTTTTTATTTTCTTCTTGGAATTATTAGGAAAAACGCGCACCGACCTTGGGCCGTGCCGGCGGGACTCCGCTCGGGCGCCTTTAAATAAGCGCCCGGCTCAGCCTCAACCCCGAGCCGCCCAGCGCCCAGCCACGACCACGGAAACCCTAACCTAACCTCCGCCTTGCCCGCCGCCGGACCCGCCGCCGACTACGGACCCCGCCGCCCGAGGTTCGCCGCCGCCTCGTTTTGCGTGCCACCGTTTTTTAAAAACCGGGCGGTTTTTCTTCGGTTTTTTTAGTTTCGTTTTTTAGTAGTTTCGGTTTTTTCCGGTTTAGGTTAAATAGCGAACCATCGTTCGTTAGATTCGTTTTTTAACGAACGCGTTCGTCGATTAGTTTAGTTAACGAACGTCCGTTAAATGCTTTTTCTTTTTTCTCAGATTTAATTCGTGATTTTTCTGATCGCGATTCCTGATCCGATTTTCGTTTTAGTATAACTTCTAGCTCGTTTATTGGAATCAGGCGATTCAAGCGCCTGGAGTTTCGTCTCGAAACCCTCTTTCCGAATAACCTACTTAAACAAGTTTTTTCTTCTGTAAAATTTGACCTAGATTCAGATTAGTAAAACGGAGCTGTTTTCTTCCGCCGTTTGACTTTCGTTGCTTCGTTTGATTTGATTCTTTTTGCAAACCGGAGTTCTTAAGTTGAACTATCTGGTTAGATCTATTTGAGTTTTACCTGTGCATTAGATGAGTACTTATTGTATGCTTGTTTGTTTGTCTGCGATAGAATACTCGGAGTGCGCCGCCTGTTACTTCGAGTCTCTAGGTTTCGCGGATCATGAGCAAGGCAAGTAACACTTTGATCATACTTCTTCTCATACCCAGTTTTTAGGCATTAGATCTATTCTAAAACACTTGCATGATTAGAATCTAATTAAATTCTGGGTTTTGGGAAGTAGATTGAGGTAGTACCTATTACCTGTTTTATTATCAAACCCTTGGGAGTTACTTCTACGTTTGCTTATTATGCCATGCTATGCTAGTAGACGTGGATTCGATGAGTGTATCCATGATGTATGTGAGATTGTTATTTAATGGTTTATTTAAGGTGGCAACTTAAACACACATCTGGGTGGGTGAGGCACCTGGTTTCCATCAGGACTTGCCTGTATTTCTTCGGACCGCCACCCAGGCTCAAAGGGATCATGAGATTATTCGAACTAGAAACTTCCGTGTGCAGCCACAAGCCATTATGGGCTCTGGCATAGTTGATTGGGTTAATTATCCTTTTGCCCTCAGTGGTGCCCATGTGCTCGGTTTGCCCTCGGTCACGAATTGTCATCGGTTTGCCCCTAGTCCGAGCACAACAACTACGACGAGGCCAAACGACCATATTTGAGTCCATTCCGTCATGGCGTTAGTAGTTGTGGGTCCGGAGCTTACACGTGGGACCGCGTGGGCGTGGGTCCGGAGGCGACATGTAGGCCGTGCAACTAAATCCCCATATCATTCTAGCTCACACCCATCCGCCCGGCCGGCTGTCTGCGCCGCCGCCCGCCACCTACGCCATGACGGCCACTGCCCGCCACCAGTGCCACGGCTGCTCCGCTACCTCCTGCGCCCTCGCTCCACGGCTACTGCGGCGCCCACCACCTTCCTGCGACGCCACGGGTGGGCGCCCGCCACCTGCTCGATTCGGCGCGGCCTCCTTCCGTCTTGCCCGGCCGGGCGCTCAAGGTGGGGGCTCTTGGAGCTATTTGAGCTAGGAGGAAGAACCCTAGGGCGAAATGGTGAGCAACGGCGACTCGGAGTATTTGGCGAGGCGGGCATCGGGCCGAGATCCGCTGCGATCCTGGGTTCCCGAGGTAAGTCTCGCCTCTTGTTTAGATTGAGCTTAGTTGTGCATTTGAACACTCGATTCGAGTAGGTTTGCCCAATTAGTGTCTTTGATTACGTCTCATTTTTAGCGGTTAGGATGGAGTTGCGGTTTGCTTTCATGGTGCACATTAGAAGGGACGATTACATGTTCGATGCAAAGGATAAGAAGAAATACCAAGGAGGTTTTGATTATCGGTTGCCAATGGCTAGTAATTGGAGTTTCGCACAATTTGGGGAGGTAATTTGTAGCCAATATCCTTGGGGTTTGCTTGATGAAGTGGTATACAAATACTATGATGGGGAAAAGAATTGGGTGACGAGTTAGTAATGATGAAGAGCTAGCTACCATGTTTGTTAGGCATAAAGAGAAAGATAATTTTCATGTGAGGCTGCAAGTTGATGTGCTTGAGCAGGCATTTGGACCTAGGATGGCGGGTGCAAAATCTCGGGGAGACTCAAGTCGTCATAATGGCATCTCTAGCGAGCAGTTCGGTTGGTGCACGGCGATGTGGTGGCTCGACAAGTGTGGGCAACAACAGTAGGGTCCCCTTGAAGTGGAGCCTGATGGCTACAATTTCGAGGTTGATGAAGAGAAGTTATATTCTGATGTTATTCGAATTTCTGACGGGCACCTCGGACCGAAAACCAAGATGAGGCTCACAATGCGGTCCGTGTGGATGATGACGCGATGGGTGAGGACGAAGACCTTGCAGCTGTTGAATGGGACCCTTTGAACCCTCAAATGGAAGAAGGTACAGTTTTGCATCCATGAATGAGTGTAGAAATGCACTTGTGACATCTTGCATCAAGGTAGAACGTACTTTCAAAGTTGACAAGAGCGATCAAATGCGTTCTGAGTGCCTTTGTCCGTGAGGGTTTTCCATGGAGGCTGCTTGCATCTAAAATGCGGAATAGCACTAATGTTCAGGTCAAAGTGAACCCTTTTAAGCACACATGCGAGGAATCAACCCTTAGGAAGGATACAATCAGTAGAGCCAAGTCAAGATGGGTGGCGGAAGAAGTAAAAAAGTGGGTGAAAGAAAACCGACAAGTGGGTCCAAAGGAATTGCGTAAGAACATCAAGGATAAGTTCAAGATAGATTTACCATACATGAGGTTGTTAAATGGTAAACAACATGCTATGGATTCTATTTATGGTAACTGGCAGGAAAGTTTTCAATTGTTGTATTCATTCAAAGGTGAAGTGGAGAGGACAAGCCGGTAGTATTGTAGATATTGATCACCACACCGTGGAGTACACATTCGGGAGTGACAAAGACCAAGGAATGCTTTAGAAGGGTTTTTATGCCTTTGAGGCTTGTCGCCGGGGTTTTTTGGCAGGCTGCAGGCCTTATTTGGCTATTGATGCCACTTTTCTCATAGGGAGGTTTAAAGGACAGTTAGTAGCAGCTTGTGAAGTTGATGCACATAGTTTTGTATTTCCAGTTGCCTATGGTGTCTTTGAGGCAATCTGAGGAGAGCTGGACTTGGTTTTGCATAATCTCCGCGCTATTGCACATCCCAATGGGTTGGTCATTCATACTGAGATGCCTGCAAAGGTTTAGAAGTGGCCGTGGACAATGTGTTCTCTGGAGTAGAGCATAGGGAATGCATCGTCACCTTGCTGCAAATTTCATGAAGAAATTCAAAGGAAAGGTGTATACCGAGCAATTTATGGCCAAATCTTTGACATGCAGTGTGAAGAAGCACAACTTCCACTTGAGGCGATTATACATGAATCCCAAAGTGAAAGAATACTTGGAAACACACCACTCCAAGTTATGGGCCGAAGCCAATTCGATGAAGTGAGCAAAGTTGACTATGTGCACAATAATCTAGCGTAGTCTTTCAACTCAACGATTCGGAAACTAAAGGGTCATTATGTGGTGGATTTGCTTGACAGGATAAGGATAGAATACATGCAGAAATTTCATTATCGTGCGTGAATAGCCGAGGCAAAATTCATGGGCCACATTATCATCCCTGCCGTGATGAATGAACTGAAGCGAAGACAACGAGCTTGGAAATGAACATGACGCTTTGCTCGGGTACCACAAAGCAGAGATATCATATTTGGATAAAGAGAAGAGGGAATGGAGATATCCAAAGGATTTAGAAGCTAGAACTTGCAGTTGTAGGCAATGGCGGATAAGCGGGTTGCCATGCATTCATGCCTTGTTTTTCATCACTTCTCTCCCAGTCCGGCAGGAACATACAGCGATATGTGCATGATTACTACTCTGTTGCAAGGTTCAAAGCCACATATGCTTATGCCTTGCCTGCTATGGAGGGAAAACAACAATGGGACATGGTGGACCACGGATTCAAGCTTTGCGCTCGATTACGAAGAGAGCGGGTAGACCAAGGAAGAGTCGAATCGGACCTCGCAGCGAAGGAGCTGGACTTGGAGCGAGGAAGCGTAGGTGCACAAGGTGTGGTGGGTCTGGTCATTTTGGTAAGTATTGTGATAACACAGTAGATCCAGCGTTCGGAGAGAGTTTCGATGAAGGCTTCGATGAAAATGTTGGTCGCTGACCGCTTGCCTCAACAGATGATGAAAATGATGGTCAACGACGGTTGCATCGGATGAGGATTTTGACGAGGTTCCAAATGATGATGGTCAACAGCCGCATGATTTTGACGATGATCCAAAATATCCTCCAAATAATGATTCAAGTGAGGCTCCAAATGGTGATCCAAGTGAGGCTCTAAATGGTGATCATGGTGATCCAAGTGAGGCTCCAAATGATGATCCAAGTGAGGCTCCAAATGATGATCCAAGTGAGGCTCCAAATGATGATCCAAGTGAGGCTCCAAATGGTGACCAACCTTCTGTTGTTGTGAGGTATGCTAGGTATGTAAATCTTGCAAGGGTCAAATACTCTTTGTACATCTATCACTTGACACGATCTCATTACCGTTTATGTTTGGACCCTTTATGTTTTGCACAGCTCTATGGTAGGTTTGAAGAAGGCAGCAAGGTACCGACCAAGAGAAGAAGAGAAGAAACAATGAGCACAAGGTGCACGAGGAGCAAAGTGATGGCAAGAATCTCAAGGAATGCATGTAAGCCCCAACGCTATCTATGAACAATTATGAAACATTATGAATAAGGAATGATGTTGTATTATGAAACATTTATCACTTGACATGTTGTATTTCTGTTGGATGATGTTGGACCTATGTTATAAGTATGTTTGACATGATGTTTAAATATCTGTTGGATGATGTTTGAATGAGCACATGGTTTTTCCTTTTTTTGATTTTTTTGAATTTTGTTTTGCCCATTTAAATTCTGGTCAAACCTAACTTTGACCAAGATTTAAACAAGTCTAAAACATCAAAATGAAAAACTAAGCCTGGATACTTCTTAGTCAATCCAAAATGAAGTTGTGGTGAGGTTTTTGAAATTTTCATGAAAAATGTGCTAAAAAGAGGGGTCCAAAGGTAGGGTAAACGACCTCATTTCTAAGCAAGGTTTTTTTCGACCTTATCTAAATCAGCCAAATAACTTTCCTACACATATATTCTATATGTAGAGACTATGTGCGCTGGTTTCTCCATTTTTTGATTTTTTAAAATTTGTTTTGCTCATTTGAATTCTGGTCAAACTTAACTTTGACCAAGATTTAAACAAGTGTAAAACATCAAAATGAAAAAATAAGCCTGGATCCTTCTTAGTCACTCCAAAATGAAGTTGTGGTGAGTTTTTTGAAATTTTCATGTTCATTTCCCCAAAACACTTCTCTTCACTTCATACAAGAGAGTTTGAGATACTCGAGATATCATACAATACACATGAACTTATTATTTAAATGTATGTAAAGCTTGTTTATCAACTTAAATCGTTAGTATATGACATAAGAAGACTATGTGCGCAGGTTTTTCATTTTTCTGATTTTTATTTAATTTATTATGCTCATTTGAAATCTGGTCAAACATAGCTTTAAACCCCTCCCAAACCCCGCTAACCCTAGCATCAAATAAGGACCGTTCATCTAACCCTAGCGGCGATCAAGGGCCGTCGATCTAACCCTTCTAGAAGGAATCTGCGGGGAGGAGGGAGCTGATCCGCGAGATGCAATCTGATTGGCTGGGAGATTGTTTTTTTAACAAATATCGGGAGCGCTGGATGGACCGTTGGGCCATCTCGTTGTCTGAGCTCGAGACCGCAGAATAGCCCGTCTCAGCCTTTCCGTGCCTTGCATGCATGGAGGCGCCTCGTGGGTTTCTTGCGCATGCGGGAGGCGGCGATGCATGCGAAAGTGAGGCGAGCGAGGCGCGCTAAGCGAGCCTAGGCTAGCGAGGCGAGCTAGGTGGTTCAGGCGGTTCAGGCAGCGATTCACATGCACCTTTGCCCGGTAAAAAGATGCATCGTTTTCGTGCAAAAATTTAAGTGTGCAAAACATAACAGATACACACACGCATCCGGATTCACACACGCTTCACACACGCACTGTTCTCATCCTTTCTCTCTTCCTCTCCCACCCACAGGCCTATAAATGGGGTGCCTCTCTTCCTCTCCCACCGACAAGCCAGATCCGATCCTCTCCAACTTCAAACACCCAAGCGACCGAGCCCTCCCCAAGCGAGACCAAGTGAAGAAGATGCAGTTCAAAAGTCCGACCTTCACCGTCCGCACTTTGTGGTGCCGGAGCTGCGCTACCCACCGGGCGTGCTCGTGGAGAGGGAACTCCGTGTGTGGGCTATTTCAAGGTGGAGGGTTCCGTCGAACTCACCCGCGCCTTCCTCGTGAGCTGGCTATGCCCACCTCCCACAGGGCTCGCCGAGGATGTTCACCCTCAACGAGGTTCGTGACCCTTGGCGGCGTCCTCCTCACTGCTCACGGTCACCTTCACCAACCCATTTGACGCTGCGAGCTCCTCGGCCAAGTCTTTTGGTGCGGCTGAGGCCATCTTCTTCACCATCTACAACATCTACACCAACTCTGGCGCATCTTCCCGCTCCGGGCCAGATGCACTCCCTTCCCTCTGACGACAAGGAGGAGGTGTGAAGATGAAGACGGTGTTGAAGGGAGCGCCAGCGGCCAAGGTGGAAGAAGGAGGTCAAGTTGAAGATGTTCAAGCCCGAGTCAAGCTCGTCATGTTTGGTTTTTATTTTGTTGCTTTTCTATGTCTTGTCGTGGTCGTGTCATGTTTCGTCATGTGTCCGTGAACTTATCTAAGTTATTGTAATGGTAATGTGTGTTCCATCTTATTATGTGTGTTAAAAATGTCCGTGCCCAAACTTATCATTTCTTCCCTAAACAAGTCATGAAGTTCGAGAACTTGTGGTTTTTGAGGGGTGAGAAGCCCTCTGTTTCATTCAAACAAAAAGTCATGAACTAACATGCAAATTTATTCCCTTTAAATCCTAAACCAAGTGCCACTCTAACCCTAAACCAAGTGCCACTCGACCAAAATCATGTGGTAGTGCAACATACATTTTCAACCTTCCAACCCTCCAAAATTTAAGTGCAAAACAAAGGAAAACCACTCTCACGCGTGTGCAAACATTCACGGTCTCACTATTCTTTTAAAAAAAATCACAGTATCACTATGTATACCTTCCTTCCCTACCCATGTCAAAGTCTTGCCATCTGTCCTAGCGGTTATCAGCGCAGCCCTAAACACCACAAACCCACGCGGTCCTGGGTTCGAGTCCCCAGCCGCACCAATTTTTTGTGCATTTTCCACCCTTCATTTTTTAGACATATTATGTTTTTCTCAATGTAATGCCCTTAAAAAATGTTCATTTATTTTGGCACCTGGCGTAAACCTCTACCAGAGTTGAGGCACATTTTCCATGACATTTTGGTCTTTGATTTAAATCACGGTGTATTTGAATTGGATTAATTAACAGCTCCAGAAAATTTCTAACCTTAATTGTTTGGCTCCGGAATAATTCAATTAGCTTCCACAAAAGTTTCAAAGATTATGATTTACTGCCTAAATTAAATCAGAATAGAAAACAGAAAAATACATGAAAACCCCCTGAATGGGCCTAATTGGATGCAGTTGGCCCATTAGTCTAGCTCGCACTTGGCTCTACGCTCTGAATTTGACCCAAGAGCAACCTTTTGTTTGGACAGAAAGGCGGAAGCAGAGCTGCATTTCATTGATCAAAAGTTTACGAATTCCTAATTTCTTCTCTTTTTTCCAACATATTTAAATGTTGGTCACTTCTTCTCTTTTGTTTCAACATTTAAACAACTTTAACCAACATTTAAACTAGGTGAATTTCTCAAACAATTTCAAGATTACAAATTCCTTCATAATTCATGGCTTTCCATACATTTTCAACATTACAACCGGTCGATTACCAGGACCTACAAATGCCCAAAAGTATTTGCAAATGGGTATTGGTAGTGCTTGATCTTCAAGCTTCCTAACCTTCTTCTTCAACATCCTAAGCTCAATAGCTAGCTCTCTCTGTCGGTCGTGCTTCGCCATCCATCTCTTCTTAGGAGCTCGTGGTGTGGCCACGCTGTTCGTGGCAGCATGTGCAACCATTCTTCATGCTCTTCTTGCGGTTCATTCATCGTAGTCTTGGCGAGCATCGACCCAAAGAAAGAAGCATGCCACCTGCATGAACACCAAACAGATCAACCCATTGCTCAAACATCCCGGCGATGAAAATGGTGCAATTGCCCGATTCTTACCCCATTCTCGCTGCACACGTAGAACGGACGATTACGGTTCCTCGGTGTCGAGAAACCCTTCGATCAACGCCTTGCCCGAACCGCAGATGACGAAGATAGGCATGTCCACACGCGCCCGACTCTGCATCCGCCAGGTGGCGCGGGAGCTTGAGGAAGACATGGAGCTCGGAGCCGAAGGGGATCTTAACGCCGCCGCGCCCTCCACTGCTAGCTTCCCACCGCCGCGCCCTCCACAGCTAGCTTCCCACCGCCGTGTTCTCTCTCTCGCCGTGGTCACCGCCGCTGTCGCCCGCTTATATAGCACACCCGCCAACGGCTCTCTGCTCAACGGCTCTTTGCTGGGTCCCACAAGCCCCGCGTGCAACGGTCTGAATAAAATTGGCCGTTTACGCGCTGGTCCCACTGTAAGGGCCGAGTCAAAAGGTTGACCTGACGGAGACGGCAGAGTTCACGGAACGAGTCGGTGCGCACGGACTAGGGGCAAAACTGAGGACAATTCGCATCTGAGGCAAAACTGAGCACATGGACACCACTGAGGGCAAAAGGATAATTAACCCTAGTTGATTAAGTTGTGCGAACTCTTACGGGTAGACTAGCAGATGTAGGGGAAAGTAGGTGTACCGGTCTACCCACATGTAAGGTGCTAGTGCTTCTGAAAGACTGTGTCTCGGTCATCCGTTTCTCAAACATCATGTAGTAGAAATCCAACGGAGGCGATCGAGTCTTGTGGGGAAAAGTGCGCAAACCTCTGCAGAGTGTATAAACTAATCATGGTTAGCCGTGTCCCGGTTATGGACATCTTGAGTATCTAGTACTTGGATATCATGTGAATCTCATCATGTTACTTCTAATTAATATTGTTGGGTTTTTAATGAGTACTTTTAATTGGGATTGAGAATGTCATCAACCATTCTCAATGTTTAACAACCACCATGATAGTTAAATAAATTTATTCCTTTGCGAGGGAAAAATTGGCTTTACACACAAACTGTAACCATAGAGCTTTCCACCAGCCATATATGCATGTAGTATAGGCTTATTATTCCATTATTCTCTATGTGTTACATTGCCAGCATATTCCATGTCTTTGACCGTTTTCGGGCTGCAACGTTTCATGTTGCAGACTTTTCGAACGACGCAGTAAGGTGCATAGGTCGTGGTTCTATACTCGGTGATGCCGTTGGAGTTGATGGACTCGCTTATTCTTCCAAGCCTTCCACTGTTATCGTATTTAGATGGCCTTAAGCCATATTTATTTTATTAAGCTCTCTCTTGAGACATTCGATTGTAATAAGTGTGTGATTGCTACTCTGTTATAAATCCTCCGAGTACTGTGTGGTGTCAGCATTACTGATCCAGGGATGACAACTGAGCACAGAGATCAGACTGTTGAGGTCTGGTCGCTACAAAGATGGTATCAGAGCACACGCTGACTGTAGGACACGACCATTAAGCTAAAGCCCTAGATCACTACTCTCTCTTCTCATTTCTAACTCCTCATCTTTTCTACTCTTTTAGGATGACGAAAGCGAGGATCAAGTTCACTCAGCCGGATGAAGATACACCCTTTGGACGACACCTGAAGGAAGTCACTAAGTACCTTAACATCGGATTACCAAGCTTCACCGGGACCTACAATTCCACTTTACCCGAAGAAGGGCGCTGGAAGATTCAAGCTCAAGTTCCCGGAAGGACGTTTGCGCCGATCCACGGAGCCCATAGAGTGTGTTTTCAATGCACCAACACGAGTCTGGGAAAGAGCATGGCAGCTCACATAACCATGGGATGCATTGGAGAAGTTTACAAAGAAGATCTCAAGGATACTATCTACCAGATTTGCGGGCGCCGAGATGAACAATGGGAGATAGTTGGCACTAAGAAGGATCGATCCATTGCAGCTTTCATCCAGAGTTAAATCAGCACATTCGACGCCAGAGAACCCGGATATCTTGTGCAACATGATGGAGTTGAAGACAGCAAAAGCCAAGATTATCGAACTAGAAGGAGAACTGAAGGCCACTCGCAAGGATTACATGGAGGAGATTGTAGCTCTAGTGGGACAAAACGACGATCTTAAGGAGAAGATTGAAGAACTCATGGGAAATTCAGCACCGGAGGAGAAGATGAAGATTGCACCTGTCCAGAGAACTACATCATCATCGGATTTACACCGATTCCGATCCTAGTGATGATGATTTCGAAGATGAAGCTGGAGCAGATATCATGGAGTCTTCATCGGAGCAGTTTTTCTAGTTGACCACCATAATAGTAGTAGATTTCCCCCATTTTAAATTAGTTCTAGTTCCAGCACTTTGTAACGATAGATAGACCATTGTATGTCCTTGTTTGAATTGATTGGAGTGATATTGTGTGATTTGTCTCATGTGCATATGGGTAGTGTTTCTCTCTAGACCTCATTCTATTCTTAACTCTCGTCTTTTCTATAAACCCTCAGATGCCTCCGAGACGCGACCCTAAATTTGTTTTCCCGCTAGAGATCACTCAGTTGATTCAGCAACAGAATGCCTTGATTCAAACATTGGTACAGAACTAAGGCAACAACAACAACAACAACAACAACAACAACAACAACAACCCACCGCCACCACCACCTGTTGACCATTTGACCCGTTTCCTAAGGCTGAATCCACCGGTGTTTTCCAGTAGCACCGAGCCGATTGTAGCAGATGATTGGCTCCGTAAGATAGGGAGGGAGTTGACAACTGCAGGATGTACTGATGGAGAAAGGGTGAAGTTTGCTGCACATCAGCTTGAAGGACCCGCAGCAGCATGGTGGGAGAATTTTACAGCCACTTACCCAAGAGACAACATCACATGGGATCGATTTCAACAAGCTTTCCATACGCCCATGTTTCAGTAGGAGCTATGGCCATGAAGAAGCGTGAGTTTTGCAACTTGCGCCAAGGAGGATGGACAGTTGGCCAGTATGTAGATGATTTCAGTAAGTTAGCACATTATGCCCCAGATGACGTTGCTACGGATGCAGCTAAGCAGGAGAAGTTTCTAGAAGGACTGAATGATGAGCTGAGCATGCAGTTGATGGTAGCCACCTTCAATAACTACCAGGAGTTAGTAGATCGTGCTCTTATGATTGAAGGGAAGCAGCGTGCAGTTGACAATCGCAAGAGAAAGTATGGACAGGGGAAGAATAACTCTGGAGCTCAGCAGAAACTTCGCTTTACCCCAAAGCCAGGAGGACAATTTCAGCATACCCATGGAGGATGTAGCTCGCACAACCATAATGGCACCAAGAATGGGAACGGGAATGTAGGAAGCAATGGACAAAACCGCACCAACCCGTCAACACCATCCAAGGTAGACCTGAGCCACATCACTTGTTTTAAGTGCCGCAAGACTGGGCATTATGCAAATGATTGTCCAGAAGGCCAAAATGGTAATGGTAATGGAAGCTCAGGAAAGAAGTCGAACCCTTTCAACAGAGGACAAGTGAACCACTTACCGTGGAGGAGGTTGAAGCTCAGCCCGTTGCAGTAATAGGTAAGTTTTAGTTAAGTCATTTACTGTAGTTGTTCTTTTTGATACTGGTGCATCACATTCATACATATCAAGGGGATTTGTGGATAAGTTTAGCCTACCCACTAGGACTCTTAAGACACCCATGCTAGTAAGCTCACCGGGAGCGGAGTATATGGCTAGTCAAGGATGTTTTCAAGTGCCATTAAGTATAGGGAGACATGTTTTCCCAACGGATTTAATTATATTGGAATCCCAAGGTTTGGATGTAATTCTTGGTATGGATTGGTTATCGATGTATGGAGGAAACATCGATTGCGCCAGTAAGACAATTTTGCTTACGACACCAGAAGGAAGGAGAATCAAGTATGTATCACGGCATGAGCCGAGAAGGGCACATGTAAATTCCTTATCAGGAGTTGTGCAGGAGGAAGTACCAGTGGTAAGGGATTTCCCCGATGTATTCCCGGAAGAGTTGCCAGGCATGCCACCGGATAAAGACATCGAGTTTCTGATTGAACTACTACCAGGCACTGGGCCGATATCTAAGAGACCGTATAGGATGCCAGCCCAAGATTTGGAGGAAATTAAGAAGCAGATTAAGGAATTACTGGATAAAGGTTTTATTCGCCCAAGTTCTTCGCCTTGGGGATCACCAGTACTTCTAGTGGAGAAGAAGGATGGATCATTAAGAATGGTTGTTGATTATCGAGGATTGAATGAAGTGACCATTAAGAACAAGTACCCACTACCGATGATCAATGACTTGTTTGACCAATTGCAAGGAGCTAAGGTGTTTTCCAAGATCGATTTGCGATCGTGGTACCATCGATTGAAGATTCGAGGCAGGATATACCTAAGACGGCTTTTACCACTGTGCACGGGTCATACGAGTATACCGTTATGTCATTTGGTCTGACTAACGCACCTGCCTATTTTATGAACATGATGAACAAAGTGTTTATGGAGTTTTTGGATAAGTTCGTCGTGGTGTTCATTGATGATATTTTGGTTTACTTGAAGAATGAAGAGGAACATAAGGAACACTTGCGTTTGGTACTCGAGAAGCTCAGAGAACACCGTTATATGCCAAGTTCAGCAAGTGTGAGTTTTGGTTGAAGGAAGTTGGATTTCTCGGACATGTTATATCCGGAGAAGGTATAGCGATGAGACCCCACTAAAATTCTCACCGTGACAAACTGGGAAGCGCCAACAACAGTTGGAGAGATCCGGAGTTTCCTTGGACTCGCAGGATACTACCGGAGATTCATTGAGAACTTCTCAAGGATTGCGAAGCCTATGGCGAAATTGTTGAAGAAGGATACCAAGTTTATTTGGACTGAGGAGTGTGAAGCTAGTTTTCAAGAGTTGAAGAAGTGTTTGGTTACCTCACCAGTATTAATCCTGCTAGACCAAAGCAAGGATTACGAAGTTTATTGTGACGCTTCACGAAGAGGACTTGGAGCAGTGCTTATGCAGGAGGGAAGAGTTGTTTCGTATGCTTGACGACAGCTTAAGCCTCATGAGCTAAACTATGCCACGCATGATTTGGAGTTAGCAGCCGTAGTGCATGCGTTGAAAACATGGAGAAATTTCCTCATTGGAAATCATTGTGAGGTGTATAAGGATCACAAGAGTTTGAGTACATCTTCACGCAGAAGGAGTTAAATCTCAGGCAGAGGAGATGGTTGGAGCTTATTAAAGATTACGATATGAGATTACATTATCACCCCAGAAAGGCTAACATTGTAGCAGACGCGTTGAGCTGTAAGAGTCACGTTAACACACTAATGACGAGAGAAATACCAAGGGAGTTAGCCGAGGATCTTCGAGAGCTATGTTTGGAAATAGTTCCGAGAGGCTATGTAGCAGCATTGGAGATTCAATCAACTTTGATGGACAAAATCAGGGAAGCTCAGAAGACTGACAAAGAGATTGCCTCTATAAAGGAGAAAATGAGCGAAGGAAAGGCTAAGGGATTTCATGAAGATGAGCACGATACCCTATGGTTTGAAGATCGTGTTTATGTGCCCAATGACCCGGAGATCAGGAAGTTGATTCTACAAAAGGCACATGATTCACCATATTCGATTCACCCAGGAAATACCAAGATGTATTTGTATCTGAAGAATACTTTCTGGTGGACCGGAATGAAGAAGGATATTGCGAATGCGTGGCAGTTTGTGATGTATGTCGGAGGGTGAAGGCGTAACATCGAAGCCGGCGAGGATTATTACAGACCATTGCCTATACCGAATGGAAGTGGGATAAACTAGGTATGGATTTCATCATGGGATTGCCGGGACTCGTTCGAGCTATGACTCGATTTGGGTTGTAGTCGATCGTTTGAGGAAGGTAGCTCATTTCATTCCAGTAAAGACTACCTACAGCAGTGCCAAATTGGCTAAGATATACATGACCAGGATTGTATGTTTTCATGGAGGCTCGAGGAGTATAGTATCAGATAGAGGAACCCAATTCACCTCAAAGTTCTGGAAGCAGTTGCACGAAACTTTGGGAACCAGGCTGGAGTTTAGCACAACTTTTCATCCACAGACAGATGGACAAACCGAGAGAGTCAACCAGATTTTGGAGGATATGCTTAGAGCTTGTGCTTTGGATTATGGATCAAGTTGGGATGACAACTTGCCATATGTAGAGTTTTCTTACAACAACAGTTATCAATCTAGTTTGAAGATGGCACCTTTCGAAGCCTTGTACGAAAGGAGGTGCAGGACCCCATTGTTGTGGGATGAAGTTGGAGACCGCCAGTTGTTTGGACCGGATTTGATTAAGGAGTCTGAACGGAAAGTAAAGTTAATTCGCGATAGGCTCAAGGTAGCCCAGTCAAGACAGAAGAGCTATGCAGACTCAAAACGCAAGGAGACAGAATACGAAACCGGAGACAGAGTTTATCTTCGAGTATCTCCGCTTCGAGGAGTTAAGCGTTTTGGTGTTAAAGGAAAATTAGCGCCACGGTTTGTAGGACCTTATCGTGTTTTGGAACGTATGGGAGAAGTTGCATACAAGTTGGAACTACCCGAAGGATTGTCAGGTGTTCATGATGTGTTTCATGTTTCTCAGTTGAAGAAGTGTCACGCAGAGTTGGCCGATATACCACTGAGAGATACAGTGCCACTAGAGGCGATTCAGTTGAATGATGATTTGACCTACGAGGAGAAACCAGTCAAGATTCTGGAGTATGCCAGCCGAGTCACTCGCAGCAAGGTCATTAAGTTTTGCAAAGTTCAGTGGAGCCACCACACTGAGGATGAAGCCACCTGGGAGCGAGAGGAAGATTTGCTTAAGGACCACCCTCACCTATTTTCTAGCCAACCCGAATCTCGAAGGCGAGATTCATCTTAAGGGGGTAGGTTTGTAACATCCCAAATTTTCAATTTGGAATGTTATACATAGAGCATCATTGCATATCATATTTCTTTCGTTGCATTTTGCTCGATCCTAGAAATTTTACACAACTCAAGGACCCACGGAGAGAGTTGGGGGTTTCGTTATTTTCATATTTGAGTTTTCTCAAATTTTGAAAATAGGATCATTTGATTTTAATTATTTTATCTTCAATTATTTCTACTATCAAAATATGAGAGAGGGAATAAAATGACTTTCCCAAAATAAAGAAATAATGAAGATTTAATAATAAAATCAAATAAGATTTTATTTTGGAGTTTTTCACCTTTTTATTTGAATTTAGGAAAAATACGCGTTTCTCAAAATTGCATTTAGGGCCCAAATAAATTTTCATCTAGTCCGGCTTGATTTTAGAAGCCGGGGAAAATTTATTTCGGGATTTTTGGAGTCCGTTTAGTATGTCTTTTTATTTTTCTTCTGCTCTGAATTATTAAAAAAACACGACCGACCTTGGGCGTGCAGCTGGACTCCGCTCGGGCGCCTTCATTAGCGCCGCCCGGCGCCAAATTTCGAGCCGCCCACCCCACCCGCGCCAAACCCACCCGCCCGAAACCCTAACCCTAACCCCAGCGCCGCCGCCCACGGACCCCGAGTCCCGAGGTTCGCTCATTGCTCGTTTATGCGTGCCGGTTTTTTAAAACCGCGGTTTTTCTTCGGTTTTTTTAGTTTCGTTTTTTATTAGTTTTCGTTTTTTTCGGTTTAGGTTAAATAGCGAACGTTCGTTCGTTCGTTTTTAACGAACGCGTTTGCCAGGTTAGTTTAGTTAACGGACGTCCGTTCGTTAGCCCGTTCGTCGTTTTTCTTTTTTCTCGGATTTAATTCGTGATTTTTCTGATCGCGATTCCTGATCCGATTTTCGTTTTAGTATAAATTTTCGCTCGTTTATCGGAATCAGGCGATTCAAGCGCCTGGAGTTTCGTCTCGAAACCCTCTTTCTGAATAACCTACTTAAACAAGTTTTTGCTTCTGTAAAATTTTACCTAGATTCAGATTAGTAAAACGGAGCTGTTTTCTTCCGCCGTTTGACTTTTGTTGCTTCGTTTGATTTGATTCTTTTTGCAAACCGGAGTTCTTAAGTTGAACTATCTGGTTAGATCTATTTGAGTTTTACCTATGCATTAGATGAGTACTTATTGTATGCTTGTTTGTTTGTCTGCGATGGAATACCGAGTCGCCGCTGTTACTTGAGTCTCTAGGTTTCATGGATCATCGCCAAGGCAAGTAACACTTTGATCATACTTCTTCTCATACCCAGTTTTTATGCATTAGATCTATTCTCAAACACTTGCATGATTAGGATCTAATTAAATTGTGGGTTTTGGGAAGTAGATTGAGGTAGTACCTATTACCTGTTTTATTATCAAACCCTTGGGAGTTACTTCTACGTTTGCTTATTATGCCATGCTATGCTAGTAGACGTGGATTGGGTGAGTGTATCCATGACAGATGTGAGATTGCTATTTAATGGTTTATTTAAGGTGGCAACTTAAACACACATCTGGGTGGATTGAGGCACCTGGTTTCCACCAGGACTTGCCTGTATTTCTTCGGACCGCCACCCAGGCTCAAAGGGATCATGAGATTATTCAAACTAGAAACTTCCGTGTGCAGCCACAAGCCATTATGGGCTCTGGCATAGTTGATTAAGTTGTGCGAACTCTTACGGGTAGACTAGCAGATGTAGGGGAAAGTAGGTGTACCGGTCTACCCACATGTAAGGTGCTAGTGCTTCTGAAAGACTGTGTCTCGGTCATCCGTTTCTCAAACATCATGTAGTGCGAGAAATCCAACGGAGGCGACCGAGTCTTGTGGAGAAAGTGCGCAAACCTCTGCAGAGTGTATAAACTAATCATGGTTAGCCGTGTCCCCGGTTATGGACATCTTGAGTATCTAGTACTTGGATATCATGTGAATCTCATCATGTTACTTCTAATTAATATTGTTGGGTTTTTAATGAGTACTTTTAATTGGGATTGAGAATGCTGTCAACCATTCTCAATGTTTAACAACCACCATGATAGTTAAATAAATTTATTCCTTTGCAGTAGGGAAAAATTGGCTTTACACACAAACTGTAACCATAGAGCTTTCCACCAGCCATATATGCATGTAGTATAGGCTTATTATTCCATTATTCTCTATGTGTTACATTGCCAGCATATTCCATGTGCTGACCCGTTTTCGGGCTGCAACGTTTCATGTTGCAGACTTTTCGCAACGACGAGTAAGGTGCATAGGTCGTGGTTCTATACTCAGTGATGCCGTTGGAGTTGATGGACTCGCTTATTCTTCCAAGCCTTTCGCTGTTATCGTATTTAGATGGCCTTAAGCCATATTTATTTTATTAAGCTCTCTCTTGAGACATTCGATTGTAATAAGTGTGTGATTGCTACTCTATTATAAATCCTCCGAGTACTGTGTGGTGTCAGCATTACTGATCCAGGGATGACACTGAGCACAGAGATCAGACTGTTTGAGGTCTGGTCGCTACATGCCAGGCGGCGGCACTGTAGCCACGCCTCCCCCTGACAAAGCATGCATCATTAGCCGCATCGCTACAGTATTGGGTAGCCGGCAGGACCCACAAGCGGCGGGTACGACCTGTCGGCCAAGTACCAGACAGACGGCAGGACCCACTAGACGACGGGCCCCACCAGCCAGCAGAGAAGCCGGCAGCCAGAGACACTGACGGCCCGGGCCTACACCCGGACGGATTGCCATTGTACCCCTGGGAGGTAGGCCTATATAAACCCCCCAGGGCACCCATGCAAATGGTTCAACCTCTTGTACACACACACACCCATATAGAGAGAGGAAGCTAGGGCTAGACTTGCTCTTCTTCCCCCTCTAGAGAAACAACTCAAGGAGCAAGCTTGTAGTCCCCATTGTTGCTTGAGTGATCATGCGGAGACCCCGCAGAGCAGGACTAGGGGTATCCAAGGAGAGCCCGAACCTGGGTAAAATTCGCCGGCGTGCATGTCTTCGCCTTATCCTGTTTCCTGGCACTGGCGACGTCTTACTAGCCCCCACCATGATAAGCCATCCTTTGGCATATGTCGCACCCAACCCTCGACAGGGGCTACCCCATAGACACACTAGTTGATTATTTAGCCGTGTGCGGTGCCCCCCTCCACAGATTTCCACCTCGGTCATATCGTTGTAGTGCTTAGGCGAAGCCCTGCGTTGGTAACTTCATAATCACCGTCATCACGCCGTCGTGCTGACGAAAATCTCCCTCGACCTTAGCTGGATCTAGAGTTTGTGAGACATCACCGAGCTGAACGTGTGCAGATCGCGGAGGTGACGTACCTTCGGTGCTAGGATCAGTCGGATCGTGAAGACATACGACTACATCAACCGCATTGTCATAACGCTTCCGCTTTCGGTCTACGAGGGTACATAGATAACACTCTCCCCTCTCGTTGCTATGCATCACCTAGATAGATCTTGCGTGCTCGTAGGATTTTTTTTTGAAATTACTGCGTTCCCCAACAGTGGCATCCGAGCTAGGTCTATGCGTAGATGTTATATGCACGAGTAGAACACAAAGAGTTGTGGGCGATAATAGTCATACTTCTTACCAACATGTCATACTTTGATTCAGTGGTATTGTTGGATGAAGCGGCCCAGACCGACATTACGCGTGCACTTATGCGAGACTGGTTCTACCGACGTGCTTCGCACACAGGTGGCTAGTGGGTTTCTGTTTCTCCAGCTTTAGTTGAATCGAGTGTGACTACGCCCGATCCTTGTTGAAGGTTAAAATAACACACTTGATGAAAAATCGTTGTGGTTTTTGATGCGTAGGTAAGAACGGTTCTTGCTAATCCCGTAGCAGCCACGTAAAACTTGCAACAACAAAGTAGAGGACATCTAACTTGTTTTTGGAGGGCATGTTGTGATGTGATATGGTCAAGACATGATGCTATATTTTATTGTATGAGATGATCATGTTTTGTAACAGAGTTATCGGCAACTGGCAGGAGCCTTATGGTTGTCGCTTTATTGTATGAAATGCAATCGCCATGTAATTGCTTTACTTTATCACTAAGCGGTAGCAATAGTCGTAGGAGCAATAGTTGGTGAGACGACAACGATGCTTTGATGGAGATCAAGGTGTCAAGCTGGTGATGATGGTGATCATGACGGTGCTTTGGAGATGGAGATCAAAGGCACAAGATGATGATGGCCATATCATATCACTTATATTGATTGCATGTGATGTTTATCCTTTATGCATCTTATTTTGCTTAGTTCGGCGGTAGCATTATAAGATGATCTCTCACTAAATTTCAAGGTATAAGTGTTCTCCACAGTATGCACCGTTCTGACGGTTCGTCATGCCGAGACACCACGTGATGATCGGGTGTGATAAGCTCTACGTTCACATACAACGGGTGCAAGCCAGTTTTGCACACGCAGAAGACTCGGATTAAACTTGACGAGCCTAGCATATGCAGATACGGCCTCGACACACTGAGACCGAAAGGTCGAGTGTGAATCATATAGTAGACATGATCAACATAGTGATGTTCACCATTGAAAACTACTCCATCTCACGTGATGATCGGACATGGTTTAGTTGATTTGGATCACGTGGTCACTTAGATGATTAGAGGGATGTCTATCTAAGTGGGAGTTCTTAAGTAATATGATTAATTGAACTTTAATTTATCATGAACTTAGTACCTGATAGTATTTTGCATGTCTATGTTGTTGTGGATAAATGGCCCATGCTACTGTTCCATTGAATTTTAATGCGTTCCTAGAGAAAGCTAAGTTGAAAGGTGATGGTAGCAACTACATGGACTGGGTCCGTAACTTGAGGATTATCCTCATTGCTGCACAGAAGAATTACGTCCTGGAAGCACCGCTGGGTGCTAGACCTGCTGTAGATCCTACTGATGACGTTAAGAATGTCTGGCAGAGCAAAGCTGATGACTACTCGGTAGTTCAGTGTGCCATGCTTTACGTCTTAGAACCGGAACTTCAACGACGTTTTGAACGCCATGGAGCATATGAGATGTTCCAGGAGTTGAAGTTAATATTTCAAGCAAATGCCCGGATTGAGAGATATGAAGTCTCCAATAAGTTCTATAGTTGCAAGATGGAGGAGAATAGTTCTGTCAGTGAACATACACTCAGAATGTCTGAGTACCACAACCACTTGACTCAACTGGGAGTTAATCTTCCTGATGATAGTGTCATTGGCAGAGTTCTTCAATCACTGCCACCAAGCTACAAAAGCTTCATGATGAACTATAATATGCAAGGGATGGATAAGACAATTCCTGAGCTCTTCACGATGCTAAAAGCTGCGGAGGTAAAAATCAAGAAGGAGCATCAAGTGTTGATGGTCAACAAGACCACCAGTTTCAAGAAGAAGGGCAAAGGGAAGAAGGGGAACTACAAGAAGAACGGCAAGCAAGTTGCTGCTCAAGTCAAGAAGCCCAAGTCTGGACCTAAGCCCGAGACTTAGTGCTCTACTGCAAAGGGACTGGTCACTGGAAGCGGAACTGCCCCAAGTATTTGGCGGATAAGAAGGATGGCAAAGACAAAGGTATATTTGATATACATGTTATTGATGTGTACTTAACTAATACTCGCAGTAGCGCCTGGGTATTTGATATTGGTTCTGTTGCTCATATTTGCAACTCCAAACAGGGGCTACGGATTAAGCAAAGATTGGCTAAGGACGAGGTGACGATGCGCGTGGGAAATGGTTCCAAAGTCGATGTGATCGTGGTCGGCACGCTACCTCTACATCTACCTTCGGGATTAGTTTAGACCTGAATAATTGTTATTTGGTGCCAGCGTTGAGCATGAACATTATATCTGGATCTTGTTTGATGCGAGACATTTATTCATTTAAATCAGAGAATAATGGTTGTTCTATTTATATGATTAATATATTTTATGGTCATGCACCCTTGCTGAGTGGTCTCTTTTTGTTGAATCTCGATAGTAGTGATACACATATTCATAGTATTGAAGCCAAAAGATATAAGTTTGATACGTCTTCGTCGTATCTTCTTTTCCAAACACTTTTGCCCTCGTTTTGGACTCTAACTTGTATGATTTGAATGGAACTAACCCGGACTGACGCTGTTTTCAGCAGAATTGCCATGATGTTGTTTTATGTGCAGAAAACAAAAGTTCTCGGAATGACCTAAAACTCCACGGAACATCTTAGAAAAAACAATAAAAAATCCTCGCCAAAGATGAAGAACAGAGGCCCCACACCCTATCCACGAGGGTGGGGGGCGCGCCCCCTACCTTGTGGTCCCCCTGGAGACCCTCCGACGCCAACTCCAACTCTATATATTTGCTTTCTGAGAGAAAAAAATCAAGGAGAAGAAATCATCGCGTTTTACGATACAGAGCCGCCGCCAAGCCCTAAAACCTCTCGGGAGGGCTGATCTGGAGTCCGTTCGGGGCTCCGGAGAGGGGGATTTGTCACCGTCGTCATTATCAACCATCCTCTCTCAACAATTTCATGATGCTCACCGCCGTGTGTGAGTAATTCCATCGTAGGCTTGCTGGACGGTGATGGGTTGGATGAGATTTATCATGTAATCGAGTTAGTTTTGTTAGGGTTTGATCCCTAGTATCCATTATGTTTTGAGATTGATGTTGCTATGACTTAGCTATGCTTAATGCTTGTCACTAGGGCCCGAGTGCCATGATTTCAGATCTGAACCTATTATGTTTTCATGAATATATATGTGTTCTTGATCCTATCTTGCAATTCTATAGTCACCTATTATGTGTTATGATCCGACAACCCCGAAGTGACAATAATCGGGATACTTCTCGGTGATGACCATAGTTTGAGGAGTTCATGTATTCACTATGTGCTAATGCTTTGTTCCGGTTCTCTATTAAAATGAGGCCTTAATATCCCTTAGTTTCCATTAGGACCCGCTGCCACGGGAGGGTAGGACAAAATATGTCATGCAAGTTCTTTCCCATAAGCACGTATGACTATATTCGGAATACATGCCTACATTACATTGATGAATTGGAGCTAGTTCTGTGTCACTCTATGTTATGACTGTTACATGATGAACCACTTCCGGCATAATTATCCATCACCGATCCAATGCCTACGAGCTTTCCATATACTGGTTCTTGCTTATTTACTTTCCCGTTGTTACTGTTACAATCATTACAAAACACCAAAAATATTGCTTTTTCTTTCATTACTCTTTTGTTACCGTTACCACTACTATCATACTACTTTGCTACTAAATACTTTGCTGCAGATATTAAGTTATCCAGGTGTGGTTGAATTGACAACTCTGCTGCTAATACTTGAGAATATTCTTTGGCTCCCCTTGTGTCGAATCAATAAATTTGGGTTGAATATTGTACCCTCGAAAGCTGTTGCGATCCCCTACACTTGTGGGTTATCAAGACTAATTTCTGGCGCCGTTGCCGGGGAGACATAGCTCTATTCTTTGAGTCACTTGGGATTTATATCTGCTAGACACTATGAATAATTTGAAAGACGCTAAGACAAAAATTTATCCCTCAACTACGAGGGGAGGTAAAGAGCTACCATCTAGCTCTGCACTTGATTCACCTTCTGTTATGAGTAAGCTTGCGACACCTAAACACTTACGCTATTAGATTACGATATGTCGCATGCTATTGATGATGCCACTTCTGCTATGCATGATACTTATGATGAAACTACTTCTATGCTTGATACTACTGTGCCCCTTGGTGAATTTCTTGATGAACAAATTTCTCGGGCTAGAGAGAAAGAAATTATTGAAACTGATAATGTTGGTGAAATTGATGATGAAGATATGCCTATTATTCCTGAGGGTTATGTTTTTGATATGGAATCTTTGGCAGCTATTTTTGCCTGCAAAGATAGAAACGAACTTAAGAGGCTATTACTTAAATGGAGTAAAGAATCTCTTAGGGATAGAATGAAACCTGACCCTGCTTTTGCTACTTCACCTATTTGTGTTCCCGATGAGGATTATGAATTCTCTGTTGATCCTGATATAATTACTTTGGTTGAATCCGATCCTTTTCATGGTTATGAATCTGAAACTTTTGTGGCACATCTTACTAAATTAAATGATATAGCCACCCTGTTCACTAATGATGAGAGATCTCGCTACTTTTATATCCTTAAAATATTTCCGTTCTCATTAAAGGGTGATGCTAAGATATGGTTTAATTCTCTAGATCCTGGTTGTGCGTAGTCCCCTGTGATATGATTTATTACTTCTCCGCTAAATATTTCCCTGCTCATAAGAAACAAGCTGCTTTACAGGAAATATACAACTTTGTGCAAATTGAAGAAGAGAGTCTGCCACAAGCTTGGGCGAGGCTTCTCAAGTTACTTAATGCTTTGCCTGATCATCCTCTTAAGAAAAATGAAATACTTGATATCTTTTATAATGGACTAACCGATGCTTCCAGAGATTACCTGGATAGTTGTGCACCTCCCGAGCCAGCTCCTGAGCTAATTACTGAGCCTATTCCTAAACCAACTCCGAAGAAGAGAGGTGTTCTAATTCTCAGTCCTGAAGATATGCAAGAGGCAAAGAAATCTATGAAAGAAAAAGGTATTAAAGCTAAAGATGTTAAGAATTTACCTCCTATTGAAGAAATACATGGTCTTAATTTACACTTTGTTGAAGAAACATATGATCTTGATCCATTACCTATTGAAGAACCTCCTGATCCACGATAACCCGACCACGGTAGTAAAGGTAAATTCTCTCTATAGATTTGATGAAGGTGATATTCCTCACTATAAGTCTGCTAGACAATGCTTGGATGAGTTTGATAATTTTATTATCAAACAAGAAAATTTTAATGCTTATTTTGTAGACAATTGAAATATGATTCTGATATGATTAAACACTTGGGTGATTATATGGCTAATGTTAGAGGTGAACTTAAACTCATTAGCAAACATGCTTCTATGGTTACCACTCAAGTAGAACAAGTACTTAAGGCTCAAATGATTTGCTCAATGAAATGAATAGTAAGAAAAATGATTATGCTGTTAGAGTGGCTACTAGAACTGGTAGAACGACTCAGGAACCTTTGTATCCTGAAGGCCACCCTAAGAGAATTGAGCAAGATTCTCAGAGAAATAATCTTGATGTTCCTAGTTCCTCTAAAAGGAAGAAAAAGAAAAATGATAGGACTTTGCAAACTTCTAGTGAACCTATTGCTGAACCACCTGAGAATCCAAATGATATATCTATTTCTGATGCTGAAACACAATCTGGTAATGAACATGAACCTAGTGAAAATAATAATGATGATGTTCATGATGATGCTCAACCTAGTAATGATAACGATGTAGAAGTTGAACCTGCTGTTGATCTTGATAATCCACAATCAAATAATCAACGTTATGATAAGAGAGACTTTGTTGCTAGGAAACATGGTAAAGAAAGAGAACCATGGGTTCAGAAACCCATGCCTTTTCCTCCCAAACCATCCAAGAAAAAGGATGATGAGGATTTTGAGCGCTTTGCTGAAATGATTAGACCTATCTTTTTGTGTATGCGACTAACTGATGTGCTCAAAACAAATCCTTATGCTAACTATATGAAGGATATCATTACTAATAAAAGAAAGATACCGGAAGCTGAAATTTCCACCATGCTTGCTAATTACACTTTTAAGGGTGGAATACCAAAGAAACTTGGAGATCCAGGAATACCTACTATACCATGCTCCATTAAAAGAAATTATGTTAAAACTGCTTTATGTGATCTTGGAGCCGGTGTTAGTGTTATGCCTCTCTCTTTGTATCGTAGACTTAATTTGAATAAGTTAACACCTACTGAAATATCTTTGCAAATGGCTGATAAATCAACTGCTATACACTGCCGGTATTTGTGAGGATGTGCTGTTGTGGTTGCAAACGTTACTATTTTAACGGACTTTGTTATTCTTGATATTCCCGAGGACGATAGTATGTCTATTATTCTTGGAAGACCTTTTCTGAATACTGCAGGGGTTGTTATTGACTGCACCAAAGGCAATGTCACTTTTAATGTTAATGGTAATGAGCATACGGTACACTTCCCGAGGAAACAACCTCAAGTTTATAGTATCAATTCTATTGGAAAAGTTCCATCGATTATATTTGGAGGTTTTGAATTTCCTCTTCCCTCTTGTCAAGAAGAAATGTGATATTCTTATTATAGGGGATGTGCATATCCCCGTTGAGGTAACATAGTGTTATTCGAAATTTCTTCGGTTCCATGTTATTCGGAATGAGTTTGTTACCAAGACTTGATCAACCTTGTTAGTGGATTCCTTTTGATGATCATGAGACGGATGAAACTAGAAGGCACAACCTTCTGTACCCTCTTTATACTTTCTGTTATTTAATTGAAATAAAGTAAAAATAGTATTTTTCAGTCTGTTTCCTGACTTATCCGTGCAATGTAAAAATATCCCAAAAAATAAAAGTTCTCGGAATGCCATGCCAATTTAATATGATTTTTTCGGGAATATTTGAGGATTTATGGTGCAAAAATCACCGCAGGGGGAGCTGCCACCTGGCCACGAGGGTGGAGGGCGCACCCTACCCCCTGGGCGCGTCCCCCTGCCTTGTGGGCCCATGGTGGCCCTCCTCCACTTATTCCTGCACCCATCCTCTTCTTCTTCCTCCCCCAAACACGAATATCTGGCTCAAACACGAGTTCCAGCCCCCGTTGCTGTGATTTTCGATCTCCTTACTCAAAGCACCTCTCACAAAACTGCTTGGGAGATTGTTCCTTGGTATGTGACTCCTCCATTGGTCCAATTAGTTTTTGTTCTAGTGCTTTTTTCATTGCAAATTCGTGCTGCATAGGTGACCATGTTCTTGTGCTTGCATGTCAAATTTATATGGTTCCAAGTAGTTCTATTGCATGATATATTCTCTAGGCACTTGTAGGAGTAGTTGCTATCAATTTTATTGAAGTTGTTTCACTTTTGTTTGAAGTTACTAAAAATTTCAGAAACTTTTCAGAAAAGAAAATATGTTTAGGAAGATTTTCCAAGGTGGTTCTTCAAGGAAGCAAGTCCCTAGGCTTGCAATGCGCGATGCCGATGAGGAGCCCCCAAGGGACGCTCCCGTAGGGCCCTGTGAATGGCCTTCGGAAAATTTTATTGATCGAGCGGGAATCAAAGAAGAATTTAACGCATATTTGTGTAACGCCGGTCTTGTGGACTTCGAGGCAGACAAATTCCCATGGTATCATGATCTCACTAGTTCATTTGTGAGGAGGTTTGGGTTTTCATCTTCGCGTAATTCTCCTTCTGTCATGTTTGATCTTTATGATAAATCTTATACCATTGACTTAGAGGAGTTTACTTTTGCTTGCAAACTCCCACAGTGGGGTAGTACTGTTGATCCCCGTAAATCTGAATTTAGAGACTTTCTTGCTAGTATAACTGTGGGGGAATCTAGAGATATAACGCAAGCCACTATAGGGAGCATTCACTTTCCTGCTATACATTATTTTGCTCTTTTCATAGGTAGGTGCATAAATGCTAAGGATGAAGCATGTCACATGTGCGTCCCTGACCTTAGCATTCTCAGGAGTGCTGTGTTAGGAGACCAAACTTATCATATGGGAGAAATTGTAGCTCGTAGGTTGCATCATAATAGATATAACGGAGATTTCTTTGGAGGAATCTATGCAACCCGCTTAGCTAATTTTCTTGAGATAGACATTCGTGAGAGTGATATGGAGTTACCCCCTACTTATTTAGATTTCGATTATATGGTTTCCCACCAGTTTGTTGAGAGGACTGAATCACCTCTCCAGTATCGACTAATCTTTAACAAATAGCATGTTGTCAGACATTACTCTCCGCCTTGCCTTCTTTGATTCTCAGACAAAAGGAAGACATGTTATTACCAGAGAGGAGGCAGATGAGTACGAGAGGAGAGCGGAGGCATCTCGACGCCACGCTGCAGCTCAGGAGGCGATAGCCGCTGCATCGCAGTAAGACCCCAACTACACCTACGGGTATCAGCCAGGCTATCCCTGTCAATGAACCAACTTAAGCCAAAAGCCTAAGCTTGGGGGAATACGTATTTCCCACCGGCATTACATTTATGTTCACACACACCCATTGCTAGATGTCGGTGCTCATACTCTTTCACTGTAATATCCATGCTAGTTTATTTTCTTTTTCCTGCTTTCTTCTTGTGTGTTTGTTAAACTTTAAGAAAAACCAAAAAAATCAGTGTAGCTTCTAGTTAGTTTACTTTTCCTGCTGTAGTAGTAATAATTAAAAAGAAAACCCAAAAATATTTCTTGTTCTTCTTTTGCATGTTGGGAGCTTTCCCGTGTAAATAGTTTTTATTTCCCTTCTTTTCTTTGGGGGTCGATAGGAGAAGACTATGATTAAATTGTTGAAGTGGCTCTTATATGCATTATTGTTGATTTAACCAAGAGCCCATATTGCCTTGTCTTCTCACCTCGCTTATTGAATGCTCGCATGATTCCAGCTTAGTCCAATGCACGTGCACTCTTATTATTATTCACATCGTTCGGTCGTGCAAGTGAAAGGCAATAATGATGATTTATGATGAATTGATTGGGATAAGCGAAGCTGGTATGAACTCGACCTATCTTGTTTTTGTAAATATGATGAGTACATCGTTCTTGATTCGGCTTATTATGAATAAACATGTTTGCAATGACAATTAGAGATCATAGTTACTTGTGCCATGCTTGATTAGCTATGAGTTATAATGGTTTACCTTATGCGTACAACATGCTATTAAAATGGTTCTGATGTGGTATGATGGGGTGGTATCCTCCTTTGAATGATTTAAGTGACTCGACTTGGCACATGTTCACACATGTAGTTGAAACAAATCAACATAGCCTTCACGATATTTATGTTCATGGTGGATTATATCCTACTCATGCTTGCATCCAATGTTTATTAATTTTAATGCATGTTCATGGTATTGTCGCTCTCTAGTTGGTCGCTTCCCAGTCTTTTGCTAGCCTTCACTTGTACTAAGTGGGAATACTGCTTGTGCATCCAATCCCTTAAACCCCAAAGTCATCCCATATGAGTCCACTATACCTTCCTATATGCGGTATCTACCTGCCGTTCCAAGTAAATTTGTATGTGCCAAACTCTAAACCTTCAAATAAGCATTCTGTTTTGTATGCTCGAATAGCTCATGTATCAACTAGGGCTGCCCGTATCTTCCATGTTAGGCGGGTTATTCACAAGAGAAGTGGACTCCGCTCCTCACTCAGAGAAAATGGCTGGTCACCGGGATGCCCAGTCGCATGCTTTATGCAAACTAAATCAAAATAATTGCAAACAAAACTCCCCCTGGGACCTGATGTTTGTTGGAGGCACTCGTTGTTTCGAGCAAGCCATGGATTGATGCTTGTTGGTGGAGGAGGAGTATTAACTTTACCATTCTATTTGGGAACCGCCTATAATGTGTGTAGCATGGAGGATATTTCCATCTCTTAGTTGTTATGTTGACAATGAAAGTATACCGCTCAAAATATTATTTATGTCTATTTCAAAACCGAGCTCTGGCACCTCTACAAATCCCTGCTTCCCTCTGCGAAGGGCCTATCTATTTACTTTTATGTTGAGTCATCACCCTCTTATCAAAAGGACTAGCTGGAGAGCGCAACTGTCATTTGCATTCATTACTATTAATTTATATTGGGTAAGCCTATGACTGGATCTCTTTTACCATGAATTACAATGTCTAGTCAGTCCTTGATCTTTAAAGGTGCTCTGCATTTATGTTTTGCGCCTCGTAAAGGGCTAGCGAGATACCATCCTGTTATATCATATTGTGATTGTTTTGAGAAAGTGTTGTCATCCGAGATTTATTATTATGACTCGCTAGTTGATTATGCCATTGATATGAGTAAACATGAGACCCGAGAATTATTGCAAATGTGGTTAGTTATAATCTTTGCTGGAAACCTGAATGCTAGCTTGACATATTTACAACAACAAGAGCAAACAGAGTTTGTAAAAGTTTTTCTTTTTCTCTTTCAGTTTGTCAACTGAATTGCTTGAGGACAAGCAAGGGTTTAAGCTTGGGGGAGTTGATACGTCTTCGTCGTATCTACTTTTCCAAACACTTTTGCCCTTGTTTTAGACTCTAACTTGTATGATTTGAATAGAACTAACCCGGACTGACGCTGTTTTCAGCAGAATTGCCATGATGTTCTTTCATGTGCAGAAAACAAAAGTTCTCGGAATGACCTGAAACTCCACGGAACATCTTAGAAAAAATACTAAAAAATCCTCGCCAAAGATGAAGACCAGGGGGCCCACACCCTGTCCACGAGGGTGGGGGCCGCTCCCCTGTAGTGCGCGCCCCCTACCTCGTGGGCCCCCTGGAGACCCTCCGACGCCAACTCCAACTCTATATATTTGCTTTCGGAGAGAAAAAAATCAGGAGAAGAAATCATCGCGTTTTACGATACGGAGCCGCCGCCAAGCCCTAAAACCTCTCAGGAGGGCTGACCTGGAGTCCGTTCGGGGCTCCGGAGAGGGGGATTCATCGCTGTCGTCATCATCAACCATCCTCCATCACCAATTTCATGATGCTCACCGCCGTGCGTGAGTAATTCCATCGTAGGCTTGCTGGACGGTGATGGGTTGGTTGAGATTTATCATGTAATCGAGTTAGTTTTGTTAGGGTTTGATCCCTAGTATCCATTATGTTCTGAGATTCATGTTGCTATGACTTAGCTATGCTTAATGCTTGTCACTAGGGCCCGAGTGCCATGATTTCAGATCTGAACCTATTATGTTTTCATGAATATATGTGTGTTCTTGATCCTATCTTGCAAGTCTATAGTCACCTATTATGTGTTATGATCCGACAACCCCAAGTGACAATAATCGGGATACTTCTCGGTGATGACCATAGTTTGAGGAGTTCATGTATTCACTATGTGCTAATGCTTTGTCCCGGTTCTCTATTAAAAGGAGGCCTTAATATCCCTTAGTTTTCATTAGGACCCCGCTGCCACGGGAGGTAGGACAAAAGATGTCATGCAAGTTCTTTCCCATAAGCACGTATGACTATATTCTGAATACATGCCTACATTACATTGATGAATTGGAGCTAGTTCTGTGTCACCCTATGTTATGACTATTACATGATGAACCGCATCCGGCATAATTATCCATCACCGATCCAATGCCTCTGAGCTTTCCATATCTGGTTCTTGCTTATTTACTTTCCCGTTATTCTTTATTACAATCATTACAAACACCAAAAATATTGCTTTTCCTTTCATTACTCTTTTGTTACCGTTACCACTACTATCATACTACTTTGCTACTAAATACTTCGCTGCAGATATTAAGTTATCCAGGTGTGGTTGAATTGACAACTCAGCTGCTAATACTTGAGAATATTCTTTGGCTCCCCTTGTGTCGAATCAATAAATTTGGGTTGAATACTCTACCCTCGATAGCTGTTGCAATCCCCTACACTTGTGGGTTATCAAAGTTCAATAATGATAGTGCAACTTATTTGTGGCACTGCCGTTTAGGTCATATTGGTGTAAAGCGCATGAGGAAACTCCATGCTGATGGGCTTTTGGAATCACTTAATTATGAATCGCTTGATACTTGCGAACCATGCCTCATGGGCAAGATGACTAAGACTCCGTTCTCCGGAACTATGGAGCGAGCAACAGACTTGTTGGAAATAATATATACTGATGTATGCGGTCCAATGGGTGTTGACGCTCACGGCGGGTATCATTATTTTCCGACCTTCACAGATGATTTGAGTAGATATGGGTATATCTACTTGATGAAACATAAGTCTGAAACATTTGAAAAGGTCAAAGAATTTCAGAGTGAAGTGGAAAATCATCGTAAGAAGAAAATAAAGTTTCTACGATTTGATCGTGGAGGAGAATATTTGTGTTACGAGTTTGGTCTTCATTTTAAACAATGTGGAATAGTTTCACAACTCACGCCACCTAGAACACCATAGCGTAATGGTGTGTCCGAACATCGTAACCGCACTTTATTAGATATGGTGCGATCTATGATGTCTCTTACTGATTTACCGCTATTGTTTTGGGGTTATGCTTTAGAGACGGCTACATTCACGTTAAATAGGGCACCATCTAAATCCGTTGAAACGACACCTTATGAACTGTGGTTTGGCAAGAAACCCAAGTTGTCGTTTCTGAAAGTTTGGGGCTGCGATGCTTATGTGAAAAAGCTTCAACCTGATAAGCTCGAACCCAAATCGGAGAAATGTGTCTTCATAGAATAACCAAAGGAGACTGTTGGGTACACCTTCTGTCACAGATCTGAAGGCAAGATATTCGTTGCTAAGAATGGATCCTTTCTAGAGAAGGAGTTTCTCTCGAAAGAAGTGAGTGGCAGGAAACTAGAACTTGATGAGGTAATTGTACCTTCTCCCGAACTGGAAAGTAGTTCATCACAGAAATTAGTTCCAGTGATTCCTACACCAATTAGTGAGGAAGCTAATGATAGTGATCATGAAACTTCAGATCAAGTTACTACTGAACCTCGTAGGTCAACCAGAGTAAGATCCGCACCAGAGTGGTACGGTAATCCTGTTCTGGATGTCATGTTACTAGACCATAATGAACCTACGAACTATGAGGAAGCGATGTTGAGCCCAGATTCCGTGAAATGGCTTGAGGCCATGAAATCTGAGATGGGATCCATGTATGAGAACAAAGTGTGGACTTTGGTTAACTTGCCCGATGATCGACAAGCCATCGAGAATAAATGGATCTTCAAGAAGAAGACTAACGCTGACGGTAATGTTACTGTCTAGAAAGCACGACTTGTTGCGAAAGGTTTCCGACAAGTTCAAGGAGTTGACTACGACGAGACTTCCTCGCCCGTAGCGATGCTTAAGTCTGTTCGAATCATGTTAGCAATTGTCACATTTTATGATTATGAAATTTGGCAAATGGATGTCAAAACTGGATTCCTGAATGGATTTCTGGAAGAAGAGTTGTATATATGCAACCAGAAGGTTTTGTCGATCCAAAGGATGCTAACAAAGTGTGCAAGCTCCAGCGATCCATTTATGGACTGGTGCAAGCCTCTCGGAGTTGGAATAAACATTTTGATAGTGTGATCAAAGCATATGGTTTTATACAAATTTTTGGAGAAGCCTGTATTTACAAAGTGAGGGAGCTCGGTAGCATTTCTAATATTATATGTGGATGACATATTGTTGATTGGAAATGATATAGAATTTCTGGATAACATAAAAGGATACTTGAATAAAAGTTTTTCAATGAAAGACCTCAGTGAAGCTGCTTATATAATGGGCATCAAGATCTATAGAGATAGATCAAAACGCTTAATTGGACTTTCACAAAGCACATACCTTGATAAGATTTTGAAGAAGTTCAAAATGGATCAGTTAAAGAAAGGGTTCTTGCCTGTGTTACAAGGTGTGAAGTTGACTGAGACTCAATGCCCGACCACTGTAGAAGATAACAGAGAAAATCGAAGTCATTCCGTATGCTTCAGCCATCGGTTCTATCATGTATGCAATGCTGTGTAGTAGGCCTGATGTGTGCCTTGCTATAAGTATAGTAGGGAGGTACCAAAGTAATCCATGAGTGGATCACTGGACAACGGTCAAGAACATCCTAAAATACTTGAAAAGGACTAAGGATATGTTTCTCGTTTATGGAGGTGACAAAGAGCTCGTCGTAAAAGGTTATGTCGATGCAAGCTCTAACACTGATCCGGATGACTCTAAGTGGCAAACCGGATACGTGTTTATATTGAACAGTGGAGCTGTCAGTTGGTGCAGTTCTAAGCAGAGCGTCATGGCGGGATCTACGTGTGAAGCGGAATACATAGCTGCTTCGGAAGCAGCAAATGAAGGAGTATGGATGAAGGAGTTCATATCCGATCTAGGTGTCATACCTAGTGCATCAGGTCCAACGAAAATCTTTTATGACAATACTGGAGCAATTGCCTTGGCGAAGGAATCCAGATTTCACAAGAGAACCAAGGACATCAAGAGACGCTTCAATTCCATCCGTCATCAAGTGTCGGAAGGGGACATAGAGATTTGGAAGATACATACGGATCTGAATGTTGCAGACCCGTTGACTAAGCCTCTCTCACGAGCAAAACATGATCAGCACCAAGACTCCATTGGTGTTAGAATCATTACAATGTAATCTAGACTATTGACTCTAGTGCAAGTGGGAGACTAAAGGAAATATTACCTAGAGGAAATAATAAAGTTGTTATTTATATTTCCTTATATCATGATAAATGTTTATTATTCATGCTAGAATTGTATTAACCGGAAACTTAGTACATGTGTGAATACATAGACAAACAGAGAGTCACTAGTATGCCTCTACATTGACTAGCTCGTTAATCAAAGATGCACTACAAAAAAATACATTTTCATGATGATACGTGTTTGTCACAGTAGGTCGCGTTTTTTGTCATGCATGTACATCCATGAAAAATTTATGACAGAATCAAGATAGTCATACCTTTGCTGTCGTAGAAGTGTTCCATGACATTACCAAAATTATCATCACGGAAGTGTCCACTTCCATGACGATAAATCGCGCGTCACAGAAGTGCTTTCATCAAGGGTGACCGACACGTGCATCCACCGTAACGGAACGCCGTTAAGCTATCGGGTCGGATTTTGGATCCGATAACCCGTTAACAGCCCCGACTAATGGGAAATTTCCACGTGTAAAATCATCATTGGCTGGAGGAAACACGTGTCGGCTCATCGTTGGGACAGATGTCATCCACTCATTGGACAGAAGGCGCCTATGATACGTCGACACGTGGCACAACCCATCAAGTTTAAATGGGCCGGCCCAACTAAAGGCCCACAAGATTTTGCGGACCATAATGGGCCGGCCCAGTTAAAGGCCCACGAGATTTTGCGGGCTATAATGGGCTGGCCCAGCTAAAGGCCCACAAGATTTTTGTGTGCCACAATGGGCCGGCCCAGGTAAAGGCCCACAAAATTCTTGCGGATCATAATGGGCCGGCCCAGCTAAAGGCCCACGAGATTTCACCGACATTAATGGGCCGGCCCAGCTGTAGGCCCACAAGATTTTGTAGACCCTAGTAGGTCGACCCATTAACTGGCTGCCATGTTTTGGGCCAAATGCCGGCCCATATTTGATCCGGTCCATTAATGGCCTGCCACGTTCTGGGCCTAATAATGGCCCATATAAGATCCGGCCCGTTAAAAGCCTCCCAATTTCTGGGCCAAATCACGACCGGATCAGGTCCAGCCCTTTAAGAGGCTTTGGGCTCAATTATTGCCCATATCGATTCGGCCCGTTATTTGGACGCTATGCTTTTGGGCCCACTTGCTAAAGGCCCATTTAGTAATTCGCCCGATATTAGTTTTGGCACTGTTAAGGGCCCATTTAACATTTCGACCCTATATTAATTTCGGCTGTTAAAAGCCCGTCATATAGTTGGGCCTAACTACGGCCCTGTTTGCATCCGACACCTTTCATGCCGATATCTGATTGGGCCAAACAAGGACCGAGACAACTTTGGCCTGTTAAAAGCCCGTGAATTGATTCGCACAATCGTGGGTCGAGGTCCATTTCGGGCTGCTGCCGGCCCGTGAGCTATTCGACACGTTTCAGGTGTAGCCTACTTCTCAGCCTCCTAAAAGCCCATTGAGTTTTCTTGCGAAAAGAGGGCCGGGGGTTACTCGGCCTATTAAAGGCCCGAATCTACTAGTGGGTCAGTTTGATGGGGCCCATGATGCGGATCATACATCGTGATTGCATGATGGCCCGATTATGTACCGTAATTTTACGGTTTGGCGGTTCTTTGCGAAGGCGAGGATATGTATACGATAAAATAATTGCAGCATCATGAATAAGAAAAACCTAGACTATACAATAAAGAAATTACGACATATTACATCCACTGGGCATCAAAGTTCGCCACTATGATAATAAAGCACAAGCGAAGCAGATTACAAACACTTTGGGCATCAAAGATCGCCACCAAAGGCAAATAAACACGCCGACAAAATAATATACAAACCGACAACACTTCAATAGAGTTCAAGAAAGGTTAGCCTATTGGGAGCTGCATAAGCGGTGAGCAAGATGATGAGATCTGCACTTGTTCAACACTTATATCTTCCTCACTCTGAAAGATAAACAAGCGAAGACGGATGACAGGTTTTGCACATAAAAGTATCGGTCTTGACCACAGTTTAAAATTGCATTAACACAATATGGTATTGTTCAGGTCAAGACATGGCAGGAAATGACATTGTGAAGGAGTTGGCAGCTTCACGACACCAATCGGATTATAGATCAAGAACTCATAAGTATCAATGGTTAGTGTCTTTGTCAATTTATCCCATTTCGCATTGGAAAATAAAGAGGCGGTTTAAATAATACTCCCTCCGTCTGAATTACTTGTCATAAAAATGGATGTGTCTAGAACTAAAATACATCTAGATACATCCATTTCAATGACAAGTATTTTCGGACGGAGGAGTAGTAGAATTTTTTGCGGGTGATATGACATTGTTCATAGTTAAGACATTGCAGAATATGACATTGTGCTATAGTGGGTAGGTTCACCACACCACCGGATTACGGATGAAGAATGTAGCATACATGCAAAGGTGCAAAAGAAGATCACTTGCTCTGTATAGTTTAATTTAAATGGTATGAAGAAGGAACTTGGTTGTACAACTGAAAACTTAAATTGAGAAGGACAAACTTTAGTTTATGAACTACATAATAAACTTTAACATGCAATTTGATGCAAACACCAAAAATAAACAGCTGTTGCAGTCATGCCTAACCAAATATACACAATAAAGTTTGAAGGCTTGAGAAGGACAAACTTACATTATCGTGAAGACAGCTCTATAAAGCCCTTGTCCATGCCGATGGGGGAATACAAGAAGTTTAGCACATAATGTTCTTCATAAGCATTGCCTTTATTCTACATTTTGTTAAGAGTAAATATAGATGTGATAATATACGAAAAAATGGAGAATATTTAAGATAAGATGAAGAGTGATGCTACATAACCAAGTAGTTATAAATGTATGTGCAGCGATACAAGCAAAAGGCACAGACCAAGAGCAATGCACAACTAAACTTCTTCAAGACCAACCTTATGGTAAGAGTAAATATAGATCCGATGTGTAGAAAATGGAGGGCAAAGGTAAATAAGCTGCAGAGTAATGGTACATGAACAACTACCACAATATAAGTACACGATAAAGGACAGCATGTACTTACAAGAACAATGCAGAGCTAAAAAAATTCATTGGCATTGGATATATTCTACACTAATGTAACCATTCATACAGATCAGATAATTTGGAGCAAACAATTGATAAGCAAGCTATCATGCATACTGCTGTCACATAATGAACCAGGTATGTATGCAAGTACAATGATACATGACAACATGTACTAACAAGAGCAAAGCAATGGGCAGCATATTTGCGATATCCTGTCGTTCTTTTCAAACCGGAATTCTTCTTCGAGCAGATTTCCTGCAAAAAAGATCCGTAAGGCACATGCGGAAAAGTAGAAGTTCAAATTGTCATGTGATTTCATATACAGTACCTCATCCTGGGAACGAGACCAGTGCATAACAAGGTTTTTCCATTCAATGTCTTCTAAATTTAGCACAGGAGACTTCACCGGAAATTCGTTTATAGACTTGCCATCAAAGTGTGATTTCCTCAGGTAACACCGATCTCGCTGCAATGCTTCCTTGAAAAGCACAAGCAAGCTTTGCTCGTCATGACTATCCAGATTGACCCTCACCTAGTTACAACAATGTAATGTAAATCATTGATGTGTTCGATCAGCGAAAACAGGAAAATAATAACCATGAATAATAACACTTACACGTAAGTTGGACAGGAAGATGTGAAAATGGTGTTTGTCTTCACTATAATCTTCCCATTATGGGAATATATGCACGTAGTCCCTAACAACATTGAAATCATTCTCTTTTAAACTGGGAATAAATGGAATGGGGTTCCAATCTGCAGGAATTGGCCGTCTCTGCAGTTGGGATAGGTCTTCGGCCGGTGGACTTGTTGTACTTTTTTCTTTGGAGTGGGATTTTTTACGTGGTACAGCTGGTGCTATGGCAAATGAAATCGGTATACCTTTTCCGGAGTGCAGGTCCTGTGTGGTGGGGCTAGTGGTGTGGCCAAGAAGTATGGGTACAGTCTGCTGGAGTCGGTCCTATGTTTTGTGTCACCGGTTGTACAACCAATATAAGTGGGCGTATGTCTGATTTCTCCGGCACCACCACATTTTTCAAGGACTTTCTTTGGTGCTCCTTCAGGTTCGGCAATCATCCTCTTCCTTTTTGATGTCTGATGCACAAGAACATCATTTGAGTGGAAAAACATGGTATGGCGACAGATGGAATATGTATTGATAATAGATGGGCATGGCATCTCGAGTTATATGATGAGTAAACTAAGCAGATGGTGGTGCAACAAAGTAGAAGAAATGCAAGACAACATATGCAAGATACGCACAATCAATAAAACCTTGCCAAATTAGAACAGGCACCTTGATGGGTGAACAGGACATGCCATTTGCCTTTGACTCCTCGAGGTTAGAATAGTCATTAGGATGATATTCTAAACAAGAATCAACAGGTGGGGAGCGTACGAGTTTCATTGCTTCCAGAATGGCACTCAATGCCTTGGTGCCAATTTTGTAAGTCATTGCAGTGTTCCACAATATTCTTCTGATGCGCAGATTCTAATATTCACTGTAATTGCGTATAATATCTGAGAACCATGAAAACATAAATAGTTGTGAGATTATCTTTGTAATGCAAATGATATTCTAATATAGGGGCGCCCCTGCAAACACTTATGTGCTATCACTGGATTCTGATGAGAGAGCTCATGTGTGTTGTAATATCGCATGCATTTATATAATCCGCACAAGTACACAAAAAATAGGCTCCGTAAGTAAGGATAGCTGGCAGATGATAGGTTCATAATATACCGTATACGAGTTTATTGCCAAACCATGATAACAAGAGCACACATCAACTAGGCGGATCATCGTGTACATAACAGGGTACACCATAACCATGATATATAAATCGGGAAAGTGGAACTGGCTTGAAAATACGGTGTTGTATTGCCGCTAGTACTTGAAAGCCTATCGATCACGTACATGCCAGCACTATCGAACATGGTAAAGAAGAGCAAGCAGATTTTGGATAATAAAATGTTGGTTGCACAGTGCCCACAAGATGAACCAGAGCGCATTAAGAATGCAACTCCCACTGTCTCTCGACCATTTCAAAGTGTTGGATGAAGATCCCACGTCTCCTAACCCTTCTTCTTCCTCGTCTCTTAATTCTTCCCATACGTAATCACGGGCCGCACGGCCGACCACCGCCCCCGCCGCTGTGTTCCTCCGCCACCCCCACCCCCACCCATGTTGAGTTTCTTCGTTCGTGAGGCCCCACAACCACCCGAGCCCTTGGATCGCACCGCGAACTCCGTGAGCTCTGAAAAATCGATCGAGCCAATTTTGAAATTTAGTCTCTGTGATTTAACTAGTGTGGAATATAAAAGGGAAAACCATAAGCATTGGGAGTATAGTGTTGAGCGTGCCATGGCGGATCTGAAGGTGCAAACCGGACAAAGGCAACTTCGCAGCCAAGACAAGAAATCGAGTAAAGCGGTGGCGATCTATTTTCTTGCTGCGATAAATAAGTTGAGTAGATACGAAAGAGTACCGCCTCACAGCGGTGCCGTGTACGCATCTCTTTGAGAATTTGACGGTGCGATAGCGATAGTTTGTCGGCAGCGTGGAAGCAGATCTAGGAGGGTAGACGGTGGCGGCGAAGCGCGGTGGGCGAAGACGGTCGTAGAGCGACACCGGCAAGGTGGACGACGGCGGGGATGAAGCGAGAGGACGGGATGCAAGGATCCCGGTCCGAAGGCGTGGATGAGAGAGGTCGGTCTCTTGTAATGGACGGCGACGTCGGGGTATCAGCTCCGGCATGGTGGAGGAGGACGGCGGTGGATGGGGTGGCGGACGGCGGCGGACGGAGGAGGGTGGGGTGGAGAGGGTGTTTTGGCGTCCATGGAGTATGAATGGGGAAAAAGGAGGTAGAGAGGAAGGGGGGGAACCATGTATTCAGGGCGCGATTGTCTCAAATGCGAGGAAATTTACAAACTTAGCCCCCATTTCAAATTTCTACTACATCACATCAACATTAGTCGGTTGGGGATAGGACGGTAATCTCGCATACACCGAATATTTGCCGACGAGAGTTTGTTTTTGGCGCCCACCGTGTATGAATATGAATCAGGGAAGGAGTCGATTTCGGCCGAGGGCACACTGTGTTTTGGCGCCCACCGTGTATGAATCCGGGTGAGAGGCGGTTACGTCACATTTGGGTGAAATTACAAACCTACCCCTATCGAAACCTATAGAAATCCAGCAGATAGGCTTTGCGTGGCAGGGATAGGCAGTAGTGATTTCCATCTCGCAGATTTTGGTTTCGGGCGGGTACCGCGACTTTCCCCGCTTCGTTCAAATTTTGCACAAAGGCATCGCCATCGTGCCAACTCAATTCGAATCCCGTTTGTATTATACTATTTTTTTCCGGGCGGGATCCATTTTCAATTGGAATTACATTCTATATACATCATATATATATATATATATATATATATATATATATATACTTTCAAAAGCACAACACCATTTATACATAAATATGGTTTACAAATGGCATGATCTCAGATTCATAAGGTTGTATCCATCAATTTGGATTTTCAAATATTTGAAACCACTTTATGTTGAAATCCAATGTATGCATTCCTCGCTAATCGTCTCCAATTAATGTGTGTTTCATGCGGGTTTTTTTAAACTTCTCAAACATGTATAATGTGTTTCACACACGCAACATATAGTTTAATCCTGTTTAGACATTAATTGCATATAAACCATGCATTGTTTGTAGTTGAAGAATCTATGGATCACCAATATTGATAAACTATATAACATTACACGTGTGCCCAAATTCAAATGAATATGCATGTTTGATACACCAATTTGCGTTATGATATTATCGATGTCGTGATCTCTAGTTTAAATATTTGAATCCCCTTTAATCCATATATTCGTCTCATATAGCTATCGCTCATGCTTATATAGGACTATCTCTTTGGACCTATCTGGCGTTCATCGTCTCTCGTGCATCTCTCGTGCTACCGTATGTCGACGATGATCTTTTATCTTCGTAACACACCGACGGTACTCTCTCCCTCGACCTTCATCACTCTATCTCTCTCTAAGTATATCTCGCTCCTGCTATGTGTCTCTAGCTATGATTCTCCATGTGGAATCTCTTTCTCTCACACAAACACAAACCTTTGTCTCCGGGTCTCATTTCTCTCAACTATTCCCATGTGTGCCACTCGCACACCCCTCATACTGAGATGTCTTTCGCTCCTTAGATATGAGAACCCTCGACTCTTCCTCTTCAATATCTCTTTCTCACACACAAACACAAACTCTGTCTCCCAGGGTCTCATATTTCTCCATTGTTCTCTTGTATGTCGCTCAAACACACTCTCTCTCCCTAGAGATATCTTGTGTTCCCTCATATATCTCTCTAGCTATCACTCTCGTTGTGAAATATCTTTCTCTCTACCAGACACAAAACACTGTCTCTCTGGATCTCATTTCTCTCTGATATCTATTTGTATGTGACTCACATGCACCCTCTCTCTATCTCTCTCACACCCACACACATAACCCAGCCTTCTAATCCACTCGACTCCTATCTCTATCGCACACTAGCTAGCATCTTTATCTTTCTATTTATCTGTTTCTCCATCAACCTTCTTTCTCGCCCTCACTCTTGATTCCTATCACGCACACTACATATGTTTCTCTCTACATGCAGTCAAGTGCCCTCTCACACACATATATAACTTCACCCTTTGAACCACCCGACGGTCATCTCCAACACCCAAACTAACGGATGTCCCTCTAGCTAGCATCTCCATCTCTATATCTATCTGTAGTTTCTCCGTCAATATTTCTTTCTCGCCCGGAGTCTTGCTTCCTATCACCCACACCATATATATCTCTCCATACATATGCATTTATAGGTTGATCTCTTTTGCACAATCGTTGCGCCTCACCCCCTCTGCTCGCCATAGATGCATGCTCCAGCCCACGCCACTATTTCTTAAAGACAAAAAACACATGCTCAATTGTGACGCCCCCGATTCAATCATACACTAATCATGCACGCAAACGTGTACGATCAAGATCAGGGACTCACGGGAAGATATCACAACACAACTCTAAAACATAAATAAGTCATACAAGCATCATAATACAAGCCGGGGCCTCGAGGGCTCGAATACAAGTGCTCGATCATAGACGAGTCAGCGGAAGCAACAATATCTGAGTACAGACATAAGTTAAACAAGTTTGCCATAAGATGGCTAGCACAAACTGGGATACAGATCGAAAGAGGCGCAGGCCTCCTACCTGGGATCCTCCTAAAATACTCCAGGTCATCGTCCGCGGGCTGCACGTAGTGGTAGGCACCTCCGGTGTAGTAGTCATCGTCGACGGTGAGCGGAATGGGGGAATGGAGAGGGGATAGCCCCGGAGCCTCACCGGGGGCTGTAGGGGTCCGGGCAGCGGGGGTCGGGGAGGAGATGGAGACGGCGTGCGTAGGGGGAAGGCGGCCGGTGTGGGGGAGGAGGCAGGCGGCGATGTAGCTCGGCACGAAGGCGTCGGGCGGGGATCGTCGGCGTCGGGGTGGAGGCGAGGGATCGGGATCCCGATCCAGTCCAACCGACGAGGGGAGTTTGGGGTGAGTGGGTGTCGGTGGGGTTAGGGTTAGGGTAGTGGGGGAATATGGCTGCGGGGTGGGCCGGTTAGGGCTAGGTGGGCTGGTTGGGCCCGGCCAGCTGGGCCATAGATAGCCCAGTGGGGGTCTGCCCTTTTAAAAAAAATTAGTTAGATTTGTCTTTTCCTTTTTTTATTTATCTTTTCTGTTTTATTTCACTTTAACGTATTTAGGCATTTTCTAAAAAGGTGTTTGCTGCACTATAATTACCTATGCCAATTTTGGCCTTTGCCCAACATTTTGTTTCCATGTTTGAAGACATTTGTTTGGTTGTCATATTTTTAATTGATTTTTCAGATCGGTTTGAACTAACGAAAGATTAGCAATGAATCGCAGATGACATGGCATCATTAGCATAGGTTCACTGTAGCTTAATTATCCGGGCGTCACAATTCTCCTCCACTACAAGAAATCTCGTCCCGAGATTTAGGGACGGGAGTAAGGGGAAGGGATTTGGTTACGAAATTTTAATGAGTCTTCTCGGTCTTGGTTGCTCTTCTCGAAGAGGTCGATCCATTACATTGAAGTCTTCATTTCTCTTCCTCAAGTCATCGTGATGAAGTCGGCATCCTTTCTTCGGGAACTACATCGTTCTTACGAAAGAATAAAGGGTGGTTATTCCGAGAGAGCAGACCTCTACAAGGTTGACTACCTGGTCGATAACATCGGGGAAGGTGGTAGAAAGTAACTCTCGAATTGAAACTGAAGAAAATATCGAGAGCAAGGTACAAAGGTGCAATAAGAAGTTTCAAGTGGATAGGCAATCATTTGTTGCCCGATACGAAATGTGAAAGGGGTTGAGCAATGGGAATAAGTATTGAGTCTGATACCAGAATAGATCACTAGGCAGGTGGCCCGTGAATTACATACGAAGTCAAGCGTGGGGAATAACTTTGACAACAGGGTGTACCGGAGTGTCAGGTTTCGATCCTGTGGAACTGTGGGTTATGGGCCCACCATGTGGGGTAAAAGTAGGAAGGGCGGTGATGCCTTGCACGATCATGTAGATAAGGCATGTCAGAGGGTAGCCTGCCAGTTGTGTTGGCAACAGCGTCGGTACCAAGGGCGAGGGACGAAGAGAACCATTTTCCTGCTCGTTGAATGAGGCGGACCAATAGGCAAAGTTCTCATCCATCGGTGGCTCTTTGGAATGTCATCAACAATAGTAATGTGGTCTTGCCGATGTAATTGTACACCGATGTGTTTACATGAGCAGAAGAATCTTACTGTTTAGATCATATAGATCACATAAACAAACCAATGGAAAGGAAAATGTGACCCTCAGGTTAAACAGAACAATGGAAAGGAAAAATGTGTTTAAACACATCTTTCAGGGGTATATCCTTCCCAAGGACAAGCAGAGCATGATATCCATGACAGGATATTATGTACAAAACTCCTTAGGTAGGGGAGAGAAATTTCATGACATTACCCATACAGCGTTGTTTGGATAATCGAAAGGTGAAACATTTAGCATTGGGCTTCAAATGTTTTTGTTGAACATCGGAGTACCATGGACATGCTTTAGGATAGCATTGACATGGTCTTCAAGCAAAAGGTCAGACTCTGGATACACGAAGTATTCATCAGGAACAACTTATAGAATACGTCTTACCATTCCCTCATGGAAGAATAGATAACCTTGCTAAAAGGAAACTATAACAATAGGTCCTCCGGCCAGGTGTGATGGGCATGACATCACCTTACCGGGTCATATACAGACCAATGTTGTGACTCTTGGAAAGTGTTCCAACCATCATATCTCGTAGAGATTCAGATCTGATCGGTGTTAGGATACCCCGGACTCAGGATGCTTGAGAAGAAAAGGTCGACACACTTTGACGGGATGACACCTGTAAGATTCTCGAGAAATGAACTATGAAGTGATTTCCGTTAACAAGAGTTCATCATTAACCCAAGGAGAGGACAAGGAGGTGGTCGATGAACTCGGCGACAATTCATCAAGATTTCCAAAGGATGAATTTCCACAATTATGTGAACAAGGAGATAACATTTGTCAGGTCAAAATGATATATTGATGTATGCTCGAGGAAAACATACACAATTTAACAATGGTTGAAAGGTGCACCCGAAATATGGGCTGGGTTGCACGGCCAACATTGGAATGGTGATTCAATAACCAATAGTCTAAGAATGAACGGTTGACCATTAACTTCAAAGCAATAGGGTTGCTAGAAGTACAGAATCCAAACAACACCGTTCACTTGTAGGTACCTCGGTTAGAATTAACACGGGAACCAAGAAAGAATGGTGATGGTGAGAAGTATCACTATACCAAGAATTCTTAAGAGGTGGAGTAATCCTCATGACATTCTTGTCATAAAAGAGGGTAATACTCCAAGCTAAAGAAGAACAAATGTTGGATAGTAAGGATCTCAAGGTTTACACAAAACACGAACAAGTTTGTGTTGAGCATGAGGCAATAAAGTGGTCGATGAGAACAGGAATCATCGAGGGGCAAGGATGGTATTACCCATCATGAATTCAATTGAATTCCTGGAAGAGCTCATAAGGTTGATGATGATCACGACACATTTGTCGAGAGATTCCATGAAGATGTAATCAATCAGCGACGACATTAAGTCAAAGGAATGAGGTAGCGGAAGGTTATTAGAACCATGGTAGGACACAAACTTGAAATCAGGATTGTTGTTCAAGGCGAAATGATATGACGAGGAAGATCGATGCAAGATTAGCTCATCGACAAAAGTGGTGCTCCGGGGATAAGGACCAGGTAGCACAGTTAAAAATTAGCCCAATAATGGTATAGCCGAGCAGGCTAGGAATGACGGGAAGGAATATTAAACTCATAAGCAACGAAAATTTACTAGGGTTATCGAACCGGAATGAGGCATCGATTCACATATCGATGTTCTCGGTTGTCGACAACCCGGAACCCAGAAAAATTGAAATCGGCGAGAAATAATAGTTGATGAAGAATCCATAAGAAGTTATGCAGTACCATGACGTGATCAAGATATCCTAGTGTAATACTCGACTGTAGATCAAAGTAAAGGTTGGACAGGTGCAATGATCAGCACAAGACAAGTACTCAACTTGTCTGATAAATGGTATTGATGAGGAAATATGGTCGGAACCATGATTGCAAAGGACCAAACATAGATATAGGACAAACTTATAACAAGGGGATTAATATCATTTACAGGAAGCTTCGATGATAAGTTTCACATCGGGTCCATGGGCATGAACGCAAGGTTCAACGTCGACTCCCACTTCTTCAATGTATAACCTTCCATTAACTTCTCGCTTTGATAAAAGCATTAGTGATGAAAGTTTTACCTGGTGAAATACCAGATGAGTATGACTCGTGAAAACTTTCGGGTTCACACGGTTTAGAGAAGGCATATGTTCAACCCATAGGGGCTTCTTAGAAACATATACCACAAGTTTCAAGAGTAAATAACACAAGCCTGAAAGCAGAGCATGGTTGGCCAAGCAGAGGATACAATTTACCAAAGGCATTATGTATCCGAGGAAAGGCTCACAAGGTGATTAATTATGAAGGACACTGTCGGATAATAATCCAACAGTGGATATGGTGATCCACAATGGGGCTGATATGAGTATCAATACCCCATCAGAGGAAGAAAGATTGCAAATGCATCGGTTTATAGAACATCGGAATAATTCACGTTTAATTAGCAAAGTAATTATGAATTTCAAATCAAGGGATCAGGAGCAAATGCTCTGATCAAGGATGGATAAGCTGAATAGACTTAGGGGTACAATCGACGGCAATTTGATTGGTCGATAACCAGCTCATGTTTAAATTGACGTCTGAGCCGGAAGGATGAATTCTAGGATCCGTTTGAGTATTGCGAGCATTCACAACAAATCGAATCAATGGACTCAAAATGATAATGACAATGGATGCCAACAAGATTACTAGACTTATGGGATTAACCATAATGCAAGTAATCAAGAATTTCGAGAGCAATAGGATGCTCAGGATTTTCAAAAGATCGAATGGTTTTTCGAGGATTGGTGACATACATGAATCAACTGGGGATGAGCGGATATTCGGTAAGTGCGAGAAATTATCCGTAGTGGTATTCATGTAGCAAAGAACTGCAAGGCAATAGGCGCAAAGTATTCTCGGAACATTAGAGAGAATTACGGGTATCTTGTAATAACACGATTAATCGAATAAAAGTAAGAACGACAGGCGTAAGTATTTATCCATAGGGATGTTTCGGTGGTAGGGAATTGCAAACGCGATGAACACAAGTTCTCGGGTTAACAGCGGAGAGTATCTTCGGGGTCTTCTGGTGCAGCAGACGATCATCAATAATAATGGGCTCTCCGGGGTGAAAGTGACAACGAGATCCTAATGTTAGATTTTTAGCAAAATCATTTAACCCGAATAGAAGAGAGTTCAGAATCCCAGAGTAAAGGTCGAGGAGTAAAAGATCCTAATACCACCCAATGGCGACGTGTGCCCATAAGACACACAGCCATGTTAGTAAAAGTTTTGCAATGTCTAGACTCGACTTCGGCCATGGAGTTGGAAAGGGGGATTCCTACAGGCAGTCGGCTCTGATACCAACTTGTGATGCCCCCGATTCAATCGTACACTAATCATGCACGCAAACGTGTACGATCAAGATCAGGGACTCACGGGAAGATATCACAACACAACTCTAAAACATAAATAAGTCATACAGGCATCATAATACAAGCCAGGGCCTCGAGGGCTCGAATACAAGTGCTCGATCATAAACGAGTCATGGAAGCAACAATAATCGAGTACGTACATAAGTTAAACAAGTTTGCCATAAGATGGCTAGCACAAACTGGGATACTGGATCGAAAGAGGCGCCAAGCCTCCTGCACAGGATCCTCCTAAACTACTCCAATTAAATGCGTCCATGAGCTGCCTGCGTAGTGGTAGGCACCTCCGGTGTAGTAGTCATCATCGACGGTGGCGTCGCTCCCTGGCTCCATCGTCTGGTCGCAGCAACCCGGAGTAAAGAAAGGGGGAAAAGGGGAACAAGGCAACCGTGAGTACGCAACCAAAGTACTCGCAAGCAAGGAGCTACACTACATATGCATGGATATATGTGTAAAGGGCCATATCGATGGACCGAACTGCGAATGCCGTAATAAGAGGGGATAGCTAATCCCGTCAAGACTACGCTTCGAGCAGCCTCCGTCTTGCAACATGTAGAAGAGAGTAGACTGAAGTCCTCCAAGTAGCATCACATAGCAATAATCCTACCCGGCGATCCCCTCCTCGTAACCCTGAGAGAGAGCGACCACCGGGTTATATCTGGCACTTGGAAGGGTGTGTTTTATTAAGTATCCGGTTCTAGTTGTCATAAGGTCAAGGTACAACTCCAAGTCGTCCTGTTACCGAAGATCACGGCTATTCGAATAGATTAAACTTCCCTGCAGGGGTGCACCACATAACCCAACACGCTTGATCCCATTTGGCTGGACACACTTTCCTGGGTCATGCCCGGCCGCGGAAGATCAACACGTCACAGCCCCACCTAGGCACAACAGAGAGGCCAGCACGCCGGTCTAAACCTAAGCGCCGACAGGGTCTGGGCGCGCCTAATGCACACACAAGACGTTGCGTGGCCGGAAGCGAACCTAGCCTAACAGGCGTTCCGGTCCAATCCGGCCAAGGCCGGCCAAATTACCGACGTCACGAAGTGCCTACCGATACCACGACGTCGGGATACCCATAACTACTCCCACGTAGATGGTTAGTGCGTATAGACCAAATGGCCAGACTCAGATCAAATACCAAGATCTCGTTAAGCGTGTTAAGTATCCGCGAACGCCGACCAGGGCCAGGCCCACCTCTCACCTAGGTAGTCTCAACCTGCCTGCCGCCCGCCACAAAGTAACGATCGGGGCCGGGGCCGGAACCCAGGCCCACCTCTACGGGATGGAGCCACCGTCCTTTCAAATTTCATCTCCTAACAAGATTATCACGGTAATGTAACAAAGGTAAAGTATATAGTATATGCCCGTGATCACCTCCCAAGTGATCACAGCCCGAAGAGTATAGCATGGCGGACGGACAAGAGTGTAGGGCCACCGATGGAACACTAGCATCCTATACTAAGCAAGAGGATAGCAGATAAAGGTAACAACAAGTAGTAGCAAGGACAAAGCTATGCAAAGAAGATAGGATTAACTGAAAGCAGTAACATGCTACACTACTCTAATGCAAGCAGTATAGAGAAGAGTAGGCGATATCTGGTGATCAAAGGTGGGGCTTGCCTGGTTGCTCTGGCAAGAGAGAGGGGTCGTCAACTCCGTAGTCGAACTAGGGTCGCAGGCAGTCTCGGGGTCTACCGAAAAGGAGAGGGGGAACATAATAAATAACAGAGCAATCAAAGCAACACAAAGCATAACATGGGGATACGCGGTGCTAGGGGTGACCTAACGCAGTAGGAGGTGATACCGGCGAAGGGGGAAAACATCCGGGAAAGTATCCCCGGTGTTTCGCGTTTTCGGGCAAAGGAGTCGGAGGGGGAAAGTTGCGAGTTTGATATGTTAGGGCTGCGTGGCGGACGAACGGGCTGCGTATCCGGGTTCGTCTCGTCGCTGCTCGAGCAACTTTCATGTACAAAGTATTTTCATCCGAGTTATAGATTATTTTATATTAATTTTCAGAGTTTTAAATGTTTTTTTTCTAATTTCTGGATTTAATTTAATTCGAAATTAAAAGAATAAAATGCTAGGGGTACCCAGAATTGTACCCAGCTGTTCAGTACAAAGCCTGACAGTAGGCCCAGTTGACTTGGTCAACCAGCCAATCAGCAGAGGTCGACATGTGGGCCGAGGGTCCATCGGCCGACTAGGTCAACGCCGACTAATCAAGTCGACCGGTGGGGACCATCCGTCATACTCGATGTTAATATAAATTAGTTAGCTAAATTAATTAGCTAGGTGGGACCCCACTGTCGGTGTCATATTTTAATTGAACCATTATTTAACAGACTTATTTAGCTATGAACTAATCTAATTAGCTAGTGGGCCCATAGGTCAGTGGAACACAGGGGGTGATTTGGGGTTAATGATGTTCCACATCAGCAGGGAAACGACGGCGAGGCGGAGCACAATGGCGACGGTCGTGCACTTGCCTCCGGCGACCGTTGGAGTGGCGGTTGGCACGGACCGGTCGAGGGCCTCGCCACGCACTCACTGGAACAAACCGTAGGCGCGGGGACGGTCGAAATCGACCACCATGTCGGCGGCGAAGCAGCAGCGAGGCACGGCCTTGTCGGCCAAGCATCTACGGGGGACGTGGAAGAGAGGGAAGAGGCCAGGAGGGAGCCGGATGCTCACATCGTTGCAGAGGAGGGCTCGGGGAGGCCGGATGGACCCTGCCGGTGAGGTCCGGCGGCTGGACGGACCGGCAGGCGCGAGGCGAGCAGGGCTTGGGGAGGTGCGGCGAGGGACGACAGAGAAGCTGCGTGGCGCCGACGGCGGCCCTCGGCGCGCGTGCTTTCGCCGCGGCCGCGGCTCGGTGGTGGCGATATGTGGCGCGGCCGGCGCGGGGCTAACCGAGCGGTGCCGAGGCGAGCGCCAAGGCGAGGCAGGGAGGGGCAGAGGGAGAAGAAGCGGGGGCGAGGCGAGGAGGACTCGGGGCGCAGCGGCGACTGCGGTGGTGTCAATTGTCGGGCCTTCTTCCCTGCATTCTCACATGCATGCATATTGTCATACTGACCCGTCTCTCCCATGTCGTTGATCTTATGACTTATGTCTTCTTTCTTTTATCTCGATCATGCGCCAAGCACACACACACATCCCACGTATACATGTATACCTCTCACACATGCACGTTCAAGGTCTCTATGTCTCCATACGTAGTTAATTACCCTCGATCCTAACACCACATCGAATCGTTCTCCTCTTTTGTGCACATAACTTCCGCCTGGATGGGCAAAACACACATTCACACTTCACAATCTCCTTCTCGCGACCCCCCCGGCCTCTCACTCTTCCACTTTATCCCTGAAACCAATCAGACCATCCCTTTGTTTAATTCCCGCCTACATGCACCATCGATATATAGTAGTCTTCCTCGGTGTCTCTTGAACAAACACGCTCTCTCGATGTCGACTCCTCTCACGCCAAGACGCACCTTCTCTTCCCTCTCTACGGGCATTTTCTCTCTCGCACCCCATCGCTGGTGGCCTCTGCCATACACATCACCTCTCTATGATGAAGCCATGCACACTTAAATTACATCCGCCATAGAGGACCCCGCGACACACACACGCACACACACGCACGCACGCACGCACCCCCCACACACACTAAGACTCCATCTCTCTCTCTCACACACACACACAAACACACACACACACACGCACCCCTCCCCCCCCACACACTTAGACTCCATCTCTCTCTCTCTCACACACACACAAACTAAGACTCCATCTCTCTCTCTCTCACACACACACAAACTAAGACTCCATCTCTCTCTCTCCTCTCTCTCTCTCTCACACACACACACCCCACACACACACTAAGACTCCATCTCACACACACATGCTCTAGGCGGAGCATTTGTTCCTACCACCCTTCATCCAACCTTACCCGTATGATAAACAATCACCTTTATTTACTTGCATAACATGGACAGATTCCACTTTACTTTAGTAGTCAGCAAACTTATCATCTGTACCCTTATAAAAAACGAGTTGGCAATGATGGTGTGCCTGCCATCTTGCAATACAGATCGTATGATCTATATCTGACGGATAGAAAGCAAACTATGATAATTTTACAAAAGATACCCGCACCTCTCTCCACATCATTATCTCCCGCAACCTCATTGCTCAACAACTAAAAAAAGAATAAGTCTCTAGAACAATCTAGCATGCATGGTGGCCGCTGCCGCCGCGCCTGGCCCATCCCCATGCCTCCGCCCATTCCGACCACCAGTCACCACCACGCCCACTCCTCGCCTTATCTCTCATCTTTCATTTTTTCGATGAAATTCTCGAGATACCAGTTTTTCGATAAAATTCTCGAGATATCATTAGTTTTTACACATGGGATTACTCCTGCATGGGTCAATCACAATAGGTGTTTTGTAAAAGAATGCATATTGATGTTCCGTGCAATGCACGAGAATCTTGCTTGTAATTATATAACGCAAATCACGAGCAGGAAGTGACATTTTTTTGACACAACCACGTTAACATGGCCACGTAAATCACGGGGAGGAAGGAGAAGGGAAGCGGGTTGTGGAGTAACGTTTTTTACCACAATTTCTTAGGAAACTAAGTGCAACAATTGAGTAGTTTTGCAAACTACCATTACTACTACACCTGAAACGGTTCAAAACCTATACTCCCTTGCCAGCTCGCGCTTCCCGCGTGAAACGGTCAGCATCGCCCTGGAGCGTCAGTGCCGCATTAATGCCCGGCCAGAGCGGAGGCGACCTCTCACTGGCGCCCGGCTTTGAAGTGGCGCGACGGCCGAGAGAGCGCCGCTTCCGGTGCACGCGATCGCCCGGCCGAGACTAGCCATAGGCCCTGTTTGGATCCATGGGTTAGAGTTAGTTTGAGCTAGTTGGGGCTCAAATAGCCCTAAGTATCCAAGCATGAGGGTTTAAATTGGAGCAAGTTGCACCGAACCCACCAAAAAAAACTATCCCACCCAAGAGGTGCTAACTGGAGATAGTTCTCATTGGGACCACTGAAAAATCACTTTTGTCTCTCCATGAAGTGCATTTGTTGTCAATCTAACCCTGTCACCCAAACACCTCTTTGGCTACAGTTAGTTCAGGGTTAGTCATGAGTTAATCTAACCTCTAGCTAAATTAGAGTATCAAACAGGAGCAGTATAGGACATGCAAGTTGCTCAAAGCATACAGGCAAATTCGTACCTGAAAGGATTTTTTTCTTTTTGAAAACGGAACGTGAAAGGAATTTTTTTAGAATGCTCTTGGCATGTCGCTAACATGTGATAGTTAACCGACCTCAATAGGCGGCAGAAACGCCAGCCCGCCGCACTTTGATAGAGTCGAGGAGGGAGAAGCGATACAGGCTGCTGGATTACTAGAGATAGGTGTTGCACGGAAGCCAAGAAATATGGTGATAGCGTGGGTTAGCCATGTACTAGTATGATGTAACTACACTGGGCTGCCATGTTTCGTACTCTTCCAGTCCACTTTGGAGATGATTGGCTAATTTTATATTGTTGAATAATATTAAATATTATGAGTGTAGACGCTCCACCACGAGGTTCCTTGCTCCTTCTCGGTCGTCCGGAATCTATTGTTCTTCCACTCTATTTTTTTACGTGAGCTTTGTTCATCATTTTGCCAACACGCGAGATATCTAGCATCAAGGTGCACGTGTTATGCAACGGTCGTTCCATCTATATGAAGAACACGTGGGGAATTTGGAACTACGAGACGGACATGTACCTGTGGAGTGGACGTACGAACCTGAGTAATGTAAGCGCAATAAGTGAAGTAGAAAGGCACAAATGGTATGAACATGCGTGGTATATGTGGTGTGTTTGGTTGCGTTCTCGCCTCAAAGATAGTTGTTCCCTCTTCATGCATGCTCAACTCGACACCCCTCTTCATGCATGCTTCTAGTGTATTTGTGCTAAACTAGTGTGGACTCATGCACCCTCCATACACTCTATCAAACACCCAAAAGTAGGTCGAGAAGGGAACTCTTGGGCGGCATTTGTCTCTTACTACGTACTACCACTAAATGTTGTACATGCAATGCACGGTGATGTTATGGAGTACGTGCCTAAGTACTCTACTACTACTATATTAGTTGGAGGCACATATTAACTTTTATATTTGTTTACGTGTATACCCCGAGACCTTCCAACTAGACGTGTCTTTCTCTCCAGGTCGCACTTTGTATCATTCATACCCCTAAGTACTACTACGTGTGGTCTCCGACCCAGAAGTGTAAGAAGTGGAGACGCTCTACCACGCTGTTTTTTTACGCTGGGCTCTACCACACTGTTCATGTCCCACTCCTTTCGCTGACGTGTGGGACATCCAAAGACGCGTCGTGTTTGGCACCCTTCGTCAGAAGAGTTGAAATGCTAGCATTCATCGTAAATAAAAAATAATTATAAATCGGCGTGATACTATTTTTTGTGAACCAATCGAAGTGATACTATACCACACGGTTTCCTTGCTCCTCGATATCGGAAAGAATACTTCCGTCGCCAACATGTGGGACGTCGACCATCCTGGTCCACTTGCCATGCACGCAGAACTCCAAGGAGAGTCACCTGTGTCGTCGCGCCGCAGTAACAATGACTAATGAGCCGTCAAATCACAGGCCCACTTCCCACTTTGAAGTTGCTCGGACGAAGGAACCATCATGACTTCGTTGAATTCCGCTTCTTGAAGAAAACTACTGTACCAGCAGTACCGCTAGCTACAGTATTTACTCCAACAGAGGCCTCCTTTCGTTCATAGGATAGGAATATGAAAATCATAGGAAGTGAGATGACATGCATCTCAATTCCTATAGAGAAACAGATGCCATTTGATGCATAGGATAGGAAAGTTTCCATTTAGTCTAGGCTAATGTACTGGTAATTTGCTCTAAAAACTACAGTAGTAACTAGTAGTACTGGTACATGCTCGTACTCGCATACGCATACACACACACTAACTACTAGTACTACTACTTCTCACATGCTGGCCAGACGCCGTCGTTCTCCTCCCTGGCTTTGTCGGCGACACCCCACCGTGCTTGGATCTCCGCCGACCTCTCCGCAGCAACGCGTGCGTCCTTTTCTTTCTTGCAGCGGCGGGCCTCTCTTTTCTTGAGTTCTTTCAGACTTTTCCACTCCCTCTGTGCGGCTTTGGCCGCCTCTTGCTCTACCGCCCATTCGGCCTTGGCATCTTCAAATTCCGCCCACATAGTTGTGAGGTCGTGAGCGGCGATGAACTCGGCACGGCGGGATGCCATCGCTTCCCTACCATTTTGTGTGCGTTATGGCGGCGAGGAACTCGACGGCGGGATGCCATCGCTGCCTTACCGGTTAGTGTGCGGCACGGTGGCATGAACGACGCCAGTGAGAGCTACTGGGGTGGAGTGGCCGGACAACCGCATAGTGCATTGGTTTGTCAAGAGCTCAAGGACAGAAGACGAAGCAAATTAGGATTCCCCTTCAATCTTGGTCATTTATTACCGAGTAAAATGCATTGGCGGTCATCTAACTTGTCTTGATAGCTCACTTTGATCATTGTATACGAGATATGGTGATTATACGGTCACTAGCTCAGCGTATAGCTCCGTATTTGTATGGTTGACCAGTCAAATAGTCTGCATGCGCCTCATCAGCTCGTGTTCTTTATCTATCTACGCGGGCCTACCTGTGAATGGAGAAAGAAATACTGTAAAAACCAAAATTATGCGTATGTGGGAAATCAAACCACGGACTCGTCGCTGCAACACACCCTTGTCAGCCAAATGAAAATTAAATACTTCGCGTCAGACACTCACGCTCACACTGTCAAAGCATGCTAATGCATGCACTCCGCCCTCTAAATCAAAGTCCTGCTCATGGCGCAACGCAAACAGCGAGCCCATCACCTGCGCGCCCCGGCGTTGCCTGACATTACTGTTTAGACGTTTGATGGAGGCCTACGCGAACGCCGAGCATGTATTCACCTGGCTCAACACCAACGGTCATACTCGGACCGCCTTGCTCATGTATATCGTCCATCACAACGACAATCTATAAAACAACCTAAGCTAGAGAGGGTACTATGGTAGTATGGTACGGAGTATGTACTATCGTGAGCGACGATCTTAGTGCCACCGCACAATCAAACCCCTTCCATCTCTAGCGCTGCGCTTCCGCTGAAAGCGGTCACCGTCTCTCCAGAATGTCAATGCCGCATTCATCGGACTTAACTGCAGGTGCAATTGGTGTGTCACTGACATACGGGCCAGACGCCCGTTCTGCCCACATGTCAGTAACCCAAACGCATCTGCAATTAAGTCACTGAAGCAGCGTCCCCATTCACGCCCGGCGAACCTACTCCGGCGCCAGTTGTCCATCCGTCTGCCGCGGCTCATTGCCATTCGCCCGCTATATTAACTTGAGCCCCAGCTCCCAGCCATAGCCAAAGACCCACACTTATTCTCCTCCAGTCCCTTCCTTCTGTCGGCACCACTTCAACCATGGCCTCCTGGCGCTCCGAAGCTCTCTTGGACGTACTGTCGCAGGAGCAGAGGAGGGACATCGGCGGCTCCGCTCCGGGCGCGCTCGAAAGCTCTCTTCGACATACTGTCGCAGGAGCAAACGAAGAAGATCGCCGGCACACACCCCCCCCCCCCCCCGGCCGCCCTCCGCCGCCACGACCACCAGCTTGGCCAGCGGCGTCTTGGCGCGCAGCGGCGGAAGAGTAGTACACGGTAGGTCGCCACCACTCTGGTCCCTGGAAGGCCATCGCTACTCCACTCAGTCGACGCCAAGCTTGGTGGGGTAAACATCGGCGGCCGATTAGCCGCTTGACGGCGACGTGGAGGCGGAAATCTTCAGAACCTTGTGCTCCGGCCGGAGGAGGAGGTTATCGATGCAGATGAGGAGGAGGTAAAGGCAATGGCCGGCTTTCTCGGGTTCATAGCCGGACATGGTGGCCGGGCGCCGGCGATCGTTTAGATTAGGTTTACAGTAGGTTTAGTATGTTTTGTGCGAAATATGTAATGAATTTCGTCCAGTTTGTAGGAAAAGTTTTCGAAATGTAATGAATTTCATCCGGTTAATTTGAAATTTGCTTTGTTTGCACGAATTTCGTCCGGTTAGTTCATATAGTTGTCGAAACGTATGCGGGCAGCATCGGATGGCATCCATCGGTGTCCTCGGATAGATGCTTTGGTGTAAATTTGTGGGCCAGCGGAGATGCCCTAAATATCATGCTATAATCGCTAACAATCCTCCATTATTTGGCAGGGAACAGTTATCCCTCGATCAAAATCAGATCCGCGGTGTTTCGCACTCCTCCCGCGTAAGAGTGTAAACTCTTGCTTACATAAAAATGGAGCAAGTGGACAGCACTGTAGCACGTCATATCACTCGAACTAGCCCGCCTAACGAGCGGGAAAGCACCACCCTCGTCATTTTGTTCTGGATTTCTATCGATTGATCGCAAGAAAATGTTACGCTTCGCAAGTTCTAAAGGAAAAGGCGGCACACTTACGACTTCGTCTGCGCATCCCGACAAGTCCGGCTCGCACGCCGCTCACCGGAGGGGACATGCGTTGTCTTGCAATTTCAACGACATGTGGGACCGTAATTGAATAAACCGTCGATAGCCGAATCTAATCGCTCAAGGCCGGGCCGAGAAGAGAGAAAGCAGGGGAGGGAGAAGAGATTGCCCGCCCTGGCGCATGGACTCCAAGAAATATACGGTGATAATGTGAGGTGGGCCATGCCGAGTCCGGACCGCTCGGAGCCCGCTCTCACCGCCTTTGGCCCTCAAGACACCAGCTGCCCGCTGCATGCATAGCAAGTAGTCCCCGCTTATGTGGAGGAGAGAGAGGCATTGACAAAGTCTAGGAGTAACAATGGAGACAATAGCTTTCATAAAAAATAAACAATGAATACTCGTTGCTCGTCCTCTATATCGGAAAGAATACTTTCATTCACCGACATGTGGGACATCGACCATCCTGGTCCACCTGCCATGCACAAAATTATCCTGGTCTACCCCGGTCGTATCGCAGGCCCAACCTTTCCCACTGTAAGTTGTTCGGACGAAGGAACCATCATGACTTCGTTGAATTCCGCTTCTTCAAGAAAACTTACTATACCCGCAATACTACTACCACACGTGAAGACTGGATGGCACTGTACCACGCCATATCACTGAAACCCACTAGGCCAAACTAGCCCGCCTAGGTCATCTTTTGGAACGGAGGGAGTACGTCTCTGCACTGCTATGATTTTGTGTTGCACGTTCTCTGTACTTTTGCTTCGATTTTCCTACCCTATGAACCAAATGAGGCCTGAATGTATGTCGACTATTGTCTGATCGACCGCTAAGCCTACAATTTTAGGAGCTAGGGCTATTGGTCGATCGACGAGGGATAAGTATAAGCGTACCACGAGCTCATCAGCCCCAACGTTTCTCTTCGGTGAGTGTTTTGCAAGTACTATAGCTCGCACAGTAGCTAGCCTACTAACACCAAGAATCATCAAACAAGCCCTGCTGATATGATAAACAGTTCAAAATTACACCTAAGCATGCCATATATTACATCAAAAGCTGGTGAGGATACATCTGTTTCCATAACTCGGAGAGGGTTCGCATGATTCACTATCAAACAAAAGTAGCAAGATCCGCCCACACAAGATAGTGCACTAGCCCTAAGATGGTTTGATAACATGCATCGTTCTGGTAATTAAACACAGGGCAATGCAAACTACCCTGAAGGATTAGCGCGACCAACTATTTCTTGTCATCGATCTCTCGGTCAATGTCCACAAAGACGCATAGCGGCATGGGAATCGATCTCTGGGGCGATGTCCACAGGACTGACCGCGACATCGGAATCGATCTCTGGGGCGATGTCCACAGGATGGACAGCGGCATCGGAATCGATTCCGGGGCGATGCCAACAGGACGGGCCACGACATCGGAAGCATCAAGGACAACCACCGGCACCTGCACAACCCTAACATATTAGCAAGCACATTGCAAATAATCAAAAAGCAAGCACATTGCAAATAATCAAAACCACAACTATGGTAATAAGCCATTATTTTTAGCTTGTGCAGCTCACCGGGGGATCTCATCCCTCCGGGGGCCATCTCCTCGTCCTCGATGGGGGCCATCACCTTGCCAGGGGAATACTGCTTCTCAACGGTGACTATCTCCTCAAACTCGGTCTTGAGCCTCATATAGGTGGCAATCGAGTTCCCGGGTAGGCACGGTGGGGCCCTTTGCTGTTCTTCCAACTTTCTTTGAGGAGTTCGTCGCCAACGTCCTCAACTCTTTGGCGGTGCTTGTTTCTTGGAGTTATTCGTCTCCATGGGTTGGCCCGCCAACATGGTCAACTCGTTGGTCGGTGCTCGCTTCACGGAGATCGCTGTCTCCGATGGGTTGTCCGCCGGCAACTCTTTCCCTAGTGCTCCAGGATCCATCAATGAACTGACAAACAAAAAGCAATCAAAAGGAAACCACAATCGCAATGAAAACGGGAAAAGAATAGGATGTGAGAATCAGTCGGTGCTTCACAAAAAGAAGATTATTGGAATGAAAATATAGTAGCATAACTGATTCGCCCACCTTTCCTTCGTCGGTAGAGAAGAAAAATGGCAGAAGTGAGTAGCCCGGAGTGAGGTTTTCTTCAAGAAAGGGAAGAAAGGGCTTGAACGAGCGTTCCAATGAAATGATGGTTGCTTCGTCCAGTCCAACTTGGAGGCCACCTTACCACTGCTGGTAAAGGTGTGGGTTTTGTGATATGACGGGTCATGAAGGCCACACCGGGGTGACAGGTGAGTCTCGACTGTAGCACCTCGCTGTGATTTGGTGGATGGCACGCGGGCCCGGATGCTTTGAAATGTGCTGCATGTAGATAGAGCGGCTAGTCATATAGGAGTGCTCAATATTGTGCATGGCGACCAAGGCGGAGAGTAAAACGAGAGAACTACGTAATTAATGCATGAGTTTAATTAGGGTAGTTTTCTAAAGTACGAGATACAGTACATCCCTCCAATCGCAAAATGCCTTGGTTCATGAGATTTGAGATTTGAGCCCTATAAACCGGAAGGGAGGGGGTACTGCACACGGTGTAGTCTAGTCACTTGTTGAAATCTCTAGAAAGGCAAATACTCCTTTCCGGTTTAGAGGTCTATACTACTCCCTCCGTCTAGGTGTGTAAGTCATCTTACGAAAACCAAATAGTCCCAAAACACTTAGGCGTGGTGCATTAATTTCTACCCTATTTCTTGTTTTTTGACATACGTATCAACCAATAAGAGATGAGAGGTGTGCATGCTTTTAATGACTTGCAATGGCTAGTTCATTGCATGGAATGCTATTAATTAGCAAATAAACATTGGTGACCCCAGGAGGAAACGGTGCTAAGCGCGTGGACCTATGTAGAATGAGTATCAACCAATGGATAATGGAGTTTAATTGTTAAACAATAGCAATTTTGTCTCATGCAAGAGCCTGGCTAGTACTCCAAGGAACCGCACCACGCGAGCGTTTGCAACTGCCACGTTCGGTTTGCGCTTGGCTCTTCGCCTCTTCGAGAAGACGAACAATGATGTTACTCCTACTTCTACAATATCGAATCCACTGCTGCATGTCCGTCCACCTCGTGCGGGAGAGATAGCGTGTAGCGAAAGCTTCTACTTACTGCTCCTGCCTTTGCGTCTATGACAGGTGGGCCCAACAGGTGGTTGGCCCACCTGTCATGCAGCCAAAGGCAGGTGCAGTTAAGGCACCGGAGCTCGTCCGCGAGGGAGAGGGCGTCGTAGTAATCAAATTTCTCGGTCTTGTATGAGTTGACGCGACACATCAAAGCACTGCACTCGATAAAAGTCTTTTTACACATTTCAAATGGGCTACTTCGTATGTAGGAGTAGACATATTCTTCTTCGTATGTAGTCACTTCTTGCAATCTCTAAAAAGACTTATATTTGGAAACGGAGGGAGACGCATGCATGCATGCCGTGACTTTCCTTTTGATACTTGCATGTGTTGATTTGATGCACCTTGCCAAATTTTGACTATAAATTTAACTAACCAAATTTTCCTGCATGTCACAAAAAATTACGGGGCTGTTTGGATTGTGACTATGTTTGTCTTATGTTGCCACATTATTTTTCCCACACTTGCCACACTTGCCTAACCTGAGTTGCTCAAATTGTTAGACACACTTTGGCTTGCCTAAGGGAATCTTGCCACAATTTTTGTGTCTATGACATGTGGGGTTCACTGCTAATAAAAAATTCTTGTCTTAGGTGTGGCTAATAAAAAGACTTATATTTAGGAACGGAGGGAGTAGAAAATATAAATAATAATGCATGTTGGGGCAACCCACGTTTCCGCTAATTTTAGCTGTGGGCTTGTTCACAATTTTTACGAGGCGGTGGTTGTTCATTTAATGGAGGGACTTGTAGTACCAGACTTGAACGATACAAAGTGCGACCTGGCACACCGTAACACCACTTGGAACAAGCGGGTAGCTATCTCAGAAAACAATCAACAACTAAAAAAACCGCGACCTGGCATGTAGTAGTACACAATTTTAAACGATTGTTTTGATGAAGTGAAAAAGGAAAACTACCCCACTACTTATATATAGGCCGGAGCCTCCGCGCTTGCTTGCTAGGGCTGCTCTATTCACACACTCTCATCCTCTTCAGATCTAAACAAGATAGGGGTAGTAACACTGTCTTTCTCCCTTCAAAAAACACTGGCTTTCTATCGTCACCGCTGGTTACAGATCCGGACGTATCCTCCTCCGCCGGTGAAGGGGAGGAGGGGCAGCGTTTATGCCGCCGTCGACAGCAAGGGAGGAGACCCACTGCCGGCCGCACCGTTATCTCTGGCCGAGCGCCAGCGCGGGAGGTCCTCCGATCCCTTCGTCGTTGCACAGGCGGATCCGGCCTCCCGCCGCCCACCTATCCACATCCCGATGACCTTCAGGTATATCTTCGTTCGAAACCGCCTTAGCTCTATTTCCCCAGCTCGCTACGTTGCTGCATGTGCATCATTTTCTACCTCTCAGCCCCTCTCGATCGGATGGTCCAACGTCACCTAACTTTTTTTCTTCTATTGTTAGAGGTAAAGCTACTTCATGGAGTCGAACCTTGTACTCCCTCCGTCCGAAAAATACTTGTCATTGAAATAAAGTGGGGTGGGGGAATTTAGTATGTAGATCGGAATTGGTACAAACATGAAGGATAGGTGATGAAAGTAGTACAGACTGTTCATCCAACCGGTCTCTTTGTCGAAAAGGAAATATAGGGGTAACTGCAGCACGATGGTATGACCAAGACTAGATTTGCTATCCACACATAGGAGTAGGTGGCTAGAGTGAACAAAAATTGGACCAACCCAGATATGTTTCTTGGATGTTTGTTTCTCGGGGCAACAAACTATATATCACCACTTTATGCCCCTGTTTACGTACATGGTGATGTACTGCTGGTGCACCCACTGTCCCATGCCCTTATACCAAATATTTAGGCTCCGGTTGGAATAAAGGGGCAGAAAAGAGGACCAGAATAGGAAAGGAATGTAGGTATAAAACTATGGAACAACAAACCGGAGGAAACTCTCAAGAGAATGTGTTCGGATGGACTACGAAATGTATAGATTTGTTTTTTTAGAGTAGCATGCTTGGCAGTAGGAGATGCTATTTGTTTATTCAGCTGCACAGTGACTACTCTTGTTCTCACCTCACGTACCACACATAGGTTGATTTTTTTATTCGGGCAAACACAGCACAACAACCTGTCTAACGCCTGGCAGCGAGCGCCTGCCTCAGGCTTCCGCCCAAAAAATGAGCAGCGCGTGGATGTTTCTAATCCGATGGAATCAAGATTACTGCACCAGCTTTCCTATGAAACACTATTCACCTTTCCCGTGTTCCGAACGGTTGGAAGGGAAAGAATACCATAGGAATTGTGTTCCTACGAAAATCCTGCACCAAACCCGTGAATCGAACGCAGCCTTAGCTGTTCTTAATATAATGTCCCTGGTAAAAATGAAGCCATGCCATTGTTTTTGCCTGTAATTGTTTGAGACTCTGACAAGTTTAGCCAAATGTTTTTGCCTGTAATTGTTCGATACTCTGACTGTTTCCTCTGTGCCTTTTTGTGCAAACAGGCATATCCAATTCACCTGGTTGTTGTTGTGACCTTTTGGTGCACTGCACAAAACTCTTCTTAAAAGAAGTGACTTTTGTGCTATTTAACTGGAATGTCAGAATGGAACAGTTGGTTCATTTTGGTGGAACTGCACAAAGGGAGATCTGTGTTCCAATCCTCATCATCCATATTGGCGCCATAACCTTCCTTTAGGTAAGAATGATATTTAATGCATGTGTTCATCTCTATTTTCCGACTGCCATGAGAAAATAATGTTGTTTTTTACTAGTAAACTTGTACTCCCTCACTGACAAAACCAATTCTGAATTAGAAGCCCAATCATGTACTCGGTTTCACCAACTGGTGAGGAGAAAGAGAAACAGAGCATGAAGAGGAAGAAGAAGAAGAATAAACAGTGCCAAGGCGATCTTGCTGAAGCTAGAGGCCTCAGTCGAGGCTATTCAAGGGCTCCGGCAACGACTACCTTACATGTGAGACGACCCTCCAGGGAGCCCTTCCACTTCTGCTATCTCACTTAATTAATTAGGAGTACTTAAGTACCACTAATTTATTACTGCCTATTTTCCTGTTGGAGTTAAGCAAATCTTTAGTAGGACCCTATGCTGAATCATGTACGTGTGAATGTTTGTCTACGGAGGTGAATCATGTGGTGGAGCAGGGAGGGAATATTATTAGTGTCATGACATAATAGTGCTATAGTTTTGCATGTCAATTTATTGCCATTGGTTCAATGAGGCAATGTTTTGCGTATTGTCCATCATGAATTTGATGCTACTATTTGAGTAATATGCTAATGTCTTCCTATCCTTTCTCACTAAGCTAATGAAGGTTTCACCTTGTTCCTACTTCGCAAACAGGGATCATGTTGTGCCAATCATACATTTTAGTGGAACTACACAAGACAATACAATGAACTGTATCCCAGCCGATTGCTTTAACTCTGCTGGAAGTTCTTGATAATCTGTCGATATAATCTCAGCACTGGTAAACAAGAGTGATTTCAACCATACATTTGAAGTGCACAAAAATGTATACTATTGTGTGATTCCAGTGAGTGCTTTATCATCTCTTATGGGACTACATGAATAAGCTTTTTTCTCAGGTTGGTACGGGCCTAAGGCCTTCATCCATATTAGTTTGATGTCATCTCTATTTGTATCGTGCTACTGTCATGAGAAACTCCTTTATCTTTGCACTTTTAAGTTTTGCAACCTATGATAAATGGCAATGCTTTGAGTGTTGAGTTGAGCTAATTGGCACTGATTAAGGACCAATTTAACAATAACGCGCTCATTTTTATTTTGAGCAATAACTCGCTAATTTCTTAATTATATATATATATATATATAATGTGCCTCTCCGGTTTATTCTTTGATATTAATTGCTCCTTCTAACATAACATTATATATATAACGAGCCCACCTAATACGTGTATTTCAAGGAAGTGCAAATGGGCTGGGATTTCTTAGAAAATATAAATGGGCCCGATTGACGTGAAATTATTTGTTCACCCAAAGCAAATGGACTGTACATTCTAGAAAACATGGGTTAAATATATGCCACATTTTGCAGGTGACATGTGGGCCAATAGGTCGAAGCCTACACAGGGCGTTGTCAACTTGCTCAACAAATGATTGTGTCATCCACAGCCATTGGATTTATATCCAACGGCCAACATGCACCTTCAATCTCTCGTCTTCTTCCTACAGAGTCGCCGGGACCGCCTGGTCCGGCCTCCGGCGGCTAGCGGCTCTGCTTATACGCGCCGTGAAGCGCTACCCCACCGCCGGCCGGGCTATCCCTCCACCCTCGACACCTCCTGTTATTCTCCACGGACTACAGCCCCGCGCTTCTGAGAACAGTTATAACCCTTCTCCTCCTCTCAATCTGCGACTCCACATGCGTTTTCCCATCTCCGAAGTCGTTTCCCGTCCGGGCCTCACCGTCGTCCAGCGCCTCCTTTGTGTTCGGTGCGGCATGGTCAACAAACGAGAGTCATCGGAAGAGGATCATGCGTGGAGAGCTGTGGCCGGGACCCACGAGATCCATGGTCGCAAGCAAGGAAAGTTCCTCCTTATTAAGCTGAAAAAAATGTTTCCTCCACCTGACAGCTGGGACCCACCGGTTGTATCTTCGCACGGAAGAAAGTGCCTCCTTGTTTTGTGAAAAAAATTATTCATCCCGTTGATACCGGGACCCGTCGGTTGGTGGTGATCGACTTGTGGGCCTGCTAAGCGGGCGTGTACGCACGGCTTTGTCAACTTAATCAACAAATGATTCTAGCAATTTGGACCGTTGGATGTTAATCCAACAGCCGTGCTCCTTCTTCAACCTCTGTTCTTGCTCGTGTCTCCCGTGCATCGCGGCTGTCTTTGGCCGCGCGAACCGATGAAGTTTCCACTCCTCTCCATCTGCGACTCCACTGCCCGTCTTCCCCATCTCCGGTCGTTCCGATGCAGGTGCGCTTCGACGCAGTGTGGTCAACGTGGTCAACAATCGAGAGTCATCGAAGATGACTGTATGTGAGAGGCTGACAGTGGGGACGCACCACGCCCATGGACGCATGCATGCAACGGAACGCGGAGAGGTCAACGTGGTCAAGGAACGACTTCCATCGGAAGTATCTTTGTCGATGGAAAGTCTCGGCTAGGTCCTGACGCAGCAAGTAAGTGCCTCCTTATTACGCGGAAAATAATGATTCCTCCAATCGGCGGCAGGGACCCACTGACGGGCCACCGTATTTTTTGCGAAAAAACGTTTGCCCCTCGATCATTGGGACCCACTGACGGGCCACCGTGTTCGCGAAAAAACGTCCGCCATTGTCATTTCGGACCCACCGGAAGTGCCTCCTTATTACGCACAAAAAATGAATACTCCCCACGCTGGCGGGACCCACCTTGGTGGGAGGCTGACTTAATGAGCCTACTAAGTTGACGGGGACGAAGGGCTTTGTCAACTTAGTCAATATGAACGATTCTAGCTCCAGTGACCGTACGATGTCCATCCAATGGCCGTAGTGCTTCTTCAACCTCTGGTCTTCTTGCTCCAACCACCCAAACCAGCGCCGGTCGTGCCTCATGCTCCTGCCTCCCGTGGACGGCTTTGCTGTCTTGGAGGCCTCACCGCCCCCTACTATTCCCACCATTGGCCAGGCCCTGCGGCGACGGCAGCCTCACACCGCAGCCGAACCAGTGAACCCTCGTACTCCTCTCCGCGCGGTCTTCTACTGCCGCGTCTTCCCCGGCTCTGCGTCGTCCCCTTCCTAGGCCTCGCCCTCGTCCACCGCCGTGGTGCTCCCCATGCGGCGTGGTCAACGTGGTCAAGGAACGACTTCCATCGGAAGAGTACTGTACGTGGAGAGGCTGACAGCTGGGTCCACGGCCACAGCCTAGTTTCTTTGGTATTTGCCAAGTAAGTCGCTTTGTCAGGCCTGTTGGGCTGCAAATCTTTCAAGACGAGGAGAACTTTCATTTGGCTGGCCGAGAAAATGGCCCATCAGTAATGAGAAATGGGCTGTACATTTTTAAAACACATCAAACCGGCAATTAGTTTCAAATATCTTTTTTTCATTTCGAGATTTTAAATTACATTAATTTTTATGCGTGGAGAATTTGTTGGATTTTATATTGATATACATTTATTTTAAAATTAGTTGAATGTGAGTCAAAATTTCGGGATTAAAAACAGTTCGGACCGCTTTTGAAATATGCAAAATTTCGTATAATTTTTTACCGTGGCCACAGATATGGGCTGTAATGCTAACAAAAGAATATGGGCTCCAAAAAACCTTAAGAATTAGCAAATGGGCTGTAAATTATTAGAAATAATGGCAGATGGGTTGTATGCTGTTTTCCACATATTTGAGGCTTTCCTAAAAAAGGTTAACGCTGGCGGTGGATTGGATGTCCATCCAACGGCCGTCGTGCTTCTTCAATCTCTGCTCTTCCTGCTCCAACCGCTCAAACCAGCACCAGCAGGACCGCCTGCTCCTTCCTCCCGTGGCCGACTGTGCTGCCGTGCAGGCCTCACCGCCCCACCGTACTCCCATCGCTGGCCTAGCCATCCCTCTACTCACCCACACCTGCTGTTATTCTCCGGCGACGACAGATGAACCAGTAAACCCTCATTCAGTCGTACTCCCTTCCGCGTGGGAAACAACTGCTGAGTCTTCCCTGCCTCCGTGTCGTTCCCTTCCTAGGCCTCACCGTCGTCCACCGCCCTGGTGCTCTCGGGGCGGCCTGGTCAACGTGGTCAAAGACCGACATGCATCTGAAGTGGACTGTACGTGGAGAGGCCGACAACTGGGTCCACGGCTGCACGCAAGGAAATGCCTCCTTATTACGTGCAAAATAATGGTTCCTCCACCTGACATCAGGGACCCACCGAAAGGGCCTTTGTATTCACGAAAAAAACATTACCGCCGCTGACAGCTCGAACTCACCAGCTATATCTTCGCACGCAAGGAAGTGCCTCCTTATTACGCACAAAAAAATGAATACTCCACCTGTTAGCTGGGACCCAGAATAGTGGCAGGCTGACTTGTGGGCCTACTAAGTTGTGACGGGACGGAGGGCTTTGTCAACTTAGTCAATATGCACGATTCTAGCTCCGGTGGTATCGATGTCCATCCAACGGCCGTAGTGCTTCTTCAACCTCTAGTCTTCTTGCTCCGGCCGCCCAAACCAGCGCGGTCGTGCCTCGTGCTCCTGTCTCCCGTGGCGGCTGCGATGGCGGAGGCCTCACCGCCCCTACTACTCCCACCGCTGGCGGGCCATCCCTCTACTCACCCACACCCTGTTATTCTCGCGGCGGCAGCCTCACACCGCAGCGAACCAGTGAACCCTCGTACTCCTCTACGCGTGGGCATCCACTGCCGCGTCTTCCCGGCTCCGCGTCGTCCCCTTCCTAGGCCTCGCCGTCGTCCACCGCCCTGGTGCTCTCGGCGCGGCGTGGTCAACATGGTCAAGGAACGGCTTCCATCGGCTATATCTTCACACGCAAGGAAGTGCATCCGGGCAAAAAAATACGATTTGCCCCCCTGACTGCTAGGACCCACCAGCTACATCTTCGCACGCAAGGAAGTGCGTCCGGGCAAAAAAAACGATTCGCCCCCCTGACTGCTGGGGCCCACCAGCTACATCTTTGCACGCAAGGAACCGCTCGATGGGACCCACCTAGTCGAGCGTCGTGGCGTTGTCATTCTGGTCGCGAACGTGTATGTACATACTGGTCGATGTAGAGGACCGCACGTGTCGTAGATGTAGAGGCGCGCACGCGTCGTAGTAGAGGCGCGCATGTAGCATGTACACGTATGTACATCGGCGAGGGTGCAAGAAAGAAAATACGGCCACGTACGTACATACGGGCAGGGTCTCGAACGCCTACTCGCGCATACGTACATGGCTAGGTTGGAACGGAGAAACAACGTCGTCGTCGTGTTCATGGGGAGCCAACCGGCTGGGTCTGAACGGAATGCGTGGTCGTGTTCATCGGGAGGGCTTGGGCCGGAGCGAGCGATGGAAACGAGGCCTGGCGTCTTGCTGGCGGAGGAAGCGGCCTTGTGTTCGACCGCCCACGTTCAAGCGGGATCCTGTTCATCGGGGAGGGGCTGGCGTGCCGCTGGCGAGGAAACGCACCTCCCTACGGTCGAAGCAGGGGTCCTGTTGATCGGGAGGTGTGGTGTACCGCAAAGCGGAGGAAGCAGACCTCCCTACGGTCGAAGCAGGGGTCCTGTTGATCGGGAGGGGTGTGGCGTGCCAAAAGCGGAGGAAATGCAGACCTCCCTACGGTCGAAGCAGGGTCCTGTTGATCGGGAGGGTGTGGCGCGCAAAATGGGCCAACGGACTTGTGTTGGAGCGCCACGGTCGAAATGGGGGTCTGTTCGCCGGGAGGGTGTGGCGTACAGCAAAACGGGACTCCACGGGATACTGTTCATCTCCATCGTCGACCTCCTCCAGCCTCCACGGGCTACGGTCGACCTCCTCTAGCCTCCACGGGCTCCTGTTCATCTAGCCTCCATCGCGCGCTTCTCCACCGGCTACTGTTCAACCACCCCTCCACGGGCACCCCTCCACCGTCTACTGTTCATCCAGCCCTCCACACCACGGGGTCCTGTTCAACCACCCCTCCACGGCCACCCCTCCACCGTCTACTGTTCATCCAGCCCTCCACACCATGGGGTCATGTTCATCCAGAGGAACCGCTCAATGTTCATCCAACCCCCCCCATAGCGCTCCTTTGTTCATCCAATCGATCGGCTTCGATTAGCAGCGATGGCGAAGAATCGCTCCATCGGGTTCGATTAACGTACCATCGATCGATCCCTCGGGTTCGATGTGGCGTAACTGCGGTGCTGTCGCTTGGGTTCGATTAGAGCCCAACGCCTCGCTTAGGTTTAGTTAGAGCCAACGCCTTGCACACAGCGCTGCACATACGATAGAAGCAGCGCATCGCTCGGCCCCGACCTCCCACCGTAACCGCAACTCCACGAAATTTTCCTCCCCAACGCTTCTACCACGGTTTTTCCGTCATGGGCCGGCCCAAAGAATGTTATGCAGCTGCGTCACCGACCCGCCCAGACGAAAAAGCCCATTTTCTATCATGATTTTTTGTCATAGAAGTAGGAGCCCACCACATCTATGATGATACCGGGTTTTGTCACAATTATCGTCATAGAAGTGTCATATCTATGACAGAATTTTTTTTCGTTCGGCCCAAAATGTCACGGATGTGTCTTTTTTTGTAGTGATGGTTAAGTTTCCTAGCCATAGACATGTGTTGTCATTTGATGAACAGGATCACATCATTAGAGAATGATGTGATTGACTTGACCCATCCGTTAGCTTAGCACTATGATCGTTTAGTTTACTGTTATTGCTTTCTTCATAACTTATACATGTTCCTATGACTATGAGATTATGCAACTCCCGAATACCGGAGGAACACTTAGTGTGCTATCAAACATCACAACGTAACTGGGTGATTATGAAGATGCTCTACAGGTGTCTCCGATGGTGTTTGTTGGGTTGGCATAGATCGAGATTACGATTTGTCACTCCGTGTTTCGGAGAGGTATCTCTGGGCCCTCTCGATAATGCACATCACTATAAGCCTTGCAACCAATGTGACTAATGAGTTAGTTGCGGGATGATGCATTACGGAACGAGTAAAGAGACTTGCGATAGCGAGATTGAACTAGGTATTGAGATACCGACGATCGAATCTCGGGCAAGTAGCATACCGATGACAAAGGGAACAACGTATGTTGTTATGCGGTTTGACCGATAAAGATCTTCATAGAATATGTAGGAACACATATGAGCATCCATGTTCTGCTATTGGTTATTGACCGGAAGTGAGTCTCGGTCATGTCTACATAGTTCTGAACTTGTAGGGTCCGCACGCTTAACGTTCGGTGATGATCGATATTATGAGTTTATCTGTTTTGATGTACCGAAGGTAGTTTAGACTCCCAGATGTGATCATAGACTTGACGAGGAGTCTCGAAATGGTCGAGAGAAAAAGAATGATATATTGGAAGGCTATGTTTGGACACCGGAAAGGTTCCGGGTGGTTCGGGCATTTTTTCCGAAGTACCGGGAGGTTACCGGAACCCCCCGAGGAGTTAATGGGCCTTAATGGGCCAAGGTGGAAGAGAGGAGGAGGAGGCCAAGGTGGGGGCACCCCCCCCCCAAGCCCAATCCGAATTGGGGGGGGGGGGCTTTCCTTCTCTCCCTCTCCCCTCTTCCTTCTTCTCCTACTCCAACTAGGGAAGGGGGGAAACCTACTCCTATTGGGAGTAGGACGCCCCCCTTTGGCGTGCCATAGAGAGGGCCGGCCCTCCCTGAGGGAGTCCTGGACTAAGGGGTCCTCGGGCATCTGGCCTGTTAGCCATGGGCCGGACTGATGGGCTGTGAAGATACGAAGACCAAAGACTCCACCCGTGTCCGGATGGGACTCTCCTTGGCGTGGAAGGCAAGCTTGGCGACCAAATATGAAGATTCCTTTCTCTGTAACCGACCTTGTGTAACCCTAGATCCCTCCGGTGTCTATATAAACTGGAGGGCTTAGTCCGGATGAGAAGACTCATAACCATAGTCATACAGGCTAGACTTCTAGGGTTTTGGCCATTATGATCTCGTGGTAGATCAACTCTTTTAATACTCATATTCATCAAGATCAATCAAGCAGGAAGTAAGGTATTACCTCCATAGAGAGGGCCTGAACCTGGGTAAACATTGTGTCCCCCGTCTCCTGTTACCATTGATCCTAGACGCACAGTTCGGGACCCCCTACCCGAAATCCGCCGGTTTTGACACCGACATTGGTGCTTTCATTGAGAGTTCCACTGTGCCGTCATCAAGAGGTTTGATGGCCCCTTCGATCATCTACAATGATGCTGTCCAAAGGGAAGTCTTCCTCCTCGGGCGGATCTTCGTATTCGGCGGCTTCGCACTGCGAGCCAACTCGCTTGGCCATCTAGAGCAGGTCGAAAGCTACACCCCTGGCGACCAGGTCAGATTCGGGAGCTTGAATTACATCGCGGACATCCGCGGAGACTTGATCTTCGACGGATTCGAGACCGCGGCAGCCGCTCCCGGTCACCTCGATGAACATGACTTAAATTTGTCATCGGACCACATCCAAGAGATAGCTCCTGTAACTACTCTGGCCTTAGATCAGGAGAAAAACACGCCATCCGAGGACGGGAAACTCAACCCCGCCACGGAGGCCACAGATTCTGCGTTGTTGGAGCCGCACAAAGACTTAGCCTCATGTGATATTTGTGTCACCAGAACTCCGGACTCGCTTCCGGCTATGAGTTCCAAACCATGTGTGTACGCGGACGCCGAGCTTGATCGGTTATCAATCTTTGAATTCAACGCCGTAGACATCTTCCGACACTCGCCTTTCGGTGATGTACTAAACTCATTAAAGAATCTATCCTTGGCGGCGGACTCACAGCCGAATTATGTCCGGTTCGAACTGGAGGCTGGCGATGGAGAATTTCGCTTCCCACCCACCACCCACTTCATAGCCACTGTCGATGACTTAACTGACACACTCGATTATGACTCCGAAGACATCGGCGGTATGGACGACGATGCCGGAGAAGAGGAGGTCCAAGCCACGCCGTTCACCAGACGATGGACGGCCACTTCCTCATATGACGTATACATGGTGGATACGCAAAAAGATAATAGCGGTGATGACAAGGAAAAACCAATGGAGGGTGACTCCTCTAAGACACAACCAAAGAGTCAGCGTCAGCGGCGCCGCTCTAAACCACGCCGCAGCAAGGACAGCAACACCGGCACAGGAGACGACAACACTCCGGACGGTGCCGAAGACGTAGAAGACCATGATGAACAAACTGCCGAACAGGACAATCAGGAGGATGGGCAAGTCAGCCCTAATGAATAGGCCATAAATGAAGACTCGGAGGATGGTAGTTATCATCCGCTCTCCAAGGAGGGGGTGAGCCTCGGCAACAAGGACTTTATCATGCCTGATGAGCCCTTCGAGCAGGAGCGTTTTAAGCACCAGCTAATAGCCACTGCAAGGAGCCTGAAAAAGAAGCAGCAGCAGCTTCAAGCTGATCAAGATCTGCTCAACGATAAATGGACTGATGTCCTGGCAGCCGAAGAATACGGCCTTAATCTCCCAGCCAAAAGTTACCCGCAGCGTAAATTACTACCTCAGTTTGATGATGAGGCGTTGGAGCCCATACCATCATCGTGCAATGCGGCTGACCGACCACCACGGGGTCAGGACAAAGTGGCAACTCAAGCTGAACACCAGCCTGCTCCACCTCACTGTAAGGGTAGAGATAAAACAGCTCGGGGACATACCTACGACATGCGGCAAAAATTGGATAATAATGCATGACATACTAGATCGATCTACGGATCGCGAGGACGTGCCTCGACGCGCGACGACGGCTATCTATTCAGACATGACAAACCTAGTCATGCCCGGGCCGAAAACCGCAGACGGACTCCTTCGGAGCTACGTCGCGACACGGCCCGATATAGAGGCGCCGCACACCCTCTTTGCTTCACTGACGAAGTAATGGATCATGAATTCCCAGAAGGGTTTAAACTTGCAAATATCGAATCATACGATGGAACAACTGATCCCGCTGTATGGATCGAGGATTTTATCCTCCACATCCAAATGGCCCGCGAAGATGACCTCCACGCCATCAAATACCTCCCACTAAAAATCAAAGGGCCAGCTTGGCACTGGTTAAACAGTCTGCCTGAAAATTCCATTGGCAGCTGGGAGGACTTGGAAGAAGCCTTCCTTGACAACTTCCAAGGCACATATGTCTGGCCACCAGATGCCGATGACTTAAGTCACATAGTTCAACAGCCTGGGGAGTCAGCTAGGAAATTCTGGACTAGGCACTCATGACCCGCTTTTGTGCGGGTGAGGATAGCTGGCTGCCCCGTAGTAAAAATACGGCCAGCGGTGCAAGCCCCTCCGAGGCCAAAACAACACCGGCAAGCTCCGACGCAGTAGACACAAACGCCAAAGCAATGGCGACAATACCGATGACACTGCTGTTAACGCCGGATTCAGTGGCTCCAAGTCCGGTCAGCGGAAGAAGCCGTATAAAAGAAACAATCAGGGACCATCTAGCTTGAACTGCATACTCAACCGTCCGTGCCAAATCCATGGCACCCCAGACAAACCAGCCAACCACACCAAGAGAGATTGCTGGGTTTTTAAACAAGCCGGCAAGTTAAATACCGAGAACAAGGAAAAGGGATCGTAGAGCGAGGACGATGACGAGGAGCCCTTGCAGCCAAACACAGGGGGACAGAAGAAATCCCCCCCCCCCCCAAGTTAAAATGGTGAACATGATATACGCCACCCATATCCCCAAGAAGGAGCGCAAGCATGCACTCAGGGACGTCTATGTGCTTGTTCTGGCATCATCCCGCAATAACTCATTAGTCACATTGCTTGCAAGGCTTATAGTGATGTGGATTACCGAGAGGGCCCAGAGATACATCTCCGACAATCGGAGTGACAAATCATAATCTCGATCTATGCCAACTCAACAAACACCATCGGAGACACCTGTAGAGAACCTTTATAATCACCCAATTACGTTGCGATGTTTGGTAGCACACAAAGTGTTCCTCCGGTATTCGGGAGTTGCATAATCTCATAGTCATAGGAACATGTATAAGTCATGAAGAAAGCAATAGCAACATACTAAATGATCAAGTGCTAAGCTAACGGAATGGGTCAGGTCAATCAAATAATTCTCTAATGATGTGATCCCATTAATCAAATGACAACTCATGTCTATGGCTAGGAAACTTAAACATCATTGATTAATGAGTTCATCAAGTAGAGGCATACTAGTGAAACTGTGTTTGTCTATGTATTCACACATGTACTAAGTTTCCGGTTAATACAATTCTGGCATGAATAATAAACATTTATCATGATATAAGGAAATATAAATAACAAATTTATTATTGCCTCTAGGGAATATTTCCTTCATCGGATTCGCGGCTAAGCCCCCGAGTCGGAGGATTTCTCTTCACTCGTAGTGTTTTTGAAACTTAGGCGAATCGGATTCGTGGCTAAGTCCCCGAGTGGGAGCATTGCTCTCCACTCGGAGTGTTTTGTAACTTAGGCGAGTATGGGCCGCAGCTAAGCCCTCGAGTGGGAGGATTGCTCTCCACTCGGAGTGTTTTGTAACTTAGGCGAATCGGATTCACGGCTAAGCCCCCGAGTGAGAGGATTGCTCTTCACTTGGAGTGTTTTTGAAACTTAGGCGAATCGGATTCGCGGCTTGATACGTCTCCAAAGTATCTATAATTTTTTATTGTTCCATGCTATATTATATTCTGTTTTGGATGTTGATACATCTCCGTCGTATCTACTTTTCCAAACACTTTTGCCCTTGTTTTGGACTCTAACTTGCATGATTTGAATGGAAATAACCCGGACTGACGCTGTTTTCAGCATAATTGCCATGGTGTTATCTATGTGCAGAAACAAAAGTTATCGGAATGACCTGAAACTCCACGCAGATTATTTTTGGAAATAATAAAAAATACTGGCGAAAGAATCAAGGACAGGGCGCCCACACCCTTTCCACGAGGGTGGGGGGCGCGCCTGCCCCCCTGGGCGCGCCCCCCTGCCTCATGGGACCCTTGGAGCTCCACCGACCTCAACTCCAACTCCATATATTCGTGTTCGGGGAGAAAAAAATCAGAGAGAAGGATTCATCGCGTTTTACGATACGGATCCGCCGCCAAGCCCTAAACCCTCTCGGGAGGGCTCGTCATCAACCATCCTCCATCACCAATTTCATGATGCTCACCGCCGTGCGTGAGTAATTCCATCGTAGGCTTGCTGGACGGTGATGGGTTGGATGAGATTTATCATGTAATCGAGTTAGTTTTGTTAGGGTTTGATCCCTAGTATCCACTATGTTACGAGAGTGATGTTGCTATGACTTTGTTATGCTTAATGCTTGTCACTAGGGCCCGAGTGCCATGATTTCAGATCTGAACCTATTATGTTTTCATGAATATATGTGAGTTCTTGATCCTATCTTGCAAGTCTATAGTCACCTACTATGTGTTATGATCCGGCAACCCCGAAGTGACAATAATCGGGACCACTCCCGGTGATGACCATAGTTTGAGGAGTTCATGTATTCACTATGTGTTAATGCTTTGGTCCGGTACTCTATTAAAAGGAGGCCTTTATATCCCTTTGTTTCCATTAGGACCCCGCTGCCACGGGAGGGTAGGACAAAAGATGTCATGCAAGTTCTTTTCCATAAGCACGTATGACTATATTCGGAATACATGCCTACATTACATTGATGAATTGGAGCTAGTTCTGTGTCACCCTATGTTATGATTGTTACATGATAAACCAGATCCGGCATAATTCTCCAACACCGGTCCAATGCCTACGAGCTTTTCACATGTTGTTCTCCGCTTATTTACTTTTCTGTTGCTACTGTTACAGTCACTACAAAACTCAAAAATATTACTTTTGCTACCATTACCGTTACTATCATACTACTTTGCTACTAAATACTTTGCTGCAGATATTAAGTTATCCAGGTGTGGTTGAATTGACAACTCAACTGCTAATACTTGAGAATATTCTTTAGATCCCCTTGTGTCGAATCAATAAATTTGGGTTGAATACTCTACCCTCGAAAACTGTTGCGATCCCCTATACTTGTGGGTTATCAAGACTATTTTCTGGCGCCGTTTCTTTGAGTCACTTGGGATTTATATTTGCTGGTCACTATGAAGAACTTGAAGACACGAAAACAAAAATTTATCCCTCAACTACGAGGGGAGGTAAGAAACTGCCATCTAGCTCTGCACTTGATTCACCTTCTGTTTTGAGTAAGCTTGCGACACCTAAACCTGCTTCTGCTATTAATTCTGATATGTCACATGTTATTGATGATGCCACTTCTGCTATGCATGATACTTATGATGAAGCTACTTATATGCTTGATACTACTGTGCCACTTGGTGAATTTCTTGATGAACAACTTGCTAGGTCTAGAGAAAATGAAATTATTGAAACTGATAATATTGATGAAAGTGATGATGAAGATTCTCCCCCTAAATATGAATTGCCTGTTGTGCCTGAGGGCTATGTTATGGATGAAGAAACTGCTAGAGACTTTCTTGCTTGCAATGATAGAAGTGATCTTCAGAAATTATTAGCTAAGCTGAAACAAAAAACTCTAAATGCTAGAATGAAATATGATCCTGCTTATGCTACTTCACCTATCTTTGTTACCGTTAAGGATTATGAGTTCTCTGTTGATCCTGATATAATTACTTTGGTTGAGTCTGATCCTTTTTATGCCTATGAATCTGAAACTGTTGTGGCACATCTTACTAAATTAAATGATATAGCCATCCTATTCACTAATGATGAGAAAACTCGCTACTATTATATCCTTAAGATATTTCCGTTCTCATTAAAGGATGATGCTCAGATATGGTTTAGTTCTCCTGATCCTGGTTGTGTGCGTAGTCCCCAGGATATGATTTATTACTTCTCTGCTAAATATTTCCCTGCTCATAAGAAACAAGCTGCTTTAAGGGATATATATAATTTTGTGCAAATTGAAGAAGAGAGTCTCCCACAAGCTTGGGGAGGCTTCTCCAATTACTTAATGCTTTGCCTGATCATCCTCGGAAAAATGAAATACTTGATATCTTTTATAATGGACTAACCGATGCTTCCAGAGACCACCGGATAGTTGTATGGTTCTGCTTTTGGGGAAAGAACACCAGATGAAGCTGAAATTCTATTGAATAATATGTTGACTAATGAAAATAATTGGACACTTCCTGAACCAACTCCTAAGCCAACTCCGAAGAAGAGGGATGTTCTATTTCTCAACCCTGAAGATATGCAAGAGGCAAAGAAATCTATGAAGGAAAAAGGCATTAAAGCCGAAGATGTTAAGAATTTACCTCCTATTGAAGAAATACATGGTCTTAATTTACCGCCTGTTGAAGAAATATATGATCTTAATTCATCACCTATTGAAGAAACTCATGGTCTTGATAACCCGACATAGGTAGTAAAGGTCTATTCTCTCTATAGTTTGATGAAGGTGATATTCCTCACTATAAGTTTGCTAGACAATGCTTAGATGAGTTTGACAATTTTATTGTTAAACAAGAAAATTTTAATGCTTATTTTGGTAGACAATTAAAAAAATGCTTATATGATTGAACACTTGGGTGATTATATGTCTAGAGTTAAAGGTGAACTTAAACTCATTAGTAAACATGCTTCTATGGTTACCACTCAAGTAGAACAAGTACTTAAATCTCAAAATGATTTGCTCAATGAATTGAATAGTAAGAATAATGGTTATGTTGTTAGAGTGGCTACTAGAACTGGTAAAATGACTCAGGAACCTTTGTATCCTGAAGGCCATCCTAAGAGAATTGAGCAGGACTCTCATAGAAATAATATTGATGCACCTAGTCCTTCTAATAAGAAGAAAAAGAAAAATGATAGGACTTTGCATGCTTCTAGTGAACCAATTGTAGACACACCTGAGAATCCTAATGATATTTCTATTTCTGATGCTGAAACACAATCTTGTAATGAACACGAACCTAGTGATAATGTCAATGACAATGTTCATGTTGATGCTCAACCTAGCAATGATAATGATGTAGAAATTGAACCTGTTGTTGATCTTGATAACCCACAATCAAAGAATCAACATTATGATAAGAGAGACTTTGTTGCTAGGAAGCATAGTAAGGAAAGAGAACCATGGGTTCAGAAACCCATGCCTTTTCCTCCCAAACCATCTAAGAAAAAGGATGATGAGGATTTTGAGCGCTTTGCTGAAATGATTAGACCTATTTCTTGCGTATGCGATTAACTAATATGCTCAAAATGAATCCTTATGCTAAGTATATAAAAGAAATTGTTACTAATAAAAGGAAGATACTGGAAGCTGAAATTTCCACCATGCTTGCTAATTACACTTTCAAGGGTGGAATACCTAAGAAACTTGGAGATCCAGGAGTACCAACTATACCATGCTCCATTAAAAGAAACTATGTTAGAACTACTTTATGTGATCTTGGAGCCGGTGTTAGTGTTATGCCCTTCTCTTCATATCGTAGACTTGATTTGAATAAGTTGACACCTACTGAAATATCTTTGCAAATGGCTGATAAATCAACTGCTATACCTATCGGTATTTGTGAGGATGTGCCTGTTGTGGTTGCAAATGTTACTATTTTAACGGACTTTGTTATTCTTGATATTCCCGAGGATGATAGTATGTCTATTATTCTTGGAAGACCCTTTTTGAATACCGCAGGGGCTGTTATTGAATGCAACAAAGGCAATGTCACTTTTCATGTTAATGGCAATGAGCATACGATACACTTTCCGAGGAAACAACCTCAAGTTCATAGTATCAATTATATTGGAAAAATTCCATCGATTATTTTTGGAGGTTTTGAATTTCCTCTTCCTACTGTCAAGAAGAAATATGATATTCTTATTATTGGGGATGCGCATATCCCCGTTGAGGTAACATAGTGTTATTCGAAATTTCTCCGGTTCCATGTTATTCGGAATGAGTTTGCTAACAAGACCTGATCAACCTTGTTAGTGGATTCCTTTTGATGAGCATGAGATGGATGAAGTTAGAAAGCACAACCTTCTGCACCCTCCTTTTACTTTCTGTTATTTAGATTGAATAAAGTAAAAATAGTATTTTTTCCTGTCTATTTTCTGAATTATCCGTGCAATATAAAAATACCCCGAAAATAAAAGTTCTCCAAATGCCCTGCCAATTTAATATGATTTTTTCTGGAATATTTGAGAATATCTGGCACTGAGAACACAGCAGGGGGAGCAAGCACCTGGCCACGAGGGTCCAGGGCGCGCCCACCCCTACAGGGCGCGCCCCCCTGCCTCGTGGGCCCATGGTGGCTCCCCTCCACTTATTCCTGCACCCACACACTTCTTCTTCCTCCCAAAAAAATCACCAACCAGCTCAAGCACGAGTTCTAGCTCATTTTGCTGCGATTTTTGATCTCCTTGCTCAAAGCACCTCTCACAAAACTGCTTTGGGGGATTGTTCCTTGGTATGTGACTCCTCCAATGGTCCAATTAGTTTTTGTTCTAGTGCTTTATTCATTGCAAATTTTTGCTGCCTAGGTGACCATGTTCTTGAGCTTGCATGTCAAATTTATATGGTTCCAAGTAGTTCTAGTGAATGATATAGGCTCTAAGCACTTGTAGGAGTAGTTGCTATCAATTTTGTTGAGCTTGGTTCACTTTTATTTTGAAGTTACTAAAAATTTCAGAAAATTTCAGAAAATGATGAAGAGATTTTTGAGGGGCTCATCGAGCCGAAGCTCGAAGGAAAAACAAAGTGAAGAAGCAGAGAGGCCCAAATATAATCTGCCTCGCACCACGGAAGTTCGGCCGTGTGAATGGCCTTGTGATGATTTCTTGAGAGCAGCCGCGATTTATGATGATTTTTATGAGTTGGCTGAGAATGCAGGCCTCACCGACTTCCTCCGTGACCAACGCGAACAATATCTCTTACTCACCAATACCTTTGTGCAAAATTTTCATTTCCATTCTAGGAGGTCACCACCTATGGTGGATTTTTATTTATATGATGAGTATAAGGAGATGACCCTTCGTGAATTCTGTGAGGTGTGCAAGTTACCTTTTCCGGGTTTCATAGAGGAACCACATAGTAACGATGTGGAGGGGTTTATTGATACAATTGTTGTAGGGGAAACGAGGAAGGTTTCCGACACACGAATCACTAGCATACACTTTCCCGTTCTACGTTACTTTGATATATTTGCTAGTAGATGCTTAATTGGTCGCGGAAACTGTGGAAACTTGAGTGTCCCTGATATTATTATTTTGTTCCATGCCTTGTTTCGAGATGACACATTTTGTATGGGTGCTATTGTTGCAAAGTGGTTAAATCTTAACCGTATTAAGGGCCCCATCTTGGGAGGCATCTTCGCCTCGCGCCTCGCTGCATACTATAACATACCTATTAGGCACTATGAGAAAGAAAAAAAGTTGTTGCCTACTGTTTTTCTAGACTATAAGAGTATGGTAGCGCATGATTTTATTGTTAAGAATAGGGAAAGGGCGCTTAAATACAAACTGTTATTTGATAAAAATCACCCTGAGACTATTACCTTGCCTGATCCTTCCTTGTTTGATTTGTCTGCAGGCAAGTATCTCGTTCCGCTGGCGGCCATCCACGCCTACCGGAACCCTACATCAGCTACTGAGCCAGAGCCGGAACCACAGTTTGATCATCCACGACAGTCTAATTACCAGTGGGATTCGGAGGCGATTGCCAACCAGTGGCAATCCGAGGCTTCTTCTCAGTACGACCCCAACTATAAGTTTGGATATCCGACAGGCCAGCCGTGGCAATATACCGACTTAGGCCAAAAGCCCAAGCTTGAGGGAGTACGTATTTCTCAGCGACATTGCATTCATGTTCACACACTCATTGCTAGATGTCAGTGCTCATACTTTTTCACTGTAATATACATGCTAGTTTATTTCCTTTTTATGCTTTCTTCTTGTGTGTTTGATAAACCTTAAGAAAAACAAAAAAAATTAGTTGTAGCTTTTAGCTAGTTTACTTTCTTGCTGTAGTAGTAATAATTAAAAAGAAAACCCAAAAATATTTCATGTTCTTCTTTTGCTTGTTGGGAGCTTTCCCGTGTAAATAGTTTTATTTCTTTTCTTTTCTTTTGGGGGTCGATAGGAGAAGACCATGATGAAAATGTTAAAGTGGCTCTTATATGCATTATTATTGATTTAACCAAGAGCCCATATTGCCTTGTCTTCTCATGTTTATTGAATGCTCGTAGATTCCAGCTTAGTCCAATGCACGTGCACTATTATTATTATTCACATCGTTTGGTCGTTCAAGTGAAAGGCAATTATGATGATATATGATGGACTGATTGAGATGAGAGAAGCTGGTATGAACTCGACCTCTCTTGTTTTTGTAAATATGATTAGTTCATCGTTCCTGATTCAGCTTATTATGAATAAACATGTTTGCAATGACAATTAGAGATTATAGTTACTTATGCCATGCTTAATTATCTAGGAGCTTATAATGGTTTACCTTGCGTGCCAACATGCTATTAAAATGGTTGTGATGTGGTATGATGGGGTGGTATCCTCCTTTGAATGATTTAAGTGACTTGACTTGGCACATGTTCACACATGTAGTTGAAACAAAATCAACATAGCCTTCATGATATTTATGTTCATGGTGGATTATATCCTACTCATGATTTCACTCAATGTTTATTAATTTTAATGCATGTTCATGACTGTTGTCGCTCTCTAGTTGGTCACTTCCCAATCTTTTGCTACCCTTCACTTGTACTAAGCGGGAATACTGCTTGTGCATCCAATCCCTTAAACCCCAAAGTTATTCCATATGAGTCCACCATACCTTCCTATATGCGGTATCTACCTGTCGTTCCAAGTAAATTTGTATGTGCCAAACTCTAAACCTTCAAATGAAATTCTGTTTTGTATGCTCGAATAGCTCATGTATCAACTAGGGTTGTCCGTATCTTCCATGTTAGGCGGGTTATTCTCAAGAGGAGTGGACTCTGCTCCTCACTCACAAGAAAATGGCTGGTCACCGGGATGCCCAGCCCCATGCTTTATGCAAATCAAATCAAAATAATTGCAAACAAAACTCCCCCGGGACTGTTGTTAGTTGGAGGCACTCGTTGTTTCGAGCAAGCCATGGATTGATGATTGTTGGTGGAGGGGGAGTAAGAACTTTACCATTCTGTTTGGGAACCGCCTATAATGTGTGTAGCATGGAAGATATCGCCATCTCTTGGTTGTTATGTTGACAATGAAAGTATGCCGCTCAAAATATTATTTATCTCGATTTCAAAATCGAGCTCTGGCACCTCTACAAATTCCTGCTTCCCTCTGCGAAGGGCCTATCTATTTGCTTTTATGTTGAATCATCACCCTCTTATTAAAAAGCACCAGTTGGAGAGCACCGCTGTCATTTGCATCCATTACTATTAATTTATATTGGGTATGACTATGATTGGATCTCTTTTACCATGAATTACAATGTTTAGTCAGTCCTTGATCTTTAAAGGTGCTCTGCATTTATGTTTTGCGGTCTCAGAAAGGGCTAGCAAGATACCATCTTGTTATATCATATCATGATTGTTTTGAGAAAGTGTTGTCATCCGAGATTTATTATTATTGCTCGCTAGTTGATTATGCCATTGACATGAGTAAACATGAGACCTAAATGTTATTGTGAATATGGTTAGTTCATAATCTTTCTTTGAAAACTTGAATGTTGGCTTTACATATTTACAACAACAAGAGCAAACAGAGTTTGTAAAAGTTTTTCTTTATCACTTTCAGTTTATCAACTGAATTGCTTGAGGACAAGCAAAGGTTTAAGCTTGGGGAGTTGATACGTCTCCGTCAGATCTACTTTTCCAAACACTTTTGCCCTTGTTTTGGACTCTAACTTGCATGATTTGAATGGAACTAACTCGACTGATGTTGTTTTCAAAGATAAAATTGCCATGGTGTTATTTATGTGCGTAAAGAAAAGTTCTCGAAATGACCTGAAACTTCACGGAGATTATTTTTGGAAATAATAAAAAATACTGGCGAAAGAATCAAGGCCAGGGGGCCCACACCCTTTCCACGAGGGTGGGGGGCGCGCCTGCCCCCCTGGGCGCGCCCCCTGCCTCGTGGGCCCCCTGAAGCTCCACCGATCTCAACTCCAACTCCATGTATTCGTGTTCGGGGAGAAAAAATCAGAGAGAAGGATTCATTGCGTTTTACGATGCGGAGCCGCCGCCAAGCCCTAAACTCTCTCGGGAGGGCTGATCTGGAGTCCGTTCGGGGCTCTGGAGAGGGGAATCCGTCGCCATCATCATCATCAACCATCCTCCATCACCAATTTCATGATGCTCACCGCCGTGCGTGAGTAATTCCATCGTAGGCTTGCTGGACGGTGATGGGTTGGATGAGATTTACCATGTAATCGAGTTAGTTTTGTTAGGGTTTGATCCCTAGTATCCACTACGTTCTAAGATTGATGTTGCTATGACTTTGCTATGCTTAATGCTTGTCACTAGGGCCCGAGTGCCATGATTTCAGATCTGAACCTATTATGTTTTCATGAATATATGTGAGTTCTTGATCCTATCTTGCAAGTCTATAGTCACCTACTATGTGTTATGATCCGCAACCCCAAGTGACAATAATCGGGACCACTCCGGTGATGACCATAGTTTGAGGAGTTCATGTATTCACTATGTGTTAATGCTTTGGTCCGGTACTCTATTAAAAGGAGGCCTTAATATCCCTTAGTTTCCATTAGGACCCCGCTGGCACGGGAGGGTAGGACAAAAGATGTCAAGCAAGTTCTTTTCCATAAGCACGTATGACTATATTCGGAATACATGCCTACATTACATTGATGAATTGGAGCTAGTTCTGTATCACCCTATGTTATGATTGTTACATGATGAACCAGATCCGGCATAATTCTCCATCACCGATCCAATGCCTACGAGATTTTCACATATTGTTCTCCACTTATTTACTTTTTCGTTGCTACTGTTACAATCACTACAAAACCCAAAAATATTACTTTTGCTACCGTTACCGTTACTATCATACTACTTTTCTACTAAATACTTTGCTGCAGATATTAAGTTATCAAGGTGTGGTTGAATTGACAACTCAACTACTAATACTTGAGAATATTCTTTGGCTCCCCTTGTGTCGAATCAATAAATTTGGGTTGAATACTCTACCCTCGAAAACTGTTGCGATCCCCTATACTTGTGGGTTATAAGATGTTTAATGGGCTTTATTATTCACTTTTATATTATTTTTGGACTAACTTACTAACCGGAGGCCCAGCCCGAATTGTTGTTTTTTTTGCCTATTTCAGTGTTTCGAAGGAAAAGGATATCAAACGGAGTCCAAACGGAATGAAACCTTCGGGAACGTGATTTTTGGAACAAACGTGATCCAGAGGACTTGGAGTGGACGTCAAGCAACCAACGAGGAAGCCACGAGGTGGGGGGCGCGCCTATCCCCCCTGGGCGCGCCCTCCACCCTCGTGGCCCCCTCGTGGCTCCACCGACCTACTTCTTCCTCCTATATATACCTACGTACCCCCAAACCATCAGAGACAGAGCCAAAACCCTATTTCCACCGCCGCAACCTTCTGTACCCGTGAGATCCCATCTTGGGGCCTTTTCCGGCGCTCCTCCGGAGGGGGCTTTGATCATGGAGGGCTTCTACATCAACACCATAGCCTCTCCGATGATGTGTGAGTAGTTTACCTCAGAACTTCGGGTCCATAGTTATTAGCTAGATGGCTTCTTCTCTCTTTTTGGATCTCAATACAAAGTCCTCCTCGATTTTCTTGGAGATCTATTTGATGTAACTCTTCTTTTTGTGGTGTGTTTGTCGAGATCCGATGAATTGTGGGTTTATGATCAAGATTATCTATGAACAATATTTGAATCTCCTCTGAATTCTTTTATGTATGATTGGTTATCTTTGCAAGTCTATTCAAATTATCAGTTTGGTTTGGCCTACTAGATTGATCTTTCTTGCAATGGGAGGAGTGCTTAGCTTTGGGTTCAATATTGCGGTGCTCGATCCCAGTGACAGCAGGGGAAACTACACGTATTGTATTGTTGCCATTGAGGATAAAAAGATAGGTTTTATATCATATTGCATGAGTTTATGCCTCTACATCATGTCATCTTGCTTAAAGCGTTACTCTGTTCTTATGAACTTAATACTCTAGATGCATGTTGGATAGCGGTCGATGTGTGGAGTAATAGTAGTAGATGCAGACAGGAGTCGGTCTACTTGGCATGGACGTGATGCCTATATACATGATCATACCTAGATATTCTCATAACTATGCTCAATTCTATCAATTGCTCGACAGTAATTCGTTTACCCACCGTAATACTTATGCTATCTTGAGATAATCCACTAGTGAAACCTATGGCCCCCGGGTCTATTCTCCATCATATTAATCTTCCGTCAACAAGCTATTTCTTTTGCCGTTTATTTTGCTTTCTTTACTTTTAGTATTTATCATAAAAATACCAAAAATATTATCTCATCATCTCTATCAGATCTCACTTTTGCAAGTGGCCGTGAAGGGATCGACAACCCCTTTATCGCGTTGGTTGCAAGGTTCTTATTTGTTTGTGTAGGTGCGTGGGACTTGAGCGTGGTCTCCTGCTGGATTGATACCTTGGTTCTCAGAAACTGAGGGAAATACTTACGCTACTTTACTGCATCACCCTTTCCTCTTCAAGGGAAAACCAACGCAGTGCTCAAGAGGTAGCAAGAAGGATTTCTGGCGCCGTTGCCGGGGAGGTGTGTGCCAAGTCAAGACATACCAAGTACCCATCACAAACTCTTATCCCTCGCATTACATTATTTGCCATTTGCCTCTCGTTTTCCTCTCCCCCACTTCACCTTTGCTGTTTTATTCGCCTTCTTTTCCGTTTGCCTTTTTCTCGCCAGATCTATTGTTTGCTTGTGTTACCATGTGCCTTCTATTTGCTTGCATCTTCGCATGCTAAAAATCTATTGCTATGGATCCTCATCCGCTTGCTAATCTTTTTAAGAGATCCAATTATGATGAACCAATTGCTAGTGAGTTTTGTGCACTAGATTATCTTTATGAAGTTTTGCTTGAAATTTGTGAATCTGGAAATTGTGATGAAGTATTTTATGAAGAGATTCACGATAGCTCCTTGAATAAAAGCATGATTGCAATGATTTTTCTATAAATTCTCTTGATGTCAATTGTGCTAATAATATGCAAAACCCTAAGCTTGGGGATCCTAGTTTTGCTATGTCCACTACTTGTTGCAATGATCATGATTGGGGAGATTCTTCTTATGATCTTGAAAATTTATTTAAGCCCAATGATGAATATGAGATTGATAATCGTGTTTGCAATAATATTGAAAGTGGGTTCGGAAGAGTGTCAACTTTAGATCCCACATATTTGGAGAATATTCAATCTTATGAATTTTTTTATAAAAGTGGGTTTGGAGAGGTCATGACTTTAGTTAATGATAATCCCACTATTTTGGAAGAGTGTCAACTTCGCATGCATGTGGATCATGTTGAGGATATGTTATGTGATAGCTATATTGTTGAATTTTCTTATGATCCTACATGTAATTATTATGAGAGAGGAAAATATGGTTATAGAAATTTTCATGTTACTAATTACCTCTCGTTATGTTGAGATTGCTATCGTTCCTTTCCGCTTCCTTGCATATGCTAGTTTTTGCTTGCTATGATAATTTGTTTTTATATAATATGCCTATGCATAGGAAGTATGTTAGACTTAGATGTGTTTGTCACGTGTTTTATGATGCTTTATTTGCGCTTCAATTCTTGTCTTTCATGTGAGCATCATTAAAATTATCAATGCCTAGCTAAAAGGCTTTAAAGAAAAGCGCTTGTTGGGAGGCAACCCAAATTTTATTTTAATTTTTTTCCTTTTTGCTCCTGTTTAGGAATAAATCTTTGATCTAGCCTCTGGTTAGATGTGTTTTATGTTTTAATTAGTGTTTGTGGCAAGTGAAACCTATAGGATCTTCTTGGATGATAGTTATTTGATCTTGCTGAAAATTCCAGAAACTTTCTGTTCACGAAAACAATTGTTAAAAATCAGAAGAACGTGATACATTACTGATTCCAATTGCAGCATATCAACAAACAAATTATCTAGGTCTTCCTATTTTGGTAGATTTTTCTAAGTTCTAGAAGTTTGTGTTAGTTACAGATTACTACAGACTGTTCTGTTTTTGACAGATTCTGTTTTGTGTGTGTTGTTTGCTTATTTTGATGAGTCTATGGTTAGTAATAGTTTATAAACCATAGAGAATTTGGAATACAGTAGGTTTAACACCAATATAAATAAAGAACGAGTTAAATACAGTACCTTGAAGTGGTGTTTTGTTTTCTTTCGCTAACGGTGCTCACGAGATTTTCTGTTAAGTTTTGTGTTGTGAAGTTTTCAAGTTTTGGGTAAGGATTTGATGGATTATGGAACAAGGAGTGGCAAGAGCCTAAGCTTGGGGATGCCCAAGGCACCCCAAGGTAAATCTAAGGACACCAAAAAGCCAAAGCTTGGGGATGCCCCGGAAGGCATCCCCTCCTTCGTCTTCGTTAATCGGTAACTTTACTTGGAGCTATATTTTTATTCACCACTTGATATGTGTTTTGCTTGGAGCATATTTTATGATTTGAGTCTTTGCTTTTTAGTTTACCACAATAATCCTTTCTGTACACACCTTTTGAGAGAGACACGCATAATTCGGAATTTATTAGAATACTCTATGTGCTTCACTTATATCTTTCGAGCTATATAGTTTTTGCTCTAGTGCTTCACTTATATCTTTTAGAGCACGGTGGTGGTTTTGTTTTATAGAAACTATTGTTCTCTCATGCTTCACTTATATAATTTTTGAGAGTCCTATAAAACAGCATGGTAATTTTCTTAAATTGTCAAATTAGTCCTAATATGATAGGTGTCGTGGAATTGTCACGGCAGATGTCCTCATGAAAGGACTTAGTCGCAGGGCCATCGTACAGGTTAACCTAGAGGGGTTAAAGCGGACACAAAGACACGGGAGTTATACTAGTTCGGCCCCTTCGATGAAGGTAAGAGCCTACGTCTAGTTGTGATGGGATTGATGTGATTTGGCGCCTAGGGAGCAATAGCTTCGCCTCAGCCTCGAATTCTCTGTCCTTAACTTCGCCACTGGTCGTCCCCTTATATACACGGGTTGACGCCTTGGCGGTCTCTGAGTCCCGATCCGGCTCACCAAGTCTCGGCTCGGTCTCTTCTCTCTTATCTTACAACTCAAGTTACAAGACTAAGGCGGTTTACATGAATGGATCCTAATCCGCCTCTGGGCTTTGGGCCTCCTCCGTGGCCCCGATCATGGATGAGGGTAACCCGGCCCCTTGAGGCGGTTTACACTCAGTAGTTATATCCCCAACATTAGGCCCAGTTGACTTGAACCGTCTCATGTGAATCTTCAACATCTCCGTAAACCGCCATTTGCTTGAACCGCCGTGACGTCATCCTCCGACCACCGCAACAGGGCGCCTTGACGTCAGCTTTAATAAAGAAATCCAAACAGTAAGATTCCCTTTCATTTAATGCTATCCCGGAAATCGAGGCGACCGCTGCGCCGTCCGCCGCTTTTGACTCCTCGATTCTCGTGCTTTGTTAACTGCCCCGGTCCCTTATAAATAGACCGGCAGGCCCTTTCTGTTCTTCTTCCGCTCTTCTTCTTCCTCGCGACGTTCTGGCTCTGAAGCTCCGCCGCCGCTGCCGACCTTCGACTGCCGCGTCAGCCCCAGGCCGCTGCATCGCCCTGACCGGACAAGAAGCTCTTTAGCGCTCCTCCGCCGCTCGGCGCACCAGGTAAGGCTCCTCTTCGAACCTTAGATCCGCATCTGAAGGTCCCTGTTCCTCTTGTAGTTCATAGTTGTTCATCGTAGTGTCCTTATACCTGTCCTGCCATGGCCGTATGATTCGGCCGTAGTACACATCCTGTGCGGCGACCGCCCTGCCATCAGTTTTACTCCTTGTTCATCTTTTATTTTGCCCAGATCTTCTTGTTTAGGGCCTTACGAACATTCCTGCCCTCTACGAGGCTTGCTAGGTCGCAAAGATTTTCTTCATTGAACCTTCGGTAGATCTAAATCACTTCCATCCGTGTGTGAAACCTGTTTCTGTCCATACTTAGTAAATTTTTCAGGTCTGTCTCTTTTGGCGGTTTAACTTTTTGATAACTAACCCGTCACTCCATTAGTCCTCAGTTAAACCGGAATCGGAAACTGGCTGCCGAATTGCCGGTTTAACATTGTATAATGTGCCTGAACCGTTTAACGGTGAACCGTTCTTTCCTTTCGCAGTTTTCATCTTCCGGAATGGCCCCGCAATTCGCAGCGTGCAATTGTGTCAGGTCTAAGGCCACCGAGACGCAACTCAACGGATACGTCACCACCGGCGCTTTGGCTGCTAAAAATGTCCTCCATCAAGCGGGTTCCGGATGGCGAATGCCCTCCCACTCCGCAAGAAGGAGAAGTAATTGTATTTGTGCAGCACTTAGACCGGGGATTCTGCCCACCCGGATCAAAATTCTTCCGGAATGTCCTTGCCAGTTTTCAACTCCATCCACAGGATATTGGTCCCAACTCCGTGTCAAACATATGCAATTTTCAAGTGTTCTGTGAAGTCTACCTTCAAGAAGAACCCTCTGTGGAGCTGTTCCGGGATTTCTTTCACTTGAACCATCGTACGGAATTTTCTGATGGTCCCAACACAGAGCTGGGCGGCGTTTCAATCCAGAAGAGGAAGGAAGCGGACTTTCCCCACGCCAAACACCACAGCCATCCAAAAGATTGGAACCAAACCTGGTTCTCTGCTTGAACACCGCTCCCGCCAACGAGAATCCTTTGCCGGGTTACCGTCCTCACCGGCTCAAGAACAATCATCCGCTGCCTTTTACGCTTAACCGCCATGAACGGAAGAACTTTGCACCTCGGATCATTAAACTCCGGGCTCTAATGGCCAATGGACTAACTGGTGTGGACCTTGTGCGATCTTTGGGTTTCTTGGGGCATCTTGCCCTTAAGCCGCTGGCCCGGATTGATGCACGAATATACTGGCAGCCTCAAAGACCCTCAAAGACGTCACGAATTACCAATAACTGAACTTGAGGTCACAGAGACTGTAAACAGGATGCTTGATGAACCAATCTCCGTCTGTAGCCTAACCGGGTTGGCTCCGTTCTGTGTTGCCAACCAACCGCCTGCGGTAAGGCTCTGCTCACCGCTTTTCAGGCCTTTAATACTTTGTTGATATTCATTAATCCTTGTTACCTCGCAGGCTAACAGCTCCTTCTGGAGGCGGACCAAACCGGCCCGAGCTCCGCGTATAAAGTCCAAGGCTACCAAAAAGGCTGGCAAGAAAACCGCCGGGTCTTCAGATCCGCCGGAAGATGAAGAATCGAAGCTGAGGTAAAACTTGATATCCTTACGACGGAGCCGCCAGAACCGCTCTCCACCTTGTGTTTCTTCTTACTTATAGTTTGTCCCTTTTATTCTTCCCTTCTTGACAAATTTAATTCCCGGGATGATGCGAAGCCAGCCATGCCGACCATGTTGAGGTAATCCTTCTTTCTTCCGACCCCGACCTGCGTGCGGTTAAAAGAATTCGTCATACTGCTCGGAAAGTGAAAAAGTCTCATTCCTATGCTTATTTGAAGACACAGCAGGCTGAAGAGCGCCGTACAACCCGGCACAGCGGTCAACAGATTCTCTCCTCCGGTTTACCAGATACACCAACCCGGAAGCGTCGTCCAGAGGTGACTTGTTCTCCTGAAAAACGTTATCCCTTAAAGGGTTTCTTCCGATATCCTCTCAATCCGTCGACCAATTATCAGGCCTCTTCCAACTCCTCTGGCGGTTCATCAACCATGCAACCGCCTCCGCTTAAAGTTGCTGCAGGTAAGTATCATACCTCTGTCCGCCAATTCGTGTATAGTTGCGTTGGTCGATTTATCTTACTCTAATTTTGAACACTGCAGCACCAAGGCTCGCTTGAGTGAAAAAGCAAAAACTCTTGAGCCTACTGCAGATGCTGATCCGGAGAAGACCCCAGAGCAACAGGGCGAAAATCCTGAAGTCGCTAAGAATAGCTCTGGCGAGTTGTACCGAGACGATATTGCTGATCCGCCAGAAGCTGAACCGGAGGCCCAAGTGGAAACCTCGCATCCTGCTCCATCAAGTCCGACCACAGAGCGGGTCGTAACTATTGAACCGCCGAGCCAGAGCATGAAGGCACCAAGCCCAAAGAAAACCGCCCGATCCGCCAGCCCGGCCAAAAATGATGATGTTATTGTGACGGCATCGCTACACCACCCATAGCCAACCGGTCGCTTTAGCAAAACACAGCCAAGGGAGAGTCTCGCCACTATGAGTAAAGATAAGGGAAAACTGATATGTCAGCTTATGACAATTTCTCTGCCCAAGAACTTCACTCCGGCTTTCTGAACCGGCTCTACACAAGCCGTGACCTTGAAGCCGGTCTGGTAAATCGCATGAAGGACCGCTATGAGGTAAGGATTTATGCTTGTCTTGTACCTTTGCTGCGTAGTAGCCCCCAAGGGTCGGTTTAACTTGTCACAGTCAAATCGGCACTTAACTTCGTGAAGCAACCAGACACCTTGAACTGCAGTACTGTAGCCCCCAAGGGTCGGTTCAACTTAGCATAGTTAAGCCGGGACTTAATTTCTGTATCCCATACCGAACTGAGATCAATTAGCCATTAGCCCCCAAGTGCCAAGTTGAATACTTGTATTGAGCTTGGGACTTTATAATAACACAACTAACGTGCTCCCTTTGTTATCAGAATGAGATATACCAGCAAACCGTGCAACTCAAGGACCTTCGTGCCAACTTGGAAACTCAACAAGCGAGACCACCAAGGCCAAGGATGAATTGAGAACTGCCTTGGCCACTATGGAACAGCTGAAGGAGGGATATACGTCCGAGCGGGCCAAATGGGACACCGAGAAAGCCGGTTTGACAAAACGGGCAGAAGATGCTGAATTAGCTCTTAAACCGGTGACCGAAGAGCTTACCAGACTGAAGCACCAAGTTCATGCCATGACCTCTGCCATCTTTGGTAAGAAAATTTGCACTGAATACACCTGCTTTAATATTGACGACGGTTTAACTTGAGCTGTCTCGAACTCGTGCAGCAAGCGTATTGCTCATCTGAGCTCGGCGTGCGGAAGAAGATCAAGTCCGCTTACACCCTGATTGAGCAGCTGTATACCGGCGACCAGCGAGTCATATGTGCCACATCGTACGACAACACAGCTCCGTCCTTGATCAAAGACACACTGGACCGGCTGTCCATGATTCCGGCGCAGCTTGAAGAGTTGAAACGTCCGCGGCCGGCTGGCACTCTCATCGTTTCGACTCGCCAAGGCGTGGATAGCAGACCTTGATCCGGCCGACATAGCCAAGGGTTTCCCAGCGCTCAAGAGAACGGTGAAGCCTTTGATAATGACGCTCAAACGAGTAACAAAGGAGATGCGTCCGCCGCGAAGTCAATCGGCAGCGAAGCCAACCCGGCGGTTTACCGCTCTTTTATGACGCAAACAACAAGCGGGTGGAGTTTGTCATTCCGTAAGTCTGAGCCTTGTTCCTCCAACCCGTAAGCACACTTATGCCCCCGACGTTGATCCGGCTGAGCTTATAAGTGAAGAGGTTGTCTTCGTGCCTTAACCCGGATTGGTGGTCTACCAATGACTTCCGGGCTTTGGGTGATGAAGAGGAAGAAGTTGAACCGACGCCAAACGCCCCTCTTCCTCACGCCAACCCGGCGAGGAAGCTTAATCCGTCGAGCCGGGTGATGCATCGTAAATCGCCGCCATAACGCCATGCGAACCACTGGGCCTTGGAAGGCTTTGTAATAGAATAGCTAGCACTTTGTTCTTGAACATGCCTTTATACCCTCCGTGTGTAACTTTTGCGCGGCGGTGCTGATACTTTGGTTGGAAGTATTGAAACCTTCAATGTATTTTGCCTGCAATCACAAATTCTTAAACCGCCACGGCGGCTTGCATCTCTAGCCAGCTTGGGACGCCTATATATTTACATAAGAAAGTATTGAGGTATATGATCAAAACTTTGTGATACCAAAAAATACCTGCCAGCGTCGGGCATGCAGTTGGCCTAGCCAAACTTGGGGCGGAGGTTGTATAAACCATTACCATCAAAGGAGAACAACTCCTGTGTGTATAATACCGGTTTACCGTGTAAACCGTGTCGGGTCATGACAAGCCCCCTGTTACTCCATAATGGGACGTTAACAGAAAAAATCAAACCGGAAAAAATCGCCGGATTAAGAAGGCAAACAAAAGTCAAATAACTGGTATGCAAACCATATGGAAGCAAAGGCAATGATAAAAACCATTTGCAAGAAGAGGCTTTATTGAGCCTGATCAGATGGCGTTACCATGGTCGGACAGGACCAAGCTCCCTATACGGTGTAGCGATGGTTCAAGTCAGCCAGGTCCCCAACTGAAATCGTGGCATTATGCCGATCAAGTGGCATTGCAATGGTTCGGTTTCGACCAAGCCCACAAGTGATTCTATGGCCTTAGGCCGACCAAGAGGCGTGACTGGTTCAGACGTGACCATGTCTCCAAGTGATCTGGTGGCTTTCGCCCGTCAAAAGGTGTTGCATTGGTTCGGACACGACCAAGCCCCCAAGTGACAAAAACTTATGAGAAGCAAGACCAAGGGTTAAACCGGAGGCTGCTTTACGACAACATATCCATGTACCCAAACCGGACTGTTTACAGAACAGATACCCCGCTTTAGCCGAGGATCCGGTTTATTGCCTTTATTCATAATATATACATTGTCTTAATATGTACATAAGTGGAGCCGATGGCTCGTATAATAAGGCCGAAGATGAGCTATGTTCCACGGCTGTTGGTCTCCTCATCGGCGTGCGTGAGTCCTTTCGCTCTCGAACATCAATCGATAGTATGACCCGTTGTGCAGATTCTTGCTGACCACAAAAGGCCCTTCCCAAGGTGGGGATAGCTTGTGCATATCTTTACGGTCTTGAATGAGCCAAGCACCAAGTCTCCTTCCGAAGGTTCTGGTTTTAACCCGCCGATCGTGATACCGACGAAGATCCTGCTGGTAAACCGCCGAACGAGCAGGCAGCCGCCATATCTCGCTCTTCATCCGGTCGATCCAACGCGTCCTGCCGTGCAGCCTCGCTATCCGCCTCAACATAAGCTGCCACCCGAGGTGAGTCGTGGCCGGATATCATTTGGGCAGGACCGCCTCCGCTCCATAGACCATAAAGAACGGTGTGTATCCAAGAGATCTGTTAGGGTAGTGTTGATGCTCCATATCACCGATGGAAGCTCTTCCACCCAACAACCCGGCGTCCTCTCTAAAGGGACCATAAGCCGGGGTTTGATACCTTTCAAGATCTCCTGATTAGCTCGTTCCGCTTGACCATTGGACTGCGGGTGGGCCACTGAAGAAACGTCAAGCCGGATGTGCTCTCGTTCACAAAACGCCTTCATGACTCCTTTGGACAAATTGGTGCCATTGTCCGTGATGATACCGTGTGGAAACCCAAACCGAAAATCACCTTTTGATGAACTGAACCACCGTGGCGCATCACACTTGCTAACGTGCTCGCCTCCACCCACTTTGTAAATTTGTCGACCGCCAGAACAGGTGGGTCTTCTTGTCCTTGGACCTTTTGAAAGGTCCGACCATATCCAGCCCCAAGTCGCAAACGGCCAAGTAATTGGAATCATCCTCAATTCTTGGGCCGGTACATGAGCACGTCTGGAAAACTTTTGGCAACCATCACATCGTCGGACCAGATCTTCTGCATCAGCATGGGCAGTCAACCAATAGAAACCGTGGCGGAACGCTTTGGCCACCAAGGACTTTGAACCGGCATGGTGACCACAGTCCCCTTCATGGATCTCTCGCAATATCTCACAACCCTCCTCAGAGGACACACAACGCTGAAACGCCTCGACACCTGCAATGATGCAACTCGCCATTAACAATGGTCATAGACTTAGACCGCCGAACTATCTGCCGGGCCAACGTCTCATATTCTAGTAACTCGCCCCGGTTCATGTATGCCAAATAAGGGAGCGTCCAATCCGGAATGACATGCAAGGCCGCCACCAACTGAGCCTCCGGATCAGGAATAGCCAAATCAACTTCATCAGAAGCTTAAGCGGCGGATTGTGCAGTACATCAAGGAAGACGTTGGGCGGGACTGGTTTACGTTGAGAGCCCAGCCGGCTTAAAGCCAGCCGCTTCGTTCTTCCGACGATCCACATGGTCCACCTGATATCCTTTAAAGTGCCATGCGACAACATCCACCTCCCGACGGTATGCAGCCATGAGTGGATCTTTGGAATCCCAAGTACCTGATACTTGCTGGGCCACCAAGTCCGAGTCACCAAAGCATTTAACCTGGCTGAGATTCATTTCCTTAGCCATCCGGAGACCATGGAGCAAAGCTTCATACTCAGCTGCATTGTTAGTACAAGGGAACATTAAGCGGAGAACATAACAGAACTTGTCACCTCGTGGGGAAGTTAATACGACTCCACTTCGAGCCCTCCAATTGCCTGGACCCATCAAAGTGGATGGTCCAATAGGTATGATCCGGCTTTTCTTCAGGCGCTTGCAACTCCGTCCAATCATTAATGAAATCCACAAGTGCCTGAGATTTTATTGCCGTCCGAGGCACATACCTTAAACCGCGGCCCCAACTCTATAGCCCATTTGGCAATCCGCGATCGCCTCCCGGTTACGTATGATGTCACCCAAGGGAGCTGAATCGACCACCGTGATGGGTTGCCCTCGAAATATTGCTTTAGCTTCCGCTTGCCATAAAACCCCATATACCAGCTTACGCCAATGTGGGTATCTTCGCTTAGACTCAATGAGGACCTCATTGATGTAATAAACCGGCCGTTGAACCGGATACTCCTTCCCTGCCTCCTTCCGCTTCCACCACGATGGCCACGCTTAATCGCCTCGGCATTAGCAAAGCAACATATAACAGCGGCTCTTTGTCAATGGGAGCGGCGAGAACCGGCGGTTGGCCAACCGCCGCTTCAAATCCTCCAATGCTTCATCGGCTGAACTCCGCATAAACTGATCCGTCTTCTTCAAAGATCTGGTACAAAGGAATGGCCTTCTCGCCTAGGCGGCTGATAAAACGGCTTAGCGCAGCAATCCGGCCTGCCAAACGCTGGACATCATTGATGCACTTTGGCTTAGCCAAGGAGGTGATAGCCGTAATTTTTTCCGGATTAGCTTCGATCCCCCTGTTAGACACGAGAAAGCCGAATAACTTGCCTGCCGGAACACCAAAGACGCACTTGGCCGGGTTGAGCATCATCTTGTACACCCGCAAGTTGTCAAAAGTTTCCTTTAAATCCTCAATCAACGTTTCCTTCTGCCTTGACTTCACCACGATATCATCCACATAAGCGTGCATGTTACGGCCGATCTGTTCGTGCAAGCAATTCTGTACGCAACGCTGATAAGTTGCTTGGGCGCTCTTGAGCCCAAAAGGCATAGATACATAGAAGAAGGCTCCAAAAGGGGTGATAAACGCCGTCTTCTCCTGGTCCTTAACCGCCATCTTAATCTGGTGATAACCGAATACGCATCCAAAAGCTCAAACGCTCACAACCCGCCGTAGCATCAATAATCTGGTCAATGCGGGAGGGCGAAAGGATCTCTTGGACAAGCTTTGTTAAGATCTGTGTAATCCACACACATGCGCCAAGTGCCATTCTTCTTAAGGACCAACACCGGATTAGCAAGCCACTCGATGAAAGACTTCAACGATAAACCCTGCCGCTAAGAGCCTAGCAACTTCCTCTCCAATGGCCTTGCGCCTTTCCTCATTAAACCGGCGCGAAGAAACTGCTTTACCGGTCTGTACTTGGGGTCAACATTAAGAGTGTGCTCGTGAGTTCCCTCGGTACACACAGCACGCGTCGGAAGGCTTCCATGCAAAATGTCCCGATTCTCACGGATGAACTCGATGAGCGCGCTTTCCTATTTAGGATCCAAGTTTGCACTGATGGTGAACTGCTTGGACGAATCGCCGGGCACAAAATCAACAAGTTTCGTCTCAGCCGCCGATTTGAACTTCAAATCCGGATCGTGCTCTGTAGTTGGCTTCTTTAAAGGGGTCATATCCGCCGGGTCACCATTGTCTTTATAATACTTTAGCTCTTGATGGCACAAACCGACTCTGCATAAGCCGCATCACCTTCCTCGCACTCCAAAGCGATCCGGCGGCTCCCATGAACCGTTATCGTCCCTTTGTGACTGGCATTTTCAGCTGCAAATAAACATAACAGGCGTGCCATAAACTTAGCATAAGCCGGCCGCCCGAAGAGGGCGTGGTAAGGGCTTTGAATTTTCACCACCTCAAACGTCAACGCTTCCGATCCGGAGTCATGTTCGTCCCCAAAGGCCACTTCGAGCTATCTTACCGATCGGGTATGCCGACTTGCTGTGCACCACACCGTGAAACACTGTGCTGGATGGCCTAAGATGCCTATCCGTTAACCCCATACGCCGGAAGGTCTCGTAGTACATGATGTTGATGCTGCTCCCTCCATCCATAAGCACCTTGGTAAACTTGTATCCTCCTACCTGAGGCGCCACCACCAGGGCTAATCGGCCGGATTGTAAACCCGGGAGGATGGTCCTCTGCTCCATACGATAGGTTGCTCGACCAGCGTAGGTAATGCGGCGCAGCCGGTTCAACAACACCGACCGCCCGCTCAAGTTTTCGGTCTCGTCTATCCAAGCTGGTGGTAAAGACGTGGTACTGTCCACCGTTCAACTGCTTTGGGTTAATTTGGTAACCCGATTGCTGCTGTTGTTGATTGTAACCCCCTTGGTTCTGATTGTTAGGATTGTTACGATTACTCGATTGTTCGATTACTCGATTGCCTTGCCCGCCCGGATTACCACCAAACCTCGGGCCGAATTTCCTCCATCAGAACCGGGCGGACCCTGAACCGCCGCCGGGCCCTTGATCTTACCGAAAAGAGTTGGAGTTTTTGAACTCCTGCATAATATAACAATCCTTCCAAAGGTGGTTTGCCGGTGCCTCCTTCGTCCCATGCTTCGGACAAGGTTGATTCAATATGTAATTCAGACGATCCGGATTGTGACCGCCCCGGTTTGATTGCTTACCCTTGCGCCGCTGACCCTTGTCCTGCTACCGGTGTTGGCTACAAAGCCCATGTTACCGCTTGCTTTACGCTTGTTCCTCCATTGCACCGAATGATCTTGCTGGCCTCTGGAGTTGCTGTTCTGTTTTTCCCTTCCCCACTTCGTCATCCTCGCACTCGGGATCCTTGGTACTATCGTAATCAGCATACTTTACCAAAACGCCCATTAGAGTGCCCATGTCATTGCAAAACGCTTCATGCGACCCAGCTTCAATTTCAACGGTTCAAACCGCAATTGGCTTCCAAGGTTAAGATCGCGGAATCAGGGTTGATCCGGTGCGAAGAATGTAAAACTTCAAACGCGGCGCACTCCAATGGGTTGTGGATTCTCCCTCCGCTGGACACAAGCCGCTAAATCCACCACGGACATGGGCTGCTTACAGGTGTCTTTGAAATTTTGAATGAACCGGTCCGCAATCGGGTCCATGAACTGATCGAGTTAGGCGGCAAGTTCTTCAACCAAGTCCGGGCCGTACCTTCCAACATCATTGTGAAATACTTCGCACACGCAGCTTCATCCACATCCGGCATCTCCATGGCCATCTCATAGCTTTCTATCCATGCTTCGAGCCAAATCAGCAAGATAATTGGGCACCTTGCGTGGCCCTTTGAAGTCCTTGGGCAAACACACGCTATGCGTAAAGCGGGGACGAGGCAAGGCACCCCAAAGAGCCAGACGTGACCCCTGGTTCAAGATGGTCGGACGAACCGCGCGAGCTGATGATCCTCGACAGTTGCTAACTCGGCCTCCCCACGCGTTCTCGGGCGCGGTCCACTACCACTTGAGCATCTTCGAAGCCACCCGCCGGGTTGTTGCCGCGAGGCGGACCACGCTGCGCATTGCTTGACACGGCTGGTTCGTCGGCGCGCCGGCTATAGCTCCGGCTTGGGCGGGGGGTAGAGTGGATCCGATCCCGACTGTATGAATACGCTTCCTGTTGAGCCAGGGCCGTCCTAAGGAGCTCCTTAACCCGGCGTGTCTCTACCGCCTGCGGTGAATCACCTTCAATTGGAATCGCCTCCAACCTTGCCGCAGCCGCAACAAGGTTATCCATCGGGTTGGAGTAGTGACCCGGAGGTGTCTGCACAGTCTGGGGCGCGCCGGTATGATGGCGAGGCAGATCTATCACACGGGGCTGAACCAGCGCGGCCGTCCTAGGTGCTTCCGGCCGGTTTACCACCGGCGGCGGATTATCGTCCTCGCCTTGGGTATTGAAAAGCTCTCTTCCTCGAAAACCGAAGGTAAACGGATCTGTACTTCCTTTTCATGACTTCATGTGACGCGCTCGATCCAAAGCATGAGCCTATAAGCCTGCGCATCCAAAGCGGCCCGTTCCGCCGCCATCCTTACGTCCGCGGCTGCCAGGTCCGCTTTAGCTTTAGTGATCTGTTCCCTCACCTTTGCAATCTCCGCATTGTGCAGGTCCTGATCCGGCGGATTAGCCTCTGCCATGAGCACAGCCAATGCGTCGAAAAGCTCTGATAAAACTTGAGCCGGCGGGCGCACAGGGCCTCCTTCCCCGGCTGCCATCACCGCTGTTGAACCGGCGACCAGGGGCGCCGCGGTCGAAGAGTGAAGCGCCCGCTATGCATCGCCATGAAGATTCCAACCCGGTTGGGTAGATCAAAGGTCCGAATACTCTCACCGTCGGAACAGCCCCGATCCGCCATCTTGCAGCGGTGATACAGAGACTCGGTTTCTCCGGTGACGACTCGTCGCCAGAGTAGACAACGGTTTCGCCGCTAGATGCTGATCCGTCCTCGTAGTCTCCGTGGACGACTCCCACGAAGCACGCTCGACCGCCGGTTTAGCCAGGCAGGACTCTTCTTCGCCTCACGAGCCGTCTCGACAAGGTCGGTGCGGATGTCCGCCCAGGCCCCGCTCGCCGATCTTGCCGATGAACACGTGTATGCCGCCAAAGGGGACCCGGTATCCAGACTCAACCGAGCCCGCCTGGGCCCCATCCGCATCGTCGATGTAGAGCTTGCCACGACGACTCTTAGTCATCCGGCCCACTGCATAGCCTTCGAGTCCTTCGAACTTGCCCTCTAAGATCATCAAACCATCGTGCGATAGCCCCACGGTGGGTGCCAACTGTCGTGGAATTGTCACGGCAGATGTCCTCATGAAAGGACTTAGTCGCAGGGCCATCGTACGGGTTAACCTAGAGGGGTTAAAGCGGACACAAAGACACGGGAGTTATACTAGTTCGGCCCCTTCGATGAAGGTAAGAGCCTACGTCTAGTTGTGATGGGATTGATGTGATTTCGGCGCCTAGGGAGCAATAGCTTCGCCTCAGCCTCGAATTCTCTGTCCTTAACTCGCCGCCGGGTCGTCCCCTTATATACACGGGTTGACGCCCGGCCGGTCTACAGAGTCCCGATCCGGCTCACCAAGTCTCCGGCTCGGTCTCTTCTCTCTTATCTTACAGCTCAAGTTACAAGACTAAGGCGGTTTACATGAATGGATCCTAATCCGCCTCTGGGCTTTGGGCCTCCTCCGTGGGCCCTGATCATGGATGAGGGTAACCCGGCCCCTTCAGGGCGGTTTACACTCAGTAGTTATATCCCCAACAATAGGCATCCAAGATTAGTAAAAACTTTCTTATAAGTGCGTTGAATACTAAGAAAAGTTTGATGCTTGATGATTGTATTGAGATATGGAGGTAGTAATATTAAAGTTGTGATAGCTGAGTGCTACGTCTTGAGCTTGTGTTGGTTTTCCCCGAAGAGGAGAGGATGATGCAGCAGAGTAGCGTAAGTATTTCCCTCAGTTTTTGAGAACCAATGTATCAATCCAGTAGGAGGCCACGCGCAAGTCCCTCGTACCTACACAAAGCAAATAACTCCTCGCAACCAACGCGAATAGGGGTTGTCAATCCCTTCACGGTCACTTACGAGAGTGAGATCTGATAGAGATGATAGATAATATTTTTGGTATTTTTGGTATAAAGATGCAAAGTAAAATAAAAGGCAAAGTAAAAAAGCAAAGCAATAATAAAGCGTAGGAAGATTAATATGATGAGAATAGACCCGGGGGCCATAGATTTCACTAGTGGCTTCTCTCAAGAGCATAAGTATTTTACGGTGGGTGAACGAATTACTGTTGAGCAATTGACAGAATTGAGCATAGTTATGAGAGTATCTAGGTATGATCATGTATATAGGCATCACGTCCGAGACAAGTAGACCGACTCCTGCCTGCATCTACTACTATTACTCCACTCATCGACCGCTATCCAGCATGCATCTAGAGTATTAAGTTAATGAAAACAGAGTAACGCCTTAAGCAAGATGACATGATGTAGAGGGATAAATTCATGCAATATGATAAAAACCCCATCTAGTTATCCTCGATGGCAACAATACAATACGTGCCTTGCTGCCCCTCATCACATCGGGAAAGGATACCGCAAGATTGAACCCAAAGCTAAACACTTCTCCCATTGCAAGAACTACCAATCTAGTTGGCCAAACCAAACGGAAAATTCGAAGAGACTTGCAAAGATAACCAATCATACATAAAAGAATTCAGAGAAGATTCAAATATTGCTCATAGATAATCTTGATCATAAACCCACAATTCATCGGTCTCAACAAACACACCGCAAAAAGAAGATTACATCGAATAGATCTCCATGAGAGAGGGGAGAACATTGTATTGAGATCCAAAAGAGAGAAGAAGCCATCTAGCTACTAACTATGGACCCGAAGGTCTAAAGTAAACTACTCACACTTCATCGGAGAGGCTATGATGATGATGTAGAAGCCCTCCGTTGTGGATTCCCCTTCCTGCGGAGCTCCGGAACAGGCCCCAAGATGGGATCTCGTGGATACAGAAAGTTGCGGCGGTGGAATTAGGTTTTTGGTTCCGTCTCGATCCGTTGGGGGTAATGAGGGTATATATAGGAGGAAGGAGTATGCGTCGGTGGAGCTTGAGGCCCACGAGGTAGGGGCGCGCCTAGGGGGCGCCTCCACCTCGCTGTCGCATCCTCCTTTCTTGACCGAGGGTCCAAGTCTCCTGGATCTTATCTCGATGAGAAAATCACGTTCCCGAAGATTTCATTCCGTTTGGACTCCGTTTGATATTCCGCTTTCTTCAAACACCGAAATAGGCAAAAACAGCAATTTCAGGTTGGGCCTCCGGTTAATAGGTTAGTCCCAAAAGTAATATAAAAGTGGAAAATAAAGCCCAATATGGTCCAAAACAATAGATAATATAGCATGGAGCAATCAAAATTATAGATACGTTGGAGAAGTATCGTGCATCCCCAAGCTTAATTCCTGCTCGTCCTCGAGTAGGTAAATGATTAAAAGAGAATTTTTGATGCGGAGTGCTACTTGGCATAATTTCAATGTAACTCTTCTTAATTGTGGTATGAATATTCAGATTCGAAAGATTCAAGACAAAGGTTTAATATTGACATAAAAAATAATAATACTTCAAGCATACTAACAAAGCAATTATGTCTTCTTAAAATAACATGGCCAAAGAAAGTTATCCCTACAAAATCATATAGTCTGGCTATGCTCTATCTTCACGACACAAAGTATTTAAATCATGCACAACCCCGATGACAAGCCAAGCAATTGTTTCATACTTTTGACATTCTCAAAACTTTTTCAATCTTCACGCAATACATGAGCGTGAGCCATGGATATAGCATTATATGTGGAATAGAATGGTGGTTGTGGAGAAGACAAAAGAGGGAAGATAGTCTCACATCAACTAGGCGTATCAACGGGCTATGGAGATGCCCATCAATAGATATCAATGTGAGTGAGTAGGGATTGCCATGCAACGGATGCACTAGAGCTATAAGTATATGAAAGCTCAACAAAAGAAACTAAGTGTGTGTGCATCCAACTCGCTTGCTCACGAAGACCTAGGGCAATTTGAGGAAGCCCGTCATTGGAATATACAAGCCAAGTTCTATAATGAAAAATTCCCACTAGTATATGAAAGTGGCAAAACGAGAGACTCTCTATTATCAAGATCATGGTGCTACTTTGAAGCACAAGTGTGGTAAAAGGATAGTAACATTGTCCCTTCTCTTTTTTTCTCTCATTTTTTTATTTTTTTTATTTGGGCCTTTTCTCTTTTTTTATGGCCTCTTTTCTTTTCTCTTTTTTTTCGTCTGGAGTCCCATCCCGACTTATGGGGGAATCATAGTCTCCATCATCCTTTCCTCACTTGGGACAATGCTCTAAAAATGACGATCATCAGACTTTTATTTTTCTTACAACTCAAGAATTACAACTCGATACTTAGAACAAAATAGGACACTATGTGACTGCCTCCGGCGGTGTACCGGGATATGCTGTGATTCATAAGTGACATGTATGAAAGAATTATGAACGGTGGCTTTGCCACAAATACGATGTCAACTAAATGATCATGCTAAGCAATATGACAATGATGGAGCGTGTCATAATAAACGGAACGGTGGAAATTTGCATGGCAATATATCTCGGAATGGCTATGGAAATGCCATGATAGGTAGGTATGGTGGCTGTTTTGAGGAAGGTTTATGGTGGGTGTATGATACCGGTGAAAAGTGCGCGGTATTAGAGAGGCTAGGAATGGTGGAAGGGTGAGAAAAGTACGTATAATCCATGGACTCAACATTAGTCATAAAGAACTCATATACTTATTGCAAAAATCTACAAGTTATCAAAGCAAAGTATTACGCGCATGCTCCTAGGGGGATAGATTGGTAGGAAAAGACCATCGCTTGTCCCCGACCGCCACTCATAAGGAAGACAATCAATAAATAAATCATGCTCCGACTTCATCACATAACGGTTCACCATATGTGCATGCTACGTGAATCACAAACTTTAACACAAGTATTTCTCAAATTCACAACTACTCAACTAGCATGACTCTAATATTACTACCTTCATATCTCAAAACAATTATCAAGCATCAAACTTTTCTTAGCATTCAACGCACTTGTAACGCCCCGAGACCGACGCTCCAGAAGACTTCCATTTATTTTGTGTCTGTCGTGTGTATTTAGTTGTTTGTTGCATCTCATCTCATAGCATCATGCGCATTGCATCTGCATGTTTTCATATAGCTTGCATACGTTCGTAGTTGCCGCGTTCCCCCCTTGCCTTCGTTGACCGATCCGAGTCCAACCGGGTTTTTCTATTCCCTCTTGTCTGACCGTTTGACCGTCTCTGCACAGTGCTCATACTCCCCTCGCATGCGCGCCCGAAACTCTCTCAAACCCGACCCGAACAGTCATCATCGTTAGATTCGGATCATCCCCAAACATCTATTAAATATCTCCGGCTTCTTATTTGGGCTTCTCTAGCCTATTTATTCTTGACCGCCCGATTACAATCGGAGGGTCCAAAGACCCCTAACTCTATTCCATATGTATACATATAACTAGATCAAACCCTAGTCCAATACATCCATCCCGTCTCCGCCGCCAACCGACCAACACCCTCCTTCCTCGAGATCTCCTCCCGCAGCAACCACCGCTCCACCTCGTCTTCAGCGCCGGGCCAAGCAGCGCTCGCCACCCACTCTCCCTTGATTTCACCACCGCAGCCGCGCCTCCCGCTCCCTCCTCGATCCAGATCGAGAGGAGCTCGACCCCAAGCCGTCGCCCGAGCACCTCCTCCCTGTGTTTTGAATTTCGGCCGAGAAAAACGGGTTTCGGCCAAATTTTGGCCATCTCGGCCCAGGGCGAAATGTATCTTTCAGCCGAAATTGCTCGAATTTGGTAAATTTTGGTCAAATTTCAGTCAAACTACAGTCAAATTTTGGTCAAATTTCGACCGGAATTTTTAAAAATGGCCGACGGCCTGGGGCGAAAAAAATCTCAGACCAAAAATCAAAACGCCGCCTCCTCCTCGCTGGTGCTTCCCCGCCAGCAGCAGCAGCCACCAGGCCATCCCCGTCGCCCCTACCCTTCCTCCTTGTCGTTTCCTTCTCCTCCTCTCTCTCACTCCCTCTCCGTCTCTGTACCAGGAACGATTAGGAGAGCACCTAATGCCATGGACGACCTTCGAGCTCTTCCCCAACGCCGGCCTCCTCAACCACCTCGCGCCACCACCGGCAGCTCGTCGCTGGAGACCCACCAGCAGGTCACCAGTGTTGTGCCCCGCCTTGCCTCATGCCTCGCCGCCGCCTTGCCTGCTCTGCTCCCAGCCTGCAGCGCTGAGGAGATGCCTCTGCATGGACCCCGCCGAGCTCGCGCCAAGTCCCTGCCTCGCCGGAGATCCTCGCCTTCCGTCGATCCGCTCACGCCATGTTCCCCCTCGACGCCTCCCTTATTTCTCCTTCCTCCCTCTGTTTTCTCCCTCTCACGCAGTTCTCTCCCTCTCTCTGAACCTTCACAGGAGCCATGGCGCGCCGCCAGGAGCAGCGCCCGCATGCCCCGTTGACCCCCTCGTCCGAGCCCTTGTGGATCCGTTCCGCCCTGCCGGGACTCCGCCTCGATCCGCCCATTCCGTCCGGCTTCCTTGACCCCGTCGCCAGGCCCCTGCGTCTCCATTGCCATGCTCATGCTGCTTCATTTCTTGAAACGAGCAGCAGCTCACCAGCTCAGTCGATCCCAGTTGATCAAGGCCTCCAGTACTGTGGCCCAATGACCTCTTGCCCCAGCGCCTCCTCAACCGGCCTGCTGCACCAACCGGGCCTTGGCCCATGGGTGAGCAGCCCCCCTCCAGCCCTCTCCTGTACACTTGGCCTAGTCAGATTCGGCCCATGTCATGTTTTTTTTTCGTTATGTGATTTTGGCCAATTATCCTGAAAACTGCATGTTTACAGATTACCCCTTAATGTTCATGCATCACTAATTCTCAAACCATGCATCCGAATTAAATAAACTATATATGTAATATGCTCAGTTTTTCATGTACTTTCATAATATGCAACTTTAATCCATCCTAAAAATGTTTAAAATGTTGTTTGTTTAAATTTGCTAAAATGCCATGTTAAAATGATTTATTTCATAACTAAATAACCGTAGCTCCATTTTAAATAAACTTTATATGTAAATGGGGTGGAAAATTGCCTAGTTTAACATGGTAGCATTACTTTGCATGTTTAACAACTCTAAAATATGCTTTAGGACAGAACAGTACCAAATCTAAAATATGCACATGAGGATTTTCCGGATTTGTTGTTTGTTGTTCCGGCCTCATTTAAACTTGCCTAGATAGGTAGTTTTATTGCGCTTCACCTCTTGCCATGTTTAACAACATTTAATATTTTTTGTTACATAACCGAGAGAGAACTAAATGAGTCATGTGGTGTTTCGTCAATATGCAACTCATTGCATATTGAACTCCACTTAATTTGTAGTATTGTTAGTTGCACTTTCCCATGTCATGCCTCATTTAAACCGGACATGCATCATACTTGATTGTGCATCATGCCATGTTTATGATTGTGTGTTTACTATGTTGTTTGTTTCTTTCCGGGTTGCTTCTCTCGTTAGCTTCGGTTTCGTTCCGGAGTTGTGAGGATTCGTTCGACTACATCTGTTTGTCTTCTTCATGGACTCATTCTTCTTCCTTGTGGGATCTCAGGCAAGATGACCATACCCTCGAAATCACTTCTATCTTTGCTTGCTAGTTGTTCACTCTATTGCTATGCCACGATACCTACCACTTGCTATATCATGCCTCCCATATTGCCATGTCAAGCCTCTAACCATCCTTTCCTAGCAAACCGTTGTTTGGCTATGTTACCGCTTTTGCTCAGCCCCTCTTATAGCGTTGCTAGTTGCAGGTGAAGAGATGAAGTTGGTTCCATGTTGGAACATGGATATTTTGGGATATCATAATATATCTTATTTAATTAATGCATCTATATACTTGGTAAAGGGTGGAAGGCTCGGCCTTATGCCTGGTGTTTTGTTCCACTCTTGCCGCCCTAGTTTCCGTCATACCGGTGTTATGTTCCTTGATTTTTCGTCCCTTACACGGTTGGGTGATTTATGGGACCCCCTTGACAGTTCGCTTTGAATAAAACTCCTCCAGCAAGGCCCAACCTTGGTTTTACCATTTGCCTACCTAAGCCTTTTTTCCCTTGGGTTTTCGCGAGCCCGAGGGTCATCTTTATTTTAAACCCCCGGGCCAGTGCTCCTCTGAGTGTTAGTCCAAACTAGAGCACCGTGCGGGACCGTCCCTAGGCAACTTGGGTTACGTTGGTACCTGTACGCTTCGCTTATCCGGTGTGCCCTGAGAACGAGATATGTGCAGCTCCTATCGGGATTTGTTGGCACAGTCGGGTGGTCTTGCTGGTCTTGTTTTACCATTGTCGAAATGTCTTGTAGACCGGGATTCCGAGACTGATCGGGTCTTCCCGGGAGAAGGAATATCCTTTGTTGACCGTGAGAGCTTGTGATGGGCTAAGTTGGGACACCCCTGCAGGGTATTATCTTTCGAAAGCCGTGCCCGCGGTTATGTGGCAGATGGGAATTTGTTAATGTCCGGTTGTAGAGAACTTGACTCTTGACTTGACTAAAATACATCAACCGCGTGTGTAACCGTGATGGTCTCTTTTCGGCGGAGTCCGGGAAGTGAACACGATTCTTGAGTTATGGTTGTGCGTAAGTAGTTTCAGGATCACTTCTAGCTTCACGACCGTTGCGTTGCTTCTCTTCTCGCTCTTATTTGCGTATGTTAGCCACCATATCTGCTTAGTTCTTGCTGCAACTCCACCTCATTACCCCATCATACCCATAAGCTTAAATAGTCTTGGTCTCGCAGGTGTGAGATTGTTGAGTCCTCGTGACTCACAGATACTTCCAAACAGTTGCAGGTGCCGATGATACCAGTGCAGGTGATGCTACCGAACTCAAGTGGAAGTTCGACGAGGACCTTGGTCGTTACTATGTTTCTTTCCCTGATGATCCGTAGTGGAGCCCAGTCGGGACGATCGGGGATCTAGCATTTGGGGTTGTCTTGTTTTCTTTTGGTTCCGTAGTCGGACCTATGTGTGTACTCTGAATGATGTATGAATTTATTGATGTATTGTGTGAAGTGGCGATTGTAAGCCAACTCTCTTTATCCCATTCTTGTTCATTACATGGGATTGTGTGAAGATGACCCTTCTTGCGACAAAAACCACCATGCGGTTATGCCTCCAAGTCGTGCCCCGACACGTGGGAGATATAGCCGCATCGTGGGTGTGACAAGTTGGTAATCAGAGCCATCCCCGAATTAGGAGCCCCTTGCTTGATCGAATCGTTGGCGTTGTTGAGTCCAGAAAAAATGTTTTGAGTCTTAGGATTATATATATCAGAGAGTAGGATTATTTTTACTCTTCAATCCCTTCGTCGCTCTGGTGAGGCCCCCTGACGTAGAAGTTTTGACTCTCCTCTCCTCAAATTTCACTAAAAAAATTTAGGATCACGCGGGTATCTCGAAATCGTTCCGGTGGTTTTGTGACGAGAACATTGTTCTTGGTGCCTCCTGACATTTAGGGGTTGTGGCAGTGTCCCGGGGAGTTGAGCTCCGGGGTGTTGTCGTCACAATTTTATCGTTGCAGTTCTGGCATACCTGAGTTCCGCCGACATCGAAAATCTCTTTTGTGCAGTTGTTGGTGAGATCACCTCGACGCCACCCAGTACTGGGGCGGGAGTTCGGGAGTATTGCCATAACTCGTATGACGGATGCTTTTCGAAGGTTGAGGTACACGATTTCTGGAGTTTTCTTGGTTATGTGTTGACGGAGGGATACAGCTGGATCTAGGTATTGTTAGTTTGGGTGAGTTATATTGTGTCCCCTATATCCCCAACACCAGATTGCATAACCAGAAAGTTTCGGGAGTTTATAGGTGGGAATTCAAGTAGCTCCTAGAATATCTTTTTCGATGTATGTATGATTTGAGATTGGGGTCCAACGTCTAGTGGTTCGCTTTTCACGGTCGATTTACAGTGGTTGCAAGGCGTCTTAAAGAATCCTTGGCTATGCCGATTCGGAGACGTCTTGTTTGTCATTCGTGACGTCCGCTATACGTCGTGCCCGTGGGGCCTCATCATGAACACTTTTGGCGAAATCCCTATCATATGTTTGTTTCCGACTTATTCTGCAAGCCAAATCCTTTGTTTTGTTTTGTTTTGTGGTATTCGAGTTGCTTCAATGCCAAGTGGTGATTCCATACCTTCCCTAAACGGTGTTCTCATATTTCTATGTGAATACTAATCCTTCTTGATCGTCGAGGTTGCCATGTTAATTCCTTTCCAACCGACGTGCTTCTGTTCAAGTGGATCCGATCATTTCAACATTCGCGAGATCAATTCTTAGTTTTCTCAACGGTGTTTGCTTCATCCGTCCCAAGTTGCCTTTGTTTTTCCCGCCTTCCCACCCTTTTATTCAAGGACTCATATATCTTAATCAAGGATCCATTTTATTGCTGTGAAGTCTCTTCATTATTTTGCTTCAATGTTCTTATCCGGTGATTCTCATGAAGATGCTAAAGGAAGCTCCAAGTTTATCATTCTTTGTTCTCTTATCTTCCCCGGTGGATTCAATTCAAGCTTTGTCGATCATATCCTTTCCTCGTTTCAAATGTTTGCTCATGCCGGTGCACCTCTCAACCATCCACTTTTCGCCATCCATTTGTTCTGGAATACTGAAGATATCTCATGAGATTTGTGTTTTCCTTACTAATCCGTTCAAGCTATCTCGAGGTTGTTATCTCTTTTGAGCCATTTAATTCAACCAGTGCAATCTCTCTTTTAAATCGTTCAACGGTGTTTCTTTTGAGTGGGCCCTAACCCACAGGTCTTTTTCAGGATCTTACCTGACTCTTCTAATTCTTTCCGGACTTATTCTCAAATTCATTGCAAAGTTTAACGTATGAATGAATTATCATCAGTCAAATGTCTTTCTCCAAGATCTTTCAAATTCTTTCCATCATTAGTTCAACCTTTCTAATATTCATTCCGGAGTGCCTCAACAATTCATGGTGGTGTTTCTCGTCATCATTCTCAACATTTCAAGATCGAGGTAGAGATTTCTCCTAAAATCTTGGTCCACTCTCTTGAAGATTCATGGTTCTAGCTTCATGCCACCCTCATAATTGTTTTCGATTGTGAGAATTCTTTTCAACCATCCGACGCATTTCAGGAGTTGCTTCCTTTCTCGATCATCCGAGGGCCATCATTTCTGAATATTACTCATTCTCAGCCTTCAGCTCTTGCTCTCCAAATCTTACCGGTGGATCGTTCAAGTATACTCTTTATTCGGCTCATGATCTCTCCGTTCTGATGTATCTAAATCCCCTCAAGTATCTTCATTCATTTTCCAATTCTTCCCGGTGAATTGTGCCTTTGCTACTTTCATTCTCAATTCTTACGGTGGTTCATTCAAGAATTCTCTTCCGTTGTTATCGTATCAATTCATTCGTTCTTTCCAAATTCTCTTCCGTTGTTACCGGTGGTTCGTTGAAGTCCTTCTCAAGTTTGCGCTATATCTATCTTAATCCTTTCTACGAGAATAAGTAGTATGCCAAATCCGTTGCTTGTCATCAATCTAAATTGGTGAAGGATACGCATAACATAATTCTTGTTCTTGTTTCATCCAAGTGATCTGGTTTCTTCTTTCCAGAGTTATTCATCATGTCACATTTCTCGGTTCGAGATGCTTCATCTTTTCTTTTCCGGAGTTCCAAGTTTTCCGCATTATCTCGTCACGAAGCTCCATCTAAATCATCGCAAGGCTTCACCTTGTGTTTTCAACTTCTCTTTCTTTTTATCATCCTTTCATTACCGGAGTTCTTCATGGAGGCTCTACATAGTGGTTCATCAAGGATTCTTTTCATTCTTCAATTGTTCTTCAAGTTTTCTCTTGAAGTTAAGATCAATAAGCGATACTATAAAAATAAACATGGTGCTAAATACATGTTTTGTTTTGTGGAGTCCAAGCATTCTTCATCTTGCATTCTGAAGTGCTTCTTTTTACCTTATCTTTGAGATGGCGTTACATCACTCTTGACAATTTCCATTCATGTTTCGAGATTCATATGTTGCCAAGAATGAGGTATTTTAAATCCATCAATCTCTTTGTTGGAGTTATCTTGGGATATATTTCACCTAAAGCCTTCCATTGGGAATGTTGCTATTTGTGGTGCTTATCAATGATCCAAGTTATCTCTCTATCATCTTGGTGAAGAAGTTTCCATCCCTTCGTTGATCTCAATCTATCATTGTTTCGTTAGTGGCAGAATTTCACCTCAAGTTTTGAGATGTTTTCCATAAGCCCAAAACAAGCTTGTGCTTTCGTTGTTGGTTTTCCAACAACTCCGTTATAACCTTCTTGGAAGGGTGCTCTCCAAGCTCTTTTGTGGCAGAATTGGCATTCTCTTCTCCATTCTTATTCCAATGACCGATCTTCTATTCTTTCTCCCGGAGGCTTTGTGATGTTGCTCTCTTCACCCATCATATCGCTTTGTCAAGATCATGTTCTTTTATTGCTTATCCATTTAACCGGAGTGTTGTGTCTATCATTCCTCTTTTAACCGAAATCTCATCCAAGTGCTTTCATTTTGCCAAGTTCACATTCTATGCCTTCCATTTCCAACCGGAGTGTTGTCGTAATTGATCTTTATCGTTCCTTGTACATCTCGTTTCAACCGGAGTGCTTGCATGCACTTCTTGGCCATTGCAACCCTTTTCTTATGTCTTTCAACCTACAGGGTTCTTATAATGTTGCTTGTTCCTCGTGTTTAACGGAGTGTTTTCAATCTCGTTCATCTCCCTTGTATTCTCTCTTTCAGTTTGTTCAACCTCTCAAGATTCGTTGGTTTCACTCTTTTGTCAAAGAAGCAATTAGTTTTACCTCTTCTCTTCCTCTTCCGTTTCTCTCTGGTGCCATCCCAGATCTCGGGACGAGATCCTCTTATAGTGGTGGAGTGTTGTAACGCCCCGAGACCGATGCTCCAGAAGACTTCATTTATTTTGTGTTCGTCGTGTGTATTTAGTTGTTTGTTGCATCTCATCTCATAGCATCATGCGCATTGCATCTGCATGTTTTCATATAGCTTGCATCCGTTCGTAGTTGCCGCGTTCCCCCCTTGCCTTCGTTGACCGATATGTGTCCAACCGGGTTTTTCTATTCCCTCTTGTCTGACCGTTTGACCGTCTCTGCACAACGCTCATACTCCCCTCGCATGCGCGCCCGAAACTCTCTCGAACCGACCCGAACAGTCGTCGGATCATCCCCAAACATCTATTAAATCCGGCTTCTTATTTGGGCTTCTCTAGCCTATTTATTCTTGACCGCCCGATTACGATCGGAGGGTCCAAAGACCCCTAACTTTATTCCATATGTATACATATAACTAGATCAAACCCTAGTCCAATCCATCCATCCCGTCTCCGCCGCCAGCCGACCAACCCCCTCCTTCCTCGAGTTCTCCTCCCGCAGCAACCACCGCTCCACCTCGTCTTCAGCGTCGGGCCAAGCAGCGCTCGCCACCCACTCTCCCTTGATTTCACCACCGCAGCCGCGCCTCCCGCTCCCTCCTTGATCCAGATCGAGAGGAGCTCGACCCCAAGTCAGTCGCCTCGAAAGCACCTCCTCCTCGCCGTGCTTCCCCGCCAAAGCAGAAGAAGCAGCCCACTGTGCCATCCCCGCCGCCTACCCTTCCTCCTTGTCGCTTCCTTCTCCTCCTCTCTCTCACTCCCTCTCCGTCTACATGCCGAGAACGATTAGGAGAGCACCTGACGCCATGGACGACCTTCGAGCTCTTCCCCAACGCCAGCCTCCTCAACCACCTCGCGCCACCACCGGCAGCTCGTCGCTAGAGACCCACCAGCAGGTCACCAGCGTCGTGCCCCGCCCTGCTTCATGCCTTGCCGCCGCCTTGCCTGCTCTGCGCCCAGCCTACAGCGCTGAGGAGATGCCTCTACATGGACCCCGCCGAGCTCGCGCCAAGTCCCTGCCTCGCCGGAGATCCTCGCCTTCCGCCTGGATCCGCTACACCGCCGCGGTTCCCCCTCGACGCCTCCCCTTATTTCTCCTTCCTCCCTCTGTTTTTCTCCCTCTCACGCAGTTCTCTCCCTCTCTCTGAACCTTCACAGGAGCCATGGCGCGCCACCAGGAGCAACGCCCGCATGCCCCGTTGACCCCCTCGTCCGAGCCCTTGTGGATCCGTTCCGCCCTGCCGGGACTCAGCCTCGATCCGCCCGTTCCATCCGGTTCCCACCGGCCCCGTCACCAGGGCCCCCTGCCGTCTCCATTGCCATGCTCATGCTGCTTCTATTTCTTCAGAAACGAGAGCAGCAGCGGCTCATCCGGTTCAGTCCCCAGCGTTGACCGCGCCTCCAGCGCTGTGTGGCCCAACAGCCTCTTGCCCCAGCGCCTCCTCAACTGGCCTGCTGCACCAACCGGGCCTTGGCCCATGTGTGAGCAGCCCCCCTCCAGCCCTCTCATGTACACTTGGCCTAGTCAGATTCGGCCCATGTCATGTTTTTTTTGTTCTGTGATTTTGGCCAATTATCCTGAAAACTGCATGTTTATAGATTACCCCTTAATGTTCATGCATCACTAATTCACAAACCATGCATCCGAATTAAATAAACTATATATGTAATATGCTTAATTTTTCATGTACTTTCATAATATGCAACTTTCATCCATGTTAAAAATGTTTAAAATGTTGTTTGTTTAAATTTGCTAAAATGCCATGTTAAAATGATTTATTTCATAACTAAATAACCGTAGATCCATTTTAAATCAACTTTATATGTAAATGGGGTGGGAAAATGCCTACTTTAACATGGTAGCATTACTTTGCATGTTTAACAACTCTAAAATATGCTTTAGGACAGAACAGTACCAAATCTAAAATATGCACATGAGGATTTTCTGGATTTGTTGTTTGTTGTTCCGGCCTCATTTAAACTTGCCTAGATAGGTAGTTTTATTGCGCTTCACCTCTTGCCATGTTTAACAACATTTAATATTGTTTGGTACATAACCGAGAGAGAACTAAATGAGTCATGTGGTGTTTCGTCAACATGCAACTCATTGCATATTGAACTCCACTTAATTTGTAGTATTGTTAGTTGCACTTTCCCATGTCATGCCTCATTTAAACCGGACATGCATCATACTTGATTGTGCATCATGCCATGTTTATGATTGTGTGTTTACTATGTTGTTTGTTTCTTTCCGGGTTGCTTCTCTCGTTAGCTTCAGTTTCGTTTCAGAGTTGTGAGGATTCGTTCGACTACATCCGTTTGTCTTCTTCATGGACTCGTTCTTCTTCCTTGCGGGATCTCAGGCAAGATGACCATACCCTCGAAATCACTTCTATCTTTGCTTGCTAGTTGTTCTCTCTATTGCTATGCCGCGATACCTACCACTTGCTATATCATGCCTCCCATATTGCCATGTCAAGCCTCTAACCATCCTTTCCTAGCAAACTGTTGTTTGGCTATGTTACCGCTTTTGCTCAGCCCCTCTTATAGCATTGCTAGTTGCAGGTGAAGAGATGAAGTTGGTTCCATGTTGGAACATGGATATTTTGGGATATCACAATATATCTTATTTAATTAATGCATCTATATACTTGGTAAAGGGTGGAAGGCTCGGCCTTATGCCTGGTGTTTTGTTCCACTCTTGCCGCCCTAGTTTCCGTCATACCGGTGTTATGTTCCTTGATTTTGCGTTCATTAGACGGTTGGGTGATTTATGGGACCCCCTTGACAGTTCGCTTTGAATAAAACTCCTCCAGCAAGGCCCAACCTTGGTTTTACCATTTGCCTACCTAAGCCTTTTTTCCCTTGGGTTTTCGCGAGCCCGAGGGTCATCTTTATTTTAACCCCCGGGCCAGTGCTCCTCTGAGTGTTGGTCCAAACTAGAGCACCGTGCGGGACCGTCCCTTGGCAACTTGGGTTACGTTGGTACCTGTACGCTTCGCTTATCCGGTGTGCCCTGAGAACGAGATATGTGCAGCTCCTATCGGGATTTGTTGGCTCAGTCGGGTGCTCTTGCTGGTCTTGTTTTACCATTGTCGAAATGTCTTGTAAACCGGGATTCCGAGACTGATCGGGTCTTCCCGGGAGAAGGAATATCCTTCGTTGACCGTGAGAGCTTGTGATGGGCTAAGTTGGGACATCCCTGCAGGGTATTATCTTTCGAAAGCCGTGCCCGCGGTTATGTGGCAGATGGGAATTTGTTAATGTCCGGTTGTAGAGAACTTGACTCTTGACTTAACTAAAATACATCAACCGCGTGTGTAACCGTGATGGTCTCTTTTCGGCGGAGTCCGGGAAGTGAACACGGTTCTTGAGTTATGGTTGTGCGTAAGTAGTTTCAGGATCACTTCTTGATCACTTCTAGCTTCACGACCGTTGCGTTGCTTCTCTTCTCGCTCTTATTTGCGTATGTTAGCCACCATATATGCTTAGTTCTTGCTGCAACTCCACCTCATTACCCCATCCTACCCATAAGCTTAAATAGTCTTGATCTCGCGGGTGTGAGATTGCTGAGTCCTCGTGACTCGCAGATACTTCCAAACAGTTGCAGGTGCCGATGATACCAGTGCAGGTGATGCTACCGAACTCAAGTGGAAGTTCGACGAGGACCTTGGTCGTTATATGTTTCTTTCCCTGATGATCAGTAGTGGAGCCCAGTCGGGACGACCGGGGATCTAGCATTTGGGGTTGTCTTCTTTTCTTTTGGTTCCATAGTCGGACCTATGTGTGTACTCTGAATGATGTATGAATTTATTTATGTATTGTGTGAAGTGGCGATTGTAAGCCAACTCTCTTTATCCCATTCTTGTTCATTACATGGGATTGTGTGAAGATGACCCTTCTTGCGACAAAACCACCATGCGGTTATGCCTCCAAGTCGTGCCTCGACACGTGGGAGATATAGCCGCATCGTGGGTGTGACAGCACTCAAAAGAAAGTTTTACAAATCTTGAATACCAAGCATATTATTATTTTAAGAAAATTACCATGCTATTTAAGACTCTCAAAATAATCTAAGTGAAGCATGAGAGATCAAAGCTTTCTATAAAACAAATCCACCACAGTGCTCTAAAAGATATAAGTGAAGCACCAGAGCAAAACTATAAAGCTCAAAAGATATAAGTGAAACACATAGAGTATTCTAACAAATTCCAATTCATGTATGGCTCTCTCAAAAAGTGTGTACAGCAAGGATGATTGTGGTAAACTAGCAAGCAAAGACGCAAATAATACAAGACGCTCCAAGCAAAACACATATCATGTAGTAAATAAAAATATAGCTCCAAGTAAGTTACCGATGGAAGTGGATTTAAAGAGGGATGCCTTCCGGGCATCCCCAAGCTTTGACTTTTTGGTGTCCTTGGATTATCTTGGGGGTTCCATGGGCATCCCCAAGCTTAGGCTCTTGCCACTCCTTGTTCCATAATCCATCAAAATATTTCACCCAAAACTTGAAAACTTCACAACACAAAACTCAACAGAAATCTCGTAAGCTCCATTAGCGAAAGAAAACAAAAGACCACTTCAAGGTACTGTAATGAACTCATTCTTTATTTATATTGGTGTTAAACCTAATGTATTCCAACTTCTCTATGGATTATAAACTATTTTACTAGCCATAGATTCATCAAAATAAGGAAACAACACACGAAAAACAGAATCTGTCAAAAACAGAACAGTCTGTAGTAATCTGTAACTAACGCGAACTTATGGAACTCCAAAACTTCAGCCAAAATAGGAAAACCTAGGAAATTTGTCTATAGATCAGAAGCAATTGGAATCACTATTTTATCACGTTGTGGTGATTTTTAACAATTGTTTTCGTGAACATAAAGTTTCTCGAAATTACAGCAAGATCAAATAACTATCATGCAAGAAGATCCTATAGGTTTAACTTGGCACAAACACTAATTAAAACATAAAACCACATCTAAACAGAAGGTAGATGGATTATTTATTCCTATACAGAAACAAAAACTAAAACTAAAAAATAAAATTGGGTTGCCTCCCAACAAGCGCTATCGTTTAACGCCCCTAGCTAGGCATAAAAGCAAGGATAGATCTAGGTATTGCCATCTTTGGTACTCGGAGAGAAAAGAGCAAATTTCCTTTCTATGGCATTCATCCTTCTATTTTGGGAAAGCACATTTCCATTAATGGAGGAAGTGAGATTAAGCACGTTACGGAAATTTGCATCTAAACTAGATTTCATCTCTTTAATAATTTCGTTTTGGTAGAAGCATAAGAGAGTGGTAGACTCAACCTTATCATTCATGGGGTGCCCAAATATAGTTTAATTTTTTTCATAGGTATCTATAGCATCCCCTTCAAGAAAATCTTCATAAAAAATAGAGTCTAGAACTTGTTTGAAAGAAGCGGGCAATCCAACATAGAAACTTTTTAAGTAAACCTCAATTTGATATTGTGGTACATAGCTAGCCCGAATCCTTAATAACCTATCCCAAGCATCATTTAAAGACTCATCAAGTAAATAACAAAAAATTCCAGAGTCATCTTCATCAAAATTATTTAAGCTCTCATTGGTAACCCCGGTGGGTCTTTCCGTAGCATCATTATTTATGAGCTTAGAGAGGATAGAAGGGTTATCCAAGGTACTAGAACCCTGGAAAGGACCCTTAGTTCTTTTTGATTCGGCCATGGGAATGGGAAGGCAAACCGAAAAGAGAGGGCGAATAAAATGGCAAGGGTGAAGTGGGGGAGAGGAAAACGAGAGGCAAATGGCAAATAATGTAATGCAGAGATAAGGGATTGTCATGGGTACTTGGTATGTTGACTTTTGCATAGACTCCCCGGCAACGGCGCCAGAAATCCTTCTTGCTACGTCTTGAGCTTGCGTTGGTTTTCCCTGAAGAGGAGAGGATGATGCAACAGAGTAGCGTAAGTATTTCCCTCAGTGTTTGGGACCCAAGGTATCAATCCAAGAGGAGGCCACGCCAAGTCCCTCGTACCTACACAAAGCAAATAACTCCTCGCAACCAACGCGAATAGGGGTTGTCAATCCCTTCACGGTCACTTATGAGAGTGAGATCTGATAGATAATATTTTTGGTATTTTTGGTATAAAGATGCAAAGTAAAATAAAAGGCAAAGTAAAAAAGCAAAGCAATAATAAAGCGTAGGAAGATTAATATGATGAGAATAGACCTGGGGGCCATAGATTTCACTAGTGGCTTCTCTCAAGAGCATAAGTATTTTACGGTGGGTGAACGAATTACTGTTGAGCAATTGATGTAATTGAGCATAGTTATGAGAGTATCTAGGTATGATCATGTATATAGGCATCACGTCCGAGACAAGTAGACAAACTCCGCCTGCATCTACTACTATTACTCCACTCATCGACCGCTATCCAAAGATGCATCTAGAGTATTAAGTTAATGAAAACAAAGTAACGCCTTAAGCAAGATGACATGATGTAGAGGGATAAATTCATGCAATATGATAAAAACCCCATCTTGTTATCCTCGATGGCAACAATTCAATACGTGCCTTGCTGCCCCCTCATCACTTGGAAAGGACACCGCAAGATTGAACCCAAAGCTAAGCACTTCTCCCATTGCAAGAACTACCAATCTAGTTGGCCAAACCAAATGGATAATTCAAGAGACTTGCAAAGATAACCAATCATACATAAAAGAATTCAGAGAAGATTCAAATATTGCTCATAGATAATCTTGATCATAAACCCACAATTCATCGATCTCAACAAACACACCGCAAAAAGAAGATTACATCGAATTGATCTCCACGAGAGAGGGGGGAACATTGTATTGAGATCCAAAAAGAGAGAAGAAGCCATCTAGCTACTAACTATGGACCCGAAGGTCTGAAGTAAACTACTCACACTTCATCGGAGAGGCTATGTGATGATGTAGAAGCCCTCCGTGGTGGATTCCCCTTCCGGTGGTGCTCCGGAACAGGCCCCAAGATGGGATCTCGTGGATACAGAAAGTTGCGGCGAGAATTAGGTTTTTGGCTCCGTCTCTGATCTGTTGGGGGTATGTAGGTATATATAGGAGGAAGAATGCGTCGGTGGAGCTTTGGGGGCCACGAGGCAGGGCGCGCCCTAGGGGCCCCACGAGGCGAGGCGCGCCCTAGGGGGCGCCCCCCAGCCTCGTGGCCGCCTCCCTCCTTTCTTGACCGAGGGTCCAAGTCTCCTGGATCTTATCTGATGAGAAAATCACGTTCCCGAAGATTTCATTCCGTTTGGACTCCGTTTGATATTTCGTTTCTTCGAAACACTGAAATAGGCAAAAAAACAGCAATTCTGGGCTGGGCCTCCGGTTAATAGGTTAGTCCCAAAATTAATGTAAAAGTGGAAAATAAAGCCCAATATGGTCCAAAACAATAGATAATATAGCATGGAGCAATCAAAAATTATAGATACGTTGGAGACGTATCATTGAGTAATTGTGAATTTGAGAAATGCTTGTGTTGAAGTTTGCAAGTCCCGTAGCATGCACGTATAGTAAACGTTGTGTAAAAATTTTGAAACATGAGGTGTTCTTTGATTGTCCTCCTTATGAGTGGTGGTCGGGGACGAGCGATGGTCTTTTCCTACCAATCTATCCCCCTAGGAGCATGCGCTAGTGATTGGTTTTTTATGACTTGTAGATTTTTGCAATAAGTATGTGAGTTCTTTATGACTAATGTTGAGTCCATGGATTATACACACTCTCACCCTTCCATCATTGCTAGCCTCTTCGGTACCGTGCATTGCCCTTTCTCACCTTGAGAGTTGGTTCAAACTTCGGTGCATCCAAACCCCGTGACACGATACGCTCTATCACACATAAACCTCCTTATATCTTCCTCAAAACAGCCACCATACCTATCTATTATGGCATTTCCATAGCCATTCCGAGATATATTGCCACGCAACTTTGCACCGTTCCGTTTATCATGACACGTTTCATCATTGTCATATTGCCTTGCATGATCATGTAGTTGACATCGTATTTGTGGCAAAGCCACCATGCATATTATTTCATACATGTCACTCTTGATTCATTGCCCAATCCCGGTACACCGCCGGAGGCATTCATATAGAGTCATACTTAGTATCGAGTTGTAATCATTGAGTTGTAAATAAATGGAAGTGTGATGATCATCATTCATAGAGCATTGTCCCGAAAAAAAAACAGAAACAAAAATAAAGAAGGGGCAATGCTACTATCCTTGTTTTTCACACTTGTGCTTCAAAGTAGCACCATGATCTTTATGATAGAGAGTCTCTTGTTTTGTCACTTTCATATACTAGTGGGAATTTTTCATTATAGAACTTGGCTTGTATATTCCAACAATGGGCTTCCTCAAATGCCCTAGGTCTTCGTGAGCAAGCAAGTTGGATGCACACCCACTTAGTTTCTTTTGTTGAGCTTTCATGCATTTATAGCTCTAGTGCATCCATTGCATGGCAATCCCTACTCCTTGCATTGACATCAATCGATGGGCATCTCCCTAGCTCGTTGATTAGCCACGTCAATGTGAGACTTTCTCCTTTTTGTCTTCTCCACATAACCCCCATCATCATATTCTATTCCACCCATAGTGCTATACACATGGCTCACACTCATATATTGCATGAAAGTTGAAAAAAGTTTGAGATTACTAAAGTATGAAACGCTTGCTTGGCATGTCATTGGGGTTGTGCATGATGAGAGCATTCTTGTGTGACGAAAATGGAGCATGACCAAACTATATGATTTTGTAGGGATGAACTTTCTTGGGCCATGTTATTTTGAGAAGACATAATTGCTTAGTTAGTATGCTTGAAGTATTATTACTTTCATGTCAATATTAAACTTTTATCTTGAATCCTTCGGATCTGAATATTCATACCACAAATAAGAGAATTACATTGAAAATTATGCTAAGTAGCATTCCACATCAAAAATTCTATTTTTATCATTTACCTACTCGAGGACGGGCAGGAATTAAGCTTAGATGCTTGATACGTCTCCAACGTATCTATAATTTTTTATTGTTCCATGCTATATTATATTCTGTTTTGGATGTTTAATGGGCTTTATTATACACTTTTATATTATTTTTGGGACTAACTTATTAACCGGAGGCCTAGCCCGAATTCCTGTTTTTTTTGCCTATTTCAGTGTTTCGAAGGAAAAGGATATCAAACGGAGTCCAAACGGAATGAAACCTTCGGGGACGTGATTTTCGGAACAAACGTGATCCAGAGGACTTGGAGTGGACGTCAAGCAACCAACGAGGAAGCCACGAGGCCGGGGGGCGCGCCTACCTACCCCCCCCCCCCCCCGGGCGCGCCCTCCACCCTCGTGGGCCCCTCATGGCTCCACCGACCTACTTCTTCCTCCTATATATACCTACATACCCCCAAACCATCAGAGACAGAGCCAAAACCATATTTCCACCGCCGCAATCTTCTATACCCGTGAGATCCCATCTTGGGGCCTTTTCTGGCGCTCCGCCGGAGGGGGCATTGATCACGGAGGGCTTCTACATCAACACCATAGCCTCTCCGATGATGTGTGAGTAGTTTACCTCAGACCTTCGGGTCCATAGATATTAGCTAGATGGCTTCTTCTCTCATTTTGGATCTCAATACAATGTTCTCCTCGATTCTCTTGGAGATCTATTTGATGTAACTCTTCTTTTTGTGGTGTGTTTGTCGAGATCTGATGAATTGTGGGTTTATGATCAAGATTATCTATGAACAATATTTGAATCTCATCCGAATTCTTTTATGTATGATTGGTTATCTTTGCAAGTCTCTTCGAATTATCAGTTTGGTTTGGCCTACTAGATTGATCTTTCTTGCAATGGGAGAAGTTCTTAGCTTTGGGTTCAATCTTGCGGTGCTCGATACCGATAATGACGGGAAACGCATACGTACTGTATTGTTGCCATCAAGGATAAAAAGATGGGGTTTATATCATATTGCATGAGTTTATCCCTCTACATCATGTCATCTTGCTTAAAGCGTTACTCTGTTCTTATGAACTTAATACTCTAGATGCATGCTGGATAGCGGTCGATGTGTGGAGTGATAGTAGTAGATGCAGGCAGGAGTCGCTCTACTTGTCACGTTCGTGATGCCTATATACATGATCATACCTAGATATTCTCATAACTATGCTCAATTCTATCAATTGCTCGACAGTAATTCATTTACCCACCGTAATACTTATGCTATCTTGAGAGAATCCACTAGTGAAACCTATGGCCCCTGGGTCTATTCTCCATCATATTAATCTTCCGTCAACAAGCTATTTCTTTTGCCGTTTATTTTGCTTTCTTTACTTTTAGTATTTATCATAAAAATACAAAAAATATTATCTTATCATATCTATCAGATCTCACTTTTGCAAGTGGCCGTGAAGGGATTGACAACCCATTTATCGCGTTGGTTGCAAGGTTCTTATTTGTTTGTGTAGGTGCGTGGGACTTGAGCGTGGTCTCCTACTGGATTGATACCTTGGTTCTCAAAAACTGAGGGAAATAGTTACGCTACTCTACTGCATCACCCTTTCCTCTTCAAGGGAAAACCAATGCAGTGCTCAAGAGGTAGCACGGCTAAGCCCCCGAGTGAGAGGATTGCCCTTCACTCGGAGTGTTTTTGAAACTTAGGCGAATCGGATTCGCGGCTAAGCCCCCGAGTGGGAGGATTGCTCTCCACTCGGAGTGGTTATTGAAACTTAGGCGAATCGGATTCGCGGCTAAGCCCCCGAGTGGGAGGGTTGCTCTCCACTCTGAGTGGTTTTTGAAACTTAGGCAAATCGGATTGGCGGCTAAGCCACCCACTAGGAGATTTGAACTCATATACTTAAGGGATAACAATCATTAAGATACTGCAAAAAATCTTGTCCTTGATAAGCAAACTGAAGGATTCTTGTTACAACTCGTCGATCCGAGTGTTTAGGTATAAAAACGGCGGAGCAGCTCCGCATTCCACGAGTGTGGGTCGTCTTCTTTCTTGGCTACGTTGTAGAGGTGATACGCCCTGTTGTGGAGCACCTTGGTGATGATGAAGGGGCCTTCCCAGGCCGAAGCAAGCTTGTGAGGTCGCTTCTGGTGCACTCGGAGTACAAGATCTCCTTCTTGCAATGCTCGACCTCTAACTTTTCTGGCGTGGAATTGACGCAGGTCTTGCTGATAGATGGTCGACCGGATTAGAGCCATCTCTCGTTCTTCCTCCAGGAGATCTACTGCATCTTGGCGCGTCTGTTCTGCTTCAGCTTCTGAGAAGAGTTCCACTCGGGGGGCGTTGTGAAGCAAGTCACTCGGAAGCACATCTTTAGCACCATACACCATGAAGAAAGGATTTCAGTCAGTTGACTGGTTTGGAGTTGTTCTCAGTCCCCATAGGACAGACGGCAGTTCATTCACCCAAGCTCCAGCAGCATGCTCTAGATAGCGCATCAGTCGGGGTTTCATCCCTTGATGGATCAGGCCATTTGCCCTTTCAGCTTGTCCATTCGACTGTGGGTGCGCAACGGATGCGTAGTTGACCCGAGTGCCTTGGGACGCACAAAATGCCCAATATATAAGAAGCTTCACTTAGGTCTTTCATTGAAAAACTCTTGGTCAAGTATCCTTTTATGCTATCCAGAAATTCTATATCATTTCCAATCAGCAATATGTCATCCACATATAATATTAGAAATGCTACAGAGCTCCCACCCACTTTCTTGTAAATACAGGCTTCTCCAAAAGTCTGTATAAAACCATATGCTTTGATCACACTATCAAAGCGTTTATTCCAACTCCGAGATGCTTGCACTAGTCCATAAATGGATCGTTGGAGCTTGCACACTTTGTTAGCATCCTTTGGATCGATAAAACCTTCGGGTTGCATCATATACAACTCTTCTTCCAGAAATCCATTCAGGAATGCAGTCTTTACATCCATTTGCCAAATTTCATAATCATAAAATGCAGCAATTGCTAACATGATTCGGACAGGCTTAAACATCACTACGGGAGAGAAGGTCTCATCGTATTCAACTCCTTGAACTTGTCGAAAACCTTTCGCAACAAGTCGAGCTTTGTAGACAATAACATTACCGTCAGCGCCAGTATTCTTCTTGAAGATCCATTTATTCTCGATGGCTTGCCGATCATCCGGCAAGTCAACCAAAGTCCACACTTTGTTCTCATACATGGATCCCATCTCGGATTTCATGGCCTCAAGCCATTTTGCGGAAGCTGGGCTCATCATCGCTTCCTCATAGTTCGTAGGTTCATCATGGTCAAGTAACATGACCTCGAGCGATGATACCGTACCACTCTGGTGCGGATCTTACTCTGGTTGACCTACGAGGTTTGGTAGTAACTTGATAAGTTTCATGATCATTATCATTAGCTTCCTCACTAATTGGTGTAGGGATCACAAGAACTGATTTCTGTGATGAACTACTTTCCAATAAGGGAGCAGGTACAGTTACCTCATCAAGTTCTACTTTCCTCCCACTCACTTCTTTCGAGAGAAACTCCTTCTCTAGAAAGAATCCATTCTTAGCAACAAATATCTTGCCTTCGGATCTGTGATAGAAGGTGTACCCAACAGTCTCCTTTGGGTATCCTATGAAGACACATTTCTCCGATTTGGGTTCGAGCTTATCAGGTTGAAGCTATTTCACATAAGCATCGCAGCCCCAAACTTTAAGAAACGACAACTTGGGTTTCTTGCCAAACCACGGTTCATAAGGTGTCGTCTCAACGGATTTAGATGGTGCCCTATTTAACGTGAATGCAGCCGTCTTTAAAGCATAACCCCAAAACGATAGCAGTAAATCAGTAAGAGACATCATAGATCGCGCCATATCTAATAAAGTGCGGTTACGACGTTCGGACACACCATTACGCTGTGGTGTTCTGGGTGGCGTGAGTTGCGAAACTATTCCGCATTGTTTCAAATGAAGACCAAACTCGTAACTCAAATATTCTCCTCCACGATCAGATCGTAGAAACTTTATTTTCTTGTTACGATGATTTTCCACTTCACTATGAAATTCCTTGAACTTTTCAAATGTTTCAAACTTATGTTTCATTAAGTAGATATACCCATATCTGCTCAAATCATCTGTGAAGGTGAGAAAATAACGATACCCACCGCGAGCCTCAATATTCATCGGACCACATACATCAGTATGTATGATTTCCAACAAATCCGTTGCTCGCTCCATTGTTCCGGAGAACGGAGTTTTAGTCATCTTGCCCATGAGGCATGGTTCGCAAGTACCAAGTGATTCATAATCAAGTGATTCCAAAAGTCCATCAGAATGGAGTTTCTTCATGTGATTTACACCAATATGACCCAAACGGCAGTGCCACAAATAAGTTGCACTATCATTATCAACTCTGCATCTTTTGGCTTCAATATTATGAATATGTGTGTCACTACTATCGAGATTCAACAAAAATAGACCACTCTTCAAGGGTGCATGACCATAAAAGATATCACTCATATAAATAGAACAACCATTATTCTTAGATTTAAATGAATAACTGTCTCGCATCAAACAAGATCCAGATATAATGTTCATGCTCAACGCTGGCACCAAATAACAATTATTCAGGTCTAAAACTAATCCCGAAGGTAGATGTAGAGGTAGTGTGCCGACGACAATCACATCGACTTTGGAACCATTTCCCACGCGCATCGTCACCTCGTCCTTAGCCAATCTTCACTTAATCCGTAGTCCATGTTTCGAGTTGCAAATATTAGCAACAGAACCAGTATCAAATACCTGTGTGCTATCATGAGCATTAGTAAGGTACACATCAATAACATGTATATCACATATACCTTTGTTCACCTTGCCATCCTTCTTATCCGCCAAATACTTGGGGCAGTTCCGCTTCCAAAGGACTAGTCCCTTTGCAGAGAAGCACTCGGCCTCGTGCTTAGGTCCAGACTTGGGCTTCTTCACTTGAGCAGCAACTTGCTTGCCGTTCTTCTTGAAGTTCCCCTTCTTCCTTTTACCCTTTTTCTTGAAACGGGTGGTCTTGTTGACCATCAACACTTGATGCTCCTTCTTGATTTCTACCTCCGCGGCCTTTAGCATTGCGAAGAGCTCGGGAATTGTCTTGTTCATCCCTTGCATAGTATAGTACATCATGAAGCTCTTGAAGCTTGGTGGCAGTGACTGAAGAATTTTGTCAATGACACTGTCATCAGGTAGATTAACTCCCAGCTGAATCAAGTGGTTGTTATACCCAGACATTTTGAGTATATGTTCACTGACAGAACTATTCTCCGCCATCTTGCAGCTATAGAACTTATTGGAGACTTCATATCTCTCAATCCGGGCATTTGCTTAAAATATTAACTTCAACTCCTGGAACATCACATATGCTACATGATGTTCAAAATGTCGTTGAAGTCCCGGTTCTAAGTCATAAAGCATGGCACACTGAACTATCGAGTAGTCATCAGCTTTGCTCTGCCAGACATTCACAACGTCCGGTGTTGCTCCTGCAGCAGGTCTCGCACCTAGCGGTGCTTCCAGGACATAATTCTTCTGTGCAGCAATGAGGATAATCCTCAAATTACGGACCCAGTCCGTGTAGTCGCTATCTTTCAACTTAGCTTTCTCTAGGAACGCATTAAATTTCAACGGAACAATAGCATGGGCCATCTATCTACAACAACATAGACATGCAAAATACTATGAGGTACTAAGTTCATGATAAATTAAAGTTCAATTAATCATATTACTTATGAACTCCCTCTTAGATAGACATCCCTCTAGTCATCTAAATGATCACGTGATCCAAATCAACTAAACCATGTCCGATCATCACGTGAGATGGAGTAGTTTTCAATGGTGAACATCACTATGTTGATCATATCTACTATCTGATTCACGCTCGACCTTTCGGTCTCAGTGTTCCGAGGCCATATCTGCATATGCTAGGCTCGTCAAGTTTAACCTGAGTATTCTGCGTGTGCAAAACTGGCTTTCACCCGTTGCATGTGAATGTAGAGCTTATCACACCCGATCATCACGTGGTGTCTCGGCACGATGAATTTTCGCAACGGTGCATACTCAGGGAGAACACTTTTACATTGAAATTTAGTGAGAGATCATCTTATAATGCTACCGTCAATCAAAGCAAAATAAGATGCATAAAGGATAAACATGACATGCAATCAATACAAGTGATATGATATGGGCATCATCATCTTGTGCCTTTGATCTCCATCTCCAAAGCACCATCATGATCACCATCATCACCGGCGCGACACCTTGATCTCCATCGTAGCATCGTTGTCGTCTTGCCAACTATTGTTTGTACGACTATCGATCGCTACCGCTTAGTAATAAAGTAAAAACAATTACAGGGTGATTGCATTGCATACAATAAAGCGACAACCATATGGCTCCTGCCAGTTGCCGATAACTATGTTACAAAACATGATCATCTCATACAATAAAATTTAGCATCATGTCTTGACCATATCACATCACAACATACCCTGCAAAAACAAGTTAGACGTCCTCTACTTTGTTGTTGCAAGTTTTACGTGGCTGCTACAGGCTGAGTAAGGACCGTTCTTATCTACGCATCAAAACCACAATGATTTTTCGTCAAGTATGTGTTGTTTTAACCTTCAACAAGGACTGTGCGTAGCCACACTCGATTCAACTAAAGTTGGAGAAACTAACACTCGCCAGCCACCTGTGTGTGAAGCACGTCGGTAGAACCAGTCTCGCGTAAGCGTACGCGTAATGTCGGTCCGGACCGCTTCATCCAACAATACCGCCGAATCAAAGTATGACATGCTGGTAAGCAGTATGACTATTATCGCCCACAACTCATTTGTGTTCTACTCGTGCATATAACATCTACGCATAAACCTGGCTCCGATGCCACTGTTGGGGAACGCGGTAATTTAAAAAAAAATCCTACGCACACGCAAGATCATGGTGATGCATAGCAACGAGCGGGAGAGTGTTGTCCACGTACCCTCGTAGACCGTAAGCGGAAGCGTTATGACAACGCGGTTGATGTAGTAGTACGTCTTCACTATCGACCGATCCTAGTACCGAAAGTACGACACCTTCGTGATCTGCACACGTTCAGCTCGGTGACGTCCCACGAACTCTCGATCCAGCTGAGTGTCGAGGGAGAGCTTCGTCAGCACGACAGCGCGATGACGGTGATGATGAAGCTACCGGCGCAGGGCTTCACCTAAGCACTGCAACGATATGACCGAGGTGGATTATGGTGGAGGGGGCACCGCACACCGCTAAAATATCAATGATCAACTTGTGTGTCTATGAGGTGCCCCCTTCCCCCGTATATAAAGGAGTGGAGGAGGGGCAGGGCCGGCCTTCTCATGGCGCGCCCCAAGGGGAGTCCTACTCCCATCGGGAGTAGGATTCCCCTCCCCCCTTCCAAATAGGAGTAGGAGAGGAAGGAAGGAGGAGAGAGGGAGGAAGGAAAGGGGGGCCGGCCCCCCTCCCAATTCGGATTGGGCTTGGGTGGGCGTGCCCCCTCCTAGGCCGCCTCCTCCTCTCTCCCACTAAGGCCCAATAAGGCCCATACACTCTGCGGGGGGTTCTGGTAACCTCCCGGTACTCCGGTAAATGCCCGAACTCACCTGGAACCATTCTGATGTCCAAACATAGCCATCCAATATATCGATCTTTATGTCTCAACCATTTCGAGACTCCTCGTCATGTCCGTGATCACATCCCGGACTCCGAACAACCTTCGGTACATCAAAACACATAAACTCATAATACTGATCGTCACAGAACGTTAAGCGTGAGGAACCTACGGGTTCGAGAACTATGTAGACATGACCGATACACGTCTTCGGTCAATAACCAATAGCAGAACCTGAATGCTCATATTGGCTCCCACATATTCTACGAAGATATTTATCGATCAAACCGCATAACAACATACGTTGTTCCCTTTGTCATCGGTATGTTACTTGCCGGAGATTCGATCGTCGGTATCTCAATAACTAGTTCAATCTCGTTATCGGCAAGTCTCTTTACTCGTTCCGTAATGCATCATCCCACAACTAACTCATTAGTCACATTGCTTGCAAGGCTTATAGTGATGTGCATTACCGAGAGGGCCCGGAGATACCACTCCGACAATCGGAGTGACAAATCCTAATCTTGATCTATGCCAACTCAACAAACACCATCGGAGACACACCAGAGCACCTTTATAATCACCCAAAGATGCGTTGTGATGTTTGGTAGCACACAAAGTGTTCCTCCGGTATTCGGGAGTTGCATAATCTCATAGCCATAGGAACATGTATAAGTCATGAAGAAAGCAATAGCAACATACTAAACGATCAAGTGCTAAGCTAACGGAATGGGTCAGGTCAATCACATCATTCTCTAATGATGTGATCCCGTTAATAAAATGACAACTCATGTCTATGGCTAGGAAACTTAACCATCTTTGATTAATGAGCTAGTCAAGTAGAGGCATACTAGTGACACTCTATTTGTCTATGTATTCACACATGTACTAAGTTTCCGGTTAATACAATTCTAGCATGAATAATAGACATTTATCATGATATAAGGAAATATAAATAACAACTTTATTATTGCCTCTAGGGCATATTTCCTTCATGGGATTCACGGCTAAGCCCCCGAGTGGGAGGATTGCTCTTTACTCGGAGTGTTTTTGAAACTTAGGTGAATCGGATCCGCGGGTAAGCCCCTGAGTGGGAGGATTGCTCTCCAATCTGAGTGTTTTGTAACTTAGACGAGTACGGGGTCGCAGCTAAGCTGCCGAGTGGGAGGATTGCTCTCAACTCGGAGAGTTTTCTAACTTAGGCGAATCGGATTCGCCGCTAAGCCCCCGAGTGAGAGGATTGCTCTTCACTTGGAGTGTTTTTGAAACTTAGGCGAATCGGATTCGCGGCTAAGCCCCCGAGTGAGAGGATTGCTCTTCACTCGGAGTGTTTTTGAATCTTAGGCAAATCGGATTCGCGGCTAAGCCCCCGAGTGGGAGGATTGTTCTCCACACGGAGTGGTTTTTGAAACTTAGGCGAATCGGATTTGCGGCTAAGCCCCCGAATGGGAGGGTTGCTCTCCACTCGGAGTGGTTTTTGAAACTTAGGCGAATCGGATTCGCGGCTAAGCCACCCACTGGGGGATTTGAACTCATATGCTTAAGGGATAACAATCATTAAGATACGGCAAAAAATCTTGTCCTTGATAAGCAAACTGAAGGATTCTTATAACAACTCGTCGATCCAAGTGTTTAGGTATAAAAACGGCGGAGCAGCTCCGCATTCCATGAGCGTGGGTTTTCTTCTTTTTGGCTACGTTGTAGAGGTGATACGCCCCGTTGTGGAGCACCTTGGTGATGATGAAGGGGCCTTCCCAGGCCGGAGCAAGCTTGTGAGGTCGCTTCTGGTGCACTCGGAGTACAAGATCTCCTTCTTGAAATGCTCGATCTCTAACGTTTCTGGCGTGGAATCGACGCAGGTCTTGCTGATAGATGGTCGACTGGATTAGAGCCATCTCTCGTTCTTCCTCCAGGAGATCTACTGCATCTTGGCGCGCCTATTCTACTTTAGCTTCTGAGAAGAGTTCCACTCGGGGGGCGTTGACAAGCAAGTCACTCAAAAGCACATCTTCAGCACCATACACCATGAAGAAAGGAGTTCGGTCAGTCGACCGGTTTGGAGTTGTTCTCATTCCCCAGAAGACAGACGGCAGTTCAGTCACCCAAGCTCCAGCGGCATGCTTGAGATCGCGCATCAGTCGGGGTTTCATCCCTTGAAGAATCAGGCCATTTGCCCTTTCAGCTTGTCCATTCAACCGCGGGTGCGCAACAGATGCGTAGTCGACCCGAGTGCCTTGGGAAGCACAAAATGCCCTGAACTCATCAGAATCAAAGTTGGAGATGTTATCTGTGATAATGATGTGAGGGACTCCATATCCGAATATCAGTTTTCTGATAAAACTGATGGCAGTGCTTGAATCAAGGTTTTTGATAGGCTTGGCTTTGATCCATTTGGTGAATTTGACGACTGCTATGAGCAAATGAGTGAAACCACTTCTGCCAGTCTTGAAAGGTCCAACCATATCCAACCCCCAGACAACAAACGGCCAGACGAGTGGAATAGTCTTCAAGGCAGATGCAGGTTTGTGAGACATGTTTGAATAGAACTGGCAGCCTTCGCACTTGTCGACTATATCTTTTGCCATCTCATTTGCACGTGGCCAATAGAATCCCGCTCGGTATGCTTTGGCTACGATGGTCCGAGAGGACGCATGGTGGCCACAGGTCCCCGAGTGGATCTCATTTATAATCATTCGACCTTCTTCTGGGGAGATGCAACGCTGAGCAACTCCTGTGACACTTTCCCTGTAAAGCTGTCCACTTCACGGTGAAGGCTTTGGATTGACGGACGATCTGGCGGGCCTCAAGTTCATCTTCTGGGAGTTCTTGCCTGAGCAGGTATGTGATGTATGGCACCGTCCCGTCGTGGGTGATCACTAGAACTTCCATGATCAAGTCCACTACAGCTGGAACTTCAATCTCAGTCGGATTGGTTGAACTTATCGGTTGCGGGGGCTCCTTCGTGAAGGGATCTTCTTGAACTGACGGGGTGTGGAGATGCTCCAAGAACACATTACTGGGGATAGGCTTCCGAGTGGAACCTATCTTCGCCAGATCATTAGCAGCTTGATTCTTGATTCGGGGTATGTGGTGGAGCTCTAACCCCTCAAACTTCTTCTCTAGCTTTCTTACTGGATTGCAATAACCTGTCATTGCTGGGCTTATGATATCCCACTCCTTCATCACCTGATTGACCACTAAGTCTAACTCGCCGTAGACCATCAGGCGGCGGATGCCAGGTGAAATGGCCATACGCAACCCATACAAAAGTGCCTCATACTCAGCTTCGTTGTTTGAAGAATCAAAGTGAATCTGGAGGACATAGGTGAGCTTGTCACCTCTTGGGGATACCAAAACCACTCCCGCACCAGAGCCATTCAACATCTTGGACCCATCAAAGAACATAGTCCAATGTTCCGAGTGAATCTGAGTCGGTTGCTGCTGTTCAATCCACTCGGCAAGGAAATCCGCTATTGCTTGGGACTTGATTGCTTTCTTTGCCTCAAATTTGATATCTAACGGAAGGAGTTCAATTGCCCACTTTGCCACTCGACCAGTTGCATCCCTATTGTTCAGAATTTCTGATAATGGAGCGTCGCTAACGACTGAAATCGAGTGGTCTGAGAAGTAGTGTGCAACTTTCTTCACGGTCAAGTAAATTCCATAAACAAGCTTCTGATAATGTGGATATCTCTGCTTGGACGGACTTAAGACTTCAGAAATATAATACACTGGACGCTGAACTTTGTAGGCTTTGCCTTCTTCCCGCTCGACCGTGAGCACTGTGCTGACAACTTGTCCAGTGGCTGCGATGTACAGTAGTAGAGGCTCCTTGCTGATTGGGGCAGCAAGCACCGGCTGGGTGGAAAGCAGGGCTTTGAGCTCTACAAACACTGCTTTGGCTTCAGGGTCCACTTGAATTTGTCAAATTTCTTCATCAGTCGGTAAAGAGGCAATGCCTTCTCACCAAGACGAGAGATGAATCGGCTCAATGCAGCCAAACAACCAGTAAGCTTCTGAACGTCATGCACACGCACGGGGCGTTTCATTCGGAGGATTGATCCAATATTTTCCGGGTTTGCGTCGATCCCTCATTCGGAAACGAGAAAACCGAGTAACTTTCCACCTGGGACTCAGAATGTGCACTTTGACGGGTTGAGCTTGATATCATATCTTCTCAAGTTGGCAAAGGTTTCAGCAAGGTCAGTCAGTAGGTCAAAACCTTTACGTGACTTGACCACGATGTCATCCATGTATGCTTCCACATTCCGACTAATTTGAGTGAGCAAGCACTTCTGAATCATGCGCATAAATGTGGCACCAGCATTCTTGAGACCAAAAGGCATGGTAACATAGCAAAAACACCCGAATGGTGTGATGAATGTTGTTTTTATTTCGTAGGGCCCATACAGTCAGATCTGATGGTACCCGGAATATGCATCCAAAAAGGACAGACGCTCACATCCCGCAGTCGAGTCAACAATTTGATCGATGCGGGGAAGAGGGAAATGATCTTTCGGGCAGGCCCGACTGATGTGTTTGAAATCGATACACATACGAAGTGAATCATCTTTCTTGGGGACCATGACAACATTGGCGAGCCACTCGGAGTGGTATATCTCACGGATGAACTCAGCTGCCATGAGCCGAGCCACCTCCTCGCCAATTGCTTTCCTCTTCTCCACGGCAGACTGACGGAGATGCTCTTTAATGGGTTTTGCTTTTGGGTCGACTCACAAACGGTGCTCAGCCAGTCCCCTGGGTACACCCGGCATGTTAGATGGTTTCCATGCAAAGATGTCCTAGTTCTCACGGAGGAACTAGATGAGCGTTTCTTCCTATTTGCTGTTGAGTGTTGTTGAGATATGAGTCGGAGCAGCATTGGGATCGGTCGAATGAATGTGAACTGGTTTTGTTTCACCAGACGACTAAAATGCAGACTCTAAAGCAGGCTTCTTGGCACGCAACAAATCACTCGGGTCAGCATTCTTCTGGTATTCTTGCATTTCTACTGCTGCCATATGTTCATCGGCAATCTTTGAGCCCTTCTGGAGGCACTCTTCTGCTCTCTGCCAATTTCCAATGAATGTGATCACGCCTCTGGGGCCAGGCATTTTCAACTTGAGGTACACGTAACACGGTCGGGCCATGAAACAAGCATATGCAGGCCTGCCCAGAATAGCATGGTATGCACTGTGAAAATCTACCACCTCAAACGTCAACTTTTTCTTGCGGAAATTTTTTGAATCACCGAAAACCACATCAAGAGTGATCTGACCGAGTGAATCGGCTTTCTTCCCAGGGATGACACCGTGAAATCGCATGTTGCTTTCACTGAGCTTGGACATCGGAATGCCCATCCCACGTAGAGTCTCAGCATACAAGATGTTCAAGCCACTGCCACCGTCCATCAAAACATTGGTCAATCGAGTGCCCCCGACAACTGAGTTGACCACCAACGCTTGCCGCCCAGGGGTAGCAACATGTGCTGGGTGATCGGACTGATCGAATGTAATGGGAGTCTTTGACCACTTCAAATACGTTGTCGTTGCCGGAGCAACCATGTTTACTTCCTTGTTGATAACTTTCAGTCGACTTTTGCTCTCGGCGTCAGTAAAAATCACCAAAGTGGCATTAACATTGGGGTAACCGTCATCCTCTTCTTTATCCTCGTCCTTATCAGATTCCTTTTCCTTTTCGCTGGGCTGACCCTCTCAGAAGCTCTGAATTAGGAGTCGGCACTGTCGAGTGGTATGCTTGGGGTAAATTAGGTTTCCCTCTTCATCTTTCTTGGTGTGTATATGACATGGTAAATCAAGCACGTCATTTCCCGCTTGATCCTTCACTTTCTTGGGGATCCATGGTCCCTTAGGCTTTCCTTTGAATTTCCCTTGGTTCACAACTGTTGCCTAACCAGGACATGCGGGCTCGGCTTTGCGCTTCTGCTTCCGACTGGAATTTCCTCCTTCGTTGTCCTGGGCGACTGGTTTGTTCTTGCCACTGCGGAGTCGGTCTTCTTCTTCGTCGTTAGCGTACCGAGTAGCTATTTCCATCATCCGAGTCAGGGACATGTCTCCTGTCCGACCGAATTTCAAGTTAAGCTCCCTGTACCGAACGCCTTCCTTGAGGGCGCAAACTACTTGATGTTCTGACACATTCTCCACGGTATGATGAAGAGTAGTCCACCTATGGATGTAATCTCTCAAAGTTTCATTCGGTTTATGGACACAATGTTGTAACTCAGCCAGCCCTGTAGGTCGTTTGCAAGTGCCTTCAAATGTCCTGACAAACACCCGGGCCAACTCTTCCCAACTGGAGATACTTCCAGGAGCCAACTGCTTCAACCAAGCTCTGGCTGAACCCTCCAACATCAGGGGGAGATGCTTCATGGGTACATCATCATTGCCGCCACCAATCTGCACAGCCACTCGGTAACCCTCCAGCCAAGTGTCTGGCTTCGAATCACCGGTGAACTTACTCACTCCCGTCGCCAACCTAAAATTGGGAGGGATCTCAGCAGCTCTGATGGCTCTGCTGAAACATTCAGGCCCGGAAACATGCACTATGCTGGCAATCGGATGATCTCTGTCTAGTCCTTCTTTGTGCGCCCGCTTTCTGTCGACCAGACCTTGCACAAGAATTGATCTAGCATCAAACCTGGGCTCTCTTGGGTCGGCTGGGATCCTTCGCTCGTCACCATACGGGCACCCATCATCGTACTGCCGGGGCACATATGATCCACCCCTCGGAGGGGGCATAGGCACTCGACGGCGGTCATCACGGCCAAGACGATGATCATACTGCTCATGATTCCGACCCAAGTTTTGCCCCTGGCGGTGCCCATGACCCTCACGCCGGGGAGGCGATCTTGGGCTATGAGCCGACTGGAATGTGTCCGCCACCACGGACCTGCTGTGGATCTTGTTGCGCGACTGAGAAATGGCTGAATTTTGCTCACCTGCTGCCCGGAGGAGCGCCCTGATCTGCATCAAACCTCTTCCAGCCTCTGACTGTGACGGCTGAATCGACTCTGCTATGCGGGCTGCAGCTGTAAGATTACGGATCGAATCACGGTATACACAGGGCTCAGGCGAAAACAAGCGCATTGGCCGGATTAGGGAATCGGTCGGCAGGCGCGTCGAGTGAATGTTGGAGATTGTCCAGACGTGTGCGCTCAGCCAAGGTGGCCAGGCGTGCTGCCTCCAAGGCCCGAGCCTCGGAAGTCTCCCCCACAATTGGGGTCTGGAGCGCCTCCATGTTGCGGCGGTGCAACTCTCCTCTCTGCTCCGAAGTGAGGGGATGGGGCTCGTATTCATCATGGCCATACGACGGGCCGTCGTCGTTGCCGCCATTGCGGCGGAACCCTGGCGGGCTGTGACGAGAGTCTACCATGAGAACTTCTGCCGTGAGGTTGCTGCTACCGCACTCGAAAAGAGTCTCAGCGGAACCAGTCGACATGTCGAATAGTCCGTAGAGAGATTCGTTGGGCTCGATTGCCATGACTTGAGGGGTGGTCGACTGACGAGCCACCGCATGCTTCACCCACCGCTGGAGCCGCGATCGACCAGACCACTTGCGACGGCGTGTGGCAGGAAGAGTGGACGATGAAGGAGCCGCCCGATACTGGGTCGACGGCTGCCGCAAGAGGACACCGCAGGCACTCGCGCGAAAGTGCGTCGCCCCGCGGACGGGAAGGGCCTCGACGTCGAGGGGGGCCTCTTGGAGCCAGGCGGAGTCGTCGGCGACGAAGACGAGCGCGCCGAGTCGGATCTCGCGGCCCAAAACCAAACCACTGCTAGAAACCATGTTGATGGAGATTGAAAAAACTGCAACTTCACCGGAAGTTGCTAAGACGCTTGCCCCACGGTGGGCGCCAACTGTTGTGGTACTAAGTCCGACAGTAAGAGTAGGGGGTACGTATGAGGAGGCAAGGCCCTAGCTACGGTGAGGTTGTGCATGCAAGATTTACGAGTTCAGGCCCTTCCCGGAGGAAGTAACAGCCCTACGTCTCGGTGACCGGAGGCTTGGTCGACTGGATTATGTGTGAGAGTTACAGGGGGTGCGAACCCTTGTGCCAGAGGAGGGGGTGGCTTATATAGAGTGCGCCAGGACCCCAGCCATCCCCCATTACACAGGGTTCAATATACATTAAGACAGGGCGTTACGGGTAACGCTAGCTATAAAGAGCTATAAATAACCTTTAAGACTACAGAGTGAACGCCTGACCGTTGCTATCCTGATTGACTTTAGGTCTTCTGTACTCCGAGTGGTTTATTGTATGGTCGAGTGACTTCATCTTGGTCGAATGGAATTGGGGATCCGGGTGAGATAATTGGTCGAGTGGATTGCACTCCAAGGTTACTTCAGTCGGTATCCTTTGTTATACTTTGAATGTCCTTGATTCTAGGATAGTGACCTTGGGTAGGGCGTCTAGGTCAGTCTTATGACCCTACCCTAGGTCCATAGCATCGTCATAGACCACATGCATGCGTATTCATGTAAAAAAATTCAAATCTTTTACAGAAAAACTAATGCCCTCACGTGTGGGTGTTTGCACATCATCCACACGCCTCCATCACCACTCATTTGGCCACGGATGAACAAATCACATCAGCAGAAATCTTTTTGGTTTTCGGCTTAAAAATGTTTTATCTCCTAATTAAAAGAGCGAATTAAAAATCCATTTTCACCATTAAATCCGTCTCGACAAGATCTTCAAAACTAGACCCCGTGTTGATATGTTTCGACGGAAAAAAAAATTGCCCAAAAGTTGCCACGATGTTTACACTGTAGTTGCTATAGTGCTTAAACTAAAATTGCCATGTGGCAATTTTAGTTTGTAGATCATGGCAATTTTAGTTATTCGATGATGGCAATTCCAGTACTTTGATCATGAAAATATTTTTTGTATGAACCATGGCAATTTTAAGCGCATGTATCATGGCAATTTTAATTTATGGTGCATGGCAAGTCTAGTTTCTTAATTCCCCGTTTTATAATATGTCAAATTTTACTTTTAAATATAAAAGAAAATAGCTTAAACATATCATGGCAATTTCAGTGTAAAAATCATGGCAATTCATGTGCAATAGACACGGCAACTTTTAACCCAAAAAAAATTTCGTCGAAATATATTGATATGAAATCTAGTTTCGAAAATCTCGTCGCGAGGGATTTAATATGAAAATGAATCTTTAATCGGATTTTTCATTTAAGAGATAAAACATTTTAAAAACAGAAAATTCAAAAAAAAATCGAAAATGTTAACGCCCACACGTGTGGGCGTTTGCACATCGCCCACACGCCTTCATCACCACTCATTTTGCCACGTATGAATAGATGACATCAGCAGAATTTTTTTTGGTTTTCGGCTTAAAATGTTGTATCTCCTAAATAAAAAAGCGAACTAAAAATCCGTTTTCACCATTAAATCCGTCTCGACGAGATCTTCAAAACTAGACCCCATGTTAATATGTTTCGAATTTTTTTGCCGAAGTTGCCACGATGTTTAATCTGCAGTTGCCATAGGGCTTAAACTAAAGTTGCCATGTGGCAATTTTAGTTTGTAGGTCATGGCAATTTTAGTATTTTGATGATGGCAACTCCAGTACTTTGACCATGAAAATTATTTTTTGTATGAACCATGGCAATTTTACGTGCATGTATCATGGCAATTTTAGTTTATGGTTCATGGCAAGTCTAGTTTCTTAATTCCCCGTTTTATAAATGTCAAAAATTACTTTTAAATGTAGTGGCAACTTCAGTGTAAACATCATGGCAATTCATATGCAATAGACATGGCAACTTTTAATCCAAAAAAAATTTCATCAAAACATATCAACATGTGATCTAGTTTTGAAGATCTCATCGCGAGGGATTTAATGGTGAAAACGGATTTTCAATCGGATTTTCGTTTAAGAGATAAAACATTTTAAAAACTGAAAATCCAAAAAGATTCATGCATGCATGCATGCGATGACGTTGCAATCTGTTTACATTAAAGACGTGTGGTGCGTCTCCCTTCCTGCCACACGTGTGGCAGTTAGCGCGACCCAAAAAAATCCACATGCATGCGGTGACATGACGTAGTCTGTGTGCTATAGGGCGTGTGGGCGGGTTTGACTCCCACCACACGTGTGGGCGTTAGCGTTGTCCATCTTTTAAGCACCGTTTTTTAGCAGTTCAGAAAAAGGGGGCTCCGCTGCCCCCGTGCTGTGAAAATCCGTTTTAAGGATATACGCACTATCTTGCCAAACAATGCACAACCTATGTACTAGTGTACTATACTGATCAACCAGCCAAACACTGAACGAGATACAGGAATCAGAGGACATATGCCATCGTTAAATAGATTCACCATATATACGACAGTCTTTCTAATCTCAAACAATGAGTTGACTATCCCTTTTGGATCTTGATGATTCGTTCCTTATAAAACAGGAGTTCCCAGATCTAACTTGGCCCCTCTGATTGGCCAACTGAAATCGAAGACTCCCACACCAAGTCACCAAGAATATATGTATCCAACACATTGCCTTCGGAAACAACACAACACACGGGCGCATATCAGCATATGACACGCATCCAAATTGTCAACTACGTCCAGTGGTTGGACGAGCAGAGCAGATGACAGAAAAGGGGCGCAAAATTCGCATGAAAAGATTGAGAGGCAATGAGAACGATGTGACAAGCTACAGCTGAACTCACCGAATGTTCCTCTCCATTCTCCAATCCCACAAACCAACATCAACTCTTTCTACTCAAGTAAAAGGAAGTCGTCCAAGCAAGTGAAATTCAACTCGCAAGAATGCTCGTCGGCCGTCCTCATATCATCTCTTTACACTTTCGATGAGACGAAATCGCAGCAGTTCCAGCAGATTAATTTGTATGATTCGCATACCATGTACTCCCAAGAACTACGTACAATGTTATTAGGTTATTACAAGAGGGGTAGAAAAAATACACATTGTACAAAGTACGCAATTCCTGCCCGATTTCCGAGCCCGCCTTACAGAACAGCACAAGAAAGTTTATGTACCTCTTCTCTACATATACTCTCCTCGGCTGGAACAGGCTTGCCTGATCCATTAGCCTCGCGATCCTACCGTAGCATATTGTGCTGACTGAACCCAACTATTTTCATCTTACAGCTTCCCAGTAAACACCTGTAGTAAAACCTTGTCTATCCCCATCTGAAGATCTGGCCTCCCGTGCAGGTGACCATCAAAATTGTATCCGACATCATCTAAGGCGGCTCACTGGTCAACTGAATTAACCTGTGATTGTAAATAATTATGGATTACAACGGGTAACACGGAGGTAGAGAGACGATCTGTCTATTGTACCCAGCTTCCCTTTTTCTATGTCTTAAAAGCATGGACAGCATGCTAACAGTACTTACCAGTTTTGACAAAAATGAATTCCAATTAGGCTTTGTCACGTTACTGCGCTATGCGCTTCCTCTTTGACCTTTTCCCCTTCTTTCCAGAGTAAGTAGGCAGTTTCTTGTCGTTGCCGGTAGCGAATGTTTCCTCTACAGATCCTCCCTGTTGTCAGGTTTACATCAGTAACTGAAATTCCATATTTGCATGAACTGTCTACAAGGAAAGCCCAGATGGCTAGCACTGCTAGTCTAGACACAATGATCTAGCAATACGTATGAATAAAAAAAATGAGTACCTCCTCTGTGGTATCATCGTCCGACTCTTCATCCTCTGATGTAGTTGAACCATTTGAATCTCCTGCACCAAGTGCTTTCACAGCTTTCCTCCTGTTCTCCTCTTCTTTTAGCTGCTTAAACCTGCTCAGAATATAGTTGATTCTTTTTTTACAGCCCGAACATAGTACAGTTAAGTCAAATGTCATCTGAAGTTCAAAAGCACCTTTCTCCACCCTGGCCTGATTGAGCACCTGAACGTTTTGCTCGTCCTGCAGTTATAATTCCACTTGCTCCCTCATTCACAGCAGGCTTTGCTCCTCCCAGTTTCCGCAACCATATCTGCTGGGCTGTACTGAGGACATTGTTTGTAAACCTACATGGAGTGTCAACACACAGGTTACAAATTTTGATCAACTGCGAAAACTGAGGGAGCATCAAAAACAATGTCTGAGCACAATCATAGAATAAACAGAAGATGCACGTACCAATAAATGGACAATCCTGATGGCACCGACAAAGAGAAATAACCAATCATAAATGGAAGAAATTTCAAAATAAGTTGTGTATTCTTCTGCGACGGATCAGTACTCTGCAGCAATCAGAAGTACCAAGGTTAAACACTGGAAGCTTGTATAACGGCGCTATGGCGGATTAAAGAGGCATTCACCTGGGGTGGCTTCATGATCTCCATGGAGACAAACTGAGAAGCAACGAGTAGCACGGGCAACACAAGATAACATATCGTATCATGCCAGCCTATTGGCGGATGACCATCCTGCACAATTCATTTCAAATGTTAGTATAACTTTAGCATATCTCAATCATGCAAGCATATAAAGTAGTGTATTGTCATTTTTCTACAAGAATAAGCTGAGAAAATAATATGCTAAATACATCATATAAACAAGATTGATATGCCACATGCCCAACGTTTTCAGTCATGCTGCTAAAGTACAGATTCTAAATTAGACATAGCAAATCCTGTTGTTTCTCGCAACAATAGCACCAAAGCCAATGTTGTTGGTTGAGTACAATTCAATGTGCTGCCTAAGTGGTTATGCGTAGCAACAAGCCACTGGTGTAACTTGACTACAATGTTGCAGTAACATCATATTGCTAACATCTAAGTGACGAGCATAGTCATAGAGGAACGACATAGGCAAAATCAATCCCAGAACCAACAGTAGACAGTTTCACATACATCGATAAATAAGCAATTTTATTACCACAAAAGGAAAGAGCCATGAAATGCCAGCACCACTTTGACGAGCAGCAATAGTTGTAGGGCCTCCCAAAGATGGAATCCAGAAAAATCCTTCTGTCAACAAACCCTTCATGCCAGAGAATCCACTTAGTCCAGAATACTCTTAACGAATCAAACTTCAAGAAGTAGGATCTGGCATACCTCATTTGCTACATTTGAAAGGGCTTGGTAAAGTCCAATCCAGACTGGGATTGTTGCCAAAGTTGGCAAACATCCTGGAAGAGAAAGCATTGAGATCAAGACGCTGCATTACAAAAGAAAGTGCTGTAAAAAGCTAACTGGTTTTGCAATTCGTGATATCAATAATGGCAATCAATCAGAAAAAATAATAGAAAATGTGATCAGCTAATATGGTTTATTGTCTTTCAAGAGTCAGTAATAACAAAAGATGTCTTTCAGAAGGCAATAATACTAAAAATTTGAGATGTGCTAGAGGAGTCATTTCACAATGGAAGTAACTTGGTTTAGGAAGAAAAGGAAAAAAAATGCAAAAACCTGCTAGAGGATTGACTCCAGCTTGCTTGTACAAACGAGCAGTCTCAAGCTGTATTCTTTCCTAATAAGAGTTATGCAGAAGCAGTAGATCAGATATTAACAATAAAAAAAATGTGCCTGGAAGGATAAAATCAAAGCAATCTCATTAAGCATATGTACAGTATATCACAGCATTATGCAGACATATGCCTGGAACCAAAGCATAAACCTCCCTATTGTATATCCATGATTGAAGTTCTAGCCAAACAAGACAAACCTGGTTGCCTGCGTATCTCGCCTGAATTGCCTTGAGCTGTGGCTGCAAATTCTGCATCGCCATGGTTGATTCGACCTAAAAACAGATAAGCAGCACTGTTGAATTCTATTCATAGATAGATAATTAAGGAATGCCCATCTGGTTTAACTCAAATCAGGTTAGAACATCCACCTGCTGCTTCGTTAACGGCAATGTTGCAGCCTTCACGACGATGGTGAGCAGAATGATGGCAAATCCGTAAGCGTACGGCACATGAACTGCTGAGAGACCGTCCTTCAGAATCTGTATGGCAAATTTCAGATAGCATCAGAAATCCAGCCTCCCGAAGTTAACGAATGCCACGCTCCTGACCACTGCTAAGATCCCAGAATTCCCAAATTCTAGAATTCGAGATTAATGTCAGCGGAAGCTAGATGCCTAAGAAACACACTCTGAGCAGCAGAGTTGTCTCACAGGACACTGTCTCCATGTGGAGGTAGCCCCAAAATGGAGCGACTAAGATCTAGTAGTAAGTTTCAGAGTGCTCGCGCCACAAGTGTCTGTCGGACTCGCCAGGAACTAGCATAATCTAATGGCAATTCTTCTACCCACACACACACAGTCGCTGGCTACGGGTCCAGCGCGTGCACGCTTACCTTGAGCACGACCTCCATGGCGTCGGAGATGAACCCGAACCAGCCGCCGCTCTTCTGCACGGCCGTGTCCGCGTCCGCTCCTGCCCCGGCCGCCGAGTCGGCCGCGACGACCGCGGCGTCGGCGAGCGTGTAGAGCGCGGCCTCGGCGCGCTCGAGCGCCGCGTGGAGGCCCCCACCGAGTCGAGCCCGTGGAGGCTCGCCCTGACCCGGCACCCGCGGCGCGGCGGCGCAGCGAGGGGAGCGGCGGCAGCCTCGCGGCGCCGGCGCCCGCGACGGCGCGCGGGAGCGAGGGGAGCAGCGAGGAGGAGAGGAGCGCCTTGGCCATCGCGGGCGGGCGGGGCTGGGCTGGGGTGGGGCCGCGCCGGGGCTAGGGTTTCATGCACGGCGCGGCGGGGAGGGGGCAGCGAGTGGTGGTGGTGGTGGTGGCGTGGGAGCGGGGGAGAGGAGTGGAAGAGGAGGGAGGCCGGTCGCTGGAGAGAGAGGTGGGCGATGATGCTTTATCCTCTCCGTGCTTGTGGACTCGGCGCACCGAATGTTTCCAATGCTTTTTGGGACCGGTTTGAGGGAATTTCGTTGCAAATTGTCTAATTTTCAAATGCACCGGCCAAAAGATATTAGAGAATTAAAGGAGATAAAGGCTGAGTCTGCGATTTCTGAAATGAAATGCGGTATTAGGTTCACGGTTCTTTCCTCCTAACCCGCGTGACCTAGCCGTCACAACTTAGGAACACAAACGCCATACTACACGTCACGGGTTCCTTATCTCCACATGTTGCTCTGACGATGAAGAAAGCAAGGAATTCCGAGCCTTTGTTTATAGTGATCTAATGTCTTCATTAGGTTTTTGACGGTAAATGTCTTCGGCTTCGACACTAGCAATGGCAAAACCAAAAAAGTTTCCCTCCAGATATGAGAATCGAAGCCGTGATTTTCTCATATATTGGTGCTTGATCTAGGAGGCGGTATCTACACCATCTCATGTCCTTCATATATGGGTGAGGCGCTTCGTGTATGTTGGTGTTAGTGTCGAGCTAATGGTCCTCTTCTTTGAGCTTTTTGTGGTGGTGGTGGTGGTGGTGGTAGTGCGGGCAGCCAACGACTTCGATGGTAGAAGGCCAACCCTTGGAAACGGGTTTGATTTCCCCTTGACAGTTTTTGCGGCAGAGACGAGGTTGTGGCCTACTTTTGGTGTCTCCCTGACGTGACAAATTGTTCTATGATTGTTCGTTCTCCCTCTTCGTCAAAACGGTGCCCCTTTCGTCTACGGAAGGTTTGTTTAGGAGATGGTTCGGCTCTGGGAATTTTTTATCTACACAAGGCTTCTATGGTGATGACCTTTTCTCTAGGGCGTTGGTCCAACTGTACCTTAATACAACGACTTCCCGACCGCAAGATACAACGTCAGGCTGACTTCGACGATGAAGCGGCAGCGGCGGTGCGTCTTAGGCTTGTGCTATAGATTGAGTTTGTTTGGCTCTCTGGTTGTAATTCCCTGTTTTTTTAGATGTCTTGTATCATTAGAAAAATTAAATATAAAACCAGAACCTTATTAAAAAATATTGAAAATGTTATATACTTGACTTTTATGTTAACTTGTTGTATACTCGACTTATATGGCCTTTTGCATTTACTTGTATTCGCACATGTTTACTATATCTCATGTTGCTAGGGTCTCACTTATATGGCATTCCCTCCCCTAAACCCGAGAGCCTTCCTCTCCTAACCCTGGGCAGTTAGGGCAGCCCATGGATTGACCTCACCTCTGCCTAACGCTCCGGCGGCCAGTGGCGGGAAAGGGGATCCCGGTGCCTTCGCTTCGGTTAGTGGTTTTGGCAGGGTTTTTTAGTCCTCGCAGGTGCGACGCTTGGAGGGATGGCGACACTACTCCTTCGAGTTTGTTTGTGCTCCTATCCTTCTCGAGTCCGAAGGTCGGTGGAGCTTCGGCGTAGATTCCTGTTGTCTCCTTGGGGCGACGAGGTTAGGGCATCATGTGGCGAGATTTGGTGTGAGGTGCTTCACATCTATGCAAGGGTTCAACGACTACGGCTTCATGATGCAGGTCCTTAGGGGCATGTGCATGAAAACTTCGCGGCTATTATCGACAAGGTCAAGCCGGCTCCAGTAGAGGAGCGGCGTGTCGGCAGCTCGTTCCGAAGGTAGTAGTGGCCGTTCGATGGTCTTGGAATATCGGTTAATTTTTATTATGTTTGAGATGCTTTGTACTTTCGTTGAACTTTTATAATAGGCCTGATTCTTTTCACAAAAAATAGGAACCATGTTATGTAAGAAAAGCAAACTCTTATCGTAAAGCCTAATCAGGAGCTTCTACGTGAAAAAAAAAATCTAGAGAGGAAGTGGCTCCTATAAATGGTTTTCTTTTGTTTTCTGCAAATAATCAAATATCAAATTTGGCTCGGCGCGCCCGCTTCAGATTGCTTATTTCTTTTACGAATTTGAGTAGCAGTATGTATTACTCCCTCCGATCTACATTAATTATCGTACTAAATCAGCGATAATTAATATGGATTGAAGGGAATAATATTTACAGAAGAGCAGATTGAGTATAATCTTTTGCAAAATGAAAGGGTAGAGTATATTATTTTTTTTAAATTTTAAGGGTAGCGTATATTCAACCTACACGTCTAGAATATTACGAACACACACCGTGTCATCGACGACCAGGAAGAAGAAAAAGGGTTGGGATAGTGTGGGTGCATTTCAACCGTGTAATTGAGCACCTCACGGCCCGTCGGGAGGGAAACACGTCAACACCACTTTGTTTCCAAGTGGTTTCGATCCGCCGGCAGCCGCCCCACTCGCTGGTTCAATTCAGTTCAGCCGTTGGGGAAAAAGTAATTCTGATTTTGATCAGCACCTCTGTCTGTGCACTAGCAGCAAAATATGCAAAGCATTTCTCACGTGCGTAAGTACCCAGTTGACAACGAAAAAGAAAGCACTAGTATCGAGCTGACAGAAACCCTACTGATTCACTTTGTTCTCCCGTCATACCAGATGCTAAGAAAACCTAGCAAGGTGATTAAGGGAGGTGCTTAGAGAAATAGAACGTTTTCTTGCAAGCAGATGTGCTTATTTGTCGAGGGCAGGCGCTTAATTAGACATCCCTCTTGTAGAGCCAACCACCGACGTTTAAGAAAACTTGGTTTATTTTACTAAGCACCCTGCATTGTACTCCCTCCGTTTCTAAATAGATGACTCAACTTTGTATTAAAGTTAGTACAAAATTGGGTCATCTATTTTGAAACGGAGGGAGTACAAGGCATAAGTTGATTCTTTTTGTTGTGTGCGTTTCTCGAAAAACAAATTTGATTTTTTTTCCTGGCACGCTACGTTAATTCTTCAGAACGGACAGGCAACTTGTTGACACCATCAGCAGTTGCTTCGCCGCTGCTCGTGCTTGGCCGCAAAGAGGACACAGAGGAGAAAGGGACGGTCACCCTGCAACACCACCGGCTGCGTGCAGCCGGTGAAAATGGTGAAGCAGCATGGCTCACTGCCAGCCACATGCAATGCAAGTCAAGAAAATAGATCACCTCTCAACCTCTCGGCAAATATATATTCTTTTTTTTCTTTTTACTATTATTACTGCTGTGGAAAGTGAGCTCTGATCCTCATGATTTCAGACGTCCAGCACCAGCAGTCGCAAACCTAAGCGCGGAAATTCAGGTCACGTAGCAGATTTGAATTTCGGACCAAGGCAGCGCAATACAGGCAGGAATGCCATCTTTGCTTCACCCAGAAGAACCAGGATGAACCCAGAAACGGAGCAAGATCCAGCATCTGCGCCGCTGCGAAAACCAGGCCGTGAACATCACTGGTTCAGCACCATGAATAAACGAGGCAGGCAGTAGAACAGATTCAGGTATGCTAAGATATTATGCCGAGAGCGATATGGATCGTATATATAGCACGAATGCACAATAAGTACATACAAGTATCCTAAGATGCCCAGGGCAATGATTACAACAGCGAGATATCGACATACTCTGCTCATGAGAAGTAGCTGTCCAAATTATGATGAACCCTGCTATTATCATGTTTCAAAGAAAGGAATAGTCAAGGGGATGAGTATCCTTGCACTGCAAATGTGGGGAAAATGTTCCCCTTCGCTTACACAGCATCAACCCAGAGATCACCCACAAGTCAGGATAAACCGAGAAATGCATGCTGTGTTGATCCACAAAACGGCGAGATTTTGTCACTGCTGTGAAAACTGAGCCCTGATCATCACTAATAATTCAGCCACATATCAGTCAAGAAAGATCCTCTACCAAGTCTCAGCAAATCCAGCCACATGTACAACTATCCTCTAATTTGCTCATACAGCATCACCCAGAAGTAAGGATGAAACCGAGAGTTTTGTGCTGAAGCGGCAAGATTCAGTGTTTCAGACGTTCAGCGCCAGAAATCGCAAACTTAAGCGCGAAAATTCAAGTCACATAGCAGATTTTCATCTAAGACCAAAACGATCCGGGTCATACAAGTCAGCGAATATAGAAGCAGAAATATCATCTTTGCTTACGCAGCACCACCCAGAAGAGCCAGGATGAACCGAGAAATGCGCGCCGGAGCGAGCCAGAAACAGCGAGATTCAGCATCACCGTTGTGAAAACCAGGCCCTGAACATCATTGGTTCAGCACTATGAATAAAGCAGGCGCGAGAACAGATTCAGGTAGACAGAATCTTAGGTTCCCATTTATGCCGAGAGCGATCCAGGCCATACCTATATAGTACGATACATACAAGTATGCTAAGATGCCTAGGACAATGATTACAACAGCGATATCGACAGACTCTGCTCATGAGTAGTAGCTGTCCACATTATTATGAACCCGATCCTCGGAATATTCAGGGGCAGAATATATACGAGTACTATTAGCTTTGCCATGTTTCACAGAAAGGAATAGTCAAGGGGATCACCACCAATGTAGTGATGTAGCACCTGTATAGAAAGAAAGTACAGAGGGGAATTAACAGAGGAGGAAGAGGTAATTTTCCACCTAAGGGAGACAGACAGACAGATAAGTGCGACTAATGTTCAGGGCCGAAAGAAAATTTCCGCTTTTTGATCCATGGCATGATGATAGCTTTGCTGCTATGCTCCGGTGTCTCATGGCATGACACCGGATGAACCTAGTAAGAGGCTAAAATGTTCTTTTTCCTGTTCTATTATGATAAAACGAGATCATTGTCGCCAAGATGCGGGGGCCTCATGCAAACCTGGACTTCATGCTCCTCCGGCCCGACCCGGTGCTTTGGTACCATGATCTCCAGTCCAGTACCGGTCTCGTCGTAATACGCTTCGATCTTGGCGTTCTCTGGGATCCTTGTGGCCAGAGGTATCTCCCGCACGAACTCGCCTGGAGGGCAGTGCTCAGGGGAAGGGTCGGTCAGCTTGAAGGTCCTGTCGTGCCTCTTGATGAAGGGCATGCGGGCGGTGCTCACACATGTTATCTTCACGACGCCGTGCGTCAGCGTGTTCCTCCAAGTGACCTTCACGCTGTGTGGATCGGATAAGAGCATGCTCACCATGATCAGGTAGCCTTCATCATCCTCATATATCGTCTTGGCAGCAGTAACAGGCCCACTTGCGTGCTTTGCCACGCCAGTGAAGTCATGCATCCATGACGGCTCACCGGTGTGGACTTCTACCTCTTGCTCTCTCTCGGAACAGGAATTATTGGCCATCGCACAATCCTCTTCTACGCCATGACCAAAGAAGTCCTTGCGGCGTTTGTGGCACTTTGGTGAAAGGTCCATCCCATCGTCTGATGACGGCGGTGTAGATAGGTTCAGACCTGAACCATTCAGTGCCTTCTTGTGATTATTATTATGAGAGGTATGTGCGACGCCCTTTGATGCTGCTGGCTGTGGCCTATCAAGTTCAAAATCAGTGCTTGGAAGATTCCTCCATGACTCAAAGTCACTCGCTTCAGCCGGTATTGAGAAATTAAGGTCCCTTCCTGTAAGCTCAGCCCACCTCTTCATGTCAGCCTCAGGAACTGCCGACAAGTTTGGCGAGTTCACAATCTCAATGCCATGAAGGCACTGTGGGTTGGACAGACCACGGTAGTGCTTTCGCTGCATGCGGTGCGACCTTGAAAAGCCCTTGTCCGCACTGAATGGAAAAGATGGCTCCCCGTGCTTGGAATGCCCGTTCATGAAACTCCGGAGCTGCATCTTCCCAAGGGCATTGTCAGGCCGTTCCTTAAAAACCCACATGTACAAGTTCTCCATGTCATGCTGCACCAGGAAGACATCAAGGCGGAGATCAGACTTATCAAAGCCGGTGATGCTCCCAGACGCGTCCCGCATCACCTTCTCCTTTGCCTTCTCCACAAGCGCAGGCCTGAAGTAGTGATTGAAGAAGAACCAGGCTCCCCAAATGCTGTCCCCCCTCTTAGCGCACTTCCTCGCGCCGACGCCGACCGCGGCACTGCCGTTGCCGCTCGACTTTGGAAGCGTCAGCGCAACCTCAGACTCATGAGTGTGCGTGCCAAGGCCGACATCGAAAATGTCAAACGTGTCAAGGCTCCACAATGCAGGTGGCGGAGAGGGGTCTGCCGACAGCGGGACGTTGATGTCCGGCGGGCCTTGACGCACAGGCTCGTGCCGCGGAATGATGAAGAGTTCCCTGTCAGCACTGGCGCCGACCCCGTTGACGGCGCCGCCACCGCCGGAGGAGTCGGCCGAGGCCGGGTGCGACCCCGCGGGGTCCATGGAGAGGAGGGTGCAGGGATGGCTGCTGCTGTTCTCCATGGAGAGGGAGGTGAGGAGGGGCTCTCCTCCCATGGAGAGCTCCCTCCTCTCCTTTTCCTTGGTCCTGCCTATCCTTGCCTGCTCTCCTTCTCCTGCCTCCTGCTGTACCTCCTACCACCGCCTCTCCTCCCCTGACGCCCCAATCATGGCACGGGCTTCTCACGGGGTTGCCCCATAAAAGGTGAGTCTTTCTGCCCACCAGTCCACAGATCGAGATTTGGGACGAAGAATCCTCCCTTCGGAAACAAAATCGAGATCTTCGAGTTGATGAGGCCAATCCGACGCTGCAGACCTGCAAATCGATCGACGGGGAACAAAAGTTACTTCTCACAATCATCAAATGAACGAACACCATTAACAGCATGCGAATTAGTACTGAAATCTTGAGCCCTCTTTCTGTTCTAAGCAAAGCCGATTTCTCCGTCGATGCCTACAGGCTTAGCAAAATTTCACCCGGAGGAACCAATCTGCTCTCGAATCATGGCGGAGCAAACCTTGGAACTCGCACTAGCGCCCCAAGAATCGCCACCGGAAATGAAAAAGATGAGCCGGGGACCTTGCTCTGATCTGTTCTAACCTTGGGGGATGTGAGAAGGGAGCCTCCGCGAGGCCCCTGTTCCCGCCGAGGAGGCGCTCTGCCGAGGAAGGTGCGCGGGCCGGCGGGGCCGCGGCCTGAGCACTCGCCGGAGACGCGGGGGTGGAGCGGAGAGGGGAGGGAGGAGGAGGGAAAGAGAGAGGAGAGGGAGGGGGGCGGGCCAGCCAAAGAAGAAGAGGGGTGGGGTGGTCGGTCGAGGCGTGGCGTCAGCGGGTTCGGTTCTCGTCTCGTTGCGGCCTTGCGGGTCGCAACCTGCAACCGCGTTTTCCCCGTTTATACTTTTCTTTCTTTCTTGGTATATAGAGTAAATATGAACTCGATTGAATTTTACTCAAATTTTGTTCGAATTTTTGGAGCCTGTTTCTTTGGGTGATTTCTACTGTATGGAATTGGTTACATTGGTATTTGTGTTGACGCTACCTTCGAAATGAGCGTGAACCCGGATCGATACATCCGTGCGCAACTTGCAACGATGCATTCACATAATAATAATAATAATAATAATAATAATAATAATAATAATAAACCACCACCTCAGATCTTTTTTTTTCTCTTCAAACTTTTGTTTGCTAGAAAGTCAACACAAGTACAAGGGAAGGAGGATTATTCCCAGGAACATGCATTACTAGAAAATTTCCATGAAACTAAGCCATCCTAAGTACTAGTTGTTCGGAGTGGCCAAAGTTGTCACCATTGTTTAGGGAAGATACTCTGCATCCAAGATTGAGCTGTCTGCATGCACATGTTGTTGACCTATTTTTGAGTGATTGGTCATCAAGCAGACAAAATGTGTATAAACACCTTTTTTCATCAAACATACAAAGGTAAAAGGGAAATGTTGCGCCAAGGAAAAGGAAGGCCATTCACGAGCCAACATGTCACAGTTGTTGTTGTTAGGATGATCTAATGGATAATATGGAAAGGATACCCGTAGTAGAGAAAAGCACAACTGAACAAAAAATAAGGAAAAGCGACCTTTTTTCAGCAATTTTGGATGGGAGAAAGAAAGACACATACCAATAAATCGAAGGCAAATCAAGCTAGAGAGAGAGATCCCCTCAAAAAGCTGGAGAGATATGCAGTTTTGTTTATCCTATGATACAACTAGTTTATCCTAAGATGCAATTGGTTTGTCATATGTTGTTATACCTCCAATTTCAGCGCTCATCTAGTCAGAGTACTCCAAGGCTATGCCTTGCATCAATGCATGAATTCCAGCTTCCAACGCATTGTTACAACTGAAGAGAAACATGGAAGCAAAAATAACACTTCCATCCGGCCTTCTTAAAATCATTCCCGTGGCTGCAGGAAGAAACATACCATCCACGGAAGGATGATGCAATCGGTTATGGAAGATTCTCCGGATCAAGTGGTCTACACAAATATGAGGGAAAAAACTTCTCTATTCTTGCGCGCAGGGGGGGGGGGCATTTTATAGAGTTGACATGCAAAATTGAGTTGCTTTACGTGCACACGTGTTGAGCTATATTTGAGTGTTCGATCGGGTAGATGAAATGTGCAAACAAACACATATTTTTTTATCAAACATACAAAGGTGAAAGGGAAATATTGCACCAAGGGGAAAGAAGACTATTTTCTAGCCAACATGTCACTTGTGGTTGTTAGGGTTTCACAAATGGACAGTATGGAAAGGATACACGTAGTACCAGTAGGGAAAAGTACACTTGAAGAAAAGAGGAATAGAGATACTCCTTTTCAGCAATTTTTGATGGGAGAAAGAAATGTCATACCATCTACAAAAGGCAAATAAAGTTGGAGAGATGCAATTGGTTTAGCCTATGCCATTCTACCTTCAGTTTCATGACTCATTCTATTCAGATAAAAAGGGTAAACCCAGACTTTCTTAGATGAAAAGGAAATATCTAGAGTTTTTTAGATAACAAGAAAACATCAAGACATGTTATAGAAAAATAATAACATAGAAAATTATCAACGCATCATTATTATGAAGTTGTTGCAGCGAGCCATTTATTGCTGAAAAGGATTGAAAATACCCCATCCGGAGATTACACGTACGAGATGCAAGGAAGTTTGAAGCTAGTGATCAATGAATGACACAAAACAAGACTAAATCTAAAGAGTTTTATTATGGCGTTCACCATTCCTTCTGTCTCAATTTGATTGCTCAAGAAGTAATTGCAACATCATGCAGTTTTTCTCGCTGACAAGACCTTCTTCCGCTTAGCCACCATATAACGGAACAAGTATGGAAACCCTGCAAGCGCAACCCAAGAAAACAAAAATTATTTTGTTAAATTCCTCATTTTAATGATTTTTTTAACACTATTATATAGAAAATATAGGCGGTATTCTCTAGGCTTTACTTTTCTATATATGCACAAAGAAACATAAAACATCCTTATAGCTTCGGGTATGCATGTGAGATTCACCCTATAAACATCGAATCGGGTACACCACCATTTCAGCTTATGCGATTCTACATTACATTCTCGACTGAGAAGGTCTGGAAGGCTCATGGGGAGCCCAATTGCACTTTGCTGTCTTGGTTAATTCTACATCGAAAGATTCTCATGCTGACAAATTATTCGTCAAAGACTAGCTCGATGACCCTCTTTACCAACTTCACTTTGAGACCTCATTGAATGTTATCCACCTATATGCATTGTGTTTTACAAGGAGACATGGCTCTTGGTCAACTATTGATACTTTGCTTTCTTGGCTAATATTACATTACCCACGCAGACAAGTTGGTGGTCAAACACAGGCTTATAACCCTCTTTACCAATTTCGCCTCGGGGCCTCGGCGATTGTTATCCACCTTTGTAAGGACTGTCCCTTCCAGGGATATATGGCTCGTAACCCTCTTTACCAATTTTGCCTTGGGGCCGTGGCGGTTTTTATCCACCTTTGTAAGGATTGTCCTTTCCAGGGATATATGGCTCTTGGTCAACAACTGGTCAAATTAAATTATGAGAACCCGATGACTCAAGATCTGGGAATTCCCCCTCGACTATGGATTGATGGGATCTGAGTCAACATAAGAGTCGAACACATGTGAACTGATTGGCTTCCTTATGTCACGTGTAGTGTCTAGAAGGACTGAAATAGAAGAATTTCCACCAAGCAGAGGCTAACCTACATCATAGTGATCCACATGGCCTTAGAGGACATCAATAAGAATACCATCGCTTTTGGCACAACAGCCTAGATTGTACCATATGCCCGCAAAGTAGCTACTAGGTGTATAATAGGAGGGGTTAAGCATGCTCCCCATGAAAACATGGTCCATTTTTATAATTATGTATATATCATTCCTAATGAAAATTCACCACTCTTTTTAGTTGCTCAAAGAAAAATATCACTTCGGTTGTGAAGTGAAGGACTACAATGTCGACAAGATGAAGCATTGTACCTGGAGCATATAGAGCCATGGTGAGAGCCAATTCATAGCGGTAGTCGAAGGAGAAATTCCATTTATTAGGCATCATAAGGCGGCATTTCCACGATGTCTGAGGTAAACTCCAAATATCATAGCATGTAGCAAACATGACTGCATGCTCAAATGAACAACATTGAGATCTTTCCATATTTGGTTAATAATCGGGTTACCTTCATATAAGGAATGGCAACAAAGATTAGGCCAACCTCACTTAATGCATCGATAGTATAGTACACCAAAAGGTGCTATATCTGGAAACAAATCGTCACACAAGTTATAAAGCAAAAGCCAGAATATTTAACATAAACTGCACAACATTTGCTTAGAAATTTGTGTTAAACAACGATTTCTTCATTAACTATAACCAGTACCTACCTAAGCCATAGGAGCCAGTAAGGTGCAAACCCAAATGTCTCCTTCATGCCAAAGAAAGAATATCTGATGATCTGCAGGCAACCAATAAGTTTATGTAACATTACATTTAAAGTGAAGAATATTACAAATCTTGGTTTGGTTCAGATCAACACAATAAATAGTGTTTACATTGAGAAACTTCATTAAATAGTTTAGATTTCATTAAATAGTACTACATTAGTTTTGGGGAGTGATAAATATGTACCTCAGTGATGGACCAGCTTATTATCAATGAAGTTACAAGAATATGAGATTGTGCCTGCAAGAGAGTTAAATGTGCAGAGTGACCAATTAATCAATATCACTGAGAAACTTAAACTAAATTGATGTTTCTTATAATATGAAAAGATCAAAGGCTTGGTAGCTAGCTAGGGATAAGTGGCAGATGATACCTCACGAAAGCTCCACAAGATTCCCCATGTGATGTACAATCTTCCAGTGATTTGTGGAAGAGTTGTCGAGATCGGAGACCTCACGAATCCTTTAAACAATTGGACATTCATCACAACAAACACCAAGGTTGGGTGAGCACACCATGCAAGTTCATAAGTTGCCACGAGTGTGTTATATATACTCATTTGAGTGAACCATACCACAAGAGCAAAATAATGGATACTACTCCCTCAGTTCCAAATTACGAAGTTTTGAGTTTGTCCTAAGTCAAACTTTTTAAATTTTGACAATACCAACATCTACAACACCAAATTAGTTTCATTATTAAAATATTTTCATACTGTATATATTTAATGTTGCAGAGATTAGCATATTTCTTTGTAGGCTTGCTCAAACTTAAAAGATGTTTGACTTAGGACAAACCTAAAACATCAAATAATCTGTAATGGTGCGAGTACATAGTAGCATCACTCTAGAAAATATATAGTTCAACTTATCACTTTTTTGAAGGATCTTTTAGACAAAACGCGTTTGCCAAAGGGCTTGCACACGCATACTTACACTACACTTGTTGAGATTGATGAATGTTGAGAATATATAATACTCCCTCCATTCCTAAATATAAGTCTTTTTAGAGATTCCACTATGAACTACATACGAAACAAAATGAATGAATCTACACTCTTAAATATGTCTATATACATCCGTATGTAGTTTGTAGTGAAATATCTAAAAAGACTTATATTTAGGAGGAGGGAGTAATGTGAAAGCTAGAGAAAGAAGAAACTAGTTACCTAAAATCGAATGGAGAATCTGGTTTGCCAGCAAGAGGACGTACCATCACCAGGCAAACAGAATCAAGATGTTCAGTTAGTAACATGATAATCAAGAAAGAAAGGAGTTGGCTGCTAAGACGAGAGCGACCTCCATGAAGGCTGCGGTCTGCGCGAACTGCAGCGGCCGCTCGACGGCGGCGTAGACGGCCTCGTGTCCGCTCCCCAGCAGCGCCGAGGCCGCGTAGCATAGCACCTGCGCCCTGCAAACCAGAGAGATCTTCACGGTCAACGGAGCAAGAAACCAGAGAGATCCACCCCACCCATCCATGCATCCATGGCCGTGTGCATTGCGCTACTCACGATCCGAAGAAGACGACCCAGTTGTAGGCGGAGAGGTAGAGCCGCCGGAGCGCGGGCCCGGGCGCGACGACCGCCATTAGCTGCGTATCGAGCTGCGGCGGTCGATTGCTTCCTCGATGTCAGTTAATTAACTGATTGCATGCAAATCATACGCGTCCGAATGATGAAGTCGGAAGTCAAATATATACTGCTATCTGTTTGCCGCCACGATCACTTTGCCGGGGATATTTGCACTGCTTCTCAACTTTGAATCGGCGTCGATTTAATCGATCGGGCGGACGGACGATACGGTTGGGGAGTGCACAGTGGAACCGTTGGATTGACGTTGCAGCGACCGACTTCCCAGCCAACTCCATGCATGCATGTGATCCACATGCTTCATTACACCATGCACGAATGCATGCATGTGATCCACATGCTTCGTCACACCCTGCACGCATATGTATTCTAAGCTAATACAGTATATCGGAAATCAAAGAAAACGTGCATGCAAATATATACTCCCTCCGTTCCTAAATAATTGTCTTTCTAGAAATTTCAACAAGTGACTACATACGGAGCAAAATGAGTAAATCTACACTCTAAAACATGTCTACATACATCCGTATGTTGTAGTCCATTTGAGATGGCTAGAAAGACAATTATTTGAGAACGGAGGAAGTAGCTGAAACAACGCATGCATGGATCTCAACGAACAACTGCATGCAGCATTGTACTGCATGTTTCTTTCTTCTAGGCTTTTGCATTTCCACCTATGTAAGCTCGTTTGAGCAAGTTATCAGTGCCAGGACCCCTATTGCATTTGCTTCATCTTCTACCGCACTTTGTTCTTGACTTTGAGTATGGCTTAGGCTCTGTTGTGGATTGCTAATTGGAATATTCAGGGACTTGACGATTCTGATAAAATGCTCGTTAGTCAATGATGCACTTATGTATGTATAGTCGATCGAACGCTGTTTGCCTGCAGGAAACGAAGTTGTGGGTGGTGGACGTGATGAAGACGGCCTCTTTCCTCCCCTCAAATCTACGATCTTTCATATTAGTCAATGATGCACTTATGTATAGTCGATCGAACGTTGTTTGCCTGCAGGAGACTAAGTTGCGGGGTGGTGGACGTGATGAAGGCGGCCTCTTTCCTCCCCTCAAATCTGCGATCTTTCATATTCATGGCCGCCAGCGGTTCTTCTGGAGGGTTACTTGTGGCCTGCACTCGTAGAAAACAGGGCTTTGGTTCAGGCCTGGCCAGCCCATTAGTCCCGGTTCAGTCACGAACCGGGACCCATGGGGGCATACGTCCCGGTTCGTGAGCCTGGGGCGGCCGGCCTCGTGGGCATTGGTCGGTTAAATGCAGACCCATTTGTCCCGGTTCCTGGCACGAACCGGGACCAATGGGCCTCGCTCCTGGCCTACATACATTGGTCCCGGTTCGTGGATAGAACCGGGACAAATGAGCTGCCTATATATACCCCATCGCCGCAGCAAAGCACTCCACGGTGCTATGTTTTTTCTGGCCGGCGAGGGAAGGGCATTTGGGTGCTCTAGCTCACCTCCTATGCACATGAGGTGTTCGATGAAATGCCCGAGCCACACTAGTTAAGCTTTCTCCTCTCGAAGCTCGACCTCCAAGCTCCATTTTTCCCGAGATTTGCATAGGTTTAGCGGTCCATCATGTCCCGTCCCCGTCTTCACCGCCGTCGATCGCCTGCGCCGATCTCGTCGCCGGCACCACCGTGGTGAGCCTCTTGTTCTTATCTTCTTTCTGAAAGAAAAAATATTCTTACTTTACATAGATACTTGTCTAATTTTCTTACTTTTATTATTGCTTGTTATTATATAGTGCGATGGTTTTGGTATCCGGCCCCGTCGGCCCTCGTCCTGTCTATGATTCGAATGTGGTATATATTATCTTTTTATAACTATTTGGTTCATTTATTGTTTATGACAATTATGCCGACCAATGTGACATAGATTTTATTTATGTAGGAGGTAGTTGAACCGGAAATTCCAACCGACCCTATTGTCGAGAGGTTAAAGTTAGTTGAAACCTATCCAACAAAATAAACTTTAATAAAGTAAAATAAATAAACTTTAATAAAATAAATAAAATAGCAACAATAATTATTTTGTTGTAAGTAGAAATAAAATAAAATAAATAAAGCAAAAAATAAAACAAAAAATGAACAAAAAAAGTGCCACCTACTGGGCCACCACGTCTTGAATACGACTAGAAACCCATCCATGGGCCAGGATTCGGGCCCGCACGAGGCCCAGTAGGCCCACAGGCACATAGTGACAGATTAGGCCTGAAAGCCTGTAGTTGAGAGGAGCTTGAGAGGGTGGGCGCAGCAGCGCTTATAAACCACTCTCGAGCCCTCTCAACTAGCGAGGTGGGACTAAACTTTTGGACGCGACGCGGGCAGCAAGAGGCCTTTGGTCCCGGTTGGTGCCACCCACCGGAACTAAAGGGGTGCATTCGTACCGGTTCGTGGCACCAACCGGAACCAGTGCCCCCCCTTAATTAGTCCCGGTTGGTGCCACCAACCGGGACCAAATGCCTCTGTTTCCCGCCCTTTGGGCTGCTGAAAAGAGACCTTTGGTTCCGGTTGGTGGCACCAACTGGTACTAAAGGGGGGCATTGGTCCCGGTTGGTGCCACCAACCGGAACCAAAGTTCTGGGTATATAACCAACACTTGTGAAATTTTCATCTCCATCTCGCAGTTGCCCCCGACGACCCCTCGAGGACATCGACGCCGCCCGTCGTCACCGTCGCCTGCGCCCTCCCCCGACACCGTCGCTCTTGCCGCCCTGCCCACGCCGTCGCCAGCGCCCTCGCCCGGCGCCCGTCACAGCCGCGCCTGCCCCACGCTCCTGCCCCGCCGTCGCCGCTAAATGTAAATTTTTAGTTATACATGCTATTTTTACATGTTTTTAGTTTTTACATGTTTTTAGATTTTCATATATGTATGTATGTATTTTTAGATATATGTATTTTTTTATGTATGTTCATATATGTATGTATGTATTTTTTACATGTTTTTTTGTATGTATTATGTATTTTTTCAATTGTAATATGCATGATGTTTTAAAAATACATATATGCAAAAGTTAAATTTTAGAAAAGTTTTATCTATATATGTTCTCTGATTTAGTACATTCTAGGTTAGTTTCATTTTTAGAAAAGTTTTATATATTTAGGAAGAAGGAAGAGAAGGAAGAAGGAAGAAGAAGAAAAGGTTTTATATATGCAAAAGTTACATTTTTAGAAAAGTTTTATATATCTAGCTAGGAAAGGAAAGAAGAAGAAAAAGAATGAGAGGAAAAGGAAAATAAGAAGAGGAAGAAAGGAGAAGAAGAGGAGAGGAAGAAGAGGAGAAATAAATAAGAAGAGGAAAAAAGAAGAAAAAGAAGAGGAGAAGAAGAAAAGGAATAGAGGAGAAGAAGAAAAATAGAATATTTTCTATTTTTTCTACTTCTCCTCTTTTTTTCTTCTTCTTTTTTTTTCTTCAATCTTCTCCTCTATTCCTTTCTTCTTCTCCTCTTTTTATTTCTTCTTCGTCTTCTTATTTTTTATCGGGTATGTTGTTGTCGATATACCCCCTCCCGATAACTTCAACACGAGGGGGGGGGGTCGATATACCCCCTCCCTGATAACATTATTTTTCCATGTATGTATGTCGTCGTTGTCGATATAACCCCTCCCGGATAACCCGACATGAGGCGGTCGATATATATACCCCTCTCGACCATGATAACTTATACCACGGGAGCACCCCCCCGGTCCCTCTCGCGTGACCAAAACTCTCGAGGACACCCAAACCCTAGAGAAAACGATGTCGGTCTCCTACCCCCTCCCGCCGCGCCCCTACCCGACAAACTCTCTCGAGGCCACCCAAATTTACCAAGTTAAAAGAGCGTTGTCGTCGAGGCCACTCCAAACCCTTGAAGCGTTGTCGAGGCCACCCCAAAACCTAGAGAAGCAGCGTCGAGGCCACTAATATGATTCCTTATTGTGATTAGCTAGCTAGTTCTACGTTTGCCACTAATATATCCATCTATCATGTTTGAATAATAATTGCCATGTTGTAAATATTTGCAGAAACTATGGAGCACCCCCGAGACGAAGCAACAGAAGCGGTGTTGGGGGACATAATCGCAGCCGGAAGTGATGCCGTCTTGTCGTTTCTCAACGACACCGATGGTCTGGAAGGACAGGGTGAAGAAGCAGGCTATGGTGATCGAACAATGGAGGAGGAAGGACATGATTATGATGGCTCCGGTGACCAAATGTCGGTGCAATAAGGAGACCGTGAGTGACGGCTCCGGTCACCGAACAGAGTCCGGCCAGGTATATATATTAGTTAAGCCTGTGCTGACTAGCTAATTGATGCATTCATTGTTTTGGTATGTACACATATTAATTAACTCTCATCTTTCTTCTTTTTTCTAGCCCTCCGGATCGAGCACAACTTCGGTAAAGAGACGAGGCCCGAAGAAAAAGTTGCGCTCGGATGAAAGGTTTGAGATCACAGCAATCGCGCGCGATGGCATGCCGATTGAACCCATCCGGACAAAGGAAGCATTTGCTGCTCAGTGCGGGGTTCTTGTTAGGGACAAGATCCCGATCAGCATCCACCAATGGTGTAAGCCGGCTAAAGAAGACCCTGAGGTGTCTTATGTTGACGTTATGCAGAAAGATGATCTTTGGACTACACTGAAGGCAAATTTCACCCTACCTCCAGAGGAGGATCCGGAGAAGCCAGTTAAAGAGCAATTGATCAAGTCTCATGCTCTTAAGAAGATGGCAGAACTATTCAGGAGGTGGAAGAATGAGCTGAAAACATCGTTTGTCGACAAAGAAAAGACACCAGAATTCATCGGCCGGTATGAGAAGATCAGAGATCACTGGCCCGCATTTGTGTCCCACAAGACATTAGACAAGAGTAAGAAGATGTCAGTGACAAATAAGAAAAATGCTGCGAAGAAGAAGCTTCACCATCGCACGGGGTCAGGTGGCTACCTCAAAGCCCGGCCGTTGTGGGCCAAGGCTGAGAATGACCTGGTTGATAAAGGGGTCGAACCGGAGACATTGAACCGCGGCTGTTCTTTGGACTTGGTTCTTCGGGGTTGGCGGAACCTTGGACCCTGTATCAGGGAAGTGCGTTTGGACAAACGAGCAACTGCGAATACCCGTCACGAAGCTTCAACACTATATCGATGCAGCACAGCAAGGGACGTTCGTTCCAGACAGAGAGAATGACGAGCTCACAATGGCCCTCGGGAATCCTGAGCACCCTGGACGAACACGAAGCACGCCAGGCTCCGTTCCGTGGAAGGCTGGGTTTCCGGACGCAGGCGGTTACAAATGCCAGGAGAGGAGGAAGAAAGTGGAGCAGACCCAACTGCAGGCGTTGCACGCAAGGGTACAAGCAATAGAGGAACGAGAAGTAGATCGCAGCAAGTGACCTGCCCAAGCTCCCCCGAAGCTACCCCGCCATCTCAGCGGGAAGTAGCGTGGCTTCCACCGAGCTGCTACAGCTGGAGCCTGTCTTCACGGCTCCTGCTAGCTGCCCCGTGGATGCTATCACGGAGTCTCAACATTGCCACCTTATGACGCAATGGCAGAACTTCAGCGTCAAGGCGGCTGTCGGTTCTGTTCGACCTCCTGAACCCGACGCAACTTATCACTGCCGTCCAATTCCAGAAGGATATGCTAGGGTGACGGTGGACGAAATAACAGAGGGATTTGAGGACCTCGAGCTTGACCACCCTACCGGTGAAGGGGAGACTCGGCTGCGTTTGATACGTCTCCAACGTATCTATAATTTTTTATTGCTCCATGCTATATTATCTACTATTTTGGACCATATTGGGCTTTATTTTACACTTTTATATTACTTTTGGGACTAACCTATTAACCGGAGGCCCAGCCCAACTTTGCTGTTTTTTGCCTATTTCAGTGTTTAGAAGAAACGCAATATCAAACGGAGTCCAAATGGAATGAAACCTTCGGGAACGTGATTTTCTCACCGAACATGATCCAGGAGACTTGAACCCTACGCCAAGCAACCAACAGGGAAGGCAGGAGGTAGGCGCCCTCCCCCAAGGCGCACCCTCCACCCTCGTGGGCCCCTGTTGCTCCACCGACGCACTTCTTCCTCCTATATATACCTCACGCACTCCGAACGATCGACACGGAGCCAAAAACCTAATTCCACCGCCGCAACTTTCTGTATCCACGAGATCCCATCTTGGGGCCTGTTAGGAGCTCCATGGGAAGGGAATCCATCACGGAGGGCTTCTACATCATCATAGCCTCTCCGATGAAGTGTGAGTAGTTTACCTCAGACCTTCGGGTCCATAGTTAGTAGCTAGATGGCTTCTTCTCTCTTTTGGATCTCAATACAATGTTCTCCCCCTCTCTCGTGGAGATCTATTCGATGTAATCTTGCTTTTGTGGTGTGTTTGTTGAGACCGATGAATTGTGGGTTTATGATCAAGATTATCTATGAGCAATATTTGAATCTTCTCTGAATTATTTTATGTATGATTGGTTATCTTTGCAAGTCTCTTTGAATTATCCGTTTGGTTTGGCCAACTAGATTGGTAGTTCTTGCAATGGGAGAAGTGCTTAGCTTTGGGTTCAATCTTGCGGTGTACTTTCCCAGTGACAGAAGGGGCAGCAAGGCACGTATTGTATTGTTGTCATCGAGGATAACAAGATGGGGTTTTTATCATATTGCATGAATTTATCCCTCTACATCATGTCATCCTGCTTAAGGCGTTACTCTGTTTTCATTAACTTAATACTCTAGATGCATGCTGGATAGCGGTCGATGAGTGGAGTAATAGTAGTAGATGCAAAGGTGAGTCGGTCTACTTGTCTCGGACGTGATGCCTATATACATGATCATACCTAGATACTCTCATAACTATGCTCAATTCTGTCAATTGCTCAACAAGAATTCGCTCACCCACCGTAAAATACTTATGCTCTTGAGAGAAGCCACTAGTGAAATCTATGGCCCCCGGGTCTATTCTCTATCATATCAATCTTCCATCACTTTATTATTGCTTTGCTTTTTTACTTTGCTTTTTATTTTACTTTGCATCTTTATATCAAAATACCAAAAATATTATCTATCAGATCTCACTCCCGTAAGTGACCGTGAAGGGATTGACAACCCCTAATCGCGTTGGTTGCGTTGAGCTATTTGTTTTGTGTAGGTACGAGGGACTTGCGCGTGGCCTCCTACTGGATAGATACCTTGTTTCTCAAAAACTGAGGGAAATACTTACGCTACTCTGCTGCATTATCCTCTCCTCTTCGGGGAAATCCAACGCAAGCTCAAGAGGTAGCAAGAAGAATTTCTGGCGCTGTTGCCGGGGAGTCTACGCAAAAGTCAACATACCAAGTACGATCACAATCCCTTATCTCTCGCATTACATTATTTGCCATATGCCTCTCGTTTTCCTCTCCCTCACTTCACCCTTGCCGTTTTATTCGCCCTCTCTTTTCCGTTTGCCTTTCTTTGCGCTTGCTTTTTTTGCTTGTGTGTTGGTTTGCTTGCTTGTCACGATGGCTCAAGATAATACCAAATTGTGTGACTTTACCAATACCAACAATAATGATTTCCTTAGCACTCCGATTGCTCCTCTTGCCAATACTGAATCTTGTGAAATCAACTGCTTTATTGAATCTTGTTATGAAAGATCAATTCGCCGGCCTTCCTAGTGAAGATGCCGCTACTCATCTAAATAGCTTCGTTGATTTATGTGATATGCAAAAAAAGAGGGATGTTGACAATGATGTTTTTAAATTGAAGCTATTTCCTTTTTCGCCTAGAGATCGTGCTAAAGCTTGGTTTTTGTCTTTGCCTAAAAATAGTATTGATTCTTGGAACAAGTGCAAAGATGCTTTTATCTCTAAGTATTTTCCTCCCGCTAAGATCATCTCTCTTAGAAACAATATTATGAACTTTAAGCAACTTGATCATGAACATGTTGCACAAGCTTGGGAGAGGATGAAATTAATGATACGTAATTGCCCTACTCATGGTTTGAATTTGTGGATGATTATACAAAAAATTTATGCCGGATTGAATTTTGCTTCTAGAAACCTTTTAGATTCGGCCATGAGGCACTTTTATGGAAATCACTTTAGGAGACGCTACTAAACTCCTAGATAATATTATGGTTAATTATTCTCAATGGCACACTGAAAGATCTACTAATAAAAAAGTGCATGTGATAGAAGAAATTAATGTTTTGAGTGGAAAGATGGATGAACTTATGAAATTGTTTGCTACTAAGAGTGTTTATTCTGATCCTAATGATATGAATTTGTCTACTTTGATTGAGAATAATAATGAATCTATGGATGTGAATTTTGTTTGTAGGAATAATTTTGGTAACAACGAGTATAGAGGGAATTTTAATCCTAGGCCTTATCATAGTAATCCTTCTAATAATTATGGAAATTCCTACAACAACTCTTATGGAAATTTTAATAAGATGCCCTCTGAATTTGATACTAGTGTTAAAGAGTTTATGAATTCGCAAAAGAATTTTGATGCTTTGCTTGAAGAGAAATTGCTTAAAGTTGATGAATTGGCTAGGAACGTTGATAGAATTTCTCTTGATGTTTATTCTTTAAAGCTTAGATCTATTCCTCCTAAGAATGATATCAATGAGTCTCTCAAATCCATGAGAATTTCCATTGATGAGTGCAAGGAAAGAACCGCTAGGATGCATGCTATGAAAGATGCCTTTATTAAAGTGTGTTCTTCCAATTTCTATGAAAATAAAGATGAAGATCTAAAAGTTATTGATGTGTCCCCTATCAAATCTTTGTTTTGCAATATGAATCTTGATAACGATGGGACTGATTATGATCCACCTTTACCTAGAAGGCGTTCTAAAAAATCGGAGTTTTTAGATCTTGATGCTAAAATTGATAAAAGTGGGATTGAAGAAATCAAAACCCTAGATGTTGCTAAACCCACTATTTTGGATCTCAAGGAATTTAGTTATGAAAGTTGCTCTTTAATTGATTGTATTTCCTTGTTGCAATTCGTGCTAAATTCTCCTCATGCTTATAGTCAAAATAAAGCGTTTACCAAACATATTGTTGATGCCTTGATGCAATCTTATGAGGAAAAACTTGAGTTGGAAGTCTCTATCACTAGAAAACTTTATGATGGGTGGGAACCAACTATTAAAATTAAGATTAAGGATCATGAATTTTATGCTTTATGTGATTTGGGTGCTAGTGTTTCCACTATTTCCAAAACTTTGTGTGATTTGCTAGATTTCCGTGATTTTGATGATTGCTCTCTAAACTTGCACCTTGCGGATTCCACTATTAAGAAATATATGGGAAGAATTAATGATGTTCTTATTGTTGCAAATAGGAATTATGTGCCCGTAGATCTTATTGTTCTCGATATAGATTGCAATCCTTCATGTCCTATTATTCTTGGTAGAACTTTCCTTAGAACGATTGGTGCAAACATTGATATGAAGGAAGAGAATATTAGATTCCAATTTCCGTTAAGGAAAGGCATGGAACACTTCCCTATAAAGAAAATAAAACTACCATATGAATCTATTATGAGAGCCACTTATGGATTGCCTACCAAAGATGGCAATACCTAGATCTATCCTTGCTTTTATGCCTAGCTAGGGGCGTTAAACGATAGCGCTTGTTGGGAGGCAACCCAATTTTATTTTTAGTTTTTTAGTTTTTGTTTATGTTTAGGAATAAATAATCCATCTACCTTCTGTTTAGATGTTATTTTATGTTTTAATTAGTGTTTGTGCCAAGTTAAACCTATAGGATCTTCTTGGATGATAGTTATTTGATCTTGCTGTAATTTCCAGAAACTTTCGGTTCACGAAAACAATTGTTAAAAATTACCAGAACGTGATAAAATAGTGATTCCAATTGCTGATGATAAATAAACAAATTGCCTAGGTCTTCCTATTTTGGCTGAAGTTTTGGAGTTCCAGAAGTTTTGCGTTAGTTACAGATTACTACAGACTGTTCTGTTTTTGACAGATTCTGTTTTTCGTGTGTTGTTTGCTTATTTTGATGAATCTATGGCTAGTAAAATATTTTATAATCCATTGAGAAGTTGGAATACACTAGGTTTAACACCAATATAAATAAAGAAAGAGTTCATTACAGTACCTTGAAGTGGTCTTTTGTTTTCTTTCGCTAACGGAGCTCACGAGATTTCTGTTGAGTTTTGTGTTGTGAAGTTTTCAAGTTTTGGGTGAAATATTTTTGATGGATTATGGAACAAGGAGTGGCAAGAGCCTAAGCTTGGGGATGCCCATGGCACCCCCAAGACAATCTAAGGAAACCAAAAAGTAAGGCATCCACTCTTTCGTCCACTTCCATCGGTAACTTTACTTGGAGCTATATTTTTATTCACCACATAATATGTGTTTGGTTGGAGCGTCTTGTATGATTTGAGTCTTTGCTTTTTAGTTTACCACAATCATCCTTGCTGTACGCACCTTTTGAGATATCCATACATGATTTGGAATTTGTTAGAATACTCTAGTGCTTCACTTATATCTTTTAGAGCACGGCGGTGGATTTGTTTTATAGAAACTATTGATCTCTCATGCTTCACTTAGATTATTTTGGGAGTCTTAAATAGCATGGTAATTCGCTTAAACAATCCTAATATGCTTGGTATTCAAGATTTGTAAAAACTTTCTTTTGAGTGCGTTGAATACTAAGAAAAGTTTGATGCTTGATAATTGTCTTGAGATATGAAGATGGTGATATTAGAGTCATGCTAGTTGAGTAGTTGTGAATTTGAGAAATACTTGTGTTAAAGTTTGTGATTCCCGTAGCATGCACATATGGTGAACCGTTATGTGATGAAGTCGGAGCATGATTTATTTATTGATTGTCTTCCTTATGAGTGGTGGTCGGGGACGAGCGACGGTCTTTTCCTACCAATCTATCCCCTAGGAGCATGCGCATAATACTTTGCTTTGATAACTTATAGATTTTTGCAATAAGTATATGAGTTCTTTATGACTAATGTTGAGTCCATGGATTATACGCACTTTTCTCACCCTTCCACCATTGCCAGCCTTTCTAATACCGCGCACTTTTCGCCGGTATCATACACCCACCATATACCTTCCTCAAAACAGCCACCATACCTACCTATTATGGCATTTCCATAGCCATTCCGAGATATATTGCCATGCAACTTTTCACCGTTCCGTTTATTATGACACACTCCATCATTGTCATATTGCTTAGCATGATCATGTAGTTGACATCGTATTTGTGGTAAAGCCACCATTCATAATTCTTTCATACATGTCACTCATGAATCATTGCATATCCCTGCACATCACGAGGCATACACATAGAGTCATATTTTGTTCTAAGTATCGAGTTGTAATTGTTGAGTTGTAAGTAAATAAGAGTGTGATGACCATCATTTTTAGAGCATTGTCCCAAGTGAGGAAAGGATGATGGAGACTATGATTCCTCCACAAGTCGGGATGAGACTCCGGGCGAAAAATAAATAAAAAAGAAAAGAAAAGAAAAGAAAAGAGGCCATAAAAAATAGAAAATGCCTAAATAAAAAAATGAGAAAAAAAGAGAGAAGGGACAATGTTACTATCCTTTTACCACACTTGTGCTTCAAAGTAGCACCATGATCTTCATGATAGAGAGTCTCTCATTTTGTCACCTTCATATACTAGTGGGAATTTTTCATTATAGAACTTGGCTTGTATATTCCAATGATGGGCTTCCTCAAATTGCCCTAGGTCTTCGTGGAGCAAGCGAGTTGGATGCACACCCACTTAGTTTCTTTTGTTGAGCTTTCATATACTTATAGCTCTAGTGCATCCGTTGCATGGCAATCCCTACTCACTCACATTGATATCTATTGATGGGCATCTCCATAGCCCGTTGATACGCCTAGTTGATGTGAGACTATCTTCTCCTTTTTATCTTCTCCACAACCACCATTCTATTCCACATATAGTGCTATATCCATGGCTCACGCTCATGTATTGCGTGAAGATTGAAAAAGTTTGGAGAATGTCAAAAGTATGAAACAATTGATTGGCTTGTCATCGGGGTTGTGCATGATTTAAATACTTTGTGTGGTGCAGATAGAGCATAGCCAGACTATATGGTTTTATAGGGATAACTTTCTTTGGCCATGTTATTTTGAGAAGACATAATTGCTTTGTTAGTATGCTTGAAGTATTATTATTTTTATGTCAATATTAAAATTTTGTCTTGAATCTTTCGAATCTGAATATTCATACCATAATTAAGAAGAATTACATTGAACTTATGCCAAGTAGCACTCCGCATCAAAAATTATCTTTTTATCATTTACCTACTCGAGGACGAAAGGTGAATTAAGCTTGGGGATGCCTGATACATCTCCAACGTATCTATAATTTTTTATTGCTCCATGCTATATTATCTACTGTTTTGGACCATATTGGGCTTTATTTTACACTTTTATATTACTTTTGGGACAAACCTATTAACCGGAGGCCCAGCCCAGATTTGTCGTTTTTTGCCTATTTCATCGCTTTCAAGAAACGTAATATCAAACGGAGTCCAAACGGAATGAAACCTTCGAACGTGATTTTCTCATCGAACATGATCCAGGAGACTTGGACCCTACGTCAAGCAACCAACAGGAAGGCACGAGGTAGGGGCGCGCCTCCCCCTCGTGGGCCCCTGTTGCTCCACCGACGCATTTCTTCCTCCTATATATACCCTACGCACTTTAATGATCGACACGGAGCCAAAAACCTAATTCCACCGCCGCAACTTTCTGTATCCACGAGATCCCATCTTGGGGCCTGTTCCGGAGCTCCGCCGGAAGGGGAATCCATCACGGAGGGCTTCTACATCATCATAGCCTCTCTGATGAAGTGTGAGTAGTTTACCTCAGACCTTCGGGTCCATAGTTAATAGCTAGATGGCTTCTTCTCTCTTTTTGGATCTCAATACAATGTTCTCCCCCTCTCTCGTGGAGATCTATTCGATGTAATCTTCTTTTTGCGGTGTGTTTGTTGAGATCGATGAATTGTGTGTTTATGATCAAGATTATCTATGAGCAATATTTGAATCTTCTCTGAATTATTTTATGTATGATTGGTTATCTTTGCAAGTCTCTTCAATTATCCGCTTGGTTTGGCCAACTAGATTGGTAGTTCTTGCAATGGGAGAAGTGTTTAGCTTTGGGTTCAATCTTATGTGTACTTTCCCAAAGGATGTATAAAGGGGCAGCAAGGCACATATTGTATTGTTGTCATCGAGGATAACAAGATGGGGTTTTTATCATATTGCATGAATTTATCCCTCTACATCATGTCATCTTGCTTAAGGCGTTACTGTTTTCATTAACTTAATACTCTAGATGCATGTGGATAGCGGTCGATGAGTGGAGTAATAGTAGTAGATGCAGGAGGAGTCGGTCTACTTGTCTCGGACATGATGCCTATATACATGATCATACCTAGATGCTCACATAACTATGCTCAATTCTCATCAATTGCTCAACAAGAATTCGCTCACCCACCGTAAAATACTTATGCTCTTGAGAGAAGCCACTAGTGAAATCTATGACCCCCAGGTCTATTCTCTATCATATCAATCTTCCATCACTTTATTATTGCTTTGCTTTTTACGTTGCTTTTTATTTTACTTTGCATCTTTATACCAAAAATACCAAAAATATTATCTATCATCTCTATCAGATCTCACTCGTAAGTGACCGTGAAGGGATTGACAACCCCTAACCGCGTTGTTTGCGTTGAGCTATTTGTTTTGTGTAGGTACCAGGGACTTGCGAGTGGCCTCCTACTGGATTGATACCTTGGTTCTCAAAAACTGAGGGAAATAATTACGCTACTCTGCTGCATTATCCTCTCCTCTTCGGGGAAATCCAACGCAAGCTCAAGAGGTAGCAGCGTTCTGCTCTGAAGACTCCATGCCTATGGCGGAAGGACCTCATCAACTTTCCGAACTGGACGCCTCCTCCTCCTCCTCCGGCGAGTCATGGAACTCCGCCTCCTCCTCTGTCTCCTCCTCCGGCGAGTGATCAGGGCACTCAGCCTCCTTCTCCGGCGCGTGGCGGCACTCCGCCTCCTTCTCCGCCTGCACCGGCGTAACCGAGCAGCCAGCCTCCTCCTCCTCTGCCTCGTAAGCAAGAAATGAAGACAGCCGCAGCCGCTCCGTCTGCTCGGTCGGCATCTAGCAGTACAACCAGAGGCGGGAGGCAATATAGATTCAGTCCATCTCTCAAGCCTCTAAAGAAGTTACCATACGAGAGGACCGTGGAGGAAACCGCGAAGATCGTGCAAGCCGAAGTGAGGGACTTCTTTGAAGGGGTGAAAGCAAAGAAACATCCACCTCCAGAGGAGAAGATAGATCCGGTGAAAGCGAAGCGCACTCTGGCTGCCCTGAAGAAACCACCAAAGTCTCCGCCGAAAGGAAACTATGAGCGCATTATTCAAAGGTCATTTATCAAAGCGGAGCGGTCGGGAAGTACTATCGGCGATCAAAGGTTAAAAGAACGACGAGCTAGGAAAAAATTTGCCTAGCTCGACGAACAAGCGAACCAATCGTGCCCCCCTCTCAAGGTGTCTAGCGATATCATCGCTAATGATCCGAGGATGGTGACCGGTTATACCAATCTTGGAGATTACTTGCCCGACGATGTAAATTATGATTTCTTGGAGGTGGACGAACACAGATTCCATTACGGGAAGCCTCTCGTCAAAGATGAAAGATCTCTAACAACGATGATTAGAAGATTCCATGATTGGTACATGAAAACCTGTAGAGAGTCTGGGGGGGGGGGGTGAATACTTTGACGCTAAGAGTTAGAGAGGAGCATGAACTCGTTGGAATTGATCTGTTGAATGTTCCATTTGAGGAGTTCTTCCAATTTTTCAATCAACAGGCCCTCGATAATTTAACGGTCACTTGCCACTGTCTGTAAGTACTACTTCTGTCATTAAGTCTCTATATATAGGCCAGCTCTTTCATTGCATGTATATATAATTATCCTCACTATATTATGCAGATTGAAGATCGCCGAATTGAAGAAAAGACAAATCGGTGATATTGGGTTCATAAACACAAATCTCATAGATGCATATACGGTTGAATTTAAGGCCAGAGAGACCGAGGCCAACTTGCTACGTTCGTTGGTAATAAATGAAAACAAAGATATAATACTCTTTCCTTACAACTTCAAGTGAGTGTTACTGTCTTGTGCATATTCGGTTTCCCTTATTAGTCCAAAGTTATAGTAATGTAATTGATGAGTTATGCATGTGTGCGCAGGTTCCACTATATTCTCCTAGAGATTAAGCTTGAGCAGGGACTAGTAACCGTCTTAGACTCGAGACGAAAAGATCCCCAGGAGTATGCGGACATGACTGAAATGCTCGAGAAGTAAATAAATCGATCATTATCGCACCATATCGGCAACTTTGTTCATTTCCTGATATCAAGTAATTGTTTTCTTTGTCTGGCAGGGTTTGGACAAAATTCACCTCAAAAGCTCCGGGACTGCCGAAGAAGCTGCAATTTAAACACCAAAGTAAGTACTACTAGCATGTTCCGCGCATCTCCTAGTGATTCAAGCGCTAGTTTCATAATACCATTTATAGCATGCTTGCTTATCAGTTTGATTGACCTCTATTTCTTGTAAAGTGGTTGTGGCAGGAAGCCGAATAATTATCGTGGATACTACGCTTATGCGAGTCCATCCACCACACGACCTGTGAGCGGGGCTATCTAACGAACAATATGAAGTGCGTAAGCAATAATATTCACAATTTTATTTTATTACCATCATTTGTGTTGAGTTTCATTTATTCATATATATGTATTGACCCCCTTCTTCAAATTAGATGTTTCGGATGCAGGATGAACTCCTACCACCAGATCGCATGCGAGCAATTCAAGAGGAATTAGCGGCATTCTTTCTTGACCACGTGATCGATAAATGGAGAATACCATGTGGAACCTGATTTCATATATAATTAGGGGATTATACTGTAAGAGATCTTATATTTTATATATGTAGCCAGTAGCGTCGGATAGATATACGAAAACTTGTTGTTCGACCAATCTCTCGGAGAAGGAGAGGTCGATATCACTTCTCTGTATGCATATGTTCATGATTTATCTTCTATTTCCTTCATTTGCTTACTAGCTAGCGTGTCGAGTCCTCTCTATACGTATAGTACGTAGCGTCGACCAAGCACGGAGATAAGAGAGGACACTTCTCTCTATTAATTAACTAGCTAACACAATATATGAAACACCTAAATTAACCCCCCAAAACCCCTAAACCACCCCCTTTAAAAAAACAAAAATCGCAGCTCCTACCAGCTGCTGACGCGTGGACGCCTATTGGTCCCGGTTGGTGCCACCAACTCGGACCAAAGGGCCTCCTGCCTGGGCTCGCCACACCGGCCACATGGAGGCCCATCTGTCCCGGTTCGTGTAAGAACCGGGACTAAAGGCCAAGGGCTTTAGTAACGACCCTTTAGTCTCGGTTCAGCAACCGGGACAGATGGGCCTTACAAACCGGGACAAATGGCCCTTTTTCTACTAGTGCTGGTATACGAGTGTGCTTGCCATGGAAAAAAAATCAGTTGGCAAAAAATTTCAGCCGGTGCCCAAATCAGTGAATTTCAGTTGGCAAAATATCCAGGCGGTGCCGAAATCACCGAATTCCAGTGAAATTCTGTGATTTCGGTTTTCAATCCGGCCGAATGACCGAAATTGTGATTTGAATTTCGCCTGAAAATCTACTGAAAATTGACTAAACTGAAATTTCAATGCAGAGAAACAGAACATTCAGGGAAAGAAAAAACAGCAGCTCACCATCAATATCATATGAATTCTACAAAATATAAATCATCGTCTCAACAACAAACATTCCTTCATGGAGACAATAAAATTAGAAGTTCATGATAGTCCAGGATAACATCACTTCGGAGTCCATAATAGTTCATACAAATATCTGAAAATATGATGAAAACATGATTCTTGACACCCTCGGCAAGCCAAAGTCAAAGTCACTTGTCTTGTCGCCTTTCTTGATTCTTGACACCCTTGGCAAGTCACCCATGATCGCCCTTGCGGCATGTCATCTACACTACACAAAAATGCACAAGTCCAAGGATGCATGAGAGGATTTTCCAGAACATGCCAATTTAATATTTATTCGGTAAGTAGTGGCAACTGTTGTGGTTACACCAGATTTCAGTACGTTAGTTTGCTGAAAAACAAGGACACCTTTGAATAATTATGTACATGTGGAATTAATAATATAGAACAGTGGCAGAGGCACATATCCACATATTTGGCATGTTCAGCAAGTCATCTACCACTAGTAGAAAACATGGCTTTGGTTCGGGCCTGGCCAGCCCATTAGTTCCGGTTCAGTCTCGAACCGGGACCCATGGGGTCATATGTCCCGGTTCGTGAGCCCAGGGGGCCGGCCGGGGCCTCGTGGGCATTGGTCCCGGTTCGTCTAGACCCATTTGTCCCGGTTCCTGGCACGAACTGGGACCAATGGGCCTCGCTCCTGGCCCACATACATTTGTCCCGGTTCGTGGCTCGAACCGGGACAGAAGGGGGGGGGGGGGCTTAAGTCCCGGTTCCAGCCACGAACCAAGACGAATGAGTTGCCTATATATACCCCTCGCCCGCGAGCAGAGCACTCCACAGTGCTCTATTTTTTCTGGCGGCGAGGGGAGGGCATTTGGGTGCTCTAGCTCACCTCCTATGCACATGAGGTGTTTGATGAAATGCCCGAGCCACACTAGTTAAGCTTTCTCCTCTCGAAGCTCGACCTCCAAGCTCCATTTCCCCCGAGATTTGCATAGGTTTAGTGGTCCGTCACGTCCTGTCCCCGTCTTCACCGCCGTCGATCGCCCGCGCTGATCTCGTCGTCGGCACCACCGTGGTGAGCCTCTTGTTCTTATCTTCTTCTGAAAGAAAAAAAATTCTTACTTTAAATAGATACTTGTCTAATTTTCTTACTTTTATTATTGCTTGTTATTATATAGTGCGATGGTTTTGGTATCTGCCCCCGTCGGTCCATCGTCCTGGCTATGATTCCGATGTGGTATATATTATCTTTTATAACTATTTGGTTCATTTATTGTTTATGACAATTATGCCCATCAAGTTGACATATATTTTATTTATCTAGGAGGTAGTTGAACCAGAAATTCCAACCGACCCAATTGTCGAGAGGTTAAATTTAGTTGAAGAAGAAAACAATTACTTGAAGGAAAAATAAAAAAATTGAGGAGGAGAAGATGATATTGGAGTTGCATGTTGCGGATGTCGTCGATGATCACAAGATCAAGATGGATGCAATGCGGTTGAAGATTAGAAAGATTAGAAAATATGCCATTCATACCAAGGCTTCGTATTATTATGTCATTGGATCAATTGTTACCTTGGTTGTGATTATGATCGCATTTGTTGTTGCATTGAAAGGTTTTACATAGTTTCAATGTATGGTTTAACTAGATGCTCTGGAGCTATATGTTGTTCAATTTGAACTATGTATGTACTTTGGTTTTAATGTGATGATGAACTTCTATTAATTTGGTCACTTATCTATCCATGTGAATCTGTAATGGTTTTTGACACACATAATTATATATAATGCACGCAGATGAACCGACAATGGATGTACGGTGACAGACAGACCTCTGAGTACATTAAGGGCCTGCATAATTGATGATATCATGCCAACTTTCAACTTTTTCAGAGTTCATTTGAAATGCTTTTGAATTTCAGGGTCTTATAGCTCAAAATATCAGTAAATGCATGAAAAATAACAAATGAAGTTAGAAAGGGTTGAAAATTGATGATGTGGCTTTGAATGGTGCATTTTGAACACACAAAAGTTTGGAGTTCAAATAAGTTCAAAAAAATTAAATCCCTTTTGTAACAGATGAGTTTCCGTATGAAACCCTGATACTTCGAAAGAGATTGTCCGTTTTGTACACGAAGTGCATCTAGTTTTTGCCGTAACCCTCTCAACTTTTTTGCACATGCTATGTGGGTGAAATGATGATACCATTGCCAACTTTCAACCTTTTTAGAGTATATTTGAAATGCTTTTGAATTTCAGGGTCTTATAGCTCAAAAAAATCAGTAAGTGCATGAAAAATAACAAATGAAGTAAAAAAGGGTTGAAAATTGATGATGTGGCTTTGAATGGTGCATTTTGAACACACAATGCTCAAAATAAAGAGAAGCAATGCTCACACTGCGTTGTAGCTTCGCCTTGAGGAAATCGTGTAGACTGCACAGAGCTATGTGTAGTTTTCGTCCGAAACCCTGATAGCTCCGTGCAGTCTACACCACTTCCTCAAGGCCTGAAGCTAAGCAACGTACAGGTGAGCATTGCTCCTTTCCTTCATGTCTCTGCACTCAGGGCTTATAAACCGCTGCGAGTGCCTCTCGCTTGGCGAGGCGGGATTAAAAAACAGCTGCAGAACCGGTACTAAAGGTGCTCGTGGGGAGCCTTAGAACCGGTACTAAATGAAATGCCTTTGTAACAGCCTTAGAATCGGTACTAAAGGAATCAGCTAAAGAGCTTTTATAAACCTCTAGTATTATTGATGAAACTAAAATTATATAAAATTTATGCAACTAAAATTATCAAAGTATTTTCTGTTCAAAACATTAAAAGCAAAGAAGAATTTACATAAAATCAATAAAAAAGCAAAAAAGAAAAGAAAATAAATAAGTAGAAACAAAATAAACTTTAATGAAACTCTAATAGAAAAAATAATGAACTAGAAAACTTTAATGAAACTCTAATAGCAAAAGGAATCAACTAAAATTATCAAAGTATTTTCCGTTCAAAACATTATAAGCAAAAAGAAAAAATAAGTAGAAACAAAATAAAAATAAATAAGTAGAAACAAAATAAAATAAATAAGTATAACAAAATAAAATAAGTAGAAAAAAATAAAATAAATAACTAGAAACAAAATAAACTTTAATAAATAAGTAGAAACAAAATAAAATAAAATAAAATAGCAACAATAAGTATTTTGTTGTAAGTAGAAACAAAATAAAATAAATAAAGCAACAAGGAAAACAAAAAAAGTGCCACCTACTGGGCCGCCACGGCCTGAATACGACTAGAAACCCAACAATGGGCCAGGATTCAGGCCCGCAGCAGGCCTAGTAGGCCCACATGCACATAGTCACAGATTACACCCAAAAGCCTGCAGTTGAGAGAAGCTTGAGAGGGTGGGCGCAGCAGCGCTTATAAACCACTCTCGAGCTCTCTCAACTAGCGAGGTGGGACTAACCTTTTGGCCGCAACGCGGGCAGCACAAAGCCTTTGGTCCCGGTTGGTGGCACCAATCGGGACTAAAAGGGGGGCATTGGTCTCGGTTGGTGCCACCAATGCTCTTTTTCGTCCGGTTGGTTACCAACCGGGACCAAAGGCCTCGCTTCCCGCCCTTTGGGTTGCTGAAAAGAGACCTTTGGTCCCGGTTGGTGGCACCAACCGGTACTAAAGGGGCCATTGGTCCCGGTTGCTGCCACGAACTGGGACTAAAGCCTTTGTTATATAAGCCAGCAATTGTGAAAATTTCATTTCAGTTCTTCGATCCCTCCGACGACGCCGTCAGGCTGCCCGAGCTTGCCCCGTCGCCGCCGTCGCCGCCCTCTGCCCCGTCGACGCTGTCGCCCCTACCCCGACTATGCCGTCGTCGGCCGCCTCGACCACGCCGCCGTTGCCCGCCCGACCACGCCACGTCGCCTTTGCCCCCGACCACACCGCGCCCTCGCCGTGCCTCGCCTTGCCCTGCCGGCCCGATCGACCACGCCGCCGTCGGCCCGCCCACCACGCCACCGTCACCGCCTCTGCACCGACGCTGCCTGCCCCTGCCCCACCACGCCGACCTCTCCTTGGTCAGGCCGGCGCCCCCCCTCCATGTCCTTTCCTCCCTGTTTTTTTCCACATATATATGATGTTTTTTCCAGATTATGTGTATATGTGAGTATATGTATGTGTGTATATCTGATTACATGTCCTTTTTTCAGATTTTTTGTTCATATATATGATGATTTGTTTTTGCATTTTTTAATAATGTATAGATGTATGTATGTTCTCTTTTTATCTATGTTCATTTATGCAAAAGATAGATTTTCAGAAAAGTTTTATCTATGTATGTTCTCTAATTTAGTGCATTTTAGGTTAGTTTCATTTTTAGAAAAGTTATATATATTTAGGAAAAGAAGGAAGAGAAGGAAGGAAGAAGAAGAAACAGTTTTATAAATGCAAAAGTTACATTTTTAGAAAAATATTTATATATCTAGCTAGGAAGAAGGAAGAAGGAAGAAAAAGAAAAACTTTTATATATGCAAAAGTTACATTTTTAGAAAAGTTTTATCTAGGAAGAAGGAAGAAGAAGAAAAAGAAGAGGAGAGGAAAAAGGAAAATTAGAAGAGGAAGAAAGAAATCTATTAGCTAGCGTGTCGAGGGCCTCTCTATACGTATAGTACGTAGCGTCGACCAAGCACAGAGATAGGAGAGGACACTTCCCTCTATTAGCTAGCTAACATCCTAAATTAACCCCCCAAAACTCCCTAAACCACCCTTTAAAAAAAACTCAGCTCCTGCCAGCTGCTGACGCGTGGATGCCTTTTGGTCCCGGTTGATGCTACCAACCGGGACCAAAGGCCCTCCTACCTGGGCTCGCCGCGGCGGCCACGTGGAGGCCCATCTGTCCCGGTTGGTGTAAGAACCGGGACTAAAGGTATAGGGTTTTAGTACCGACCCTTTAGTCCCGGTTCCCCAACCGGGACAAATGGGCCTTACGAACCGGGACAAATGGCCCTTTTTCTACTAGTGTACACTACACAGGCGCCATTACTAAAATAGAAGTAAAGCTAGAATCAGGTATAAACTAATCGAATTGCAAACTGAAGCTTTGTAGTTTAGCAAATAAGTTAAGTAGAAGAGCTGACCATTGCTAATAGTTGATGCTATCTTTGTCCTCCTTCTTCCCAGATGGTCGTTTTGACTTCCGAGTCTCACTCGCTTCTTCGGTCACCCTCACTAGCTCAGCCTCTTCTCCTGGTTCAACCCCTTGAGTGCTTCTTTCAGGTGAAGGCATCCCACCTATCCTCCTCTTCTTCATCATCGAAATCTTCTTCATCACCACTTTCTTTGTCTTTTCCTGATCATCTTCACTTTCTGAAGCTTCCCCCTCTTCATCCAGAGCAGCCATCTTACCTTTCTTCACCCTTTGCCTCCTCACAAGACTTGAAACCTTGACCATCTTCCTCTTTGAGCACACATCGGGAACTATGTCACAAACAAACTGAGATGGGCTACCTCCCTCGTCCAGAAGTGGTTCCGACTCACTCATTGAGTTGCTCATCCAATCCATGATTGGGTTTGTTTCATCATATTAAGTAACATCCATCATGAAAGCACATGGATCAACCTCCTTGTCTTCTCGATAAGTCTAGTCTCATTTTGCTGAAGGTGGAGCTGCAAGTTGTAATGTGTGTACACCAGCTTTGTCAGCTTAATGTAACTTAGCCTATTCTCACTTTGGTATGGATCAACGCGAAAGTACTCCAATTGTGCGCACACCCACTGATGACACACAATTGTGTACTCTTTGTAGAGTCCCGCTTCGGTACAACCCCCCTTTCACTCGTCGTATCCATCTTCATATGTACTGTGGGTTGCCCGTCATACACGTATGTTCCAGAAGCCCAACTCTATGCTAAACCAACGAATCTTGGGCTCGGCCCATTTTTTTAAAATTCAAAAATAAATGCGGGTAGTGAGATTTGAACTAGTTACCTCTTCATATCTGCCAGTACCAGTAATCAACTGGGACATCCCGCCGCGATGTGCAAACTATCATTTTTTGGATCTTCTTGTGCTTAAAAAACTCGTGTGAACAACCTCTTCTTTTTTTTTGGGGGGGGGGGGATAAAAGGAAGGTTGGAGTGGAACCTTAAGACCTCAGGTTCGAGGGCAGCTATCCCAACCAATTGAGCTGGCGTCTGTTTACAAACGAAACACAACGCAAAACTTAAATTACTCGTACAGTGGTAGTTCTGGGTTTTTTTTTTCTTCAAAAATTTCAACAATTCTTTGAAAAACGTGAGCAAATTTTCTGAAAGATGCGATTACTTTTTGAAAATTATGAACAAATTTTTGAAAAAAAGTGAAGAAACGAATTGAAAACAAGAATAAATTTGAGATTCTAAACAATTATTGAAATTTTTTCTATACAGTGAAACATTATAAAATATACATTGAAAATTATGATATACACTAAAAAAATATTTAAATACACATTGAACCTTTTTTATGATATACACTGAAAAATATTTCAATACAATACACATTGAACATTTTTGTGATATACGTTGAACAATATTTAAATACACATTGAAACATTTTGTGATATACACTGAACAAAGTTTGACTTGTGAACAAATGTTTAAAAAGTGAACAAACTTTGAAACCGTGAACAATTTTTTAAAATCATGAAAAATGGAATCTCGAGCATTTTTTACCACAGAGGATAAAAATAAAAACAAAAAGGATAAAAAGATAAGAAAAAAGAAATACAAGCAGCAACAAAAAAAAGAAAAAATAGCAAAAAAAATAAAAAATCGGCAACATAAAAACAAAACAGAAAAGGTTTCAAGTGGGCCGCCCGCTATGCCCTTTCGCTCGCGCGCTTCAGCTAAAGCGTCGCAGCTGGACGCACACGCGCATCAAATAGGGTTCGCCAACAAAAAGGCAACGGCATGTTTTCTTTTTTAGGTCTTATCTGGCCGGTTTTCTACTGATTTTTTCTCACTTTATAATTATTTTTTCATTTTCATTTCCTTTTTTAAATTCCCATTTTTAAAAAAATCCTGAACTACGTTTCCAATCCGTGTATAATTTCTTAAAATCTGGAACATTTTTCAAATACATGAATGTTTTCCCAATCCACCAGCTTTTTTTAATTTTTACAATATTTTTGAAAACACGTGAACTTTTTTTAAATTCGTCAACTATTTTTATGTTTGTGAACTTTTTTTAAAAATATATGAAAATTTTCAGTTTTCATGATCTTTTTGAAATGTCATGAACTTTTGAAAATTTAGAATTTTGTGAAATTCGTGAATTTATTTTCAAATCTTGTGTTAGTTTTCAAATTCACGCACTTTTTAAAATTGGCGAAAAAAATTAGATAGATGAACTTTTTTCAAATCTGTAATCTTATTCAGATTCATGAACCTTCTTCAAATTCTTCATTTTATAAATCCGTGAACTTTATGTCCGATCCATGTTGCTTTTCTACATCCCTTAAATGGCCCCAATTTTTTCATGGCCTTTTATGACCAATGCAAAGAACCATGACAAGTTGTTTGAGTTTTTGATAATTCTTTTGTTTCTGGAGTTTTCTTGGTGAAAAATGATCGATAAACGGTCGGGCATGATGCAACTTGCATATGGTGTCGGAATTCGTTCAAACCTAGCATGGATGCCTAACATGGGCATGCACACTGGCTTGCAAAAGTTTGGGTCATTTCATGCATCTCGAAAAATAGACCATGTCCAACGGAGGGTGTTCGGGTAGGCCGGAAAGATCCATTTGAGAGCGCTGTTTTCGGCAACTGTCAAATGCCCCCATTTTTTCATGAGGTTATGTGATCAACTTAGGGCACCATGCCAAGTTCTTTGAGTTTTCGACCATTCTAGCATTTTCTAGAGTTTTCTCGGTGAAAAATGGCCCATAATGGCTGGACGTGACGCAGCTTGCATACGATGTCGGAATTCATTCAAACCTGGCATGATTGCCAATCATGGGTATGCCCACCAGCTGGGAAAAGTTGGGTTCATTTCATACATGTCTAAAAATAGACAATGTTCAACGGAGTGTATTCGAGTAGGCGAAAAGGGTCCGTTTGAGAGCACTTCATTTCTCAACATCCCTAAAAGGCTCCAATTTTTCATGGTCTTGTATGACCAATTCAAGGCACCATGACAAGTTATTTGAGTTTTCGATAATTCTTGCATTTTCTAAAGTTTTCTAAGTGATAAATGGCCAGACGTGATGCAACTTGCATACGGTGTCGGGGTTAATACAAACCTGGTATGGATGCCTAACATGGGCATGCCCACCCGCTGGCAAAAGCTAGGGTTAGTTCAGGCATGTCCAAAAGTAGATCATGTTCAACGGAGGGTGTTCGGTAGCCAGAACGGTCCGTTTGTTTTTTCGGCATCCGTCAATGACCCCAATTTTATTTCCATGAGCTTATATGATCAATTCTAGGCACCATGCCAAATTGTTCGAGTTTTCAATAATTCTTGCATTTTCTGGAGTTTTCTCGATGAAAAATGGCGGATAAATGGCCGGACGTGACGTGACTTGCATACGGTGTCGGAATTCATTCAAGCCTGGCATGGACGCCTATCATGGGCATGCGCACCTGCTTGCAAAAGTTGCGCCATTTCATGCATGTTTATAAATAGACCATGTTCAACGCAAGGTGTTCGGGTAGACGAGAAGGGCCCGTTTAAGAGTGCTTTTTTCAGCATCCGCCACATGACTCCAATTTTCCCCATGAGCTTATATTACCAATTCAAGGCACCATGTCAAAGTTGTTTGAGTTTTCGATAATTCTTGTATTTTTTGGAGTTTTCTCGGTGAAAAGGGGCTGATAAATGGCTGGAGGTGCCGCAATGTGCAAACGGTGTCAGAAGTCGTTCGTTCAGACCTAGCATGGATGCATCATATGTCCATGTCATGCTGCTGAAAGAAGTTGTGGTCATTTATCCATAGTCCAAAAAAGCACCAACTTAGAGGAGTGTGCCAGACTAGGCCATACAAGTGCATCCGCGAGCATGTTGATTTCCTAATTTGAATGCTTCTATTACTTGTAATTTCTGTCATTATCAATCAACATGAACATGTTGTTATTCACTAACCATTTATTGAGATTTGTCAACAATTTTGAATATATAAATTGTGTATGAAAATTTTACAGGTTTGAACACATTTTCTACAATTGTTAACAAATTCCTGACAATTGATGAAAATTTTGAACACAAATTTCAAACCATTTACTTTTATAAAATTTACTTTCTTTGAAATGCAAACATTTTTAAAATTTGTGAACAATTTTTCTGAAACGTGAATATTTTTTAAAATTCCAGAATATTATAAAATTTGTAAACAATATTTGAAAATAATCTCAAACAATTTCAATTTTTTGAACAAGTTTCAAAAAGAATAATAAAGTTTAAAAAGGAGACAAATAAATTAATGTAAAAGAGAAAAAACGAGAAAACTGAGAAAAAACGCTTAGATGTTGGCCCAACTAGGGACACCATCTCCCATCAGGTGCCTGTTGGTTTTATTTGATGTTGGTGCGTCAAATAGTCGCTGTTTCGCACGGACCTAATCGATACGAGTGAACATGGGCCAGCCATTTTAATTATTAGTGCCTCTACACATGCCGGATTTGGGAACCATCTAGATGGTTCCAAGCTGGTTTTTACCGGTTTGGGAACCTTTTAGAAGGTTCATGGATCTTTTTTTCCTTTTTGAAAATCACAAAGTTCAAAAAATGTTCAACATATTTATTTATTTATTCATATTTATGAACAAAGTTTGTAAATATCAAAAAATGGTCGCATTTAAAAAAATCAAAATTGTTTATGTTTTCAGAAATTGTTTGGAATTTCAAAAAAAAAACTCATTTTTAAAATCAGACTTTACAAATGTGTTCCACTTTTTGGAAAATTTGTTTGCATATTCAAAAAATTAAAAGTTAAAAAATGCTTGCTTTTTAAAAAAAAGTCACGTTAAAAATTCCAAAAAATGTTCAACTATGTCACTGCTCATAGTTCTTAACACTCCGCAGTCCTCTTTTGTCAAGATAGTTTGGTTGTTGTAGTGGTTCGGTTCTTGTGTGTTCAACTAAGAGGTTCTTTTAGTCAGGCGTTGTTGGCGAATCAGGCTTGGCGACTCATTGATAACCCAGGAAGTTTATGTGCGAGGTTGCTCAAGGCAAAATATTTTTCAAATGGGAACTTGCTAGACACAGTCTTTTGTGGTAATGCATCTGCAGTTTGGAAGGGTATTGAGTATGGATTAGAGCTTGCTAAGAAGGGGATGATACTGAGGGTGGGAGATGGGAATTCTATCCGAGCTTGGAGGGATCCATGGATCCCTAGGGGCCCATCTCTTCGCCCAATCACACTGAAAAGGAACTGTAGGTATAATCCTGTGTCTGATTTCATAGACTAGTAAGCATGCACGTGCAACGCACGAATAACCATACACAGGAATTTCCCTGTTCATAATTAGCAAAATTCACATATCGAAGGCAATCGACGGGGTGAACTTTTCCATAGAGAACATATGGGATATTTATTGTGCATATAGTAAAAATGGAATCAAATATTTCATAATGTTTCTGTTATCTAATGCAAACTTCATAGGACTTATGATACGATTAAGCATTGTAACATGGTAGAGACAGAAAAGGTACAAAAAAGAAAAATAGGAACATACTAAATGAGCACCAAGGTAAACTTTATCAAAGGTATAATTATTTAAGGGTCATACACAGTCGCAAGGCACAAGCAATGCCATTTAAAACAATGAAAAAAGTTAAATAATAATATGATTGTTCATGGTTCTTACACGATGAACCACAAGTGTTTCCAAAAATAAACATGGGAAAAAGTATCATATTGTACTCCCTCCGATCCTGCTTGATACATCTGTTTGAGCGATAAGTTATATGACATGAACAAGTTCATACATGCATGAGAATAACGCCGGATTCACGAATCAACATCAATCTTAACACGTAAACCAATGACAATTATAACCTTGTGGTGCCATAGAACAATTCACCAATCTATACTGATCACAATCAGTTCAATTTTACACATATGCATTGGACATAGTGCTCGTAAAGGCAATGCCTTCATCTTGGTAGAGTTTTGTCTGATACATACTGGACATATAGAAGCATTTGACACATGAGGTGCATCACCTTGATACTGGCGCGGTTGTGGTAACAATAGCGCATTTCCTGACGAAAATATGAGATACCATAGAAATCACTATCTAATCTTGAACGTGCTTCACATGGTATCCAGAAGCCAACGCTAGAGGAGCATGAACTTGATTGCAGCGTAGCTAATGCTCAACCCATGAATCTTCCTTTTTCAACAATTGTCATGCCCACGGACCATGGACATGCCCACCTGCACCCTGTAATTCAATCAACTGATGAGAGTTATAATGTAAAAATAAATTAAGGTCACATTTATATTCAAAATTTCAAATATGTCATCTTCTTTAGCATACTATACTTTCCTTTATCTAAGAAAACATTGTCATAAACATATGTAGATTCAACATCCTATCTCGGAGAAAATAATAAGTACAGAAGAAATTGCCAAGGTTTCTACATGCAACATTCCAATGCTTGATGCACCCTCTCTAGGAGCAGCAGTACATAAACTGAGTCCTTGCAAGCCAAGAACTGAATCCCCCACACAAGATACAGTTCTTCACAGCAAGAAATTAACCCCACAAACTACAATAAACACTTAATCCTTGCAAATAAAAATCAAAACTGAGTGCCCTGCAGAATATGTCACATATGCTCAAAATAGAGAACCGAATTGACAAGACAGTAGATTAATCTATCAGGGGGAAGAAGTGGGAGGATCAACTTATGGGGACAGAGATATCAGTGTCCTGGGGTCTCGATTGCAGGGAGTCAAAGGCGAGTGAGGTGGCTGACTGGATAACGTTTGCGATATTTGTTAGGCCAAAACAAGTTCCAGATCAGCCAAGTCATTCACAATGAAGAAGATGAGCCAAACCTAACGAATCAACGCCTCCATTTTGGCCATCTCAGTGTGGTTGACCCTTAATTCGAGTGTGGTGCATTGATGCAGACACTCCACGCCTCCACCAAGCCAAAAAAATATGCATTCAATCTTAGTAAGGGCATTCATGATTATTGGAGGATCGAATTCTCACTTTTAGTATAGGCATTCATGGTGTTTGTTCGAATTATAGTCATACTTGGATGCAGAGACTACATTGTTAATGCAAACTCGCAAATAGTGTACTGCAGTGTACAGTGAACAAACAAACTAACATGATATTCATTGGAATTTCAGATAGAAGTGTACGAATACGGAAGTAAGATCCAGTGCTGAATTTATACCTTTGAGTCTACCTCCTGAACCATCTGTTGTTGATTTGACATCTTTTGGTATACTAAGAAAGCTTCAACTTTAGTTCTTCTATATACGGCCTACAGAATGATAATTTGACGCAGTGAAACAGTGGTGGTTCTTGACATTGCTTATCAGCTGGGGGGTCACAAGACGGAGATAAATCACCATTTAAGGAATTATATTGGTGCTAGAAACCCGCACCCACTAAATAATACAGCTGACAAGAACATCAAATTGGATGCACTTACAAGGGGTAAATTGATTGTATTTAGGCATCTGCAGGATAAAGCTTGCACTCTGAAAAAATGTGTGCCTGTTTCTCAGCAATGGAATGCCCTAATACTAAAGTTAAAACATCATCTAATAATTTTTGTATAATGAACATTTTGTATCAAATAATTCTTTCTGCTTACAGTGCTAGAAAATGTTCAACTGAAAATGCAAGGAGGAACATATCGATCAGGTTCATGGCAGTATATACTTAAATACGGTCTCCTACTTCCTCTGAAGTTTTATTAATTCCCTCCCCAGATTCAGAAATCACAACCCACCTCAGTTTTCTGTTTATAAACAACCGGTGGAACTGCACGTATATGGCCAAAATTAAGATTTCAAGTAATCTAATTCAACATAGTTCTCATTGAGAAAAATAACATACACGCGAGCTCCACATTCTGGGTCCCCGGCACGAAAAAAAAATTGCATGTCGATGAGCGTCTGCAGTGCACCAAGAAACAACGGCGGCGAAGCTTCAGTCTTTGGCACACCTCCAGATCGGAAAGTTGTTGTGGAGGCCGAGCTACACCGTACCCACTATCTTAGCCGTTCATGTTCCATGAGATGTGTGCCGCTAGCCGTGCTGCAGCAGAGGTTAGCGACGCTATTTAGCAGAGTGATTTGACCCTCACGTGCTAGCGAATACTTTCTGCTATCTAGTAGCAGGCTACTGTTGCCGACATGGGTGTCAGGCCAATCCCCTCACCTGTCAACTCTAGAATTCTGTAGAATAGCTCAACGTCTCTCTCTTTTTCCTATAACTTTGCATGCTATCTCTTTCTCTCATTTAACATGCATTCAGCTTGTTTCAAAACATCTCAAAAAAATCTGTCGGAAAACTTTGCACGGGGCAGCTAGCTCTATTTTTGCCTTGACATTTTGCTTGCAGGTTCTGAAATGTTCTGCATGTTATAGTATCTCTGTCACAGCACCTCTTTCAACGTACAGAAAATTATTTCTCTCTGTTCACCCTCTCTCTTTCTCTGTTCTCACTTTTCTCTCTCACTTAAATCACATGAAAAAACTTACTAGAAACAACGTTTTCCTCTGTCCACATCTTTCTCTCTCTCACACTGTACCTCTCATGAACAGTAGCACAAACTTCGAAGGAACAGTGCCAGAACCTGCAAAAGCAAGCTACACCAGTGCAGAGTAGCCTCGCCAGGGCCTACCCCGTCTAATTACTAAGGAGACAAACGCTGCTAACTGAGTTCAGGCTGGCTCAAAACAAACCGAGGGCACATGGGGTACACACATCCACATGAACCCAGAGGTTAAAAATGGATGGCTGTGATATGGGGTACCACGTAGGCCGAGCTAGGAAAAACTGTTCTCCTCCATATACGCTCAGATCAAACCTGAAAATGCTAAATTGCTAACATAAAACTGAGCACACCTCCAGATCACATCAAGACAACCAAATAAATATACTACCCAAATAAAGCTTGTATTGTAGTCATACTCGTACATAAATCAAAACGGGTAAAACAACAACTCCCTGTTTCAGTAAGTACCTAAAGTAGCCTACCTTGATGAACATAATAACCTGGCGGTGCGACATCCAGATCATGGCGCTGCGTCCATGCGATGGCGAGCGTCAAGTGGGCGAAGATGGTGTTAAGGTTAGTGCGTCCGCGTGGTGGACCGGCGGTGGTCGCGTCCAGCAAGTGGACGCCATGCGAGCGGGCGTGGCGGAGGAGGATTACACGCAGTCTAGTTCCTTGAGAGATGTAGTAGTGGCTTGTCCAGATCGAGTGGATCCGCCGGTGAGGCAGCTCGCCGCGACGGAGTGAGGTAGGCGGAGGACGCGGTGAAGGGCGGCGGTGTCTTCCTCCCTCGGCGGCGCGCAACATGTTGCTGCCAACATGGCAGGATGCCGAGGTCACGCGGCTCCTGCTTCCTCGTAAGCAGCGGCGCGGCATACCGCGGGTGGCACGAGGCCGGGCGCAGCAGCTCCTGCACCCTAGTGATTTTCTTTTTGAAGTTTATCTGAGGGTGCGTGATTACTGGAGATGGCTGCGTGTTTATCTGAGGGTGAGTGATTTCGTTTCCTTGCCTCAGCGAGATTATGGGGATGCGTTTGCAGACATCGGACGTGAAATTTCCTCCGTGATGGAGTACGGTCAGTCAAAGGAAATTGCTAAGTCCACACCAGCTTGCTATTAGATAAATGATGGCTGTTACATTAAGATTTGTTAGCCTAATCATGCGATGCTGATTGGTCCGTGCGGTGTCGTTGGACTAATTACGGGGTGCACATAAAAAATTCTTGTTTGATTGTTTAATAGTAGTGTAGATGAGAATGATGTTTGGATCAAGGAGCGACCAGACAAAAAATTTTGACAGCCGGATGTGATACAAATTCTCAAGATCAGAACCTCTCCACGGCGCCAAGACTATTTTCTGGCTTGGCACTCGGAGCGGTCGGGGCTGTTCACGGTTCCTAGTGCATACTGTTTGACCACATTGCAACATGATGAGGAGCTTACTGGTGGTGCAACCAGTGCGCATCCGGAGGACGAGCGACCGTTATGGAACTTGATTTGGCAGGCTTGCGTGAAGGAAATATGCCCTAGAGGCAATAATAAAGTTATTATTTATTTCCTCATATCATGATAAAATGTTTATTATTCATGCTAGAATTGTATTAACCGAAAACATAATACATGTGTGAATACATAGACAAACATAGTGTCACTAGTATGCCTCTACTTGACTAGCTCGTAGATTAAAGATGGTTGAGTTTCCCTAGCCATAGACATGAGTTGTCATTTGATTAACGGGATCACATCATTAGGAGAATGATGTGATTGACATGACCCATTCCGTTAGCTTAGCACTTGATCGTTTAGTATGTTGCTATTGCTTTCTTCATGACTTATACATGTTCCTATGACTATGAGATTATGCAACTCCGTTTACCGGAGAAACACTTTGTGTGCTACCAAACGTCACAACGTAATCGGGTGATTATAAAGGTGCTCTACAGGTGTCTCCGAAGGTACTTGTTGAGTTGGCATATTTCGAGATTAGGATTTGTCACTCCGATTGTCGGAGAGGTACCTCTGGGCCCTCTCGGTAATGCACATCACTATAAGCCTTGCAAGCAATGTGACTAATGAGTTAGTTGCGGGATGATGCATTACGTAACGAGTAAAGAGACTTGCCGGTAACGAGATTAAACTAGGTATTGAGATACCGACGATCGAATTTCGGGCTAATAACATACTGATGACAAAGGGAATAACGTATGTTGTTATGCGGTTTGACCGATAAAGATCTTCGTAGAATATGTGGGAGCCAATATGAGCATCCAGGTTCCGCTATTGGTTATTGACCGGAGACGTGTCTCGGTCATGTCTACATAGTTCTCGAACCCGTAGGGTCCGTACGCTTAAAGTTTGGTGACGATCGGTATTATGAGTTTTTGTTTTTTGATGTACCGAAGGTAGTTCGGAGTCCCGGATATGATCACAGACATGACGAGGAGTCTCGAAATGGTCGAGACGTAAAGACCGATATATTGGACGATTATGTTCGGACACCGGAAAGGTTCCGGGAGGTTTTGGACATTTACCGGAGTACCAGGGGGTTACGAAACCCCCCGGGGAGTTAATTGGGCCTCATGGGCCTTAGTGGGAGAAGAGGAGGGGCGGCCAGGGCAGCCACGCGCCCCCTCCCCCTCTAGTCCGAAATGGACAAGGAGGGGGGGCGGCGCCCCCCTTTTTCCTTCTCCTCCTCTCTCCTTTCCTTCCCTCTCCTACCCCAACAAGGAAAAGGAGGAGTCCTATTCCCGGTGGGAGTAGAACTCCCCCCTTGGCGCGCCCTCCTCCTGGCCGGCCGCCTCCCCACTTTCTCCTTTATATACGGGCGCAGGGGGTGTTAGGGAACGTAGCAGAAATTCAAAATTTTCCTACGTGTCACCAAGATCTATCTATGGAGAAACTAGCAACGAGGGGAAGGAGAGTGCATCTACATACCCTTGTAGATCGCTAAGCGGAAGCGTTCAAAAGAACGGGGTTGAAGGGGCCGTACTGCCGTGATCCAAATCACGGAGATCCTAGTGCCGAACGGACGGCACCTCCGCTGTTCAACACACGCAGACAACCCAAAGGACGTCTCACATGCCTTGATCCAGCAAGGAGAGAGGGAGAGGTTGGGAAAGACTCCATCCAGCAGCAGCACGACTGTGTGGTGGTGATGGAGGAGCGTGGCAATCCTGCAGGGCTTCGCCAAGCACCGCGAGAGAGGAGGAGGACTTGGGAGAGGGGGAGGGCTGCGCCAGGGGCAAGCGTCAAGCTCCCATGCGCCTCCCCACTATATATAGGGGTGTATGGGGCTGGTTTCTTTCCCTCCAAGTCCATTGGGGCGTTGGCAAAGGTGGGAGGAAAGAAATCACATCATTTCCTTCCCCACCGATTGTTATCCCCCTTTTTTAGGGATCTTGATCTTATCCCTTCGGGATATGATCTTATTCCTTCTAAGGGGGGATCTTGGTGTGCCTTGACCAGGGGTGTGGGGCCTTGCCCCCACTACCCACGTTCATGTGGGTCCCCCATGCAGGTGGGCCCCACTCCGAAACCTTCTAGAACCTTCCCGGTACAATACCGAAAAATCCCGAACATTTTCCGGTGGCCAAAATAGGACTTCCCATATATAAATCTTTACCTCCGGACCATTCCGGAACTCCTCGTGACGTCCGGGATCTCATCCCGGACTCTGAACAACATTCGGTAACCACATACAAACTTCCTTTATAACCCTAAGCGTCGCCATCGAACCTTATGTGTAGACCCTACGGGTTCGGAGACACGTAGACATGACCGAGACAACTCTCCGCCAACAACCAACAGCGGGATCTGGATACCCATGTTGGCTCCACATGTTCCACGATGATCTCATCGGATGAGCCACGATATCAAGGACTCAATCAATCCCGTATACAATTCCCTTTGTCAAGCGATATTGTACTTGCTCGAGATTCGATCGTCGGTATCCCGATACCTTGTTCAATCTCGTTACCGGCAAGTCTCTTTACTCGTTCAGAACACATCATCCCGTGATCAACCCCTTGGTCACATTGTTCACATTATGATGATGTCCTACCGAGTGGGCCCAGAGATACCTCTCCGTTAACCGGAGTGACAAATCCCATCTCGATTCATACCAACCCAATGTACACTTTCGGAGATACCTGTAGTGCACCTTTATAGCCACCCGATTACGTTGTGGACGCTTTGGTACACCCAAAGCATTCCTACGGTATCCTGGAGTTGCACAATCTCATGGTCTAAGGAAAAGATACTTGACATTAGAAAAGCTTTAGCATACGAACTACACGATCTTTGTGCTAGGCTTAGGATTGGGTCTTGTACATCACATCATTCTGCTAATGATGTGATCCCGTTATCAACGACATCCAATGTCCATGGTCTGGATACTGTAACCATCTATTGATCATCGAGCTAGTCAACTAGAGGCTTACTAGGGACATGGTGTTGTCTATGTATCCACACATGTATCCGAGTTTCCTATCAATACAATTATAGCATGGATAATAAACGATTATCATGAACAAGGAAATATAATAATAACTAATTTATTATTGCCTCTAGGGCATATTTCCTCTGATCTCCCACTTGCACTAGAGTCAATAATCTACTTTACATCGCCATGTGATTAACACTCACAGGTCACATCGCCATGTGACCAACATCCAAAGAGTTTACTAGAATCAATAATCTAGTTCACATCACTATGTGATTAACACTCAATGAGTTCTGGGTTTGATCATGTTATGCTTGTGAGAGAGGTTGTAGTCAACGGGTCTGCAACATTCAGATCCGTATGCACTTCGCAAATCTCTATGTCATATTGTAAATGTTGCTTCCACGCTCCACTTGGAGCTATTCCCAATGGTTGCTCCACTATACGTATCCGGTTTGCTACTCAGAGTCACTCGGATAGGTGTTAAAGCTTGCATCGACGTAACCCTTTACGCCGAACTCTTTATCACCTCCATAATCGAGAAACATGTCCTTATTTACTCCAAGGACAATTTTGATCATCCAATGATCCATTCCTGGATCACTCTTGTACCCTGCCGGACTCATGGCAAGGCACACTTCCAAAGGCGGTACACAACATAGCATACTACAGAGCCTATGTCTGAAGCATAGGGGACGGCCTTCGTCCTTTCTCTCTCTTCTGCCGTGGTCGAGCTTTAAATCTTAACTTCATACCTTACAACTCAGGCAAGAACTCCTTCTTTGACTGATCCATCTTGAACACCTTCGAGATCATGTCAAGGTATGTGCTCATTTGAAAGTACCATTTAGCATTTTTTTATCTATCCTCATAGATCTTGATGCTCAATGTTCAAGCAGCTTAATTCAGGTTTTCTATTGAAAAACACTTTTCAAATAACCCTATATGCTTTCCGTAAATTCTACATCATTTTCGATCAACAATATGTCATTCACATATACTTATCGAAATTCTATAGTGCTCCCACTCACTTCTTTGGAAATACAAGTTTCTCACAAACTTTGTATAAACCCAAAATCTTTGATCATCTCATCAAAGCGTACATTCCAACTCCGAGATGCTTACTCCAGTCCTTAGAAGGATTGCTGGAGCTTTGCATACTTGTTAGCATCTTTCAGGATTGACAAAACCTTCTGGTTGTATCACATACAACCTTTCCTCAAGTATAACGTCGAGGAAACAATGTTTTGACATCCTATCTGCAAGATTTCATCAATCATGCAGTAATTGCTAATCCAATTCCAACAGACTCTTAGCATCGCTACGAGTGAGAAAGCCTCAAAGTAGTCAACTCCTTGAACTTGTCGGAAAACATCTTTAACGACAAGTCGAGCTTTCTTAATGGTGATACTTACCATCATTGTCTGTCTTCCTTTTAAAATCCATCTTTACCCAACGTCCTTACGACCATCAAGTATTTCTTCCAAAGTCATGGATCCTCTCTCGGATGTTATGGCCTTGAGCCATTCGTCGGAATCCGGGCCCACCATCGCTTCTTCATAGCTCGTAGGTTCATTGTTGTCTAGCAACATGACCTTCAAGACAGGATTACTGTACCACTCAAGTAGTACGCATCCTTGTCACCCCACGAGGTACGGTAGTGACTTGATCCAAAACTTCATGATCACTATCATAAGCTTCTACTTCAATTGGTGTAGTCGCCACAGGAACAACTTCACGTGCCCCTGCTACACACTTGTTGAAGTGATGGTTCAAGAACCTCATCAAGTCTCCACCATCCTCCCACTCAATTCTTTCGAGAAACTTTTCCTCGTGAAAGGACCTAATTCTAGAAAAAATCCTTTTCCTTCCGAATCGAGATCGGAGGTATACCCAACTGTTTTGGGTGTCCTATGAAGATGCATTTTATACGCTTTGGGTTTGAGCTTATCAACCTGAAACTTTTTCACATAAGCGTCGCAGCCCCAAACTTTTAAGAAACGACAATTTAGGTTTCTCCAAACCATAGTTCAAACGGTGTCATCTCAACGGAATTACATGGTGCCCTATTAAAGTGAGTGCGGTTGTCTCTAATGCCTAACCCATGAACGATAGTGGTAATTCGATAAGAGACATCATGGTACGCACCATATCCAATAGGGTGCAACTATGATGTTTGGACACACCATCACACTATGGTGTTCCAGGTGGTATTAGTTGTGAAACAATTTCCACAATGTCTTAATTGCGTGCCAAAGCTCGTAACTCGGATACTCATCTCTATGATCATATCATAGACATTTTATCCTCTTGTCACGATGACCTTCAACTTCACTCTGAAATTACTTGAACCATTCAATAATTCAGACTTGTGTTTCATCAAGTAAATATACTCAAGATCTACTTAAATCATCCGTGAAGTAAGAACATAATGATATTCATCAGATGCCTCGGCACTCATTGGACTGCACACATCAAAATGTGTTACTTCCAACAAGTTGCTATCTTGTTCCATCTTACCGAAAAACGAGGCTTTTCAATCATCTTGCCTATGTGGTATGATTTGCATATCTCAAGTGATTCAAAATCAAGTGAGTCCAAACGATCCATCTGCATGGAGTTTCTTCATGTGTATACACCAATAGACATGGTTTGCATGTCTCAAACTTTTCAAAAACGAGTGAGTCCAAAGATCCATCAACATGGAGCTTCTTCATGCGTTTCACACCAATATGACTTACATGGCGATTGCCACAAGTAAGTGGTACTATCATTACTATCTTATATCTTTTGGCATGAAAATGTGTATCACTACGATCGAGATTCAATAAACCATTCCTTTTAGGTGTAAGACCATTGAAGGTATTATTCAAATAAGCAGAGTAACCATTATTCTCCTTAAATGAATAACCGTATTACATGGCTGCATATAATCCAATCATGCCTATGCTCAACGCAAACACCAAATAACAATTATTTAGGTTTAACACCAATCTCGATGGTAGAGGGAGCGTATGCTTGATCACATCAACCTTGGAAACACTTCCAACACATATCGTCACCACCTTTAGCTAGTCTCCGCTTATTCCGTAGCTTTTATTTTGAGTTACTAACACTTAGCAACCGAACCGGTATCTAATACCCTGGTGCTACTAGGAGTACTAGTAAAGTACACATTAACATAATGTATATCCAACATACTTCTATCGACCTTGCCAGCCTTCTTATCTACCAAGTATCTAGGGTAATTCTGCTCTAGTGGCTGTTCCCCTTATTACAGAAGCACTTAGTCTCGGGTTTGGGTTCAACCTTGGGTTTCTTCACTGGAGCAGCAACTGATTTGTCGTTTCATGAAGTACCCCTTCTTGCCCTTGCCCTTCTTGAAACTAGTGGTTTCACTAACCATCAACAATTGATGCTCCTTCTTGATTTCTACTTTCGCGGTGTCAAACATCGTGAATATCTCAAGGATCATTATATCTATCCCTGATATGTTATAGTTCATCACGAAGCTCTAGCAGCTTGGTGGCAATGACTTTGGAGAAACATCACTATCTCAACTGGAAGATCAACTCCCACTCAATTCAAGTGATTGTTGCACTCAGACAATCTGAGCACAAGCTCAACGATTGAGCTTTTCTCCCTTAGTTTGCAGGCTAAGAAAATCGTTGGAGGTATTATACCTCTTGACGTGGGCACGAGCCTGAAATCCCAATTTCAGTCCTCGAAACATCTCATATGTTCCGCGACGTTTCGAAAACGTCTTTGGTGCCTCAACTCTAAACCCTTTAACTGAACTATATCACGTAGTTATCAAAACGTGTATGTCCGATGTTTGCAACATCCACGCATTTACGCTCGGGGTTCTCGCATAATCGCGCGGTGTATTAGGGACATAAGCTTTCTATCGATCGCATAATCGCCATCATCAACTTTCAACTATATTTTCTCTAGGAACATATCTAAAACAGTAGAACTAAAGCGCGAGCTATGACATAATTTGCAAAGGGCTTTTGACTATGTTCAGGATAATTAAGTTCATCTCATGAACTCCCACTCAGATAGACATCCCTTTAGTCATCTAAGTGATTACATGATCCGAGTCAACTAGGCCGTGTCCGATCATCACGTGAGACGGACTAGTCATCATCGGTGAACATCTTCATGTTGATCGTATCCTCCATACGACTCATGCTCGACCTTTCGGTCTCTTGTGTTTTGAGGCCATGTCTGTACATGCTAGGGTCGTCAAGTTAACCTAAGTGTTTCAAGGTGTAAATCTGGCTTACACCCGTTGTATGTGAACATAAGAATCTATCACACCCGATCATCACGTGGTGCTTCGAAATGACGAACTTTCGCAACGGTGCACTGTTAGGGGGAACACTTTCTTGAAATTTTAACGAGGGATCATCTTATTTACTACCGTCGTACTAAGAAAATAAGATGTATAAACATGACAAACATCATATGCAATCAAATAGTGACATGATATGGCCAATATCATATTGCTCCTTTTGATCTCCATCTTCGGGGCTCCACGATCATCATCGTCACCGGCATGACACCATGATCTCCATCATCATAATCTCCATCATCGTGTCTCCATGAAGTTGTCTCGCCAACTTATTACTTCTACTACTATGGCTACCGGTTAGCAATAAAGTAAAGTAATTACATGGCGTTGTTCAATGACACGCAGGTCATACAATAAATAAAGACAACTCCTATGGCTCTGCCGGTTGTCATACTCATCGACATGCAAGTCGTGATTCCTATTACAAGAACATGATCAATCTCATACATCACATATCATTCATCACATTCTTCTTGGCCATATCACATCACATAGCATACCCTGCAAAAACAAGTTAGACGTCCTCTAATTGTTGTTTGCATGTTTTACGTGGCTGCTATGGGTTTCTAGCAAGAACGTTTCTTACCTACGCAAAACCACAACATGATATGTCAATTGCTATTTACCCTTCATAAGGACCCTTTTCATCGAATCCAATCCGACTAAAGTGGGAGAGATTGGCACCCGCTAGTCACCTTTATGCAACAAGTGCATGTCAGTCGGTGGAACCTGTCTCACGTAAGTGTACGTGTAAGGTCGGTCCAGGCCGCTTCATCCCACGATGCCGCCGAATCAAGATAGGGCTAGTAATGGTAAGCAAATTGAACAAACCAACGCCCACAACTACTTGTATTCTACTCGTGCATAGAATCTACGCAATAGACCTAGCTCATGATGCCACTGTTGGGGAACGTAGCAGAAATTCAAAATTTTCCTACGTGTCACCAAGATCTATCTATGGAGAAACTAGCAACGAGGGAAGGAGAGTGCATCTACATACCCTTGTAGATCGCTAAGCGGAAGCGTTCAAGAGAACGGGGTTGAAGGAGTCGTACTCGTCGTGATCCAAATCACCGGAGATCCTAGTGCCGAGCAGACGGCACCTCCGCGTTCAACACACGTGACAGCCCGGTGACGTCTCCCATGCCTTGATCCAGCAAGGAGAGAGGGAGAGGTTGGGGAAGACTCCATCCAGCAGCAGCACGACGGTGTGGTGGTGATGGAGGAGCGTGGCAATCCTGCAGGGGTTCGCCAAGCACCGCGGGAGAGGAGGAGGACTTGGGAGAGGGGGAGGGCTGCACCAGGGGCAAGCGTCAAGCTCCCATGCGCCTCCCCACTATATATAGGGGTGGAGGGGGCTGGTTTCTTGCCCTCCAAGTCCATTGGGGCGTTGGCAAAGGTGGGAGGAAAGAAATCACATCATTTCCTTCCCCACCGATTGTTATCCCATTTTTAGGGATCTTGATCTTATCCCTTCGAGATATGATCTTATTCCTTCTAAGGGGATCTTGGTGTGCCTTGACCAGGGGTGTGGGGCCTTGCCCCCACTACCACGTTCATGTGGGTCCCCCATGCAGGTGGGCCCCACTCCGAACCTTCTAGAACCTTCCCGGTACAATACCGAAAAATCCCGAACATTTTCCGGTGGCCAAAATAGGACTTCCCATATATAAATCTTTACCTCCGGACCATTTCGGAACTCCTCGTGACATCCGGGATCTCATCCGAGACTCCGAACAACATTCGGTAACCACATACAAACTTCCTTTATAACCCTAGCGTCATCGAACCTTAAGTGTGTAGACCCTACGGGTTCGGGAGACACGTAGACATGACCGAGACAACTCTCCGGCCAATAACCAACAGCGGGATCTGGATACCCATTTTGGCTCCCACATGTTCCACGATGATCTCATCGGATGAACCACGATGTCAAGGACTCAATTGATCCCGTATACAATTCCCTTTGTCTAGCGGTATTGTACTTGCCCGAGATTCGATCGTCGGTATGCCGATACCTTGTTCAATCTCGTTACCGGCAAGTCTCTTTACTGCTTTCAGAACACATCATCCCGTGATCAACCCCTTGGTCACATTGTTCACATTATGATGATGTCCTACCGAAAGTGGGCCCAGAGATACCTCTCCGTTAACCGGAGTGACAAATCCGATCTCGATTCGTACCAACCCAATGCACACTTTCGGAGATACCGTAGTGCACCTTTATAGCCACCCGATTACGTTGTGACGTTTGGTACACCCAAAGCATTCCTACGGTATCCGGAGTTGCACAATCTCATGGTCTAAGGAAAAGATACTTGACATTAGAAAAACTTTAGCATACGAACTACATGATCTTTGTGCTAGGCTTAGGATTGGGTCTTGTCCATCACATCATTCTGCTAATGATGTGATCCCGTTATCAACGACATCCAATGTCCATGGTCAAGAAACTGTAACCGTCTCTTGATCAACGAGCTAGTCAACTAGAGGCTTACTAGGGACATGGTGTTGTCTATGTATCCACACATGTATCTGAGTTTCCTATCAATACAATTATAGCATGGATAATAAACGATTATCATGAACAAGGAAATATAATAATAACTAATTTATTATTGCCTCTAGGGCATATTTCCTACAGGGGGCACCTCTAGACACAACAATTGATCTCTTGATCTCTTAGCCGTGTGCGGTGCCCCCTCCACCATATTCCACCTCGGTCATATCGTAGCGGTGCTTAGGCGAAGCCTTGCGTTGGTAGCAACATCATCACCGTCATCACACCATCGTGCTGACGGAACTCTCCCGTGAAGCTCTGCTGGATCGGAGTTCGCGGGACGTCATCAAGCTGAACGTGTGATGAACTCGGAGGTGCCGTACGTTCGGTACTTGGATCGGTCAGATCGTGAAGACGTACGACTACATCAACTGCGTTGTGCTAACGCTTCCGCTTTCGGTCTATGAGGGTACGTGGACACACTCTCTGCTCTCGTTGCTATGCATCACCATGATCTTGCGTGTGCGTAGGATTTTTTTTGAAATTACTACGTTCCCCAACAGTGGCATCAGAGCCAGGTTTATGCGTAGATGTTATATGCACGAGTAAAACACAAGTGAGTTGTGGGCGATACAAGTCATACTACTTACTAGCATGTCATACTTTGGTTCGGCGGTATTGTTGGATGAAGCGGCCCGGACCGACATTACGCGTACGCTTACGCAAGACTGGTTCTACCGACGTGCTTTGCACACAGGTGGTTGGCGGGTGTCTGTTTCTCCAACTTTAGTTGACCCGAGTGTGACTATGCCCGGTCCTTGAGAAGGTTAAAATAGCACTAACTTAACGAACTATCGTTGTGGTTTTGATGCGTAGGTAAGAACAGTTCTTGCTCAGCCCGTAGCAGCCACGTAAAACTTGCAACAACAAAGCAGAGGACGTCTAACTTATTTTTGCAGGGCATGTTATGATGTGATATGGTCAAGGCATGATGCTATATTTTATTGTATGAGATGATCATGTTTTGTAACCGAGTTATCGGCAACTGGCAGGAGCCATATGGTTGTCGCTTTATTGTATGCAATGCAATCGCCCTGTAATTGCTGAACTTTATCACTAAGCGGTAGCAATAGTCGTAGAAGCAATAGTTGGCGAGATGACAACGATGCTACGATGGAGATCAAGGTGTCGCACCGGTGACGATGGTGATCATGACGGTGCTTCGGAGATGGAGATCACAAGCACAAAATGATGATGGCCATATCATATCACTTATATTGATTGCATGTGATGTTTATCATTTATGCATCTTGCTTTGATTGATGGTAGCATTATAAGATGATCTCTCACTAAATTTCAAGATAAAAGTGTTCTCCTTGAGTATGCACCGTTGCCAAAGTTCGTCGTGCCGAGACACCACGTGATGATCGGGTGTGATAAGCTCTACGTTCATATACAACGGGTGCAAGCCAGTTTTGCACACGCAGAATACTCGGGTTAAACTTGACGAACCTAGCATATGCAGATATGGCCTCGGAACACTGATACCGAAAGGTCGAGCGTGAATCATATAGTATATATGATCAACATAGTGATGTTCACCATTGAAAACTACTCCATCTCACGTGATGGTTGGACATGGTTTAGTTGATTTGGATCACGTGATAACTTAGATGATTAGAGGGATGTCTATCTAAGTGGGAGTTCTTAAGTAATATGATTAATTGAACTTAAATTTATCATGAACTTAGTACCTGATAGTATTTTGCTTGTTTATGTTGATTGTAGATAGATGGCCCGTGCTGTTGTTCCATTGAATTTTAATGCGTTCCTTGAGAAAGCAAAGTTGAAAGATGATGGTAGCAATTACACGGACTGGGTCTGTAACTTGAGGATTATCCTCATTGCTGCACAGAAGAATTACGTCCTAGAAGCACCGCTGGGTGCCAAGCCTGCTGCTGATGCAATCCAGCGACATTAAGAACGTCTGGCAGAGCAAAGCTGTTGACTACTCGATAGTTCAGTGTGCCATGCTTTACGTCTTAGAACCGGGACTTCAACGACATTTTGAACGTCATGGAGCATATGAGATGTTCCAGGAGTTGAAGTTAATATTTCAAGCAAATGCCCGGATTGAGAGATATGAAGTCTCCAATAAGTTCTATAGCTGTAAGATGGAGGCTAATAGTTCTGTCAGTGAAACATATACTCAAAATGTCTAGGTATAACAATCACTTGATTCAACTGGGAGTTAATCTTCCGGATGATAGTGTCATTGACAGAATTCTTCAATCACTGCCACCAAGCGACAAGAGCTTCGTGATGAACTATAATATGCAAGGGATGGATAAGACAATTCCCAAGCTCTTCGCAATGCTAAAGGCCGCGGAGGTAGAAATAAAGAAGGAGCATCAAGTGTTGATGGTCAACAGGACCACCAGTTTCAAGAAAAAGGGCAAAGGGAAGAAGAAGGGGAAATTCAAGAAGAACATCAAACAAATTGCTGCTCAAGAGAAGAAACCCAAGTCTAGACCTAAGCCTGAGACTGAGTGCTTCTACTGCAAGTAGACTGGTCACTGGAAGCGGAACTGCCCCAAGTATTTGGTGGATAAGAAGGATGGCAAGGTGAACAAAGGTATATGTGATATACATGTTATTGATGTGTACCTTACTAGAGCTCGCAGTAGCACTTGGGTATTTGATACTGGTTCTGTTGCTAATATTTGCAACTCAAAACAGGGACTACGGATTAAGCGAAGACTAGCTAAGGACGAGGTGACGATGCGCATGAGAAATGGTTCCAAAGTTGATGTGATCGCCGTCGGCACGCTACCTCTACATCTACCTTCGAGATTAGTTTTAGACCTAAATAATTGTTATTTGGTGCCAGCGTTAAGCACAAACATTATATCTGGATCTTGTTTGATGCAAGACGGTTATTCATTTAAATCTGAGAATAATGGTTGTTCCATTTATATGAGTAATATCTTTTATGGTCATGCACCCTTGAAGAGTGGTCTATTTTTGTTGAATCTCGATAGTAGTACACATATTCATAATGTTGAAGCCAAAAGATGCAGAGTTGATAATGATAGTGCAACTTATTTGTGGCAATGTCGTTTGGGTCATATTAGTGTAAAGCGCATGAAGAAACTCCATACTGATGGACTTTTGGAATCACTTGATTATGAATCACTTGGTACTTGCGAACCATGCCTTATGGGCAAGATGACTAAAACGCCGTTCTCCGGAAAATGCAGCGAGCAACAGATTTGTTGGAGATTATACATACTGATGTATGTGGTCCGATGAATATTGAGGCTCGCGGCGGGTATCGTTATTTTCTCACCTTCACAGATGATTTGAGCAGATATGGGTATATCTACTTAATGAAACATAAGTCTGAAACATTTGGAAAGTTCAAAGAATTTCAGATTGAAGTGGAAAATAATCGTAATAAGAAAATAAAGTTTCTACGATCTGATCGTGGAGGAGAATATTTGAGTTACGAGTTTGGTCTACATTTGAAACAATGCAGAATAGTTTCAAGAACTCACGCCCTTTGGAACACCACGTAATGGTGTGTCCGAACGTCATCGTGACTTTACTAGATATGGTGCGATCTATGATGTCTCTTACTGATTTACCGCTATTGTTTTGGGGTTATGCTTTAGAGACGGCTGCATTCACGTTAAATAGGGCACCATCGAAATCCGTTGAGACGACGCCTTATGAACTATCGTTTGGCAAGAAACCAAAGTTGTCGTTTCTTAAAGTTTGGGGCTGCGATGCTTATGTGAAAAATGAAGGAAATATGACCTAGAGGCAATAATAAAGTTATTATTTATTTCCTTATATCATGATAAATATTTATTATTCATGCTAGAATTGTATTAACCGGAAACATAATACATGTGTGAATACATAGACAAACATAGTGTCACTAGTATGCCTCTACTTGACTAGCCTCGTTTATCAAAGATGGTTATGTTTCCTAGCCATGGACAAAAGAGTTGTCATTTGATTAACGGGATCACATCATTAGGAGAATGATGTGATTGACTTGACCCATTCCGTTAGCTTAGTACTTGATCGTTTAGTCTGTTGCTATTGCTTTCTTCATGACTTATACATGTTCCTATGACTATGAGATTATGCAACTCCCGTTTACCGGAGGAACACTTTGTGTGCTACCGAACGTCACAATGTAGGGTGATTATAAAGGAGCTCTACATGTGTCTCCGAAGGTACATGTTGGGTTGGCGTATTTCGAGATTAGGATTTGTCACCCCGATTGTCGGAGAGGTATCTCTGGGCCCTCTCGGTAATGCACATCACTATAAGCCTTGCAAGCAATGTAGCTAATGAGTTAGTTACGGAATGATGCATTACGTAACGAGTAAAGAGACTTGCGAGAACGAGATTGAACTAGGTATTGGATACCGACGATCGAATCTCGGGCAAGTAACATACCGATGACAAAGGGAACAACGTATGTTGTTATGCGGTTTGACCGATAAAGATCTTCGTAGAATATGTGGGAGCCAATATGAGCATCCAGGTTCCGCTATTGGTTATTGACCGGAAACGTGTTTCGGTCATGTCTACATTGTTCTCGAACCCGTAGGGTCCGCACGCAACAAGGTTTCGATGGCGGTTATATTATGAGTTTATGAGTTTTGATGTACCGAAGGAGTTTGGAGTCCCGGATGAGATCGGGGACATGACGAGGAGTCTCGAAATGGTCAAGACGTAAAGATCGATATATTGGACGACTATATTCGGAATTCGAAAAGGTTCCGAGTGATTCGGGTATTTTTCGGAGTACCAAAGAGTCACGGGAATTCGTCGGGGAGTATATGGGCCTTATTGGGCTTTAGGGGAAAGAGAGAGGAGAGGTTGGGCGCCCCTCAAGGCCTAGTCCGAATTGGACTAGGGGGAGGGGCTGCGCCCCCTCCTTCTCTTCTCTTCCCCTTTCCTTGACTCCTACTCCTACTACTTGGAAGGGGAATCCTACTCCCGGTGGGAGTAGGACTCCTCCTTGGTGCGCCCCCTCCTAGGCCGGCCACCCCCTCCCTTGCTCCTTTATATACGAGGGCAGGGGGCACCCCATGACACACAAGTTGATCTTCGTGATCGTTCCTTAGCCGTGTGCGGTGCCCCCCTCCACCAAAGTCCTCGATAATATTGTAGCGGTGCTTAGGCGAAGCCGTGCGACGGTAGAACATCAAGATCGTCACCATACCGTCGTGCTGACGGAACTCATCCCCGACACCCTGCTGGATCGGAGTCCGGGGATCGTCATCGAGCTGAACGTGTGCTGAACTCGGAGGTGCCGTACGTTCGGTACTTGGATCGATCGGATCGTGAAGACGTACGACTACATCAACCGCGTTGTCATAATGCTTCCGCTTTCGGTCTCACGAGTGCGTGGACAACACTCTCCTCTCGTTGCTATGCATCACCATGATCTTGCGTGTGCGTAGGATTTTTTTGAAATTACTACGTTCCCCAACAAAGTGGTATCGAGCCTGGTTTTATGCGTAGATGTTATATGCATGAGTAGAACACAAGTGAGTTGTGGGCGATATAAGTCATATTGCTTACCAGCATGTCACACTTTGGTTCGGCGGTATTGTTGGATGAAGCGGCCCGGACCGACATTACGCCAGACGCTTACGCCGAGACTGGTTATACCGGCGTGCTTTGCACGGTGGCTGGCGGGTGTCGGTTTCTCCAACTTTAGTTGAACCGAGTGTGGCTACGCCCGGTCCTTGCGAAGGTTAAAACAGCACCAACTTGACAAACTATCGTTGTGGTTTTGATGCGTAGGTAAGAACGGTTCTTGCTAAGCCCGTAGCAGCCACGTAAAACTTGCAACAACAAAGTAGAGGACGTCTAACTTGTTTTTGCGGGGCATGTTGTGATGTGATATGGTCAAGACGTGATGCTATATTTTATTGTATGAGATGATCATGTTTTGTAACCGAGTTATCGGCAATCGGCAGGAGCCATATGGTTGTCGCTTTATTGTATGAAATGCAATCATACTGTAATGCTTTACTTTATCACTAAGCGGTAGCGATAGTCGTAGAAGCATAAGATTGGCGAGACGACAACGATGCTACGATGGAGATCAAGGTGTCGCCACGGTGGCGATGGTGATCACGACGGTGCTTGGAGATGGAGATCACAAGCACAAGATGATGATGGCCATATCATATCACTTATATTGATTGCATGTGATGTTTATCCTTTATGCATCTTATCTTGTTTTGATTGACGGTAGCATTTTAAGATGATCTCTCACTAAAAATTATCAAGAAGTGTTCTCCCTGAGTATGCACCGTTGCGAAAGTTCTTCATCTTTGAGACACCACGTGATGATCGGGTGTGATAGGCTCTACGTTCAAATACAACGGTGCAAAACAGTTGCACACGCAGAATACTCAAAGTTAAACTTGACGAGCCTAGCATATAACAGATATGGCCTCGGAACACGAGAGACCGAAAGGTCGGCGTGAATCATATAGTAGATATGATCAACATAGTGATGTTCACCATTGAAAACTACTCCATCTCACGTGATGATCGAGACATGGTTTAGTTGATTTGGATCACGTGATCACTTAGATGACTAGAGAGATGTCTGCCTAAGTGGGAGTTCTTAAGTAATATGATTAATTGAACTTAAATTTATCATGAACTTAGTCCTGGTAGTATTTTGCAAATTATGTTTTAGATCAATAGCTTGCGTTGTTGCTTTCATATGTTTATTTTGATATATTCCTAGAGAAAAATTATGTTGAAAAATGATAGTAGCAATGATGCGGATTTGATCCGTGATCTGAGGTTTATCCTCATTGCTGCACAGAAGAATTATGTCCTTGATGCACCACTAGGTGAAGGACCTATTGCAGGAGCAGATGTAGACGTTATGAACGTTTGGCTAGCTCAATATGATGACTACTTGATAGTTTAGTGCACCATGCTTAACGGCTTAGAATCGGGACTTCAAAGGCGTTTTGAGCGTCATGGACCATATGAGATGTTCAGGAGTTGAAGTTAATATTTCCGGCCAAATACCGAGTTGAGAGATATGAAGTCTCCAACAAGTTCTATAGCTAAAAGATGGAGGAGAATCGCTCAACTAGTGAGCATGTGCTCAGATTGTCTGTGTACTTCAATCGCTTGAATCAAGTGGGAGTTAATCTTACAGATAAGATAGTGATTGACAGAATTCTCTAGTCACCATCACTAAGTTACTAGAACTTCGTGATGAACTATAGTATGCAAGGGATGACGAAAACGATTCCCGAGCTCTTTTGATGTTGAAATCGACAAAGGTAGAAATCAAGAAAAAGCATCAAGTGTTGATGATTAACAAGACCACTAGTTTCAAGAAAAGGGCAAAGGGAAAGAAAGGGAAACTTCAAGTAGAATGGCAAACAAGTTGTCACTCCCTTGAAGAAGCCCAAAGCTGGACCAAAGCACTGAAACTGAGTGCTTCTCTTGCAAAGGAAATGGTCCTTTGGAAGCGAAATGCCTGAATATTTGGTAGATAAGAAGGGTGGCAATGTGAACAAGGGTATATTTGATATACAGATTATTGATGTGTACCTTACTAGTGTTTATAGTAGCCCACAGTATTTGATACTTGTTAGGTTGCTAAGATTAGTAACTCGAAGCAGGAGTTCTGAGAATAAGCAGAGACTAGTTGAAGGGAAGTGACAATGAGTGTTGGAAGTAGTTCCAAGATTGATATGATCATCATCGCACACTCCCTATACTTTCGGGATTAGTGTTAAACCTAAATAAATGTTATTTGGTGTTTGCGTTGAGCATAAATATGATAAGATCATGTTTATTGCGATACGATTATTCATTTGAAGTTAAAGAATAATTGTTATTCTGTTTACATGAATAAAACCTTCGATGGTTATACACCCAATGAAAATAGTTTGTTGGATCTCGATCGTAGTGATACACATATTCATAATATTGATGCCAAAAGATGCAAAGTTAATAATGATAGTGCAACTTATGTGTGGCACTGCTGTTTGAGTCATATCGGTGTAAAATGCATGAAGAAACTCCATAAAGATGGATTTTCGGAATCACTTGGTTATGAATCATTTGATGCTTGCGAACCGTGCCTTTTGGGCAAGATGACTAAATCTCCGTTCTCCGGAACAATGGAACAAACTCTTGACTTATTGGAAATAATACATACCGATGTATGCGATCCGATGAGTGTTAAGGCTCATGGCGTGTATCGTTATTTTTAACCTTCACAGATGATTTGAGCAGATATGGGTATATCTACTTGATGAAACATAAGTCTGAAACATTTGAAAAGTTCAAAGAATTTCAGAGTGAAGTGGAAAATCATCGTAACAAGAAAAATAAAGTTTCTCTGATCTGATTGTGGAGATGAATATTTGAGTTCTGAGTTTGGTCTTCATTTGAAACAATGTGAAATAGTTTCGCAACTCACGCCACCTGGAACACCACAATGTAATGGTGTGTCCGAACATCATAATCGTACTTTACTAGATATGGTGCGATCAATGATGTCTCTTATCGGTTTACCACTATCGTTTTGGGGTTATGCATTAGAGACAGCTGCATTCACGTTTAAATAGGGCACCATCTAAATCCTTTGAGACGACACCGTATGAACTATGGTTTAGCAATAAACCTAAGCTGTCGTTTCTTACAGTTTGGGGTTGCAATGCTTATGTGAAAAAGTTTCAACCTGATAAGCTCGAACCCAAATCGGAGAAGTGCGTCTTCATAAAATACCCGAAGGAAACTGTTGGGTACACCTTCTATCACAGATCCGAAGGCAAGTTATTTGTTGCTAAGATGGATCCTTTCTAGAGAAGAAGTTTCTCTCGAAAGAAGTGAGTGGGAGGAAAGTAAGAGCTTGATAAGATAATTTGTACCTTCTCCCGAATTGGAAAGTAGTTCATCACAGAAATCAGTTCCGGTGATTCCTACACCAATTAGTGAGGAAGCTAATGATGATGATCATGAAACTTCAGATCAAGTTACTACAAAACCTCGTAGGTCTTCCAGAGTACGGTCCGCACTGAGTGGTACAGTAATCCTGTTACGGAAGTCATGTTACTAGACCATGATGAACCTACGAACTATGAGGAAGCGATGATGAGCCCAGATTCCACGAAATGGCTTGAGGCCTTGAAATCTGAGATGGGATCCATGTATGAGAACAAAGTGTGGACTTTGGTGGAGTTGCCCGATGATCGGCATGCCATATTGTATAAATGGATCTTCAAGAGGAAGACAGATGCTGATAGTAGTGTTACTATCTACAAAGCTCGACTTGTCACAAAAAGGTTTTCGACAAGTTCAAGGTGTTGATTACAATGAGATTTTCTCAACTGTAGCAATGCTTAAGTCTATCCGAATCATGTTAGCAAGTGCCACATTTTATGAAATCTGGCAAATGGATGTCAAAACTGCATTTCTTAATGGTTTTCTTAAAGAAGAGTTGTATATGATGCAACCAGAATTTTTGTCAATCCTAAAGGTGCTAATAAAATGTGCAAGCTCCAGCGATCCATCTATGGACTGGTGCAAGCATCTCGGAGTTGGAATATATGCTTGATGAGTTGATCAAAGCATATGGTTTTATACAGACTTTTGGAGAAGCCTGTATTTACAAGAAAGTGAGTGGGAGCACTACAAGATTTACGATAAGTATATGTGAATGACATATTGTTGATCGGAAATAATGTAGAATTATTCTGCAAAGCATAAAGGAGTATTTGAAAGGAGTTTTTCAAAGAAGGACCTCGGTGAAGCTACTTACATATTGAGCATCAAGATCTATAGAGATAGATCAAGGCGGCTTGATAAGTTTTTCAATGAGTACATACCTTGACAAGATTTTGAAGTAGTTCAAAATGGAACAGTCAAAGAAAGAGTTTCTTGCCTGTGTTACAAGGTGTGAAATTGAATAAGACTCAAAGCCCGACCACGGCAGAAAATAGAAAGAGAATGAAAAATCATTCCCTATACCTCAGTCATAGGTCCTATAAAGTATGCTAGGCTGTGAACCAGACCTATTGTATACCTTGCTCTGAGTTTGGCAAAAGAATACAATTTTGATCTAATAGTAGATCACTGGACAACGGTCAAGAATATCCTTAGTGAGGACTAAGGAAATATTTCTCGATTATGGGGGTGATAAAAGAGCCCGTCGTAAAGAGTTACAACAGTGCAAGCTTTTACACCGATCCAGATGACTATAAGTCTCAATGCGGATACATATTGAAAGTGGGAGCAATTAGCTATAGTAGCTCCGCAAGAGCATTGTAGACATAGAATATTTGCAAAATACATACGACTACGATATGATGTAATCCGTTGACTAAACTTCTCTCACAAGCAAAACATGATCATACCTTAGTATTATTTGGGTGTTAATCACATAGCGATATATACTAGATTATTGACTCTAGTAAACCATTTGGGTGTTGATCACATGACGATGTGAACTATGGGTCTTAATCACATGGTGATGTGAACTATTGGTGTTAAATCACATGGTGATCTGAACTAGATTATTGACTCTAGTGCAAGTGGGAGACTGAAGGAAATATGCCCTAGAGGCAATAATAAAGTTATTATTTATTTCCTTATATCATGATAAATATTTATTATTCATGCTAGAATTGTATTAACCGGAAACATAATACATGTGTGAATACATAGACAAACATAGTGTCACTAGTATGCCTCTACTTGACTAGCTCATTTATCAAAGATGGTTATGTTTCCTAGCCATGGACAAAAGAGTTGTCATTTGATTAACGGGATCACATCATTAGGAGAATGATGTGATTGACAAACCCATTCCGTTAGCTTAGCACTTGATCGTTTAGTATGTTGCTATTGCTTTCTTCATGACTTATACATGTTCCTATGACTATGAGATTATGCAACTCCCATTTACCGGAGGAACACTTTATGTGCTACCAAACGTCACAACATAACTGGGTGATTATAAAGGAGCTCTACATGTGTCTCCGAAGGTACATGTTGGGTTGGCGTATTTCGATATTAGGATTTGTCACCCCGATTGTCGGAGAGGTATCTCTGGGCCCTCTCGGTAATGCACATCACTATAAGCCTTGCAAGCAATGTAGCTAATGAGTTAGTTACGGAATGATGCATTACGTAACGAGTAAAGAGACTTGCCGGTAACGAGATTGAACTAGGTATTGGATACCGACGATCTAATCTCGGGCAAGTAACATACCGATGACAAAGGGAACAACGTATGTTGTTATACGGTTTGACCGACAAAGATCTTCGTAGAATATGTGGGAGCCAATATGAGCATCCAGGTTCCGCTATTGGTTATTGACCGGAAACGTGTTTCGGTCATGTCTACATTGTTCTCGAACCCGTAGGGTCCGCACGCTTAACGTTTCGATAGCGATGCTTATATTATGAGTTTATGAGTTTTGATGTACCGAAGGAGTTTGGAGTCCCGGATGAGATCAGGGACATGACGAGGAGTCTCGAAATGGTCAAGACGTAAAGATCGATATATTGGGCGACTATATTCGAGTTCGAAAAGGTTCCGAGTGATTCGGTATTTCGGAGTACCGCAGAGTTACGGGAATTCGCCGGGGAGTATATGGGCCTTATTGGGCTTTAGGGGAAAGAGAGAGGAGAGGTTGGGCGCCCCCCCAAGGCCTAGTCCTAATTGGACTAGGGGGAGGGGCTGCGCCCCCTCCTTCCTTCTCTTCTCTTCCCCCTTTCCTTGACTCCTACTCCTACTACTTGGAAGGGGGGAATCCTACTCCCGGCGGGAGTAGGACTCCTCCTTGGTGCGCCCCCTCCTGGGCGGCCACCTCCCTTGCTCCTTTATATCACAGGCAGGGGCACCCCAAGACACACAAGTTGATCTTCGTGATCGTTCCTTAGCCGTGTGTGGTGCCCCCTCCACCATAGTCCACCTCGATAATATTGTAGCGGTGCTTAGGCGAAGCCCTGCGACGGTAGAACATCAAGATCGTCCTGCCACGCCGTCGTCTTGTGGAACTCATCCCTGACACCCTGCTGGATCGGAGTCCAGGGATCGTCATCGAGCTGAACGTGTGCTGAACTCGGAGGTGCCGTACGTTCGGTACTTGGAACGGTCGGATCATGAAGACGTACGACTACATCAACCGCGTTGTCATAACGCTTCCGCTTTCGGTCTACGAGGGTACGTGGACAACACTCTCCCCTCTCGTTGCTATGCATCACCATGATCTTGCGTGTGCGTAGGATTTTTTTTTGAAATTACTACGTTCCCCAACAAAAAAGCTTCAACCTGATAAGCTTGAACCCGAATCGGAGAAATGTGTCTTCGTAGGATACCCAAAAGAAACTATTGGGTACACCTTCTATCACAGATTCGAAGGCAAGACATTCATTGCTAAAAATGGATCCTTTCTAGAGAAGGAGTTTCTCTTGAAAGAAGTGAGTGGGAGGAAAGTAGAACTTGATGAGGTAACTGTACCTGCTCCCTTATTGGAAACTAGTTCATCACGAACCGGTTCTGTGACATCTACACCAATTAGTGAGGAAGCTAATGATATTGATCATGAAACTTGGATCAAGTTACTACTGAACCTCGTGGGTCAACGAGAGTAAGATCCGCACTGCAGTGGTACGGTAATCCTATTCTGGAGGTCATGTTACTTGACCAAGGCGAACCTATGAACTATGAAGAAGCGATGGCGAGCCCAGATTCCGCAAAATGGCTTGAGGCCATGAAATCTGAGATGGGATCCGTGTATGAGAACAAAGTGTGGACTTTGGTTGACTTGCCCGATGATCGACAAGCCATTGAGAATAAATGGATCTTCAATAAGAAGATTGACACTGACGGTAATGTTACTGTTTATAAAGCTCGACTTATTGCGAAAGGTTTTCGACAAATTCAAGGGGTTGACTACGATGAGACTTTCTCACCCGTAGCGATGCTTAAGTCTGTCCGAATCATGTTAGCAATTGCCGCATTTTATGATTATGAAATTTGGCAAATGGATGTCAAAACTGCATTCTGAATGGATTTACGGAAGAAGAGTTGTATATGATGCAACCATAAGGTTTTGTCGATCCAAAGGGAGCTAACAAAGTGTGCAAGCTCCAGCGATCCATTTATGGACTGGTGCAAGCTTCTCAGAGTTGGAATAAACGTTTTGATAGTTTGATCAAAGCATATGGTTTTATCTGAGACTTTTGGAGAAGCATGTATTTACAAGAAAGTGAGTGGGAGCTCAGTAGCATTTCTAATATTATATGTGGATGACATATTACTGATTGGAAATGATATTGAATTTCTGGTTAGCATAAAGGATACTTGAATAAGAGTTTTTCAATGAAAGACCTCGGTGAAGCTACTTACATATTGGGCATCAAGATCTATAGAGATAGATCAAGACGCTTGATAGGACTTTCACAAAGCATATACCTTGACAAAGTTTTAAAAAAGTTCAAAATGGATCAAGCAAAGAAAGGGTTCTTGCCTGTGTTACAAGGTGTGAAGTTGAGTCAGACTCAATGCCCGACCACTGCAGAAGATAGAGAGAAAATGAAAGATGTTCCCTATGCTTCAGCCATAGGCTCTATCATGTATGCAATGTTGTGTACTAGACCTGATGTGTGTCTTGCTATTAGCCCAGCAGGGAGGTACCAAAGTAATCCAGAGTGGATCCTTTGGACAGCGGTCAAGAACATCCTGAAATACCTGAAAAGGACTAAGGATATGTTTCTCGTTTATGGAGGTGACAAAGAGCTCGTCGTAAATGGTTACGTCGATGCAAGCCACTAGTAGATAAACCACCATTAGTCCCGGTTGGTAAGGGCCTTTTGTCCCGGTTCCTGAACCGGGACTAAAGGGTCGTTACTAATGCCCTGGCCCTTTAGTCCCGGTTCGATGCAGAACCGGGACAGATGGGCCTCCACGTGGCCGTCTGCGCCCGAGCCCACGGAGGAGCCTTTGGTCCCGGTTGGTGGCACCAACCGGGACCAATAGGCATCCACGCGTTAGCATTTCATGCGCTGTGGTTTTTGTTTTTTTAAAGCGGGGGGGGGGGGGGGGTGGGGTTTTGGGGGGTTAATTTAGGTGTTTCATATATTGTGTTAGCTAGCTAATTAATAGAAAGAACTGTCCTCTCTTATGTCCATGTTTGGTCGACGCTACGTACTGTACATAGAGAGGCCCTCGACACGCTAGCTAGTAAGAAAATGAAGGGAACCATTAAGTACAGAAGTTCGTCATGCATACCGAGAGAAGTGATCGATCGACCTCTCCTTCTCCGAGAGATTGGTCGAACAACAAGTTTTCGTATTATCTATCCGACGCCATCGCTACATACATATACAATATGTAAGATCTCTTACAATCCCTAGCATTTGAAATCAACTTCCACATGGTATTCTCCGGCTTTATTGATGGCGTGGTCAAGAAAGAATCCCGCCAATTCCTCTTGAATTGCTTCAATGTGATCTTGTGGTAGGAGTTCATTCCGCATCTGCCACGTCTAATTTGAAGAAGGGGTTAATACATATATATGAATGAAACTCAACAGAAATGATGGTGTAATAAAATGAAATTGTGAATATTATTGCTTACGCACTTCATATTGTCTTTTAGAGTATCGCTTATTTTTCAAAGTCGCGTTGTAGATGAACTCACACACGTAGTATCCACAGTAATTATTCCCTTGTTCCTGCCACAAGCACTTTTACGAGAAATAGAGGTCAATCAAACTGATAATGAAGCATTATAAATGGCATTGATGAAAGTATAGCTATAGAATCAACGGGAGATGCGCGCAACTAGCTAGCTAGTAGTACTTACTTTCGGTATGTATATCGCAGCTCCTTGGCAGTCCGGAGCTTCTGCGGTGAATTGTTTCCAAACCCTGCAAGACAAAGAAAATAATTATTATTACTTGAGATATCAGGAAATGAACAAAAGTTGCCGATATGGTGCGATAATGATCGATTGAACTTACTTGTTGAGCATTTTAGTCATGTCCGCATACGTTTGTGATCTTTTCGTCTCGAATCTAAGATGGTTACTAGTCCCGCTCAAGCTTAATCTCCGGAAGAACATAGTGGAAGCTGCACACATGCATAACTCATCAATTACATTACTATAACCTCGCTCGAGTAATAAGGGAAACTGAATATGCACACGACAGTAACACTCACTTTCGAAGTTGTAAGGAAAGAGTATTAAATCTTTGTTTTGATTTTGATCAACGATTGTAGCAAGTTGGCCTCGGCCTCTTGGCGATGCTTTTTAACCTGAATTTCATCTATGATATTTGTGTTAATGAACCCAATATCATACATTTCTTGTTTTCTGCACTCGACGATCTTTAATCTGCATAATATAGTGAGGATAATTAATTATAAATACATGCAATGAAAGAGCTGAGCTATATATAGAGACTTAATGACATAAATAGTACTTACAGACAGTAGCAAAAGACCGTTAATTTATCAAGGGCCTTTTGATTGAACAACTCGAAGAACTCCTCAAATGGAACAGGCAATAGATCAGTTCCAACGAGGTCGTGCTCCTCTTTAATTCTCAGATACAAATTATTCGTCCCCCCAGACTCTCTGTAGGTTTTCATGTACCATTTATGGAATCTTCGCATCATCGTTGTTAGAGATTTTTCATCTTTGACGAGAGGCTTCCCGTACTCGTATCTGTGTTCGACCACCTCCATGAAATCAAAATTTACATCGCCAGGCAGGTAATCTCCACGATTGCTATAACCGGGCACCGTCCCTGGAGCATTAGCGACGATGTCGCTAGACACATTGAGCGGGGGGCACGATTTGTTCGCTTGTTCGCCGAGCTGGGCAATTTTTTTCCCAGCTGCTCGTCGTTCTTTTAACCTTTGATCACTGACAGTACTTCCCGACCGCGACGCTTCTTGATATGCCTTTTGAGTAATGCGCTCATAGTTGGTTTTCGGCGGAGACTTTGGTGGTTTCCTCAGGGCATCGATAGTGCGCTTTGCTTTCACCGGATCTACCTTCTCCTCCGGAGGTGGATGTCTCTTTACTTTCAACCCTTCAAAGAAGTCCTTCACTTCGGTCCGCACGATCTTCGCGTTTTCCTCCTCGGTCCTCTCGTACGGTAACTTCTCTAGAGGCTTGAGAGGTGGACCGTATCTGTATTGCCTCCCGCCTCTGGCTGTACTGCTAGACGCCGGAGCAGACGGAGCGGCAGCGGCTGTCTTCTTTCGTGCTTGCTTACGAGGCGGAGGAGAAGGACTACGACGCGCCGGAGCAGCGGGGGCGGCGGCGGGTCTCTTTCGCCCTTGCTGGCGAGGCGGAGAAGGAGGAGGCTACTGGTTGCTTGGGCGCGCTGGTGCAGGCGGAGAAGGAGGCGGAGTGCCGCCACGCGCCGGAGAAGGAGGCCGAGTGCCCTGATCGTCACTCACCGGAGGAGGAGGCGGTGGAGGAGACGGAGTGCCCTGACTCGCCGGAGGAGGAGGAGAAGGCGGAGGCGTCCAGTTCGGAAGGTTGATGAGCTCCTTCCGCCATAAGCATGGAGTCTTCAGAGCAGAACCCAGCCTAGTCTCCCCTTCACCTTTAGGGTGGTCAAGCTGGAGGTCCTCAAATCCCTCCATTATTTCATCCACCATCACCCTAGCATATCCTTCTGGAATCGGCCGGCAGTGAAAAGTTGCGCCGGGTTGATGAGATAAAAAGAGCCAACAGCGCCTTGACCTTCAAATTCATCCATTGCATCATAATGTGGCAATTTTGAGACTCCGTGATAGCATCCACGAGATAGCTGGCAGAGCCGTCAAGACATGCTCGGCTGAAGCTCGGTGGAAGCCCACGCTTCTCCGCTGAGATGGCGGGGTAGCTTTGGGGAAGCTTGGCAGTTCGTTAGCTGCGATTTGCTTCTCGTTCCTCTATCGCTTGTACCCTTGCGTGCGGCGCTGCGATTGGGTCTGCTGCACTTTTTCCTCCTCTCCTGGCATTTGTAACCGCTTTGCATCCGAAACCAGCATTCCACGGAGCGAACTTTGGCGTGCCTCGTGTCCGTCCGGGTGCTCGAGATTCCCGAGGGCCATTGTGAGCTCGTCGTTCTCTCTGCAGAGCGAACGTCCCTTCTTCTTGTTGCATCGATATAGTGCTGAAGCCTCTTGACTGGTATTTCCAATTGCTCGTCCGTCCAAATGCACTTCCCTGATATAGGGTCCAAGGTTCCTTCAGCCCCGAAGAACCAAGTCCGGCAACGGTCGGGCCAGTTCATTATCTCTGGTTTGATCCCTTTATCAACCAGATCATTCTCAGCCTTGGCCCACTTAGACCGGGCTTTGAGGTAGCCACCTCCACGTGCGATGGTGAAGCTTCTTCTTCACAGCATTTTGCTTGTTTGTCGCCGACATCTTCTTACTCTTTTTCGATGTCTTGTGGGCCACAAATGCGGGCCAGTGATCTCTGATCTTCTCATATTTGCCCTTGAATTCCGGTGTCTCTTTTTTGTTGACAAACCTATTCAGGTCTTTCTTCCACCTCCTGAATAGGTCTGCCATCTTCTTAAGGGCAAAAGACTTGATTAATTGCTCTTTAACTGGCTTCTCTGGATCATCCTCTGGCGGTAGGGTGAAATTTGACTTCAGCTCGGTCAAAGATCATTTTACGCATATCATTGACATAAGACACCTCGGGGTCTTCGTTCTTAGGCTTATACCACTGGTGGATGCTGATCGGGATCTTGTCCCTAACCGTAACCCCGCGAGCAACAAATGCGTTCTTTATGCGGATGGGTTCAATCGGTTGGCCGTCGCGCGATTGCTATGATCTCAAACCTTTCATCCGAGCTCAACTTTTTCTTCGGGCCTCGTCTATTTACGAAGTTGTGCTTTCGATCCGGAGGGCTAGAAAAAAGAACAAAGACGAGAGTTAAATAATATGTGTACATACCAAAACAATGAATGCATCAATTAGCTAGTCAGCATAGGCTTAACTAATATATATACCTGGCCGGACTCGGTTCGGTCACCGGAGACGTCATCACGGTCTCCTTCTTGCACCGTCATTTGGTCATCGGAGCCGTCCTCATGGTCTCCTTCTTGCACCGGCATTGGGTCATCGGAGCCATCATAATCATAGCCAGCTGCTTCTTCACCCTCTCCTTCCAGACCATCGGTGTCGTTGAGAAACAACGGCGAAGGCATCACTTCCTTGTGCGATTATGTCACCAAACATCGCTTCTTGTTCTTCTTCTCGGGGGTGTCAATAGTTTCTACAAATATTTACAACATTTCAATTATTATTCAAACATGACAGATGGATATATTAGCTAGTCGCAATCGTAGAACTAGCTAGCTAATCACGATGAGGAATCATATTAATTAGTGGCCTCGTATTTGCTTCTCTCGGGTTTGGGGTGGCCTCGACAATGCTTCAAGGGGGTAATATCGACAACGACGAGATACATACACGGAAAAATAATGTTATCGGGGAGGGGGTATATCGACCCCCCCACGTGTTGAAGTTATCGGGAGGGGGTATATCGACCCCCCCCCACGTGTTGAAGTTATCAAGAGGGGTTTATATCGACAACGACGACATACGTACATGGGAAAATAATATTATCGGGGAGGGGGTATATCGAACCCCCCCCACGTGTTGTAGTTATCGGGAGGGGGTATATCGACCCCCCCCCCACGTGTTGAAGTTATAGGGAGGGTATATCGGCCCCACGTGTTGAAGTTATCGGGAGGGGTTTATATCGACAACGACGACATACGTACATGGGAAAATAATAGTAACGGGGAGGGGGTATATCAACCCCGCCACGTGTTGAAGTTATCGGGAGGGGTATATCGACCCCCCCTCGTGTTGAAGTTATCGGGAGGGGGTATATCGACCCCCCCACGTGTTGAAGTTATCGGGAGTTTATATCGACACGACATACGTACATATTTCCATTGTCATCTATAAAACCTTTCTATATATGAACAAAAAACTTTCTATGAACAAAAAAACATTTTTGACATATTTCCCAAGTGTTGCTTATACATGGAAAAACTGTTATCGGGGGTATATCGACCCCTCATGTTGAATTCCCGAGATAGTTAGGAACCGGAGGGGGACTCCTCCCCCTCATGTCTGATGAGTTTTTACTCCCTCACTCCCATGAAACATTCATTGAACAAACTTAATACGAGTTTTAACAGAAAACATTCATCGAACTAAATTACAACAGAAAAAATTTACTAACCTAAAATGCACAAAATGCTCAAGAAGAAGAAATAGACTAACCTAAAATTTACTAACCTAAAATGCACTAACAACAACTAACCTAAAATGCACTATAAATCAACTAACCTAAAATGCACTAACCTAAATCAACTAACTCAACATATGAAGAAGGAAATGCTATCGGAGGGGGTATATCGACCCCCTCATGTATCCACATACATACATCTATATATACATACATCCATCTATGGATCATCATTGGAAAAAAATGCATCATCCATGGATCATCATTTCTCATATATATCCATCTATAGCCACATACATATATAAATGGAAAAAAATGCTGTGAAAAAAATACATATATGAAAAAAATACATATATGAAAAAAATACATATATGCTTGGTAAATATTCTATGAACACCATTTCTCATATATATCAATGCATACATCCATGGATCATCATTGCTCATATATCCATAGTCATATATAAAAACTTTCTATATATGTACAAAAAACTTTCTACGAACAAAAAAAACATTTTTGACATATTTAGCATATTCTAAATTTTCCTAACTCTTTTACAACCAGAAAATTACTCTAACTTGATGACAGTACCCCCACTCCATTTCACCAAAAACCTTCTGATCCATAGTTCAAATTTTTCAAATTTCATTCAAATGAAATTTGAATCAGATTCAAATTACTTTCTGAAAACATATTCTAAACCACTCCAAAATTTCTGAAATTTTGCCTCTCCTCTCCTTCTGCTATTCTCTACTTCTCCTCTCCTCTCCTTCTCTCCTTCTGCTCTTCAATGCGTCGGGGCCGGCGACCATGGAGCGAGGCAGCAAGGCGCTCGGGACCATGGGAAAGGGGGCGGGGGCTCACTCGAGGGCGGCAGCGATGGCTGGAGACCGGCGACGAGGACGGCGGGCTCGGGGCGGCGCGGCGCGGCGACGACGGGCGGCGGCGCAAGGTGACGACGATGAGGAGCAGGGCGTCGAGGCAGAGGGCGGCGTCGCCGGCGGGGAGAATGAGGAACTGAATGAAATTTTTGACAAGTGTTGTATATATAGCAAGAGCATTGGTCCCGGTTCGTGAAACCAACCGGGACTAATGCACCCTTTAGTCCCGGTTGGTGCCACCAACCGAGACCAAAACCTCTTTCGGCAGCCCAAAGGCGGGAAGCAATGACCTTTGGTTTGATTGGTGGCACCAACCGAACTAAAGGGCATTAGTCTCGGTTTGTGCCACGAACGGTACCAATGCACCCCTTTAGTCCCGGTTGGTGGCACCAACCGGGACCAAAGGCTGTCTTTGGGCTGGCGGCGGTGCGGTGGGATGTTTAGTCCCACCTCGCTGGCCGAGAGGGCTCGACAGGTGGTTTATAAGCGCTGCTGCTGACCACTTCGAGCTCCTCTCAAATCTTGAGCTTCTGGGCCTAAAGTCACTTACACGCCTATGGGCCTACTGGGCCTCCTGCGGGCTGAATCTGGCCCATGGTAGGGTTTCTAGTCGTATTCACGCCTGTAGGGGCCCGATGAGGAGGCACTTTTTTTGTTTTTTGTTTTCTTTACTTATTGTTGCTATTTTTATTTTTTTCTAGTTTTTTGTTTTGTTTTCTGCATTATTTATTTTCTTTTGTTATTTGCTTTATTTTTTAATTTTTTTTGCTTTTAGTTTTAGAAAAATTATAAACTTTCTGTTAGTGCCATTAGTTTTCAGATTTGAAAACACTTTTTTTGTTTTTTTATTTTCTTTCTTGCTTTATTTATTTTATTTTGTTTCTACTTACAACAAAATACTTATTGTTGCTATTTTTATTTTTATTTCCAGTTTTTTGTTTTGTTTTCTGCATTATTTATTTTCTTTTGTTTTTGCTTTATTTTTAATTCTTTTTTGCTTTTAGTTTTAGAAAAATTATAAAGTTTCTGTTAGTGCCATTAGTTTTCAAATTTGAAAACACTTTTTTTGGTTTTTTTTCTTTGTTGCTTTATTTATTTTATTTTGTTTCTACTCACAACAAAATACTTATTGTTGCTATTTTTATTTTGTTTCCAGTTTTTTTGTTTTGTTTTCTGCATTATTTATTTTCTTTTGTTTTTTTCTTTATTTTTTAATTCTTTTTGCTTTTAAGTCAGCAAAATTATAAACTTTTTGTTAGTGCCATTAGTTTTAGAAAAATTATAAATTTTTTGTTAGTGCCATTAGTTTTCAAATTTGAATAGTTAAAATTTGAATTCTTTGAAATTTGTGTGAATCACAAGTTTGTGATTAACTTTACTAAAAAATTGAACATAGATGCGCCTATATAGAAAATTCAACCTAAATTCATAATAAATTTCTATGAATTTCAGAGAAATTCACTATGAATTTACGTCAAATTCCCTGTATAGGGGCATCTATTTTCACTTTGAGAGGAGCTCAACAAGGCAGAGAGGGACGGGCTTATAAACCGGTGTGAGCGCCCTTCGGTTGGTGAGGTGGGACTAAACTCTGACCGCAACGAGGACCAACCCTTTAGATCCCGGTTTGTGGCACAAATCGGGACTAATGGTCATGGGCGAGGCGAGGCGCATTGGTCCCGGTTCGTGCGTGGAATCGGGACCAAAAGGTCCAGAAGAACCGGGACCAATGGCCCACGTGGCTGCCCTCTTGAGAGTGTTCTTGGTGAGAACATAGTTGACAAGGAGCGAACCGGGATTAATGGTATTACGAGGGCGAACCATAAGACATTAAAGCATTTCAAATGAACTCAAGAAGTTGAAAGTTGGCATGGTATCATAATTTCACCCACATAGCATGTGCATGTACAAAAGCGGACAATGGTATCATACTCATTTGTTACAAAGTTGGCATGGTATCATCATAATAGTTGCGGAGAAAGTCTTCACTTTTTCTTCGCTTGTGTCATTTGCTTATTGCACCGTAACCATGGATAATCTTCATCGCTTATCGGGATGCTTGGGTCAGCCTTGACTTTGAAGGGAGGAATTTCATGAAACTTTTCATAATCTTGAGACATGTCTATCTTGCCCTCCACTCCCACGATGTCCCTTTTTCACAGAAGAACTATGTGGCGCTTTGGCTCATCGTATGATGTATTAAGCTTCCTTATCTTTTCTTTTCTCGATGCAGTAGATATGTCCTTCACATAGATAACCTGTGCCACATCATTGGCTAGGATGAACGGTTCGTCAGTGTACCCAAGATTTTTCAGATCCACTGTTGTCATTCCGTACTGTTGGTCTACCTGTACCCCGCCTCCTGACAGATTGACCCATTTGCACTTAAAAAAGAGACCTTAAAATCATGTCCGTAGTCAGGTTCCCATATGTCCACTATGTAACCATAATATGTGTCCTTTCCCCTCTCGGTTGTTGCATCAAAGCGGACACCACTGTTTTGGTTGGTGCTCTTTTGATCTTGGTTAATCGTGTAAAATGTATTCCCATTCATCTCGTATCCTTTGTAAATCAATACAGTCAAAGATGGTCCCCTGGACAACAAGTACAGCTCATCACAAACAGTGTTGTCACCTCTGAGACGTGTTTCCAACCAACTGCTGAAAGTCCTGATGTGTTCACATGTAATCCAGTCGTCGCACTCCGGGTGTTTGGAGAGTAGACTGTTCTTGTGTTCATCGACATACGTGGTCACCAAGGTAGAGTTACGTAGAAGCGTGTAGTGTGCTTGAGACCAAGAATATCCGTCCTGCATATTATTGAGTCCCTTCCAAGTGTGCCTTTTCGGTCGGTCTCCCCTCATACCGCGATTTAGGGAGACCTATCTTCTTAAGGCCAGGAATGAAGTCAACACAAAACCCGATGACATCCTCTGTTTGATGGCCCATGGAGATGCTTCCTTCCGGACTAAGCGCGATTCTGAGACATATTTCTTTAGGACTCCCATGAACCTCTCAAAGGGGAACATATTGTGTAGAAATACGGGCCCCAGAATGACAATCTAAATCGACTAGATGAACTAGGGCGTGCGTCATGATATTGAAGAAGGATGGTGGGAACACCAACTCGAACCGACAAGACATTGCGCCACATCACTCCTTAGCCTTGGTACGATTTCTGGATCGATCACCTTACGAGATTGCATTGAGGAATGCACATAGCTTCACAATGGCTAATCGGACGTTTTACGGTAGAAGCCCCTCAATGCAACCGGAAGCGATTTGCGTCATAATCACGTGGCAGCCATGAGACTTTAGGTTCTGGAACTATTTCTCGGCATATTTATTATTCCTTTATATTCGACGAAGCCGGTCGGGACCTTCATCTTGACGAGGCATTCAAAGAAGATTTCTTTCTCTTCTTCGTAAGAGCGTGGTGGCGGGACCTTCATACTTCTTCGGAGGCATGCCGTCTTTTTTCGTGCAAACGTTGCAGGTCCTCCCGTGCCTCGTGTATCTTTTGTCTTTCCATACACGCCAAGAAGCCTAGCAGGTTCACGCAAAGGTTCTTCGTCACGTGCATCACGTCGATTGAAGAAGCGGACACTGTAGGTCTTTCCAAAGAGGGTAGGTCCCAAAATATAGATTTCTTCTTCCACATGGGTGCGTGTCCCTCGGCGTCATTCGGAACAGCTAGTGCACGGGACCCTTTCCAAAGATTACGTGTAAATCATTGACCATAGCAAATGCGTGATCACCGATGCGCATGGCGGGCTTCTTCCGGTGATCTGCCTGCGCCTTTGAAATGCTTGCCTTTCTTTCGACATTGATGGTTGGTCGGAAGAAATCGGCGATGGTCCGGTACACATTCTTCCTGCAGCTTCCGGTATATACTATCGGTGTCAAGTAAGCGGTGCGTGCATCGTGGTATCCCTTGTTTGTCTGTCACGAAAGGTTCTTGAGGCGGGCCAATCGTTGATGGTCACGAACAGCAACGCCTTTAGTTCAAATTCCTCCTGTTTGTGCTCATCCCACGTACGTACACTGTTTCCATTCCACAGCTGTGAAAGTTCTTCAACTAATGGCCTTAGGTACACATCAATGTCGTTGCCGGGTTGCTTAGGGCCTTGGATGAGAACTGGCATCATAATGAACTTCCGCTTCATGCACATCCAAGTGGAAGGTTATACATACATAGAGTCACGGGCCAGGTGCTGTGATTGCTGCTCTCCTCCCCGAAAGGATTAATGCCATCCGCGCTTAAAGCAAACCATACATTCCTTGGGTCCTTTGCAAACTCATCCCAGTACTTTCTATCGATTTTTCTCCACTGCGACCCGTCAGCGGGTGCTCTCAACTTCCCGTCTTTCTTTCGGTCCTCACTGTGCCATCGCATCAACTTGGCATGCTCTCCGTTTTACGAATAGGCGTTTCAACCGTGGTATTATAGGAGCATACCACATCACCTTCGCAGAACCCTCTTCACCGGGGCTCACCGTCAACATTACGAGGTCATCTAAATGCGATCTTATATCGCAATGCACCACATACCGGCATGCGTTCAGATCCTTGTATGCACCGCGATAGAGGATGCAGTCATTAGGGCATGCATGTATCTTCTGCACCTCCAATCCTAGAGGGCATACGACCTTCTTTTCTTGCGTATGTCTTTGTCGGGCAATTCGTTATCCTTTGGAAGCTTCTTCTTCAATATTTTGATAGCTTCTCAAATCCTTTGTCGCACATCATTCTCTGCCTTCCACTGCAGCAATTCCAAGATGCAGTGCGAGCTTTGTGTTGCCATCTTCGCAATTGGGGTACAACCCTTTTTGTGATCCTCTAACATGTGATCGAACTTCAACTTCTCCTTTTGACCTTCGCATTACGTCCTTGCATCGACAATGACCCGGCGGAGATCATCATCATCGGGCACATCGTCGTCTGGTTCCTCTTGATCTTCAAAGCTTCACCCGTTCTGCGGCATCATTGGGCACATCGTCTAGTTCCACTTGATCTTCACCAGCTCCCCCGTTGCAGCATCACACCGTATTCAGGGCACATAGTGGTCATCGTACTCTTCTTCTTCTTCGCCGTCTTCCATCATAACCCCTATTTCTCCGTGCCTCGTCCAAACATTATAGTGTGGCATGAAACCCTTGTAAAGCAGGTGGGTGTGAAGGATTTTCCGGTTAGAGTAAGACATCGTATTCCCACATTTAATGCATGGACAACACATAAAACCATTCTGCTTGTTTGCCTTAGCTGCTTCGAGAAACTCATGCACGCCCTTAATGTACTCGAAGGTGTATGCATCACCGTACATCCATTGCGGTTCATCTGCGTGCATTATATATAATTAAGTGTGTCAAAACCATTCTGAGAACATCATGAATAGATAAATAAGTGACCAAATTAATATAAGTTCATCATCAGATTAAAACCAAAGTACATACATAGTTCTCATCTAACAACATACAGCTCTCCAGAGCATCTAATTAATTAAACCATACATTGAAACTATGTAAAACATTTCAATGTGAAAACAAATGCGATCATAATCACAACCAAGGTAACAATTGATCCAACGGCATAATGATACCAAGCCTCGGTATGAATGGCATATTTTCTAATATTTCTAATCTTCAAGCGCATTGCATCCATCTTGATCTTGTGATCATCGACGACATCCATAATGTGCAACTCCAATATCATCTTCTCCTCCTCAATTTTTTATTTCCTTCAAGAAATTGTTTTCTTCTTCAACTAAATTTAACCTCTCGACAATAGGGTCGGTTGGAATTTCCGGTTCACATACCTCCTAGATAAATAAAATCTATGTCACGTTGGTCGGCATAATTTTCATAAACAATAAATGAACCAATAGTTATAAAGATAATATATACCACATCTGAATCATAGACAGGACAAGGGCTGACGGGGGCGGATACCAAAACATCGCACTATATAAGATGCAATAATAAAAGTAAGAAAATAATACAAGTATCTATCTAAACATATAAGTAAGAATATTTTTCCTTTCAGAAAGAAGATAAGAACAAGAGGCTCACCACGGTGGTGCCGGGCGATGAGATCAACAGCGGGTGATCGGCCAGTGAAGACGGGGGCGGTGTGACGGACCGCTAAACCTAGACAAATATTGAGGAAAATGGAGCTTGGAGGTCGAGCTTGGAGAGGAGAAAGCTTAAGTAGTGTGACTCGGGTATTCCATCGAACACCTTGTGTGCATAGGAGGTGAGCTAGAGCACCACCAAGCCCTCTCCCCCTCGGCCGAGAAAAAATAGAGCGATGTGCTCTGCTCTTCTGTGAGGTATATATAGGCACCTCATTGGTCCCGGTTGGTGGCATGAACCGGGACTAAAGGGCAGCCTTTGGTCCCGGTTCAAGCCACCAACCGGACCAATGATGGTGGGCCAGGCGAGGCCCATTGGTCCCGGTTTGTCCCACCAACCGGGACCAAAAGGTCCAGACGAACCGGGACCAATGGCCCACGTGGCCCGGCCGGCCCCCGGGGCTCACGAACCGGGTCCAATGCCCCCATGGGTCCTAGTTCTGGACTGAACCGGGACTAACGGGCTGACCCGGCCTGGACCTTTGCCCCCTTTTCTAATAGTGAGCTTTGACACTGATCCGGACGAATCTAAATCGCAAACCGGATACGTGTTTATATATTGAATGGTGGAGCTGCCAGTAGGTGCAGTTCTAAACAAAGCGTCATGGCGGGATCTACGTGTGAAGCGGAGTACATAGCTTCTTCGGAAGCAGCAAATGAAGGAGTCTGGATGAAGGAGTTCATATTCGATCTAGGTGTCATACCTAGTGCATCGGGACCAATGCAAATATTTTGTGACAATACTGGTGCATTGCCTTGGCAAAGGAATCCAGATTTCACAAGAGAACCAAGCACATCAAGAGACGCTTCAATTCCATCCGGGACCAAGTCCAGGTGGGAGACATAGAGATTTGCAAGATACATACGGATCTGAATGTTGCAAACCCGTTGACTAAGCCTCTTCCACGAGCAAAACATGATCAGCACCAAGACTCCATGGGTGTTAGAATCATTCTTGTGTAATCTAGATTATTGACTCTAGTGCAAGTGGGAGACTGAAGGAAATATGCCCTAGAGGCAATAATAAAGTTATTATTTATTTCCTCATATCATGATAAATGTTTATTATTCATGCTAGAATTGTATAACCGGAAACATAATACATGTGTGAATACATAGACAAACATAGTGTCACTAGTATGCCTCTACTTGACTAGCTCGTTGATCAAAGATGGTTGAGTTTCCTATCCATAGACATGAGTTGTCATTTGATTAACGGGATCACATCATTAGGAGAATGATGTGATTGACATGACCCATTCCGTTAGCTTAGCACTTGATCGTTTAGTATGTTACTATTGCTTTTTCATGACTTATACATGTTCCTATGACTATGAGATTATGCAACCCCCGTTTATCGGAGAAACACTTTGTGTGCTACCAAACGTCCTGGCGTAATCGGGGTGATTATAAAGGTGCTCTATAGGTGTCTCTGAAGGTACTTGTTGAGTTGGCGTATTTCGAGATTATGATTTGTCACTCTGATTGTCGGAGAGGTATCTCTGGGCCCTCTTGGTAATGCACATCACTATAAGCCTTGCAAGCAATGTGACTAATGAGTTAGTTGCGAAATGATGCATTACGTAACGAGTAAAGAGACTTGCCGGTAACGAGATTGAACTAGGTATCGAGATACCGACGATCGAATCTCGGGCAAGTAACATACCAATGACAAAGGGAACAATGTATGTTGTTATGCGGTTTGACCGATAAAGATCTTCGTATATTATGTGGGAGCCAATATTAGCATCCAGGTTCCACTATTGGTTATTGACCGGAGACGTGTCTCGGTCATGTCTACATAGTTCTCGAATCCGTAGGGTCCGCACGCTTAAAGTTTGGTGACGATCGGTATTATGAGTTTTTGTGTTTTGATGTACAGAAGGTAGTTCGGAGTCCCGGATATGATCACGGACATGACGAGGAGTCTTGAAATGGTCGAGACGTAAAGATCGATATATTGGACGACTATGTTCGGACACCGGAAAGGTTCCAGGAGGTTTCGGACATTTACCAGAGTATCGGGGGGTTACCGGAACCCCCGAGGAGTTAATTGGGCCTCATGGGCCTTAGTGGGAGAAGAGGAGGGGCGGCCAGGGCGGCCGCGCGCCCCTCCCCCTCTAGTCTGAATTGGACAAGGAGGGGGGCCGCCCCCCTTTTTCCTTCTCCTCCTCTCTCCCTTCCTTCCCTCTCCTACTCCAACAAGGAAAAGGAGGAGTCCTACTCTCCCCTTGACACGCCCTCCTCCTGGCCGGCCACCTCCCCCCTTGCTCCTTTATATACGGGGGCAGGGGGCACCTCTAGGCACAACAATTGATCTCTTGATCTCTTAGCCGTGTGCGGTGCCCCCCTCCACCATATTCCAGCTCGGTCATATCGTAGCGGTGCTTAGGCGAACCCCTGCGTCGGTAGCAACATCATCACCGTCACCACGTCGTCGTGCCGATGGAACTCTCCCGTGAAGCTCTGCTGGATCGGAGTTCGCGGGACGTCATCGAGCTGAACGTGTGCTGAACTCAGAGGTGCCGTACGTCCGGTACTTGGATCTGTCGGATCGTGAAGACATACGACTACATCAACCGTGTTGTGCTAACGCTTCCGTTTTTGGTCTACGAGGGTACGTGGACACACTCTCCCCTCTCATTGCTATGCATCACCATGATCTTGCGTGTGCGTAGGAAATTTTTTAAAATTACTACGTTCCCCAACATTGTGTGCCGCAAAAGATGAAGATCATGGCGTGGAAACTGGCGGCCGGTGCATTAGCTACGACAAAGAACAAGGCACACCATCACATAAACGCACGTGCTATGTGTTCTATATGCGGGAGAGAAGAGGAAGGGACACATCATGCGTTGGTTAAATGCATGTATGCGGCTGAGCTATGGGATGCAATGGGTAGATGCTGGCCTATTCCACGCAAAGAGGAGGTACTAGACACTGGTAAATGATTGGCTACTACTACTGCTAGCAAACTGTTCTGATTCAGTACGTTGAATGATCATTATGCTAATATGGCGTATATGGCAAGTACGGTCCGATGTAACACACTGAGAGGAGGCTATGAACGCTGCTGTATCTGCAGACGTTCTTGTCAGTTATATGAATTTGATTCAGCTAGCAAAAAGTTTTCCACGGAAGATATATATGATCAAAGGGAAGATGGTAGCTAGTGATGGAGTTTGGGGATCGTCTGTCGCATCAACCGTCTCCACGCAACACGACGACATTCTCGGTGGATGGGTCTTTCATGGATGAGGATGGTACGGCGGCAGCTGGAATGATTCTACGGAGACATGATGGTACAGTGATCTTCTCATCATACCGCTACTTGTTTAACTGCAATGACGCCCTTCAGGTGGAGATCCATGCTTTGATGATCGGTATGTTGCTTGCACGACAATATACGCAGCAACCGGTCTGGGTGCAGTCTGATTCGTCTACTGCACTTTCTTGTTTATCTAGTACTAGCTTAGATCGCTCGGTTTATGGTCATTTAGTTATTGAGATTAAGTTCTTAATGATTGATAGGGTGTTTATTTCTCAGAAACTTCACAGGTCTCAGAATATTGTTGAGATTGTCCGGCAAGGTATAGTCGCTCTGAACGATACGGCTGTGTGGCTCAACAGAGAACCCCATGTATTGAGGAACTCTTGCCGTTGGATTATAGCCCTATCCTTTTGAAATAAACTACTATTGATCTCGCAAAAATAAAAAAAAACTAAGAGGTTCCGTTTTTGATACGTGCATGCAGAATTTTTCTGGATTTTCCAAACTGGGAGGTTCACTGTTTTGCTGCTGGGCCGGCCCAGTTTACTGCTCGCCGCTTTGTACGATGCGGGCAATATATTTTGTAAAAGGACCATCATATCCTTTATTATCATATCCTTTATTATAAAACGATACGAAGAGATCTTCTTCGTTTGTGTGTTTATTAAGGAGGCTGTACCGAATCCTTTTGTTTAAGGAAAAATGTGCTTTCTCCAGGAAAACTGACATGCAAAGACGAAGTCTGGCGCTTGTCGGTTGACACCGCCACCCCACAATGTCTGCTCAACAAATTTACAAACAACACACATCTTCGGGCTGAAAATATTGCACGGAAAAATGCTCTAGTATACATCTACTGCTTATCTCGTACACTATGAAACAAAGTGCCACGACGAAGGCGAGTGCCACCTCCAGTAGTGACCTATTTCTCATATTTTTTGAGCGATCCATTTTAATCATTGGCTTCCAAAGCATAACAAAGAAAAAATGTAAGAAGGAATAGAGAGGGATATCGATGGAATTGTTTGTTGTATTGCTTCAGCCTCATGCGCATATATATAGGAGTATATGATCAACTCGAAGTAGTAGAAATATATTCCAGTCTATCCTATACTTCCTAATAATCACGATACTTAACAAAAAACTAAACAATATATGTTTCCTTTCACATATACAATATTAATAATAAAATCATGTATTGTAACATAAATTATTAAACCACGAGGACCGGGGGAAGGATCCATTTTGATTGCTCCCAGCCTTGCATTGACACAAGGTAATGATAATCCCATTGTGCGCCCCTGTTAGTTTGGGTTCTCATGCTAAACACATCTCCTGTGTCCATGAAATAGATTGCATCCTCCTCTATCTCCCCACCAGCAGGAACGGACATGCAGAGTGGTTTACTGACGAAAAGTGACTGGCCATCTAGTCCACTCACCACGCGCATCCATGCACCTACGTTAATGTCTGCTTTGAACACCTCCACTTTGCGAGTGAGGTATTGCTTGAATAAGTGGTCCTCATATACAAGATGCATGTGTCGCTTTACCATCAATAGCTTCCCACATGACACAACGAAGTGCCACATGAAGACCAAGAGAACCTTGGTTTTGTGGGACACATGGTCATTCACATGTCTATTGTTGTTCTCCCCGTCCTCGTCATCATCCTCATCAGTTGCCTTCTCGACGTGGATCGCCGAGTGTTCTATGACACATTGGACACTAGTAACCATGGGTGTACCGTCTTCAGCAAACCCGATATCTAGTAGGTAGAGCTCATCCAGATGAGTAGCGCCGTACAGTTTGCCACCAAAGAACACAATATTGATGAAGTGAGTAATTGGCGCTTCAGGCCACCACGCACCCTTCCCAGGCATGACCAAGATGATTGGATAATCCCCGCTATTGGTCTTGAGAGCGATGACATCACCAGGGCCCGATCGCATGACCACCTTGTAAACTGTGAAATCATCCGACGCATTGCTTATGACGGCGTCCAGCTCAGGAAGCGACACAGTCGTGTCATTGAAAGGATCGTGCAAGACATATTTATGCCTTTCCTCGGCAACGATGCAGTCGAGGAGGAGCCAACTTCCGGCTGAGTAGACGCATCTTGCGTTCTTGGGGAAGGAGGCAGAGCGACGCGATGGTGCCGAACAGCCCTGGAAGGATGTTAGAAAGAGCCCGTCAGGGTAAACGACCCACGGTGGTGGTTGCCGGGTCGGGGTACCATGGTGGCGCATCGCCAACCGCCAGGAGCGGCAGACGGCGCGGAAACTTGCGCAGTCGGCAGCGGTCGGGAGGCGAGTCAGGACAGAGCCGAGAAGATCTGGTGGGAGATCGGACCACTCCGGAAACGGCGCGTCCTCCATGGTGGCAGAGTCACGGGCCGGGCGGCTCAGCCAGGGAGCCACCAATTTGTATGGGCAAATGCTCCCAAGTTTGATGCTTAAAAGCCTTGCCCACGCTCCCAGACCGGGCTCCATGTGCATTGCCTTGCCTCTTTGGCAAAGATCAAGTATACTCGAGTACGCGTACTGGAGGTTTCTTCTTCTTTGTTGTCTCTTTGGCAAAGATTAAGGCTACTTGTACCATGGGGGGCACGATATTATATAGATGCCCGACGCACAGAGAGATCTCCGATACGTGTCGGAAAAGAAGTGTTGACCCGAGTCGGATACATCGGCACAGGCGCACGGACAACTTTTCCAGCTTCCTCTGTGTTCAGATCAGACAAGGAGCATATACATCTTTTTTATTCTCTACTAGTATAAATCAAAATACATTACTTTCCCTAAAGAAAATCAAAACACATACTGAAGTTTGATTCCATACACGTATATACATACTCCAACCGTCTCGCAAGGTGACCACGGAAAGTCTTCTTCTCTTCGATCTTCACCGGCGAGCCCACAGATTCACCTCCCTTCCTCCTGCCGCTCCGGCGTCCGGTGATGGGGAGGGTATTTGTTAGATAATAACGAGAAATAAACGAGATAAAGAGACACAGGGATTTTTACGTGGAAACTCTTACGGGAGAAAACCACGGACGCACGAAGGCGCAATCACTATGAGGAGGAGTATTACAAGCACGAGACGACAGGCCGTCTTAGGTGCGACTACATGGGGTATATATGAGGGGCAACACATAAGAGTCCTTGTAGGACAAGTAAACGAGTTGTACTCGTACGTATCGGTACCAACGCAAAAGGCCCACACCGTATGTACTACATCTAGTCCAATACGGTATAATTTGGATCACAATTTAACAATCTTCACCTTGATCCAAATCCCTCCAGTAGTCGAAGAAAGTGAATAACTCCATCCAAATCAGCATAAACACCTTGTGCATCAAAGTTCATAGGACTAATGAGAAATACCAACTAAGCCTGAGCAAAGCTCAAACTTATTGGTCAGAACTGGCTTTGTCATCATATCAGCAGGATTATCATGAGTACTTATCTTGCATACCTTCAAATCACCTTTAGCAACAACATCCCGAATATAGTGATATCTGACATCAATGTGCTTTGTTCTCTCATGGTATATTGGATTCTTGGTAAGATATATAGCACTTTGACTGTCACTAAACACGGTAGGGCAAGATGAATCTCCACAAAGCTCAGTATACAAACCTTTCAACCAGATAGCTTCTTTGCATGCCTCGAAATAGCCATATACTCGGCATCGATGAGTGGAACAAGCCACAATAGACTGCAAAGTTGCTCTCCAACTCACAGCACAACCACCAATGGTGAAAACATAACCTGTGAGTGATCTTCTCTTATCCAAATCACCAGCAAAATCAGAATCAACAAAACCAACAAGTCCATCTCTAGTTTTCCCAAACTGTAAATAAGCATTAGAAGTACCTCGCGGTATCTGAAAATCCTTGAACTGCTTTCCAATGCTCTTTTCCAGGATTAGCCATGTATCTCGACAACACTCAATGCATAAGATAAATCCGGACGAGAACAAACCATGGCATACATAAGTGAACCAACTGCACTCGAATAGGGAACTCTAGACATGTACTCAATATCTGCATCTGACTTAGGACATAAAGCTGATGATAATTTGAAGTGTGCAGCTAACGGAGTACTCACCGGCTTGGCATTATGCATATTAAAATGACGAAGAACTTTATCAATATATCCCTTCTGACTGAGATACACTTTTCCAGACGGTCTATCTCTGGATATTTCCATGCCAAGAATTTTCTTTGCTGCATCCAAATCCTTCATCTCAAATTCATTACTCAATTGCTTCTTTAGTTCATCAATCTCTGACATACTCTTTGCAGCAATTAGCATATCATCAACATAAAGGAGCAAATAAATAGTTGAACCATTGACAGTTTTCAAATAAACACAACTATCATAATTAGACCTTTTGAAACCTTGAGAGAGCATAAAGGTGTCAAATCTCTTGTACCACTGTCTATGGGATTGCTTCAATCCATAAAGAGATTTCTTTAACTTGCAGACAAGCTTTTCTTTTCCAGGAATAACAAAACCTTCAGGTTGTTCCATATAAATATCCTCTTCTAATTCTCCATGTAAGAATGCAGTTTTAACATCCAATTGTTCAAGCTCAAGATTATGCATGGCAACAATCTTGAGTAAAGTGCGAATAGAGCTATGCTTCACAACAGGAGAAAAGACTTACGTTATAGTCAATACCTGAAATCTGGCTATAACCTTTAGCAACTAACCTTGATTTATATCTTGTCTCATCATTAGGAGAAACACCTTCTTTCCTCTTGAAAACCCACTTGCAACGAATAGGTTTCTTCTCTCTAGGCAATTTTACTAAATCCCAAGTGCCATTCTTTTCAAGTGATTCCATCTCATCATGCATAGCGGTCATCCACTTATTACTATCACCAGAAATAATAGCCTCGGAATATGAAGGAGGCTCAAGCATTACCTTCAATTTCTTACGCAGCGAGATAAAGCAAAAGAAACAATATTGCACTCTTCAATTAACCTATCAGGTTTATTAATACCCGTCTAACTCATCACGTGCAAGATTCCAACTAGGTGGAACAATAGGCTGATTTGGAGTGGGAGTGACATAATCATCATTAACGACGGGTTCATCATGTGCATCAACAATTTCATTACCGGATATATCACGAATCAATAACATGCTCCACGAACAGTAGGCTGCTGAATAGTAGGCTGCTGTTCACTCTCAACAAGGAACATTAGTAGATGAAACATCATGTAACATAGCAGATTCATTAAAGATAACATTTACGCTAATAACAACCTTCTGGGTTTCAGGATTCCACAATTTAAAACCTTTAACACCAGACTTATAACCAAGAAAGATGCACTTAACAGCCCTACGCTCCAACTTTCCATTATCAACATGAGCATAAGCAGTGCAACCAAAAACTCTCAACTATGAATAATCAGCAGGTGAACCAGACCATACCTCAATTGGAGTTTTTGTTGGAGAACGTAGTAATTTCAAAATTTTCCTACGATCACGCAAGACCATGGTGATGGCACAGCAACGAGAGGGGAGAGTGTCCGTCCACGTACCCTCGTAGACCGTAAGCGGAAGCGTTATAACAACGCGGTTGATGTAGTCGTACGTCTTCACGATCCGACCGATCCAAGTACCGAACGTACGGCACCTCCGAAGTTACGCACACGTTCAGCTCGATGGCGATCCCGGACTCCGATCCAAAGCAAAGTGTCGGGATGAGTTCCGTCGACCTGACGGCGTGGTGGCGATGTTGATGCTCCACCGACGCGGGGCTTCGCCTAAGCTCATGACGATATGACTTCTCCGGCGAGGCTTCGCCTAAGCTCTACGACGATATGACCGAAGTGGAATATGGTGGAAGGGGGCACCGCACACGGCTAAGGAAAGATCCGTAGATCAACTTCTGTGTGTCTTGGGGTGCTCCCTGCCCCCGTATATAAAGGAGCCAAGGGGGGGTGCGGCCAGCCTAGGGGAGGCGCACCAAGGAGGAGTCCTACTCCCACCGGGAGTAGGACTCCCCCCCCTTCTCCTAGTTGGATTAGGATTGGGGAGGGGGAAAAGGGGGAAGGGGCGCCGCCCCCCCTCTCCTTGTCCTATTCGGACTGGAAGGGGGAGGGGGGCGCGCAGCCCACCTGGCCGGCCCCTCTCCTTCTCCCTCAAGGCCCATGAGGGCCCATATACCCCCCGGGGGGTTCCGGTAACCTCCCGGTACTCCGGTAAAATCCCGATTTCACCCGGAACACTTCCGATGTCCAAATGTAGGCTTCCAATATATCAATCTTTATGTCTCGACCATTTCGAGACTCCTCGTCATGTCCGTGATCACATCCGGACTCGAACAACCTTCGGTGCATCAATACTTATAAACTCATTATGAACTCGTTATCGAAGCGTTAAGCGTGCGGACCCTACGGGTTCGAGAACTATGTAGACATGACCTAGAACCATTCTCGGTCAATAACCAATAGCGGAACCTGGATGCCCATATTGGTTCCTACATATTCTACGAAGATCTTTATCGGTCAAACCGCATAACGACATACGTTGTTCCCTTTGTCATCGGTATGTTACTTACCCGAGATTCGATCGTCGGTATCCAATACCTAGTTCAATCTCGTTATCGGTAAGTCTCTTTACTCGTTCTGTAATACATCATCTCACAACTAACTCATTAGTTGTAATGCTTGCAAGGCTTAAGTGATGTGCATTACCGAGAAGGCACAGAGATACCTCTCCGAGCAATCGGAGTGACAAAACCTAATCTCGAAATACGCCAACCCAACAAGTACCTTTGGAGACACCTGTAATACTCCTTTATAATCACCCGATTCGTTGTGACGTTTGGTAGTACCCAAAGTGTTCCTCCGGTAAACGGGAGTTGCATAATCTCATAGTTACAGGAACATGTATGAGTCATGAAGAAAGCATTAACATACTAAACGATCAAGTGTTAAGCTAACGGAATGGGTCATGTCAATCAGATCATTCTACTAATGATGTGACCTTGTTAATCAAATAACAACTCCTTGTTCATGGTTAGGAAACATAACCATCTTTGATTAACAAGCTAGTCAAGTAGAGGCATACTAGTGACATATTGTTTGTCTATATATTCACACATGTATTATGTTTCCGGTTAATACAATTCTAGCATGAATAATAAACATTTATCATGATATAAGGAAATAAACAATAACTTTATTATTGCCTCTAGGGCATATTTCCTTCAGTCTCCCACTTGCACTAGAGTCAATAATCTAGATTACAAAGTAATGATCCTAACACCCATGGAGTCTTGGTGCTGATCATGTTTTGCTCGTGGAAGAGGCTTAGTCAACGGGTCTGCAACATTCAGATCCGTATGTATTTTGCAAATACTCTATGTCTACAATGCTCTGCACGGAGCTACTCTAGCTAATTGCTCCCACTTTCAATATGTATCCAGATTGAGTCTTAGAGTCATCTGGATCTGTGTAAAAAGCTTGCATCGATGTAACTCTTTACGACGGGCTCTTTTATCACCTCCATAATCGAGAAATATTTCCTTAGTCCTCACTAAGGATGTTCTTGACCAATGTCCGATGATCTACTCCTAGATCACTATTGTACTCCTTGCCAAATTCAGAGCAAGGTATACAATAGGTCAGTACATAGCATAGCATACTTCATAGAACCTATGGTGAGGCATAGGGAATGACTTTCATTCTCTTTTCTATTTTCTGCCGTGGTCGGGATTTGAGTCTTACTCAATTTCATACGTTTTGCAACACAGGCAAGAACTTTTCTTTGACTGTTCCATTTTGAACTACTTCAAAATCTTGACAAGGTATGTACTTATTGAAAAACTTATCAAGCGTCTTGATCTATCTCTATAGATCTTGATGCTCAATATGTAAGCAGCTTCACCGAGGTCCTTCTTTGAAAAACTCCTTTCAAATACTCCTTTATGCTTTGCAGAATAATTCTACATTATTTCCGATCAACAATATGTCATTCACATATACTTATCGGAAATGCTGTAGTGCTCCCACTCACTTGCTTGTAAATCTGTGCTTCTCCAAAAGTCTGGATAAAACCATATGCTTTGATCACACTATCAAAGCGTTTATTCCAACTACTGAGATGCTTGCACCAGTCCATAGTTGGATCATTTGGAGCGTGCACATTTTGTTAGCTCCTTTAGGATTGACAAAAACTTTCTGGTTGCATCATATACAACTCTTCTTTAATAAATCCATTAAAGAATGTAGTTTTGACATCCATTTGCCAGATTTCATAAAATGTGGCAATTGCTAACATGATTCGGACAGACTTAAGCATCGCTACGGTTGAGAAAATCTCATTGTAGTCAACATCTTGAACTTGTCGAAAACCTTTTTGTGACAAGTCGAGCTTTGTAGATAGTAACACTACTATCAATGTCCGTCTTCCTCTTGAAGATCCATTTATTTAACATGGCTTGCTGATCATCGAGCAAGTCAATCAAAGTCCATACTTTGTTCTCATACATGGATCCTATCTCGATTTCATGGCCTCAAGCCATTTCATGAATCTGGGCTCATCATCGCTTCCTCATAGTCCGTAGGTTCATCATGGTCTAGTAACATGACTTCCGAACACGATTACCATACCACTGCAGTGCGGATTTTGCTCTGGAAGACCCTACGAGGTTTGGTAGCAACTTGATCTGAAGTTTCATGATCATCATCATTAACTTCCTCACTAATTGGTGTAGGAATCACCGAACTGATTTACGTGATGAACTACTTTCCAATAAGGGAGAAGGTACAATTACCTCATCAATTTATACTTTCCTCCCACTCACTTCTTTCGAGAGAAACTTTCTTCTCTAGAAAGGATCCATCTTATCAACGAAAAACTTGCCTTTGGATCTGTGATAGAAGGTGTACCCAATAGTTACCTTTGGGTATTCTATGAAGACGCACTTCTCCGATTTGGGTTCGAGCTTATCAGGTGAAAACTTTTTCACATAAGTATCAAAACTCCAAACTTTTAAGAAACGACAGCTTAGGTTTACTGTTAAACCATAGTTCATATAGTTCATATTCTTTGAACTTTTCAACTATTTCAGACTTATGTTTCATCAAGAAGATATACGCATATCTGCTCAAATCATCTGTGAAGGTCAGAAAATAATGATACTTGCCACGAGCATCAACACTCATTGAATCGCATACATCGGTATGTATTATTTCCAATAAGTCGGTAGCTTGTTCCATTGTTCCGAGAACGGAGTTTTAGTCATCTTGCCCAAAAGGCACGGTTCGCAAGCATCAAATGATTCAAAATCAAGTGATTCCAAAAGTCCATCGGCATGGATTTTTCTTCATGCGCTTTACACCAATATGACCTAAACGGCGATTACCACAAATAAGTTGCACTATCATTATTAACTTTGCATCTTTTGGTTTCAATATTATGAATATGTGTATCACTATGATCGAGATCCAATGAACCATTTTCATTGGGTGTGTAACCATATAAGGTTTTATTCATGTAAACAGAACAACAATTTATTCTCTTACTTAAATGAATAACCGTATTGCAATAAACATGATCAAATCATATTTATGCTCAACATCAAATAACACTTATTTAGGTTCCACACTAATCCCGAAAGTATAGGGAGTGTGCGATGATGATCATATCAATCTTGGAACTACTTCCAACACTCATCGTCACTTCCCCTTCAACTAGTTTCTGTTCATTCTGCAACTCCGTTTCAAGTTACTACTCTTAGCAACTGAACCAGTATCAAATACCGAGGGGTTGCTACGAACACTAGTAAAATACACATCAATAATCAGTATATCAAATATACCTTTGTTCACTTTTTCCATCCTTCTTATCCGCCAAATACTTGGGGTAGTTCCGCTTCTAGTGATCAGTTCCATTGCAGCAAAAGCACTTAGTCTCAGGCTTAGGTCCAGACTTGGGCTTCTTCACTCGAGCAGCAACTTGCTTGCCGTTCTTCTTTGAAGTTCCCCTTCTTCCTTTTGCCCTTTTCCTTGAGACTAGTGGTCTTTGTCAATCATCAACACTTGATGCTTTTTCTTGATTTCTACCTTCGTCGATTTCATCACGAAGAGCTCGGGAATCGTTTTCGTCATCCCTTGCATACTATAGTTCATCACGAAGTTCTAGTAACTTAGTGATGGTGACTAGAGAATTCATCAATCACTATCTTATCTGGAAGATTAACTCCCACTTGATTCAAGCGATTGAAGTACCCGGACAATCTGAGAACATGCTCACTAGTTGAGCGATTCTCTTCCATCTTTTAGCTATAGAACTTGTTGGAGAGTTCATATCTCTCAACTCGGGTATTTGCTTGAAATATTAACTTCAATTCCTGGAACATCTCATATGGTCCATGACGTTCAAAACGCCTTTGAAGTCCCGATTCTAAGCCGTTAAGTATGGTGCACTAAACTATCAAGTAGTCATCATATTGAGCTAGCCAAACGTTCATAACGTCGCATTTGCTCCTGCAATAGGTCATCACCTAGCGGTGCATTAAGGACATAATTCTTACGTGCAGCAATGAGGATAAACCTCGGATCACGGATCCAATCCGCATCATTGCTACTAACATTTTTCAATACAATTTTCTCTAGGAACACATATAAAAACATAGGGAAGCAACAACGCGAGCTATTGATCTACAACATAATTTGCAAAATACTACGGGACTAAGTTCATGATAAATTAAAGTTCAATTAATCATATTACTTAAGAACTCCCACTTAGGCGGACATCTCTCTAGTCATCTAAGTGATTACGTGATCCAAATCAACTAAACCATGTCCGATCACGTGAGATGGAGTAGTTTCAATGGTGAACATCACTATGTTGATCATATCTATTATATGATTCACGCTCGACCTTTCGGTCTCCGTGTTCCGAGGCCATATCATTATATGCTAGGCTCGTCAAGTTTAACTTCGAGTATTCAGCGTGTGCAACTGTTTTGCACCCGTTGTAGATGGACGTAGAACTTATCACACCCGATCATCACGTGGTGTCCGGGTACTACGAACTTTGGCAACGGTGCATACTCGTGGAGAACACTTCTTGATAATTTTTAGTGAGAGATCATCTTATACTGCTACCGTCGAACAAAGCAAGATAAGATGCATAAAGGATAAACATCACATGCAATCAATATAAGTGATATGATATGGTCATCATCATCTTGTGCTTGTGATCTCCATCGCCAAGCACCGTCATGATCACCATCGTCACCGCGCCGACACCTTGATCTCCATCGTAGCATCGTTGTCGTCTCGCCAATCTTATGCTTCCACGACTATCACTACCGCTTAGTAATAAAGTAAAGCATTACATCGCGATTGCATTGCATACAATAAAGCGACAACCATATGGCTCACGCCGATTGCCGATAACTCGGTTACAAAACATGATCATCTCATACAATAAAATATAGCATCACGTCTTGACCATATCACATCACAACATGCCCTGCAAAAACAAGTTAGGCGTCCTCTACTTTGTTGTTGCAAGTTTTACGTGGCTGCTACGGGCTGAGCAAGAACCGTTCTTACCTACGCATCAAAACCACAACGATAGTTTGTCAAATAGACTCCGTTTAACCTTCTCAAGGACCGGGCGTAGCCACACTCAGTTCAACTAAAGTTGGAGAGACAGTCTTCGCAAGCCATCTATGTGCAAAGCACGTCGAGGAACGGTCTCGCGTAAGCGTCTGGCGTAAGGTTGGTCCGGATCGTCTCGTCCAACAATACCGCTGAACCAAAGTATGACATGCTTTGGTAGGCGTTATGACTTGTATCGTCCACAACTCACTTGTGTTCTACTCGTGCACATGACATCAACGCATAAAACCTGGCTCGGATGCCACTGTTGGAGAACGTAGTAATTTCAAAATTTTCCTACGATCACGCAAGACCATGGTGATGGCACAGCAACGAGAGGGGAGAGTGTCCGTCCACGTACCCTCGTAGACCGTGGCGAAGGCGTTATAACAACGCGGTTGATGTAGTCGTGCGTCTTCACGATCCGACCGATCCAAGTACCGAGCGTCTGGCACCTCCGAAGTTCTGCACACGTTCGTTTCGATGGCGATCCCGGACTCCGATCCAAAGAAAGTGTCGGGGATGAGTTCCGTCGACCTGACGGCGTGGTGGCGATGTTGATGCTCCACCGACGCAGGCTTCGCCTAAGCTCGCGACGATATGACTTCTCGGCGCAGGCTTCGCCTAAGCTCCGCGACGATATGACCGAAGTGGAATATGGTGGAAGGGGGCACCGCACACGGCTAAGGAAAGATCCGTAGATCAACTTGTGTGTTTTGGGGTGCCCCCTGCCCCCGTATATAAAGGAGTCAAGGGGGGGTGCGGCCAGCCTAGGGGAGGCGCGCCTGGAGGAGTCCTACTCCCACCGGGAGTAGGACTCCCCCTTCTCCTAGTTGGATTAGGATTGGGGAGGGAAAGGGGAAGGCGCGCCCTCTCCTTGTCCTATTCGGACTGGAAGGGGAGGGCGCGCAGCCCACCTGGCCGCCCTCTCCTTCTCCCTCAAGGCCCATGAGGGCCCATATACCCCGGGGTTCCGTAACCTCCGGTACTCGGTAAAATCCGATTTCACGGAACACTTCCGATGTCCAAATGTAGGCTTCCAATATATCAATATTTATGTCTCGACCATTTCGAGACTCCTCGTCATGTCCGTGATCACATCCGGACTCCGAACAACCTTCTGCATCAATACTTATAAACTCATTATGAACTATTATCGAAGCGTTAAGCGTGCGGACCCTACGGGTTCGAGAACTATGTAGACATGACCTAGAACCATTCTCGGTCAATAACCAATAGCGGAACACGGATGCCCATATTGGTTCCTACATATTCTCTGAAGATCTTTATCGGTCGAACCGCATAACGACATCGTTGTTCCCTTTGTCATCGGTATGTTACTTACCCGAGATTCGATCGTCGGTATCCAATACCTAGTTCAATCTCGTTATCGGTAAGTCTCTTTACTCGTTCCGTAATACATCATCTCACAACTAACTCATTAGTTGTAATGCTTGCAAGGCTTAAGTGATGTGCATTACCGAGAAGGCACGGAGATACCTCTCCGAGCAATCGGAGTGACAAAACCTAATCTCGAAATACGCCAACCCAACAAGTACCTTTGGAGACACACCGTAATACTCCTTTATAATCACCCGATTACGTTGTGACGTTTGGTAGTACCAAAGTGTTCCTCCGTAACGGGAGTTGCATAATCTCATAGTTACAGAACATGTATGAGTCATGAAGAAAGCATTAACATACTAAGCGATCAAGTGTTAAGCTAACGGAATGGGTCATGTCAATCGAATCATTCTACTAATGATGTGACCTTGTTAATCAAATAACAACTCCTTGTTCATGGTTAGGAAACATAACCATCTTTGATTAACAAGCTAGTCAAGTAGAGGCATACTAGTGACATATTGTTTGTCTATATATTCACACATGTATTATGTTTCCGGTTAATACAATTCTAGCATGAATAATAAACATTTATCATGATATAAGGAAATAAACAATAACTTTATTATTGCCTCTAGGGCATATTTCCTTCAGTTTTCTTATTAAGTGCAATAGATGGTGAACGGTTAATGAGATAACAAGCAGTGGAAGCAGCCTCAGCCCAAAAACGCCTATGCAAACCTGCATTGGACAACATGCAACGGGCTCTGGAAATAATGGTCCTGTTCATACGCTCGGCAACACCGTTTTGTTGAGGAGTATAAGGAACAGTATAATGTCTGACAATGCCTTCAGTCTTGCAATAATTCTTAAATTGCTTAGAGCGAATTCCATACCATTATCGGTCTGAAGTATTTTACCTTCCTTTCAGTTTGTCTCTCAATCATAATCTTCCACTCCTTAAATGCTGAGAATGCTTCATATTTATGCTTCAAGAAATAAGGCCAAACTTTTCTCGAATAATCATCAATAATAGTCGGATATAACTTGCACCACCTAATGACTTCTTGCGAGATGGTCCCCATAAATCAGAATACACATAATCAAGAATACCTTCGGTTGTATGAGTCGAAGTGTTGAACTTCACCCTCTTGTGCTTGCTGAAGATACAATGCTCACAAAATTTTAATTTACCAGGTTCATATCCATCAAGAAGACCTCTCTTATTTAACTCTGCCAAACCAAGTTCACTCATATGTCCAAGACGCATATGCCAAAGGTTAGCGACATCACAATCAGAATTCTTTGAAACAAGCGGAGTAGCGTTACGAAGCGGTAGAACCTCGAAGGTAGTAAAGACCATTGGTCGAACTTAAGTCACCTTTCATCACAATAAGGGAGCCTTTGGTGACCTTCAAAACACTATCTCCACTGAATACTTGTATCCCTTTGCATCAAGGGCACTCATAGAAATAAGATTTCTCTTCATCTTGGAATATACCGAACATCACCAAAGTTCTGATTATGCCATCAAACATCTTGATTCGAATAGAACCTATGCCTTCAATCTTGCATGGTGAATTATCAAAACCCAAAAGCGGAACCAGTGAGTAGTGGAATCAAAAGTATTAAACCAATCTCTATGTGGACACATATGAAAAGTGCATGCGATATCAAGTACCCACTCATCATTGGTCTCAAAGACATCCAAAGAATAACGACAAGAGCATCATCGGAACTATCATCACGAGCAACGTTAGCGAATTTTCACCTTGTTTGTTACCTTTCCTCTTTTCCTTGTTCTCGCAACTTGAAACACTCGGAGATGTCATGCCCGTCTCTCTTGCAATACCGCAATACTTCTTGTCTCTGGATTGCGACCGCCCCTGTAATGCTTTTTACTTTTGCCTCTGTTTCCATTATTGAAGTTCTTCTCCTTTGTCACCTTACGAGCAGATAATCCCTCGGCTTGGGATGAACTCGAACCATCATGAGGCACCATTAATTTCATTTTCTCCTTGGAGTTCAAAGCTTCATAAACTTCATTAAGCGTGAGAGTATCACGATTGTATAATATGGTGTCTCTAAAATTGGTATAAGAACTTGGCAAGGAACAAAGTAGCATTAAAGCGATATCTTCCTCTTCATACTTAACCTCCATTGCAGCTAGATCAGATATGATCTCTTTAAATTCTGAAATATGATTCAAAACATTACCTCCATCGGGTAACACATGCAGGAATAATTTTTGCTTCAGATGCATCTTCTTTGGTGAGATCTTTAGTCATGCAAATCCTTCCAGCTTTAACCATAGAGCGGCGGCAGTTTTCTCGCTCAAAACTTCCCGCAAAATATTATTATGCAAATGGAGTTGAATTTGTGACAAAGCCTTACAATCAATTCTTTTCTCCTCATCAGTCCAGTCCTGAATTCTGTTCTTCCCAAAAACTATCCAAGGCTTCATCATAGTCGATCGTGCCAACAACGCCCGCATCTTGACTTGCCATAGGGTAAACCTTGTGTCACGGTCCAGCAGCGGAAGATCGTACTTCATGGATGCCATGAGTCGAACAAATCTGTGCACAAAGTAGTACAAGTCGGAGTAGAAAAAATTCTTGACAGAATTTAATATGCGTAGCAAAGAAACAGTAGCACCTGGTAGCTTCGGGCAATGGACGTAGCACTTGAAGATGAAAAAACAAATCTGATCTAGTAGTCAAGTAGTACCAGTAGATCAGATAACCTGCACGTAGTAAAAAATCCAAGATGTACTGTTGTACTCGACTTCACGTGATATACTAGATCGGCCACTAGTACTACTTAAAACCGATCTGGTTCAGCTTGACGTGATGTGAAACAGCAGCAGCGTAGCAGCCTCGGGACTTGAACGAGCATCGCAGCGGCAACTCGGCGGCTTGAAAAACTGTCTGAAGCGGCAGCGACTTCGGTGGATCTCGGCGACTTGGTCAAGAACGGCTGCAGCGGAAAAGCTTGGTCTGGCGACTTTGAAGCGTGCCTTTGCTGGATGTATCGCTCCTCACGGAGCGCCTCGGTTCTTGTGGTTATAAAGAACGGCGAAACTCCAAACTGTTGTCGGTCTCGCCAAATCGATCGCTTCGGATCGCCAGGTCGCGTCGGCGGTGCAGAGACGCCAACCCTAATTTCTCTCGTCTCAAACCTCGTATGTGTAACTTGGCTCTGTATACCACTTGTTAGATAATAACGAGAAATAAACGAGATAAAGAGACATAGGGATTTTTACGTGGAAACTCTTGCGGGAGAAAACCACGGACGCACGAAGGCGCAATCACTATGAGGAGGAGTATTACAAGCACAAGACGACAGGCCGTCTTAGGTGCGACTACATGGGGTATATATGAGGGGCAACACATAGAAGTCCTTGTAGGACAAGTAAACGAGTTGTACTCGTACGCATCGGTACCAACGCAAAAGGCCCACACCGTATGTACTACATCTAGTCCAATACGGTATAATTTGGATCACAATTTAACAATATTCCTGGTGCCTCAGCTAAGTTAGGTAGGGTTTTGGTTCTCGCAAGGGCGGCGCTCGGACGGATGAATGCGCTTCTTCTTCGAGTCAGTCTTTTGGGCTCCGGTCCTCCTCAAGTTCGTTCATCGGGACGGATAAGACGGAGCTCCGACATAGATTCCTGCCAGCTCCTCGGAGCGGTGAGGTTAGGGTTTCTCGTCGTGCGTACGCAACAATGAGATTTGGTGTCAGGTTCTTCAAATCGATTCAAGGATTCAATTGCGACGACTGTGGCTCCCGAACGTTGGTCCATATGGGCACATGCACGAAGACTTCTCGGCTGTCATTGACAAGGTCAGCCAGCTCCGGTATGGGAGCGGCGGCAGCGGCACGTCGGCGGCAATGGTCGTTCGGTTGTTCATGGACCTCGATGTAATTTCTATCATGTTTGGGATGCTTTGTACTTTCAGTGAATCTTTATAATAAATTGATATTTTCATTAAAAAAAACGACTCCAACATGCCCACATGCGGAACAGGCCAGTTGGTGGAGCATCTACGGTGATAATCAAAAATACGTACAACTCAACAATTTTTAGTTTTTGATGAGAATAATGCAAAACTGAAATTTTGTAAAAAAAATGCCATGCTCAAAATAATAAAATTGTCATGCCATTAAAAATAAATTACCATAATTAGGTAATGAAAATTGCCATGTGTTATCCTATAAGAAAATTGCCATGTGCTATAAATAATAAAATTGCCATAATACAAGCCTTGTAGGTAAAACTGAAGAAAAAATGATATACACATCATGGTAAATTATAAAAAGTTTGTTTTGCTCACATGAAAAATGTTTGGGAAAAAATGTTTTGTAAAATCATGGCAAGTTTTAGGAAAATGGTGTAAAATAGTCACATGGCAAAAGGTAAAGTTTTTTGTTCTCACAACATGGAAACAATTGGAAAATTATAAATGGTTGCAAGGAAAAATCACGAGTTATGCCTAAGTGACCACTAACCATCATCAGAATTTATGTAAAAATACTCTAAAATACAATACAATTTGACATCCATGTAACACAATATTTGCATCTGGCAAATTCCACATTGCATGTGTTGACACTTCTTTTAGGCATGACAAATTAATCCCATGCATAAACCTTGGAATGTATACCCCATGGAATGTAGATAGATATATCATGGCAAAAACTACAGAAAACAATCATGCGAAAATTATTTTTAGAGTTCTAGCTCTTAGGTATGCATCATATAAGATAATTAGTACTATAATAAGAAGTTAAAACCGAGACTGATTTTTTTGCTACCTATTTTGCACTTGAGCTTGCTGAATTTGATTTTGTGCAATTCCTACATCATTGTTCTGCATTTTTAGGTAATTTAGTAGCATGTATCTATATCTTTGTAGTAATTAAATTCTTACCACCATTTTATTATATACTCCCTCCTTTTCGGTTTATGGGGCTTATCTCAAAATCTTAGTTTTTTCATTTTATAAGGCTCAATTTGGTTGTTCCCCATCACAAGTTCAGATTCCAAGATGCACTAAATAATTGCATACAAGTATTAAAGATAAAATTGGCCAATGCATGTATTTTATGCATGCATGCATTGCAATTAATACATTGGTAAACATAAATTTTTGAGGAAAACAAGAGCATTAATTGGGTGCTTTTGCAAATTACAGAAAGTATTCCATCACTCACCATCTATCTTGGTTGGTGAGATTTTTGAATTGAGCCCTATAAACCGGAAAGGAGGGAGTATATGATTTGTTTAGTATTTTTTGTATTTAGGTCCTTTGCTTGTGTAGTAGTTTGCCCATAAGGTGTGCTACAACGATGCTGATGTTAGGGACGTGCCGAGAGCGGTGTCAAAGTATTGCTGCAGCATGTCCTATGATGTTGCTGGGGTGACAATGTTGTTGGCAACAGTGCTGTGAGTGGCGGCACGATCATGACGACTGGGGTGTGCTACAACGGCGCTGATGCCCGCGGAGATGCTTTGACGACCATAGTGACGAGGGTATGCGGGCGCCGACGACATACAGTGCGAGGCGTCTTCCGTGCTGCGAAAGGTGACCATTATGCGAACGGCGAACTGAGAGGCCTCTTTCGTGCTCGAACAGCCTATGAGGGGCCAATCGTGCGGCGTATTGAAGGCTATAGAGGTGGTTGATTTTATTTATTTATTGCCTCTAGGGCCAGCGCTTAGCGCTGCCCCAAAGGATCAGATAAATTTGAACAAAAGTACTCCCTCATTCTAGAATTATGGCTCCTTTGATTCAAAGAAATTCCATAGGATTTAGAATTCTTAGGATTTTGTTCTACATTGGTCATTCGATTCATAGGATTAAATGCTATAGGATTTTTTTCTATGAAATCATGTGTACTAGATTTCACTGAAAATCTAGCATCTACTCCAATCTTTTTTTTCACTTTCTTTGTTTTTTCTTTGGCATCAAACACTCTATGCTAATCCTATGGGATTCAAGCGGGCATGCCACTTCAATCCTTTATTTTTTCTATTCCTGTGTTTTGAGAATCCTACGTATCAAAGAGGGCCTTACTTGTCGCTCAAATGGATGAAAACTGAAAGAAAAAAAGGAAAAAAAATAGTAAGAAAGAAAACGTGTTGGATGGGACCTTTCCAAAGCCCAACACGGAAGACGGGAAGGAGAAAGAGGAGTGGACGGCCCAGCAAGGTATCGCTCCCCTAGTCCTCCTTCCCCGTCGCTTGATGAACCCTAACTCTCGTTTGAGCTCTTGATCTATTCCGCCGCGCCGCCCAGATCCGCCCCAGACGCACCACCGACCTCGCCGCCCAAGACCTGCGATGGCTCCTCCTCCGGCGATTACTTTCGCGGAGGCGTGCGCCAACATCATCGCCGGGACAGCTGCGCTCGGAGGGATCGGCGGAGTGATCGCGGGAAGCACAAACTTTCTTCAGTCTTGCTGGAGCACTGAATGCTTCATCTGCGACGAGCCCGTCACGAGAAGAGGGTTGAAAGAACATGTGCTGAAGCACAGGTTCGATTTCCTCCTCAAACCTCCGTTTTTCTGTGACGCATCTGTTTGTTCCCCCCTTACGATTCGTTCCCCTTCTTGCGATTTGGGCACATACAGGGGGCTGGTCGAAAAGTGCAGGTTATGCGACAAGATCATCACGGTCCACGATTTTGAGGGCCACATGGACATGCACAGGTAGGTTCGGATCACCTTCGTTTCCTGTCGTCAACTGTGCTTCATAAATCGTTCTGTTGTGTCATTTCAGTGGGATTCTATTCTTAAATTGTTCAGATTGAACCAGTAGTTGTTCCTCATTTAGTGATGTAACCCTGAGATCATTTAATTAATTAATTGGTCTTGCATTTATCACCTGACGATCACCCTGAGATCATTCATCAAGCATCTGCCATATAAAAAAACAATATACTCATCACTTTAGTGATGATTTTCAACGTACATGCAAGTACAATCTGTCTAGACTTGACACCTGACTGTACATGTAGTTGTTGTTGTTGTATTCAACTTTCTTTCAACTTTGATTAGGAAAGAGAAAGAAGACAAGAAGGGAAACAAGCAGCAGCTTGCAATTCAGATGTATGTCCAGCCAAAAATGATGGAGTGCCGTGTGTGTGGCATGGATGTTAGCTATCAAAAAATGGAGCGCCACATGACCTACCATGGGTGAGATATTGAAATCACAGTCAAGTCTTGCTTCTTTTTTTTGCGATGAAGTCTTGTTTCTTCTTTTAGCTCTGGATTATAAAATTTACCTATATCATCTGCAGAAAGGTGTTGGCTGCTGTGGAAAAGGGTGAGGCACATCTTAGGGATCCACGGTACAAGCCCAAAAAGGATTAGGCATAAGGTATATAATGTTAAGTTAGCACTCAACTGGTATTTTGCGAAATTATAGACTCAAACAGAGCAAACCGGATTTCCATGTCACTTCTTCCTCAATTCTCTGGTTAAGAGAGCATCCTGGGCAACACTTTATTTTTAAGCTCTTTCTGCTGCATAATTAGATCAGGGGATAACATCCGATATAAAGGGTGCACATCTTCCAAATCACTGCAGTCTTGTTGTTAAGAGAGCATCATGGAACAAATGTCACTGGTACATAGATCAGTGCAGCCCCGATCATAGCATGTCCAAGTCTTCTTATCTTCTCTGGAGTAATTTTTCCCAGCAATATCCACTGTGTACATAGATTTAGTGGATGCTTTATCTTACGTACATTGACAGAAGTTGTTGTTAAGCTAGTATTAGTGGATGCTTTATCTTACCTACATTGACAAAAGTTGCTGTTAAGCTAGTATTAGTGGATGCTTTATCTTACCTCTAGAAAACCAAATAGGAGCATACAAACTAGAAATTACTGTGCTACATACATGTAATGTTAGATGGAGCTCAATTAGTGATATTCTTATTGATTGCTTTGATTCTCGTAGTTTCTCTTGATACTAGGAACTGCGTCGGAAATACATTTGGTGTTAATTGTAATACGCTTTAACTAGTTTATGTTGATGGAATACAATAGTTTCTTTTAATACAAACAGTTTCTCTGAATGAAACTGACAATAATCATTTTTTCTTTTTTTTGGGCGTCGAAAGGCGAACAGGTCAGGTGAACATATGTGATGGAGTAACAAAATCTAGTGACAGCATGACATTTTGCGAGGCAGCACGCAAACTTTTTGTGATCGCATCGAATCCTTGTTATCTGTTAGATTTGCTATAAGATAATCCATGTGCGGGTTATGCCACGAAGTTCTTGTCAGATGAACATATGTGATGGAGTAAGGCAATCTAGTAAGGGCATGACATTTTGCGAGGCAGCATGCAAACTATGTGTGATCGTATCGAGCCCTTGTTATCTGTTAGATTTGCTATAAGATAATCCATGTGCGGGCTATGCCATGAAGTTCTTGTCAATATGTTATGCCTGCCATGACAATGTATGTGCAGTGCATGGAAGCTGCCCCCTTTGTTGCTTTCTATGTCATTTATCTAGTATATAATAGGAAGGTGAGTCTAAAACATGAAACCTAAATTACCAGTTCATACCAAATGTACAAGCATATAAAAACCCAAATTGACTTATGTTTCTACCGTTTCTCTAGGTTTGAAGGTACAAATAGTTATGTTTATTGTTTTTTCCTTCTAAATTTCAGTGTGTGTATATAACTGAAGTAACTTAGCACTAGAAACGTGCTGCTAAATATATTTGTCAGAGGCAATTAGGTTGACCAGTGAGCAACAGCGTCATGTTTGTGGCTACTTATCACATTTTGTAAAAATAAAACTACCATTGAGTAGTATACTACTAAATGAAAGAAAAGAATAGAGGAAAAACACAAAGATTTGACTCACCTACTATCATTCTGATTGAAGCAATAATCATGGTGTATCTTGATTCTTGACCCGTATTGGACACCTTCACAAGACATCAGAAGCAGCACAGCCGCATGTGTTTGCCTACATGGATGAACAAGTAAAGTGAATGAGATAAAATAAATTCAGATCAAATCGGAATGACAAAACAAGAAGAATCGACGATCTCAATGAACAAACACACACGTACCCAAATAGTCTCTCTTGCTTAATATGATGAGGTCCAAGCCAAGGCTCAAAAGAAGCTAACACACACACACCCCGGTCAGCGTGCACATCTCCAAATAATGAGCAGAGACTTCAAAAAAAGTATTCATGAGACTAAAGATATACACTTAATGCTTAGGTTAGTGGTGCTCCATTAGTATTATTACTTTGCTATTAAATCCCATCACTTAGCTACACCTCACGAGCAAAGTGGCTGTTAATTTGCACGATTCTGACACAACACATGAATACGATAGATACATGCTTGCAAAATAGAGGATTGAAAAACACACTCTTTAGCCATGAATGTCTCGGTTCACATGAATAAGTAAAAACATATAGTAACTTAATAAAAACAAAATAATATTAATAAAAACTCAAATCAAAACAACACACCAAAAAAAAAATACAATATTGTCATGCTGCATAATACCTCACTCTCATACTTGGAACTCTGATACTTGTATGCTTTTCCTCCGTTTACCCCATGAACCAGAGGCCCTAAGCATGAATAAAAAAGAGGTCCTAAACACTTACTACTTACTAGGATGGAAGTATGTATCCTTCCATTCACAAACACAAATGTTAGCTATTTCCTCCCTCTTCTAGATTCTCACTCAGAGCATCAGCACCTATAACACTGAAAATTAGAAGCTAAGATAAATGCATTAATTTTCGCATAACTAGAGAAAGAGCTAGACTCTAAAGCAGTAGGAGCGCCAAAAAAAACTAATTAAGCAGGGTGAATAGAAGTAGGTGTGTCCGTTTCATATCTAAATCACAGAGATTAGGATTTCAATGCACTAAGGTTTTTCAACCATCTAAATCCACATCATAGGCAAAGCTTAATTGGTCTTCTGACCAATAAATCATATGGGTGCAACAATTTAACTTTTCCTTTTGAGTTTAGCTCGTATGGATATCGCTTAAAACTACATAAAATACCATGTTTTTTTTGAAGAAAAACTACCATAACAGAGTAGTACTAAAAACCAGAAGTTGATAAGGAAAAAAGAGCGATTACCAAGAGTCATGCGTGTGTCTTGATGAAGTTCCCCTATGCATCAGGACCTGGAAACCTTCACAAGACATCAAATTCAGCATACGGCCTGTCATGAGCAAATTCAACTTGCTGGAGTGGCGGGTCGCCTACATGCCTGAACAATGGTCGTGAGTAAGATCATATCAGAACAGGCCAAGGAAGATCCTGATGAACATGCATACACGTACGTCTGTACAGTAAGGAAATCTCCATGGAGACATTTATTCTAGAGAGAATGAGTTGAGGGGGAGGGGGAGTAGAATGGGAGACACATCAAGTAAAATACCAAGAGATGGAATGAGCTATTCACACCCTCCATTCATTTCGTGCACAGCAAACAGCCACATCAAGTAAAATATCAAGAGATGGAATGAGCTATTCACACTCTCCATTCATTTCGTGCACAGCAAACAGCCCAGGTTTGGCTGCACCGTCGACACAACTGCTACCCGGGGACAGGCGACCCTATGAACATGGGTACACACCTCACACAAGAAAAGGATGACCTCGCGCGGTTTCAGTTGTTAACAGCATGAGAAAATACCTTGCGCAAAACAAATGCGAGGTAGAGATAGGATGCTTCCCAATCATCTTGTGATAGCGTGCCTGCATAACTCAAATACGTCAAGGTGATGAAATGACAGTTATCAAGAACAGCGAATTCAGTAGGTAGCCTAGTTACTTTGGCCCGATCGCCCGTCACCGAGAGCACCCAGCCTTCGCATGAGATCATCAAACTCTGGCCTTTGCACCTACTTGTGTACAAATTCATGGAAGTTCTTCATTAGAACCAGCTCTAAATCATGCTGCAAAAAAAAAATGTTGTCATGGCCTTAGCATCTGTCTGGGAGCAAATTTGTAAAACAAAACAAATGATAACAAAAGATAGGGTAGCAAAAATTTCGACAAAATATTGAAATGAACTAGTTCGAAATAAGGAAACAAAAGCACAGGTCGCCATAGCATACTGAGCAATAGATTGTTGTGTACCTCCTCTGCCAGTAGCTTGAAGAGATGGAATGGAACAACCCACTCCGGGCAATCAACTGTGTCATGCATGTTGCCAAAGAATACGTTACTGAATAAGTTTTTGCAAATTTATGAATGAAAAAATTAAATAAAGACAACGGGTGAAAAACAGGAGCTAGGTACACTGGTACAGCATAGGGCAATAAACACCCAAACAAGCTGTACCAAGACATGTACATGTAAATTGTCAAAAACAAAGACATATATATGTAAGATAAGGGCAATATCAATCTTTTTATAGAACTAAATACTACTATCCATGAGATCATCATAACAAAAACTAGAATTGCCCAGCGAAATAGGAATAGAAAGAAATCCAGGGTAACTTGTATCATGAGATGGGTCCATTCCAATTGGAATACTAAGTACGTCAGTTTCATACTATTCAATAATAAGGAAGAACTGAAGACTGCAGCAAAAAACATACCTACAGGAGTGTAGAGTTTGTGATAACAGATAGTACCATGTAAATCAGTAGAGTTACTTTCAGAGCTGCAGCAACTGAAGCTGAATAAGGGCACATAAAGATATATAGATAAGCATTAGAAAGGGTAGTGTGCATACCAATTCACAAGAGGGCAACCTAACAAAAAATTTACCCAAAAAAATCATTTTTTCCCTCTGTTACAATTTGGGTACACACTCAAATATGAACATCAGTATTCATCTTGAAAAACTAAAAGAGGCCACCGATACAAGGCCCAAGTTATTAGAAAGTTAATCGTGTTGTCACCTCTAAGTGAAACTTGTACTTGATACCAAAAGGCCTGGACGCCAGGAATTTCTACAAAATTGTGTAAACAACAAAAATGATCAGTCAGTAATGAAAACTAACATATAAGAAGTTATTATAAACAAACATAATTACCTTTTCGGTGTACTCTTCACCAAGGGTAATACAGTAAACACTGTTCCCAAACTCCGTCCCTTCAGCTGAGGATATAAATTTGTATCACACATCTTGTGACAAGTACAGTCTAATTTGACGAATCAATCAAATTACAGTTCAAGATAGTAACATGCATTCTCTTAGCCTTTTAATAATGACATTAGCATTAGGCATCATTCCAATGAACGTGCCTCCAGGATGAAGCAATGCAGATATATTAGCGAGGGCTTGTCTTGCACGTGCTTCAGTTGACCATGAGTAGTGCATTGCAAACTGAAATACATAGAAAAATATATCAGAATAGGAAGTATGAAAATGGGCTATGTTATATCCAAAACAACACTGGTATGTTACTTAATAACGGTATTATCAGAAATAAGTTCGAGGGCAACCATCCTCAAATATTGGCAGGATCAAGGCAACAGTAAATAAAAAGTATTGCTCTATCTATATCTCAGATATACATACAAATAAGATAAGTAATGTTATCACTTATAGTAAGTTTTAGGTCTAACAAAACTATCATCTGACAAAAAATTTAGAAGGAAATTATCTTTTACTCCGAAGACAAATAAATACATACAACTGTATTTCAGATAAAGGTCCTCCCAAAGAAAAGGAAGTAAATGTCTCAAACTGAAAAGAAAAGGACATACCAGTAAAGATAACAAGGCTATCGGTGGAGACCCTTGCTAAATCAGGAAGTGTTTTGTTCAGATACCTTGGGGTTAGATAATCCAAAGCATCTGACACGACAACAAGGTTAAAAGAATCTGGGCGGTATGGAAGAGAGAACTTGATATCAGACAAACGGACAAAGCCCTTGCGCACAAGGCTTTTGCAGCTACTATCAGCATCCTCCAAATCCTTCATTCCCTTCTTTCAACAAGTTAGAAACTACTGTACAACTATCTGGGCCTACATGGAGAACCTTTTGCATAGCACTGCCATACGCCTTTTTAAGATAAGGAAGCGCCTGGATAACTTCTGATGTGCAAGAACCTGGATGCAAATGCAAAACAATGTAAAAGAGGAGCATCAATTCCTCCTAGTAATGAGCTGGGAAACAAAATATAAAGAGAACAGTAACACAACACAATCAGATCAACCAAACTTCAATGTTCACTGAAGACCAGACCACTGTAAAACATGTCTTTTGGCCTGCAATAAGCCGATAATTAACCATTTCTGAGATATTTTATTATAAATTAGGTGATTAGCTACATGGCTATCCTGATGATTATGATAACAGAGTAAACAAGGACAACAAATTTCCGCATAACAGTGAACCACACAACAAAATTATGTTGGTAAGATACAGTTTCGATGTTGTGTGAGGATATTGATTATTCACTATCGCATATCCTAGTCAAAACTAAAGACAACCCACTAATAAACAAACTAGGAGGCTAGAAGAACAGATGGAACAAATATAGATACGGTCAAAATGCAGTATAGGCCCAGGACACTCCTATGATCAAATCAGCACACATAATGTGGATGTCTCAAGTGAGCATTATGTGCTGTTGTGCTAGTAAACAATTATAAGGCAACACAATATAGTGTCTCCAATGCGAATTATGGTACTAGTAGCAATACAGTTTGGAACAACAACAGCACAACACATTATGATGAGAGTAAGCTTGAATCAGGCAGACAAAACAGCTTGAAACAACTGCACAATACATTATAGCGAGAGTAAGCATGAATCAGACAGAAAAGGTAACAGTTTCGAGTTAAAAGTTAAAAAGTTCACAACATATCCAACTCGCAAGTTCAGGAGGCATAATTCATAAATTTGCATCAGGGTACTCTATAAATGAGAGAAGGATTCGGCTTGACACACGGAACAGCGAGACAAAAGAATTATATACCTTCAGCTCTGCTCACAGCTTCTCTGCTCGTAACAGTTACACCTGGCCATCAGAGAGAGAGTCAAAACAAGAAGTATTAGATCAAAATATTTGGATCTTTCTCACTGAGAGCAGAGCACAGATCAGTAACTTCGATCACAAAGTATATCCACAACACCATATAATAGAGTCCTAGAAACCCCATCACTGTTTGAATATGTGACAATGAGTTTATTTACAATGAAGTGTTTGTGAACAATTAATCTATAAACGGCAGGTACAATGCAATTCTATGTAGAAACATTATCACGAGAACAACAGGTGATGTTACAAGCACCCATACTCTCAAATTCAGTACTGAGTTGCTACTTGAAAGCAGAGCAGAGACAAGAAACAGAGCTGTTTCATGTTACTGTTGATTGTTTTGTCAGCCACTTCGCAATGTAAACATCAATTAAACAGACACGCACACACAGAACGCGTACCCACAAGGAGAGTTTGTAACAGACCTGAGCCGCTGTTGAAATAGACGATCAGAATAATCACTCCCTGCAACAAACAAACAACCAGCAGCAGAAACGTCTTCAGCATTCAGCCAAACAACAGCGTCAGCACTCCTGTGAGGGAACATGGTGAAAGGTGATTACCAGCACGAGCAGTGCCATGGTGAGCACCGAGGGCAAGCACGGCTTGTGGTGGAGCAGGCTAGCGACCGTGGACAAGCCCCCGTCCGAGGCCCGGCCGCCGGGGTTCATCGCCCTCCTCGACATCCTCCTCTCCTTGGTCCCCACCCTGACCGATCGGATCGCAGGACGCGCCTCCAGGACGAAGCAATGCAGATATATTAGCAAGAATTATGGCGGCATTACGGGAGTTCGTCGACATTAGCATTAGGCATCGTTCCAATGAGCAATGCAGATTATTAGCGAGGGCTTGTCCTGCACGTGCTTCAGTTGACCATGAGTACTGCATTGCAAACTGAAATACATAGAAAAAACCATCAGAATAGTAAGTATGAAAATGGAAGGTCTTCCTTTCAAAATATAAAGCTGGGTCACTCACCTGGCAGCTGCATATGTCAAATGGAGCATCCTCACATAGATACTCATCCAGACGAGTCTGCAAAAACATGAAAACGGAAGCATTGTTATGCACTTTATAATTCTTGATGAGCAGCACAAATAATAGACTTATAGACATATGGGGTAAGGTAAAGTATATTATTCTTCCTGGTGATGTGAAAAGGAACATTGCAGACTTGCAGGACTCTGAAAATGCACAAATCTGGTAGAACGAAAAGACAAATAATTTTTGCTAACTTACGTGCTTGGTTCGCTTTAATTGAAAGAAAATCAAAACGTTTGGGGTATTACTAATGAAGAGTCAAATAAAATCAAAGCAGCACAAAGAAGTATGACCAGAAGTTTATTACGCTAAAAAACTACCTTGCTCTTGAATCTCTGTTATTTAAAAAAATGTCTGTCCATATTGAGTTTCTAATTTATCTTTTCTTCAAGACACAGATCAAAGAAAAATTCTTCACCTTTTTCCTTCTTGTTCGTGAAACCAAGCAGGTGCGCCAAAGAAAAGTTTCATACTCTAATGATTTCCTCTGTTTTTCCCGTGAACCTGAGAGGCCCTTACTAGCATGCAAGCATCTTTCCTTCCATTCACCGACACAAATGCTAGCCTGTTTCCTCAATCCTCTAGCATCTATTTAGCACTTGGAGCATCTGGATCTCTAGCGCTAAAAATTTAGAAGTAAGATAAATACATTAGTTTTCTTTTTCTATTTACCTTAGCACCAATTACGGGAGCTAGACTTCAAAATTATTAATTCAACTAAAATTGAACAACATAAACAACTACTTAGATAAATCAATACAGCATAACATTGGACACTAAGCTGAGCAGTGGGGCTAAATTTATTAATATTAGCACATACCCTCATATCACTGGTGCTATAAAATTTCTCGACCATTAGCGTCTGCTTGCTTGAAGCCTCCATAAACTAACAATGACACTACAGAATAGGAGGATAGGTGTTAAAAAAAGGCATAGCAACGCCGCTAAGCTAGTAGAATGTATTTCTGGATTGTTAGTTTGTTACCTCTCTATTCGGCACCTATAAGTGGTACTAGGGGATGCGGCAAACAAAAAAGCTAATTAACGCGCAGCCATGGGGGTCTCTGGGCCTGGCATGGTGGCCCCCGTCACGCAGCTGTTTCCCATCTCGACATCAAACAGGTAAGGCCCTAGGCACTGCACCCATCTCTTCGAGAAAGAAGAACAGAAACAAGGAATAATGAACCGGCGGCCATGGTTGGCCATCGGCATGTCCGGGAGCGGCGCCTCACGAGCTGTTGGTCCGATCTCACCATGATGCCGGCCGTCTTGTGTCCCGGTCCTATGGTGTTGGAGCTTGGCACACCGGCCCGTGGCTGTGCCGTCGGCGTCTATCGACGACCGGCGGCCATGGTTGCAGCAAGAAGGAGCCGGCGGCCATGGTTGCAGAAGGTAGGAGAAGGGGCGGTTGAAGATCCATACGTAGAGGAGACGGCGGCTAGGGTTTCCCTTGGATCGGAAGGAGAGAGAGGGGCGCACTGGAGCAACAGATCTATTGAGCAGGAGCAGCAGATCTAAAAGACATGACGCCCCGTGATTTTGACAAAAGTTAATATCAATTGGTCGGTGGCAGTGGCGACCGCACGCCCGTTCCCTGGGCCCCTTTCGTCAGAAAAAGGAAACGCACGGAATTTCACGTACGCCTTTGATTCGTTGCCTCCAGCCTCCAGCCCCACCTCCACGATTGCATCATCCGCACCGATTTTCTTTTTCAAACGGATACCAACAGAATAAATAAATAAATACCCTAAAAAAGAAAAATAAATAAATAAAACCACAGAGAACAGGCCTTCCTCCCACGGCCCATGTAGAGGTACTAATGTTTTGCAATATTTTTCAATGCATTTTTTTTAGGAAAGACCATCATGGCTACAAATCAACTAATCTGATTTCCGGTAGATATTATTCAATATGTATAGAGGGTATTCATACACTAATATGAATCAAATAAGATATAGATCGAAGAAAAACTACTTCATCTAGATCCTAAATTAATAAAATAAAGAAGTGAATTTTCAAAACACGTTTACATCGTCTACGAGCAAACTGACAATGCAGTCAGGAGGCTCGTTTTACTAACTAATCGAAGCCTTATTAAAATAGTAACTATAGTTTGCTAGCACATGTGTTACTTTACAAGAACCAAGATAATGCTTAAACATGACCTTTCCGATCATAGAATGTACATACTGAATAATTGAAGTAACAACCGTCCCTCAACATGCATTGTTAAGGCATATCATTAAGGGCATCTCCAACGGTAACCCGCAAATTTTCTCGCACAAGAGACCGGTTCCACTGACTCACATGCAACTTGTATTGCATACAAGTGGCTTTGCGGGTGTCTCTCTCTCCCACCTTAGTTGAATCTGATTTGACAATGACGGTCCTTTTAGAAGGTGAAAAGGCAACTTGTATATAACTATTGTGGTTTTGCGTAGATAAGAATGGTTCTTATAGTTTGCCCTAACAACCACGTACAAATTGCAACAACAAAGTAGATGACGTCTAACTTGTTTTTGCAAGGCATGTTGTAATGTGGTATGGCCAAAATGTGATGTGATATATGTTTATGTATGAGATGATCGTGTTTTGTAATAGGTTCACGACTTGCATGTTGTTGAGTATGGTAACCGACATGAGCCATAGGGTTGCCTTTAATTTATTGTATGACCCGCGTGTCAATCATTGAACGTCATGTAATTGCTTTACTTTATCGCTATGAGTTAGCAATAGTTGTAGAAGCAATAGTTGGTGGAGACAACCACATGAGTAACATGACATGATATTACAATGATGGAGATCATGATGATGAAAATCATGGTGTCATGCTGGTGACGATGGAGATCATGTCAGGTGCTTTGGAGATGGAGATCAAAAGCACAAGATGATAATGGCCATATCATGTCACATATTGATTGCATGTGAAGTTTATCTATTTATGCATCTTATTTTGTTTTAGGACAACAGTAGCATTATAAGATGATCCCTTCACTTAATTTCAAGATAAAAGTGTTCTCCATGAGTATGCGCCATTGCAAAAGTTCGTCATTTCAAAGCACCTCGTGATGATCGAGTGTGATAGACTCTACATTCGCATACAACGGGTGTAAGCCAGTTTTACACATGCCGAATACTGGGGTTAAACTTGACGAGCGTAGCATGTACATACATGGCCTCGGAACACAGAGGACCAAAAGGTCGAACATGAGTCATATAGTAGATATGATCAACATTGAGATGCTCACAATTGATGACCACCCCATCTCACGTGATGATCGGACATGGGTTAGTTGATTTGGATCATGTACACTTAGACAACTTGAGGGATGTTGATTTAACTAGGAGTTCACTAGTAGTTTGATTAAATGAACCAATTATGATGAACATAGTCTAAATGTCTTTACAAATTATGTTGTAGATCAATGGCACGTGCGGTAGCTCCCTGAATTTTAATGCATTCCTAGAAAAAGAAAATGTTGGTGCAATATCTGCCCTCCTGTGTTTTGGAGATTGTTGACAGAAACAGGTATGGACTGATTTGTTTGCTAGTGCATTCAGAGAGAAATAGTCCATGCAGAACCGAAGAGAATGTTGTCTCCGGTGCCAAGTTTGAGGAACTTCACAGAAGTATATCTGCGTTGCAGAGAAGAATGAGCTACATCTACTGAAGACATGTAGACGAGAAGATTGATGTGAAGGAGTTGACCCCCAAAAATCTATTGCTGAAGCGAAGCAATTGGTTTGGAGTTGTTGTCCGAAGAAATTGACTGCAACAGATGGAAGTCGAAGACAAAGTGAAGAAGTAGCTTTCATTTCGTTCTTCTTCTTTCATTAATTTGAATCATATGACCTCTGTACTATTAAGAGGGGTATAGGTTCTCGAAGCTTAGATCCGCTGTGATGCTTAGCCCAAAACCTATGAAAGATGCGAGAGAAATCTCTTTATGCTTCGAATGGTTACCTGGCCGCAGTATACGTTGTTCTTCATGCTACAGGAGATATCTTTCAGACTGAGGAGTTAGCTTTACTTGCTCCACAAGTAACGTTACCGTTGTGCTCAATTTCCGACCGTTGGACTCATGTCGTTCGGCCATTGGCTGTTCCACATGTCCAATTTGGTCATTTCCCTTTAGGGAAGGCTATGGCTATAAATAGCCACCCCGCTCCAATGTTACCCGTCGGCTGCTTCGCTTAAGATCTCTGAGAAGATTGATTGAGCAACCCCTCTCTGAGTGATTTGAGTTTAAGATCCACCGAGAGAAAAAATCAAGAGCCCAAACTTAGACAGTGGTTGAGCATCACAGTAGTTCTGAGTTAGAGTTCTTGTACCTATTAATCTTGAGAGCTGCACACTCTCTAGACGGATAGGTGTCGGCTCGAGTGTTGAAGAGTTGTTATCTTCACCGAGCTAGATCTTCAGCAACCAAGAGTGATTGTGGTTCACGAAGGTCGATCGAAGGTTTGGAGATCGCCAACAAGTATCTACCATGAGTGAAATCAACTGGAGTCTGATCAGCTCTGAGTTGAAGGAGAACAGGGCGAAGAGAGTTTATCTTCCATGTTAAGTCACAACCCCTCCAACCAGACGTAGTCCTTTGGCAGAAGGGCAAAGTGGTCTACCAAATCTCTTTGTCGCCATCGAGCACCACTGGTTCAATTTACTTCACTGCGTTACTTTTAGCAGTTTACATTCGTGCTCTGGGACGATGTTTTATCTGATCAATCATTGACTGTCGCATATCATTCATATCTATATTCTCTATCGTTCCCATCTATTATCTTTCGTAGCTAACCTTGTTGCTTTCTCTTCATTTCATCTTAGTCTTCCCTGTCCAACTTATTTCTCCTCGTACTTAACCTTCACAGCTCTTACCTTGTTTTCACTCATGCTATTGTATTTGTTTGCTTATTGCATCATTATCATCACGCCTGTGGTATCCTATGCACGAACAGTTATTGCATCCTACATCAGAAGTTTTGTTCCTCAATAGCATGCTTGTTTGAGTTCTTTTCTACCGAACTTTAATTCCGTTGTTGTGTTTTGGGATAAATTCAAACATTCACAAGAATTTTTGAATCTCCCATTCACCCCCTCTGGCCGATAAACTCTCGGTCCTAACAATTGGTATCAGAGCAGGTACTCACTGTCTCTGTTTATTAAAGGTCTAACGTCCTTGGAGTTTTGAGTATGTCATATGCAGGTAGATCCTTGCACTCTGAAAGATTTCCTATCTTCGATGGAAATGATTATCTCTACTGGAAGGAAAGAATGAGAATCAGAATTCAAGCTATCAACATTGATCTGTGGCAGATTGTGGAAAATGGATACACCATTCAGCAACCACATGATCCCAATTCCGATGACAAAGCTAATCTGTGGTTGAATGCTCAAGCAAAAGATATGATCTATAGCAGTCTCTCGAAAGACATTTTCATACGGTTCCAAAACCTCGGCACTGCAAAAAACTCTGGGATGCCATAAAAAATGCTCATGACGAATTCGTTGCCAGAACAGATCCTCATACTCAAATGCTTCGTGCTATGTTTGATGGCTTTAGAAGTCTTTGTAAGGAAAGTGCTATGGAACTTACTGATCGATCGACAAACATTGTTGAAAGACTTCATCAACGAGGAGTAATAGATATCACCGATAGAGATGTTGTCAACAAGATGCTGAGCGCTCTTGATCCAACCTTCGACTCAATCATAGCTGAAATCAAGCAAAGACTAGACTATGAGGAACTTCACTATGTTGAGGTCATGACACTGTTATCTATCCACGAAGAAAAGATGTAGCTTGAAAATGCAGACCAAGAATCTTCTTCAGAAGATGAAGGGGAAATCCTTCCACACTATGGCAGTTCACAAGAAGAAGATGTCGAGCATTAACACACTATCACAAGGGAACTTGAAATGCTTACAGAAAGGCTAAGTGATCTCAGAAGATAAAATATATGCCTCACAAACGATGACGAATTTGACTTGCCTCAATCTTTAAGAAAGTTACCTCCGAAAGAAATGAAGTGCTTCAAGTGCAAACAATTCGGTCACCTCATAACTGACTGACCCTGTTGGGAAAAACCTAGCAAAAGATGGAAATATCTTCACTGCAATGGATTCACTAGAATGGGTCGTCATACTAAGCTCTCGAAGAAAAATGAATCTTCCTCATCTTCTTCGATGAGACCAGTCACTGACGTACGATACGTCTCCATTGTATCTATAATTTTTTATTGTTTCATGCCAATATTATACAACTTTTACATACTTTTGGCAACTTTTTATATGATTTATTTGGATTAACTTACTTATTCAGTGCCCAGTGCTAGTTCCTGTTTGTTGCCTGTTTTTGTATCACAGAAAATCCATATCAAACAAAGTCCAAACATGATGCAACTCCACGGAGAATTATTTTGGAATATTTGTGATTTTTGGGAGTTGGAATCACCGCAAACGGAGGCCCACACGGACCACGAGACACCAGGGCGCGCCCCAGGCCCCTGGTGTGGTGGTGGGTGCTGCCCTCCTCGAACGTCGGTTGGAGCTGTACTGCGGGTGCAAGGAAGCTTATATCAGGAAAAAAATCGTGTAAAAAGATCAGCGCAATTGGAGTTACGGATCTCCGGGAATATAAGAACCGGTTTTCGGCCAGATCGGGGGAGCGCGAAACAGAAGAGAACAGAGAGAGAGAGGGAGAGAGAGAGAGAGAGAGAGAGAGAGAGAGAGAGAGATCCAATCTCGGAGGGGCTCCCACCCCTCCGCCCCCATGGAGACCAAGGACCAGAGGGGGAACTCTCCTCCCATCTAGGGGGGAGGCCAAGGAAGAAGAAGAAGAAGGAGGGGCCCTCTCTCCCCCTCGCTACCGGTGGCGCCGGAGTGCCACCGGGGCAACGATCGGGACGCCGATCTAGATCAACAACTTGCTACCGTCAACACCAACTCTCTCACCCTTTATGCAGCGGTGTAACACCCCTTCTCCCCGCTGTAATCTCTACTTAAACATGGTGCTCAACTCCATATATTATTTCCCAATGATCTATGGTTATCCTATGATGTTTGAGTAGATCCGTTTTGTCCTATGGGTTAATCGTGATCTTGGTTGGTATGATTGTATATTTTATTTTGGTGCTGTCCTACGGTGCCCTCCGTTCTCGCGCAAACGTGAGGGGCCCCTCTATAGGGTGTTGCAATATGTTCATGGTTTTCTTATTGTCAATGTTGCGGGGGTGACAGCAGCCTAAACGCGGATAAGTGGGGTATGGCGTATGGTAGTAAAGAGGACTTGATACTTAATGCTATGGTTGGGTTTCACGACCTTAATGATCTTTAGTAGTTGCGGATGCTTGCTAGAGTTCCAATCATAAGTGCATATGATCCAAGTAGAGAAAGTATGTTAGCTCATGCCTCTCCCTCATATAAAATTATAAGAATGATTACCGGTACTTGTTATCGATTGCCTAGGGACAAATGACTTTCTTGTTGACAAAATCTATCTACTTTTATTGCCTTGCAATTTATTCGTAGTTTTATTCCCGCAAAATACTCCTAGTTTTATTCTCGCAAAATAGTTTCATACTTGTTTCCGGTAAAGCAAACGTCAAGTGTGCGTAGTGTTGTATCGGTGGTCGATAGAACTTGAGGGAATATTTGTTCTGCCTTTAGCTCCTTGTTGGGTTTGACACTCTTATTTATTGAAGAAGGCTACAAACGATCCCCTATACTTGTGGGTTATCAAGACCTTTTTCTGGCGCTGTTGCCGGGGAGTTATAGCGTGGGGTGAATAATCTCGTGTGTGCTTGTTTGCTTTATCACTAAGTAATTTTTATTTTGTGCTCTTGTTCTCTATCTCTAGTTATGGACAGGAAACGCAAAATACCAAAAAAATTAGTTGTACCTACTAAACCAATGGTTGAAGAACCACCCAAAATCTATCATACTACTGAAGCTTTCTACTTGGATCATCTTCGATCCATTTGTGCTTGTGCCGAAAACCCAACTAGCTTAGTTGAGGGAAAATCATTAGATGAGCATGCTTGTTTTGTGCGGCACCATTTATCTCAAAAAGGGAAACTTTTACAACATCAAATTAATACTATGCAATGCTATGCTTGGAATTTAAGCGAATTATATGATTTTACTTGTTGCTCTGAAGACCCTAAGAAACACCTTCCCTACCAATGTGAGTTTATTGATAATGGAACAGTATCTTGTTATGCCAAAGGTGTTTACTTTGATATTGAACAAATTGAAGAATTTGTTGCTTTTAAGGGTTCTTATGAATTGCTTCTTTGATTGAAAAGTATGATGCTACTCTTTACAAATATGAACATCTTGCCATACTTAAATATTGTTATGATAATTATGCTTCTAATGCCTATGTTAAACCATATATTGAGGACTCCTCCGCTATCCAAGATGAGACTAACATTTTGTAGGAGTCTATGGAAGAAGGAATTGATGAAACTGTGAGCTCATTGGATGAAAAAGATGATGAGGAGAGCGAAGAACAAAAGGAGGAAGAGCGGATTAGCTACCCGTGCCCACCTTCTAATGAGAGTAACTCTCCAACTCATACATTTTTTAATGTCCCTTCATTCTTACCGAAGGATGAATGCCATGATAATTGCTATGATCTCGTTGATTCATTTGAAATATCCCTTTTTGATGAACTTGATGCTTGCTATGATTAGGGCCAGGATGACAATATGAATTATGCTATTGGAGATGAACTTTCTATTGTTCCTTATGTTAAACATGAAATTGTTGCTATTGCACCCACACATGATAGTCCTATTTTCTTCTTGAATTTGCCCAACTACACTATATCGAAGAAGTTTGCACTTGTTAAGGATTATATTGATGGGTTGTCTTTTACCGCTGCACATGATAATTTTGATGAATGTAATATGCATGTGCTTGCTGCTCCTACTTGAAATTATTATGAGAGAGGAACTACATCTCCACCTCTCTATGTTTCCAACATGATAAAATTGCAAGAAACTACTTATGCTATGTATTGGCCTTTACTTGATGTGCATGAATTGTTCTTGTATGACATGCCGATGCATATGAAGAGAGTTAGACTTTGTCATTGCTTGATTTATGCTGCTTTGTACTCACTACTAAATGCCAAATAATTGCTAATTCAAATTGGCTTTGATATACCTTGGGATCCGGGTGGATCCATTACTTGAGCACTTTATGCCTAGCTTAATGGCTTTAAAGAAAGCGATGATAGGGAGACAACCCAGAAGTTTTAGAGAGTCATTTATTTCTGCTGGGTGCTTTTATAAAGTTTAAAAACAACAAAAAATATAGAGGGGAACACAAAACTTTTCAAAAAGGAAAGTAAAAGTGAGAGAGACAAGCATTGTTGAAGTGGGGGAGCTCCTTGAACTTTGTTCATGCTCACGGAAACTTTGTGAATCTTAATTACAGAAACTTTTCAACAAAGATAATTATCCCCTTGTAAAATTCCATTGTATTATAAAAAAAAATAATGTGCCAAGATTTGCCTTTATGATGGGTAGATTGCTTGTTGGTTTGTGCGGTGCAAAACAGAAACTTTGGCTGTAGTGCGTGATTTTACATTTTTTACTAGAACGTCAAATGGTGTTTATTGATTGCCTTCCTTATGAGTGGCGGTCGGGGACGAGCGATGGTATTTTCCTACTAGTCTATCCCCCTAGGGGCATGCGTAGTAACACTTTGCTTCGAGGGCTAATAAACTTTTGCAATAAGTATGTGAGTTCTTTATGACTAATGTGAGTCCATGGATTATACGCACTCTTACCTTTCCGCAATTTTCTAGCCTCTACGGTACCGTGCATTGCCCTTTCTCACCTCGAGACTTGGTGCAAACTTCGCAGGTTCATCCAAACCCGTGATATGATATGCTCTATCACACATAAGCCTTATTATATCTTCCTCAAAACAGCCGCCATACCTACCTATTATGGCTTTTCCATGGCCATTCCGAGATATATTGCCATGCAACTTCCACCGTTTCCGTTTGATGACTTGAGCATTCATTGTCATATTGCTTTGCATGATCATATAGCTGACATAGTAGTTGTGGCTCAACCACCATGCATCATTTTTCATACATGTTATGCTAGATCATCTGTCAGAGGCATTCATATAGAGTCATATTTTGCTATAGGTATCGAGTTGTAATTTTTATTCCTTTTGAGTTATAAGTAAATAGAAGTGTGATGATCATCACTTTTAGGGGTTGTTTGGATAGATGGTTTGTAGAAAATCCGTTTTATATAAACTAGGAAAACGGCCTAACAACCTAAACCCACGTTTGGCTAGCCTAACTAATCCGTGGATATGGAAAACCGAATTTTCTATAACCCGAATTTGGCGTTTGTGGAAAAAGCGACTATTAGTCGTTTTTGTAAAAACTCGATTTCGTATCCTCGTTCCTTGTTCCCGATCGGCGGGCCCGTTCATGAGCGAAGAGAAGCTACCGAGGCTGGTGGCCATTGCCACGTCCTCACTACATATCGCCGGCCCGCCGAGGGTCGATTGAGACGACGGCGGTGATGGACTCACGGTGAGTCGCATAACGTAATCGTATTCAGACGTCCTCGTCGCTCGCCGCGCTTACCACGGCTGCCGCCCTCCGTGTCGTCGTCCGGCGTCGTCGCCGCAGCCGCCGAGGTCAGCTTGTTGAGTGTCGCCGCCACGCAAGACGCGACAACAAAGCAGGAGGAGACATATATGGCTGCAGCTTGGCGTCGACCAAAGGGTTTACACGGTGGGCACAAGCTTTTCTCGTCCTTAACCCCAGCGGCGAGGGTGCATAGCCACGGGCGGGCGCCATGGCCATGAACGCCGGCGTGCATGCAGCGCGAAACGACCAAGAGGAAGGTGGATCCGAGGAGGCTTTTGCCATGAATCCTCTTGTGTGTCTCGCGTGCGTAATGCTTTCGTACATTTCGCAGCGGTTGCGGATGCTTGCCCATGGTAGCAACTTTCTACGTGTGCGTGTCTGCCGGCCGTCCGTGAGATCAACTACCCAGCTTCATTACCTGCGTTTCATTGACGAAAAGTCAAGAATAAGAAGATCGCCGGAGAATAGGGAACTGGACAAACGCACTTTTCGACCCAAACGTGGTCTTCTATAAACTGACTATTAACAAAAAAGTTAGCAAAACCGGTTTTCCTAAAAATCAGGTAAAAACTTGTTTTCTATAAACTCAATGCTAATATTTGTTATCCAAACAACCACTTAGAGCAGTGCCCCAGTGAGGAAAGGACAATGGGGACTATGATTCCCCCACAAGTCGGGATGAGACTCCGGACAATGAGAGAGAAAAAATGAAATGAAAGAAAAAATGAGAAAAAATAAAAAAAGAAAAAAAGAGAAAGAAAAAAGAAGAAGAAGAAAACAAATAAACAAAGAGAGAAGGGGCATTGTTAGTATCCTTTACCACACTTGTGCTTCAAAGTAGCACCATGTTTTTCATATGGAGAGTCTCATATGTTGTCACTTTCATATACTAGTGGGAATTTTTCATTATAGGATTAGATGCACACTCATTTAGTTTTCATATGGAGCTTTCATACACTTATAGCTCTTAGTGCATTCTTTGCATGGCAATCCCTACTCCTCACGTTGATATCAACTGATGGGCATCTCCATAGCCCGTTGGTTATCCACGTCGATGTGAGACTTTCTTACCTTTTGTCTTCTTTATATTTACCCATATCATCATACTCTATTCCACCCGTAGTGCTATATCCATGGCTTGCGCTCATGTATTGCGTGAGGGTTGAAAAAGCTGAAGCGCGTTAAAAAGTATGAACCAATTGCTCGGCTTGTCATCGGGGTTGTGCGTGATTTATACTTTGTGTTAGGAAGAGAGAGCATGATAAGACTATATGATTTTGTAGGGATAGCTTTCTTTGGCGTCGATATTCTGAAAGACATGATTGTTTGTTGGGATGCCTGAGTATTGAAGTCTTTATGTCAAATTATAGACTATTGCTTTGAATCACTTATGTCTTAATATTCATGCCATGACTAGATATATGATCAAGTTTATAATAGGTAGCATTCCACATAAAAAATTATCTTTTTATCATTTACCTACTCGAGGACGAGCATGAATTAAGCTTGGGGATGCTGATACGTCTCTGTCTCATCTATGATTTTTTATTGTCTCATGCCAATATTATACAACTTTTACATACTTTTGGCAACTTTTTATATGATTTATTTGGACTAACTTACTTATCCAGTGCCCAGTGCCAGTTCCTATTTGTTGCCTGTTTTTGTATCGCAGAAAATCCATATCAAACAAAGTGCAAACGTGATGCAACTCCATGGAGAATTATTTTGGAATATTGGTGATTTTTGGGAGTTGGAATCACCGCAAACGGAGGCCCACACAGCCACGAGACACTAGGGCGCGCCCCAGGCCCCTGGCGCGTGGTGGTGGGTGCTGTCCTCCTCAAACGTCGGTTGGAGCTGTACTTCGGGCGCAAGGAAGCTTATATCAGGAAAAAATCATGTAAAATGATCAGCGCAATTGGAGTTACAAATCTCTGGGAATATAAGAAACGGTTTTCGGCCAGATCGGGGAGCGCGAAACAGAAGTGAACACACACACACACACACACACACACACACAGAGAGAGAGAGAGAGAGAGAGAGAGAGAGATCCAATCTCGGAGGGGCTCCCACCCCTCCGCCGCCATGGAGACCAAGGACCAGAGGGGGAACTCTCCTCCCATCTGCCAAGGAAGAAGAAGAAGAAGGAGGGGGCCTCTCTCCCCCTCACTTCCGGTGGCGCTGGAGTGCCGCCGGGGCAACGATCGGGATGACAATCTACATCAACTATCTTGCTATCGTCAACACCAGCTCTCTCCCCCTCTGTGCAGCGGTGTAAAACCTCTTCTCCCCGCTGTAATCTCTACTTAAACAAGGTGCTCAACTCCATATATTATTTCCCAATGATCTATGGTTATCCTATGATGTTTGAGTAGATCCATTTTGTCCTATGGGTTGTGATCTTGGTTGGTATGCTTGTATATTTTATTTCGGTGTTGTCCTACGATGCCCTTCGTTCTCGCGCAAACGTGAGGGGCCCCTGCTGTAGGGTGTTGCAATATGTTCATGGTTTGCTTATTGTTAGTGTTGCGGGGTTGACAGCAGCCTAAACGCGGATAAGTGGGGTATGGCGTATGGGAGTAAAGAGGACTTGATACTTAATTCTATGGTTGGGTTTCACGACCTTAATGATCTTTAGTAGTTGCGGATGCTTGCTAGAGTTCCAATCTTAAGTGCATATGATCCAAGTAGAGAAAGTATGTTAGCTCATGCCTCTCCCTCATATAAAATTACAAGAATGATTACTGGTACTTGTTATCGATTGCCTAGGGACAAATGACTTTCTTGTTGACAAAAGCTATCTACTTTTATTGCCTTGCAATTTATTCGGAGTTTTATTCATGCAAAGTACTCCTAGTTTTATTCTCTCAAAATAGTTTCATACTTGTTTCCGGTAAAGCAAACGTCAAGTGTGCGTAGAGTTGTATCGGTGGTCGATAGAACTTGAGGGAATATTTGTTTTGCCTTTAGCTCCTCGTTGGGTTCGACACTCTTATTTATCAAAGAAGGCTACACATGATCCCCTATACTTGTGGGTTATGAACTTACGAGCCAAAGCTACCATCGAATCAAATATGAAGAAGATATCACAGCTGAACAGAGTATGTGCTGAAATGAAAATGGTCTCCGAAGGTGAGACATCTGAATCAGAATTAGATGATGAAGAACTTCACAAAAGGATAGGAAGGAGCAATGCTTTCATTGCCTATGAATCATTAGAGAATTCACTCGAATCAGATTCAGATGATGATGCCTCAAGTGATGATGAGTGAATTGCCTTCTGTATCATGGGCAAAACATCTAAGGATCAGGTATCGGCGAAGCACCTAAAATCCATGAATGGATATTCTCCTGAATACATTGCCTATGCTAAACTTGTTAAGATTGCAAAATATCAACAAGATGAGCTTGAAATGCTTGAGAAGAGTCTTAGGAAGACCGAAGGATTGCTGGTCGAAGAGATGGAGAAGAATCAAAAGTTGATCGAAGAGCATGATGTTTTTTCTTCAACTATTGATGAACTTTCAAACCGATATGATTCCCTTTCAGTCAACTTCAAGAGTTTGTCAGATGAACTCCTTAACGGGAATCAAGAACTCGAGTCACTGAAAGAATCACATAACGCGCTTGCAATAGAAAAAGCTTCTCTCTTCGCCGAACAATCTGTTTGATTTCCTGGTGATTTTTTACCTCCTTGCTTAAAATGCCTAGAACGTTGCAATGATGATTCTACTACAGAAACATCTAATGATGTCATCAAGAATATTGCAACTACTACGAATGATATCTTTAACCCCTCTCCCAAGGATTTTTTTGCTATTTCTGATGAAAATTGCAGCTTAAAGAACTTGCTTGAGACAGGAATGCTAAAGAGCCTCAAAGGGCATCAAAATCTCTATGATGTGCTCAAGAAGTCAATACTGCACAAAAATCCTCGAAAGGAGGGATTGTGTTTCGAAAGAAAACTCAATGTTGATGGAACCTACTGGACTCCTGAGAAATATCCTCGAACAAGTTGGGTTCTTGCCAAAAGTAAAACTATCGAACCTGCAATTCTCTTAGGATATGAATCTCCCATTTCTGTTATTTCTAACGAGTCTGATGACTCAAACTACAAATTCCTCAAACGACAGAATGGTAAGGTCTTTGCTCGGTATGTTGGAACTAACTGCAGGACAGGTTCACCCAAGAAGCAAATTTGGGTGAAGAGTGAATTATTGAAAATTTATCCTTCACTGCTAACTTGAATATGCAGAGTGAATTTCTTCGAAGAAATGATTATCATTCGCGGACTCGAACTGAAACCTCCTCGATGGGTTTCAGTTCAACTCTCGACAGAAGGAGTACACGCGTACTTCCTCAAATCATTATGCTCATGTCTCTCGAATTAACTTCAATGCATATCCATATGATTACTCTCGAAATAAACAGGTGATCTACAGATCGCGCCGAAGGAATGTTCCTGCTCAGACGAAGCAAATGAGATCCTTGTTGCCCACGCAAGTGTGGGTTGTGTAAAAGAACTAACCTTTCTTGCAGGACTCATCTCAGGGATTCTACTCATTTATCCTTTATCCTGAGATCTACATTAAGTTTTCTTTCAAAAATGCTTTTGTGCATGTTTATGACCCTACCCTGTTTTCTCTCGCATCTATTCCGTTTCACAGGTTGGTCATGGCACATAGTTTGCAAGAGCAGTCTGGTTCGGAAGAAGAATTGCCTCCCATGTCTGAACGTATGAGATTGATTGGAGGAGGAAAATCATCAAAGCCACCCAAGACACCAAAGAAGAAATCCGAGTCTGAATCTGAAGGCGAAGATGATGAAATTCCCTCAGCTCACAGTCAGCCTGAGGATGAACTGGTCATTGATGCAATGACTCTCTTCTTTGATGGAAATCCAAAGAAGGGCGGTTGTGGCAGAGAGAAAAATACCACTGCTGAGATGTCTGAACCTAATGGCTACAAAACTCCACCTGGAGTTGAAACAACAACTGAGAGAAATAATAGGCTGCAAAGAATTCGCCATCGTTGGGCAAAGAAATGGTTCAACTATGAAAATTTTCGGAGGAAATATCAGATACGGTTTGCCTTTCTCTCCACCTTGGAATGACTGCATAGCTGAGAACTATATCGGCCCGGATGATGAAAAAGTCGGGCCGCCTTCGCCTTCAAATGTGATACATCCATTTTGCATCATGTTTTCCTACTGTTATTTATGATGTTTTTATGCATAATAATTTTTTTTGGAGTAATTATAATGCCTTTTATCTCATAATATGCACAACACAAACAAAGAGGGAGAATTCCGGCACTTGGAAATCTGGACCTGGAAAAGCTACGTCAGGCCACCTATTCTGCACAACTCCGAATGAGCTGAAACTTTATGGAGATTTTTTATTGAATATTTGAGGAATATTGGAGCCAATAAGTACTAGAGGGGGCCCATCAGGTGGGCACAATCCACCGGGGCGCGCCAGGGAGCCCAGGCGCGCCCTGGTGGATTGTGCTCCCCTCGGCCCACCTCTGGTGCCCATATTCTGGTATATAAGTCATGTTGACCTAGAAAAAAATAAGGAGAAGACTTTTGGGACGGAGCGCCATCGTCTCGAGGCGGAACTTGGACAGGAGCACTTTTGCCCTCCCGCGGAGCGATTCTGATACGTCTCCAACGTATCTGTAATTTTTGATTGTTCCATGCTATTATATTATCCATCTAGGATGTTTTATATGCATTTATATGCTATTTTATATGATTTTTGGGACTAACCTATTAACCTAGAGCCCAGTGCCGGTTTACATTTTTCCTTGTTTTTGAGTTTTACAGAAAAGGAATACCAAATGGAGTCCAATTGACATGCCAATTTTTGATGATTTTTATGGACCAAAAGAAGCCCCTGGAGTGAAAGAGTTGGGCCAGAAGGTTCTCGGGCTGCCCATGAGGGTGGGGGGCGCGCCCACCCCCTGAGCGCGCCCCCTGTGACGCCCTCGATTCAATCGTACACTAATCATACACGCAAATGTGTACGATCAAGATCAAGGACTCACGGGAAGATATCACAACACAACTCTAGACACAAATTAAAATAATACAAGCTTTATATTACAAGCCAGGCCTCGAGGGCTCGAATACATAAGCTCGAAAACACAAGAGTCGTGAAAGCAACAATATCTGAAAGTGAGATAGACTACGAACTTGTCGAGGTAATCCATGAATATGTAGTTCATCGACGAGAGAATGTATTTGGAGCATTGGTTAAACCGAATGACATGACGGTGTACTCATAAGAACCATAACGAGTGACGAATGCGGTCTTTGGAATATCCTCTTCACGAACACGGATCTGGTGGTAACCCAACCTCAAGTCGAGTTTAGAGAATATCGATGATCCAGCCGATTGATCATACAAATCATTGATTCGAGGAAGGGATATTTGTTACGAATTGTAGCTTGGTTGATAGGACGATAGTCTTGGACCAAACGGTTCGTGCATCGTCCTTCTTCTTGACGAAGAGAGAAGGTGCTCCCCAAGCGAGAGGAACTTGGACGAATGAAACCCTTGTGAAGAGGTTTGTCGATTTCCTCCTTAAGTTCTAGGAGTTCATGAGGTGGCATCTTGTAGGGTCGTTTTGCAATAGGAGCGGTGCACGGCTTCAAGTCGATGACTTAACGCGACGGCCGGCTGCGGTATCCTGGAAGTTCTTACGGAAATACGTCTTGGAAGTCGCGAACAACCGGAATCTTTTCAATTCCGTGCTGCGTTCAACGCATTCAAAGCATAAAGTCGTGCTTGACGTTTTGAACAAGCTGAGCATGGTAGGTTACTATCTCATCGGAAGGATGTAGGAGATGAACGACTTTGGTGGCACAAAGCGATAGAAGCGGTATGTGCTTTCAACCATTCCATTCCCAGAATGAGGTCAATGTTGGAAGACTCCAGAATAATGGGAGAAACATGAAATTCCAGCCCTTCAATTTCAACGGGGACGTCGCGACCAATCATGGTAGTTCGACACTGACCCGCAGGGGTGCGTACCACTACCGGAGTGTTCATGGGCTCGCATCGAATGTCGTGTGCGTATGCAAAATTTTCTGACATGAATGAATGCGAGGCTCCTGAATCGAATAAAACAGAAGCCGATCTTGAATTAACGAGAAGAGTACCCATCACGGTGGCGGAGTTGATCTTGAGCTTCATTCGGATCAACATGATTAGCTGACCACGACCATAAGCTCTGGCATTGTTGTTATGGGGCTGATTATTACGACCGATTGAAGGCGAGCCGGTGATCCGATTACGAGGGCATTTCTGGGCGGTGACACAGAAGGCCACACTTGAAGCATAGACCATCATTGGAATTGGGAAGCGAAGCTTGGGGTGGTACAGCCCGTGAAGGCTGCCTCTGCGGTGGAGGAGGCGGGCGAGGTGCAACATAGGACTGTCTTGGTGCGGTGCGGTTGGATGATACATCTTTGTGGGAATCCATATCCGACGCTTCTGTTGGCGGGCGAAGATGAGCCAACGTCGCGACTACGCCTAAGGGATCCTGGTGTTCTGAAGACCGATCTCAACCTGAATAGCCTTGTTCACCAAGGTGGCAAAGTCAAGAAAGTCATGAACGAGCAATGCTAGCTTGATATCGGTGAAGTCCATCACGAAACTTCTCTTGCTTACGAGCATCGGTTGCAATATCTTCTTGACATAACGTGACAAGTCCGTAAATTCCCATTGATAATCATCTCTGAGACTTGTTGCCTTGGGTGAGGTTATGAACTCTCGCTTCTTCCCTGTCCATGGTTCCACGAGGAATGAAAGCAGACGCGGAAGGCAGCTTGGAAATCCGGCCAAGTAATGACCGTTCTAGCGGTGTAGGGTACGCTGTGGCTGTCCCACCATTGAGCGGCAGGACCCTTGAGGAAGAAGGATGCGAAGGTGACATAGTGGCGAGGCAACACTAGAAGACTCCATTTCATATGTGATGTCGCGGAGCCGATCATCAACATCAAGGGGTTGAGTTGAGCTGCGGTAAATAGTTGGGTTGAGGCGCATGAAGTCCTGCGGAGTTCTTTGGGATTGGCTGTTGATTCATGTTCGGACGAGGAAACTGAGCCATCATTCCCTCCATGAACTGACGATTTAACTCAAACTGTTGCATCATTCCAGCAAAGAATTCAAGCGGTGGTGGATCATTGGCACCACGGCCACGACCAGCGGGTCTAACCATCCTGCTGACAGGTAACAGGGGGTAGTTCAACATTGAGCATTTGCAAAGACAAGGATCATTCATGATGAAACATGCATAAGGAAAGATGTACGATGGATTCCACTTCGTAGTCAACCACGACAGTGTGTGTACTATTTAAGAGGCTATTCTAAGGAATAACTATGGCTTTATCCAACTTCGGGGTGAATGTGGTCACGGGATCCTAATGTTAGTGAATTCGTTTAACCCGAGTAGAAGAGAGTTCAGAGTCCCAGAGTATAGACGAGGAGTAAAAGATGCTAATACCACCCAATGGCGACGTGGGACCGTACTCAACTTCGGCCAAGGAGTTGGAAAGGGGGCTACCTACAGGCAGTCGGCTCTGATACCAACTTGTGACGCCCTCGATTCAATCATACACTAATCATACACGCAAATTTGTACGATCAAGATCAAGGACTCACGGGAAGATATCACAACACAACTCTAGACACAAATTAAAATAATACAAGCTTTATATTACAAGCCAGGGGCCTCGAGGGCTTGAATACATAAGCTCGAAAACACAAGAGTCGTGAAGCAACAATATCTGAAATACGGACATAAGTTAGACAAGTTTGCCTTAAGAAGGCTAGCACAAAACCAACATCGATCGAAAAGGGCAAGGCCTCACCTGGGAGCCTCCTAACTACTCCACGGTCATCGGCGGCCTCCACGTAGTAGTAAGCATCGGCGGTGGCATCTAGCTCTGGGCTCCGTCATCTGGTTGCATCAACCGAAAGAAGAAGAAAGGGGAAAAGGGGAGCAAAGCAACCGTGAGTACTCATCCAAAGTACTGCAAGCAAGGATCTACACTACATATGCATCATTATCAAAGGAAGGTCAGTATATGTGGGTGGCTGCGAAATGCGAGAATAGAGAGTAGGCCTAGTCCTATCGAAGACTAGCATCTTAAAAACCACCATCTTGCGACAAACAAGAGGGAGTAGAGTAGCATAACTTAAAGTAGCGATGAGTGTTATCAACCTCGGCCGGAGATCCCTTCTCGACTCCCTGCGAGAAAGAAATCCCAGAGCTATACTATCCAGTTATCATCAAAATCAAATCCTCATCGCAATCCATTGCTCATATCCATGTCTCATCTCAAGTATCCAGTTCTAGTTGTATCGATCGGGATACAACTCCAAGTGTCCGTTACCGTAGGACAGGCTATCGATAGATGTTTTCTTCCCTGAGGGTGCACCAACTTACCCACCACGCTACGCTTAACTCCGTAGGGCACACTTTCCGAGGTCATGCCCGGCCTCGGCAAACAATACGCCGCAACCCGACCTAGGCTTAATAGAGGCCAAGACGCGGACTAAACCTATGCCCCGAGGGTCATGGGCCATCTCCCGGGAACTCCACTTGCGTTGCGTGGGGCGGCCGGTGAGCGGACCTAGCTACCTCCTTCAACAAAGGCGGTAACTACGCAGTCCAACCCGGCCGCTCGATTCGTGACGTCTATTAAGCTTCGGTGATGTATCTGACGCGTAACGCCCATACTATGCCCACGTGATGGTTAGTGCTATCGGGCGGAGGCTCCTTGGATCAAATATCCAAATCGTAGTGGATTAGGAACGCAGCGGTAACAAGCGAGACTCACGAAAGATGTGACCCGTTGCCCGTCTCGAGGACTTGCGGCAAGGGCTAGGAATGCCGGCCACGCCTCGTAATTATCTCTGGGCACCCTCCGGGTCAACCCGACTCCACATCACTGCAATTAAGCTCGCGGGTACCCCTCAAGGTCGACCCGTCTTTCCAAATGTGAGGTAAAGTCCAAGTATCCGTGTGTCCAAACATCAAGGGAAAACCTGAGGAATCACCCCCGATGAATTCCACTAGATGTAATCATCAAGGTGAACGTAAGAGGAATCACCCCCGAGGTTCACACTTGAGGGGTTACACGACAGAGTCGTAACGGAAGTGGTTAAGGAGGTAATCACCCTCGATGACCACGACCGAATGACTACACTCTGAGGTTAACATCGGAAGTCTTTGAAGAGGTTCACCCTCGGTACTCGATATAGTAACCCAATAGTGTTGAGCAACTAAGGGAAAGTGATGTGCGGTGTCGGGCTGGTCTTCGATCCCGTTGATCGGGTCTTCAATGATGAAGTAGGGGCAACAAGGACAAGGTGGGGGGGGTCAGCGATGGGTCTCCAACCAGCCTATACTAAGCGATTTAGGATAAGGTGTAAGGTACAACAACAGATACAAAAGCGGACTATGCATCGAGAATAGGTGCAAACAATAATGATAGCAAAATCTAATGCAAGCATGAGAGAATGGAATGGGCGATATAGGGATGCTCAAAGGGGGCTTGCACGGTTGCTCACAGCAAGGAGGGTCGTCGTCGGCGTAGTCGATCACGAAGTGACATCGGTCTCGGGGTCTACCGAAGAGAAGAGGGGGAAGAAACAGTAAATATAAAGCAGGCATAGCATCACAAAGCATAACACGGCAATAAGTTGTGCCGGGTGTGACCTAACGCATGGCTACGATATAGGTGAAGGAATTCAGCAGGAATGTATTCCGGTTAGGACTAATGGCAAACAGATGACCGGGAGGAAAATTCCATGTCCAGCATGCTAGGAGCATGTGACAGATGAAACGGACCGTGTATTCGGATTCGTTGGATTTTTCTGAGCAACTTTCATATAGAAAACATTTTCATCGGAGTTACGGTTTATTTTCTATGAATTTTTAAAGTTTAAACAATATTCTAGAATTATTTATATTAACAGAAATGGAAAAAATGACGCCAGCATGACGTAGGAGTGACGTCAGCAGTCAACAGGACGTTGACTGGTCAAAACTGACATGGGGGGCCCACCTGTCATAGACAGCGGGTTTAAACAGAGTTAAAACTAATCTAAATTTAGTTAGTAAAACTACTGGGCCCATCTGTCAGTGTCTAGTTAAGCTAACTAAATAATTTTAATTATAAAACCGTTTAGTTAACCTAATTTCGTGGTGGGGCCCGCACGTTAGTGGCTGGGGCTGATCAGCGATTATTTGGGTCAACCGGTCAGCTGGGGCCGTGGGGCCATTGGCGGCGACCACAGGGATGGCCCAGTCGGCCACGTCGGCGTGATGGCCGACTCGGCAGCGACACCAAAATCTTGGCGGAGGGCCTCGGGCCTCGTCGGAATTGGCTCGAACGGCGGCCGTTGAGCGCCGGACCCGCGTTCGAGCTAGCAATTGGCGCATCCGGCGATAGTGGCGGCGAGGCTGGGTTGGCCGGGCGCCGGGCGGTGAGCGTGGCGGCGGTTGGCGGGCATCATCGGGGGCCGGGGCTACTGAGCGCTCAAAAGCGGCGTGGGGCGCGTTCAAAAGCAGGGGGTCGGGCGCACCCATTCGAGGTCTCAGCCGAGGCTGGGATGGACGGTGTCGACGGTGGCGTCGACCGCAGCGGACGCCGGAGCTCGGGCGAGCTCGAGCTAGGGAGGGCGAAGCGGTGCGAGGAGAAGAAAGGAGGGAGGGAGGAGCTCACCGTGCGGGCGCAAGGAGGCCCCGTGAGTGAGCGGGAGCGCAGAGGGAGGCCGTGGTCGACGGGAACCACCGGCAGCCGAGGCGGAAGGGGACGAGGTGGATCCGACGCTATGGTGCCTTCCGGCTCAACAGCGGGCACCCGACGGGAGGAGGAGGCGGACGCCTACGCCATGTTGGACGGGCGTGTGGTGGACGGGGGCCGCGAGGCCGACGGAGAAGGGCGGCGATGGCGTTCGGTGCGGGGGGAGAGATGGGGACCTGGGGGGCGAGGGAGAGGGCGATGATGGAGAGAGAGGGCAAGTGGGCGAGTGGGGGCAGAAGGGGCGTCGGCGCCCTTATCCTCTCCGGCCCTATGGCGCTGAGGCGGCGAGCTGGTCCGTCAGCGACAAACGCGATCGCCGCCGATGGAGGAGGGGAAGACGAGGGGGAGTGGGCGGCCTAGCCTGGGCGGTTAGCTCAGGTGGGCGAAGCCACTGGGAGGCCAGGGCTCTGGCCCCTTTCCTTTTTGCTTTTCCCTTTTCTTTTTTTTTCGGCAGCTTTTGCATTTTCTTTTAGCCACCATTGACTTTGCAAAATTATGCCATGGCCAAAACAAACTCAAAGAATTAAAGTGCCTTTGCCTCAAAAAGGTTGGGAGGCTTTTGGAATAGTTGCCAATTTTATAAATTAAAAAGGGCATTTAATTTATTGCTTAGGTCACTGCTTTAAGTAGCTTAGGCCACTTAAACCTTTTGCAAAAATGTTGGTTCACCACCAATATAACATGTGGATTATTTGGCACATGATGAACATTTTTGTGTTCATGTCTGAGCATTTTGAATCTCACACAGAATTTGAATTGAATTCAACTGGAATGTGAAAGAGCATGAGACAATAATGATCAGGCACATGTTTAGCAAAACAATTAACTTAACCCCAGGGTTCTTTGTAGCATCATTACAGGGGTGTTACAACTCTCCTCCTCTAAAAGAAATTCTCGTCCGAGAATTAAGAGGTAGAAGGGAACAGGTCGGGTATTCAGCCCGGAGGTTATCTTCGCGTTCCCAAGTGGCTTCATCCTTAGAATGATTTGATCATTGCACCTTGAGGAACTTGGTAACCTTCTGGCGTGTTCGACGTTCGACTTCTTCAAGAATGCAGATCGGATGCTCCTTGTATGTGAGATCATCTTGAATTTCAATCAATTCGGATCCACTTCACGTTAGGATCCTTGAAGCATCGGCGAAGTTGCGACACGTGGAAGACGTCATGAACATGAGAGAGCTGAGGTGGCAACTCCGGTTGATAAGCCACCGATCCACGACAGGCGAGAATACGGAAGGACCAATGTAGCGGGAGCTAACTTGCCCTTGACTCGAACCGATGAGTGCCTCTCAAAGGAGTGACACGCAGATAAGCTTGTTCACCGGGTTGATAAGTTGAACCCTAGTGTTTCCGGTCATAGTTGCTCTTACGGCGGATCGGGCCGCCTTGAGATTATCCCGACAATGCGAACCTGCTCTTCACTTGTTGAATAATGTTCGGACCAATGAGTGCCCGTTCCCGCTTTGACCAATTCGGAGGGGTTCGGCACTTACGCCCATAGAGCACTTGAAGGTGCCATCTTCAAGCTGGCTTGATAGCTGTTGTTATAAGAGAACTCCGCATAAGGAGAGATTCTTCCCACTTCTTGCGAAGGAAATAACACAAGCTCGAAGCATGTCTTCAAGAATTTGATTATTTCGCTCGACTTGGCCTTGGGATTAGGGATGATAAGCGGTGCTCCAGTAATATGAGTTCCCATTGCCTCTTGGAAACTATCCCGAACTTTGAAGTGAATAAAGCGCCACGGTGCAGGCCAGTCTCCTTGAATGCCGTGGAGTGACCACGAGATATACAAGTTTGCTAATTGACTAGCAATGATTGTCTCCTTGGTGGCGTAAAGTGAGCAACTTCGAGAATTGGTCGATGACAACAAAGATAGCATCGTTACCTTTACGAGACTTGGGAAGGCCTGTGGCCGAAATCCATTTGGATCTTATCCCACTTCCATTCGTGAATCGGAAGCGGTTGTAGAAGTCCGGCCGGTTTACGATGTTACGCTTTGTGTGACGGCAAGCGTCACATTCTTCAATATATCGAGCAATGTATTGCTTCATCTTAGACCACCAGTACTTCTGACGGATGTCTAGATACATCTTGGTACTTCCCGGATGAATAGAGAGGGGTGTCATGCGCTTATTTCATCACCTTCTCTGTCAAAAGCTCGAACCGGGGTATGACAATGCGATCTCTAAAGTATATGGTTCCATCTTCACCAAGTGAGAAATCTCTCGATTTCTCTAAGGCAATATCCTTTTTCATCAAATCAACGTGAGCATCTTTGGCTTGAGCACACATAATTGCTTTCAACAGAGTTGGTTCCAGGACAAGGTTATTCAGAGAACCCTGTGGAACTAGTTGAGCGTTAAACTTGCATAGCTCTTCATAAAGGCGGGGTTGAGCCGTAGACCATGTGATTGCTGCAATATGACTTGCGGCTCGGGGCATCGGCCATTACATTAGCCTTACCAGGGTATAAGATATACCGCAGATTGTAGTCCGCATAATAGCTTCCATCCACCGCTCTTGGCGGAGGTTCAGATCTGGTTGAGTAAACATGTACTTGAGACTCGATGATCGGTGAAGATCTCGCAACGATTAGAGAAGGTAATCGCCATAGCTTCGGTGCAAAGATAACCGCTGCAAGCTCAAGGTCATGAACTGGGTAGTTTTCCTCGTGAGGACGCACTTGACGGAAGCATAAGCAATCACCTGCGCTCTTGCATTAGAACACAGCCTAATCCTTGGCGTGAAGCGTCACAATAGATGATGTGAAGTCCTTACGAGAATCGGGAGGAGCAAGCCTTTGGGCGTAAGTCGACTTGTCCTTGAGTGCACAGAAACTTTCCTGACATTTGTCCGTCCAATCAAACTTAACGCCTTTGTGAAGCCAGATTAGTCGATGGCTTGGCGATCTTGGAGAAGTTCTCGACAAAGCGGCGACGATGGTAGCTAGGCCGAAAAGCTTGACTTGCTTGACAGTCTTAGGAGGGGTCCGATCAAGAATAGCCTGAGCAGCTCTGGGTTGGCGGCAATACCATCCTTGGAGATAACATGACCAAGGTAGGTGACTTGGGTAACGAAATTCACACTTGGAATACTTGGCGTAAAGTTGATGCTCTCGAAGCTTCTCGAGAACAAAGGCGAAGATGTTCGGCATGTTCTTCTTTATTCTTGAATATACCGGGATATCATCCGGATAGACTACTGACGAACTTGTCGAGGTAATCCATGAATATGTAGTTCATCAGACGAGAGAATGTAGCTGGAGCATTGGTTAAACCGAATGACATGACGGTGTACTCATAAGAACCATAACGAGTGACGAATGTGGTCTTTGGAATATCCTCTTCACGAACACGGATCTGGTGGTAACCCAACCTCAAGTCGAGTTTAGAGAATATCGATGATCCAGCCAGTTGATCATATAGATCATTGATTCGAGGAAGGGGATATTTGTTCTGAATTGTAGCTTGGTTGATAGGACGATAGTCTTGGACCAAACGGTTCGTACCGTCCTTCTTCTTGACGAAGAGAGAAGGTGCTCCCCAAGCGAGAGGAACTTGGACGAATGAAACCCTTGTGAAGAGGTTTGTCGATTTCCTCCTTAAGTTCTAGGAGTTCATGAGGTGGCATCTTGTAGGGTCGTTTTGCAATAGGAGCGGTGCACGGCTTCAAGTCGATGACGAACTCGACGGCCCGGGCGGTATCCTGGAAGTTCTTCCGAAATACGTCTTGGAAAGTCGCGAACAACCGGAATCTTTTCAATTCCCTCAAGAGGTGCTGCGTTCAACGCATTCAAAGCATAAAGTCGTGCTTGACGTTTTGAACAAAGTGAGCATGGTAGGTTACTATCTCATTGGAAGGATGTAGGAGATGAGCGACTTTGGTGGCACAAAGCGATAGAAGCGGTATGTGCTTTCAACCATTCCATTCGAGAATGAGGTCAATGTTGGAAGACTCCAGAATAATGGGAGAAACATGAAATTCCAGCCCTTCAATTTCAATGGGGACGTCGCGACCAATCATGGTAGTTCGACAATGACCCGCAGGGGTGCGTACCACTACCGGAGTGTTCATGGGCTCGCATCGAATTTCGTGTGCGTATGCAAAATTTTCTGACATGAATGAATGCGAGGCTCCTGAATCGAATAAAACAGAAGCGGTCTTGAATTAACGAGAAGAGTACCCATCACGGTGGCGAGTTGATCTTGAGCTTCATTCGGATCAACATGATTAGCGACCACGACCATAAGCTCTGGCATTGTTGTTATGGGGCTGATTATTACGACCAGTTGAAGCGAGCCGGTGATCGATTACGAGGGCATTTCTGGGCGGTGACTGGAAGGCCACACTTGAAGCATAGACCATCATTGGAATTGGGAGGCGAAGCTTGGGGTGGTACAGCCGTGAAGGCTGCCTCTGCGGTGGAGGAGGGCGAGGTGCAACATAGGACTGTCTTGGTGCGGTGCGGTTGGATGATACATGCTTTGTGGGAATCCATATCCGACGCTTCTGCTTGACGGGCCCGAAGATGAGCCAACGTCGCGACTACGCCTAAAGGGATCCACTGGTGTTCTGAAGACCGGTCTCAACTGAATAGCCTTGTTCACCAAGGTGGCAAAGTCGACAAAGTCATGAGCGAGCAATGCTAGCTTGATATCGAGGTGAAGTCCATCACGAAACTTCTCTTGCTTACGAGCATCGGTTGCAATATCTTCTTGACATAACGTGACAAGTCCGAAATTCCGTTGATAATCATCTACAGACTTGTTGCCTTGGGTGAGGTTGCGGAACTCTCGCTTCTTCTGTCCATGGTTCCCACGAGGAATGAAAGCAGACACGGAAGGCGACTTGGAAATCCGGCCAAGTAATGACCGTTCTAGCGGTGTAGATGCGCTGTGGCTGTCCCACCATTGAGCAGCAGGACCCTTGAGGAAGAAGGATGCGAAGGTGACATAGGCTGGCGAGGGCAACACTAGCGAGACTCCATTTCATATGTGATGTCGCGGAGCGATCATCAACATCAAGGGGTTGAGTTGAGCTGCGGTAAATAGTTGGGTTGAGGCGCATGAAGTCCTGCAGAGTTACTTTGGGGTTGGCTGTTGATTCATGTTGGACGAGGAAGCGAGCCATCATTCCTCCATGAATCGGCGATTTAACTCAAATTGTTGCATCATTCCGACCAAACAATTCAGCGGTGGTGGATCATTGGCACCACGGCCCACGACCAGTAGTCTAACCATCCTGGCGACAGTAGCAGGGGTAGTTCACATTGAGCATTTGCAAAGACAAGGATCATTCATGATGAAACATGCATAAGGAAAGATGTACGATGGATTCCACTTACGTAGTCAACACGACAGTGTGTGTACTATTTAAGAGGCTATTCTAAGGAATAACTATGGCTTTATCCAACCGGGGTGAATGTGGTCACGGGATCCTAATGTTAGTGAATTCGTTTAACCCGAGTAGAAGAGAGTTCGAGTCGAGTATAGACGAGGAGTAAAGATGCTAATACCACCCAATGGCGGCGTGGGACCGTACTCAACTTGACCAAGGAGTTGGAAAGGGGCTACCTACAGGCGATCGGCTCGATACCAACTTGTGGCGCCCTCGATTCAATCATACACTAATCATACACGCAAATGTATGCGATCAAGATCAAGGACTCACGGGAAGATATCACAACACAACTCTAGACACAAATTAAAATAATACAAGCTTTATATTACAAGCCGGGGGCCTCGAGGGCTTGAATACATAAGCTCGAAAACACAAGAGTCGTGAAGCAACAATATCTGGTCTGAGACATAAGTTAGACAAGTTTGCCTTAAGAAGGCTAGCACAAAAGCAACATCGATCGAAAAGGGCAAGGCCTCACAGCAGGAGCCTCCTAACTACTCCCTGGTCTTGGCGGCCTCCACGTAGTAGTAAGCATCGGCGGTGGCATCTAGCTCCCTGGCTCAAATCATCTGGTTGCATCAACCGGAAAGAAGAAGAAAGGGGGAAAAGGGGGAGCAAAGCAACCGTGAGTACTCATCCAAAGTACTGCAAGCAAGGATCTACACTACATATGCATCATTATCAAAGGAAAGTTTGTATATGTGGACTGGGCTGCAGAAATGCCAGAATAGAGAGTAGGCCTAGTCCTATCGAAGACTAGCATCTTCTGGAAACCACCATCTTGCAGCAAACAAGAGGGAGTAGAGTAGCATAACTTAAAGTAGTAGTAGTGTTATCAACCTCGGCCGGAGATCCCTTCTCGACTCCCTGCGAGAAAGAAATCCCAGAGCCATACTATCCAGTTATCATCACAATCAAATCCTCATCGCAATCCATTGCTCATATCCATGTCTCATCTCAAGTATCCAGTTCTAGTTGTATCGATCGGGATACAACTCCAAGTGTCCGTTACCGTAGGGACGGGCTATCGATAGATGTTTTCTTCCCTGCGAGGGTGCACCAACTTACCCACCACGCTCGCTTAACTCGTGGGACACACTTTCCGGTCATGCGGCCTCGGCCAAACAATACGCCGCAACCCGACCTAGGCTTAATAGAGAGGCCAAGCATGCGGACTAAACCTATGCCCCCAGGGGTCATGGGCCGTCTCCCGGGAACTCCACTTGCGTTGCGTGGGCGTGTGAGCGGAACCTAGCTACCTCCTTCAACAAAGGCGAGCACTTACGCAGTCCAACCCGTAGCGCGCCGCTCGATCGTGACGTCTATTAAGCTTCGGTGATGTATCTGACGCGAGCCCATACTATGCCCACGTGATGGTTAGTGCTATCGGGCGAGGCTCCTCGGATCAAATATCCAAATCGTAGTGGATTAGGAACGCGGTAACAAGCGAGACTCACGAAAGATGTGACCCCGTTGCCCGTCTCGAGGACTTGCGACAAGGGCTAGGAATGCCGACCACGCCTCGTAATTATCTCGCGGGCACCCTCCGAGTCAACCCGACTCCACATCACTGCAATTAAGCTCATGGCGGGTACCCCTCGAAGTCGATCCGTCTTTCCAAATGTGAGGTAAAGTCAAGTATCCGTGTGTCCAAACATCAAGGGAAAACCGAGGAATCACCCCGATGAATTCCACTAGATGTAATCATCAAGGTGAGCGTAAGAGGAATCACCCCGAGGTTCACACTTGAGGGTTGCAATGACGTCGTGTCGGAAGTGGTTAAGGAGGAAATCACCCTCGATGACCACGGTAGAATGACTACACTCTGAGGTTAACATCGGAAGTCTTTGAAGAGGTTCACCCTCGGTACTCGATAGTAACCCAATAGTGTTGAGCAACTAAGGGAAAGTGATGTGCGGTGTGGGGCCTGGTCTTGATCCCGTTGATCGGGTCTTCAATGATGAAGCAGGGGCAACAAGGACAAGGTGGGGGGGTCACTGATGGGTCTCTAACCAACCTATACCAAGCAGTTTAGGATAAGCAGGTAAGGTACAACAGCAGATACAAAAGCAGGCTATGCATCAGAATAGGTGCAAACAATAACAGTAGCAAAATCTAATGCAAGCATGAGAGAATGGAATGGGCGATATCGGGATGCTCAAAGGGGGGCTTGCACAGTTGCTCACAGCAAGGAGGGGTCGTCGTCAACGTAGTCGATCACGAAGTGACATCGGTCTCGGGGTCTACCAAAGAGAAGAGGGAAGAAAGCGATAAATATAAAGCGGGCATAGCATCACAAAGCATAACATGGCAATAAGTCATGCGGGTGTGACCTAACGCATGGCTACGATATAGGTGAAGAATTCAGCAGGAATGTATTCGGTTAGGACTATGGCAAACAGATGACCGGAGGGGGAAAATTCCATGTCCAGCATGCTAGGAGCATGTGACAGATGAACGGGCCGTGTATTCGGATTCGTTGGATTTTTCTGAGCAACTTTCATATAGAAAACATTCTCATTGGAGTTACGGTTTATTTTCTATGAATTTTTAAAGTTTAAACAATATTTTGGAATTATTTATATTAACAGAAATGGAAAAAATGACGTCAGCATGACGTAGGAGTGACGTCAGCAGTCAACAGGACGTTGACTGGTCAAAACTGACATGGGGGCCCACATCATAGGCAATGAGTTTAAACAGAGTTAAAACTAATCTAAATTTAGTTAGTAAAACTCTGGGCCCATCATGGGTGTCTAGTTAAGCTAACTAAATAATTTTAATTATAAAACCGTTTAGTTAACCTAATTTCGTGGTGGGGCCCGCTGGCAGTGACCCTGGGGATGGCCCCAGGTCGGCCACGTCGGCGGTGGCCCGGCTTCGGCAGCGACACCAAAATCTTGCGGAGGCCTCGGGCCTCGTCGAATCGGCTCGGGCAGCCGTTGAGGCGCCGGACCCAGCGTTCGAGAGCTTCTAGCAGTGGCGCATCCGTGATAGTGGCGGCGAGGCTGGGTTGGCGGGCGGCGCCGGCCCGGTGGCGTGGGCGGCGGTTGGCCGGGCATCATCGGGGGCAGGGCTACGGGCGCTCAAAAAGCAGCGTGGGGCGGCGTTCAAAAGCAGTCGGGCGCACCCATTCGAGGTCTCGGCCGAGGCTGGGATGGACAGTGTCGGCAGTGGCGTCGACCGTGACGCCGGAGCTTCGGCGAGCTTCGAGCTAGGGAGGCGAGCGGTGCGAGGAGAAGAAAGGAGGGAGGAGGAGCTCACCGTCTGGCGCAAGGAGGCCCGTGAGTGGCGGGAGCGCCAAGGGAGGCCGTGGTCGGACGGAACCACCGGCGGCCGAGGCGGAAGGGGCGAGGTGGATCCGGCGCTATGGTGCCTTCCGGCTCCAACGGCGGGCACCGGTCGGCAGGGAGGAGGGCAGCGGGCGCCTACGGCATGTTGGAAGGGCGTGTGGAGGGCCGGTGGCCACGAGGGACGGAGAAGCAGCGATGGCGTTCGGTGAGGGGGAGAAGGGGATGCAGGCGAGGAGAGGCGATGATGGAGAGAGAGGGCAAGTGGGCGAGTGGGGGCAGAAGGCGCAGCGTCGGCCTTATCCTCTCCGGCCTATGTGTGGCGCTGGGCGGCGAGCTGGTCCGTCGGCTGACAGCCTGTGATCGCTCGCCTGATGGAGGAGGGGAAGACGACGGGGGAGTGGGCGGCCTAGCACAGGCGATTGGCTCAGGTGGGCAGAAGCCCTTTGGGAGGCAGGGCTCTGGCCCCTTTCCTTTTTTTTGCTTTTTCCTTTTTTTTCAGCAGCTTTTGCATTTTCTTTTAGCCACCATTGACTTTGCAAAATTATGCCACTGGCCAAAACAAACTCAAAGAATTAAAGTGCACTGCCTCAAAAAGGTTGGGAGGCTTTTGGAATAGTTGCCAATTTTATAAATTAAAAAGGGCATTTAATTTATTGCTTAGGTCATTGCTTTAAGTAGCTTAGGCCACTTAAACCTTTTGCAAAAATGTTGGTTCACCACCAATATAACATGTGGATTATTTGGCACATGATGAACATTTTTGTGTTCATGTCTGAGCATTTTGAATCTCACACAAAATTTGAATTTGAATTCAACTGGAATGTGAAAGAGCATGAGACAATAATGATCAGGCACATGTTTAGCAAAAAAATTAAGTTAACCCCAGGGGTTACTGTAGCATCATTACACCGGGGTGCTACACCCCCTGCCTCGTGGATAGCCCGGAGACCTCCCTGACTTGTACCCGATGCCAAAAATTCCTATAAATACGGAAACCTCCAGAAAATATCCTAGATCGGGAGTTCCGCCGCCGCAAGCCTCTGTAGCCACCAAAAACCTCTCGGAAGCTTGGTTTGACACCTACGGAGAGGAATCCATCACCAGTGGCCATCTTCATCATCCCGGCGCTCTCCATGACGAGGAGGGAGTAGTTCACCCTCGGGGCTGAGGGTATGTACCAGTAGCTATGTGTTTGATCTCTCTCTCTCTCTCTATCTCTCTCTCTCTCTCTCTCTCTCTCTCTCTCTCTCTCTCTCTTCTCTCGTGTTCTTGAGGTGGTACGATCTTCATGTATCGCGAGCTTTGATATTATAGTTGGATCTTATGATGTTTCTCCCCCTCTACTCTCTTGAAATGGATTGAGTTTTCCCTTTGAAGTTATCTTATCGGATTGAGTCTTTAAGGATTTGAGAACACTTGATGTATGTCTTGCATGTGCTTATCTGTGGTGACAATGGGATATTCACATGATCTACTTGATGTATGTTTTGGTGATCAACTTGCGGGTTCACCTTGTGAACTTATGCATAGGGGTTGGCACATGTTTTCGTCTTGACTCTCCGGTAGAAACTTTGGGGCACTCTTTGAAGTACTTTGTGTTGGTTTGAATAGATGAATCTGAGATTGTGTGATGCATATCGTATAATCATACCCACGGATACTTGAGGTGACATTGGAGTATCTAGGTGACATTATGGTTTTTATTGATTTGTGTCTTAAGGTATTATTCTAGTATGAACTCTATGATAGATCAAACGGAAAGAATAGCTTCGTGTTATTTTACTACGGACTCTTGAATAGATCGGTCAGAAAGAATAACTTTGAGGTGGTTTCGTACCCTACAATAATCTCTTTGTTTGTTCTCCGCTATTAGTGACTTTGGAGTGACTCTTTGTTGCATGTTGAGGGATAGTTATATGATCCAATTATGTTATTATTGTTGAGAGAACTTGCACTAGTGAAAGTATGAACCCTAATCCTTGTTTCCTAGCATTGCAATGCTGTTTACGCTCACTTTTACCACTTGTTCCCTTGCTGTTTTTATAATTTCAGATTACAAAAACTTATATCTACTATCCATATTGCACTCGTACCACCATCTCTTCACCGAACTAGTGCACCTATACAATTTACCATTGTATTGGGTGTGTTGGGGACACAAGAGACTCTTTGTTATTTGGTTGCGGGGTTGTTTGAGAGAGACCATCTTCATCCCTCGCCTCCCATGGATTGATAAACCTTAGGTCATCCACTTGAGGAAATTTGCTACTATCCTACAAACCTCTGCACTTGGAGGCCCAACAACGTCTACAAGAAGAAGGTTGTGTACTAGACATCAAGCTCTTTTTAAAGGCTGTTGGGGAGGTGAGTGCTTGAAGGTTTATCTTTAGATCTTGCAATCGAATATTTCAGTTTCTTGTTTTATCACTAGTTTAGTTTATAAAAGAAAACTACAAAAAATATGGAATTGAGGGTGCCTCATATGCTTCATCTTTTTAATATCTTTCATGAAAATAAGGATTCCGATAATTGTGCCAAAGTGTTAGAAGAAGAATGCATTAGAATGTTTGGCACTAAATCTTTGAATGATGAGCAAGATTGCAATGTTGTTAGTATGAACTCTTTGAATATCCATAGTACTAATGATGATTGCACTAGTCATGATGAAAATGTCTTACAAGCATGTCAACTTTTGTGGAGTACATAGAGTTTGCAAGTACACACCAAATAGGGAAGATAGATTTTGCAAGAGGCATAAGTATTTAGAAACTAAATGTTTGCAAGAGAGGCTAGATGTTTGTGCTGAAAATTTAAAATTTCTTTGCCATCCTTGTGAACTTTGCAATGAACGTGGTCATTTAAATATCCAATGCAAATTGTTTCATGATCGTATCATGTCCAAAAATTGTGATGACTTGATTTCCCTTGCACATCATAATGAACTTAGTTTGCTTTTGGGTTATGAAGAAATGAAACGTATAACTAAGGATATGCCAAAATTTGTCCTTGATAAAGTTCTTGATTTTGATCTAGAAGAAATTTTTATGTATTGTGTGGTGAATTGCATTTAAAATCCTTATATTGCCAATTACATAAAGAAAATAAAACAAATAGAAGATGAAGAGAATACTAATGAAAGGGAAGAGACTTCCCAATATCCTCCTATTATTTCTTATGATGAATCAGGTAACGAGGAGGAGCTTTCTATTCAACCAATCTCATTAATAAGGAGCTCAAAAAAGAGGGTTAAACCCACTCATGATGTGAAGAAGAAAAATAAAATACGGAGAAGCAAAGATAGAAAGGTATCCCTCCCAAATGATGTTGCTCCTATTACTCATTCTGATGATGATAATTGCTATACTATTGGTGCTATCCATACTATTAATGATGAGAGTGATTATGCTTATGATATGAAAAGGCCTAAGCTTGGGGATGCTATGTTTGATGAGAATGACATGTCTGAGAATATATTTGCTGCAATTAATGTTTGTCCCAAGCTTGGGGATGGTATGTTAAATGAAGATGATATTTTTAGCCTCCCAAGTTTTGATGAGCAAATTTATTATGATGATAGCATGCCTCCTATTTATGATGATTATTGTGATGACACTTATGTTATAAAAAGTAGTAATGATTATATTTGTATAACTTGTCATGATTATGATTACCCTTTTTCTGAACATTACTCTTTTAATGTGGAAACAATTTATAGTATTCGAGTCTCTTATGATACTCCCACTATTCTGAATGAGAAGAATTTTGCTTATGTGGAGAGTAATAAAATTTCTATGCTTGTAGATCATGAAAATAATGCTTTAGGTGATGGTTATATTGTTGAAATTATTCATGATGCTACTGAAAATTATTACGAGGGAGGAATATCTGCTTGTAGGAGTTGCAATAATATCAAGTTTCCTCTCTATGTGCTTAAAATCTTGAAGTTATGCTTGTTTTGCTTTCCTATGCTAGTTGATTCTTGTTCCCATAAATTGTTTGCTCACAAAATCCCTATGCATAGGAAGTGGGTTAGACTTAAATGTTCTAGTCATATTCTTCATGATGCTCTATTTATGTTTCAATTCTTATCTTTTATGTGAGCATCATTGAAATTATCATGCCTAGCTAGGGGCGTTAAACGTTAGCGCTTGTTGGGAGGAAACCCAACTTTACTTTTGTTATTTGCTTTTTGTTCCTGTTTAGTAATAAATAATTCATCTAGCTTCTGTTTAGATGTGGTTTTATGTTTTAATTAGTGTTTGTGCCAAGTAGAACCTTTGGGAAGACTTGGGTGAAGTCTATGCGATCTTGCTGTAAAAGCAGAAACTTTTTTGCTCACGAGATTAGGTGATTTTTTTACTGGAGAGTGCTTTCAGGTTGATTCTTTTTGCAGATGATTAATAGACAAATTCCTCACGTCCACCAAGTTATTTCAGAATTTTTGGAGTTACAGAAGTATTCGAATGATACAGATTACTACAGACTGTTCTGTTTTTGACAGATTCTGTTTTCTATGTGTTGTTTGCTTATTTTAATGAATCTATGAGTAGTATCGGAGGGTATTGATACGTCTCCGTTGTATCTATAATTTTTGATTGTTCCATGCCAATATTATTCAACTTTCATATACTTTTTGGCAACTTTTTATATTATTTTTGCGACTAACATATTGATCCGATTACCCGATGCGGTTCACATGCATTGCATGTTTTGGTTTTAGCAGAATATCCATGTCAAACGGAGTCCAAAGCGGGATAAAAAGCGGATGGAGCTTATTTTTGGAAAATATGGAAAATCTGGAAGGAAAATCAGCATAAACCGGTGTCAAATTGGGCATGATGTGAGGCGCCCCTACCCTCGTGAGCCCACCGTAAGGCGGTTGACGCTCTTATTTTGCCGCAAGAAAGCTAATATTCGGAAAAAAATCACGGCGAAGGTTTCAGGCCAATCGGAGTTACGGGTCTCCATATATACACGAAACGGTGAAATAGAGCCAGGAGAGAACGCAGAAACAGAGAGAGACAGAGAAATAGATCCAATCTCGGAGGGGCTCTCGCCCCTCCTACACCATGGAGGCTAAGGACCAGAGGGGAAACCCTTCTCCCATCTAGGGAGGAGGTCAAGGAAGAAGAAGATGAAGGGGCCCCCTCTCCCCTTCTCTTCCGGTGGCGCCGGAACGCCGCTGGGGGCGATCATCACCACCGCGATCTTCACCAACACCTCCGCCATCTTCACCAACATCTCCATCACCTTCCCCCCTCTATATTCAGCGGTCCACTCTCCCGCAACCCGCTGAACCCTGTACTTGAACATGGTGCTTTATGCTTCATATTATTATCCAATGATGTGTTGCCATCCTATGATGTCTGAGTAAATTTTCGTTGTCCTATCGGTGGTTGATGAATTGCTATGATTGATTTAATTTGCTTGTGGTTATGTTGCTGTCCTTTGGTGCCCATCATATGAGCGCGCGCGTGGATCACACCATAGGGTTAGTTGTATGTTGATAGGACTATGTATTGGAGGGCAAGAGTGACAGAAGCTTCAACCTAGCATAGAAATTGATGCATACGGGATTGAAGGGGACCAATATATCTTAATGCTATGGTTGGGTTTTACCTTAATGAACGTTAGTAGTTGCGGACGCTTGCTAATAGTTCCAATCATAAGTGCATAGAATTCCAAGTAAGGGATGACATGCTAGTAGTGACCTCTCCCACATAAAACTTGCTATCAGTCTAGTAAGGTAGTCAATTGCTTAAGGGACAATTTCGCAACTCCTACCACCACTTTTCCACACTCGCTATATTTAGTTTAGTTGTGTTTTTATCTAAGCAGCCCCTAGTTTTATTTTCGTGCTCTTTATTTTCTTGCAAGCCTATCCAAAAACACCTACAAAGTACTTCTAGTTTCATACTTGTTCTAGGTAAAGTAAACGTTAAGCGTGCGTAGAGTTGTATCCGTGGTCGATAGAACTTGAGGGAATATTTGTTCTACCTTTAGCTCTTCATTGGGTTCGACACTCTTACTTATCGAAAACTGTTGCGATCCCCTATACTTGTGGGTTATCAGGTATGAAGCATAGAGAAGTTGGAATACAGTAGATATTACACCAATATGAATTTAGAATGAGTTTACAACAGTACCAAAAGTGGTGATTTATTTTCTTATACTAACAGAGCTTACGAGTTTTCTGTTGAGTTTTGTGTTGTGAAGTTTTCAAGTTTTAGGTAAAGATTCGATGGACTATGGAATAAGGAGTGGCAAGAGCCTAAGCTTAGGGATGCCCAAGGCACCCCAAGGCAATATTCAAGGACAACCAAGAGCCTAATCTTGGCGATTCCCCGGGCGGCATCCCCTCTTTCGTCTTCGTTCATTGGTAACTTTACTTGGAGCTATATTTTTATTCACCACATTATATGTGTTTTGCTTGGAGCGTGATTTTGTTTTATTTAGTTTTGCTTGCTGTTTGAATAAAATACCAAGATATGAAATTCTTAAATGTTAGAGAGTCTTCATATATTTGCATAATTATTCGACTACTCATTGATCTTTACTTATATCTTTCGGAGTAGTTTGTCATTTGCTCTAGTACTTCACTTGTATCATTTTAGAGCACGACGGTGGTTTTATTTTGTAGAAATTATTGATCTCTCATGCTTCACTTATATTATTTTGAGAGTCTTTTAGAACAACATAGTAATTTGCTTTGGTTATAAAATTAGTCCTAATATTATGGGCATCCAAGTTGGGTAAAATAAAAACTTTCATATGGAGTGCACTAAACACTATGATAAATTTGATACTTGATAATTGTTTTGAGATATAAAGGTGGTAATGTTAGAGTCATGCTAGTTGGGTAATTATGAAATTGAGAAATACTTGTGTTAAAGTTGGCAAGTCCCATAGCATGCACGTATGGTGAACGTTGTGTGACAAATTTGAAGCATGGGGTGTTCTTTGATTGCCTTCCTTATGAGTGGAGGTCGGGATCGCGCGATGGTTAAATCCTACCAACCCTTCCCCTAGGAGCATGCGTAGTAGTACTTTGCTTCAAGGGCTAATAAACTTTTTCAATAAGTATATGAGTTCTTTATGACTAATATGAGTCCCTGGATTATACACACCCTTACCCTTCCGCAATTTGCTAGCCTCTACGGTACCGTGCATTGCCCTTTCTCACCTTGGAGTTGGTGCAAACTTTGCCGGTGCATCCAAACCCCGTGATACGATACGCCCTATCACACATAAACCTCCTTATATCTTCCTCAAAACAGCCACCATACCTACCTATTATGGCATTTCCATAGCCATTCCGAGATATATTGCCATGCAACTTTCCACCGTTCCGTTTATTATGACACGCGGAGCATGTGGTTTAATTCGATACAACGCGCAAAACCTGCTCCATCATTGTCATATTGCTTTGCATGATCATGTAGTTCGTATTTGTGGCATAGCCACCTTCATAATTCTTTCATACATGTCACTCTTGATTCATTATCCCGGTACACCGCCGGAGGCATTCATATAGAGTCATATTTTGTTCTAAGTATTGAGTTGTAACCTTGAGTTGTAAGTAAATAAAAGTGTGATGATCTTCATTATTAGAGCATTGTCCCATGTGAGGAAAGGATGATGGAAGAAATGATTCCCTCACAAGTTGGGATGAGTCTCCGAACTTTATGAAAAATAAAAGAGGCCAAAGAAGCCCAAATAAAAAAAGAGGCCAAAGAAGCCCACCAAAAAAAAGAAAGAAAAAATGAGAGAAAAAGAGAGAAGGGACAATGTTACTATCCTTTTACCACACTTGTTCTTCAAAGTAGCACCATGATCTTCATAATAGAGAGTCTCCTATGTTGTCACCTTCATATGCTAGTGGGAATTTTTCATTATAGAACTTGGCTTGTATATTCCAATGGGCTTGCTCAAATTGCCTTAGGTCTTCGTGAGCAGGCAAGTTGGATGCACACCCACATAGTTTCTTTTTGATGAGATTTCATACATTTATAGCTCTAGTGCATCCCTTGCATGGCAGTCCCTACTCCTCGTATTGACATCAATTGATGGGCA